>CAWUFW010001043.1:752500-1975000 GCA_963921515.1 Calotriton arnoldi
ATAGCGCTTGTTACCCCTGATGGGGTGTTGAAGCACGCTACTCCGGAAGCCCATAAAGGATTAGTGGTGAATTAATATGGTGAAATATGAAAGTAGTTTCAGTGGTGGATATAGTCAGTTATTTGGAGTGAGAAGGATAGCGGAGGGATAAAAAGGGAAGAAAGGTTTGCATTCATATAGCACTTGTTACCCCTGATGGGTGTTGAAGCGCTTTTCTGGCGAGTAGCACGCCACTCCGGAACCCATTAAGGATTGGTGTTGAAAATTAGTATAGTAAAAAATGAAGTAATTTGAGTAGTGGGTATGTTATTCAGTTATTTGGGTAGAGAAGGGTAGGTGGCGGGATAGAAGAGGGAAAGAGGTTTGTATTTATATAGCGCTTGCTACCCCTGATGGGGTTTTGAAGCGCAAGTAGCACGCTACTCTGGAACCCATAAGTATTAGTGTTGAATTAGTATGGTGAAACATGAAAGTAATTTTAGTGGTGGATATGTTAGTCAGTTATTTGGATTGAGAAGGGTTGGGGAGGGTAGAAAGGGAAAAGGTTTGCATTTATACAGCGCTTGTAACCCTGATGGGGTGTTGAGACGCTTTATTGGCGAGTAGCACGCTACTCTGGAACCCATAAAGGATTAGTGGTGAATTAGTATAGTTGAAATAGGAATTTGCGAATTGAACATGTTAGTCTGTTAATTTTGATTGAAAGGGATAGTAGAGGGATAAAAGAGTGAAGGATTTTTTTGTTTTTTTTAGGTCGTAGGAGGAGGCTTTTGGATGAGTAAAAGGGGGTTTTGGAGGGGAGGAGTCAGAGAAGAGTTTAGAAAGGTTTGTTTTAGGGGATCGGTATAGTAAACGAGGTGTCAGATGATGCAAGGAGGGTAGAGTAGGAGAGAGTCTAGAAAGGGTTATTTTGGGGATCATAGTAGTGGTATGGGGTTTGGGATAAATGAGAGTGTGGATGTAGAGGATATATTGATAAATGTATAGGATGAGAGATAGGGTAGTGCATTGGAAAGAGTAGTAGAAAAGTTTGAGATGAGTCAGAAGGTTGGGCTAGACGATATATTGGAAATGCTAAATTAGAAGTGATAAATATATAGATCCATAAGTACATTGAAAGTATATAGATACATAAAGGAGGTAAGTATATGTAGATTAAAGATATTGATAGAGGCACAGGATGAGAAATAGGGTCGTGCATTGGATATTATTTTTTCAGGAGAAAAGTAACACAGATCCAAGTACATGGAAGGTACATAGATGCACAATGGAGGTAAGTACATGTAGACCAAAGATGATATTTATTTATTTATTATGATTATTATTTTTTTCTCTCAACAACAATTATTCTACATGTTTATACAAAGCAATACACAAAGATAGGTACATCTCTATAGTGAAAACAAATGCTTATATACAGAGGGATATGCTGTAAATTTCTTTTTGCGTATGGTGCTTATGTGGGGAAGAGCCAATTCTTGAGTAGTTTTCTGAAGATAAGGTGGTTGTCGGTGGATCTTATGTTGAGGGGTAAAGAGTTCCATAGTTTGGCTGCTTGAACAGGGAAGGATGTGCCACCCATGGTTTTTTTCTTGTATCTTGCGATTTTGAGGCGAGATGCTCCTTTAGAGCAGAGGTTCCTCTGTTGAATGTGTTTGGTGATTTTATTCCTGATGTGGAGCGGTCCCATTCCATGTATTGCTTTGTGGGTGATACAAAGCAGCTTGAACGTGGATCTTCTGGCAACCGGTAACCAATGCAGGGCTTTCAAGGCAGGGGAGATGTGGTCTCGCGGTTTGATATGCAAGAGTAGTCTGGCAGCCGAGTTCTGAATCCGTTGTAGTCTTTTCATGGTTGTTAAAGGTGATCCGTGGTAGAGGCTATTGGCGTAATCGAGTTTGGACAGAACAAGGGAGATGGTAGCTTGGACCTTGTGCGGAAATCCCAAATGAGGGAAAATTAGTCGCACCGTTTTTATAGTGACAAAGCTTGATCTTGCTAGTTTGTCCACTTGGGCATTCATCGACCGCTTGGAGTCCATGGTCATTCCGAGGTTTCTTACTTCCTTTGATACTTTAGGTGGTGATCCCAGTTCATTAGGCCATGCGGCAAGCGGGTTGTAATGTTTCCAATCGCCACACGTGAGTATTTCCGTTTTTGAAGTATTCAATTTGAGATGGCTCAAAGTCATCCACTGATCCACGGCTCTGAGACAGCTGAAAATTGGTGATTTTCCAATGTCTTTGGGGCATTCCAGTTGAAGGAGTATTTGCGTGTCATCTGCATAGTTATAGCACGTGAGGTGAAATTGATTGATCAGTACTGGTAATGACTTCATGTAGATGTTGAAAAGCATGGGCGAGATGATAGAACCTTGAGGGACCCCTGCTTTTGTGGAGTACGGTTTGGACGAGAAAGGTAGGGTATGGATGACATTAGTTCTGTTTTGAAGGTAGGACGCGATCCAGTCTAGAGCAGTTTTGATGATTCTAGATTATGGGTCATAACGCTGCTTCTTATTTTTATATTCATGATGGTGGCCAAACATGGCGCTTGTGGTATGTGTTTTGTGACATAAAACCAATTGAACTTGTTTATTAAAAAGAGAACAAAAAAAGCTATTTCAAGACTGCCACCCGTGTGTTCACATGCGAAATACTGACAACCATTTAAATGTTTTTTCTTTCACTACCCTTTACAAAGCAGCACTGGCAAAACTAATAGATTAGCCCTTGCATTTTAAGGATAAGACCTACTGGCTTTGTCAATGCTTGCATTTATTCTTCATAATTAAATTTAAAAAGGGTTTTTTGGGGTTTGTGGATCATAAACCTGGGTTCACACACCCTAAAAGGACTTCTGGTGCCTTTGTTGGGCCTTCAGCATCTGTGCAGATTTTGCAAACTCAGCTACCAATTCAATTCGATTTTTTATTATGATTTGGAGCTCCTAAGAGTTCCACATAAAAAAATATATAAAAAATGCTCTGGTTTAACAAATCATCCAGAGCTATAATAACAGTAACAGATAAAAATACATATAAAACCATAAATTCATCAATTTTGTTGAGCAATATGAGATAGTAGCAGTTTGCTACAACTAAATGTACAAGTACGCAGATGATAAACCAATTTCGCAGTTGTGATGGAATACTGGTAAAACAGTTTGGGTCAAGCTGTATCCTTAAATACTCTAAAAACTAACTTCATTATAGAGCATCTTAAAATTCTATATATAATATAAGTACAAGGTATATACAGAGACCTAACGGTTACAGTTTTCATTGTACATACTAAATACATAAGTGCGCACAAGATAATTTAAAGTGCAAATGCGAAAACATCCTGTAACAATTTCTTTTAAAATTAATAGTAAATCGAGCTCAGATGAACCCCAGGGGAAAAATATAAGCAGTTGCCTAAAAGATGCACAATGCATTCATTATGAAATGCAGTTTACGTAGCAGCATACATGATATCAAAAGTGCAAGTGCGTAAGTGCTATGCCAATTCCATTAATCCTTTGATCGTTTATGGAGCCAACTAACTGGTAAGATGTAATTCAAATTGTACCATGACGTCATTAAATATATAATACGAGGACCCTGCAATTCTAACTGTAATATGCAGTGAATATTGTCCACTAAGCACCCTCTTCAGCATACCACAGCCTACTTCTTCACATTAGTTCTTATCTAAAATATATTTTAAAATGGTTTAAAAAAAGATATACATTTTAAAACACTTGTTCAAGGGGGGGGGGGGGGCAAAAAGAAGTCTCTGGCCTCCTTCTCGGCTGTGGCGATGTTATATTTTAATTACAATGGCCTCAGCAAACGACGTCGTAATGGTTGTAATAGGGGACAGACAAATAAGACACGATTTAAATCCTGCACCCAGCTTCCACATAGATGGCAAAGTCTTTCCTGCATGGCTATTCCCTCCCATTCTCCTGTTATAATTCGTAGGGGCAGCTGATTCAACCTTAACAGGATAGTTCTGCACACTCCGTGAGGGAGATTCCATACAACATACAGTTGAGGTTGTTTATACATACTACTCCCATCTATTATATCATTACCGAAATGACCCAAGCACAGGGCAGTATCTCTTTTACGACTGACTTCATAAATGGTCTTTTTAATTAGCATTTTCAAAGCTTGTTTTGGTAAAGAGGCTATGCTATTATGCTCAATGTCAAATAACAGTGCAGTTTTCACATGATTCCTAAAAACAACGCTTTTGCCCTTCAGGCTTGCAAATATTTCCTGCCTTAGCGCTGCCCGTAAAGGATTTTCAGCGCCAATTACTCCGTCTCAAACATGCAGCCATTGCGAACACATAGGGGGGCTGCTCTAATCAAATTACAGATCTGGCGCCAAATACGTCCCTCAACCTTCTCAAAATAAACCCACTGCTGTTCCTCCACTAGTTCACCAGCATAACTCAATACTGGCAGGATTTTAACTTTATATACCGATAAAATGTGTGCAAAGTGTCTTTGTCCGCAACATTTGTAGAACCTACCAATTGCGCATGCCTGAGATATTGCCTTACTTCGGCATTGGTCAATATGATCACTGCTCGAACATCTGCTTGTAAAGATTCTTCCCAGGTACGGGTACAATTTCACAACATCAATTTTGCCTTTCCCGAGGAACCAGTGCGTATTTTTCCTGACTCTGCACCCCCGATATCTAAAAATCATGAATTTACTTTTTGCTATATATATATATATTTTTTTTTAAATGATCATCAGCATAACGTGCTAACTCATTAAGGCGCCTTTGAAGTCCAACGGGGTTAGATCCATCAGGATGGCGTCATCCGCATAAAGTAGACAACTCAATTTCATTGTTCCTAATTTTGGGGGTCCCCTTTGCACAGCCCCACCCTACTCGGCAAGTCATTGATATAAAGAGAGAAGAGGAGAGGGGCTAACAGGCACCCTTGCTTCAGCCCATTATGAGTCTCTATTCGACAGGCCCTGTTTACCCCCCATCAAAACCTGAGTCCAAGTTGAGGAGTGCAATGCTATAATCAGTCTCAGCAAATGCATAGGGATCCCCATTGCATCCAATTTTCTCCACAACGACCCTTGGTCTACTCGGTCGAAAGCAGCGGAGAAATCTATAAAGGCAGTATACAGGGCCATTCCCTTACAGATTGGGTATTTTTCAATCAGGGTTCGCAAGGCAGTAATATTATCTAATGTGCCGCTATGCTTACGAAACCCTGCTTGCTCTGCTGGGACAAAATTATTTCCAAAAGCCCAATCCTTAAGATGGAGAAGGATGCTTTAAGCGAACAATTTTCCTGTCGCATCTAACAGTGCGATTTGCCTAAAGCTGGCAGGGGACGTTCTAGGACCGTTTTTAAAGAATGGAACCACAATACTTCTTGTCCAAGAAGATGGAATAAGCCCGTAAGTATAGCAATAGGAAAATACCGGACAAAGGAATTGAGCCCATGCGGAGCGATCTTGTTTGATTACAGCTATTGGAAAATCATCAGGGCCCATCACACCTGAATACCTTGCTCCTTTAATGAAGCTCTCTATTTCTTTACAAGAAGGGGAGCCGTAGTCACTCCTCACGTAGATCTCCTTGAATACCTCTAGCTTGGACCTGGCCATTATATTTGGAGCATATAACTGAGATGTAATGGGTCCATTTTGCATCAGATATTAAAATGGCTTTTGCCTTAACTCTACTGTCACAATATTTGGCTATTTGGTCCAGTATTTGCGCAAGTCACCGGACCGAGCGACCTCTCAGTTTAATCCAGTTTGAATCCTCCACCTTTCTGCGTTCGGACGCCATGATTCTCTTTCTTATCTGCTTTAATCTACTAATTTCCCATTGCCTAATCAAAGATGATTGCTTAAATTGTTCCATTACTAGGGCATTTATCTCCTGATTTAACTTTTTTACCGGCCCCGAACTAACCGTAGGTTGCTTAGTTCCTCTGGCCCGATTTTTCTTTCCGCAGGATATAAATAAGAGAAGGTTTTTTCAAACCAACAAATTGGATTTTCCTGTATAGGACCGCAGCTCACATTTTCAAACCTAGGCATAAAATGCTTTTATTCAACCAAAAAGTGCACCCATTTGTTTCATTATATGTAATGCTATCGTCTCGAGTTCCAGGGCTCCAAAGATTTGAGCTCCAAACTGACTTCCACTGATAAGCTACTTTGGTCACTCTAGTTTGTCCCCAGTACCTTAAATTGGGAGCAGACACCAAAAAGCGGGTAAGCTACTACCATGTAATCAATAAGTGTCTTCCCCCGCGAGGCGTGGAAAGTAAGAGGCTGGGGAATCCTCTGGGAATCTCCCATTTAAAATGACAAGATCATTCATTCTCAAACAGTGCAAAAAATTCAACTCTCGCTTATCTGACCTATTATTATCGGGCAACATTGGCTCAGGGATGGTCCATACATCCTCCAGTTCCTGGTTACGGTAAACTAGGGAGGAACAGTTCGAGATTTTTGCATTAAAATCTCCCACCACCAATATCATTGTACATTCTTCTGAGATACTAATTTTATGGATAAAAGAGAAAATGGATTCAACCAGAGAATCAGACACCCTCCCAGGGGGAATATATACATTTACCAGTAACAGGGACGGGTACTGGCCAATCCTCCCATTACCCAGTTTAAGTTGCGTGGCCATGCAAAGATTAGACGGATGGGAGAAAACCAGGGGGTTCCAATTTATCCTGCAACTAAGTAAAATAGCTAACCCACCGCTTGCATGACCCTTTACTGAGTGTTTTACTGCACAGCAGAATACAAAGAAATTCTCAAAATTAAAATCTGCGCAGCACCATGTTTCCTGTAGACAGATTAGCATTGGATCATGTTGCATAGGACGTCTAGCTTAGAGCTGGGGTTTCCTAGCCCAGCCATGTTCCAGGACAAAACTTTTTTGGGAGGGCTACCTCCGCAGCATAGGGATGTTTTTCCCTTCTTTGGCGGCATTCAGCGAGCCAGCTACCCAACTCCACTGGTCCACCACCTCCCCTCCTCTATAGTCCGTGGTACTTTGAACCACGGGTCCCACCATGTTAATCACTCTTTTCACTGAAGTGCTATCAACCGAGATTTTAATATCTTTCAGACTTACAGCCCCCTTAGTGTTTGGTAGCACTCCACCAATGTCCTGGAAATCCTCCCATTGGGACACCCATGGGACAAAAACTGGCTCCTTAAATAGAAAAACAGCAATCCCATTTTTTCTAAAAAGATCTATATTAGCCAATACTAACATTGTGATTATTCCGGAGCTGAAAGTTACTCTGGCAAGTGGGAGTTCACTTCTTGGTTCTAAAAATACCCGCTCAATATCTTTACTTATTACCAATCTCAGATCTTCGATTTCACATAATAGCTGCAAAAGGAAACTTCTATCAAGGGGGCCCAATTCTCTGTCAAATAGTGATGCAAAGACCAAAGTATTTACTACTTGTTCTGGCGCTTGTACAACACGTACCCTATCACTCAGCCTTGATTCAGACACTGGCTCTGGCATTTGTCCTATAGTGGAAGTAAAGGAAGGTCCTCCCACATAAATCCTCCCATGGTTGGGATCTAACCGTACAGGGAGAGTATCCCCGCCAGTGGGGTTTGAGTGGAAGCTATCCCCTACCTGTCCTACCTCTGACAGAGAATCGTTTGTTGTTACTACTTTATTCTGCGAGTCTGGGTTTATCTTTATTTTATGAAGCACAGAACCCTGATTTGTCAATATTTTATGATTCTCCCTTTTAGAGCCAAATCCACCCCCCCCCTCTCTCCTCTCCTCCCTCCCCCCCTCCCCCCCATTATGTCCCATTAGCCCCAACACCTTGTGCCCTTCTTCTGGTCCTAAACCCCGCTCTACAAGTTCATCTTTCATAATCATAGGTGAAGGGAGAGGATTTACCTCTGTGTACCCAGGATTCTGACCAACCAGGGACCCGACGGGCTTAGACTCACTACCTTTCTGCAGCAAGGAGGAATCAACGGGCTCCTCAAATAGAGTCGGAAACCGTAATTTTTTTTGTCTTACGTTTTATTATACGCCGGGTCCTCTTCTTCTCCCTCCGTATTTTAGGGCCATTAACTTCTGCCTGAGGGACACCCTCCCCAGTGGGAACAGCCTCTAACTCAACCACGGGTTATTTAACGACTGAAACATCAGTTGTTAAAACTGTATCACACGACATCCTGGTGTTCCACTTTTTAAAAATAAAATAAACCAGCAGGGTATTCTTAGGTAGTAATACATTTGTATTTTCCTCTATGAAGACGTGCAGATGATCCCCAGATTCATGACCTTCTGTTTTGATACAAGAGAAATTAACAAGCATAGGGCTATCTCTGGGCTGCACTCCCTGACGTTCCCAATTCCCCACCCGGGCCCCCATGTCAATCCCCTTTATACTGGTCTGAATCGCCTGAGGTTTCACATCATTACATTTTCCTGCCTTTCCTAGACCAGAGCTGGCAGAATGAAGCTGCTGCACCCCCTTTAAAATTGGAGATAAAACACCCACCACATGATCAGAATGGGCAGTGGATTTCTCAAGCAAGGTTAAAATTGACAAGAGAATCCGCTCTAATGCATCAAATACATCCAAATTTACCCTCCCTTCCCTATTTTCATTAGGGCCCTCATTCAGTGTGTGCCAGACATCTTGTGCCCTTTCACTTGAGGTCGCTTCCAAATTCGATAATCGCAAAGATCACGCCAGTGAAGCGCTCGAAGGAGTGCTGCTATACACGGTTGGCATGCGGGGACAGCTAACAAGATTATCCGGCAACAATCCCAAAGCTAATTCTGGAGTGCCTGGCACACATTGCATTTTTAATTTAGCCTCTATTTCTTGATTTCTTTCCATGTGTATGGCAATGTCCGGGAGTGTAAAGTACTTCAGATCCTCGTGATCTAAACTACAGTTGACAATCTGGGTCGCTCGTGGGCTCACTTTAACTGGTGAGGGACCTGGTGGTGGCTCTACGACTTTCAAGGGGCTAGTTATAGCAGCCAAGATCCTATGTTCCATTTTAACCACAGATTCGGTTGACAGGTTTACGTCAATTGCAACAATTACCCTCATGCTTAACCATATCATTGTCCAAGTCCATATCCATTTCCTATTCGGTTTTTCCGACTTCTGTAAATAAAATACATTCATCCATTTCATTTCTTGTTGTTCCAGCTTCTGGTGTTAAAATACAGTCATCAGTGGCCTGAATTAGAGGGACTGGTACAAGAGAATTCAATTTGGAGAACTTGAGGTGATGCGAGACTGTCGACTCGGGGAGAGCAGTACATATGCTTATTATGTCCGCACCAACTACACCTGGAGCCATTCCGGATTCCTTATTTCTTAGCGTTGAATTCTTCAAACCCTTCGTGAACATGGACAACACGGAGGGATAAGATTTCAGGTGACAGAGGCAGGCTCTGGGCTTCTTCCGCCTGATGGTCTTTATCAGTGTTGGAGAACTGGAGTGGTTAGAGGTAACCCCTGATAAGCCAGGAATTGATCCTTGCGATTCTGTAAGGGACCCTGAGGGCGTGTTTAAGCGACCAGAGCGTAAGCACCGGGAGGGCATCTTATTGAGCCACAAAAAATGATGCACCTCTTGGCAGGCGTATCTTTTTTACTTTCCTTATTAATTCTGGGTTTTCTGGGGTCGCCTGTAAGGGAGGTTAGGCATCAAGTTCTTTTTTGCCAATAGACTGCGTCGCCACACCTCTGACAGCAACTAAAGAAGAGGGGCACAAGCACGCAGTTCTAGCCAATGCGCAAATGAGGGTAAGTTGATTGTGGCTTAAGAGTAGGTCACTTGCTACTGGGCTGCAAGGCTGTGTGAGGGTTGTCGGAGGGGGGTGATGGCCAAGGCTGAGGAGCTCTCCCAACTCCACAAGCCGCACCCAGACGTCGGATAGGGGCACAGGCCTGAGCAACTCCAGTAGCTCAACGAAGCGGCTCCGGCACCTTCGAAAACGCATCACGCTCTGGAACGCGTCACTTCCGAAAGCAGCAAATCCTTTTGCTGAGTCACTGAGGACAATCTGAAGTTTCGGCGTCAGTTCAACATCCTAACATGCCTGCCATCGTACCGTCGCGTCCTCCTCACCGCCTCCTCCCCCCCCTCCCCGAGTCAGAGTGCGTTGAGGCTCCGTGCAATATTCGTGGGGTCCCGGGGTTGTCTTGTTCCAGGTGGGAAAGAGGAGGCCCAAGCGGGAACACACCAGGCCCCTGCAAGCCGTACCCAGACCTAGCTGGGCCGCTTCTGCCGGGACCTGGGTTCATGCTGAGCAACCGGTAGCTGCTACCGCTGCGGCTTGGGCACCCCCACCAATGCCTCTCCTCCTCTTCCCTGCCTGTTACCTGCCTTGAGACCTTGTGACCACAGCCAAATCTGGAGGGAGCCAAGTACCAGGTGCCAGATGGTGTTCGGCGTTAGGTATGGGCAGGGGCCAGACAAAGCAGTCAGCGTAGGCAAAGTGGCGGGAGAGGAAGCGAACAAGGGGGCAAAGGCAGGCGAGGCAGAAGCAGCCGAACCAGGCCAAGACAGACCAGCAAACACGGCAACAGCAAACTGGTGCTGCTCTCAACAAGCGGTACGGTGCAGTAGGTAGAACGCAGAGTAGAGTGTATTTATTTATTTATTTTTAATATTTTTTATTTATCCAGTCAATCACAGACCCATAACAACAATTCGTGGTTCGAGAGAAGAAAAAAAAGCAAAAAAAACAAGGTAGTTTACAAATGCATTCTTCAGCTTATTGACATATGTTTCGAAAAGTTGTAGTTGTTGCCAACTGTCTATGACGATATCTTCCCCTTATAGTTGTATTAGTGTCTGTAAAATATAGAATTTTAATCTGTCCCCCATATTTGTATAAATTTCTGGATAGCACCTACTCTAAGGGAATATAATTTTTCCCTGTCTTTTGTAATTCTCATTTTAGCTTCCCATTGTGCAAATTTCGGTGGATCTGGTGATTTCCAATTTTGTAAGATTAAAGATCGAGCTATTAGGGATGCATTAAAAACAAATTGTTTTTGTCGCACTGTTAAAGTTTGATTTGGGATCCCGAATAGGATAGTTATAGGGTTGGGGTCTATATTCTGTTTGAGTCGCCTGTTGATCGACTGAAAGACCCTAATCCAATAGTCAGTTAATTTAGGGCAAGAAAAGCACACATGGAGCCAGTCTCCTCCTTGATGATTACATCTAGGGCAGCCTGGTGATATTTCTGGGAATATTTTATGGAGTTTCTCAGGAGTGTGGTATAGTTGCCATTTGGAGAAGAGTGACATACGTTTAAAATTTGCTCCACGTATGGCTTTATTAGACCATTTGTTATGTTCCTTCCATTGAGCTGCTTCTATATGACAGCCTGTGGTTGCCTGGATTTTTAAAAGAGCTCTCGGGACTATTTGGTCGTAGATTTGTTGCTGGAGAATGTGATACCAGTTCCCGATTCCTGTCATTTGTTTGATATATAGTGCATGGTCAACGATTGTGGGAAGTAAGCCCTCCGGAAGTCGTAGTTTTTGGATTAGACTCGAAATTTGGAGGTAGGAAAATTCTAGGGTCGAGACAGCTTCTGTTTTGCCTTGTCTGATTTGTTCCCATTACTTCATCTCCTCCTGTATTACTAGATCTTTTATTTGACAGATTCCCAGTCTTTCCCATCTTTTTAGAGTTGGTGTATCGATTGTAGCGCCTAGTTCCCTACAGTGCATTAATGGAGTTTCCAAGGGTAAAGGTGTAAATCGATATTCTTCCTTTAGTTGTTTAAGTCTATCATGAATTATACGTGGTGTCTTATATCTATAGCGTTTGGGTAGCTTGGGGATTTTTAAAAAGGTTTTAGATCTATATTTTTTTCCAGAAGCATTTGGTGAAGATAGAAATTGGGCCCATAATCATGGGCTTATATTGCACGTCCACACCAGTCTAAAAGAGGAGCTTGGAAATATTTTTGAATGTGGGCAAGCCCTAAGCCACCTTCTTCAGGACTCAATTGTAATATTATCAATTTTGTGCCTGGTTTCTTCCCTGCCCAGATGAATTTCCGCACTAGTTGGTCTATTTCTAGGAAGAAATTATGTGGGATCTTGATAAGAATATTAGAGGGAAAAAAATGAATAGCGGAAGTACCATCATTATTATTAGTGCTAATATTCCAATTATCGATAGCGGGAGGTTCTGCCAACTATTTAGCATATTTTTTTACCTTATTGAGTGTTGTGATATAACTTAGTGTGAAGAGCTGTGAAAAATCGTGTGTAACCCAAATGCCTAGGTATCGAACCGGATTGTTTTTGCCACTCAAATCTGGAGAGCTTGAGGTAGAATCTGGTCGTGACAATTGAATAAAAGGATCTTGGATTTGCTGTCATTAATTTTATACCCGCCCAGGTTGGAAAATGTTTTGATTGTGTCAAATGTTTGTTTAATATTTGTTTTTTCTGCCTTGAGATAAAGAATTAGATTGTCTGCAAATAATTTCAATTTGGGGGCCCCTGCTAACGGTGGCTTAATTAAATGGTTTTGGTGTATCAAGTTCGCCAATGGCTCCATGTATAGAGCAAATAGAATGGGCGTCATTAGACAACCCTGTTGAGTTCCTCTTTGGTTCTCGATTATACCCGCAGTGTTGGAGTTAATTATTATTTTGGCCTGGGCTTTATCATATAATTTTCTGAGTAGCTCTACAAGAACTGGAGGAAAATCGAATTTTTTCAATATAGCAAAGAGAATATTCCAATTGACCAGATCAAAAGCTTTTTCTGCGATCATGATAATTGCTGCTCGCGTGTTACTATTTGAGAAAAAGTAGTTTACCTGAACTAGAAAGTTTGTATTTTAGTGATGAATCTTTCTGGTAAAAAGCCACATTGGTCCTCATGGACCAAACTAGTAGCAACTGGGGTAATTCTCGTTGCCATGATTTTCGTGAATAATTTGTAGTCATTGTTTAATAAACTGATAGGCCGATAAGATCCAGGCATATCCGGGACCTTCCCCTTTTTCAAAAAACTGACTATAACTGCTTCGACAAATGTCTTTGGTATATGGCAACCTTCCAGAATTGTATTATATAAAGAAAGCAAAAGGTTTATTTGTGGCAGAAATATTTTATAAAATTCAATGGGTATTCCATTGATGCCGCAGGCTTTCCCGCTAGGTGTATTTTTTATAGCCGCATGGATCTCGATCTCAGAGATTGATGCTATCAATTGGGCTTTCTGTAGGGGTATTAGTCGGGGTAGCGAAATTGAGTTCAAGAATTTGTCTATTTCCTCTGATGGTGCAGGTATCGAAGCGGTGTAGAGTTTATCGTAGTGTGATAAAAAAAAACTTTGTTAATCTCGTCCGTCTGATGGACATTTTGACCTGACTCGTCATCAAAGATAGATTTTAGCCAACCATTAAGCTTTTTCTTTACTGACCATGCCAAAAATTTGCCGGCATGTTCGCTGTCCTCGTACCAATTTTGAAAACAGGTTTTTTGATTTATTTCCTGGTGTTTGTAAAAGTCCCAAATTTTTGGGCGAGCCCGATTTAAATAAAGAAGCGTAGTTTCTGAGTGGAATAGAAGATTAATTCGGCCAGCTTGGTTGAAATTTTGCTGGAGATGTTTAGCTAGCTCTTTTTTCTCTTTACTAATTCCAGCTTTACGAAAAATTGCCTCCCCTCTGATGAAGGCCTTACAGGCGTCCCATACCGCAAAGGGGCTAGCTGGTCCCATGTTTATAGTGGCAAACTCAACTAGTAATGTCTGCATTTTTTTTTAATCCAGCCCTCTTCGGTTAGTAGGGTTTTATCTAAAATCCATCTTGGTTGTTACCTTAAGTTGGTTTTTGCCTTGATCTCTATGACTGGGACCGAATGATCAGAAAAGGGATTGGAAATTATCCAGGACTCCCCTTTTTCACACTGAGGGGAAATTAAAAAGAAATCTATTCTAGATGCTGTGTTATATTTTTTTGAGAAGCAAGTAAATTCTTTGGAAGCGATATGGCTGACCCTCCAAGGATCAACTAGCGCAAAGTCGAGTCATATTGTCCAAATATTTGGCGGTTAATGGTTTATATTGGGATTTATTTTTTCGAGAGGAATCTAGTCCTAAATTCTGGATGAAATTAAAGTCTCCTCCGATAATAATAGCACCTTGTAAAGGGATTATTAGATCAGTTATTTTTTCTAATGCTTGGATTTCATCTTGTATAGGACCGTAATAACCAATTATATGGAAAGTTTGCTCCCTCAATTTTAGATTACCCATTAACCATCTGGCAAGGGGATCGCTCATGACCTGGAGAGCTTCTCCTTGATAATAGCAGGTAACAAGAATTGCGACCCCTCTAACAGCAGCCTCTGCTGAGGCCAAAAAAGCCGGTTTTATTAATTTTGGCCATTTGGGTACGGGCATGCCTCTTTTGAAATGTGTCTCTTGGAGTAGAGTAGAGCGTAGTGAATGAGAGTGGGAGCGGTGCGCGCCTTAGCGTGCCTCGGCAGCAAGAGCGTATCTACAGGGTTCCTGTGCAGGGGGGAATGCGGGCCTGAGATCTGGACAGAGACTCACCCTGCCTCTACCGCTGCACCGCTCCACCGTCACTGACCCGCTCTCCCCAGCAAAGTTCCACACCTCGGGTCTGCAGCCTGCTCCGCGACCGCAACAGCAGCAACCGCTCACAACACAGCTCCGCCCCGCTCATTCTCACAGCGCAGTCCTCTCTCAATTGCAGTTGCGTACAGCGTCACCAAACTCCGCTACCAAGTCTGCGAACCACAGAGGGGTACTAAAAAGTCTCTCACTTGGGGTACATATATCCAAGAGATTGGTTTGGGAACCCCAAGTGCTTTGCTCCTGGACAGCAAACCCTGCACTAGGGTTCACGAAACCCATGGGGTTTCGTGGACACTGGTGCACAAAGGTACTTATTTTTTTTATACAATGGAGGTAGGGGAAGCCCCTCTACAAGAGCTTTCTCTTGCAGCCAGCCAGTCGGCCTTCAAACAGGAACAAAAAGTGAATTTGCCATCCATTGAGGGCAGGCCGTTATTTTTTTAATTTGGGTTCTCAAGCAGTGGCCTCAAGCTCAGATTTGGGGGTTCACGGACTAACAGTCCAGATATCTCTAGCGTTAAACTTTCAAAGTCCTCCGACTCATTTTTTGAAACTCATTTCTTGAAAACTACTCAACAGATGTACACTAAACCACGCAATCACCTCATGTTAAAAGAAATACTGAACTGCGATGAACCAAGAGTTAAGATCCACTATCTTTCTGGCCAGATGAACTGGGATGGACCCTGAAAATAGCTAAAGAAGTGCAATGTCTTGGAACTGTCTTCGACTCTGCACTTTCCATGAATGCTCAAGTAAGCAAGCTGTCTAAATAAACATTCGGGAAGATAAAGAATGCATTTTCCACATCTTAAATTTACTTAGAAGGTAAAGCATCATCCTCTCTAAACTTGACAACAATCCTCATCCTCTCTAAACTTGATTACGTCAACAAATAATACCATGGCACCTCACTCTCAACCATGAGAAGGCATGGCTGCACCAAATTCAGAATTCAACAGTAAGGTTATTTATAAATGTGAACATATAAACCTGCATCTATCCTATCCTGAATACTCCCCATATATTCCCAATAGCAAGAGTACCTTCTTTCAAGATATTATGCATAGGGCTCCCGGTTTTATGGTATTTATTTTAACATTTCCGTCTGTATTTATCCATATTTATTTTTGGGCCATTTTATCTGTATTTATCTTTATTTTTTTTGTGTTTTGCGTATAAATGTAGTTGTAAAACTGTACATTTCCATATTTATTTAAATGATAGACGCGCACTCATACTTTGATGTGTCGTGTTTTAACTATTTAAGTTGCCAAATTTTACATAACAGTGCATCCACTGACAAATATTAGCATTATACCACAAATGTATGTTGACAAATGTAGTCATTTAAAGAAATTTCATCCTGTTTTTTAATTTACCATGCTGTCCATCTGCTCAGCTGTTGGGCTATAATTCAGGAAAGACAGCACGAAGAGTCACTTAAAAGTAGAACATTTTCTGTATTTATCCATTTTTAAAAATAAATGCAGACAGAAAGCACATTGTTTTCTGTCTGTATTTATCTGTAAAAATCCGTAAAAACGGAAAACAGGAAGCCTTAATTATGCGTCACTCACAGAGCACTAAAGAACCAAAATACCTTTAATCAAAATCAGGTTATTCTAACCTAGGAACGTGCCTTCTAGGATGTGATCACATCTATTAATTCCAAATTCGAGGAAGAATCAGTTAGTGGACCTACTGTCTCTGTTCAAGCCACCAGATTATGAAATTCATACCTGCAAAGTTGAGAATCACTTGAAGTTAAGAGGAATGGTTAAGAGTTGGTTATTCCCAACCCGACCCATCAACAGATCTTAATGATCTTGTTTACAAACAAGAGCACCAATACAAATGCTGGCCTCGCTGTCTACAAAGAAATGTCCTGCACTACCCACTAATAATCAAGCAAGAACGAATAGTTTCTTACCTGTCGGTGTAGTTTTGCAGCTTGAAGACTTTCTGGATTCACTATGCTGTGCATTATTCCGCCATCTCGTGGTTGGGTCCGGATTCGTAGTCTTTTCTTTCTTTCTTTTTTTTTTGTTGTTGTTGGCCCAGGTGGGCGGCGACGCCCCCACCATTTGGTGTCCTCGGTGACGTCGTCGCGCTTCCTGCGGAAGCTCCCACCTTTGGTCGCCATCTTCGGATTCTTTTTTCTTTTCCTCTTATTGTTTTGTCGTCTATGTCTTTCTCTTTTATCCTTTTATTTTTCTTTTGATCCCTCTAAACTCTGGATGTAGTCTAGTTTTACCCTTAACCTCCTATGTTATCTTTATGGCGGAGGCGGGTGGGATCGCTAGTGAATCCAGAAAGTCTTCAAGCTGCAAAACTACACCGACAGGTAAGAAACTATTCGTTTTGCAGCGTGAATCTTTCTGGATTCACTATGCTGTGCATAGACTTTGTAGCGGTTTTGTTATTGCGGTGGTTGGGTGGAAGATGAGCATTGGTTGCTGAAAATGTGCTGTAAGACCTTCTGTCCTACTTGTGCCTCTTTGTTCATCTGGATATCCACACAGTAGTGTTTGGTGAACGTGTGCACGGAAGACCATGTTGCCGCTTGGCAAATGTCTTGTATAGGTGTGTTCGCTAGGAACGCAACCGTTGCTCCCTTCTTCCTTGTTGAGTGAGCCTGGGCTGCTCCCTGTAATTCTTGTCCTGCCTGCTTGTGGCAGAGTTGTATTGCCTGTGCAATCCATCGTGCTATGGTATTTTTTGTTACTGGTCGTCCCAAGAAACTGCTTGCGAAGGAAACGAAGAGTTGTTTTGTTTTCCTGCATTACTTCGTCCTTTCTATGTAGTGCATCACTGCCCTTCTGGCGTCCAGCGTGTGTAGCGCCTTTTCTGTGGGCGTTGATGGTTTCTGGAAGAAACTTGGCATCTGTATTGTCTGGTTAATATGGAACCGCAACACCACCTTTGGCAGGAAGTGTGGGTCCGTTCTCATGACAATTCTGTCCTTGTGTATTTGCAAGTAGGGCTCCTGTAGTGTAAGAGCCTGCAGTTCACTGACCCTTCGCAGTGACGTGATAGCCACCAAGAATGCCGTCTTTAGTGTGAGCATGTGCAGTGTGATCTTGTGTATGGGCTCAAATGATGATTTCATCAACTGTGTTAGCACAGTGTTGAGGTTCCAGCTTGGGGCTGGCATCCTTTTTGGGGGGGCTGTTCTTTTAGCTCCCTCCAGGAATCTTTTGACCACCTGGGAGGTAAAGAAACTTTTCCCCGCTTCTCCCCTGGTGTAGGCCACTATGGCTGCTAAGTGAACCCTTAGTGACGAGTAGCTTAGCCCGCTGTGTAGTAGGTGCGTTAAGTATTGTAGTACCGTTGATTCTTTTGTGACCTTTTGTTGCAGTCCCTCTTTAATGCACCATTGCGAGAACCTTTTCCACTTTGCAATGTAGCATTTTCTTGCAGTGGGTCTCCTCGCTTCTCTGAGTACTGCCATGGTGCTTGGTGGTAGCTTGAGGTGTGCGAATTCTAGGTCCTCAGGAGCCATGCTGCTAGGCTGAGGCTCTCTGGTTCTGGGTGGAGCACTTTTCCGTCTTGCATTGTCAGGCGGTCTTTCCTTCTGCTGAACCTGTGCGCTGGTTCCTGCGCCATTTCCATTATTTGTGAGAACCATGATTGTCTGGCCCACTGAGGTGCCACCAGTATGAGTGTCATGCTGCTGCTCCTGCATTTGCTGAGTACCTTGTGTAACAGTGATATCGGGGGAAAAGCGTATGCAAATTCGTTCGACCAACTTATCCATAGCGCATTCCCTAGGGACCTTTGGTCCGGTTGTCTGGATGCGTAATGTTGGCATTTTGCATTCTGGAGTGTTGCAAACAGGTCTATCCGTGGTGTACCCCACTTTTGGAACAGCCGCTGCACCTCCTGTTGGTTGAGCTCCCATTCGTGGGATGCCGACGTCTGCCTGCTGAGTCGGTCTGCTTCTACATTGTCTATTCCTGGAAGGTGTATTGCCAGTATGTCTATCCTTAGAGGGATGGCCCATCTCCAAATCTCTTGTGCCAGGCTTGATAGCGGTGCTGACTGTGTTCCACCTTGTTTGTTGATGTAGAACATGGTGGTTGTGTTGTCTGTTTGTATCAGCACTCTGTCCGTAAAGCTGCTTCTGAAAGGCTTTTAAGGCTAGGAACACAGTTTTTAGTTCTAGGTAGTTGATGTGTTTCACTGCATCTTGTTGTGACCACAGCCCCCTGACGCGGAGTCTGTCCATGTGCGCGCCCCAGCCCTGCTGTGAGGCGTCTGTTGTGATGATCACTGTTGGAGTTGGCTGTGTGAATGGCTTCCCCTGTAATATGTTCTCTTCCTGCCACCACGCTATTTCTTGCTGCACTGCGTGTGTGACAACCACTAGATCTTCCCAACTCCCTGTCGCTTGTGACCACTGCTGCTGTATCCATTGTTGGAACGGTCTCATGTGCAGCCTGATATGTGGGACTAGGTGGATGCATGATGCCAACATCCCCATTAGTCTGCTCACCGTCCTCACTGTCAGAACTTGCCCCTTGCGGTAATGACGTGTTTCCCTCAGGAGCGCTATAGTTCTCTTGTCGCTGGGGAACACCTTTGACTGTGTGCTGTCGATTTGTGCCCCTAAGAATATTTTGATCTGCTGTGGTTTTGTTGACGATTTCTCCCAATGTATTGAGAAACCTAGTCTGGACAGTGTTTGTATGACTTGTTTGATGTGATCCTTGCAGTGTCTGTATGATCCTGCTTTCACAAACCAGTCGTCGAGGTAGGGGTATACATGTATGCCCTTTCTCCGTAGGTGCGCTGCCGCAAGGCATTTTGTGAACACCCTTGGTGCGGACTTGAGCCCGAAGGCTAGCACTGTGATCTGGTAGTGATTGTGGCCTATCACGAATCTTAGTAGACGTTTGTGTTTGTGGTTGACGGGTATGTGCAGATATGAGTCTTTCATGTCTATGGTCGCCATGTAATCCCCTTCTTGGATTTGGGGTCTTACTTCCTGTAGTGACGTCATTTTGAATTTTTGAGTTTTTACGAACTTGTTGAGGAATCTGAGGTCCAGTATTGGCCTTAGTGTTTCGTCTACCTTTGGCACTAGGAAGTACGTTGAGTAGACTCCCTTGTTCCTTTCGTTGATTGGAACTGGTTCTATTGCTCTTTTTTGTAGCAGCTCCTCTGCTTCTAGACGTAGGAGGGCGAGCTCCCTTGCGCGAATTGCCCGATGTCTTGGTTTTTTGCCCGGGGGGTGTTTTTGGAGTTCTATGCAGTACCCGTGCTGTATGATGTTCAGTATCCACTTGTCCGTGGTAATCTCCCTCCATTGTGTGAGGAAGTTTCCTATTCTGCCCCCCACCGGGGTTGTATGCTCGGTGGTTATTTGTTTGCTGTGTGTGTTTCTTATTTTGTCCTTCTGTTGACTTCTCCTCTCCCTTGGTGTTAATAGGGAGGGTTTGGTTTGTTTGTGGAGTCACTTTGAGGTGGGCTGCTGACCCCCTCTTCGGGACTGTCCCCGTCCGTACCCGCGTCCTCGAAAGGACCGTCCTCTGGGTTGATACTGCCAATTTTGCTGCTGTTGTCCCTGTTGGCTTTGGCCCTGGTTGTTCCCCTGGTATCCTTGTTGGGGACATTGGTGGGAAGTGGCGGGCGCATTGCCCCCTCTACCATTGGGCCGCCTTGAGGGGGTTCCTCTTCTCATCCCCCTGAATTGCAGTGCTCCCATGGACCTCGCAGTTTCATTGTCTTTTTTGAGCTGCGTTAACTTCTCGTCCACTGGGGCTCCAAACAGTTTCTGGCCGTCGAATGGCGTGTTCAGGATGTTGCTTTGTACCTCAGGTTTGAAACCTGAGATCCTGAGCCATGCGTGTCTCCTTTCAGTCACCCCTATCATCATCTGCCTGCTGGAGTTCTCTGCTGCGTCCAAGGCTGATTTTAGGCAAGTGTTTGCGATAGCCTTGCCCTCTTCAACTAGGTGATTTGCCCTTTGTTGGTGTTGTTGTGGTAGGTGTGTTATGAGCTGGCTCATTTTATCCCAATGCTGGTATGCATGCCTGCTGATGAGGGCGTTGGAGTTGGCAATGCACCAGTGTATGGCTGCGTTCCTCTCCACCTTTCGTCCTGTGAGGTCCATTCGTTTGCTCTCCTTGTCTGGAGGTGGACCTGTGTTAGTGGGCACATTTGCCCTTTTCCTGGCCGATGCAGTGATAATGGAGTCTGCTGGCACTGACCCTTGTATGTACGCAGGGTCTTTAGAGGAGTGCTTGTACTTCTTTTCGCTCCTTGGTGTAACAGCCTTGCAGACTGCCGGTTCTTTGAATGCCTCCCTTCCCTGGTCCAGGACGCTAGGGAGCATGGGTAGGAACTGGGACCTTGTTTGTTGAGGAAGTAGGGTTTCCAAAAGGAAACATGCCTTTGCCTTCTCCTCTTGCATTTCGACGCCATACGTTGCTGCAGCCCTTTGGACGACCACATTGTAGGCTCCAATGTCGTCTGGCGGCGAAGGCCTCGAGGGATAAGAGTCTACCCCTTCTTCTGGTGATTCTGCGTCGAGGTCTTGCCAGTCTAGGTCTTCTTCTTCCGAGGGCGCCGAGTCCCGGTAAGACTGGAACTCTTCTTCGCCTTCGAAGTAGTAGTCCTCTTCGCCCTGTTCGTCGAGCGGTTCGGGGGTTTTTGGGGGCTCGATGTCTTCGTTGTCGCCCTCCCCGAGTGTTTCGCGTGATGGCTTCTTCGGGATGGCGTATTGCTTCATTTTTTCGTCGGTCTTTTTTCCGTTGCAGGATGCTCGCCATCTCTGCTTCGAGCCTTCTCTTCTTCTCCATCTCGTGGACCCTTTCGGCGTCGATGGCTGAAGCGTCCCTCTTCGCGGTCTCGGTCGTCGAGGATGACGCCGGGCCTTCCTTTCTGGGCGTCGAGGCTTCCTTTTCGGAGGTTACCTTCGACGCCCTTGGTTTTTCGGAGGCTTTTGCCGATTGGGAGTCCTTCACGAAGGATCCGCTCGGTTGTTTGTCCTTGGTTGCTGTTGCTTTCGTAGAGTGTTACGGCGGCAACGCTCCCTTCGAGGACTTGGCTTCACTTCGGAGAGTGTCGCTCGGGGCTTTGGCTTCACTCTTTCGAGCGTCGCTTGGGTGCTTTGGGGTCGACGTCTCCCTTACCTCCTTCGAAGTTTTCTTGTGGACCTCGACGACTGAGCAGTCCTCCGATCCCTCTGCGATGTTGTCTTCCTCTCCACTCGAGAGGCCCAGGTCTCGAAGCGATGGAGCTGGTCCCTGGCCCTGCATGTTGTGGTTCGCCCTTCTTTGCCTCTCTCTCACCCGGAGGGTTTTCGGGGTGAACGCCGAACACGCGTTGCAGTCTTCGCTGATGTGGTCGAGCGGCAAGCAGAGGTTGCAGACTGGGTGCTGGTCCTTCTGGGCGTACTTGTGGTGACAGTTTTGGCAAAACTTAAACAGTGTCTTGTCCATAACCGCGCTCAGGGGGCCCCCTTTGAGCGCATTCTTTGTAGGCGTCGAGATTTTGGTCGTGGACCTTCTACCTAGTCGTCCTTCTCGTAGCCTCCGGTACTCGTCTCCTCGTCCGGTGTCTCAGGAAACTATCTTCTGTGGTTTTCTATTGAATTTTTGAGATTCTTCGTCCAACTTTCTGGAACTTCTCGTCGACGATCCAGACCCCACGGCGGAAAAAAGAATCTGAAGATGGCGACCAAAGGTGGGAGCTTCCGCAGGAAGCGCGACGACGTCACCGAGGACACCAAATGGTGGGGCGTCGCCGCCCACCTGGGCCAACAACAAAAAAAAAAAAAAGAAAGAAAAGACTACGAATCCGGACCCAACCACAAGATGGCGGAATAATGCACAGCATAGTGAATCCAGAAAGATTCACGCTGCAAAACCAGATCTGCTCAACTCTTATACACAGCCCCTTTCTAAAATCAAAGGAGAACAATCTCAGCGCTTTACACATTTTCTTAAGCTTTCGTCACATGGTACGGATTTGTCTACATAAGTTTATATATCCTGGTGTAGCATGCCACCTGTGTGTATAGGTGCTTGGGCACACCACATGGGGGTAAGTGCTACGCAAGTGCTACAGTGCAACATGCTATCCCACATGTAATGTTGCTTCTTTCTTCCTTCACATTTCTATAATCTTGCACTGCATACCATTTCAAAAAACCTTCTCTCTATTACTAAAACAATGATTGTAAAATTGACCAGGACTTAAAACTAGTGAATGTTTGGTTTTCCTTCCGATCTATTGAATGACCTGTTCCTCCCCCTCCTCCACCAAATACTCTCAAAGCCTCACTTTGAACGTAGCCCACCCTAAACCACATGCCTGTCTGCCTAGTCTCTATTATTCCAATTTTGCAATTTGCCCAAACCTTGCATTATATATCACAATCTCCTTATTTGAAACTATCCCATCAACCTAATACTTAATCTCCTTTTGCCTACTCTTCCATCTCACCAACTACTGCATGAACTCAAACTCACGTACACCCCACTAATGATCACACCTAACCACAATTAATTTTATCTACCACAAAGAAACCGCAGGTTTCCTGATAGCAGAAGACTAATCCCAACAAACAATCATTAATATATAAAAAATGTTGAAAAAAACAAAAGCTAACACCCACTGGATTAACCTTGGGTTTCTGAGTAGAATGCTACCCTACTCAATACATCATCAGAAATAGTAAGTACTATATAAATGGAATTACAATACAATGGCATTCCTCGGAGTAAATGTTCTAGGTCTCAGGTGTAATGCCGTTAAGAGTCCCCTCTTTGAGGTCATGAGGAAGTTGAGTGATGATTAACCATAACTGGTCAATTAAAATGTTTTTTCGACAGAAAATCATAATGATAAGACCACATATATTTTGTGTTTTTCAGTTAATTTTGGTCTATAATGTCATAAGAGCAACACTAGTTAAAAACCTAACTTTCATTTTTCAGCGAATTGGATTTATTTATGTACAGCACTCAACTTCCATGTTGATATAATGTAAAGTATTCAAATTTATCTTAGCACAACCTCAAACCTTTCTCTGCCAGTACTTTCAATAGGATATTCAATATTTCGCTGTCCTCTTCCTAGTCCTTCCCAAATGTTATCTTTAAACGCTAGAATACCATTTTGCCCTTAAACAATCCATGCATCAAGCACTGAAAAACTATTTCTCAGTCCAAATGGGATTCTCATGAATTGATATGGATTATGTTGCTTAACCAGTAAGCATCTGTTATTGGCATGTAGTGCTGTAGATTCACATGCTTTGCATACGTCCGCCATCTAGTGTTGGGCTAGGATGATTACAAGTTGTTTTTCTTTGAAGAATTCTTTGAGTCACGAGGCTATGTGACTCCTTCCTTCGGTAACATTGCGCATGGGGATAGACTCCATCTTTAGATTGTTTTGTAGCAAACGGGTGAGAATGGAGTTGGAAATAGTGTAGCATATGTGATGACCATACAAGTAACGTAAATAAAAGTAAACTATCAAACACAGGTATCTGGGGAAGAAGGAGGGCGCATGTGAATCTACAGCACTACATGCCTAGAACAGATGCTTACTGGGTAAGTAACTATCCGTTCAAGGCATGTGTGGCTGTAGATACACATGCTTTGCATAGACTGCAAAGCCGTCCTTCTCCCAAAGTGGTGGCTATCCTGTGGGGGTTGGAGTTGTTTGAAATAGAGTACGTAGTACAGCCTGTTCAACATTAGACTGTTGTCATGGTACTACATCCACACAATAATGTTTAGTAAAAGTCTATGGTGTAGACCAAGTTGCTGCTTTACATATTTCAGCAATTGGAATGTTCCCAAAAACATGCCATAGAAGCACCAACTTTCCTAGAGGAGTGGGATTTAGAGGTTACTGGTAGTTGTCATTTAACTTTAGCATGACATGTTTGGCTGCACTTAACTATCCATCTAGCAATTTCATTTTTGAAATTGGTCTCCCAGTGTGTGGAGGTGAGAAGGCAACAAATAGTTGCTTTGTTTTTGTGAAACTAAGTTCTGCCAATATAATACATTAAAGCTCTTAACATCCAAAGTATGAGGAGCTATTTCTGCCACAGAGTCTGGGTTTTGAAAGATACAGGCAATTCAATGGATTCGTTCATATGAAAAGGAGACACCTTTAGGAAGGAATTTTGGGTTTGTCTTTCAGCCTACCTTATTTTTGTGCAATTGGAAGAAAGGCTCTTCTAAGGTTAATGCCTGGAGTTAACCAACTGGTCTAAGTGAAGGGATTGCTATTAAAAAAGCAACTTACATAGATAAAAACTGAAGTTGATAGGAATGCAATGGCTCAAAAAGAGGACTATTGAGAGTGTTAGGACAACATTATGGTTCCAAACTGGTGCTGGTGGTAGTTTAGGAGGAATCATTCTTTTAAGTCCTTCCTTGAAAGCTTTAATGACAGGTACTTTAAATAAAGATCTATGTTGTCTGTTTTGTACATAAGCAGCAATTGAATCTAAATGTAGTTGTATAGAAGTGTAGGCAAGACCTGATGTTTGTAGATGTAAAAGATAACAAATAATCGTTTGTACTTGTACATCAAATGGATTGAAATGTTTGGTTTGACAGTAAATAACAAACCTTTTCCATTTGACCGCATAACATTTTTTAGTTGTTGGTTGACGCGCCTCCTTAAGAACATCCATACAAGTTTGTGGAAGGTAAAGATACTCAAACTCTATGACTTCAGGAGCCACATTGCAAGGTTCATGTCTTTGGGATTGGGATGTCTCATTTCTCCATGATTCTGTGTGAGAAGGTCCGGGTGGAGAGGAAGCACCTGAGAAAGTTCCAAAGGGTAGTGGACCATGGTTGGCGAGCCTATGTGGGTGCCACTAGTATTAGTGTAAGTGAAGTTTGGCGTAGCTTCCTCACCACAAATGGAAGATTTGGGAGAGGGGGAAAAGCGTATACAAATATCCGTGACCAATTGATCCATAGGGCATTGCCTTTAAGGAGAGGGTGTGGGAATCTGGCTGTTTTGGCATTTTGCTTTTTCTGTGGTTGTAAATAGGTCTATTAGAGGAAACCCCCAGTTGCGAAAGTATGCAAGTAGGACTCTGGGTTGAAGTTCCCACTTGTGGACTTATTGCTGCGTCCTACTGAGGAGGTCTGCAACTTAAATGCTCGTCCCTGGGACATGTTCTGCTAAGAGCTAGATGTTGTGATGTAGAACTAAACACCACATCGTCTGTGCTAGGCGTGACAAATGAAGAGAGTGTTCTCCCCCACCCTGTTTTTGTAAACAATTAATTGTTGTCATATTGTCAATCCCGACCAGGACAACCTTGTTCTGTAGGTGAGTTAGGAATGCTTTCAATGCTAGGTGAACAGCTTGAAGCTCGAGGCAATTGATATGGAGACTCTGGTGTTGTATAGCCCATGTCCCCTGTATAGTTAGATGTTGCAGATGTTGTAAGAGAGGCATCAGCTGTGAGAATGACTTTGGGAACAGGGCCTGAAACGGAACCCCTAAGATAGATTTTGTAGGTTCCACCAATGCAGAGTGAGAAGTGTGGGGCTGTCTATCAACACTAGATCTTGAAGGTGACTGATTCCAATGACGTGAGAGGCATTCTTGCAGTGGTCTCATATGCAGTCTGGCATTTCGAACTGTGTGTATACACGGTCATCATGCCCAGCAGTCTTAGCACTGTTTTGACTTGAATGTGTATTCCGGTTTGAAACTGTTGTGCTAAGGACAGAATATTTTGAATTCTGACTGAATTTGGCGTTGCTAGCACTAGCTGGGTGTTGAGAGCAGCCCCTAGTTATGGCTGAATTTGTGCAGGTTGTAAATGGGACTTTTGCAGATGGACTGTGACCCCTAACTGGTGTAGAAGAGTTAGGGTCTGGGGAGTATATTGACTGCATAGTTTTAGGCTGTTTGCTTTTAGAAGGCAATTGTCTAGATAAGGGAACACATGAATACATTCGACTCGCAAATGCGCTGCTACCACTGATAGACATTTTGTGAAGACCCTTGGAGCGGTGTTGACTCCGAAAGGAAGTACTTTGAACTGATAATGTTAGCCTTGAAAAAGAAAACGTAGGTACTTGCGATGCGCTGGGTGAATGGGTATATGAAAGTAGGCATCCGTGAGGTCTAATGTGGCTATGAAATCTCCCTGCTGAAGTAGAGTTATAACCTCCTGAAGGCTGACTATGAGACAGTGTTCTGACAGACTGTATTGATTTAATACCCCATAGGTCTAAAATGCGTCTGAGTGAGCCGTCCCTTTTGGGAATAAGGAAGTATAGGGAATATAATCCTGTTCCTTGCTGTAGTATTGGAACGGGCTCTATTGCTCCTTTTGATAGAAGAGCTGCTATCGCTTGTTTTAGCAGAAGTTGGTGCTGAATAAGCCTGGGCGTAGTTCGCGAAGTAGCGCTACGCGAAGCTACGCAAAGTGCAGTTTGCACTACGCGAGCTACGCGTAGCACTACGCGAACTGCGTAGTGCACTGTTCGCAATGATTGCACAGTGCCGGATGCTTGTCCGCACTGTGCAATGATTGAAAACGGCATCTTGCACAGTGCGAGCTGTCTTTTACTGCCGCTCGAGTAGATTTTTACTCGAGCAGCAGCTTTCTCAACGCGGACTGGTAGTTTCTCAACGCGAGCGGTCGCGAGCATACGCGACCACTCGCAATGAGAAACCTGACCTCCCCGCGTTGAGAATCTCGCCGGGAGGTTTATTTTCCACGCTCGCGATCGGCAACTTGATGTTGCTGATCGCGAACGAGGAAAAAGTCTCGCCGGGATGTCATTTTACTTGCTCGCGGTCGCCAACTTGACGTTGAGGACCGCGAGCAAGCAAAAAATGACTGCTGCGCTACGCTTGTTTGCACTGTGCTACGTGCAATTCGCGTTGTGCGAAGTAGCGCAAACTTCGCAAACTACGCAAGCGTAGCGCTTTGCCCAGGGTTAGTGCTGAACAGAGGTTGTGTTTGGGAGGAGAAATGTTTGGAGGAGTGGTGATTAGTTCCATACAATAACCATGTTGGATAATATCTAACACCCATTGATCTGTGATGATGTTCTTCCATTGTGGCAGAAGAAATTGCAGACCTCCCCTACAGGTGTTAAATGTTCGGGGAGAACGTGACTGAAGTCATTGTTTGGTATTGGTGTTATTGGCTGTGTGTGTGGAATTTCCACAGCCTTTGAAATTATTTCCTTTATAGATCCTCTGTAAAACCCCCTTGAAGGTGAGGATTGGGCGTTGGCCCTTGTGTGACACTGCTGAAGTGGCAGTGGTGGCAGACCTAGCACCCTTTCTAAATGATGGGTGGCAAAAGGAACCACGAAATGTTGTAGTTTGAAGTGGCCCCCATTGATTTTGCCACATCTGTCTCTTTTTTTATTTTTTTGAGGACCGTGTTAACTTGCGGCCCAAAAAGGTGTTCTTTGTCAAATGGTAAATTTAGGAGAACCTGTTGAACCTCTGGTTTGAAACCAGGCACACTAAGCCAAGCATATCTCCGAAGTAAAATACTAGTATTGATACTTATAGCCGCAGTATCTGCTGTGTTAAGAGCACATAGAAAAAATTAGTTTGCCCTCTGTAATTAATTCCTTCCCTCTTTTTCTAAATTCTTGTGGGAAATGTTGAAGGAGTCCCTCCATTTCCTCCCAGTGAAATCGGTCGCTATTTGCTATTCTCCATTGGTATGCGGATTGTGCCGCAACCTTTTTGCCAGACGATCGAATTAATTTTGACTCTTTGCCTGGTGGAGGAGCATCTCTTGTTTGTGAATTAGATCTTCTCCTAGCATTTTCTACCACTAAACAGTCTGGTGTTAGTTGACCTTTAATAGATATGGGGTCTGAAGTGGCTGCTTTATACTTTTGATCTATTCTCGGTGTGATAATGCAAGCTTTAACTGGGTCTTTATATAATTTGTCAGCATGACGTAAAACCCTTTTAACGTTAGCAAGAATTGTGTTCCTCTTTGAGCATTAGTAAGAGTCTCAAAGAGAAAATCATCAATGGGATCCTTGTGTCAAGGGACCTGATGGAAGGCTGCTGCCCTAGCAATTAAATCTTGAAAAGCTGAAGGTACTGCGGGCATGATCTGGTGTTAGAGGACTTGATAGGTATAGATCAGTATTATCCTGTGGTTCAACATCACAATCATCCCAATAGTCTTGTGGTTGATCTAATAAAGCATCATCTGTCTCTTCAATATGTGAAGGGGATTGATGTGGAGAGAGGTCTTCCTCATGTGCTTGAGGTGAAAAATGAGGAGATGGAGTAACAGGTTGTGGTGGGGAAATATGTCGATTTGTCGGTGTACGGCTAGTGTCTTTGTCAGGGGGCTTCTTGAAAGGACAAAGGCTTTTTGGAAACTTGAGTCTTTGCTGGCTGTACAGTTATTTTCTTTGTGCCAGGCTGTATTTGCAATGTCTTTTTTCAGATCGCGTTTTTCGGCAATCGCCCAGAGAATTGGTTGTGGAGGTGATTTCAATCCAACCTTAAAAGTCTTGGGCCCGAAAGTGAAACATTTTGGTGCCGAAAATGCTTTTGGTTTCGATGTATGACCATTCTATTACGAATCAGAAGGTTTTTGTTTCGGTACGAAGACTAGTTATATTTGGCGTTGGAGGCTCCTGCTGTAAGCCGTTCTTTCGGTGCCGAGCCTAAAGGCATAGCTTCCGAAGAAGAATTTTCGGTGTGCGTCATGGCTTTTATGAAGTGGTAGCCCGTGAGCAGGTTTCTTGGTGGAAAGTGACTTTTTATGTTTCAGATCAGGGGCAGAGGTACACACGATTAGACGTTCTTGGAATGATTCTGCCAGTTCAGTCTTGTTCGGTTTCAGAACAGGCACTGTGGATGGATACGGATCCTTCTAAGGCTGCAGATGCATCATATTGATTGTGTTGCAGACCGAAGCTATCTGGCGTCTCGTCGGTGTTCCTGCGCTGCATCTTGAGACTGCGTGCACATCAGACACGAAAGCTTTTCTTTCACCAGAATGATTTACACGCTTCAAAAGGGTCTCCTCAATGATCTGGCAAGAGGCATAGGTTACAGACCGAATGCAGATCTGTGTGGGGATATTTGGAGCACTGCTGTGGACAGAAACGGAACGAAGAGTGGTATTAGCAGCTCATTTTCTTGTTGAGCTGACCGAGGGGAAACTGAGTCGGACGTGGCCTGTAGGCCGAGAGGTTATTTGACGAACCCAACCTGAAGCTATTCAAGACGTAGTATAAACTACCCGATAGAAACAATACCGTCAAATGTAGATAACTAGCTAACGGAACAGAGGCCGCAAAAATGATTTCAAACCAGAGCGAGAGGGAGTATATCCGAACCAGTCGGCGGAAAAAAACAATCTAAAGATGGACTCGATGCCCAAGTGCATTGTTACTGAAGGGAGGAGTCACATAGCCTCGTGACTCGAAATGAATTCTTTGGAGAAAAACAACTTGTAATCATCCGAGCCCAACACTGGACGGCTAACGAATGCATAGCATGTGCATCTATAGCCACACATGCCTTGAATATACCATTCAGGGTACTGTAAATGAAGGCTCCAAGATGTGATTCCTTGGACAGCATACCTTCGCGACAGGCAGACCTTATAAGAAACTTGGTTAACAAAAACAAAAAAGTAGACCTGGTAACTATTACACCCTAAAGTTTAGGGAAAGAATACCTATTCACCCATATACGACGATTGAAACTTTGCAGGTCAATGTTACGAGTAACTGTTTATTTACACACAACAACAGGAGGAAGGCACAAAAACATGGTAGGCTCAATCTACCCCCTCAAACACCACTTACCTTCAATAATAGTTTTGCTATTTAAAGGCTTTTCTGGATTCGCATACTGTGCATTATTCTGCCATCTGTTGGCAGCATCTGAAATTATATCTATTTTACCATTTATTTTCTTTTTTTTTTACTTCATTCTTCTTTTGGGAGGCAACCAGAGGGGAAGTAGTATCATCCCACTATGGCGTTGAATGTAAGCCCACAATTCTCCAATGCATGATTGCCACTTTTAGATTTCCCCCCCACTTTGTAAAAAAAATTTTGGGATGTTTTAGAGCTCATTATTGGTCTAATATATAATTTTGCTTCCTTTTGATTAGCCATACCTCTTCATTAGGTAGGTGGGAGGGCTGTATGCAAATATGGGAAAGCTTTCAAGCTGAAAAACTATTGTTACAGGTAAGTAACATTTTCTTTTTGCAAAGTGAGTCTTTTTGGCTTCACATGCTGTGCATAGATTACGTAATATTACCTTCTTGTGGGCTACCAAAAGGTGCCTCAGTACCCTCCGTCCCACTTAAGCCTTTCTTAGTATGGATGTCCACACAGTAGTTTTTGGTGAATGTGATAGCCATGCATATATCATTTCTATAGACTTTTGCAATGAATTCTAGCATGGCCCCCGATAGAATGTGCACTTAGTTTGCAATCCATCATTTTCACTGCTAACGTTTGGATGGCATAAACTGTCCAACTTGCTACAGTACACTTTGTGACCGGTGAACTTCTTTTTGCCAGCGCAAATAAAATGAAAAACGGAGTCCATTTTCTAAGTGGTTTGGTTCTTGCAGGTATTACCACTTGCCTAATATGTATTGCCCTTTCTGCTTGTGTTTTTATTTGTAGCAAGAAAGGAGGTAATTGATTTACTGATTTACATGGAAATGTAATACTACTTTTGGAATTAACTAAGGGTTAGTTCTCATTACTACTCTGTCCTTACGTATTCTGTGTAAAAATGTGATCGGAATTGGGAATGCCATCTCTATTGCCAGGAACTTGAATCCTGCTCTATGCATTGGTTCAAATGCACCTTTCATTAACTGTGTTAGTACCAAATTAAGAGTCCACACAGGTGAAGTCACTGACCTCAAATCAAATCTTTTGAGGACTACACTGTTAGGTAATTGCATCGTGGTCACTGCATCACAGCGACTGCTATATCTTTTGCCACTACATCTTCACAGAAATGCATTTGTAAAAACATGTGACTTATTTAAAAGAGCATCAATAACAAATGGAGTAATCAAGTTTATAAAAAAATAATAATAAAAAAAGAAAAGGGGGTTAGTTGAAAGGTGAGTCTACCCCCAATCCCCAGAAAAGTCATTATACAACAGTAAAGCTATTAAAGGGAACAATAAAGTAATCCATTCTTAAGGTTTGGGTTATAGGGTAAATTATTAGAGTTAAGTAAATACTAGACACAGGAACATCGTTAATAATGGGGAACTTAAATGATCTTCCTTGAAACCCTAGATTAGCCACTTGTTCAAAAGGACAGGGTGTTTTAAGTCAATTTGATCACTTTCAAATGTCCCACCTCTATCAATATTTCGATATTTTCATACTCCTTACAGGCTCCTCTGTAATGCAGTTTGACTTGTTGTTATTGAGCAAGGACTACCAAGTAGTGACCAGGTCCTAACTTCTATTAGACTCCATTTAACTCGTTTGAATGGCTATTCCAGCTGTATATAAATCTAAAATGAAAAACTTGCTTTTGCTCCTAGTGGATTTTATCATGAAAGGGAAACTCCACCCAACATTTGGAACAAACTAATACTAATGCTGCTGTACAGCAACTAATCCCAGTGCTCCAAAAGACGTAGCCTCCTATGCAGACATCTGCAGCGCTAAAAGCCCCTGGAACCATCAGGCCAGCTTCAGGAAGTCTCTTCAACCGGTTTCACTATTTCTGGGGGCAAGAGAGAATCTTTCCATGCATGTCACCAGAATGTACCCATGTTGAACTCCAGATCCAAGAGAACCTAGATGGCAAAGCATGCTCCCTAAAAGACCCCTCATCACTCCATTGCCAAAATGTGGGTAGAAATGTACCTTTGGCAGCTGCAGAGAGACTTATAGAATGTTTACGACATGGTTGAAGCCAAACAGCTGCACTGACTGTGATGGCATCCAAGGTGAACTACGGCAGCTGCAGGCACATGAAAATAAGGTCTATTGCATAATCAGTCCTGGGAGAGACCAGTTATATCATTAGTTTCTATGCGGCATGAACAGCAGTTGCTTAGTTTTAGCAGACTCTAAGGTACCTCCTTCTACAGAGGTTCCTGCGACAACAGCTGAGGCAGGAGTTAATAACTGTAAAGAGAACTGGTGTATGGTTAATACTGATTATATCTAGTTCAGCTGGTTGGTTGTGGCTGAATCGCTTTAATAATTCTGCTACGCTCTGCCTATTAAGGAATAGAAAAGGTTAATGCCACTGGTCAAGCAGCCACCACTGCAGGTATTGCGCAGTCCCCCCCCAAAACCTGGATGTCGTCCTCCAGGTTCCTTTGTTGCTGGGCCCACTTAGACTTCAGATTCCACTGCAAAACCTGCATATGCCACTTGGTGAAGTGGATGAGCAGTATGCATGAGGCTAAAAGGCCAATAATTCTCAGAGATGCTCTCATGAACCTCCAGGACTGAGGCAGAAACATCAGGATTATAGCCCAAATGTTCTGTATTCTCTGCAACACTGGAAAGGCCCTGAACTGCTCTGTATGCAGAACGGCTCCTATAAAAATGAAGCTTCTGCGAAGCAGTCAAGGGATACATATGCTCGATGATCGAGAACCCCAATGATATCATGAGGTCCTCCGTTTTGAGGTAGTCTATGAGTGACTGTGGCGGGCATGTCTTCAACAGCCAGTCGTCACGGTAGGGGAAAACTGGTATCCTACCAACCTCCTAAGGTGGGTAGCGAGCATAGCCATCGCTTTTGTGAACACACGAGGGGCGTTGGTAAAGCCAAAGTGAAGCAAAGCAAACTGAAAATGCTTCTGGATGACAGCGGACTGTAGGTACCATCAGTGGTACTGCAGTAGGGGCACATGAAAGTATGCTTCCTGCAAGTCCACGAAGGGCATCAAGACTCCCGCATCCAGGCCAGACAGAACTTGAACCAGAGTGAGCATCCTGAATTAGACCTTCCACAGGAAGGCATTCAGGGAACAAAGATCTAAAATAGGACAAGGACTCAATCTTTCGCCGGCATGAGGAAATAGCAGGAGTAACAACCCATCCCCATCTCCAAAGGCAGCAGCCTCTTGATACCATCTTTGGACAGTCAAGCTTGCACCTCTAGCAGTAAAATGGATAGATGCTCCTCTTTCAGCCACTCAGTTGTGGTCGAAGCAGTGGTGAGTCAGAAAGAAACAGAGGGCACATCCCTGCTGGACGATTAGGAGGATCCATTTGTTGGTGTGATGGACTGCCACTCAGAAAGAAAGTGTTAAATCCTGTCTCCAAAAGTGTGGTGTGTACCGCTATGGTCAAACTAAAGTGGCCTGGAAGATGATGCCACAGAGGGACAGGTGGAAACCAGTGTCCATGGTGACCTGCATATAGTCTGACTGAACTCCAGCCACGGAAGGGCTGAAGTGGCTGCATTGGGGCCAGGGGGGGTAGAGGTGGATGTCCAGCGCAATCTATATGTCAAACCGCTCTACTACATCCGGAAGGACCGAAACTTATGAGGGAACTCTCTGGCAGGGGCTGAAAGACAAAAAGAACATACCATAGTCCAGCTTTCCTTGAAGAGCTCCAGGGTGGAATCAGATTCTTTGCCAAAAAAGGCAGGATGCATCAAAATGATTATCCATGATGGATGCATGCACATCTCCAGAGAAGCCTGTAGTTCTCATTCACATGTGACAACAAAGCACCACATTAGTGCTGACTGCTCATCCCAAACAATCCTAAGTGTCCAGGCCAGCCTGCATTAAATATTTGTGTTTATAGCCCGAATTCTCTATTTGACTGTATCCTGACCATCCTGAATGCTTTAATCCAAGGAGGCTCTGAACTCTTCCCACAACCACTGGCAAGATCTCGCTGACCATGCCCAGAAGGCATGCATTTAACGTCCTAGTAGGCTAACTGGCATTGACAGACCTCAAGAGTATGCTGGCTTAAGGACATTAATTTCCTGAATGGCTCAGTCCTTTTAGATTCCCTGCCCTGGGAGGATCGTGAGGACTCATTAAGATTTACTTTGCTGATGGAAGCTTGAACTACCACCTTCTCACGTGTGGGATGTTGTGTAAGAAAATCAGTATCACCAGGCATGGGTCTGTGGCGTTTGGGCACTTATCTGTTTACTGCTGGGCAAGAGCAAAGTTTAGACTAAGGGCTCAAAATGGTGTCAGTTAAGGCTTCCTTATGGAGTAAGGGCTCACAAGAAGATGGCTCAGGCTGAAGAATTTCAGTAAGCATATTTATTTTAACCTCAATACAAAGAAGTTGTAAATCCAGGACCTTAGCACCATGCCTGATAACTACTGCAATGGAAGCACTCTGTTCCTTTGGTGGCCCAAGTAGGGAAATCAACCCTGTATCAGGGAAAGTATCCAGCCCACTGGCTTCTTGTAAATTTATGTATAAACTGTCATAAGGTGGGGGTAAATCATCCCCATCATCTGCAAGCATTATGTTATGTTCTGTTATTTATAAAGCATATGGCTGTCCCAATGGGTTCTCAGCGCTAGCATAACAGAACAAGTATGTAGAAAACAATGGTTCAGGTGTGGCCTTAAAGGTCCAAAGCGAAAAAGTGACCCAGAAAGGGGCACTGCGTTCTAAGGGAATGAAATTAATTCTGGAGGGAGCAAAAGAAAAGATCCACAGAGGGTCATGTAGGTCAAAAAAAGACAGACATTTATTTACAATTCTGTTTAGTATTCAGGTGCTCACATATTAGGTGAAAAGAAGGGTGACGTGAAGGGTGATGGTGAAATATAAAAATCATCGCCAGCCACGGCAGAAGCAGGACGCTCTCATCTGCACGGCTCCAGGCTCCCATTTATTGCCCTATTGATCGTCTACAACAAATTAAACCACCAACGTGACATCATGCACCGCCCAGCTGCCCTTCCAACTCGTGCTGATTAACTTTACACATGAGTAGTACCACATCCTCGCACAAATAGACCGGAGCAGTACTGTGGCGCGCCTTACAATTCCCACGCTCGCCGACTACAACTTTAAAAATCTCTGAAGCTAGATAACTGCCGTCGGCCCACTCCAAGACTTGCTCTGCGGATAAAGAAATAATAAAAATTCAGCTCCTAAATTCAGCTTGCTCACCCATGTCCTGAAGATGAACCCCAATTATTGGGTTTGAAACGCCGTCGACCACCTTACAACATGAACTCCTATCACTCTTTATAAATCAACTGTGGAGCTCATAATACTGTTGTCAATGCGATGTCTTTTTTATATTTCACCATCACCCTTCACGTCACGCTTCTTTTCACCTAATATGTGAGCACCTGAATACTAAACAGAATTGTAAATAAATGTCTGTCTTTTTTTGACCTACATGACCCTCTGTGGATCTTTTCTTTTGCTCCCTCCAGAATTAATTTCATTCCCTTAGAACGCAGTGCCCCTTTCTGGGTCACTTTTTCGCTTTGGACCTTTAAGGCCACACCTGAACCATTGTTTTCTACATACATCTTACCACCCCAGGTTCACATATTGGGGTACCCTTGTCTTCTCAAAAACCAGCATAACAGAACAAGGCAGACCCATCACGGTTAGAATAACTAGGTCTTCTACTGCTTGCAGAAACTTTCAATAGATGTACAAAGCTCTAAATAAGAGGGCAAGGAGCTCCTGAGTTTAGGCCTAAGGTTTTTAAAGGAGCGGCCTCCTTGTATTACCAAATTGACTCGTGGGATTACCTCTAAATTCTGGTTACCTGCGCGTAGAGGACGATTGAGAAGGTAAGGAAGCACTAAATTCCTTAAATGCTGGTGTCCTCTGACTCATGGCTTTATGCATAAAGCATAGTGCTTTAAACCTAATACGCTTAACAAGTGAGCCAATGAAGGTTCCAAAGCTGGGTAGAAACGGATACATGCGTCAGAACATGACAGATGATGAGCTGTAGCGTTCTGAATAATCTAAAGGCCTCTCCAGAAATGACTTAGAAGCCCCCCAGATAAAGTACATTGCATAATCTAGGCAAGAAATGATGAGTACTTGGACAATCTACCATTGGGTGGAAATGGGGAAGCGCCAAACAACCTTCCTGAGACATCTGAGAAGGCCGAAACAGCCATGTTTTTGGCAGTTCATTAGAAGCTTGCTATCCAGCCATAGTCCAAGGTCTTTAACAGCCTGTTTCAGAGTAAGTAGTGGTCCCAGATCTCCGGCCATCATCACAGGTCCTAAAAATGAGGCTGGTTTCCCATAACCAGGACTTCCGTTTTACTACCATTAAGTTTTAGGCTGTTTTTTCCCTATCCATTGAGCCACTGCAACAAGGTAGGGTCTATGATTGGGCAATCTGTTGTCCTCAACGGCTGATAAGGAGGTCATTAGCATAAGAAAATAAAGTAAGACCAAAAGTCTCTACAACGTCCTCAACGGGCATACATGTATGTACATGGGACTGACAGAGGATCTTTGTTAGACCCTAAAATGCAACTGCCCTACAGTAAAAGAATGTTGTTTTGAAATAACTACATAATGATCGTGCAAAAAGGAGCAGAACCACTGAAGGGCTTTAATGTGGATCCTGCTTTCTGCAAGTTTCTCAAGAAGCACAGAATGGGAGACTGCTTTCCCTCCTGTGTCCAAGATTTTTCTGATATTCTCTGTAACCCCAAGGAGAACGGATTCTGTACTGTGAAGTTCAGATAGTTGAAAGTTTGTGATTTTCAAGAATCTTCGCCAATATAGGCAAAAGCGAGATCGGACGATAGTTTTCAAGCTTAGATACATCTAAGGAAGGCTTTTTAAGCGGAGGCACAATCAGAGCATGTTTCCAAATTGAGGAGACAATGACATTCACAATAGACACATTCAAAGGACTGATCAAAACAGGAGAAAGAATGTGACTGCCCATTTTATGAATTCATAGAGGCACCAGGTCAGTAGAGGAACTAGACTTTGAGGCACTCAAAAGAGCCTCACAATTTGATCGATAAGACCAAAAGTAGATCGTATTGGCTCAAGACAAGTGATTGGAGCAATAGACGCATCCTCTTCTGTCAGACCATCAAAGAAGGCATAGATGTCAGCTCGCTTCCGATATAAAAAAAAAGTCCCCCACAAAAAAAAAAAAATCTGGAAATTAATTACATTTAACTTGGAGGTTGCGGAGTTTGCAGAGTCAAGTGAGCAGGACCCAGCAGAGACTTAACTATTTGAAAAAGCTATGGAGTAAGTCCTGCTGTGACAAACTGCTTTCCAGAAGAAGAGAGGGCAGAGGATTGAGTTGATACTTCAATAGGAAGCAGGCTCCTAACAAACTTCAAAGACTCAGACTTTAAATCACATGTAGAGTCTGGAAATGGACTACAAGGGGAGCTTGAGACCTCAAAAATTGTCAAGTGCCAAGCAGCCAGTTGGTTTGTGTGAGAAGTTGTTCTGCAAGCCTTCTGTCTGTGAACAGGACTGGGAGGCAAGGCCTGCTTTTGCCCCAGCTGGGTGAGGGGACATTTCCCAGGGTATTTAGGACCACCTGCCCTGAAGCACCAGCACCTGCCTAGTTGCCAAGATCAGTGTGTCCTGTGAGGAAGAGGAGAGCCTTGGAGGGAGCGAGGTTCAGTGGAGAATTCGGTCAAGTGGACTCCCTTAACAAGGAATGAGGAGACGATATCAGTGTCAGGACCATCGCACTACTTCATCCGTCCATATGCCCGCCCCTCACACTGTGGGACAGATCAACGAACGTAACCACCTTTGAGAAGCCACGAAGAACCTCCTGTTTCTGTGGCTGCAAGACTGCATGTGAGGAACTTGAGGTCCACAAGTGCAGCCCGCCTGGGCCGCATGCAGTGACGTCACCTTAACCAGCTACTGCTCCAGCACCTGCAGAGGGGGCGCTATCAGGAACTCCGGTCACTTTGAGTCTTCAAGTGTGGGTAAGACTGATTTCGAGCAAGTCTGCCCCGGGGGAACTTGTTTGCTAGCTAGCACTTCGGCACTGGAACACTTTTGTCTTTAAAGATAAAGACAGAGTGGGACTCTTGGAACTACTAGTGGGGCTTATCCTGGTTGCTGCTGATAATGGTTTGGGAATAATCACTATCTTTAGAAACGAGGAAGGAGAGGGGCATGGGGAACTGCCTAAAAAACACTAGAACCCTGACTTCAGGGGGACTGTGGAAGTTGTTTGTGAATTTTTTATTTTCCTTTGTGTTAGTAGCGGTAAAATAAAATCCTTCTTCCATAAAAGTGAGTATTTGGCTGGACAATTTAATGCTGCTACTGTGCATATTTTGAGTTGTGAGCCTGTGTGTACCAGCTGTATCTACCTTTCGCCCTCCTGAACTCCCCAGGGAGCCCTGGACTGCTCGACCCATGCTATTTCTAAGAGTCAAGTGCTGAAAGGGTAATTGGCCCAGTTGCTCAGGAGCCATAGTAGGTCAGGCCCCAGGACATCAGGAGTAAAAAAAACCTCAACCCCCCCTCACACCCCATGGTTGGGCACTGTAAGAACAAAAGTTACTTACCTGTAAACTGTGGTTCTCCAGTATTGGTATCTTTCATAGATTCACATGCTCGAATCATTCCCCGTCGTCAGAGTGGGAGTCCCACAGGTACATAAAAATAGCAATAAATATGCATGAAATAGCCATAACATAGGTAAATTAGAACCAGGAAGTAAAATAGCTATAAGTTAATAGGAAAAAATCTCCCACTTTCATGACTCGTCCAAGTCATTATATATAGTCCAAACTACAGCCAATCAGGCGACAGCACCCTCCAGAATGTTCTCCCCAGAGGCTCAGGCTCTCAGAATTTTCAGCACAAGTGTGATAAAAGAGTAAAAGAGCATAGAAGAGCCTCTGAGGGGAGGTGGGTGGGTCGCATGTGACTATGAAAGATACCAATACTGGAGAACCATAGTTTACAGGTAAGTAACTTTTGTTCTTCCCCAGTATTGGGGTATCTTTCATAGATTCACATGCTCGAATCAGAGTAGAAAGCAGTAATTCAATAATGATGCTTGTGAGATCATCAAAGAAATACATATATACATATATATATACATAGAAACAAACCAAGACCAGATAAAATACGCATATGTATATCTGTATCGACATATAAATATATATATAGAATTATAAAAGATATGTATATAAGAATGCATCATAGAGGAGGAGAGACAAACAAAGGCTCGCCTTATTTAAAAAGATTACGGAGAACCGCTTGTCCCACAGACGTGTCTGCATTGCTGGCAGCTTCCAGACAGTAGTGCTTGGTAAAAGTGTGCCTGCTGGACCATGTTGCAGCTCTGCAGATTTGATGAAGAGGCACACCAGCAAAGAGAGCAGTAGAAGAAGAGATTGCTCTAGTTGAATGAGCTCTCGGAGTGGCTTGTAGCGGTCTACCCGCTTGCTGATGACAGATTGCAGCAGAAATCTAACGAGCTATGGTCTGTTTGGTTATTGGGTGCCCTTTGCGCATCTTTCCGTATGCAATGAAAAGCTGATCAGATTTTCGTATTGAGGATGTCCTTTGCAAATATAATTTTAGACATCGTTTGACATCAAGGGTATATAAAGCCCTTTCCGCAGGTGATTGAGGATTAGGAAAGAAAGTCTTTAAAACCACAGGTTCATTGAGATGGAAATCAGAAGGTACTTTAGGCATAAAAATGGGGTTAGTGCGGAGCACTACCTAGTCCTTAGTGAATTGGAGGAAAGGCGGTTTAATAGTGAAGGCTTGAATGTCACTGACTCGCCTGGCTGATGTGAGAGCCAACAGCAGAGACATCTTCCACGATACAAACTTTAAGTCAGCTCTGTGAATAGGTTCAAAGGGGTGTCGCATGAGTTGTGACAGAACAATGTTAAGATGCCAGGGTGGAGGTGGACGGCGGATGGGAGGAAACATATGAAACAATCCTTTGAAGAATTGTTGAATGATCCGAGAGGAATAAAGAGAATGTGAACTATCTTGTCGGAATCGTGAGATAGCTGCTAAGAATACTTTAAGAGTAGAATGGGAAAGTCCTGACTTTGCCAAATGTAGAAAGAAAGGCAATAATTGTTCCGGTGTTGCACGGATTGGATGAATGTTGGCGGCTGGACGCACAAGTTACTAACTTGTGTAACGATATATCTGTAAGAGACAGTAGTTAGTGACAGATTCCTTACCTTAGAATATCCCCAGGCGTCAGGCTGGATCCGGAAAGTTTTTGCGTAGCAGTACCCTTGCGCGTCGGTAGGCGGCGTCGTGCGGCTCCGCGTCCGTCGTCGGCGTCGTGATCGCCAGGATGACGTTGCGGGCAGTACTTAGACGCCGCCCCTGCGCGCTGACGTCAGTTCTGTACACGACTTTCCGCGCCAGGAAGCAGAGCCATGCAAGAAGCTGACACAGGTGTCTGAAAAATACTAGGGCCCTGAAAGGGATGTCCTTAACCCTAGAAATCAGTTCGCAGAACGGGAGGATGGGTGGGCGGTAGGAATCTGTCACTAACTACTGTCTCTTACAGATATATCGTTACACAAGTTAGTAACTTGTGCATCTGAAAGAGACACGTTAGTGACAGATTCCTTACCTTAGAATAGATACCCCAGCAATACCAACCCCGGTGGTGGGTCTGCGAACAAAGATCAGACAAGGAAGTCCTGGAGGACAGAACGGCCAAAGAAGCCGTCCCTCCGGACCTGACTGTCAAGGCAGTAATGCTTTGAAAACGTGTGCAGCGAGGCCCACGTAGCTGCCTGACAGATAACCGGCAGCGGAACACCGGGCCCAAGGCCGTGGTAGCAGCCGTTGCCCTGGTGGAATGGGCACGCAGCCCAACAGGAGGCTCCTTCTTAGCCAAAGAATAGCAGGTCTTGATGCACAAAGTAACCCAGCGGGAGATGGTTCGTTTGTGCACCGCCCGACCTTTTTGGCGCCCACGTAGCCAACAAAGAGCTGGTCATCCACCCGGAAGTGTTTTGTGCGGTCGATATAGAAGGAGAGCGCACGTTTTGGGTCCAGACGGTGGAGCCTCTCTTCCTCTCTGGAAGGATGCGGAGGCGGAAAGAAGGTAGGCAAAGTGATGGTCTGCCCAATGTGGAAGGTAGTAACCACCTTTGGCAAGAAGGACGGACGCGTCCGAAGAACAACCTTGTCTGGATGAACAGACAGAAAGGGAGGTTTGCAAGATAGAGCCTGGAGCTCACTCACCCGCCGAGCGGAGGTGATGGCCACCAGAAAGGCTGTCTTCAGAGTCAGAAGACGAAGAGGACAGTTATGTAGAGGCTCAAAGGGAGCGCACATTAAAAAGGTAAGAACCAAGTTCAAGTCCCACTGAGGCATTACAAACGGAACAGGAGGGAAGAGGTGTGTAATGCCTTTAAGAACCTGTTAACAACAGGGGACTTGAAAAGGGAGGGCTGATCAGGGAGCCTGAGGAAGGCCGAGATAGCACAAAGATAGCCCTTGATGGTACCCAGGGCAGAACCCTGTTGGAGCCAGAGAAAGAAGGAACAGAAGGACCTCAGAAAGAGGGGCAGAAAGGGGATTCACAGCTTTTGCTGTGCACCATGCCACAAATTTGTTCCACCTGCAGGCGTATACCACCTTAGTGGAGGGACGCCTGGCTGCCAGAATCACATCACAAACTTCGGGAGGCAAGTCGAAAGGAATCAACTGCCGCCGCTCAATCTCCACGCAAGCAGGTGTAGACTGGACAGGTTCGGGTGGAGGACCGTCCCCTGCTGCTGCGACAGAAGATCCTCCCGAAGAGGCAGACGGATCGGGGATCCACGCTCATACTGAGTAGCTCGGGATACCAAACTCTTCGAGCCCAGTCCGGAGCCACAAGAATAACTTGGGCCCGGTCGTGCCGAATCTTCTTCAACACTCTGGGTAGAAGTGGTATAGGCGGAAAGGCGTACAATAGACCGCAACTCCACTCGTGACGAAAAGCGTCGCCGAGCGAGTGCCGCCTTGGAAATTCCAACGCGCAGAACTGATGACATTGCGCGTTCTCTTCGGTGGCGAATAAATCTAACCAAGGCTCTCCCCACTGTAGAAAGAGTCCTTGCGCCACCTCCGAGTGAAGACGCCATTCGTGATCCATCATGCACCTGCGGCTGAGTTCGTCCGCCCTGGCGTTCAGGGAACCTGCCAGGTGTTGAACCATCAGGAACATGCCCTGATGTTCCAGCCATGTCCAGAGGCGCAGAGCCTCCTGACAGAGGGTCCACGACCCCACCCCGCCCTGTTTGTTGCAGTACCACATGGCGGTGGTGTTGTCGGTGAACACCTGCACTACCTTCCCTTTGACAGAGGGAAGGAATGCCTTGAGTGCAAGTCGGATCGCCCGTAGCTCCAGAAGGTTGATATGGAGCCGGGACTCCGCCGGAGACCAGAGGCCTCTGATCTCCGCCTTCTCCCATGTGACCGCCCCATCCCAGAAGGGACGCGTCCGTCACAACTGTGTGCTCTGACTGGGGAAGGGAGAGGGATCTGCCCATGACCCATTGCCGGTTCGAGAGCCACCACTGCAACTGTTTTGCAGTCCCCTCCGAGATCTGGACGTGATCGGACAGGTTGCCCTGGTGCTGCGCCCACTGGAACTTCAGGTCCCACTGCAGAGCCCGCATATGCCATCTGGCATGATTGACCAGCAGGATGCAGGAGGCCATGAGGCCCAGCAGCCTCAGGGTCATCCGTACCGAAACCCAGGATAAAGGCTGAAAGATCGGAATCATAGCCTGAATATCCCGGACTCGCCGTTCGGGAGGATAGGCCCGAAACTGCGTCGTGTCCAGAACTGCTCCGATGAAAAGGAGCTGTGGAGAAGGAATCAGATGCGACTTCGGCACATTGATGGAGAACCCCAGCGAGTGCAGGAGTTCGGCCGTAGTCTGGAGGTGGGAGACGACTGCCTGGGACGAGCCCGCCTTCAGCAGCCAGTCGTCGAGGTAGGGGAAGACAAACGCCTGCCCGGCGCAGATGAGCTGCGACCACCGCCATCACTTTCGTGAACACCCGAGGGGCACTGGAAAGGCCAAAGGGGAGCACGGTGAACTGAAAATGCTCGAGGCCTACCGTGAACCGAAGGTAACGCCGGTGGGCCGGCAGGACGGGGATGTGGAAATAGGCGTCCTGCAAGTCCAACACTACCAACCAGTCTCCAGGGTCTAGGGCAGTCAAGACCTGAGCTAGGGTGAGCATCTTGAACTTCTCCTTCCGGAGGAAGCGATTGACGTTCCGGAGGTCCAAGATAGGACGCATGTCCTCCTTGTCCCTTTTGGGCACCAGAAAGTAGTGGGAGTAGCAACCACGCCCTACTTCTGGGGTCGGAACATAGCTCGATGGCCCTCTTGGCCAAGAGGGCCGTGACTTCCTTCTGTAGAAGCACCAAGTGATCCCCTGACATGCGGTGGAATTGAGGTGGCATGGCTGGGGGGGTGGTCTCGAAGGGGAGGGAGTAACCCCTTCGGACAATGTCCAAGACCCACCTGTCCGAGGTGATGGGACGCCAGTGGTGAAGGTGATGGCGGACCATAACCCCTACTGGCGTGCTGTGCACCTGAAAGGAGGGACTAGGAGGGCTTGGAGGCCGCGGACGGGTTGGAGGTGGTGGCCTGATCCGCACGCTGGTTGCCCGAACCGCCACGGCGGTATCCACGTCCTCGGCCACGCGAAGACGCCTGCTGCGCGGGCCGGTGGCTGGGCTGCTGACGTGACTGGGCGCCCCTTCCGTGGCCACGATAGGGGCGAAAAGCAGAAGGTAGCGGAGGGCGTGTAGCAGAAAGGCCCAGGGACTTGGCAGTAGCCCGTGAGTCCTTAAAGCGCTCCAACGCATGGTCTGCTTTGGAACCAAAAAGACCGACTTCATCAAAGGGCATGTCCATGAGAGTATTCTGGACATCCCCTGAAAAACCAGTGGTTCTCAGCCAGGCGTGGCGACGCAGCGCCACCGTCGTTGCAATAGATCTGCCAGCGAGTCGGCGGTATCAAGGCCACATCGTATGGTGTATTTGGCCGCATCCCTTCCTTCCGCAATGGCGCGGGAAAGCAGTGTCTGGACCTCCTCAGAACACTGGGGCAAAACAGTCGCCACCGAATCCCACAAGGAGTGGGTATATCGGCCCAAAAGACAAGCGGTGTTGATGGACCGCAAGCCAGCACTGGAGGAAGAAAAACCCTTCTTCCCAAATTGATCCAGGCGTTTGGATTCCCTATCCGGAGGGGCGGTAGGGAAGGCGGTTTGGGAAGCGGAGGCTTGGACAACCAAGCTCTCAGGAGTGGGGTGGACAGAGAGAACAGGGGTCGCCCGGAGCTGGGCGATGGCGTCGGGACACGTTCCTATCCACAGGAGCCCCTGTGTTGGGCTTGGACCAGGCGCCCAAAAGAATGTCAGTAAGTGCATCATTAAACGGCAGCACAGTCTCCAAGGAGGAGGCCGCCGGCTGAAGCACTTCTGTCAAGAGATTAGTCTTGACCGTCACCGTAGGGAGTCGGAGATGTAAGGCTCCAGCCGCCCTACGCAACACCGTTGCAAAATTGGCTCCCTCCTCCGTAGCCACGGGAGGAGACAGCATGCCAGTGTCAGGGGAAGTATCTAGACCACTGGCATCCCCTAGTTCCTCTGCCCAGTCCTCATCATACTGACACTGCTGTGCCAGAGGGTCCTCAGACCCCTCCCAGTCCTCCTGGTCCTCCTCCGGTTCAAAATAAGGAGGAGGAGGGACATTTGGGACCCAAGGTCCCATCGGGCGCCGGAACCGGCGTCGAGCGACGCCGGTCCGGCTCCATGTCCGGAGCCGGAGAGTACATGGGGACGACGCCGCCCGGAGCCCCGGGCGGCGTCAGGAACGGCACCGGAGACATCGGCGCCGGCGGAGGCGTGGTCAGGTCGACCGGCGTCGATGGGGGTTGCGGTACCACCGAGCCGGGATCGAGGCCGGGGCCGAGCCGGAGCCGGGATCGAGGCTGGAGGCACGAGCGACGCCGGGACCGGAGTCGGCGGCGACGCCGGGGCAACCCCATCAGGGCCCGCGTGGCCCGAAGGCGCACCGGAGGGACCTTGAGGCCCGAAGAGGCGGGCCATGGCCGACAGGAATTCCTGTACTTGGGCCGGATCCGCACCCGAACCCGGGAAGGACGGGTATTGCGGGGGCGACTCCACAGGCATGTCCGGGGCCGCGGGGACGGTGCCGGGAGTGGCCTCAGCCGAGTCGCGAGACCGGCGAGGCGAAGTCCTAGAGCGATGATGCTTTTTGGACTTCTTGTGCTTAGACTTACCGGACGACGAAGACTTGGATCCCGACGACCGGTGAGGACTCCGCGTCCGACACCTCGACCTCTCACGCGACCGGGGCTTGGAATGGCGCGGAGCCGACTGCCGGGCCTCGAGGAGCTTTCGAGACCGCTCTCGCAAAGCTTTCGGATTGAGGGCCCGGCAGTCGGAACACGACTTTGTGTCGTGGCCTCGGCCGAGGCAGAAGAGACACTCCAGATGTGGGTCTGTGATGGACATCATCCGAGCACAGGAGTCGCAACGTTTAAAGCCGGGCATCCCTACGACACCTTGGAGTCGATTCGAAGAAACAGTGAAAAAATTCACCAAAAAAGTTAGTCAAAAAATGACTAGGGCACTGCTCTTCCCGGATCTGCGCTTGCTGGCGCGGAAAAAGAAGAACTGACGTCAGCGCGCAGGGGCGGCGTCTAAGTACTGCCCGCGACGTCATCCCGGCGATCACGACGCCGACGACGGACGCGGAGCCGCACGACGCCGCCTACCGACGCGCAAGGGTACTGCTACGCAAAAACTTTCCGGATCCAGCCTGACGCCTGGGGATATTCTAAGGTAAGGAATCTGTCACTAACGTGTCTCTTTCAGATACCAGAGGCAAAAGCGTTTCCATTTGAGCATGTAGGTTTTTATTGTGGAGGGCGCTCTAGCATTAGCTAAGACTTCCCTACACTCCGAAGGAATGTCTAAGTGAGCAAATTCAAGGTGCTCAGGCGCCAGGCTGCTAAACGCAGAGATGCAGGATCCGGATGGCAGATCTGCCCGTTGTGGATGGACAGGAGATTCGGTATTGGTTGCAACTGAATGGGATCGCATTCGGATAGAAGGAGGAGTTCGGTAAATCAAAACTGGCGAGGCCAACTGGGAGCTATGAGGAGAAGACGACAAGGCTCCTTCATTTTCCGGAGAACCCTGGGAACCAGCGGTATCGGCGGAAAAGCGTAGGCATAGATCTGCGACCAATTCATCAAAAACGCATTCCCGCACGAGTCTTGTTGGGGAAGCCAACTTGCGTAGAATGGGCATTTTCGGTTCAGACTGGTGGCGAACAAGTCCAGATCGGGTCGACCCCACTTCTGAAATATACGATCCAAGGTTGGTTGATGGAGCTCCCACTCGTGATTGGACACTGTCGACCTGCTGAGTGAGTCCGCTAGGATGTTGGATACTCCCGGAACATGGACTGCTGCCAGAGTTATTGGATGTCGGATCGCCCAATCCCAAATTTGCTGGGCTTGCTGGGACAGCAGAGTGGATCTTGTCCCTCCTTCTTTGTTTAGGTAGTGCATACTTGTCCGGATCAACACTGCTGCTCCTAGAATGATGGTGCGAAAGATTTTAGGGCTAGGAAGATCGCTAGCAACTCTAAGAGATTGATATGCCAAGTCCTTTGATGAGCATCCCATTTGCCGTTGACTGTTAGTCCTTGAAGGTGTGCTCCCACCCTTCGAGGGAGGCGTCCGTGGTGATGACGAAACTTGGAGCTTCCACTAGGAATGAGAGGCCTGCTGCCACGTTCCTTTTGCAAGTCCACCAGAGTAATGCCTTCCGCATCTGAGGAGTGATGCGGATGAGATCTTCGAAGGACCCTGAGACCTGTAGCCATTGCTTGTTGAGCGCCTCTTGCAGGGGTCTCATCTTGAGGTGACAGTTGGGGACCAAAGGAATGCAGGATGAGAGCATCCCTAGAAGGGACTTGAACTGTCGGACAGAAACGCACCTTTTTGAGCGTATTAGTTGGGCAAGCTTGCACAGCTTTTGTTTTCTTTCGTTTGAGACAAAGGCTTGTGTCCGTAGAGTGTCTATGGCGGCTCCTAAGAACGTTCTTGTTTGTGATGGGATGAGTTGAGACTTGTCCAGATTGATGGAGAGACGCAGAGACTGGAAAAGTGACAGGCATTTCTGAGTATGGATGTTTGCGACTGCGTAAGAATTCGCCTTGATAAGGGAGTCGTCTAAATAAGGAAAAATTTGAATTCCTTCTAGTCGAAGGTGTGCCGACACCGGTGCCAAAACTTTGGTGAAGACACGGGGCGCGGAACGTAGTCCGAAGGGAAGGACTTTGAACTGGAAGTCACTGCCAGCTACTCTGAACCTCAAGAACTTTGTGTCTGTGTAAAATCGGGACATGAAAGTGAGCATCTTGGAGGTCGAGGGTGGTCATGTGATCCCCCGCAGAGAGGAGTTGAAGGACTTCTTGTAGAGTCAACATCCGAAAGGACTGTTTTTTGAGATATTGGTTTAGGGAACGAAGATCCAAGATGGGGCGCCATTCTCCCGATTTCTTTTTTATTAGAAAAAATCTGGAGTAGAAACCGGTGCCTCTTTGCAACTTTGGAACCATTTCGATCGCTCCCTTTTGTAACATCAAATTTATCTGGGAGAAAAGCTCCGAGAGATGAGCTGGAGGCGGACCTTTGGGAGGAGAATTCGGAGGAAGCTTGGTAAACTCTAGAACGTGGCCTCTGGCCACAATGTCCAAGACCCATTTGTCTGTAGTTATAGCAGACCAGGTTGAGTAAAAACGGGAGATCCTTCCTCCAACTTTTGTAAAATTGAGCGGTAGAGCAGGTGGCAGTTGTCACTGTTTTTTAGACGTGTTCCTTCCCCGGTAGGATGACTTATTTCTGTTTTGCCCATAAGACGTAGTTGGTTGCTGCCTGAAGGATTGTTGTCGTTGCGAAGAGTAGCGTTGGTTACCCTGATAGGACTGGTATTGCCTCGACTGATTATAGCCTCCTCGGGTGGAGAAGGATCCACGGCCTCTAGCGCCACGAAAAGGCGGTTTTCGAAACTGAAGAGTACCGAGAGATCTTGCTGTCTCGGTATCCTTTTTAATGGCTTGCAGGGCATCGTCAATATGCTGGCCAAAAAGAGACTCGCCGTCAAAAGGCATATCGATTATCTTCGTCTGAACTTCCTGACGAAAAGATGTGGGCTTCAACCAGCCCTGTCGCCGCAGGACAGCAGCCCCTGCCAGCTGCCGAAAACCCGTGGACGCAACATCCACAGCAGAATCAATGATCTCAGCCGAGATTCGTTCTCCCTCCTGGAGGATCTGGAGCGCTTCTGCCTTTGAGGGCTCAGGTAACGTCGATGTAGGGGGAGATGTCCGACCACATCTGCCTATCATAGCAGCCTAAGATGGCCAGTGAGTTAGCTGCACGGACTGTAGTGGCCGCCATGGTCGAAACCTTTTCTCCAATTGCGTCTAGACGTCTCCCATCCCGATCCGGGGGAGCGGACAATAGAGAGGAGGGATTCCGTGCTCTGCGCTGCTTGGGCGATAACTGAATCTGGCTTAGGCTGACCTATTAGACAAGCTGGTGAATTATCCGGTGCCTTGTATTTCTTTTCAAGGCGAGGTAGGACCGCCGGAATGGAGGCAGGAGTCCGCATGACTTTCAGTCCTTCCTGCCAAATAAAATCAATAATAGGGATAGTACGCACTTGCTTCCTTGGCTGGTCTTTAAAATCGTAAAGGAAACAATCATCCTTCCATGTTTCCATGGGAAGAAGGAACCTCTGTGCTGCTCTTTCCATCAGAACATGAAAACCTCCGATGTCAACTGGAGGTGAGTCAACAGGAGCCTGACTCTAAGGAGACTGCGTTTGTATTTGATAGTCATCCCATTCAGTAAGGAGTGACCGGTCATCCAATTCTCCTTCCTCCCGGTCATCATCCGTGGTGTGAGCTTCCTGATGATGCGACATTGAAGGTACCGGAGAAACTGGTCTGGGCGACCTCAACACTGTTGAAGATTGAGGAACGGGTGTTTGTGGGACAGAAGAAGCCGATTCAGATGGTGGAAATCGGCGGGAATAATCATCTAACATGTACTGCAGATTGTTGAGAAGTGATAAAGAGGCAATTGTGCCGTAGGGTTTGGCTCTGGAGCGGTATCAGGGTAGTAGTCTTCTTGATCTACGTCTTGATATTTAATGAAGAGCTATGAAGGGCTCCTGGCAGGACGGAATCTGTCATCCTCCTCAGATTCATCCTCATCTGTCCCATAATCCAGTAACTGCTCGGGCAACGCAAGAGGAACTCTGCTGGGTGATGTGTGAACTGGAGAGAGAACCTCCAAGGAAGATCCACGCCTTTGAAGCAAGGAAGGCGCTGTCGTCGACGGTGGCAATGTTGTAGACAGCACCGCAGATGTCTGAGGATGCTGTGGCTGTAGATGATGACCAAACCTGAAGATCAGTGCAGGAAGATAGCAATGTCGACGAAGCAGCCGTCGACGCGGGCGTAGACGAGGCAACTGTCGACGAGGCAACCATCGACGAGGCGGCAGTCGACGAGGCAACCGTCGACGAGGCAACCGTCGACGAGGCAACAGTCGACGAGGCAACAGTCGACGAGGCAACATTCGACGAGGCAACAGTCGACGAGGTCTTCTTACTCTTCGTCGACGGAGGGACGTCGACGGTAGGCTTCAATCTCTTCGTCGACGAGAAGGCAGTGACTGACATGGTTGGTCTCACTGAGACGGACACCAGCGTCGACAGCGAAGAAGCGACGACAGTATCATCTGAGGCTTTGGAGACGAGAAGGTTGCAGTAGACGTCGTCGCAGCAACGGCAGGCGTCGACGAAGACGTCGTCGAGCTCGTCGACGAGGGACCCCGTTTTTGAGGTAAATCTCTGTCAGAAGAAGGCTTAGACGCCTGAGATTTCACAGACTTTCTCGGGGGTGTAGAGGGTAGAGTTTTACCCTTACTAGGTGGAGGAGCCTTTTTGTAAGCGGAAGGCAACTCAGCACTCATAGAGGTGTGCTGTTTTTTCAACACAGCCCCAGGAGAAGTCAAATCTGTGTCACTAGTCCTCTTCCTAGAGGCAGCAGTCCTGACAGAGGAAACACTTCCAACCTCAGATAAAGGGTTGTCTTGATCCTTAATCTTCTGTAGCCACAGAAGTAGACGTCCCTCTCTGTCCCTCAGTCTTTTGAGGGAAAGTTCTGCAGATTTTGCAGTATCTCACCTGGTGGTCCGGGTACAAGCAATAAATGCACTTCTTGTGGGGGTCTTCAGAAAACAGCCGGAGCTTCCCACAAGACTCAAGGTTGAAAGAGAGATTTCTTAGAAGACATCATGAAATGAAGAAATTCTGAACAAACCTGAGAAGTACTGAGCAGAGCTCAGGGAGACTCCATTCACACGACGTGCGGTAGAAAATCTGAGAGCCTGAGCCTCTGGGGAGAACATTCTGGAGGGTGCTGTCGCCTGATTGGCTGTAGTTTGGACTATATATAATGACTTGGACGAGTCATGAAAGTGGAAGATTTTTTCCTATTAACTTCTAGCTATTTTACTTCCTGGTTCTAATTTACCTATGTTATGGCTATTTCATGCATATTTATTGCTATTTTTATGTACCGTGGGACTCCCACTCCGACAACGGGGATTGATTCGAGCATGTGAATCTATGAAAGATACCCCAATACTGGAGAACCCCTGCTCTCCCCCATGGCCCTCCGAACGGGGATCTGACAGATGCGTTCTTGTGGCTTGCTGAATATGATGATCCTCAATGCCTGTTTATACAGATTAGTGGATACTGCTCTTATGCTAGGTGACCTTGTTAGTCCCACGATCAATACTGAATATATGGGTCTATAGGACCTAATGAGTTCTCAGGGGATACTATCCTCACTGGTACCGTGTTCATGTCCTTTTCTCGTGATATTTTGGTTTTCTGGGTCCCAAATGCATATAGGGCGTATGGCCCTTATTTTTGCAGCAGCGCACCTTTAAATGGGTGCAACAGAAGCAGACTGGGTCAATTGGCACTAGTACATTCAATATGCTGCATCTAGTGCCTCTAGCACAGATGCAAACTTGCGCCTGCCAAGGGGACAGTGATTTACTGAAAGGCAGCCTGGCAGTTTGAAGCTGCTGGTCTGCCTTGCACTGTAAAAGCAGCCACCGGGCCTGCATTTAAAAGAGGGTGAGTCACTGCACCCTCCTGCAAGGGGATTACTGGGAGAAGGCCCTGTCAACACTTTTCCTCTTTCAGGGGTCAACCAAAGAGGGAGCACTGTGCACCACCTCTATGTGGCGCAGTTAGTACCCCTCCCAATAGCTCCTTTGCCTCTGCACCCATTTCAGTAATATGCCACGGGCGCTGATGAAGTTGATTCATTTTCATGGGACCGACACCCCCATGCAAATGAGGGAATGCCCCCTTGAGATAAGACCCGATGTGCGTTGACGCAATCTGTATCACAGAGTGGGCCATGCAAGCATTTGTGGCCACTTCTGTAAAATAAAATGCCCTGGGTAGCGCAGCAAGTGGCACATACATCTGTTGAACCCCTAGAGTAATACTGCTCCTGGTGTTATGCTGCTGCTAACATAGCTGCAGTATCATAGCCCATGGACATATTTCAAAGGGTTTTTGGACCTCAGCCCAGCAATGGTTGTTTATGTTTCACCCTCATCTTCCAAATACTTATGAACAAAATACTTTTGCATATAGAAAAAAATATAAAGTGAAATGGGAAAAACAGATAAAATGTTTACGCTACCACACTTTATTCATGTATGAAATCAGTGTCTCCTTTAGCAGAGCAAAGAACAGGGAAAAGCAGTTCAATTGAACAACGACCAGTCAGAAGAAAATGGCCTTGTTACTACCATAAAAAGCTCTGCAAAGGGACAACAAATTGATCTTAAAATAATTTATGTGAAATCCTACTCAGAGTACAGAAAAACGAACTGAAATATTAACTATCAACGTGCAGCATTCTGGGGCTATGGAGCTACTTACCTGGCCTGAAGCAATCAGAAACTTTTTTCTTTGTGTAAGAATTTCATGCTTATGGAATCCTGGTGGGATTTGTTTTATAGAAATATATTTTTATTAGTTTACGGCGAACATAGAAATGGAAATAAATGTGCTCTGCATAAGAACTGCTTTTTGTAATTGGAGAAAATGTTGCTCTATTGAACGTGTTCTGGGATAATGCACATAAGTGTGCACGTATAATAATGTACAAGCCAAGAAGTAGATCAGCTGATGTCAAACACTGCAGCATGGCTTGCTGAGTAAATGTAGGTGAGAGTTAAAAGGCGTGAAAGCACTAGGACCCAGCAAACTTCAGAGAAGAACCTAGCTAAAGATCGAATAACATGAGGCTAATAAAGTGCTCCCCAATTTTTTTAAATTTTTTTTTTATCAAAACTTCAAACCTGTGCTGCACTGAACAAATCATTTCAGGCTTACTTGAAGGATTTCATGAGTTCCCCCTCTAAGTGATGCACACAGTCTGTAAGGTGCCCATTTTAGAGTGCCCATCTACTTGAGAAAAAATCTATCTGAAGATTGTTAGCTTTTGGAGGGGATTCTTTAGGGAGTATCCACTTACCTGCAAAATTAATTGCAGTCACTAACCAGGTGGCAACATCCCAGCCTGCGAAGCCACAAATTCAGTAGTACTTTAAGACGTGTGGCAAAAGGTTAGACTACAATCAAATAAAAACGTGCACAATAAAACATACAGACCATGGCTGATGAGAAAGAATAAAACGAAGGGCAAGACGAGTAGAAGAAACAAGAAATGGCAAGATGAGGAAAGGCGCATCCCAGGACAGATGACGTGTCACATAAGTGCGAACAGAACGGGCTGACACGCACATTCCCTACATTTTTGCCTCTAGTAGTAAATGACGAACCTCTAAAAACAAGTCTAGGAGTGTGCACTTGTGGTACATTTGCTCAGCCAAAAGGAACAGGTAAAAAGCATTAAGTATCCATCCTCTGCTGAGGATGCACAAAACTCAAAGGAAGAGACATCCTTAAATTAGTATCGCTATTATTGCGTGTCCTCTTTCCAAACTACAAGAGATTTAACTTTCAATGCATTCTACAGAGGGAATACATATTTTAAAAAAAGAGGTGCAAGAGATGTCAAAGACAGAGAATTCACTTACATTTCTGAAGTCCAGTGTTCATCTGCGTGTGAGAGAGCAGCTGTAAGGAGAGGTCACCTGGTCCTGATAGACAGGCCAGCATGGCAGGCGGGCACTAACACACCATTGGGCAGGCACTTCTAGCACTGTAGAAGAGATTGTGTGGTTAGTCACAAGCAGAGTTAGCCAACACATGAATTTAGAGACTACAAACAGGTACAAGATTTCAGCAACAAATCGACCAATTTGAATGGACAATAATTTTCAAGCACTAACTCAAAATGTCGTTAGATGCGTAGGAATGGATAAGCAATGATTCAGTACAAAACAAGAAAGACAGTCCTGAATTAACCAGCAGGCAAAAGTCTAAAGCATGTTACAGTAGATGTATGGAGCATGTTAAATGTTCGGTTAATCTGGAAATGCTCCTCCAAGGACTTAATGACCAGGAATTCAACGATGGTTTAAAATAGAATGGGTGCGGAGATATTGACACTGCTTTCAGAGGAGGTTCAAATCTATCACTCAGCACCAACTAATCTTAAAACACCAATGAGAAATTAATCCGGGATCCATTTAGATTAGTATTTTTTCCATCTAATATAGTAACATCACAGTGTACTGGTAAGGAGTAGGTGGGATTTCAATAGGCAAGATCAAAACCACCACTTGCACCACTCAATTATTCTAAGGATGTGTGAGGGTGTTAAATGTGATAATGTGCGCCGTTTCCATTTGTTGTTTTATTTGTAATTTACACCTACCTCCACCTATGCTACTACAATTCTTTACCTAAATTTGCATCGTACTCTAACTGTGGTATAAATACTCTTTAATCATCCAGTCAGTACTTCTCAACCATTTATATACTCTCTAGAATGTATGGAGCCCTGTTTTGTATATGGTTTGGCTTCATTCAAACTTCCAGAAGGAGCTAATTAAAAAAATCGTAGCTCCAAATTACGGCAAGCTAGTCACGTCGAGTAAATATTTTGAGCACTTTTAAGTGAACCCCAGCTTTTGTTCTGTACATAGAGGAAATTGTTTTATCGAATGTTAAATAATTTGTTTTGTACTTCGTGTAACACAAGTCATACCAAAGTGATAAGGGAAGGGAACAGATGAGATGGAAATGGGATCACGAGAGAGAGAGTACAAAGAGGCCACTCGTCTAATCTTCAAGTCACTGGGCACTGTATTGGTTATGTGATGCTAGACACAAAGCACTTGTATAGAACGGTTGTGAATACTGTGTATGACTTTGCTGATAAAAAACAAACCTTTGAAATATTGTGCATTACTTTTTACTGCTGAAAACCTCGATCTTGCCAAATAGAAAAAGGGAAATGAATCTTGCATTTTTTTTAAACAATTTTTATTGGCGCATTTTTAGAAACAATAAAGAGAAGTGAATTGTTATGGGGGACATCACCTCTGTAAGCAATTGGTGAGACGCTAGTATTCAGTCGGCAATGGTGAGCCATACCACGCCGAACAGGAAGGGTTAGGGACTGCTATTTTGGGGTTAGCAGTCTAGCATTTATTTTTAGGTCGAGCCTGAGCCAGCGCGCTTGCGCTGCCCTGCGAGGCTTCTTGTAAGCACTTAAAACTTCTACGTGTGGGTCTGACTCCCCCCACGCACTGGGTTGGCTGTTGCCTCTGTCCTCTTTATTGTAGCCTGCAAATGGCTAAAGGCGGCGCATGTCCCACCTTTTAGCCAAATGTTCACTCCAGTACCACAGCGTTTTGCTTGCGGGAGCGAGCAGGGGCGCGCAGGCTGGCAGCTGCATTCCTCTCCTCGTGGGTCAGGTTACACGCACAGCGCTGTGAGGAATTCCCGCGCCTTGTGGGGATCTCGTTTTCATTGTGCTGGGTGATTTATGAACTTTCTGGAGTAATGTTTGCCACCTGCGAAGTTGCGCAAATATCAACAGTGTCAAGTGACATTTACCAACAAGCCAGACGCCGCTGGAACAGAAAAACTGCAAAAACACAAAGGTGCGCAAGGTCACACGTCTAAGAAAGTGAGCCTTCGGTAAACAGATGTGGGCAAAAAAAGGACGCGCAGGCAGAAACGCTGCCAAAATCTGAAGGCAAGAGTGGGAAAAACATTTAATTTCGAATAATATGTTAGAAAATGCAAGCTTTCTAATATGAATAAATACATTCGAAATAACTACAATTCGCAAAGGACTGTTTAACTTCGTTCTACACGTATGTTTTTGAAAATTAGATGTTTGATGGGCAGCATCCCTTGAAATAATTTTTCCCTTTTAAACCCAGTTCCACGCTGCTTGCTTGCACTGACCTCTAACCTTTAACACATTTAATCTGGAAAAGATTGACCCTCTTCCTTTTAGAAGATGCAAAATAGATGCTTAATATTAATGGAGGGCCACCTGCGCTCCCTGTGCCCTCCATTACCTGCGCTCTGTGCCCTACGCCACCTCCTCTGTGCCCTCCGCCACCTCCTCTCTGTGCCCACCACCTCCTCCGCTCTGTGCCCTCCACCACCTGCGCTCTGTGCCCTCCACCACCTGCGCTCTGTGCCCTCCACCACCTGCGCTCTGTGCCCTCCACCACCTGCGCTCTGTGCCCTCCACCACCTGCGCTCTCTGTGCCCTCCACCACCTGCGCGCGCTGTGCCCTCCACCACCTGCGCGCTGTGCCCTCCACCACCTGCGCTCTGTGCCCTCCACCACCTGCGCTCTGTGCCCTCCACCACCTGCGCTCTGTGCCCTCCACCACCTGCGCTCTGTGCCCTCCACCACCTCCTCTGTGCCCTCCACCACCTCCTCTGTGCCCTCCACCACCTCCTCTGTGCCCTCCACCACCTCCTCTGTGCCCTCCACCACCTCCTCTCTGTGCCCTCCACCACCTCCTCTCTGTGCCCTCCACCACCTCCTCTCTGTGCCCTCCACCACCTCCTCTCTGTGCCCTCCACCACCTCCTCTGTGCCCTCCACCACCTCCTCTGTGCCCTCCACCACCTCCTCTCTGTGCCCTCCACCACCTCCTCTCTGTGCCCTCCACCACCTCCTCTCTGTGCCCTCCACCACCTCCTCTCTGTGCCCTCCACCACCTCCTCTCTGTGCCCTCCACCACCTCCTCTGTGCCCTCCACCACCTCCTCTGTGCCCTCCACCACCTCCTCTGTGCCCTCCACCACCTCCTCTGTGCCCTCCACCACCTCCTCTCTCTGTGCCCTCCACCACCTCCTCTCTCTGTGCCCTCCACCACCTCCTCTGTGCCCTCCACCACCTCCTCTGTGCCCTCCACCACCTCCTCTGTGCCCTCCACCACCTCCTCTGTGCCCTCCACCACCTCTCTCTGCCCTCCACCAAATCCTCTGTGCCCTCCACCAAATCCTCTGTGCCCTCCACCACCTGCGCCCTCCACCTGCGCTCTGCGCCCTCCACCAAATCCTCTGTGCCCTCCACCATCTGTGCCCACCACCACCTGCGCTCTGTGCCCACCACCACCTGCGCTCTGTGCCCTCCACCACCTGCGCTCTGTGCCCTCCACCACCTGCGCTCTGTGCCCTCCACCACCTGCGCTCTGTGCCCTCCACCACCTCCTCTGTGCCCTCCACCACCTCCTCTGTGCCCTCCACCACCTCCTCTGTGCCCTCCACCACCTCCTCTCTGTGCCCTCCACCACCTCCTCACCTGCACTCTCTGAGCCCCCCACCACCTGCGCTCTGTGCCCTCCACCACCTCCTCTCTGCGCTCCACCACCTCCTCTGTGCCCTCCACCACCTCCACCACCTCCCCTCTGTACCCTCCACCAAATCCTGTGCCCTCCACCACCTGCGCCCTCCACCTACGCTCTGTGCTCTCCACCACCTGCGCTCTGTGCCCCCCACCACCTGCGCTCTGTGCCCCCCACCACCTGCGCTCTGTGCCCCCCACCACCTGCGCACTGTGCCCCCCACCACCTGCGCACTGTGCCCCCCACCACCTGCGCACTGTGCCCTCCACCACCTGCGCACGGTGCCCTCCACCACCTGCGCACGGTGCCCTCCACCACCTGCGCACGGTGCCCTCCACCACCTGCGCTCTGTGCCCTCCACCACCTCCTCTGTGCCCTCCACCACCTCCTCTGTGCCCTCCACCACCTCCTCTGTGCCCTCCACCACCTCCTCTGTGCCCTCCACCACCTCCTCTGTGCCCTCCACCACCTCCTCTGTGCCCTCCACCACCTCCTCTGTGCCCTCCACCACCTCCTCTGTGCCCTCCACCACCTGCGCTCTGTGCCCTCCACCACCTGCGCTCTGTGCCCACCACCACCTGCGCACTGTGCCCTCCACCACCTGCGCACTGTGCCCTCCACCACCTGCGCACTGTGCCCTCCACCACCTGCGCACTGTGCCCTCCACCACCTGCGCTCTGTGCCCTCCACCACCTGCGCACTGTGCCGCCCACCACCTCTGTGCCGCCCACCACCTCTGTGCCCTCCACCACCTCTGTGCCCTCCACCACCTCTGTGCCCTCCACCACCTCTGTGCCCTCCACCACCTCTGTGCCCTCCACCACCTCTGTGCCCTCCACCACCTCTGTGCCCTCCACCACCTCTGTGCCCTCCACCACCTCTGTACCCTCCACCACCTCTGTACCCTCCACCACCTCCTCTCTGTACCCTCCACCACCTCCTCTCTGTACCCTCCACCACCTCCTCTCTGTACCCTCCACCACCTCCTCTCTGTACCCTCCACCACCTCCTCTCTGTACCCTCCACCACCTCCTCTCTGTACCCTCCACCACCTCCTCTCTGTACCCTCCACCACCTCCTCTCTGTACCCTCCACCACCTCCTCTCTGTACCCTCCACCACCTCCTCTCTGTACCCTCCACCACCTCTTCTCTGTACCCTCCACCACCTCTTCTCTGTACCCTCCACCACCTCTTCTCTGTACCCTCCACCACCTCCTCTCTGTACCCTCCACCACCTCCTCTCTCTGAACCCTCCACCACCTGCGCCCTGTGCCCTCCACCACCTGCGCCCTGTGCCCTCCACCACCTGCTCTGTGCCCTCCACCACCTCCTCTGTGCCCTCCACCACCTCTGTGCCCTCCACCACCTCTGTGCCCTCCACCACCTCTGTGCCCTCCACCACCTCTGTGCCCTCCACCACCTCTGTGCCCTCCACCACCTCTGTGCCCTCCACCACCTGCGCCCTGTGCCCTCCACCACCTGCGCCCTGTGCCCACCACCTCCTCTGTGCCCTCCACCACCTCCTCTCTGTGCCCTCCACCACCTCCTCTCTGTGCCCTCCACCACCTCCTCTCTGTGCCCTCCACCACCTCCTCTCTGTGCCCTCCACCACCTCCTCTGTGCCCTCCACCACCTCTCTGTGCCCTCCACCACCTCCTCTGTGCCCTCCACCACCACCTCTCTGTACCCTCCACCACCACCTCTCTGTACCCTCCACCACCACCTCTCTGTACCCTCCACCACCACCTCTCTGTACCCTCCACCACCTGCGCCCTGTGCCCTCCACCACCTGCGCCCTCCACCACCTGCGCCCTGTGCCCTCCACCACCTGCGCCCTGTGCCCTCCACCACCTCCTCTCTGTGCCCTCCACCACCTCCTCTCTGTGCCCTCCACCACCTCCTCTGTGCCCTCCACCACCTCCTCTCTGTACCCTCCACCACCTCCTCTCTGTACCCTCCACCACCTCCTCTCTGTACCCTCCACCACCTCCTCTCTGTACCCTCCACCACCTCCTCTCTGTACCCTCCACCACCTCCTCTCTGTACCCTCCACCACCTCCTCTCTGTGCCCTCCACCACCTCTTCTCTGTGCCCTCCACCACCTCCTCTGTGCCCTCCACCACCTCCTCTGTGCCCTCCACCACCACCTGCGCTCTGTGTCCTCCACCACCTGCGCTCTGTGCCCTCCACCACCTGCGCTCTGTGCCCACCACCACCTGCGCTCTGTGCCCTCCACCACCTGCGCCCTGTGCCCTCCACCACCTGCGCCCTGTGCCCTCCACCACCTGCGCCCTGTGCCCACCACCTCCTCTGTGCCCTCCACCACCTCCTCTCTGTGCCCTCCACCACCTCCTCTCTGTGCCCTCCACCACCTCCTCTCTGTGCCCTCCACCACCTCCTCTGTGCCCTCCACCACCTCTCTGTGCCCTCCACCACCTCCTCTGTGCCCTCCACCACCACCTCTCTGTACCCTCCACCACCACCTCTCTGTACCCTCCACCACCACCTCTCTGTGCCCTCCACCACCACCTCTCTGTGCCCTCCACCACCTGCGCCCTGTGCCCTCCACCACCTGCGCCCTCCACCACCTGCGCCCTGTGCCCTCCACCACCTGCGCCCTGTGCCCTCCACCACCTGCGCCCTGTGCCCACCACCTCCTCTCTGTGCCCTCCACCACCTCCTCTCTGTGCCCTCCACCACCTCCTCTCTGTGCCCTCCACCACCTCCTCTCTGTACCCTCCACCACCTCCTCTCTGTACCCTCCACCACCTCCTCTCTGTACCCTCCACCACCTCCTCTCTGTACCCTCCACCACCTCCTCTCTGTACCCTCCACCACCTCTTCTCTGTGCCCTCCACCACCTCCTCTGTGCCCTCCACCACCTCCTCTGTGCCCTCCACCACCACCTGCGCTCTGTGCCCTCCACCACCACCTGCGCTCTGTGCCCTCCACCACCTGCGCTCTGTGCCCACCACCACCTGCGCTCTGTGCCCTCCACCACCTGCGCTCTGTGCCCTCCACCACCTGCGCTCTGTGCCCTCCACCACCTGCGCACTGTGCCCTCCACCACCTGCGCACTGTGCCCTCCACCACCTGCGCACTGTGCCCTCCACCTGCGCACTGTGCCCTCCACCTGCGCACTGTGCCCTCCACCTGCGCTCTGTGCCCTCCACCACCTCCTCTGTGCCCTCCACCACCTGTGCCCTCCACCACCTCTGTGCCCTCCACCACCTCTGTGCCCTCCACCACCTCTGTGCCCTCCACCACCTCTGTGCCCTCCACCACCTCTGTGCCCTCCACCACCTCTGTGCCCTCCACCACCTCCTCTCTGTGCCCTCCACCACCTCCTCTCTGTGCCCTCCACCACCTCCTCTCTGTGCCCTCCACCACCTCCTCTCTGTGCCCTCCACCACCTCCTCTCTGTGCCCTCCACCACCTCCTCTCTGTGCCCTCCACCACCTCCTCTGTGCCCTCCACCACCTCCTCTCTGTGCCCTCCACCACCTCCTCTCTGTGCCCTCCACCACCTCCTCTCTGTGCCCTCCACCACCACCTCTGTGCCCTCCACCACCACCTCTGTGCCCCCCACCACCTCCTCTGTACCCTCCACCACCACCTCTGTACCCTCCACCACCACCTCTCTGTACCCTCCACCACCACCTCTCTGTACCCTCCACCACCACCTCTCTGTACCCTCCACCACCACCTCTCTGTACCCTCCACCACCACCTCTCTGTACCCTCCACCACCACCTCTGTGCCCTCCACCACCTCCTCTGTGCCCTCCACCACCTCCTCTCTGTACCCTCCACCACCACCTCTCTGTACCCTCCACCACCACCTCTCTGTACCCTCCACCACCACCTCTCTGTACCCTCCACCACCACCTCTGTGCCCTCCACCACCTCCTCTGTGCCCTCCACCACCTGCGCCCTGTGCCCTCCACCACCTGCGCCCTCCACCACCTGCGCCCTGTGCCCTCCACCACCTGCGCCCTGTGCCCTCCACCACCTCCTCTCTGTGCCCTCCACCACCTCCTCTCTGTGCCCTCCACCACCTCCTCTCTGTACCCTCCACCACCTCCTCTCTGTACCCTCCACCACCTCCTCTCTGTACCCTCCACCACCTCCTCTCTGTACCCTCCACCACCTCCTCTCTGTACCCTCCACCACCTCCTCTCTGTACCCTCCACCACCTCCTCTCTGTACCCTCCACCACCTCCTCTCTGAACCCTCCACCACCTGCGCCCTGTGCCCTCCACCACCTGCGCCCTGTGCCCTCCACCACCTGCGCCCTGTGCCCTCCACCACCTGCGCCCTGTGCCCTCCACCACCTGCGCCCTGTGCCCTCCACCACCTGCGCCCTGTGCCCTCCACCACCTCCTCTCTGTGCCCTCCACCACCTCCTCTCTGTGCCCTCCACCACCTCCTCTCTGTACCCTCCACCACCTCCTCTCTGTACCCTCCACCACCTCCTCTCTGTACCCTCCACCACCTCCTCTCTGTACCCTCCACCACCTCCTCTCTGTACCCTCCACCACCTCCTCTCTGTACCCTCCACCACCTCCTCTCTGTACCCTCCACCACCTCCTCTCTGTACCCTCCACCACCTCCTCTCTGTACCCTCCACCACCTCCTCTCTGTACCCTCCACCACCTCTCTCTGTACCCTCCACCACCTCCTCTCTGTACCCTCCACCACCTCCTCTCTGTACCCTCCACCACCTCCTCTCTGTACCCTCCACCACCTCCTCTCTGTACCCTCCACCACCTCCTCTCTCTACCCTCCACCACCTCCTCTCTGTACCCTCCACCACCTCCTCTCTCTGTACCCTCCACCACCTCCTCTCTCTGTACCCTCCACCACCTCCTCTCTGTACCCTCCACCACCTCCTCTGTACCCTCCACCACCTCCTCTGTGCCCTCCACCTCTCTGTGCCCTCCACCTCTCTGTGCCCTCCACCTCTGTGCCCTCCACCTCCTCTCTCTGTGCCCTCCACCACCTGCACTGACTGACTGACACTGACTGACACTGACTGACACTGACTGACACTGACTGACACTGACTGACACTGACTGACTGACACTGACTGACACTGACTGACTGACACTGACTGACACTGACTGACACTGACTGACACCGACTGACACCGACTGACACCGACTGACACCGACTGACACCGACTGACACCGACTGACACCGACTGACACTGACTGACACTGACTGACACTGACTGACACCGACTGACACCGACTGACACCGACTGACACTGACTGACTGACACCGACTGACACCGACTGACACTGACTGACACTGACTGACTGACACCGACTGACACTGACACTGACTGACACTGACTGACACTGACTGACACTGACTGACTGACACTGACTGACACTGACTGACTGACACTGACTGACTGACACCGACTGACACTGACTGACACTGACTGACTGACACTGACTGACACTGACTGACTGACACCGACTGACACTGACTGACTGACACCGACTGACACTGACTGACACTGACTGACACTGACTGACACTGACTGACACTGACTGACACTGACTGACACTGACTGACTGACACTGACTGACACTGACTGACTGACACCGACTGACACTGACTGACTGACACCGACTGACACTGACTGACTGACACCGACTGACACTGACTGACACTGACTGACACTGACTGACACTGACTGACTGACACTGACTGACACTGACTGACTGACACTGACTGACTCTCTCTCACTGACTGACTCTCTCTCACTGACTGACTCTCTCTCACTGACTGACTCTCTCTCACTGACTGACTCTCACTGACTGACTGACTCTCACTGACTGACTCTCTCTCACTGACTGACTCTCTCACTGACTGACTCCCTCTCACTGACTGACTCCCTCTCACTGACTGACTCCCTCTCACTGACTGACTCCCTCTCACTGACTGACTCCCTCTCACTGACTGACTGTCTCTCACTGACTGACTGTCTCTCACTGACTGACTGTCTCTCACTGACTGACTGTCTCTCACTGACTGACTGTCTCTCACTGACTGACTCTCTCTCACTGACTGACTGTCTCTCACTGACTGACTCTCTCTCACTGACTGACTGTCTCTCACTGACTGACTGTCTCTCACTGACTGACTCTCTCTCACTGACTGACACTCTCTCTCACTGACTGACTCTCTCTCACTGACTGACACTCTCTCTCACTGACTGACTCTCTCTCTCACTGACTGACTGACTCTCTCACTGACTGACTGACTCTCTCTCTCACTGACTGACTGACTCTCTCTCTCACTGACTGACTGACTCTCTCTCTCACTGACTGACTCACTCAATCAATCTCTCTCTGACTGACTCACTGACTGACTCACTGACTGACTGACACTCACTGACTGACTGACACTCACTGACTGACTGACACTCACTGACTGACTGACACTCACTGACTGACACTCACTGACTGACTGACACTCACTGACTGACTGACACTCACTGACTGACTGACACTCACTGACTGACTGACACTCACTGACTGACTGACACTCACTGACTGACTGACACTCACTGACTGACTGACACTCACTGACTGACACTCACTGACTGACACTCACTGACTGACATTCACTGACTGACATTCACTGACTGACACTCACTGACTGACACTCACTGACTGACACTCACTGACTGACATTCACTGACTGACACTCACTGACTGACATTCACTGACTGACACACTCACTGACTGACACACTGACACTCACTGACTGACTGACACTCACTGACTGACTGACACTCACTGACTGACACTCACTGACTGACACTCACTGACTGACACTCACTGACTGACACTCACTGACTGACACTCACTGACTGACACTCACTGACTGACACTCACTGACTGACACTCACTGACTGACACTCACTGACTGACACTCACTGACTGACACTCACTGACTGACACTCACTGACTGACACTCACTGACTGACACTGACTGACTCTCTCACTGACTGACTCTCTCACTGACTGACTCTCTCACTGACTGACTCTCTCACCGACTGACTCTCTCACCGACTGACTCTCTCACCGACTGACTCTCTCACTGTCTGACTCTCACTGTCTGACTCTCACTGTCTGACTCTCACTGTCTGACTCTCACTGTCTGACTCTCACTGTCTGACTCTCACTGTCTGACTCTCTCACCGACTGACTGACTCTCTCTCACTGACTGACTCTCTCACTCTCACCGACTGACTCTCTCACTAACTGACTGACTGTCTCTCTCTCTCACGGACTAACTCTCTCTCTCACTGACTGACTCACTGACTGACTCTCACTGACTAACTCACTCAATCTCTCTCTGACTGACTCACTGACTGACACTCACTGACTGACACTCACTGACTGACACTCACTGACTGACACTCACTGACTGACACTCACTGACTGACACTCACTGACTGACACTCACTGACTGACTGACTGACACTCACTCACTGACTGACTGACACTCACTGACTGACTGACACTCACTGACTCACACTCTCTCTCTCTCACTGACTGACTCTCACTGACCCTCTCTCTCACCGACTGACTCTCTCACTGACTCTCACTGACTGACTGACTCACTTTCTCTCTCTCACTGTCTGACTCTCTCACTGACTGACTCTCTCTCGCTCTCTCACTGACTCTCTCACTCTCTCTCACTGACTGACTGACTCTCTCACTGACTGTTATACAGGTACTATTTCCCAACCTTCACCCTCCTGTTATTTATACCCCCCCACCCCATAACAAAAAAAAACCATAACAAGCAACCATTGGGACAGGCAGATAGAAGTTGCCAGCATTGAAAGGACAAAAAAAACTTAAGACATTTATTAATACTTTTTTAATATGGTCGTTCAGTTGTACATAATGCTTTCTTGGTCATATATAAGGTAACAAAAATGCTTCTGACACTTCTTTATTATAACTTTTCAGCATGCTGCAGACTTCTGTACAGCACAGCTTAAAGACATAGGCAAAGTCAATATCTCTGGCTAAACACTTATAAGGCCCCAAAGGCGAGACCTATTGGCTATGCCAATGGTTGTGATGACTGGGAGGCTTATAAACGATGGTGCTGTATGGCCACACCGCCGGCATGTCAAAAGCAAGCCCATCTGTGCCTGTCCGCGCCTGGACGACGAGATGCCAGAACTTCTGCCAGCTTTAGCACAGATAAGGTAAAGTTCTGTTACTTGTGGGTCACACTTTCATTACAAAATAAGTCCTCGACACATGAATGGGGATCCTGCATGGTGGGCACACCTGGACAAACTGAAGGCCCATTTTCATGTTGCAACTGCAAATGGGAAGGTTGGCCAAAAAGGATCCTCCCATTAGTTCATTTAGTTTAACCAACTATCCAGCACAACATACTTTAAAATACATTGCATAGAGGTCTGGGACACTATCACGGACTTCACCCCAGATGTTGTCTTTATTATGGAATCATGGCCCACCGAGCATTCCCTATCAGATATTGCAACTTCATTGTCCTTAGGTTATAAGATACTAAAATGCGATATTATAGGGCGCCAGGGAGGAGGCACGGCCATTATTTTTAAGGACATATATATATGTTCCGTGGAACTTAGTTCATCTTCGGCCAAATGTAAATTGTTAGCCTTCCAATTGTCTTTGAAAGAGCATAGACTGCTGGGGGTTACTATCCTTTACAGACCCCCGGGCTACAACTCTCAATGGGTCGCCAATCTGCTTTCATGGCTCTCCCCACTTATTTTAAAGCACAAACACTAAATAGTGATAGGACATTTTTATTTACATTTTGAGAATCTGGAAGCTCCTCTCTGTCACCAGCTAGACGCAACATGCAAATCCTACAGCTTAATCAAAGAATTACTGGCCTCACACCTATAGCCAGCCATACATTAAACTTCCCGTTCTCCAATATAGACATCATTAAAAATATTGATATTTCTCCTTTAGTTTGGTCTGATCATTCCATCATTAGGTTCTTGCTCTCACTCCCCTCAATTTAAAAACCAACCTCCAAAATTCTCAATACTCCGAAAAGGTTTTCGCACAACATCAGTATCTAATCCATTTCAGATCACTTCACTCCACCAGAGCTAAACAAAGATACTCCCCTTGATAGCTACTTGTCAAATTTTAATGTACATATTTCCAAATCTCTAGAAAATTACGCCCCCTAGAAAACTAATGTATCGCTTGGGTGCACTCCATATGAAAGATTGTATTCTCCTGGGCTGAGATTCGAAAAGAGGAAATGCAAATCTTCTGAGCAAACTTGGAGACTCTCAAAAAGTCCATCTGATCGTCAAGCCTACAAACATCAATTGAATCATTATCATAGCTTGCTTAAGCGAGCTGAGAAAAATAACTTCATTAGAAGAAAACAGCACTTCCTCTAGAGAACTTTTTAAAATTGTAAAACAACTTTCCCAGCCCACCAGCTTATCACAAGTCATCACCCTTTCAGTCCCCCACTGTGAAGCAATAGCTAATTACTTCACAGATAAGATCGATAAAATATATGTATTCCTTTTTTGACACCCAACCCTCCTTAACAGAGTTTCCTTGGACCCAGTCAGGGTCACACCGAGATGCAAGAGCTCACTTGGGGAGTTTTGCTAACATTCTGAGTCATCATCTGACCCAAATTTTGTAACTCTTCTTTGATGAATGCTGAGCACCCACACACCTGGAAGCAAGCACTAATTTTCTTCTTGGCCAAAAAAGAATGACTAGATGTATCCATTTTATCTATCGCCCTATTTACCTGCTTCCATACATGTCCAAAGTCCTAGAAAGACCTAAGTCAACTTACAGCTTTCCGGGGGACAATCTATTAGACCCTTCCCAGATGGGATTCAGAGCAAAGAACAGCACAGAAGCCACCTTTCTTGCTGTTCTGGATAACATTAGACTAGAAGTAGATCTGGGATAGACTTTTGCCCTGATTCTACTTGATCTCTTCACGGCATTTGATACCATCTCCCATAGCTAAATGATTAAAAAAAAAAAACCTTCACGAGATAGGGCTCTATTCTACGGCTCTACAATGGTTTGGACCTCTCCTGAGCAAAAGGACCTAGTCCATTCAGCTGAACACTGTTAGATCGTCCTTCCATAGCTCTAAATGTGTCGTACGACAATGCTCTTCCTTGAGCCAGACACTTTTCAACGTGTACGTCGCATACTTTTGCAAGGGGGTCAGAAATTGGTAATTCGAGATATGCTCATATGCAGATGATACCCAACTGGCAATCTCAACAGGGGAGAAGCAGCACGAAGCGACCAGAAAAAAACCTTTCTAGCTGTCTCTCGGAGGTAGCTAGTTGGATGATGGCTCACTGCTTAAAACTAAACGCCGAAGAAACGGAGATTCCACTATTTGGTGGTGCCCATCAGATTTGAGACTCATCATTAAGGCCTGTATCCCTGGGAGCTGCGCCGGAGCCAAAAAAAGCGGCAAAAAAAAAATAAAAAATAAAAAAATCGAGGCGTCTTCATTGAGGAGTCTTTATCCATGCAGGATCAAATCAATGTCACTTGTGGTAAATGTTTTGGCTTGCTCAAACTCCTCAGGAAACTTTCATTGGAATCCAGTCGAGTGGCTCACAACCGCAGTTCAAGCCCCAATTGCCAGTAGATTGGACTACAGAAATACCCTATACATGGGGACGGCCGACTATCTTTTCACCCGCATGCAGGTGATACAAAACACGTCTGCAAAACTCATCTGCAATAAAGATAGGTACAGCTCTGCCTGACTAAAAACCCTTCATTGGCTGCCCATCCGAAAAAGAGCAAAATTTAAGCTTGCCATGCGCACAAGGCTCTTCACGATTCCAGCCCTGTGATCCTTCGATCCAAGGTGGATTTTTACAAACCTACTAGAAATCAGAGATCAGTAAATCTAGCCTTTGCCAAAACCAAACGTGTCAAAAAAGTCAGAGTCAGAGGCGCTCCTTTACCCATCTTGCAACAGCCCAGTGGAATCTACTACCCCTGGATCACTGCCTTACTAGCAACTACGTCAGATTCAGAAAAAAGCTTAAAACATGGTTCTTTCCCGAGTAACTGACTCGATCTACTAAATTCCCCCTTACCCAGTATATTAGTAGATAGGCAGTATAGCAGTTTCAGCGCCTTGAGATCCCTCTGGCGCTTTACAAATACTGCAAATAAACAGGGAAGGAAAAAGGTGGTCAGGAAGAGGTGGTCTTTCCAAAACTCTAGCATTTCACCAGACTGAGTAACAGTATGGTTGTCAGTAGTTGGACTTATACACCTGGCTAGCAGCCAACAAAAGGGAGCAGGAAAGGTAATCGTTGGTGGGGGGTAATGTCAGAGCAAGGTATGGCAGCTGGAAATCATGATACAAAGTTCAAGAAACATTATGGCTGGCAGGCCAGGGAAAGCCAGTGAGAAACTGCCCCAGCAGCCGTTTGGACTTAAGTCTTTAAAACTGATTATTACTGCAACCTCCAAGGAGTCAGTATGATTTTTTTTTTTTTTTAATCTTAGCAACAGTTCTGTCAACTCAAACACTTTTGGGGGTTTATACTCCAGTTTTTGGTACACCAATAAGGAGAACTTTGTAATAATGCAGAACGTCAATTATCTGTCCTGTAATGGTCATTTAATAGAAATGAATCTATGTCGTCGTTTTCCCGAAAGCTGAAAAAACAGCTCTGTGTTGTCAGAGGTTTGAAATCGCTTACTTCTAATCAGCAGCAACTTATTAAGCCTGGAAGGAGACACACTATTTTGCATTTTTCAAACCAAACTGAGTTTTAGTAGCACCAAAAAAACAACTATTATACTGTGCGGGTTTTGCACAGGGTATTGGTGCACCCATATAGCGGTCCCTTCGCAATGCTAGGATCAATGGTAGCAGAATATGTTGCGGGCTTTCCTAAAGGAAGTGAACAGGGAGTATGTGGGTGTACATGTTATGTTGTCTTTGTGTTTACATCTTTCAGAGCGCACTATACCCCAGCCAGTTTAACTTTCGTCCTTTGTGCCTGCCCAGCTGTGCATGCCCAGTAAGGAGCGTCACCATGCCCTGATCTGTTTTTCTCTACCTCAGGCGTACTGTGCACTTTGCAGTCAAGTGGTAAGATCCGGTTATTTGTGTTCTCTCCCGCCTGACAATGAGACAAGTGGGTGGGCAGGAGATGAGAGGGAGGAAGGGGAGTGGTGCAGGTTTCGGGACAGAGGTTATGTGGAAAGCAGAAGGAAGAGGTTGGGCGGGGTTGAAGAAGAGAATAAAATAGGTAAGCGGGACAGTGGCATCACTGATGTGAGCCTGGTCAAGTTTGAGCATTTCAATAAATGTCTCTGAATTCAATTGGGGAGGTGGGGAGGGTGGAAGCGTGAGGGAGTTTGAAAAGGAGAAAGCTTGTACTGGACAGGGTCATAACAGGTTTACAAAGGACGAAATACAGGGAATGTATTCGGTCATTCTGCAAAGGCGGCATATGAAACAACTGCAGAAATAGAACTCAGTAAAAAACAAGTTGTGGAAAAAAGACCAATCTGAGAAAAGCTCATGTAGAAAACACTGACAGAAAAGAAGACCATTTGTAGTAAGCATATTTTAAAATGTAAAGGGACACCGCAGCAGAGCAGCAAAACAATGTCAATTGATTCCCCAGTGTACTACTGTAGGTTCATCACACTTTTCTAATGAACACGTAGAGCGCTAACATTCTGTATTTGTGACAAACGGTGGCACGCCTGAATATCATCTTGATAGAATCAAAGCTGTAAAATTGAAAGTAATTTCTCACAGAGGTTACTGCCGTAAGTGAACAACATGAGGGTGCTCTTTTCGCCATAGAAATTAAGGTTGGTGCTCTTGTAAGCTAAAATGAGGACATTTTCTGTGAGCTCTCAAATATCTTCCTCATCCATTTCAGTAAAACGTTCTGACTTGCAGAGCGAAACATGTACTTCCAAAACCACCATCAGTCTGTCAGCTAAGTACCTAGTAATCAACTGTAAGGTCACCACAGAGTTCTAAGGAACAACTAGAGCACTAACATCTTGTATATTTAAGACAAAAGTGAGGCAGTCCTGAATACCATTTTATTAGAATGGGAGCTGTTGAATTCAAAGCCTTTTCTGAGGAATAGCCTGAAGTAAATGTGCGACGAGATGATAATGCATTTATGAAACCAGTAGGTTAAAAATGAGAGGGGAGGTATGGGTTTTTAGCATTTTGAGGCACAATGTATTTTTAAAGGGGTTCAAAGTAGAGGGAGAGAGAGAGAAAACTGCGTAAGTGCAGCATCCCCTTTCATGTCTGTTTACACAGACTATCCATTTTCTCAGTCGCTTAACAGCTCCCTAAGGTTAAAGTAATGTTATAGTAAGGTTAGGGGCTAAGAACTTAACTTATGTTAAAAAAATAAACACCAGAAATTCACTGAAAAAACAAAGATTAAAGTGACATTATAGTTAAGTGTTGGAATGAGACAAGTCAACATTAAAAAAAAGACCACAAAAATCAGTGAAATGCGCCAGTTAAAGTTTTGTGGACCAACTATAACTTGTGCTATATCATACACTGCTACCAGCCTCAAATATTACATCACTCATGGCGTGTTAAATTCCAACACTGTTTTTCAGTGGATATATACATACATACACACACTATAGATATTCATACATATACCTATAGTACACACTTATTTGGAATTGCCCTTTTGTTTGTAAATGTGTTTTTTGTGTGTGCTGTATGCATATATTTTTTATTTTAACAGAAAGCTTAGCAGGGGCATGAAACTTGGAATTCATTATATATCAAAAATTGAAAATCTCAATTAGTATTTAAAAATGTTATTGAGTGCTACTGGCCAAAAAGTACTTCAGCACCTGGTCTGGGTAGGTATGCGCTATATTCATACTATTACAATCTTTCTCTTTGGCGACACACACAACCGTTTCTTTTTAGACTTTCCACTTTCAAAATTAAAGCTATTTGAAAATAAAACTGAATTCCATGTGCAAAATGCATTTGTTCCATTCTTCATGTGGCTATTCAAACGCTCTTTTGTTGGTTTACAAGTAACACATAGGCAAAGGTAATCTCGCAGAGGTAAAATCATCACCTGTCATTTTTACTGCAATCTTTTCACATGAAACCGGCAGGGCTACAATGGAAATGTATATAGTGGAGACTAAGGGGTTGTCATGCAAGTGAGAGGGCGAGGTGCAAGAATAAATTCATGCTAGTAGTGGGAAAAGCTTTACAAGAAGACTGTCTTCAGGAGAAGGAGGTGGTTGCGTTATTGCAAGAAGTCGCACGAGGGCGTGGGGGGCTTTGAGAGGAAAGAGGGAAGTATTTTTAGAGGGGGCCTTAATCAGGTGGTTTCACTGTCAAAAGGTACTGTTTGAAGAGTTCTGTATGTGGTACTCTCCGAAGCAGAAGTAGGATAGGGCATGGGTGGGGGTGTGGGGAGGGAGGAGGGAGGAGTTCCAGATTCATGGGAGGCAGCCTAGCGTCCAGTTTTCCTGCAATTCTAGAATTTCAGCCTTGAAATGCTGCAGAGGCTCATCTTGTATAGACTCTCCAAAAGTCTTCAGCTTGATCTGTATTAAATTAGAGTGCTGGATATTACCGACAATAAGATGGTGCAGCGGGCCTTCAAATGAACAAACAGGGAAAACAGCGCAAAGTAAACGTGTCCTTTCATAAACATTGAATAGAAAGGCTTTTGCATTTATAGTACGCTCTTTGTTCTCCACTGAGATGAGACAGAACCAGTGGTTAATTTGTGAAAGAAAGAGTGCCGGCGAGCGAAGCTCTGCTCAGAAGCCAGCGGCCGGAGCAATTAAACGTCGGAGCGCCGAACTGAGGCTGTAGTCTTTCATCTTTAATCCACTTCCAGGCACTTCCTCTCCCTTTTTCTCGCTCTTGCAGGATCCTGCTTTCTTTCTCCCTTTGTGGCGGTTTTGCAGTCTTTCGAACTGTGTGTTTTCCCTCTCTTGCACTCGATAAACATTTTATGAGAGAATAAGTGCCGGTTCCCAAAAATAAGTGCAGGTGGCCCCCACCGGCTCAAATTAAGCAGTGGAACAACTTTCGTATGGAAAGTAGTTATAAAGTTAGTTTCTGGAAGGAAGTTGGAATCTTAACATATTCGAATTCCGACCATCACAGCGTGCAGAGAAAAGGCGCTCTACTTTGCAATCATAAGTACTACATAAGCTGCCTGCAGGTAAAAAGTATAATCAGGTGACAAACCAAATTAGACAACATACGAAATTAAACCTGTACGCTGTCAACCATAGGAATCCTTAATGGGGGTTCAAGTAAGTGTTTGGAGTTCCATTCTTGGTAGCGTTGCACGGAGTTACCCTTTTAGACTGTTTAGGTAAAATAATGCCAAAGCCTAGATGTTTTCTCTTTTCAGCATTTCAACTGTCACGTTTCAACTGTCAGGTTTCTTCCTGAGGGATTAGTCTCTGTATCTCAGGAAATTTCCCACTACACCTCAAACTGGTTCTAGAGGGCTCAGAATCCTAGACCCCATCTTGTTCAAAGGCCACTTAAGCCACCCGCTGGCCACAAAAGCCTGACAAAATGACATATCAGTCATATAAAACACAGTTGCCCTATAGAGTCAACGAGGTGTGTGGAAAATAGTGGCAATAAAAAACAATGGCCAAATTAATAGGTGCATCTCCATGTCAAGGCACAAACTCCGCAACAGCAATGGACGTTCAACTTGCACTAGGCACAAAGCTAAACAGCTTAAAACTGGAGCTCAAAGCCCTGTTAATGACACCTAAAATCAATGCAATAAAATCAAAACCCTGTTAATTACACCTAAAAGCAATGCAAAAAAATCTAAGGATTTGTAAAGCGCCCAGCTACTCAACGAGTGTCCCAGCAACAAAAGGTCCAATGCCTGCACAGCGCCCTCTAAACCAACAGTCTCGCTGAAGACTCAAGATAAATTGGCTAAATGCAATGTCTGTGCTGGAATTGCAACTACTTCTCTGCACAGCACCCATCTAAACCAACACACTCATTGAACACAAGGTACAGCCTACATCTCTAACTACTGGTTTGCTTGCCCTGAAAATGAACACCCAGTGTAGTAGTTCTCCTATCTCTTCGAACACAAGTAAAGATTAATGCTAATACTATGCTCTCCTTCCTACTCTGTACACATCACAAAAAACCATCCACTTGACAGCTAAATTCTACATAACACACAGGTAAACCAAAATTCATGACCACGCCCAATTCACACAGATCAAAAACAAAGCTCGTTGTGGGTATCTAAAATTTGTACCAGGAAACTACTCACTCCTATGTCATTTCTATTTTTTTATACCACAATGGCATATAGGTGCTCTGAGAGAAACAATACAATACCATTCAACTGACAACAGGTCTTAACCACTGCACAGGTAAAGTCTAACCCTCCCACCCCCACAAATTACATACCAAACACCTTGAGACGCTCACGGTTGAGTAGTGTGCTTCAAACACAGTAATTGATTGACAAATCCTTAAATAAACAGAAAAAAATATTCAGGGTGGCCCAATGCTAAAGCTCATTTGACTTGCATCTGTGTAATGCACTTTTAAGCAGTCCTGGGTTTACTTGTATGCAAAATGAAAATAGAAAACCTCAACTCCCCCGCTGTAATATGCCCCCGGATCGTAGCCACATTCACATGAGACACTTCTCCCTTTGGTCTTTACCATTAAAGCCACCTCTTGTGTAGCAATGTGCCAACCCTTCAGGCTCGACTCCAACTGGTTACTTTCCCTATTTCTTTAAAGAAAAAAAAAATCTCAGCTCAGAGATCCCTCAAGGACACTGGATTATATCACACGCAACTGAAGCATCATGAGAAGGAATGATCTAATTTCTCTAAAGTTGGCATGCAACAAATCAAGATAAACGCTATCCACTGTCCATCTTCCAATGGTCCTTACAGCTATAGTACTACTTTAATTGCGAAAGTCAGTATTTGTATCTAAACTTTCCTCAATACCAGTGTCATCCTGAAACGGTCCCATCTAGATTTTGGCACTCATAAAACTGAGGCAGCAATGACTGCTGTAGATAATAACAGGCTCCCAGTTTTCCATTTTTACTGATTTGTACAGGTAATTACAGACCGAAAACAATGTGTTTCCAGTCTGTACTTATTTTTAAAAGTGGAAAAATACAGAAAGTTGAGCATCTTCTCAGCGACTCCTTTTGTTGTTGTCCATGAATTCTCAGCCAGTAGTGCAGATTGAGAGCATATGGAGTTAAACACTTTACATTTTCTTGCATAACTGCATATCTTAACATATGTTTGTGTTAATATGCAGATATTTTCATGTGGCTTTATAGTTGTATTATATTTGGCTGCTAAATGTGCTAAAATCGGACAGGCATCACAGTAGGAGTGCACGTTTTGGTTAAACGTGGAAATATACGTGTTACTGTTTCATTTATTCACAAAACACAAAATAAACAGACAAATACAGATAAAATAGCCAAAAATAAATATGGATAAATATAGACGGAAATGTTAAAAATGAATACCATAAAACTTAGGGCCTTGCTATAACGCTTCACACTTTTAACTGTTCGTGTTAAAATATTCATCTGGGGGTGGGAGGACTTCCTAAGAGCTACTAATGCTAGCTTTCATTTTTACACTCAACACCCAAATTCATCTTTATGGCAGCAGTTCTAACAAGCCCATTCAAACGCCTCCCACGTGCTCCGCTTGAATGTTAACAGCAAGTTCCTATTTGTGGGGTCTACTGACACTTACATAATTCTTTTCTCCACAATCCAACTCTGTGGGCCTTGATCGTAACGTTCTTACAAAGTCAAACATGTGAGCCTCTTTCATCCTAAATTCAAATCAGTGCATCATCTCTCACTCACCACAGGACAGTTGCTTGAGAACACAGAGTGCAGCAGCATGGGTAGGGTGTGGGATAGAGTAGCTTGGTGGGCTGCAGACCGTAGGCCACGCAGAAGAGCAAGTGTGTTCTGGGCTCTTCTCAGGCAAGTGAGCTAGAGGCATAGGTGAGATGGAACACGAGATCCAGGGTGAAAAGTCTATCAAATTCACTCCAAACTCTCACGCTCTGTAAAACCACTTTCTAAAATTCGCACGTCCCAATCTCAGACTGTGCCAAAACAGGATTACAGCAATTCAGTCCTTAAACGGGTTACCTCTATGCTACAGACTACTAATATGCATACTCTATATGTACTGCCGAGGAACTTCATGATGATCACAGAAATGCTGGATGTGCTCATTTTCAGTGAAGACAGCAAATGTAGCATTGAAAACAATGTCGATCTATAGCCAGTCTCATTTAAAACTCCTGCCAGCCAAAGACCAACACCGCTCGATGACGCTCTGCAATGACGAACGTTCTCATTCTGTGCGCTGCTGGTTAGTGTAGTAATGAAATAAAAACAGGAAGAGTGACGATGGTGAAGAGATCGCTACTCACTCGTTCGCTGTACACTGCAATGTTCACTCGGAAGTATCTTGGCCTCAATACAGCAATGAGGACTGCAAGAGGAACTAGTGGAACAGAGCTAAAAATCATTAAAACAGGTCTCTTTTCAAGGTATTTCTGAAATGTGGCTGAATTATTTTGAGCAGAACGAATAATTTGAGAAAACATCATGGCGATTAAATACCTTCAGGAGCCATCGTGTACTTGCTGAGTTGTTTCATACGATGTAAAACAATAAAAATTTGTTTATCAAAAAAAATACCTTCAGGAGGTCAAACTTTATCAGAGACCAAGCAGAAACGATTATTCTCATCGAAAGACCTGCACCCGAGATGTCTCTGAATCACAGCGTTTTCGACAGACCTCCGACTCCAGCCAACAAGAATACCAAACTGTAAAGGGCACCCAGGTCCCGAGAGCACTTCAGGAGGATACAAATCGCGGGAATGCGCTATACAAATGAACATAACATTCTTCAGAAAGAGAAAAGGTAAACGGATTAATGGGTACTAATAGCCCTTATTCAACTGCATTGTGCCAGTCCCGCTTGTGATGCACACTTTATAGATAGTTGGCATTGTGGTGGGGGTTGCTTTCGTAGCCTGACCATGAAAGAATCTAATATATATTGTGCTATATTCCTGAATGGCAAGTGGTTCACTCAGAAGCACCCATAGCAACTAAATGGTAAGATGCACAGGGAATTAAAGAAGAATCCAATTATGTTTTATATAAACAGCCAGTTCATGCAATCAAACATCTTTGAAGTGAACTGGAGGGGTCTGATCTTTTGGTCCATATATTAGCATCCTGTGATTGGTCATCAGACCCACCACTAAGAACCCATATGTAGGCATGATTCTGCTCAACATGTTGATTGTTTCATCGAGTTCCGAAAGTCTGTGGATATTCTCTGCAGCAGTCACAGCAGCTAAAGGCAGTGTTGTTCGGGCTAAACTGACATTTAAATGTCACAGCTGTGCAGAAACCGAGAGAGAAAAAATTGGAAAATTACTACCTGCCCGAACAGACTCTTGACACCGTTCAGCCCACTGGGAAGCCTCAAAAGCACCAATTTGGCACCTGCTTGGGGGTTCGGGAGCTACACAATACTGGAGCCTTGTCGGGCATTTAGCATGTTCCTATTATTCACCCTCATGGAAGTCATAACCGGCTTCCACTCTCACTGGAGTTAACCCTTATGGGCCCAGACGGAGCACACAGGGGTCCTCCTCGCCGCAGAAACAACAGGGATACATTTAAGGATCTTTTCCAACAAGCCGCCATTTTGTGATAGAAAATGACATTTTCGGAGACACTGAGTCCATTACTGCCTAGTCTCATTTTATACATACACTTGGCTTCTTTTGGTGCCCGTGCAGGGCAGCATGGTGCTTTACAGCCACAGTGTAGTTCTTCCTACGACTAACCAGCTTTTCAATTACTGATAGAAGTATTTATAAAATGCAGGTAAATGCAACAAAGCATCTTTGGTGGCTAATAAGACCCAGAACTAATTGGCTAGTTATACCCGTTAAAGGAAAAGGACCTTTGGGGTTTGTCATGCTCGTTTGCCAATGCTGACATTTATTAGACATTCATTTCTGGGCAGGGCCTGGTGTCGATGGCCACCAAAAACCTCTGCCTAATTCGGTTGGCAATAAGAGGGTTTTTTTAAGTTGTTTTTTTTTTTTACCAGAAGTCTTCGGTAGGCTGGGCACAATGATTTAGTTATTTCCAAGTGTTGGCTCAGCTTACTGTATTGTAACTTTAGTATAGTGTGTTACACAGCAGATGAGGCCAGCCTACACGTCTAATCAGTTCCTTAGCGCCCTTTCAGATGTCTGTGGTGGAAGGGTGTTGGATGTACAATGATCTATATGGGAGATGCTGGGTGAGGTGTCTGAAGTGCAAAGACATACTCAAGAGGTGCGGGGTACATCTCAGTGGATAAGCATGAAGTGTTGCAGAGAGTGAGAGGAGGAGCAGCCTTGCATACATACATACATAGATATCAAGTTGTAAGGTTCATAATCAGTGCTTCCCAGAATTGGAGGTGAATGAGCGAATCCCTTTAAGAGGAGATACTGACAGATGAGATATAAAGGGTGCAAAATGCTATTCTCTGGCAAAACACAAGGCTCAATGCTCCTGTGATACAAAATCCTGCTGTTGCCAGAAGTTTATTTTAAATTCCCAAACAAAGGAAACTGCAGCAAGGGGAAATGCTGTACAAGCCTCTCAATCAATAACCATGTGAAATCAGCTGTAAATCCATGTAACTTTCAATTTCTTCACGTGATCAGTCAGTATGATCCTCTCAGAAAAAAAGGCTGCTAATTTATGGGATTCAAATAATACGCTATGGAAAACAACCTGCACTTTAGCTGCCAAAAGAGTTTCAAACCCATACTCCAAAAGCCAATAAAATTAAAATCTGAAAATGAAGATTACAGAGAATGAGGAAAAGCAGCGAGCAACTGCGAGATGTGAAAAGACAATTGGAAATAAAAGGGAAATTAAACCAGAGAGAGAAAAAGTTAAATTAGAAATATGTGCAAGCTAAAACTGCAAAATAAAAACCGATGATCAAATTAAAAATTCTAAGACCAAGGCAGACAATGATGAAATTGACTTGTCTATCAAGTTTAATTTTCTGTTTTCGTACATTTCAGCAACATACATAAAATAAGGTAACTTAAAGTGTAAGTGTATGCTCCTGGTCGCCCGATCTACAAGGACGATTGGTATATTGTATCTGTATGAATATTTTAATTGCTTCCTACATTTGCCTTCCTGCTTTTTCTCGTGAATGTATAATCTGAACTCTATATGTACAGCGCTCTGATACCGACGGGTCACATTCGCGCTACATAAGCCTCCGTAAATAAATAAATTTGCAGAATATGTAAATAGAAAAAAGGTTCAACAATTAAAAGTAAATGAAAACGGGTTGTTTTATGAAGTTCAGACACCTGCAGGACCACCATGAGCCACAAGTATCCATCTACAGGTAGCATATTTCCGTGAGTAATCTGGTTCGGTCTACGTTGTGACATGCAACAAGACACTGCCAGGACATAACTAGTGCACTGACAATATACTTCATGCGTATCGCTAACCGGACGGACAATGAGCAGGGCCTGCACATGGAATGCAGACACACCACAATGTCCTAGTTACGCACAGGAGGAAGACATTAAAGGACATGTATACAAGGCAAGGGCAACATTTTCATTACACTTGCGAAGTTGATGTCATTTTGGTAATTTCGCATAAAAACATTTTCACGAAATTACAAGAGAACCTTACTCCACATCGTGTAAGTTCGGGGAGAAAACTTCACACGGATTGCACGGGTCAGGTAATTTTTGAACACTATCAGCATTTCAGGTAGACTTTGTACCCGAGAGGACAATTCGGGTAGTTTTTGAGCACAGAATTATAAATCCAAACGCAAATAGTGTTTTGAATGTGAGAGGGAGTCCCTCTAACGCGAGCGGTCAACAAATATTTCAGGTAGATATTTTACCCAAGCAGACCATTCGGGTAATTTTCTGAGTGCAAAACTACAAATCTGAACGAAAGCGGCATGGTTTTGAACAGGAGGGACCAGAAATCACCTCAAAATTATATTTTCGACTTAAATGTTTACCCTAACATATCAGTAACCTAACCCTAGCGTATCAGTAACTTTTTGAGGGCAAGACGCATTTCGCATAATTTTGCATTCATTCCGTGTAACCACACTAAAGCAAATTACGCACGTTTTGCACATCCCTAATGTATACCTTTTGTGAATCCGTTGTCTGAGGAACGTGGCGGAGTACCTTCTCCTGCCTTTCCAAGCACTTCGAAGCCTAGGCGAGCTAGCAGTACTAAATTACCCAAGATATACTCAATATATGCCAAAGTCTCTGCTGGCTACAAAGAACTCTGACTCGCAGAAGAAAAGTCAGATGTTCCACCAAAGCAGAGGAAGTCCTTTGGGGAGCCACAACCTTCGTTTATGCTAGAACTGCATCCTACATTCATTTCTAGGCAAAGCTCCTGTAGGCGCCAGCAATTCGACAGTGAGGGCACCCTGGAACACATCGGAGCACTGCAGGTTCCTTGTAAGTGTCAGTATGAGGAACGCATACAAGAAGAACACTCAATTTAAAACACGCTTGTGCGGTAAAGTCAACTTGTATTCCAACGGATAAGGAATGACTGCAAGAAGCGTCTCCTCTAAGAGGAAGCTGCAATGCCGTGATGGATATGGAGAATACGATTTAAATATCACATGGGAATACAATACGAGCATTAAACTGAAGTCTTGTTCTAGAGTAGGCTTGGGAAAATACGGTCTTGCACGGCTGAAAGAAAGGGAGTTTACAAGGCATCCAAAGTTCCAAGGAATATCCTCACAGGCAAGATGGTGAAGGCATAGTACTCTCAGCAAAACTCTGCGAGGCGACAAAATAATTGAAAATTAAACTAGGCATGCAATAGATACTTTTAAAAAGTGCAAAGTCTAAGTCTTGTCTGAGGAAAGTTAATTGTACACTGTAGTAAGGAAAATGTGGAAACAGTGACACAGCATGGTTCTGACAATAACAGACTATATAGATATTTGTATGTGCTCGGGAGGCACCCGCAATACAGTACTTTGCATTACAGACTCCACATAAACAAGGGTTAATGAAAAAAGGGACAATGCTCTAATGAGCAGCACTCTAAATTCAAATGCGTAACAAGATATGTTGAACGTCCACCCTCCCCCAACCCAGATGACTAGTTCCCCTCTATTGAAATGGCACACATTATACTACACCATGCACAAAGGACACAGGCTCCTGAGCTCCATGTGGGAAGGCCCCAGAAACGCCTGGCATTCACTTGCAAATCTCCAGAGTTTTCAGGCTTTTCTTTCAGAGAATACAAAGACTGCCGCTCAGATCTCCACCCTTCTCTTGAAGCATCCATAACATGCGACCTGAAATGCCATTAGACTGCAACCACGCCAACAGTCTGGGTTCAGAGCGCCTGTGTTCCCGGTGCAGATTATTAACTTGGCACAGGGGCTGAATTGTGCCCTTCTGCACTTGTCTCCTTTCCCGCTTACCTAAAAACCATCAGTACAGAAATCCTGGATCAGCAGCTAAGGAAATAGTGGAAGCAATATCTAAATGCTTAACTCAAGTGCACTTTGTGACAGAAATTCATGGACTGGACAGTTGGTATCTTAGTCTTGTGGTCTTACATGCAGACATATTTTTATCTTCCTGTGTCAAAGACATACTGTGGACATTACTTTAAGTGGGCTGTGGGTCAGCCCACTACTTACAATTGTTTGGCTTTCTTGTCAATCTCATTTGCTTGCAGTTTATTCACTGGCTTTCCTTTTTGCTTCCGTTTGTCTCTGATGGAACATATCTTCTGTAGCATCCTTTTAATTGGATGGCTTGTAGCTTTCCAAAGTGCCACATCAGGGAACTGTTTTCAGGTCAAGCCAACCAGACAAGGCAAGCTATCGGGTAGCAAACGATCTATTCTGGGACTACCAAGAACATACAGGGGCTAAAAGCCTGCCCACTAATTACTCTTGGCTGGCTTTGTCACTTATCTATTTGCTTCTTATTCAGTAGCTTTCCTTGTCCCATCTTGTCAATCTTGTGTTTGTACCTCGCCTCGAGCATAGCCTCTTTACCATCTCTCGGATTGACTGGCTTTTATCATTCCACTGCTCAATTTTAGTGAGCTACTTTCTTTTTGTTTAAGCACTGGGTATGAATGCATGTGCTTGCCATCTCTTTCCTTCATGTGCTTCTTCCATACACTCTGTGCTGCTGTCTTCCTTGTGTTGCAAGATTTTCCCCATGTGCTTCTCGCCCAAATAAGTGTTGCTTTCTCGTTTATGTGCTTCTCCCTCACCCCGCATGTCACTCTGTGTGCTGCTTTCCTTTTCCTGTTGCTTCCCCCACCCGCTCCTCCATTGCCCCCCACATACACCTCCCTAAAAAGGCTACTTACTTTTATATATTTTTCAATTTACTGGATAATCTCGGATCAGTAAATAAAAAAAAATCGCACCAGCGTCATTTTATCAATGCGCATGCGTACCACGCATGCTGCACCTCTAAAATGACACAGCCACTAAGACCACAGCAATGCTTCTTTTTTCCCTTTTTTCCCCCTTGCTGCACAGCATTTGGACGCTGCTGTACAGCATTGCGGAAAGACACTGGCAAAGCCAACAGGTCCCAAAGGTGCCGGTTTTCTTGTGCTTCCAACTCTCCATGGGAGTACATGTGTTTTCCAGCTCTTCCGCAGGAGCTGCTACCCCATTCAATCCCCACACTCATTGTGATGCGCCGTCCCAAGCTCATCCTTTGCTTCCCTAACCCAGTCCTACTCGGATTTGTCCTTTATATTTAATTTAAACACACCCAACCATGCTACTCTGTTGTTCACTTCTTCCCACTCCCACAGCTGGTCTGCATTTATTTCTCATCACAACCCCATCAACAGCTCTACTCTCGTTTCTTTTTTTAAATGTATTCCTTATTTTTGGAAGGCTCTGGAGATGCAATTTGCTGCATAGCATCTCCTTTAAAAAAAAAATGTATGTTATAGTACATTTTTATTATAGTTCTTTAGCCCAGAAGAGTCTTAATGAGAAGGATAAACACTTATCGGGGTTAACAGTTTTCTCCCGTATACAGTCTCACAAGTCTTTTTCTGGAAGTTGCGCTTCACTGTTCCCTGCTTGGCGAAGGACTCAGTTTGGCAAGCACAGGTCAGTGGCCACATTGAAGAAACTGGTCGGTGCCTTCGGTGGGGTCTATTCATCCAAGAAAGTGGTCCCACTCATCTCTCTCGTAGGCCAATTCAGGCATAAACTTCGCAGGAGGGACTGGTGAGTGCTGGTCTTTGCGAGATGCAGCCTCCAGGCAATGGCTGATTTCCCACTTTGACTGCAGTTTTCCCACTTTGACTGTGACTGATCCCTTCTGGTTGCACCATTAGCTGGCAGCAGTATCAGTCCTATGAGTGTAGGAAGTGTCCGTTGGCACGGGGTTATACAGTTGAGCTTATTTACGCGGTTTACTACTAGAACCAGCGCCAAGAGACCAAACGATCTCTCGCAGCACAGGCCGATCCAAACAATGCTCCCACTGCATAGTCAACTTCTTAAGGGTGTCCCATGCATGAGGGCACAGCTGAGATTGTCTTCCTGGACAGTCTCTCCTCCTGCAAGGTCAAGCATTCTCCTTCGCTCTCCTAAGAGGCAGCCAGTATTTTTCTTTTTACAGGTATAAATCGTGCAAACTAGGCCAAAGGGCATTAGAGCACATTACATGATCATCAATTTATACTATGCAAAGTCGGATTCATTAAAAAAAAAATCTTTAGGCACAGGGAGATTACGATGTTTGTCCAGAATCTCAGTATGTTCAGCTGACATAGGGACAGGAGCCTGGCTTCCCAGTTCCAAACTCGGCAACTCTGGCCAATAGGCCACATCTACTCCACCTCCTCCTCCTCCAACATCACAGGCTTCCAGGAGCGGACAGGCCCACAGTTTCTCCATAAAGTTGCGTAAGTCAGGTGATGTTCCCTGACCTCTGCATGGCTGACTACTAAGTAGATGCCAGACCTCGTCTAACAGAGGCTCTTAGAGTACTCTGGAAAGCTCTACCTTCTTTGGTCAAGAAGAACTTGGAGCTGGGGTGGTTTGGGTCCCACCTTTATACACAATTCCCAGGAAGGGAATCAAGACAAATCATTGTGCTTTTTTTTTTTTTTTTAAACCAAATGCTTTTCAGCACTGGCAATCACCATTTGTGTCCTTTTGGTTGATACTGAACATTGCGAAAAAGAACTGGGAGTCAGTAGGGCTGAACTGGCAAAGCCAACAGTATAGATTCATTGGCTTTGCCAATGTTTGTTTTCTTTTTGTGGTGACAATTTTAATTTGTTTTTAAATTTTCTGAATTTTACTTTCTTTACTCTGTTCCATGCTGTGTTGAAAAGATCAGTATTGGGGGTTAAAGGGAAACTAAACTCCGATCATAAAAGACTGATATGGGCACTGGAGATCAAAGTCATTATGGCGTTAGCAAAAGCAATAATTAGCAGCTCATTTTTATATAGCACACCATAGACCACTTCTGTCATTTCTAAATGCAGAAAATAACTTACTAAGGATCTACTTTAATAACACTTAATGTCCCAACCCCAAACGAATGGCAGGCTGAGTTTGCCTCAGAAGAATGGAGCACTGTAACATACAAATTATTGCATATGTTAGCGGCAAGCATTTCAATTAAGTGCCATACTGCCAGCCAAACAAGAAAGCTGAGAGGTACACAACACCAGTATTCAGCCGTTTAGGTTTGGCTGCGGTCAGTGGACACTGCACTGCCAGTTTCTCTACAGAACAACCTTTGCTACGTTCAGTGTTGTATTGCAAGGGAAAATGCTCGATAAGTTCCTCATACTAAATGGAATACTCCTGGTTGGTGCTCTAACAAATAGCTCAATATTGTTACTGTTGTACTATTGTGTTAGTAATTATTGACACTTCTAGACTTGCATGGGTAGGGTAAAAGGTGTGTGATTTGAATACTCAATTCACTACAGCAGCAAGCCAGTGTTTGCCATCAAATGCTTCCGACTAGGGCTAATGCCCTATTGTGACGTTCATATCAATCCTATTGCACAGATATTGGAGTGGAAGAAAATGATCGGTACCGATTTGAAAAATATCGAGTTGACATATTACACTGACGTCAAACTATTGTATAGGGGTTTTTAAGAACAAGCGCACCTTTGTAACTTCCACATTGACTTATCCCATCCTTTCAGTAATTACACAACTAAACTCCCTCAAAGGATATTGGTGGGTCTTGTGAGAAGATCGCTAGTAGAGTGACAGTACCGCTGAAAGTAAATGCCACGCCTCGGTTGAGGTTATGGAACAGACATGTTCTTCCTTCTAAAGCATCTCTACTTTGTATTGTTGCACACCCTAATCAGTTGAAGGATTGAACAAGTTTTTCCCACCAATAAGAAAGATGACTTTCCCCCGGCTTCCAGCTTGAAGTCTAAATATTTAAGGAGAACTGCCTGCTAGGAGTGAGCAAAAGTGTAAAACATTTCACTTGTGTAACTGAAATGTTTTAGGAAACTAAACATCTTGTCAAATGCATTTCTCCAGTGCCATGTGTGAAAATTGTATGCAAGGCAACGCAATAATGCGAGATACCAATCAAAGACTGGTCCGAGCATAAAATTGCTATGGCACACATTTTTACAACACAAGTGAGACATTTCCTGCTCAAACCAATAAAGGAAAAGGTCTAAATGGGAAGAAACAAACATAGAAAGTATACAAAACCAAACAGTTATAATATGTGCCATAATGAGAGTTCTTGAGGGCTCTAAGGAATTGGTCAGAAGATTCGGAATAAGAGGTCCAAGTGAATGAGATGTACAAAAGATTTAGGAGATTTGGCTATCCATTAACTATATTACAAGATACAAAATTAAGAACAACAAAGCAGAAGAGAGAAACATTGCTTGTCCCCAAAACAATGCAGAAATATTCAGAACCCAATGGTGAGGTGACGAGAGTCATTATGGATTTCATAGTGTCAAATCAAGCCATCAAAAATGCACTAGGAAATCATTGGAAGGTGCTTAGAAAAGACGAGGAACTCAAATGATTAACATCTGAACATTTGAATATCACATATAGAAAGGTACCATCACTGGGAGATCTACTAACTCAAAGTTATTTTACAAGAAGGACACAGAAAGAAAATTGGCTAAAGAATAATGGTTTCTTCAAATGTCAGAAATGTAAGGCCTGCATGAACAGAACAGAGTAGACATCAGGACTCTCAATGGTACAAAAAAAGGAAGATCAAAGAAAGGATATTATGTGAAACTACACACGTAGTGTATATTTTGGAATGTGGGTATGGAAAACAATATATTGGAAGCACAGTTAACAAGCTAAAGCTAGGTATATTGCAACATCTGAGAGCGATTATGAATTAAAAATTTGCAAACATTAGTGACAAGAATTTTCAATTCTATTAAGGACACGGAGGCGAGGATTATGCTTCTCACTTCTTTACTACTTAAAGACACCAGCCAATGAAAGAAAAGTTTCCATAAACACTACATTACCCATCAATACCCATGAGTCACCTGATCAACCATAGAGTATAGCCTTATATAAGCTCACACAACAGTAACAGTGTCCTCTTTCTTCGAATAACAATCCAACAGTTAAGTCCGATCAACAAAATAACTTGATCACGTAGAACCAACGATCACACAGGACCTCCTCCTGAGGAATCAACCTGGGGCCCAACGGGGCTCAATACTCGATCTTGCGATTGGACCAAACGCAGTCCGGTAACGGCCTTGTAAGTGAGACGTAGTCCACCGCAATTTTGCAGAATGCGTACGCCGGAGTTCTGAATCGGCAAGCCTTACTTGCTATCTGCACCTGAAATTGCAAAGGAGAAAGACCGTAATTCTGGTCTCAAAACCTATGTCAATAGTAATGACTATAAGAATAAAATTTGGGAGGGAGAGAAAGAAAACTTGTACAGATATTTATACAATGCATAGACATTTAACTGGGTGGGATAATCCTCGCCTCAGTGTTCTTAATAGAATTGAAAATTCTTGTCACGAATGTTTGCAAAGTTTTAATTCTATGTCAGGACCGGAGGCTCCGATTATGCTTGTTTAAAGCTAAGCCACCACAACAGAAGCCACATCAACAATAGGTTTGTAATAAAATGCTTTAAAAGTGGTCTCTGTAGACCAATCAGCCGCCTTATTATATCTGCCAGGCTGATTACCAAGTTGAAAGATTTTGAGGCCATAGCCCCGCGAGCCGAGTGGGCTCCAAATTTAGACTTGTCAATGCCCGCTTCGCCCATGAGCCAACGCACCCATCTCGACAGGGTGGCTGGGGTCACCGGGCGAAAAGGTTTTTGTAATGCAATCAACAATGGACCCCTCATGTCTGAATGAAACTCTGCAGTACTCACCTCGTACGCTTTCAAGCATTGTACAACACATAGCTTAGAGTTATCCGGAAAAGCTGGATATGATACCAACAAGGTGTTGCATTTGATTTGTTTTGTAATGGAAAAACTAACTCCATCTGGGGAAAAACTCCGTCCCGCTAAGTCTAGAGCGCGGACATCTGACACCAGTTTGCATGATACCAGGCACAACAACATGGTCAATTTGGCCGATAATTGTTTTAGATAAATATTTACTGGAAGGCCATGATTCCAAAAATCTTAGAACAATGGATACGTCCTATAAAACCGAGTATTTAGGAAAAAGGGGTCTAACCATCTGGATACCTCTGAGAAGTTTGCACACCAAGGGATGTTGTCCCACTGGTTTAACATCTACTGGCCCATGACCTGCCGAAATAGCCGACCGAAAATTATTCACAGTCCTGTAAGCCATTACAGAACGTTTGGGATAGCGTAGGCTTTGGTGAGACGGTGTTTGTATCGTATCAAGGATACCGGCTGCTAATTTGTTATTTTCGTTGGAACATAATTGCTGGGAATGACACCTTCTGTGTATTAGATTTTGTTGCATATGTTTCAGGAATTTCTGGATCGTTTTCATAATTTGTTGTTTGGACTAACCGTATGTCAGATCGTGGATATATTATTCCCCGTCGTGATACCCAAGGACTTCGGGGGTTTCTAAATTGCTCCATTTCTGAATATATTGCTATTCGGATTGCGGATATTTTGTACTTCGTACTGTTATATGACCCCTGATGAAGTTCTCTCAGTGGAACGAAACGCGTTGGCTGATTGCCGTATTTTACTATCAAGATTAATAAAAGGACATCATTTGGATATATTTGAAGGACAGTGACTCGTTTCTTGGTGCACCTTCCTATTTTGTATAAAGCCATTACAGAAGAGGCGACGGAGGTTAGAAAGTTGACAATTAGAGAAAAATGTGCGTGAACGGGATCAACCTCCCGTTCACTGCACCAGCCACACCATCGTTTCCAAGCTAATGTGTATCGCCTGTGGGTATTGGTGGACCAGGCCTCATTGATAAATCTGTGAGCGTCTCACGAAAGGCCAGGGACATGCCATCTGTCCCGGAAACTCGCCACGCTACCATAGATAGTTGATCCGACTATCAATGGGTGTGGTGATCCCTGAGGGTCCAGCAACAGATTCCATCGATGTGGAAGAAGGATCGGGGAGCACACAACATTTCCAGAAGAACTGGAAACCATGCTTGTGCTCTCCATAGAGGTGTGATGAATATTAATTCCGCCAGTTGATGATGGGTCTCAAACGACTAACATCTATCACATATAGAAAGGTACCATCACTGGGAGATCTACTAACAAAGTTATTTTACAAGAAGAGGGACGCTGAAAGAAAATTGGCTAAAGAATAATGGTTTCTTCAAATGTAAGGCCTGCCGTTATGGACAGAACAGAGTAGACATCAGGACTCTCAATGGTACAAAAAAAGAAGATCAAAGAAAGGATATTATGTGAAACTACACACGTAGTGTATATTTTGGAATGTGGGTGTGGAAAACAATATATTGGAAGCATTGTGACCAATATTAATTCCGCCCGTTGATGAGATGTCTGTGCCAATACTCTGGGGTTCATCATAAAGGGGCGAAATGCGTAACAGTGTTGTTGGCCAAATCTGGAGAAAATTGTCCGTTGCCCTTGCCTCCGGGTCTGGACGCCAGCTGTAAAATGCTGGGATTTGTCTGTTGAGGCGTGACGCAAACAGGTCTAAATATAACAGGGCCCCCATTGGAGATTCAGCGCCCAGAAAATCCGAGGATGGATTCTCCAGTCGCTGAAGTCCTGTTGATATCGGGACAGCCAATCTGCTACAGTGTTGTTGCAGCCCGGAAGGTATTCCGCTACCACTGAAATTCGGTGTTGTAGACAGAAGTGCCAAAAATCCGTGACGATCTCCGCTAACACTCGGGACCTCGTCCCTCCCAGCTTGTTCACATATCGCACTGCTGACACATTGTCCATGCGAAGCAAAATACAACAGTCTGTCTTCCGCGGGGAGAGACTGCGGATCGCAAATGATCCCGCTAGGAGCTCCAGGCAGTTTATATGCAAGGCTAGTTCGTCCCGGGACCAACGACCACCCGTGGAGATCTGTCCGCAACGGGCTCCCCAACCCCAACGGCTGGCATCCAACTTAATCACTACCTCTGGTGTTGAGCCAAAAATGGCTCTGCCGTTAACAAGCCTCCATGTGGTCCAGCTACCACAACATCTCCAAACTCGCCTCCTCCGAGGCGGAAATCTGTTCTGCATACCAGAGGCCTTTCCGGAGATGCTGAATCTTTGGAGCGCTCAGTAGTGAAGGGGCCCCGGGAAGATTGCTTGTATCGAAGAGGCCAGCAGACTCACCACCCGGGCTACTGATTTCAATGATACAATCTGCCTGTTCAGAATCAATCTAAATTCCCTCTTAATTGACCAGACTTTGTGCTGGGAGGAGTAGCTGGCATAGACTGAAATCGATCTGAAACCCCAGAAATTCTATGGACTGTGTCGATGTCAGGACCGATTTCTGTGAGTTCACAATGAACCCCAGGCTCTACAGGAGCTTGATCACCCAGTCGAGGTGGGTTACCACTAGCTGTGGACAACGTGCCATGATTATTATGTTGTCCAAGTAGAAGATGAGACGTACACCTTGGGCCCTCAAGAATTCTACCACCGGTCGAAAGAGCTTCGTGAAGCACCAAGGTGCCGACGAGAGACCGAAGGGCAGAACCTTGTATTCGTAGAAAACTCCTTGCCAGCGGAACTGCAGAAAACGCCGATGTGGCGGGAAATTGGGAACGGACAGATATGCGTCCTTCAGGTCCAAGCAGACCATCCAATCTCCTTCTTGGAGAAGGTCGCGAAGAAAATGGATCCCCTCCATCTTGAAGTGCCGATAGACCACCCAACCATTGAACTCCTTGAGATCCAAAACTACTCTGGATCCGCCCCCTTTCTTCTCAACTAAGAAGATACTGCTGATAAACCCCCAGTGTGAGGATCTGTGGTGACCATGGCTCCCTTCTCTAAAAGAGATTGTATTTCGGCGGAGATGAAATCCTGATCTTGTTGGGAAAAATAAGTGTATGGGGGGTAAGACGTCTGACTGGGGGAACTGTAAAGTTCTAACTTGTACCCCTGAACGTCTCCAGAATCCAAGCATCCTGGGAGATTGAGTGCCATTCTTGCAGAAAAAACTGAATCATATTTATTTGTATTTATTGTTAACTGTACAATTAATTAAAATTATTACAGTAAAAGCAGTCATGTTGCAGCTAAAACAGTAAGTAAAAAAAAAAACATTTAAAAATTATTATAAATTTTTTATAATAAAAGAAGTTTGCCGCCCGTCCCCAGTTCCACCACAATCAGCCTTCCCCAGGGTTTGTGGATGCGGAGGTAGGGCTTTATGGCAATCCGAAAGCCCACATTGTTCTATGGGGATGGATGACATTGTACAACTGTGGCAGATGTCCATTAACCATGGGTATGTATTCCTGTGTGGCTCTGTCCTGGGGGGGGTGCTAGAAGTACGGAGAAGCGTTGATGCAGTTACGAGGCCACCTCGCCGTCGTTCCTTGGATTTGTAATACATTGCTCCAGAGTTTTGTTTCGTTCATTTGCCTTTTTTAAGGCGAGCCTGATGCTGTAGATCAATTTCCCCAGTCTTGCTAGGGTCATTGTGCTAGACTTGGAAAAGCACATAGCTGACGCTTCGCTACAGGATTTTATTCCATAGATGTTAAAGATTGGGCGCAGTAGTCTTCTTCGATCGTCATTGAGATTCGGGCAGCAGCATAAAAGGTGCAGCCACGATTCCTTCTTGTATGGGCAAAGTCTGCAATTTGTGGCATCTCCCCTTCGGGCCCATGCCGGATTAAAGTCCACAATTCCTAGAGTGATTAATCGCATGGACAGTATTTTACTTCGGGTTGATGGAGTGAGAGCCTCACTTAGGTAAACCTGGGCTTTGCCTACCATATAGGAGCTATTCAGCGGGTCTAGGTGTGGACTTGAGCGGCGGGATTTGCAATCGAGATCGAATGAAATTTCGCCCACTTGTTTATTTATAGCTCTTTTCCAGGTGATCATTGGAATTTCCGGCCTCGATATGCTCTCTTCCACTATGTTCAATGCCTTGATTGCTTTGTGCAGGGTGATGTGCCAGAGCGTGCGTGGCTCTTCAAAGATGGATCTCAGTTGGTATTTTAATGAATTTGCTGGGGCCCTTAAAATCCTAAGATAAAGTTCTATAAATCCCCCTGGCACATCAAATCGGGCCTTGCCAAGCCTAATTCCAGCCTTAGCCTTGCATTCCTTGCTGACCTCGGAATTTGGAGCACCGTTTTATAAGCTTTAGATTGTATTGAATTTAAGCTAGCGTGCTGTGACCCGGGGAAAGCAAGGTGGCCATAACTGAATTGCTGGTAAAAGTTTCGCTTTTAGAACTTTCAGTATTGGGCCGGCAGTCGGGCTGATCAGGTGGTTGTTTAATTGCTTGAGTAGATGTATCACCATGTTGGCCTTAGTGCTCTGGTGTTTCAAGTGGGCCTTCGCATTTGCCCGTTCCGTCAGCCAGACCCCAGGTAGTTGTATGACTCTGCTGTATTGATATGCAAGTTGCCCATTTGCCATTGCGCTTTCTTTTTCTGGTGGTAGGTCCCGAAGATGACGACCTTGGTCTTTCCTTGGTTTACTGTCAGGTTATTGATTCTGTTGAAATGATTTAGTGCGGTTAAGGCTCTTTGTAGACCAACCTTTGTATGGTCCATTATGGCTGTATCATCGGCGTATTGGAGCACCGGCAACCTCAAGTTACCTAGTCTTGGTGCTACTAGGCAGGCTCCTTTTAGGGCGTCCCCCAGATCCGCCGTGTATAGTTTAAACAAAATGGGTGCCAGCACACACCCTTGCTTCAGCCCGTTCTCTGTAATTATTTTCGAGGACACTGTGCTGGTACTGGTTTTGACTCTTACCCAGGTGTCCTCATAGAGCGATCTTATTGCCTTCAGTAGGTTTGGAGGAATTCCCCAGTTTTCTAACTTCCACCATAATCTTCTGCGAACAACTTTGTCGAATGCTGTGCTGTAATCCACAAAGCAACAGAAGAGTGGGGGGTGGTTCTTCCGAGTAGCCTGGGCAGATAGATGGGTCACTGCCAGTACATTATCCATTGTTGATGCCTGTGACCTGAAGCCAGTTTGGTAAGGAGGCATAATACTATTCTCCTCCACCCACTCCTCCAGGTCCTTTAGTAGCAGGCGGGCGTAGGCCTTGGCCTCAAGGTCGAGTAGGGCAATAAGCCTATAATTTGATGGCTTTAGGCGGTCTCCTTTTTAAAGATAGGGACCAAGATGGAGCCCCTCCAGGCATCAGGCGTTATTGCTGTCTGGAAAGTGTGGTTGTATAGGGGAGTTATTATTGCAGCCCAAAAGTCGGGGGCCTTTTTGAAAACCGGCGCTGGAATCCCGTTTGGCCCAGGGGCCCCATCATTCTTCATGTTCTTGATGGTCTTAATGACCATTTGAGGGTTTAGCTGGGCTGTTACTACACTGTGTGTGGCCGCCGGCGATCTATTACCCTCGGACCGGTTACAATGTCTGGCTTTCGTGTCTTCTGGCGTGATGTCTGATTGCCAGTCTGGGCCATCACCTCCGCGGGCCCCGTCTGAGCTATCTTTGTATGCGGGGGTAGTTGTGTAAAGCTGTTTGACGTAGATCAGCCAGTCCTTTTCTGCTACTCCGTTCTCTCTTGAGATTCCTCTGCTGCTCAGTTGGTTTATGTGTCTCCACAGCTGCGCTGGATTCTTCTGTTTTAGCAGGGAGAAAACTTTGAGCCATTCCCTTTCCCTGATGGCGTTTTTGTGTTCCCATATTTTCTTCCTTAGTGCTGCCCTCAATGAGGCAACCGATGGTCCCTCTGGTAAGCCGCCCCCTCTTTTCTTGTTTGTGAGGGCCTTGCGCAGGAGCCGTTTGCTGTCCTGTATGTCTTTGTTTAGCCCTATCCTGCCCCTTCTTGGTTGCCCATTAAGCCTGGGGGATATGACTGGGGATTCCCGAGCTTAGCTTGTAGGTCCTCCACGATGTCTTCCCAGGCCTTTATGGGTGAGCGCGCCGAAGACAAATAGCCTTCCTGTTTTTCTTCGAGCCAAGTTTGTAGCGTGTTGCCTGTTTTTTCCGACCATTTGATCCTTCTGAGAGCGCTGTATTTTTCATCCCCTCTTGATGCTCCGATGGTTTGATGATAGAGAGCAGACGGAACTGTCATCTGGAAGACCGCTCTCAATGGCCTGTGGTCGCTTTCCGACCTATCTTCTACTTCGAAGTCATCTAGTCTGACCGCCAGTGCCTCGCTGACCATGATGTAGTCAATTCTTGAGATGTCTCTGAAGGTGGGGAGAGGATCCCATGTGTTCGAGTGGGCCTTTTTCAGTGCATGAGTTGAGGTCAATTTATGGTTGCTAATGAAATTGGACAGGGGGCTGCCCTACCGGATCTCAGGGTAGGGGGTTTGTTTGTGTCCAGATCTCTCAGGTTGAAATCCCCCGCTAGGATAACCTGGTGTGTTTTATATTTGCACAGGAGGTCTTCAAGTTTCCCAGCAGTCCCTCCAGCTTCTCTTTCATGGTAGGCTGTGCCGGGTTAATGTAACAGTTAATTATTAAGAGAGGCATTGGATATGAATTAAGGTACAGGCCTCTGATGTGTAAGGCTTGCAGTCCAGGTGTGTTTAAGTCAATTGCCGTGGCTTCCAGGTCGCTTTCGTGCTTTATGAAAACTGATAGACCGCCGGCTGGTCGGCCAAATAGATTCTTTTTATGGCTGGAATGAAGTGTTCGTAGTACCCTACCAGTGGAGTGCTGGACGAGGCCCACGTCTCTTGGAGGCAGAGTATATCGCCTATTTCCAGAAACTGCTTCAAAATTTCATTGCCGCTGATTTTTCTTATCCCTGCTATATTCCAGGAAATTATGGTTAGTTGCGGTTTGTGGGCTGCTCTTCGCCTTGTCGCTCCCCTGGCTAGCTGGAATTCTCTGCCGTTAGGGATGCTGGTGCCCCCATTTGGAATTCCTGATGGAATAGTAGAAAAGGGACCTGCACTAATGACCCGATGATTATTTTGGCACGAAATCCTGATGTCCATTGGGACCCTTAGGGCGGTGCGAGTAATGCCCGAGCAACCCGGACTATTTGTCCCCTGCAGGATCGACCAAGGGGCCTTTTCCCTGTTGTCTGGTGCCAGGACGTACGGGTATTTTGGATGTGACACCATTGGAACATCGATGCCCCACTCTGCAAGTTGTGTGGAGTTGTTCACGATGGCTTGTTGTATTTTTATGTGGTTTAATCCCACCACTGATGAGTCGCCATGTGTGTCCTCCTTCGTACTCAGGAATTTCACCCATTCTATGTCGCCTGTTTGTATTTGTTCTAGGGTGGCCAGATGTTTAAAGAGGCAGAGTATATTACTCCTGTTCAAGATGTCATGCTGCCCGGTGCTGTAATACCTTGGGATGAGGAGTACCTCATGGACCCCTGTTGGTGGGCCGTGGATTGGGGCCACTCTGCCCATGTGAGGTAGGGGCTCTGCCGGCCTTGACCCTGTGCTTTGCCTTCCTAATTTAATCCTAGGCGGTCCTGCTTGGGACCACTTGTTGTGGCCTTGGTTGACCTCGGTGTCCAGATTCTGGTTGAAGTGGGGACGGATCCATCTGTTCTAGCGCTATTGTAGGCATCTCTGCTTGGGGGCTTGCCTCGCATACTGCCGAGCTTAGTCTGACTGCTGAATCGTGGCCGCTGGGCTGGTCAGGCCTTGTTAAGGGTTTTTGGGCCATCCCAGTGCGGGAGGTCGGGGAAGTCGGTTGTATTTGCTCTTCCACCAGAAGATGACAGGCCTGGGACTCCTTTTTGCTCCAGTTTTTGGCAATGAAAATTGGGTAAGGCTGAGGTGGATTGGTATTCCCATGCGGGGGCGGGGTTGTGCTCTTCATCAACTGCTGTGGTCTCCCTCTTATCTTCGTTTTTTTCCGTTGTTTCCTCAGCTTCTTTTTTGCTTGCCTCGATAGCATGGTATCTTGTGCTTCCACTGTACTGGGGATGTGTTCCTGCAAGTCTAGTGCCGGAGCCTCGTCCCCTCCACTGTGCCCCTTGATTACGCTAGATGTCCCTTTGGCCCTTTTGGAGTTGCCCTGATCGTTTGGAGTCTTTGAATCCGGGCCCTCTCACCATCCTACTTGTTGTCTTCTCTCCAGGTGGTTACAGTTTGTTAGCGCCATGTCATCTGTGGTGGATGTACTAAATGTCTCCCGGCATCCTTTGACTGTTTCTACTATATTCGTTAGGATCTCAGGGAGGGAGGCCCATTTCTCCATGAGGGTTGAGCAACAGCAGGTGCAGTCGCCCCGACTAGAAGTCATGTACTGGTGGAGCTTGTTATCTAATTCATCCACTCTGGAACTTATGTTGACTAGCTGGGCTGCGATGGCTTGAAGGAGGTCTATTTGAACTTCCATTTTGGATGACTGCCATAGCAGGGCTTTGTTAGTGGTATAGCTCATCTCTGACGGGGGAGTTTTCTCCCAGTCCGCGTCCATACTTGCGTTGCAGGGTTTGTTGCCAGTTTTTAATTGACGCCCCCTGGGGGTGTCAGAGGCATCAGCAGATTTGGAGTTAATTCAAGGGTTCTTTCAATCTTCTGGCCCAGATTGTGGAGAAATGCGGCTGTTAGATCCCCTCCCACTGGGGAGTCTGATTCCTCGATGACTGAGTGTGGCCATGTGCTTGTGCGGTTTGCTTCAGGTTCCATGCTCTGGGAGTCTGGACCGTAGGCTGTGGCCCGATGAATTTGCGCTTTCGTCATTAAAGTTGGTACGTCCTTGATTGGAACGGATTCGTGTGGCATGGTGGGTGTAACGTCTCCCCCCATGACTGAAATTTGAGGAGGAATTGGGCACATGGTTAGACCTTTGGGCTGTGTTAGGTCGGGGAGGCCTCGGGCCGCACCCTCCCTTTCCTTCTGTCCACTGGGTTCGTTGCTCAGGAATAGTCCCTCTCCGCAAGTATGCTCCGGGGGTGATCTACCGAGCTCTTTGAAACTGCTGTCTTGTGCCATACTTAGGCCATGGGGTAGAGTGCCAGGAGTTCCCCCCTGGTCATGGTTAGTGTTGGAGATATCCTTTTTCCTCAGAAAGTGCCTTATCAAGCCCTTTTGTGCGGCGTCTTGCGGTGATTCCTTTCGGTCGTCTGTAAGTGATTTGCTCCTTGTGGTCCTCGTGGACCCCTTTTTTTGGAGGTGAGCATTGAGAGATTCCTCTGGAGTCATGTGCGCTCGTCCTTTTCTTTTGGGTCCCATGTCTAGGTGGAGCACTGGAATAGCTCCTCCTGCTGTGTCTCTGCTCACTTACAGATCTTGCCTGGCTGAGCAAGCGCTCCCTCGTTGGTACAAAGGAGTTGCAGCTATGCTGGGAGAGGAATGGCTTTAAAGGATGTTGACGTGTCTGGCAGTATGCTCTGTGGGCCCCTTGCTGCGGCCGCCTACTAAAGGGCAGCCGCACTTGCCTCCAACAGACACACTGGTCTTTTCCCAATTTTTCCAATTCCCTTTCCAGCGGGGGATTTTTCCCCAAAGCCCAAGGTCCAAGGGTCAAGTGCACACAGCCCACGGTTTTCCCAGTTTTTTGCCTCTCCAAGACCAGTGGTGTGATGGTGTTTCAACGGACAATTTTAGCAGGCAGTGCTGGGGGCTGGCTGGAGTTCTTCAAGAGATTAGCGGCAGATTTTGTTTAAATTTTTTGGGGGGGAATGAGGTAGAGCGAGTGAGATGGAGCGAGCTTGCGGGCAGAGCCGGGGAGTGGGGGTGGGGGGGCGGCGGTGATAGTGGTGAGCGGCGGGCAATTTGCTGGCTAATTGCGTTTTGCTGTGATGGCTACAGGCGTCATATTTTGCCTGCTGCGGTCACTGCCACACACGATGTCCACACGCACTCACCCGGGCTCCGCGGCCCCCCTCCTTCCACGCAGCCTGGATTCTCGAGCTCCCAAGCTGGTGTTTTCGGCGATTTCGGCCGCGATTTTTGGCCGCGATTTGCGCGCGGCTCTTCCTGCTCTGCTCCACTCCTGCTGCTTGCAGCTGGTTGCTGGTTGAACCTGGTCGAAAACCTGGACTGGACTTCAGTAGCGGGATCAACTCAACACCTTTCAAAAACTGAATCCTGCCCCCCAACATCACTTCTGAACATAAAATCAGTCTCACCTGTGGTTCCGGAGTCTTGGCTTCCACCCTGGTTTCCTCCGTATCTGGCTTTCTTAAAGCGGTTTCTGGACCGTTTCGTTGGATAAAAGGAGGGGTCGTTGTTGGGGTCTTGGTAGCCCCCACGTTGCTGGTGGTATTGACCACGAGGGGCACCTTGATTGTAACCTCGGCTGCACGATCGTCCCCTATATTGTCTGGCCCTGCCAAAAACTGTCCGGAAGGCACGTATTAGCGACCCCTGTGCCTTGTCCAGACCGCTAAAGGTAGCGACGAACTTGGTGAGCTCTTGGAGGAACAGATGCCCAAATAGAAGGCCCTGAACCAAGGGGCCGGACTCTGATGTGGAAAGCTCCGCCAGTTTTGGGTCCAGATTTAAAAGAAGGGAGCGTCGTCTTTCGCTCGACATGGCGCGATTCACATTTCCAAGTTGGCATACAGCCCGTTGAGCCCATCCAATCAGTTCTTCCGGGTCAATAGCAATGGCGGATTCCTTAGCCTTAAAACCTAATTCCAGGATCTTTGTCAGGGGTCCCGCCATGTCGAGGAGCTTACCCTGGCACGATCTCCATGCCTTTCTTAGGTTCCTTATAATACCTTTTTAAATACGTCACCATAGTGGGATCCACTTCTAGTGTCTCAGCCACCTTACACGGCAAATCCGGTCTATGACACTCACAGCGTAACCGCTCCTCACATCTTTATCAAACGCCTGTCTTAGGTGGGATTGAACGTACTCTTACCTCCTGAGGTGGCAACCAGGCAGTAGAGTTAGGGTGCACAATCTCTGCCGGTTTGAACGTGAGCAGTTTGTGCTGCGAAGGCAGTTCCAAGTGTCGCACCCTTTTGGAGCATTTGCTCGGTCTAGGGGCTTCTTCTTGATCAGACATATGACCCGAGGAGGAATCACCCTCGTCCTCCTGCGATTCAGTAGGTCCTGCCTCTGGAAGAGGGGCGGTGTAGTCATGGTCACTAGACATGGTCTTAGCCAGTTTGGCAAAATCCGCCAAGTGAGGATTTCTGGGACCGGACCCACTGGCCTTGGGTTGTATGCTAGGAGCAGGGAGCCAGCCTTGCTGCTGGGCGTAGCCACAGAGGTGGCGCTTTAAAGGCTCTATAGCCCGCACGAGGGCTTTGTTAACTGAGTGTTGCACCCCTGCATCTAGCGCATTGACCAGTTCCTGCTCCAGGGACCCAGAGGGTTCCTCATCAAAATACTCATCATAAAAGTAATCTGCCGAGGATGCAGAGTGTGACTGTTGTCCCTGTACAGGAATGTCACTAAACCAAAATCAAGGGGTTAAAACCCCAACTCGGGCGCAAGTATCAAGGGGGAGTGGGACCACCCCAGGCAAGCCAAGAAACGGTTATTAAGATATGAGGTGCAGGGAGGGCTTGCCACAACCACTCTAGGCAAAGCCTATGCTGCAATTATACAGCCCTGAAGCTCAGGCACTCAGGGCGTCTCAGGAAGCAGACACGAGAAATTAATATCACTGGAGCACAAAAAACGCTGCTCCCACGTTCATTCAAGTCTCAGAAGCACCGACGAGGCTCTAAAATGGCCGCCGCTCATGCACAATACGTGCCACTTGTGCCAGTAGACACAGGACTGCGCGCCTGACTAGACACGTGCCCTCGCTCCCCTCTCCCCCTCCACCAGGATAGAAACAGGCACGTAGCGCCCTGTCGGGAGGCAGTGCGCTCCCTGATCGCGTGATCGCCTTCGCGGCAGCAAGCCTAGAGAGTTGGAAATGCCAGAAACAGAACTCTGCCCGACAAGGCTGAAGAGCTAAGCTCTGGCCGCGCGGTCACGCTGCAGCGCCAATACCAGAAACCTCAAAAACCGCAAAGTGCATTCAAATCCCTATAAAGGCAAAGCTGACCATACTAAACCATGCACATTAGCATATCACCAGCAATTCATTCGCAATCGGCGTTAAAACAAACATCATGCACATTAGATAAAATAATAGAAGAGCACTTAACTGGCTGCGGAGCAACAAAGAAAGAGGACACTGTTACTGTTGTGTGAGCTTATATAAGGCTATACTCTATGGTTGATCAGGTGACTCATGGGTAATGTAGTGATTATGGAATCTTTTCTTTCATTGGCTGCTGTCTTTAAGTAGTAAAGAAATGAGAAGCATAATCTGAGCCTCCGGTACTGACATAGAATAAAGATTTCACATATGTAATGTCAAAACATATTTGGAGAGACCATGAGAGTAATTTGGACAATTTTACATATTCTGGCATTGAACATATCCCAAACGAGATCAGAGGAGGAACCTGGGAAGCGATATTAAGAAAGGCAGAATCAAAATGGATCATCACAATAGGAACCGAGATCCCATGGGACCTTAACACAGATGCGGAGTTATACACATACTTGTAGGATGCATTAACAGGTTGGAAGTGAAGATGAGGCCCTTAAAACTCTGAATAACTATTGGAAAAAGACTCCGGAGTCCCTAAACCTTGGTTAGGAGTTGTATGCAGTAAAGAGAACTTAGTACTTGGTACGTACATATGTATATAAATGTTGACACACATCAAGAGAGGTTTTAGATCTGTTATATGGATAACATGTATATGGGCTTCTTAGATCCAGTACCCCATATGCATTTTATAATCATAGGCATTTTATTATCAATACATTTACATTACCTTATTGTTGCCACGTAAAGAGAAACATGGCTTTTATGGAGTGTTGTGCAATTTAAAAAAAAGCACTTTGCACTTAATTATTATTGGTATAAGTATGGTCCTTTGAAGAAGGGTTTGTTTTTATTGCTGGATGTGTATCTGTGGTAAGGATTAGTTGCTTTGTAATTTTGCAAGATTTGCAAAGGGTAAGGGTAAAGTGCAATAGTTTCATCTTCATAGAATATATATATATATATATATATATATATATATATATATATATATATATATATATATATATATATATATATATATATATATATATATATATCCTCTCGAAGTGAAGGAAAAAGGTCGCACTTCCAGATTAGGTGTTTTAACAATCCTTTATTTTCGTTTCATCAGCTGTTCAAAGCTGCACCAACGCGTTTCGTTCTCCTCCGAGAACTTGATCACGGATCAAGTTCTCGGAGGAGAACGAACGCGTTGGTGCAGCTTTGAACAGCTGATGAAACGAAAATAAAGGATTGTTAAAACACCTAATCTGGAAGTGCGACCTTTTTCCTTCACTTCGAGGGATTTGGAAAATGTAATTTGGCGTGGTTCAGCCAAGGGTCACGCACCGAGAGAGAAGCGCCTCATGGAGTCAGCGACGTGAACTAAAGCTAAAGGATATATACACATATATATATATATATATATATATATATACACATATATATATATACACATACATACATACACACACACACACACACACACACACGCAGATGTTTGAAACAATGCTAATGCACTTTAAGGGACATGTGCAATAGTTCCACCTTCATGCAATATAGACAGACATGCAGATGATTGAAACAATGATGATGCACTTTAGACTTAAAAATCTCCAGCACTGTATATTTACTTATTGCAATAATTAGAGACATATGAATTAGTTCTGTATTTTCCACAAATTTTTTACATAAAATTTGAAATTGAACAGCTACAAATGTCTCAAACAAAACAATGCATGTCTTCGCTCTTTTTTGACGGCACTCGGCACTTTTGATAAATATCGGAACCGAGGATAAGAAAATATATATCTCTGCCTTAATGGATCAGATTTGTACATACTTAAGGTACTGATAAAAATTCCCTCAACAGAAGTGGGCAATAGGGTAGCCAGCACCTTGAGACCTTAACGGGCGAGTAGTGCGCTCTACAAAACCCCGATTGATTGATTGAAGGTATTAGTACTTTGATTACATATGAACTCTGGTAGGGAAAATATGTGGTCAAGATAAGCTTGGTGCTGTTGGGTATTTTGTCTTAGAAGAAGTGATAATACAAAAGCTGAAATCAAAAGACAAATGCATGTACTTTACAAATATCTCTATGGTAAACGATTGTCAGCTCTGCTCTAATCAATGTACTTTACAACCAAAGAATCGACAAAAGCTAATATGCCATGAATTGATAAAAAGACTGTTGTATATATTATACATACAAAACATTAAGACTTATGGTTTAATTCCCCTTTAAGAGACAAATGTGATTTTAATTAGGTGGTGGGAAGAAGGGTTGTTGTCCCTTTAAATGCGACACTATGCACCTACTCTATGACCCAGTTGTAGGTCTGTTTGCTGGTGTGCATGCACTCTGCCAAAAAGAAAAATGTAATAAAAACTTGCCATTTTGAAGATTCTCACTCCTGCCGTCTTTGTGCCGCACATATCGGATGGCAACTTGGAGGAGAGGCGGTATCTGGAAGTGAAGGATATACATACATACATACATACATATATATATATACATATATATATATATATATATATATATACATATATACATATATACACACACACACACACACACACACATATATATATACATACATATATATATACATACATACATATACATACATATATATATCGATATCTATATATATCGATATCTATATCTAAATTCACTGAAAAAACCAGAGGTTTCATGGACGTTATAGTTAGGAATTAGCAGTTTAAAAAACCTTTGAAATTCACTGAAAAAAACAGAGGTTTCAGGGACGTTATAGTTGGAAATTATCATTTAAAAAACCTCAGAAATTTACTGAAAAAACCACAGGTTTCAGGGACGTTATAGTTAGTTGGACATTTCACTCGTACAAAACCAGAGAAATTTGGCCGTTATAGTAAGTTGAGCGAACTATAACTCGTGCCCCCGCAATGCACTGCTGATGACGTCACATATTACATCATTCATGACATGGCCAGTGACATCACTGATGACATCACTGACATCATCCACGTGATAATCTGATGCACCTCCTCACACCCTAATATAACCTTTGATACACCCACTCTAAAATACAGACTACCATTTTCGAAACCATAGACACACCAACACCAGTTACTACATACTCACTCACTGATAACTAGGTCTACACACACATCCACTCATTCACCCATACACTCATACATGCAGTCACTCATCAATACAGCACTATCATATGCACTCATACACCTATACAGACACTCACCCATAGAGTTACTCACACACCTAGTCAGTCATGTAAAGAATCAATCACACTCCCATTTACTAACCTATACAGTTACACACACCACCTCACCTATTCATACAGATACTAACACATACTTACTCTCTTATACAATCACTGACACAAGCACACACTCATTCATACAGCCACTCTCACAATCACTCACTCACATATAGTCATTTATATACTCCAACACTCACATATACTGCCTTTCACATATGTAGTTACTCACACATATACCAGAGACACCCATTCACTCACCAACACAGCCATACGCACACTCACTCACCCGTACAGCCCTTCAAAGACGCACTCTTGAACCCATACACCCAGTGAATCACCCACTCACACATCTATGCACAAAGTCACACATCCCCCACCCAAGCAGTGCATTGCGTGGGCGCGAGTTATAGTTAGTTCAACTAACTATAACGGCCGAATCTCTCTGGTTTTATACGAGGGAAATGTCCAACTAACTATAACGTCCCTGAAACCTGTTTTTTTTCAGTAAATTTCTGAGGTTTTTTAAATGCTAATTTCTAACTATAACGTCCCTGAAACCTCTGGTTTTTTCAGTGAATTTCAAAGGTTTTTTTAACTGCTAATTCCTAACTATAACGTCCATGAAACCTCTGGGTTTTTTCAGTGAATTTGTAAGGTTTTTTAAATGCTAATTTCTAAATATGCCTACATAGGTAGGACATGTGCAGAAAGAGGAAGAAAGGTGCAGAGAGAAGCAACAGAGGTGCAGAAAGAGGCCTACTTTGACTGTACCTTACAACAGACTCATACAAAGTACCCTAATCACTAATCCTTCTCCGAAGATGTCTTAAACCTCACTTTTCTCTTGAAGGTTCACTATTAATTGACTGCTCAGAATGTTAGGCCTACCAAATGTATAACAGCAATCCTAAGCATATCACTGTTGTAAGTCTGACCAAGTTTGTGAAGGTATGCATGCGTGTCTATGCTTTTACCTAGTGATATGTTAAATTAAAATAAACATACAAACACTTGAATACCTGTGTTTCAAACAGCATACTCTGTAAATTTGTGTAAAAGAAGGTGTATGCATTTCTTTCTGCTCACAATACAGGGCACATGGGTATTCAATAGTATATTTGAGGGGCTCTATAACACATATATACATAAGACATGTCTGCCTGTGCAACCGAATGACAGAGCAGAACTGAGAATATTTGACCACCTATAGCAAAAGTTACCCGCTTTTTAAGCTACCATCTTCAGATGCATAACACATGTAAGAATACATATACAAGTAGACATATACCTCAGTCACGAGAGCACGCAGACCTTTAAACTTGACAGCTTGCACTTCCCATTTGAGTACAGAAGGAGGCAAGAGAAGTACAGAAACAGGCAAGAGAGGTGCAGAAAGAATCAAGAGCAGTGCAGAAAGAAGCAACAGAGGTGCACAAGGAGGCAAGAGGGGTGCAGAAAGAGGCAACAGGGGTGCAGAAATTTGCAACAGAGGTGCAGAAAGAAGCAACAGAGGTGCAGAAGGAGACAAGAGAACTGCAGAAAGAGGGAAAAGGTACAGAAACAGGCAACAGGTGGACAGACTGAGGCAAGAGAGTTGCAGAAAGAGGGAAGAGGGGTGCAGAAAGAGGCAATAGGGATCCAGAAATTTGGAACAGAGGTGCAGAAAGAAGCAAGAGCAGTGCAGAAAGAACCAACAGAGGTGCAAAAAGAGGCAAGAGGGGTACAGAAAGGCAGGAGGGGTGCAGAATGAAGGAAGAGAAGTGCAGAAAGAAGCAACAGAGGTGGTGAAAGGTACGAAGGGTGCAGAAAGAGGCAAGAGAAGTGCAGAAAGAGGCAAGAGACTTGCACAAAGAGGGAAGAGGGTTGCAGAAAGAAGCAAGAGGGGTGCAGAAAGAGGTAGGAGAGGTACAGAAAGAGGCAAGAGAGGTACAGAAAGAGGCAAGAGAGGTGCAAAAAAGGGGCAAGAGAAGTGCAGAAAGAGGCAAGAGAAGTGCAGAAAGAAGCAAGAGAGGTGTAGAAAGAAGCAAGAGAAGTGCAGAAAGAGGCAAGTGAGGTGCAGAAAGAGGCAAGTGAGGTGCAGAAAGAGGCAAGAGAGGTGCAGAAAAAGGGAAGACGAGTGCAGAAAGAGACAACAGGGGTGCAGAAAGAAGCAAGACAGGTGCAGAAAGAGGCAAGAGACTTGCAGAAACAGGCAAAAGAGGTACAGAAAGAGGGAACAGGGGTGCAGATAGAGGCAAGAGAGGTACAGAAAGAGGTAAGAGGGGTGCCGAAATTTGCAAGAGAGGTGCAGAAAGAAGCAAGAGCAGTGCAAAAGAACCAACAGAGGTGCAGAAAGAGGCAAGTGAGGTGCAGAAGGAGGCAAGAGAACTGCAGGAAGAGGCAAGAGAGTTGCAGAAATAGGCAAGAGCGGTGCAGAAAGAGGGAACAGGTGGGCAGACTAAGGCAAGAGGTGTGCAGAAAGAGGGAAGAGGGGTGCAGAAATAGGCAAGAGGGGTGCAGAAATAGGCAAGAGGGATGCAGAAATTTGGGTCAGAGGTGCAGAAAGAAGCAAGAGCAGTGCAGAAAGAGGCAATAGGGGTACAGAAAGAGGCAAGTGAAGTGCAGAACCAAGTAAAAGAGGTGCAGAAAGAGGCAAGAGACGTGCAGAAAAAGGCAAGAGGGGTGCAGAAAAAGGCGAGAGGTGCAGAATGAGACAGGAGAGGTGCACAAAGAGGCAAGAGGGGTGCAGAAAGAGGCAAGAGGGGTGCAGAAAGAGGCAAGAGGGGTGCAGAAAGAAGCAACAGAGGTGCAGAAAGAAGCAACAGAGGTGCAGAAAGAGGCAAGAGGGGTGCAGAAAGAGGCAAGAGGGGTGCAGAAAGAGGCAAGAGGGGTGCAGAAAGAGGCAAGAGGGGTGCAGAAAGAGGCAAGAGGGGTGCAGAAAGAAGCAACAGAGGTGCAGAAAGAGTCAAGACATGTGCAGAAGCAGGCAAGAAAGGTGCAGAAAGAGGGAACAGGGGTGCAGAAAGAAGCCAGAGCAGTGCAGAAAGAAGCAAGAGAGGTGGACAAAAAGGGAAGAGGGGTGCAGAAATAGGCAAGAGGGATGCAGAAATTTGCAAAAGAGGTGCAGTGCAGAAAGAACCAACAGAGGTGCAAAAAGAGGCTTATGACATATTGATCCACGCAGTACCATTTGCTTCTCTAGAAACTTAGGGTCCACCACTGGCATGCTTGCTGCAGGGAGTGGAGAGGTACGCTGTGTGGGCACATATGCGCTGTGAAATGCCAGTCTGTCTTCAGGTCCCTCTGACCCATGACGTGAGCCTTGTAAACCATTGCAGAAGCCTGTCCTGCGGTACTGTCACTTGCTAAGCATCTACATGCATTGTACCAAAGAGCTCGGGGACAAGATGGCATGACTTCACAAATGTTTAGAGTTAGGTACAAAACAAGCGGGAGAATAAAACAGGAACATATAATAAAGGCAAGGGGGCGTGAGGAGGCTGACAGTTGGAGTGATCGAAAAAAGGCAAGTAAAGTAGAAAACAAAGATGCACACGTAGAAAATGGGAAAAGATAGGCAGAGGGGCAGGAGGGGAAAAAACAGAGTGGTCAACTGTCACAAAAGGCAGGCAGAAAAGATTAAGATAGATAGAAAATGAGAAAAGACAGACAGAAACAAAGGTAACAAGGGAAACACGCAGATAAAAAAATTAAAATCACAACAAAGACCGTTACAGTGAGCTATGGCTAAAGCAGAGGCAGGCAGATAGAAAAAAAAGGCAAACGGATGAACGAATATTCAGACGGACAGGAGCCACGCAGCAAAGAGACACCGGAAGACAGTTAAAAGGCGGAGAAAAGCTAGCTTTGGAAAAAGTAAAAACAAACAGAGAATAACAACAAGGCAGGCAGACGGTTAAAGAAGGGATACACACAAGTAAACCAAGAGGGGAAAATGAAGAAAGGCAGGATAAGGGACAGATACAATAATATAAAAAAAACAGGCCGTTCTCAAAAGCCAAAAAATTGGTTTAACCAGGCAGACAGACTAATAAAAAAATGACGAAAGACAGACTGAAAAGTAAAACAACCATTAAGCAGTAGGACAGAGAATGGGCAAACGGCACACAGACACAAAAGGGTAAAAAAGAAATTTGGCAAAAGACAAATGGAATGACAAGTGGATGGGAACTCAGACAGAAAATGGCAACCACACATTCGGGCAGCCATGCACAGCTTGAACATAGGAGAGTCGGGCAGACAGAGAGAAAACAAGAAAAGCAGATAGAAAATGTCGAAAAGACAAGCGCTACTGATGTGCAGCGGATGATAAAAGGGGGAAAGATAGGTCGGTTGAAAGACTTAAAAAGCAGAAGACAGGCTTCTAGATAGAGGGGAGGGCAAATAGAAAAATACATAGATTGAATAACGTTTGCAGCTAGTGGATGGCAGAAGGACAGATACTAGCATAAAAGGGAAATGGAGTGAAACCAGACTGAGATAACAGAAAGACCGGTGGGAAGCGAATAACAAAAAACACTCTTAGAAAGAAAAAGACAGGCAGAAAGACAAACAACCAAAAGCTAGAAGAAACACAAATACATTTTGCAAAAAATGAACGAGTTGTGTGTAAAACACCAAATGCACACCCTACTCCCAATTCACTATGGAGGCAGAAATTTAGAAGACAAAACTTTATCGAAAATAATTAAAAGCCCCTGTTGAAAATAATGTTCTACGGCAAAAAGTGTGGGTGTTTTTTTCGCCTTCTGCTTCTTTGATGCAGGCGTGGTGTGCCTTCTGTTCCCCTACACATGCTGACCGCGGGATATTTTTTTGCTTCAGCCACGAAAAGAATGCAGCAGTTCTTAATGTGCGTGATATCTATATAGTTACACATATATGTAGGCCATGGTTTCTTTGAAATGATTAACAATCTTAGCATACGAAGGGTTCTATGGAACTGTATGGTATACTAGTAGATGTAATGTCCCTCCGAGCAGCTGCTAGTGTGCGGCGTGAGGCGATGCGCCGATAATGCAGGTGTATTGCCATGTGACACGTATCACACGGTGTGTGCCGACGAAAGAGGGCAGCTCGCGGAAAATCAGTGAGTTTCGGTGCGGTCGAAACTACCTCGAGTTTGGGGGAAAATAAAGTTTAAAAAAGTAAACACTTTAAATGAAGAACAACATCCACAGAATAGTGAAAGCAGTATCCACAGAGTAGTACAAGGGGTCGGAAATACAGGGGGAAATAAAAATTGGATAGCCGGTCAGCAAGTTAAAGAGGGAGTTTGTGCCTAGCATGTCAATAAATTATTGCACAAAACATGGGGTAGAGTCGACTTCATCGTCGCATATAACATTTAGCTAAACCATGGGCTGTCTTCATTTAATATTAAAATGTTTAATGTATTGAGCCATAAAAGGGGCAGTCTATATATAATAAATGCCCTTTAAGGCTTAGTGTGCGACAAATTATTTGAAAAAAGAAAAAAAAAAAAAAAAAAAGAGGCAGCAACCCGGGCTAGTTCCCAAGTTTCAGATGAAGAGCAGTGTATATATATATATTTTATATATATATATATATATATATATCCAACGAAATCCTCTCTAAGAGAAAAGAGGGTCGCACTCAGCAGTCTTACTCCAGTGATAGTTTATTCTTTTAGCAGGCACAGACCAACCAACGCGTTTCAGTATCGCAGATACCGTGATCAAGGTATCTGCGATACTGAAACGCGTTGGTTGGTCTGTGCCTGCTAAAAGAATAAACTATCACTGGAGTAAGACTGCTGGAGTGCGACCCTCTTTTCTCTTAGAGAGGATTTCGTTGGATATATTTAAAAGCGGTTTGGTTCAACCGCATGGACTACGTACCTTCATGAGCGCCTGCAACCCGGCAAAAGTGAACCACTTGTGAGAGGATATAGATATATATATATATATATATATATATATATATATATATATATATATATATCTCATGCCCCCGCAATGCACTGCTGATGACGTCACATATTACATCACTCATGACATCACTCATGACATCACTCATGACATCACTGATGACATCACTGATGGCGTCATCCACTTAATCTCTGATGCACCTACTCACACCCTAATATACCCTTTCATACACCCACTCTAAAATACAGACTACCATTCTCGAAACCATAGACACACCAATACCAGTTAGTACATACCCACTCACTGATTCATAGGTCTACACGCACATCCATCCACTCACTCACCAACACTCACATATACTGCCATTCACATATTGCAGTTACTCACACATATACCACCGAGACATCCATTCACTCACCAACACAGCCATAAGCATACTCACTCACCCATACAGCCCCTCGCAGATGCACTCATGAACCCATACACCCAGTGAATCACCCACTCACACATCCATGCAGTAGTCACACAACACACAGACACTCAGGCACCCATACAGGTACTCAGACAAGCAATCAATAACCATATAGACACTCATGTACCTATTCACCAACCCATGCAGCCACTTACACACCAACTGACGGACTGATACAGACATTCACACAGATTAGTCACTCACCCATACATTCACCCAGACACGTATAATCACTCACTTATACAGTCAGTCACACACTGAGTGAATCATCATATATATATATCACATTCTTAAACTTTTTAGAAACACTCACTGTCACTTGATGATGTCATCAGTGATATTATCAGTAATGTCATTTGAGATGTCATCAGTGATGGCATCAGTGATGTCACTGACCAGGTCATGAGTGATGTAATATGTGACGTCATCAGCAGTGCATTGCGGGGTGTGAGTTATAGTTAGCTCAGCTAACTATAATGGCTGAATTTCTCTGGTTTTGTACGAGTGAAATTTCAGACTACCTATAACGTCCCTGAAACCTGTGGTTTTCTCAGTGAATTTTATATATATGTATTCAATCTCCTCTCACTCTTACAAGGAAGGAATCAGCACTCAGGTTGTAGTTTGGAAGTATTTAATCTGCAAAGGACGCGATCCACGCGTTTCGGCTAGTCCGAACCTTGATAACGATACAAGACGTCATTGTAGCGTCCTTATTTAAATGTACAATAACTTCTTGGAAGCTGAGTCTGGTGTCTTCGGGGTTCTTCGTGAGAGAGAGGATGAGCTGGGCATCGTCGGCGTAAGATACTATACTGAGCCCATGCTGTCTGACGATGGCGGCGATGGGGGCCATGTAGATGTTGAAAAGCGTGGGGCTGAGCGAGGATCCTTGGGGTACTCCACAGTTGATCTCTGTAGGTTCGGAGAGGGAGGGGAGGGAGTCTGATCCTTTGGGTTCTGCCAGAGAGAAAGGAGCGGATCCAGTCGAGGGCGGTTCCTCGTATACTGGCGTTGTGGAGTCTGGCTGCGAGGGTGCGGTGTGAGACGGTGTCGAAGGCCGCGGAGAGGTCTAGTAGGATGAGGGCCGCAGTGTGGCCCTGGTCGAGGAGCATGCGGATGTCATCAGTGGCAGCGAGGAGGGCGGTCTTGGTGCTGTGGTTGCTGCGAATTCCGAACTGGGAGGAGTCGAGGATGGCGTTCTCTTCGATGAAGGTGGTCAGCTGGGTGTTGATGAATCTCTCGGTGACTTGTTGTTCTGCCACTGGCCTTCCCGCCTTCTCTGAGCAGTTAGCTTGCTGCCCCATCCACCTCCTCCCTATCCTCTGTTGTCTGAATCCATGCACTAGCTTCCTCCCTCCTGCCATGCATGGTCTGATGTGATGCCACTGCCCTCCATTTAGCATGATGTCCCAGTCCACTCCTCCTGCCCTCCATTGCCCAATTCTATGCCCCATCATTGACCTCCTGCTTAGCCTCTGTGTTTAGCTTGCTGCCCCTACTCTCCTTCCCCCTGCCCTCCGATGTCTGTGTGCCTGCCCCTGCTCCATCCTTTTTGCCCACCATGTTCCATGGACCTGCCCCTCCTATCTACTCAGTGTTCTGTTGAGCTGCCACTCCCCTCCCACCTGCCTAGCATTGTCAGATGACTGTAACCTGTCCCTGCCACCTCCACCCTGCCTGTCCACGTTCCATGCCCCCATCCCCTTCCTCCTGTACTCCATTGTCCATTTTACTGCCACACCCTTCTGCCCTCCCTGGTCTGTTGTGCTGCAACTGCGCCTCCTGCCTGCCCCGCGTGGTCTGTTGTGAGGCCCCTTCCCCTGAACTGTCTTGTCTGTGCCCAGCTCCTACCCCTCCCTTCTATCCTCCATTGTCCTTTGTGCATGCCCCTGCCCCCTCCTTCTTGCCCATCATGGCCATTGTGCTGCCACTAACCCTCCACCTTGCCATGCATGGGCTTCTGTGCTGCCACGGCCCCTCCCACCTTCTCTGTGTGGTCAGCTAGCTGCCCCTGACCCCCTCCCACCTTCCCTCTATGGTCTGTGTGTATGCCATTATAGTCTCACTGTTGCTCTCCATGGTGTGTCTTGCTTCTAGTGCCCATCCTGCCTGACCTCCATGGTCAGCTTGCTGCTCCTGCCCTGCCCCCTTGCCCCCTGCCCTCTGTTTTCCATGTGCAGACCCCTATTTCTCCCTCCTGGCTTGTCTGTTCCATTGTAATGCCCCTGATCCCTCCCTCCTGCCCTTTATGGTCCGTTATGCTGCAGCTTTCTCTCCTGTCTGTTCATTATGGTCAGCTAGCTGCCATTGCCTCTTTCCCCTCGGTTCTCTGTTGTCCATGTGCATGGTCCTGTCCCCTCCCTATTGCTTTCCATGGATTGTTGTGCTGCACTCCCGTCCCGCATGCCCTGTGTGGTGTATTGTGCTGCTGCAAACCCTGATGCCTGTCCTGTAAGGTCAGTTTGGTGCACCTGTCCATGTCCCTCCTGTCCTCTGTTATCCGAGTCCATGTCCCTACCCCTACCCCAATTCCTCCTGCCTTCCATGATCCAATGTACCATACTTGCTAACATTTTGAACTTGGTAAGAGGGAGATTTTGAAAAAAAAACTGGGGTATTGATTTTCCCCATTGACTTACATTGAAAAAGGAGATTGTAGACAGGAGACAGATCAAATAAAGCCCATTTGGGCTTAAAAACATTGGGCGTTTCCTGGCTGAATCGGGTCTGTTGGCATGTATGGTTGTACTACCACTGCCTCTTTGTTATGCCCACAAGGGTTTATTATTTTGCCACAGCCTCTCTTGCCGGTCCTGCATTGTTGGTTTGTTGCCCCTGCCCCCCTTTCCACTGCCCTGCATAGTCTGTCGTGCTGCCACTGCCCTTCCTGCCTGCCCAGTGTGGTCAAATTGTTGCCTCTGCACCCTCCTACCTGCCTTCAATTTTCTGAGTCCGTGCCCCTGGCCTCTGCCTCTCAACAGTATCCTAATGAACAACTAGATTGCTAACATTATATATTTATTACAAAAGTGTGGCACGCCTGACGTCATCTTGATGTAATCAAAACTAATACCTAGAGCATTTCCTTTAGAAATTACAGAAATGAGAGGGTCTTATTTGCATCGAAATTATGGTTAGTGCTCTAAAAAACTAAAATGAGGACATATTTTCTGAGTTTTCAAATAGCGACAAAGCACTTTTAAATTATTTGTTATCTTTATGTTTTTTTATCCAGTTGACCACTTGACTAAATGTTGCACTTAGGGGAGAGGATGTGGTGTTACTTCCAGAGCTGCAGACTTTGCAACTGGGGAACCAGGTTGCAGTTTCTGCTTCAGCTCGCCATTCTGTGATTCTGGTCAAATCACTTAATCTCCCCATGTCTAAAACCAAAATGAATTTGTCCTTGTGTGATGTAACCAATGCTCATGTAAAGCACTCCAATACCTGACCAGTCTGCACTATATAAAACTGCAAAAAAACAAAAAATAAAAAGTGTTTTGCACACTTCTGTCATTGGGCTATACGTGGACTACATCTGGGTGATATTTGTGCTACATTTGGGCTCTTTTGTCTCTGGTGGCCATCTTGGGAGATTTATTCGTTATGAAGTTTCCCAATTTCCTCATTTACTGCAGTCTCAATAGGAAATGCTTTCAGTTTTTTTACTTTGATTCCATCAAGAAGGCATTCAGATGTGTCACACATTTGCAATAAATTCAGAATGTTAGCACTCTAGTTGCTCATTAGATCACTGTAGTAAAGCTACTGCTCACCAGGGAAGTCTGCTGCTGGTATTGAAAGTGCATGTTTCAGTCTGCATGTCTGAATTGTTTAATGAAATGGAAGAGGATTTGAGAAGTCACTCAAAATGTGCCCTAATTTTTCTTTCTGCAGCACTAATCATAATTTCTATGGCAAAATGAACCCCCTCATTTTGTTCCTTTTTAAATTAAATGTTTTAAGTGTTACCAGTTTATTCCAATCAAAATGGCTTCAGGTGTGCCATACTTTTGTCATAAGTAAGACTGTTAGCGCTCTAGTTGTTCTTTAGAACACTCAGGGACATTCTGTCATTGGGCTATACATGGGCTACATCTGGGTGATATTTGTGCTACATTTGGGCTCTTTTGTCTCTGGTGGCCATCTTGGGAGACTTATTTGTTAAGAAGTTTTCTTATTTCCTCATTTACTGTAGTCTCCTCAGTAGAAAATACTTTCAGTTTTTTACTTTGATTCCATCAAGAAGGCATTCAGATGTGTCACACATTTGCCATAAATTCAGAATGTTAGCACTCTAGTTGCTCATTAGATCACTTTAGTAAAGCTACTGCTCACCAGGGAAGTCTGCTGCTGGTATTGAAAGTGCATGTTTCAGTATGCATGTCTGAATTGTTTAATGAAATAGAAGAGGATTTGAGAAGTCACTCAAAATGTGCCCTAATTTTTCTTTCTGCAGCACTAATCATAATTTCTATGGCAAAATAAACCCCTTCATTTTGTTCCATTTTAAATTTAATGTTTTAAGTGTTACCTATTTATTCCAATCAAGATGGCTTCAGGTGTGCCATACTTTTGCCATAAGTAAGACCGTTAGCGCTCTGGTTGTTCTGTAGAACACTCTGGGAAGCTGCAGTAGAACACAAAGGAATCAACTGACAGTCTCTGCCCTTGTTGGATGTACATGTTTTACTGAGAATGTCAGACTTCATTCTCACATGACTGAGAAAGATAATGTGAATTTACAGAAAATATGCTCTCATTTTAGCTTCTAGATCACCTTCCAAACCTCTATGGGAAAAGTATGAGAAAATAGTTCTCTCAAACATGATTCATGATATCCCAGCAGAAGGCTTTTTCACAGGGTAAAAATCACCTTAGAAAACACCACAATTCCTAAAATTAGTATGGTACCATCAACAAATGATTTATAATGTAACTAAAGTCTGTTATCACCCTTTATACGTTCTCCTTTTGGTAACCCTCAAAACCTTCCGTTCACTACAATGCATTTTAATGGGGTGCTATCATGTATATTGGTCCCAAGATGGCTGCCAACACTTCTTGGATGAAGTGCTGACAGCCAATCAGATCTCACGATGAGATGTGTGGTTAGGCTCCGCCCAGATATATAAATTTCTTTTTCCTTTAATATTTAAAAAGCTACTGAACAGATTTACACCATTTAAAAAAAAAGGGCGCTTTCTGAACCAAGAGCTACCTTTTTGCCAAATTTGGTGTAATTCCGTTCAGCAGTTCGGGCTGTAGCCTTGTCTAAAGTTTCCTATGGAAATTAACATGGGAAAAACGCGTTTTGGGACCCCCCTTTTTTCTCGGCCCCCGCTTGAAGAATCACCTCGAAACTTTCAAGACAGGAGCTGACCTGAGCGGGCCATTAGTTTTGAAAATTTCGTGAAGATTCGTCAAACGACGCCAAAGATATTGGCAAATCAAAAAACGCTTTTCCTATAGAAACTAGGTCCTAGCTATAACTACCTACTGGCGACCGCCAGTAGGTAATATATCGATATCTATATCTACAATATCTAGATCTACAATATCTAGATCTACAATATCTAGATCTACAATATCTAGATCTACAATATCTAGATCTACAATATCTATATATCTCTATATCTATAATATCTATATCTATAATATCTATATAATCTTGTATCTATATATCTATATTTCTATATATCTCTATATCTATAAATCTAAATAAAAATTATTTTGAACTTTGACTGGATTCCTCGTCTTCCCAAGTAGTATATTTGCTAAACCTGGCAAACTAAGATGCAAGGAACCAAAGCACACTCAGCGCAGGAACGTGGTGTCAGTTAATGGCGGGAGCAAGAGAACATTTTGATGCAGTCTCATGGGTCCTCTGTAGTCCCGTGTATTGAATCACTTAAACACGATCAATATCTGCTCAAGCAAGAAGCTGCCCAAAATTCCTCACACCATTGCAACAACCTCACCTTGCAGTGCTCAACTTTAGCATCAGCCTCAAATTAACAAGAAAGGAAGCAAAAGAGACTTGTTTGAAACCACAGATGACTTAATTCTTCAATCTTTATAAAGTCCTGCGGTGTACTTGCAGGATGTGGGATAGCATTAAAACCACTAGGTGCAAAAATAAACAATAGATTTTACATTGTAAATCTTCACTGCTAGTGGAGATGCCCTTCAGAAAAAAACAAAATTGGATAATTGCAGGATAATGGATCAAGCTCAGAAAATAAGACTCAAAAAGGATGCGATCAGACAGGGGAGTTGCTTGTGTGCAGCCAGTTAGACCAATGTAGTAGTAGCTAAGGTATTTAGCTTTGGGTCTGGAAAGCAAAGACATTGAGAACATGCTGGAGAGAACACTGTACTAACAAAGATATACAGTAGACCAAACAGCAAGGCTGAAGTTCAATTTGGAATTGAAAGCCTATTTAATGCAGGCACAGCAGCAGATAACCCACTAATCAGAGGGTTGGTAATTTGTAGCTTTTAGGAGGTCTTCCGTTTACCAAAATGGAGTTAGCATAAAAATTCCAAGATGGACACTGCACCCAGTCATCTTCTGCCCACTTATGCATTGAGTCCAACCACCACCCCAGGTGTACTAAGCAATATATTGATCTGAATTTAGTAAGATAACATGTTGAAGTACAGGAGCACAAGCAGTGGATTATGTTACATACAAACCGGGACTTTAGGCAAAAAAAATAAAAAAGTTTTGGCATGAGTGTTACCAAAAGTGAATGTTTTATAGAAACTTCAATTTTCTTAAGGGTTTTCAGTTCATTATGTGACCACAAGTTACAGCCTAGTATCCCAGTGCAAATTGGGATTAGAAATCATTCTTAGTGCCATGAATGGTGCACAAAATTTTGATTCATTTTTAAAGAGCCACAAACACAGCAATTCAAGACTACCTGGCCTTGTACCTCCAATTTTTAAAACAGGTACACATGTAAAAACTATATGGTTCTGACCAAGACTCACAAAGGCCACTTTACACTTATGAAGAACCAAACACATAATGTAATGTCTACACTTAATACTGCCTTCAGCACACCCTAGTTCCAGTGCAGTGCACTGTGGAATGCTTCAAACCCACATGCATCCCAAATTCATGATTCAGCAAAATTAACAAGAATTGGCAAAGCCAATAAGTTTTGCCATTGATATATATATTTGGTTTGCCAATTCCTTTTGACATCAAAATGCTGTGCGGCATGGGAAAATAAAGAAAAAAAGATGCAATGATGTAGCCGCCACAAACACTTTGTAGACATGCACATGCAACAATACACACAAAATAGCGGGGTACCATTTTTTTGATTTACCTATATGAAATGGATCAGTAAGTAAAATAATGAAATAAAAGTAACATGAAAGCACTTTTTCTAAAGGAGTAGGGGCTAGCAGCAATATGCTGCCTGGTCCTACTTAAAAAAAAAATATTTAAAAATAAAATATTCCAAACAAACATTGGCAATGCAAATAGGGCTGGCTTATGGATGTCAAGCCAGGCCTAAAACTTCATGTACGTTTATGAGTGCCTCCTCCCATCTGTGCTGCTGCCAGATAGGAATGCTATCAATTAGCAAATTATCTAAGACACTTTAATGGCATCAAAATGACATGTGTGCCCCTGAAAGTTCGAGCTCAGGCAGCTGAATAAATATAATTTTATTTATTTATTTTGAAGGTTTTATATAGCGCGAACATGACCCTTGCGGGTATCAGAGCGCTTTACAAGAGTCGTGCGTAGGGAACAAAAGGAACATATGAAAACATAGGTAAGAATTCGAATACAGGTCTAATACAGGTCTTAGTTGCGTGGATGCAAATGTACAAGACTTGACATAGGTCTAGAGTAGGAACAAAAGGAACGTATGAATACATAGTTAAAAACTTGAGATACAGTTCTCAGTTGCTTAGATACAAGTGTACAAGACTTGACATACGGATCTCAGTTGCGTAGATTCAAAATGTACCAAGGTTCATGAGAATTTCTTTAAAAGTAGGGATTTTACTTCTTTTTTAAAAGAGATGAGAGAAGGGTTCCGTCTAGTTTCAGGGGGCAGTGCGTTCCAAATCCTAGGAGCGATTCCAGAGAAGGCACGGTTGTAAGTTTTCTTTTTGGTAAAGCGTTGTGGTTTCAGAAGAAGATTGCTGGTACTTCTAGAGGATCTGTTTCCACAAGATAGCACCAGTTTTTGGGCCAGGTATCTCGGGGTATTGTGATGTATGGCTTTGTATGTCATGCAGGCAATTTTTAGCTGAATTCTGGCTTCGAAAGGAAGCCAGTTAAGAGTTTTAAGGTCAGGGGTAATATGAGAATTTCTTTTTGAGCCCATGATTAACCTAGCCGCTGAGTTGAGCAAAGCTCTTAGAGGGGCAGTTGATGATCTGGGAAGACCGCTTAGTGTTGCACTCCCATAGTCAAGTATTGGTATTACTAATGCTTGAACAGCCAGTTTGAAGTCATTTGCGGGAAGGAATGGTTTTAGTTTTCTCAAGCTGTTATAGCTGTGTGGAGGGGCGAGCACTTTGTTGAGGAAGCACACAACTTCTACCCAATCAAAACATGTACTCCTGTCTCCCAGCATGTGGGTGGAACCAAAGCCCCCTCTCCTGGTGGTCCTCACACAATTGTAAGGCAACAGCTGCGCTGTCAAGCCAGACCATAAAAAGACCATAGGGTAAGGATGGGGAGCACCTGAGGAGTGAACGAGGGCAGGTGAAAAGCAATATAATAGAGAGAGCAACATGGAGCGGGAGAGAAGCACATGAGCAACAAAAAACAGAGCGATGGGAGGTTGGAAGGAGAAGCACGAGAGAGAGACTGCACCTCGAGGGAGAATGCAACATGGAGTGCAAGGGGAGAATATTTAGCAGGGGGAGAGAGGCACACAAGGAAAAGAGCTTGAAAACCCATGTACTCATTGAGAGCTTGGAAACGCATGTACTCATTCAGAGCTTGGAAACGCATGTACCCTCGAGTGCTTAAAAAAAAGGGACAAAAAGTTGTTCCTTAAAAGTGAGCAGTGAAAGGATACATGTCAGTGAAGTCAAACATGTTAAAGAGGTAATACTCCAGGGGAGGGACAAGCTCGAAGATGGCCAAGGAAAGCCATCAAATATAAAGCAAGTAAATTACAGTGACGATAAAGCCAACCAATGGAAAGCAATAGGCGAGCTGTAAACCCACCAAGTTCTTGGTAAATCCCACAATAGGTATTTTCAATCCAGACAGCTTACACTGGTTGGTAGGAGAGTCTCAAGAGCTGTCCAGGGTAACAGAGACCTAAATATGAACTGCTGGTGACTCACAGGGAAGTAATGCTAATACTGGGATAAGGTACAAGGAACTAGGTCAGTCGCTAGGAGGCCTCAGACTTCTCGCCAGCCACCTGGAGGTGTTTTTAGCAGGTTGGTCTCCCTTACACCTGGTTGGGGCCTTTGATGTTATTCAAATAAATGAAAAGAACAATTCTAAAGCACAACTATACCCAAAGATGTCAAGGCGCTTAAGCCTAAGCATAAGCACTAAACAGGGGGGTGGGGTTGTGGAAAAGTATGTCTGTTGTCTTGCCATTAGCTCAGCCATTTTGCGCTTCATCCTCCATTGCGACCTCTCTACAGGGGTCACGAATGCTCTGTGGCTTCACATCTTGATTCACCTCACCTCTGCACTGCCACCAACGCCCTCCCTGTTCCTGATCTGACCTGACCTACCACCAACTGCCTGAACTCATGCTAAACCAGCCGAGCAGGACTGTCCGTGCCTTTGTTTGCCACAATCTGACTGAACTCTTGCTAACCTCAGTTGAACAGGACTGTTCACCTGCGCTTACTGTCCTCACCCTGCCCTTCGCCCTACAGGGTTTGACAGCTACCATCTTCGGACTTATCAGATTGTCCTCTGCTTGTTGTGTAATTACGAGTTTCACCTACCCCTGCCGTGGGCGATACCTTTTGTTTGCTTGGTTTTGGTTATCTGGGTTTTTTTTATTCACTCTTTGCAAAAAGTGAAGGTAAACGGGTAATGTGGACTTTTTGTCCGGCTTAGAAACTTGTGGAGACGCTTGGTAAGATAACATAGAAAAGCATGCCCGTCTGTAGTAAATTTGCACGATGGTTTTGTTGTTGCACATCTCGATCAAGGGTGCTGGAGGATAGTCAGCCGGCTCCTCCGGAAGGTACCCCTAGTAAGGACATGTACATAAAGTACGGTATTTCTCCCATAATGTATAACTCATTGTGGCATAAATACACGTCTAAGGATACAGAGACTCAATGGCCTATGTCCGGCTCTTTCGAACCCCAGAAGCTTGAGGCCGTAGAGGCACAACTTCATAGGAGGAGGTCCCGACAAGCAATGTTTGATGTCTTGGGTCAGTGGAAAAAGGAAGGGACTGAGAGGGTGAGAAGGGCTCAGGCTAGATTACAGAAAGAGGCTCGGAAAAGTGAAACAGGCATTAGAGGAATTGCGACGTGAAAAGGTTGCTTCAAACATCGCGTGTGCAGATAGGGAATACAGGTTAAATATGTCCGGTCAATACTCTGTACGTTACGCTCCCTTGTTACGATCGGACACGATCGAGTCACGATCGAGTTTCTCCTCCAACCATTGCCACCACCGTACCATGTCCCTCCCCATCCTATCCCACAGCCGGCCGGTGAGAATGCACCACCCCCTAACGCCCAACCTCCACCTCCGGACCACACTGCCCCTCCTGCTCCATCTGATCCCGATTTAGCCCCCTCTGTTCGATCTCACACACCCCGCATTACACCTACAGAGAAACAGGCTCTGAATGATCTCGTTCGCACCTGCCTGAAGGATCTTTCCACATCAAACCAGATCCGTGCGATCTATGAAGCCTATGCACCACCCTGCAAGGGCTACTTCCTACAGCAATTTGCTCATGAAATTCTCTCTCTTTATGAGAAACGCCACGGAGTAACACCAGCAGGCCATATTACAGAATTGTATCGTAAGTTGACAGAGGGACGAGGAAGTGCTGAGGAAAGCCACAGCTTGTTAGCATTTACACTACAAATGATGGAAAGTTTGAGGAGAGACCAGGAGGAAGAGGAAAAGAACCAGTAGTGGAGGGAGCAATGGGAGGTCATATGGCACCGATAAGGGAAGCTGCTCCAGTTTTTGTCCCTGCTCGAGGACAGGGTACTGCTGAGGGATTAGATAGTCCGGATGCGAAGAGCAGGACGTTATATAATTGGGTGTACACTCCGTGGCTTCGAGCTGACATCTTAGCTTTTAAAAAGGACTTACCCGACCCCCGGAATAATCCCATTGGATTCTACGAAGGGTTGGACACGGTTATTGCCACCTACACCATGACCTTAACAGACATAGATCAATTTTTTGGGCTAATACTGCCGCCAGACATCTGGAGATCAATAAGGAAAATAGACGATCAGACCGTATTCGGTCACAAATGGGAAGATTTAGTAACAATGGATAAGGATAGAAAACCAGGGGAAAGGCCAGCGGAAGCTATTTTAGCACTACCAGGTCGCATAGTAACAAAGCTGAAGGCCACCATTCCGGTCAGAAAGGTTGACTGGACAGTCATTACTGCGTGTAAACAAAAGCCTGAGGAAACGACGTCTGACTACTTCTCTCGACTCAGCCAGGTGTTTGTTGACTATAGTGGACAGGACACGACGACTGAGACAGGCCGACACTTACTAGTTCAGACTTTTGTTAAGGGATTGTTGCTACCGATCTCCACTAGGTTACAGAGTAACAAAAGCACGTGGCCTGCGGCAACACCAGCGCAGATCCTGACAATGGCCCAATATTACGAACATCTGCAAAATAAAATAGAGGAGGAAAAAGACAGAAAAAGAAAAGACCTAAAAGAAAAGGTGATGCTTTCCCAGATAAGCACGGGAGGGGGAGGAAACGGTAGGGGCCAACAGAACAATTATATGCCTGCGGCTGCTAGAACACCCCAGCACCCACGTCAACTGGTCCAGGACCAGTGTGCATATTGTAAAGAAACAGGCCACTGGCGTGCAGATTGTCCACTTTTGCATCGGAATACCATAGGGAGAGGGCAAGGAGCACCTAGAGGAAGAGGGAGAGGTCCTGCGCCACCCTTTGGCGGACAGCGTCCAAACGTCTTTGATAATTCCAGGCAGGCTGTTACCCAAGATTTTACCACTGATCAGTACCCCGACAACGAGTATGCATGAGATAGCCAGGGACAGGGGAAGGAACCAGTAGAACTTCTTGTCGATCAAACAGGTCCCTATGTCACAGCTAAGATGGTTGGTACGCAGGGCAAATTTTTGGTTGACACCGGGGCCTCTATAAGTGCCCTATCAAAAGAACTGATTCCTAGGGCACCCCTGTCCGGCTTATCGATCACCTCCATAGGATTTGACGGCACGCCCTCTACTAACCCCCTTTCTACTAAGGTACCCCTGGACATACAAGGAAACACAGCGATGGCCTCTTTTCTGCTCTCCCCAAATTGCCCAGATATCCTGATGGGCATTGATCTGTTAAAACACTACAGAGCCACCATTCGCTGTTCTCCCCAAAATGTCCGCGTCATATTGTTTGACAATGATTGCCCCATCGGTTATGAATCACGTTTTTATTGTCTCACTGATTCCGGACAGCAGGATTTGTCCCAATTACCAGCTACCCTGTGGGCTGTCACGGACACCGATGTGGGGGAGATCGTCATGGACCCTGTCCAAATAACAGTAAAACAAAATGCACCTCTTCCCCGCCTACCTCAGTATAAGATTTCTGCAGAAGGAGAAAAGGCCCTCATGACTATAGTACAGGATATGATTACATCAGGGGTAGTTGAGGAAGTCCAGTCCAACATTTGCAATAGTCCTATCCTATCCTTCCAGTCCTGAAACACATGTCCACCTCTGAGAAAATATACAGTTTCGTCATTGACCTTCGCGCGATCAACAAAATAGTGGTCCCGCAATATCCCTTCAACTGCTACCACCTTTACCGTGATAGACCTCAAGAATGCCTTTTTCTCCATACCAATACATCCTGATTCACGCTACCTTTTTGGTTTCACCATAAGAAACAGATCATACAGATTCTGCCGGGCTCCACAAGGGTACACCGAGAGTCCGAGCATATACAGCCAAGCCCTTAAACAACAGCTCGACCAGATACAGTTACCACCCGGCACTGCCTCATTCAGTATGTCAATGACATTCTTTTGGCTGCGGACACTCCGTCCCTGGCCCGCACCGCATCACTTACTACTTTACACTTTTTGGCGTCACAGGGCCATAAGGTGTCCAAGAATAAGTTACAGTATTGTGGACAGCAGGTGACCTACCTCGGACATCTGCTGTCTAAGGAGGGACGTACACTCACACCTGACCGCATCCAGACAATACTACGCCTTTCTTCTCCTACTACCCAAAGAGATGTTCGTGCACTAATTGGCCTCACTTCTTTTTGTCGTCAATGGATTCCAAATTGTTCCCTCATAGTTAAGCCACTCCTTGCTTTACTTACAAAAGACACACCCACACCCACACCCCTCTCTTGGACACATGAACACGACCAAGCCTTTGAAGACTTACGCCACGCTCTTTGTTCTGCACCAGTACTGGGCACACCCGACTACTCTAAACCCTTCTGCATCTACACCCATGAACGCTCAGGATGCGCTCTCTCGGTCTTGACCCAAATTCACGGCACCAAACAACGCCCGTGCGCCTACTTTTCGGCCACTCTAGACCCTGTGGCCCGAGGTCTGCCCCCTTGTCTTAAAGCGGTCGCGGCTGCGGCCGTCTCTATTCGACAAAGTGAGGGAATTGTTTTAGGATCTAAACTGACGGTGTTAGTTCCCCACGCAGTCGACATACTACTAAACCAGACAAAGACACAACACCTCACTAGTGCACGACTGACAGGATACGAACTTACGTTGTTAGCACCCCACATCACATTAAAGCGCTGTACGACCTTGAACCCCGCCACACTCCTGCCCACACCAGATTCAGACACCACAGACACTCCACATGACTGCCTCTTCCAAACAGAAGAACAGACTAAGGGGCGGGTAGATTTGAAAGCCATCCCTCTGACGGAACAGGATGGGCAATTATGGGTGGACGGGTCCTGTATTAAACTATCAGATGGTACCACATCTGCTGCCTATGCCGTCACTACTACCAACACCATTGTTGAAACTGCACGCATACCTCAGAAATCGGCCCAGGCAGCAGAGCTTATAGCTCTCACCCACGCTTGTATCCTTAGCCAGAGTCTAGCTGTCACCATTTCCACCGACAGCCAATATGCCTTTGGAGTAGCACACAGTTTTGGTATCCTCTGGAAAGAGAGAGGATTCTTGACGTCACATGGTACGCCCATCCGGCATGGTGACTTAGTAACTGCATTACTACAAGCCTTGACACTGCCCCGAACACTAGCTATTGTAAAAGCAATGCCCACAAGAAAATCACAGACGAAATAGGACTGGGAAATGCCTTAGCTGATGAGACAGCCCGAGCCACTGCACAAGAAAGAACACATACCGCCATGTACATAATAAAATCCCAAGCAGAGAAGTGGCGTGACGTTAGACAACAGATCAGGGACATCCAGTCTATTGCCACTCCTGGAGAACTTCAACAATGGGAAAAGGAGGGCATGCTTGACGAGGAGAATTGTTGGCGGTCCAAGGACACAAAATTATGGAAATTGCCAAATGCCTATCTCCTCCCATTGTTGAACACGACTCATTTACCGGCCCATACCGATGCTGCCACCATAACTAAAATCTTACAGGAGGTGTGGGATAACAACCAACTCCGGTCTACCGCCACAAGGCTGGTACAGCAATGTTTAGTATGTCTCCGTTACAATGTAGGAAAAGGGACCCGGGTACCACGAGCTGGGTTTGCCATCCCCACGGCACCCTTCGAGGTCTTACAGATGGATTATATCCAGATGGAACGGTGCAACAACCTTAAATATGTCCTAGTGGTTGTTTGCGCGTTCAGCAAATGGGTGGAAGCCTACCCGGTCAAAGACAACACTGCCCTAACAACCGCCAAGATGTTGTTGAAATAATTCTTTCCCCGCTATGGCCTTTGCCGGGTACTCTGGAGTGACAGCGGGAGCCACTTCATTGGAGGGGTAGTCAAACACATATTAGCTGGACTAGGTGTCAAGCAAAAATTCCACGCAGTCTTTCACCCCCAGTCAGCAGGCCTGGTGGAAAGATACAATGCCACCATCAAATCAAAACTAGCCAAAATAGTGGAGACTACGGGGCTTAGATGGCCTGACGCATTGCCACTGGCCCTTCTATCAATAAGATCTGTCCCGCATTCTCGCACCTCGTTGACCCCATACGAGGTGGTTTTGGACGCCCAATGAACATTTGGGGCGTGCCCCCTGCTACCACCTTGTCGGATTCTCCTTGTGAAATGCTGAGCGACTACTTGTCTGTACTTACACGAACTTTGTCTTCTATTAATCAGCAGGTTCAGGAAGCGTTGCCGGACCGATCCACGGGGCCAGGACACACCATCCGGCCAGGCGACTACATCCTGGTGAAGAATTTTGCTCGGAAGCAAACGTTGGAGCCCCGGTGGAAAGGTCCTCTGCTAGTCCTCCTGACGACCCGAACAGCCCTACGAGTGGAAGGCAAGAAATCGTGGGTGCATGCAGTTCATTGCCGGAAGGTCCCCAGCATCACACAGACTGACCCAACTCTGTCTGCCTACAAGGAAGTACTGGCGCACGACCGCCCAGCGTATGGCCCCCAAGAACCAGAGCTCGAACTGTTCGAAGACCACACTGTGCCAGCCAAAAGAAGATACAACCTCCGTCCTCGCACGACCTCTGGACTGGACAGGAGGGCTGAGCCAAAAGTCGCAGGGCGGTAGTACAGTCTGGTGGGGTGGATCGATACTCCTTATAAGTGGGGTATTGAGAAGCCTAGCCAGTGACGCAACCACCAGCTACCGGCGACGCGTAGGGCTCAGTCTCCCTCTCTGACAGCTGTAGAGCTCAAAAGAAGATTGACTATGCCTAAAAACGCAGACCAGAAGAAGGCATTTCATAACAGACTGTATAATCGAAGGTCAATAGTGCTAACAGTATTTCTCTGCCTCACGATCATTCTTACCATCATCTTCTGGATTATAGAGGAAAAAGCGCCGGCAAAAGGTACCATATTGCCGACTGATGCCACACCTACTGAACACTCGCAGGTGTCCTTGCCCCCTTATCTCCAACACAGAAGACAAGACTTTTGGAACAACACTTTTATTCAAATGTTGCATCAACATAATATGGTCCTGAACAAAACGAACTGTTGGGTCTGTGGTCTTCTGCCTCAATCCACGGAAAACCCAATATCGCTTTTTCCTTACCCCTACTCTGTACATGCCTCTTGCCTTGCCTGGATGATGCTCATCATGGATGCCCAGCAGACTAGCAACATCGCCGATACCATTCTCCAGCAATTCCGGGACGAGTTATGGTGGAACAAGACAGGCAACACCATCAACCCTTTCTGTCCAACTAACAGTCCCATGAAAATATCGGAAGATGAGCAAGAGGAAATGCTGATCTTCAACCCACTGACCGTCTTCGCTTTTCTAGCTTCAAAAAGAAGGCCCCCGCCAAGCGAACATTGCCCCTATCCGTTGTTCGCATTCCTGGACTTATATGCATCAAAGGCTTAGGTACCGAGTACGTTGGGGACCGCTCTTGTGCCATAACAGCAACTCTGAACATGACATTTCCACCACCGCTTGTTGCTTCCCCAAACACTTATTTTGTGTGTGGGACAAAAGCATACACCTGGCTTCACAAAAACTGGGGAGGCACATGTTATATAGCGTTTCTCCTTCCTCCTGCCTATATTGCTCCTCCTCTTCATCATCGCGTCCGCCGCAGCAACGAAGTGGTCGACCAAGCAGACACTACCTCTCAACTGTTCCTGGATGCCATGAAAGGCATCCTTCCTTTCTGGGGACCGATGGAAAACAGCAAAGACATTCGCCACCTCATCAGGGTCATGGAAGCAACTGTCAACATCACAGCTGGTATTCTGGCCTACAACACAGCGGAGCTCCAAGCGGTACGCCTCGTCGTTTTACAAAACCGCATGGTCCTTGACGTCATCCTTGCTGACCGCGGAGGAGCGTGCCGCATCATCGGTACCAGCTGCTGTGTGTACATCCCAGATCATTCCTCATCTGTCTATGAGGCTATTTCCACGCTTCATCGAATCACCTCTGATCTTCATCAAGATACCGGCTCATGGTCCCTTGGCCTCTGGTTGTGGCAACTTCTACTGACTTGGGGGTGGAAAGTCCTAATGATCGTCCCGATACCTCTTGTATTGATTTTCTTTTGCTGTCTTTGCATTCAATGTGGTCTCCCACTTTGCGGCCTCTGCGCAAGTGCTATCAAGCCAGTCCCTATAAATACTCATGTCGAGAACAATAAAATAATGATTGAACGTGAGATACAGCTATTGATGGACATTGCAATTGACTAAAAATGATTTCGCTTATGGCAAAAGGAGGGACTGTGGAAAAGTATGTCTGTTGTCTTGCCATTAGCTCAGCCATTTTGCGCTTCATCCTCCATTGCGACCTCTCTACAGGGGTCACGAATGCTCTGTGGCTTCACATCTTGATTCACCTCACCTCTGCACTGCCACCAACGCACTGTTCCTGATCTGACCTGACCTACCGCCACCTGCCTGAACTCATGCTAAACCAGCCGAGCAGGACTGTCCGTGCCTTTGTTTGCCACAATCTGACTGAACTCTTGCTAACCCCAGTTGAACAGGACTGTTCACCTGCGCTTACTGTCCTCACCCTGCCCTTCGCCCTACAGGGTTTGGCAGCTACCATCTTCGGACTTATCAGATTGTCCTCTGCTTGTTGTGTAATTATGAGTTTCACCTACCCCTGCAGGGGCCCAACAGTGACCATCTGCTAACTTATCAGATTGACCTCTGCCTGTATAATTATGGTGTTCATTGTTTTACTGTACACGTCTCCCTTTGTATAATTATGGTGTTCGTTTTCTGTATACATCCCCCTTTTCATAACCATGGTGTTCTTTCTTTACTATACATGCCTGGGGTGGGGATGAAGGGTATATAAGACGTGGAACCAAAGTGCTTGGCAGATTGCCTCCTCAGACAAGCTGCGGGTGTCTGTTGCTGATGCTCTCTCTACATCTCATGAGATTGTAATAAATATCCTTTCTCTCGGCGCTCCAGTGTTGGTCTCAGTTTGTATCCCGGACCCGTGGACTAAGGGTGGACCCTGCACCTTTGGGTGGTCTTCCAAGGAGACCCCCAAATCCACAGTTGGCGCAACAGAGCTGCGCGTCTCTTTTTTAGGTCGAACGGCGCGTAATTACGTGACGTGGCTTAATTGAGGCTTGCTGTCTTTAACTGTGCACCCCTTTTAGGGGTCCTGTGCTCCCAAGAACATCCCAGGATCGGCCCAGTTAGCGCAACCTAAGAGGGCCCATGGGTCTGTGCACCTACATCAGTAATGAGCCCTACAGGTAAATGTGTTCTCGTGTGCCCCTACAATGGGTATTACTAAAAATGCAATAGGTCTCGCCTTTCATTAAGCTAAAGCCATTTGCTTTGCTATTCAATACCATTAGCAAAGCAAATAGCTTTAACTTAATCAAAGGCGAGAACTATTGCATTTTCAATGCTTGTTTAGGTTGAGCCTGCTCTGCGAGGCATGCTGTACTGTAGTGTGGACTTGAAGACCCGCCCACTCTATGCCCATTTCTGTAATTGACTTGTGTCAGTGTCCTTCGTAAATGCTGGCTTCGGATTCATTAGTAGGCTTGTTAATCCCTCCTTAGTACTGCCTTGTCTTCATTTGTAACCTCCCATGAGGAATGGCCCTTTTACTTCTGTTACACAATATGTCTGTAAGCACTATTTTCTTTAAAGAGCTTCTCCTACTGCACGCACGATAGGCCTTCCTGCAATATTCAGCGCGCCATGCGTGCTTTCACTTTCCAAGCAGCCCGGGACAATGGCGGCTGCTTCTCTGAAATAGGTCTTGCATTTACAAGAGTTTGAGCTATCGGCATTGTCATTTACAATGCTTTTTTATTTGTGTGTTAATTATCAAAACAGATTAATAAAAGGCATTGTCATTTACAATGCTAATAGCTTAATCTCAGAGAGAGAGAGAGAGAGAGAGAGAGAGAGAGAGAGAGAGAGAGAGAGAGAGAGAGAGAGAGAGAGAGAGAGAGAGAGAGAGAGAGAGAGAGAGAGAGATAGAGAGAAAGAGAGAGAGAGAGAGAGAGAGAGAGAGAGAGAGAGAGAGAGAGAGAGAAAGAGAGAGAAAGAGAGAGAGAGAGAGAGAGAGAGAGACAGAGACAGAGACAGAGAGAGAGAGAGAGAGAGAGAGAGAGAGCTAGCTCAAGGCCGTTTGATGCATCATTTCACCTACCATGAAGAACTTCCCCTACAATGCATGAGGGCCAATTTTACATCTTAAAAGCACAATCATCACACTTGTCACATTCAATCCTTTAACTTAAGCATTCAAAATGGAAATTAATCTTTTTGGGGGAAGCAGGATTTTTTTTTTTTTAATGAATTTGCCAGGAGCCAAATCCTAACCGTTTTTTTTTTTTTTTTTTACATTTCTCTTTTATATTGGGTAGAAACAAGAGACACTTACTAAAACACTCCACAGGAAAAAACCTACACAATTGCTCATGTATCTACAAATCATTTCACAGTTTGGTTTACCTCTATTTCAGAACATTTCTAAATATCTGGGAAAGGCTAGCAGTCATCATGGATATTCACAACCGCCCCACCATAGGCATATTTTGAAATACAGTTTAACAATTACATTTCATCTTAAGTTCAGGCAGCAGGAAAGCTTTAGCCAACTACGGTTTAAAACAAGCTCTGGCAAAGCCAAGAGGTCTTGCCTTTGGGACCTATTGGCTTTACCAATGTCTTCTGGTGAAGCTGTGCAGCATGGCAGAATGTAAAAAAAAAAAAAAAAAGTTTACGGAGAAAAAGGGTGCAATGACAAGGTTGCAGCAGTTGCGCCATTAGGTAGGCGCACCCATACATGATGACTTATGTGCAAACAAGTGTCATTATCCATGTGCACCTACAAAATTATGCAGGCACCATATTTTTTATTTGTTGATTAAAGATGGCTCTGTAAATGATAAAGTAGTGGGAACTTTTTTCCACCTTAAGATTTTATTTTATTTATAAAGTTTTATATAGCGCTAGCTAGTCCCGTGGGTATCGGAGCACTTTACATACACAAAGGAAAAGAAAAGATTGCATAAAAACGCAGGACATGAGGATGCATAAAGATAAAAGCAAAGACATAATACTTATGTATCCAGTGAGGGGAGAAGGACGCAGGTGGTTGACAGTCAGAAAACCACCATCCTTGAAGGTCAAAGTTAGTGGGGAGTCCATTAGGTTATTGATGCCTAGGATGGTTGCCTTGGTCGGTAAAGGATTGGTTGAGGAGAAAGAGTTTCAGGTCCTTTTTGAAGCAAGAGAAGGAGGGGTTACATCTGAGGTCAATGGGGAGTGCGTTCCACATCCTGGGTACGTTGCCAGAGAAGGACCAGCACTGGGTCGTTTTCTTTTTCGGTTTCGGAGGGATGAGAAGAAGAGAGTTGGTGCTTCTCAGAGTTCTGGATTTTCCTGCTTTTACTAGTTTGCTGTTTAGGTAGTTTGGGGATTGGGTGTGAAGGGCCTTGTGTGTGATGCAGGCCAGTTTGAATATACATCTACCTTCCATGGGAAGCCAGTTGAGTGCGTTGAGGGTTGGTGAGATGTGTTCAAATCTTTTTACACCAGTTATGAGTCGGGGTGCCATGTTAAGGACTGACCTTGGTGGGGCTAGGTGAGCTTTTGGTGACCCTGTTAGGATGGCGTTTCCATAGTCCAGTTTAGAAAGGACTAGGGATTGTACAATTGTCTTGAGATCATCTTGAGGAATGAAAGGTTTAATTTTCTTGAGGTGTTTTAGAGAGTAAAGCGCACTTTTTGCAGAGTTCTTGATGTGGTCCTTCATTGACAAGTTCTTGTCCAGGGTAATGCCTAGTGACTTTACTGAGTCGGATAGGACGAGGGAGCAGTTTAGAGCATCAAGCTCCTTGAGCCAGACTTGAATTGGTTGGTGGTTACTTTTCGGAGAGAACAGTATTAATTCCGTTTTGTCCGGGTTCAGTTTTAAGTGGTTTGCGTTAAACCAGGTTTGGATCTTGGTTAGTGTGACATTGAGGTGTCGGACGTCACTGGGCGATTTGATTTTGTAGTATATTTGTGTGTCATCAGCATATAGGTGGTAATGAACCCCTGCTTGTTTCAAAATAATTGCAAGGGGTTCCATGAAGAGATTGAAGAGGGATGGTGAGAGGATCGATCCTTGCGGGACTCCAAGTTTGACTCGTGTTGGTACAGAGAGGCAGGAGTTGATTTTAATCTGTTGCGAACGGTGCTGAAGGAAGGAAGTGAACCATTCTAGTACTGTGCCATTAATGCCACATCGGCTCTTCAGAATCTCAAGTAAACCTCGATGGTTTACTGTGTCAAATGCCGCTGATAAGTCAATAAGGATGAGGAGGCAGGCTTCACCTTCATTTAAGGCTCTGTGGATATCATCTGCAATATTGAGCATCGCTGTTTCGGTGCTACAACCTTTCCTGAAAGGTGTCGAGGAGGTTGAAGTCGTCAATGTGTTTGTTAAGTTGTTGGAGAACGCACTTCTCCAATGTTTTAGCAAGGAACGGAAGGTTGGAGATGGGTCTGAGGTTGTTGAGCTCGTTGGGGTCGGCCCCTGGTTTCTGGAGTATGGGTGTGATTTGTCCTAGCTGAAGGGAGTCAGGGACACAACCTGATGTGAGAGAGGAGTTGATGATTTTTGTCCAGAAAGGGGCAATGATGTGGTTGAGTTTTTTTTTACTATTGTGGATGGGAGGGGGTCCATAGTGTGGGAAGAAGGCTTTAAGCTTGCAATTATATTGAAGACTTCGATTTCCGACATGGGTTCGAAGTTCGACCAATTAGCGTCATTTTTCAGTTGGAAGCGGGTCTGGTTGTCCGTGGTAAGATTTCGATCTGAATGGTCAGGGGTGGTTAAAGGGGGGTAGGTTGCAAGGGAGGGAGGATTTGAGGTTTGGATGAAGGATTTCTCAATTTTTGTGACTTTCAGTGAAGAAGCTGGCGATTTCTTCGCATCGATCTTTGGTGGCTTTTATTTCAGGTGGGGGTGTGCTGCTCGTTTGACTTTTGACAACGTTGAAGAGTTCGCTAGGTCTATTCTTCGCCTGGTCTAGTAGGCTGCGGAAGAAAGTGGCCTTTTCTCTAAAAATGTGTTTTTTATATGCAGACCGGGTTGATCGAAGTTGTGCTAGGTGAAGAGTCGAAGGGTTTAGTCTCCAAGTCTGTTCTGATTGTCTGAGTTGTCGTCTTTCGTTATTAAGATCCACATTGAACCAAGATTTAGATCTGGTAGATCTCAAATGTTTGAGTGGTGCTACTTGATCTAACACCTCTGTCATTGTGGAATTAAAGTGGGCTGTGAGGTCATCGGCCGTCATATTGGAAGGCTGGGGTTGTAGATGGGCATGAATCCTGGATTCCAGTTCAGTTATGGGGACTCCTTTGATGTTCCTGGTCCAATGCTTAGGTTTGTCAGGTCGTATTGGTTGGTTTCTGACATGTGAGTCAATATTAAACAGTATGAGGTGGTGGTCAGACCAGTCAATGGGAGAAATCGATCTCAAAGAGACCAGCTCATTTTTGGTGATGATCGTATCCAGAGTTGCTCCTTTGATGTGTGTTGGTTCATTGCAGAGTTATTTGAGGTTGGTAATTTCAAGCAGGTGGGAGAGGTTTTGGGTTGTGGTGTCTTCTGGGTTGTTCCAGTGGATATTGAAGTCACCCAGGAACACGTCTTCCGTGTCTGTTAGGGAGAAACGAGTTATTAAGTCGGTTAGTTCTTCAGCGAAGAGGGTACGTTCACCAGGAGGAAGGTAGATGGTGTGAAATTTGATGGGCGGGGTGCATTTGGCTGTAAGTTCAACACCTAGGTACTCAAGAGTCAGGTATTCTGTGGATTTTAATCTGGTAAGCTGTATTCCTTCTTTATGGATGATAGCTAGGCCGCCACCCGTTTTGATCAGTCTGTCGTGCCTGATGATGTTGTAGCCTGGGGGGGTGAGAAGGTCTAGGATGGGGGTAGAGTGGTCATTGAGCCAGGATTCTGTGAGGAATGTGATGTCTATTTCTTCCGAGAGTATAACTTCAGCAATATCTGTGGCGTGTTGTACTGCTGATCTACAGTTGAGGAGCATGCACGATAGAGGCCGGGGCGCCTCAGTGGTGGTGTGTGCTGTATGTACAGAAGTGTATTGAGCAGGGGGTCTGGGCGAGAGGTCAGGTCTAGGGATTCTATTAGTGCTCACTAAAACTGGGATTGCAAACGGGGCCGAGTTCTGGCTAAATTCGAGGTAAGAGTCAATGATATCATCTGCTTCTCGTTCTGAAATGGGTTGGAGAGCTTGGCTGGGACGATGTGCCTGATTCCTCATAGGATTGGTGGGCCATGGGGTGCCAAGTGGGGCCATGGGAGAGGCAGTATAGGGGGAAGGTGTGTAGTTACCCGCAGTGTGTGAGCAAGGAGGATTAATCCGGTTGGGAAGGCTTTGTTGTAGGTGTAGGATATCTGCCGCTAGGGAGTCTATTTTCTGCTCCATTCGGGTCAGTAGCTGGGAAAGTGTGCTGAAAGGGCATGTTGTCTTCGTCGGGAGCAGTGTATGACTAGGGTCTGAGGAAGGAGAGGGTACAAGGTTGCGGGATTGAGTGGCATCATTGGGGTTAGGAGTGGGGATAGATTGGACGTGAGGAGTCAGGTCGTGGTTGCTTCCGGTCAAGAGGTTAGGAGGAGGTGTTGTGGTTCTTGGGTCCAAGGGAGGGGAGTGAGCAATAGTAAGGAGGAAGTCCGTGTCCAGGGGATTGGCAGTGTGATTAGAAGTGGGGGCGGTAAGGGCAAGTGGCGGTAGGTCGGGGGGGGAGGGAGTGAGCAGTGGCTAGAGGGAGGTCAGTGTCCGAGGGATTAACGGTGGCGTTGGGTATGGAGATGGTTTGGGCAGGCGGAGTGGGGACAGTAGTGGAGTTGAGGATAATTTGCGAGGGTAGAGTCGGGTCTCCTGAGGTCGAGGGGGGGGTGCCTGTAGTGGGTTCAGTCACGGAAAGAATGTCGTTTGAGTCCGATCTGGCTCGCTCAGGATCAGCCTCGCGGTGTTTATTCACTGTGCGTTTGCTGGACCTGGTGGTATCGGTTGAGGCCATTGTAGAGGGTGTTCGACGGCAGAGTGTGATGATAGGGGTAGTGAGATTATAATTAGTGATGGTGGATGGGGAGGGAGATTGGGTCGGTTCCGGTTTTTTTGTCGGGTGGGGGGGGGGTTGGGTTTGATGGTATTGATGAGTTAGAGAGGAGAGTAATGTTGGGCAGTGCCGATCAAAAATGGTGAGGTGCGGGTCAGTGGCCTGTATGAGAATGTTTCCTGTTCTGAAGATAGAAATTGTGAGTTCCCCTTTAAAGGTAGGGGTGACTGTTGTGGAGATTTGTTCGCCATAGGGAATATTTACTGATTTGGAGACTTGAAAGTGAAGAAGAAAGGTGTTTTTCCACTTAGTCGGGCGATTTGTGTAAAAGATGAAGTTAGTTTTCGTGTTGCCGTTAGTAGCGGTGTGGTAGTTCTCTACTATAAGTGTTTCCGGGTGCTGTTTTAAGGTACTGTGCTTTAGGTTCTTTTTAGCATTACTGGTTAGATTTTCTGGGTACTTTATGGACCATGAGTTGGGTCCGTAACGCACGAGTTTAGAGTTCCGGGTGGGGTTTGGCGGGTGCATATTTAATGGCTGAGAGTTCAGGCTCTATATGAATCTATGGGAGGAGAGGTTGGTTGCGCATTTGTGTCTTGTTGCTGTGAATGGTTGGACTAAATAATGAGGAAAGTGCCAATTATTGATCAATCCAAGATGGTTGCTATCTTCTTTGTCCATAGGTTGTCCCCTTTTTCTAATTCCATGGAGAGATATAAAAGGTCACTCCATGTATGATTGTGTAGAGAGGCGGATGGTAGCATGTGGGGCCTGCAAGCAGCAGAAACTACTGTGGAGGTGAGGCAGAGCAGCCCAGCGTTAGAAAAACAATACCCGGGAATCTCGACCGATGTGGTGTCGGGTGTAGTCCTATTTCTCTTTCCTTGAGTTGGGGAGGGTTGAGTAGACCTTTCTCCCTTTTTTTAGATGTGCGAGTCAGCCATCTTAGGAGGGGAGCTGGTGTTCTTTATAGAACAAGCTTAAAAATGGTGGCCTTGTACCGTTAGCGGGAGCAAGCTGTCTCAGCTGATTCCGCCGAGTGGGTGAAACTGTTTGGGCATAGTCTGGATGCAAGTCAATCCGTAAATTAATTACAACAAGGGTTCTCTGGCTGTAACCGGTAGCGAGTTATTTTCGTGGGTTAAACGTGGTAACGTCACTTACCAAAACTCCATTAATTCATAGTGACGCCGCAGGGTGCCGTTTTTTTCCATGGAGGCAGGCGGAAACAATTAGTCAAATAGATACTGCCAGCAAGGGCCGGGTTGAGGAGGCTGTGCAGTCAATCTATTAAAAGGGCAGCAGGATAACCAAACGCTGAGCAGCATCCAGGGCCTCAGACGATCACTACACCTCTGGTGTCGAGCTGGTGGGCAGTAACTCTCCTCGGTCCCACTGCGGCCGATCTCTTCCCATCCGGTGTTGGTGTCGAGGCCGGCAGAAACAGTTTCTCAGTAGGGTACTGCCAGCGCGGGCAGTGTTATGAAGGCCGAGCCGACAATCAATTAGGGGCTGCAGGTCACCCATATGTTGAGCAACATCCGGGGCCTCCGACGATCCCTTCCCCTCCGGTGTCGTGGTGGTGGGCATTAGTTCTGACCATCGACCGACTAACATGACGTTCCAATTCCCTCGAGGGTCGCGGCAGCGATGCGGCAGAAGCAAGCCAGGGACACTAAGCCCAGCGTCAGGACTTCGGGCTCCGGAGCCAGCCCCCCACGCACACCAATGCGGGAGACCAGGCGGCGTGTGGGCTGTGATCTGCGGACTCACCAGGGTCTTGGTTCTTTTGAAGGGGCTAACAGGAATTTGCTGCCTGGCGTTGCCACCCGCTAAACCCCCACAAACGGAGCGGAGTTCACAACCCAGGCCTATTGAATATATCCGTTTGATGGTGGGAACAGAGAGCCCTCACCCCGCCAAAACTGGCGAGTGTCAAGGAAAAGATTACTTAAGGGGAAAATATTTTCTCCATGAAGGAAAAAAACGCTTGTTTGTGTTTCTTGCCCTGAACTGTGCCCTCAGGGCAGCAGTGGGTGTGCGAGACACTGGAAGGTCAAATTATCTTTTCTAACATCAGTCCTAGAATATTTGGGGAAAGAGCATCCTTCTCCCCAAATATTCCAGGGGGCACAGTTACTATTCTAACTCCACTCCTAAAATGTTTTGGGGGAAAGTAATAAATGCCCCAAGTATTTTTAGGAAATACTTGGTTAAAGTAGTAATTTTGAATTGCAGAAAGTGCTGTAGAAAGTGCAGCACATTTCCTCACACTTAACGGTAACCTACTACATTTACACATCTAAATTAATGCATGTGGGTGTAAGATTGCACAAAAAAATCCAGAAAAGGATACAGATTCCAGGAAAGAGCCTTGGAATTCTATGTAAATCCTAAGAGTTGCAAATGCACTCAGAATCTAGGCATGACCTAAGCGAAAATGTTCAAGAATCTTTTGTGATACCAGCATGCCACAATAAAAGCAAAATCAATCCCTTTCTGCTGACAGTGTATATAAATGCTAGTGGTTTTCTCCAACAATGGAAGTAAATTTCAAAATGCACCTTAAAATAAAGAAATAAATCGCCAAACAATGCTCACCCATCCGCAGAATTAACTTCCTCTTAGAAAACTAGAAAGCAGCTTGCCCTTCTTTGAAGCCCTCTGCTTCACCTCTGTATCCGTTAAAAAAATATATACAGGTACCAGGCAAGCAAGACTTTTCACGCAGCGTGCAGCCCATGCAATTAACGCTGACAATTGCTGCAGGTCTGCAAACTTCCTCGCAGTTTAGGGATCAGACAGCAGCCATTCAACATTACATAACCTCACAGATTTCAACTTCAGAAACATCAGTACGACATGCAGAAAAGGTGACAGCAGTCCTCCAATCAAATTTACAGAACTTCAACCATCTCAAGGGGTGTTAAACAACTTTATAGGGAAACTATTCTATATTTAAAAATTTGTATAGTATTCTAACATTTGAAAAATCGAACATGCTTGCTGCCTATTCCGCATGGCAAAGGATCATTCAATTACCTGAAACAGAGGAGTAACCCTCTTGGAAAAATTTAGGTTAATGCTTTAGAGACTTGTTAAATATGTACGGGGTAAGCCCGATAACCTTCAGAATCTGGGTCCGTTACATTTAAAATTATAAGGGGATTCCGTCAGGAGGCAATTTTTAAAACAACACGGTTCGCTAGCTCAGTAAAAGTTTCATGGAATACCCTTAACAAGTTATGTATTGGCTAGCCACAACACAAGCAAAACAAACTGCATTAGGAAAAGTAGGGTAAACAATGCATCACATATAGGTGTTCCACAAGGTGAAAACGGTGCATGAAGGTGAGGTCACAACGAAAGAAATGAACAATATGTATTACAATAATAACCTCAGCTTGTAAACAATTGTGTAAATGGTCAATAGGGCAAATAGTCCACTCCTTATTTTGCCTCATGGCAGTCAATATACATCAAGCTCATAAATAATTACAATGGTTCCTTTTAGATCTCATTTGCTTGCTTCTTGGTCAATGGAATTCGGTTCTTTTCTTGTGTTTGTATCTGCCTTAGAGCTTAGCAGTTTTACAGTGTTTGATTAAATGAGTTGTACCCTACAACTGCTTACAAACAAGGACCTGCATTTCTTTTTTTTATTGTTTCCGCACTCCATGAGAGTAATTAAAGGGGCTATTCGCTAGTAAAAACAGTTATTTTTATACAGCCAGCATCACCAACTATCACCAAAATAGGCATCCCAGAATGTTCCTTCCTTGGATGAGGTCTGCTTGGCTTTTTAGACCTTTTGACATCATTGACCGATAGGCCCCTTTAAAATATTTGACATTCACAAGGTCTATTGGGCTATTAAGAGTTAAGGTCATAAACGGAGCAGAAGAGATGGGTCTTCAGGGCCCAGTTGAACTGATTCTCAATGGCCAAGAAAGTTGCTTCAGAGAGAAGAAACCTGCACACGGATAGATCTTCCTCAACGTCTTTTGTGTTAAGAAGTCTGGTTGCCACTGAGGTTCGCAAGAGGCAACCTCCATAACCTGCACGGACGACAGGGTATAAAAAATGTAGTTATAAAGTCCGATGCACTGCCATCAAGGAAACTGTATACGAAGCAGCCTCTTATAGTGTGATTTTTCTTTGATCAGGGAAGAATGCAGTGATCTGAAATCTGATCAAATATTGCTTCACGATTTCATACTATTTGTAGTTTATTGGGGAGACCAGTGACAATGCTCTGGCAATAATGCTGGAGAGGTGACATAATGGTTAAGATGAAGGCACTTTTGGGGGGACTGAACGAAGGTGCATGTGGTAGAAAGGATATTTTTTTTAATCTAAGATAAAACACACATTGTCTACCTTCTGAATTAATGTTGCAGGTGGAATCATAGCGTACAGCCAGGTGAAAGGCACATCTCTGAAATAAACGATTTCCCTGCCAAACAGAAAGAAGAGCTGTTGGAGTCAGTGTCCCTACAGGTGCAAAGATTATTTCCAAAACTGGGAAAACCAGTTAGTTCACCTATGTACTTCAAAAGGGCAAACAGGCCTTTATGTCTTGTTTTTTCCAAAGGGTGGGAAAGCTTATAAGTATATATTTTAGCCACGGTGCCAAGAGCCATAAAACGATATCAGCCAATAACTATCTAATTTCCTCAACAGGTTATACTCTCCACACAATTCACATTGAAAGCTGTGGGACCTAACAACAACCACTTTAATGATTTATAATCCATTTGTTCTTTTAAGCCTCATGGTAACATCTCTCAGTCAGTCTCATGGGCCAGACTGCCAATTCATCCATTTTGAGCTAAAACGTTTGAATGACCCATGATCCTAAATATGTATAACTGTATTCTCTTATAACACTACTGTGAAAGGCAGCGAGTCTTCCAAGACCCTCAATGCTGCCCGGTGCAGGGTTCCACCTCTAATTCACTTTGGGTTCGCTATCAAAATAATGAGGCAAGCGCTGGAAACTGGAAGACAAGAAAAAGGTTTATTTCTCATGAGGAGATCACGTCAACTGAGACACCAGGATGTCTGAGGGAGGTGTTCTGCCGATAACTCCTTTGGCTCTTCCTTTTATACAGGTGTTAGAAATGGGATCTCTAGTTGGCAAGGGCTTGCACCTTTGTCCAAGTAGGGACCCTTCTTCCTAGTCAGGGTAAGGGTTGTTACACTCGTGAAGTAACCCCTGCTCACCCTCGTGGTAGCTTGGCACGAGCAGTCAGGCTTAATTCAGAGGCAGTGTGTAAAGCATTTGCACATAACCAACAGTAATACAGTGTAAGCACTACAAACGGACACCACACCAGTTTAGAAAAATAACCAATCTTTTATATACTCAAGACAAGACCAATTACGACAAAAATCCACAATACGATACTTTAAGAATGAATACTTGATACGTTAATTTCTTCTTTGCAGGAATAGCACAAAAGCAAAGTTCGTACGAGTCGGTAGCTCCGTCCGAGCCTACCGCGATGCTGAAAACCACAGAGTCTAACAGTTCCAGCCGACCGCGTCGATACGGGCCAGCAGAGTCGTGAACAGACTCGGTTACAGTACCTTTCTCGTTGTGGCTGGTACGGAGTGTACGAGCCGGTTGGCGTTCGTCGCGGTTGCGGTGCAAGACGGAGCGATGCAAGGTGCGGTGTCCCTTGATGCGGTGCAGGCAGCGGCTCGATGAGCGTCGTGCAGACGGAGTCGTGAGTCCAAGGCGTGCGATGCAGGGTGAGACGATGCTCGATGCGGTGCTGACAGGTTGCGATGCAGGCGACCTAGCCGGAGTGCGGGAGCTGGCGTCGGACAGCGGTGCGAGTCGGAGCGGTGCGTCGCAGACGTGCGAGCGGTGCCCCAAATGCGGTGCGGTCTCGACTCTTGAGCCAGTTGCAGCGACAGTGTCGGTCTGGTCCGGCTGGCCCAGTGAAGCGATGCGATGCGAACTGCGGTGCCCACAGGTCACGGTGCAAGCAGCGGCTCGATGTTGGCGGCGCCGGACGTCGCCCACGGTGAGACCAGGGTTGCGATGCGAAGCGGGGCGATGCGGTCTGCGGTGCAAACAGGTCACCGGCCAGGGATGGATTCGGTTGACGGAGTCGGTTGCGGTTCCCTTCCTCTGTGGCAACTGAAACAGCTGCTCCAGAAGCGGTACCCAGAGGCTTGTGAAGTCTTTGTAGTCCCTGAGACTTCTTAACAGGAGGCCAGCTCGGTTCCTGGCCCTTGGAGATACTCAGCACAAGTTTGTAGAAAGTTCAGTCCAGTCCTTTCACTGCCCAAGGCAGAAGCAGCAGCTGCAGGCCAACCCAACAAAGCAACAACACAGCAAAGGGGCAGTACTCCTCCTGGCAGCTCTTCCAGCTCTTCGTCTTGGCAGGTTCCTTGATTCCAGCGAGATCTAAATTCATGGGGTCAGGGCCCCAATATTTATATCCCAAATTCCTTTGTTCTCTGAAGGCAGAGAGGCCTTCGCCTAGTCCAAGCCAGTTCTGGAGCACTTTGTTGACAAGTCTCCGTCCCTTCTTTCAGTGAGTAGGCCAGGGACATCAGACGCACCACAGGAGGTGGAGCCAGCATTGTGGAGGGAAGGCACTGTCCTATTCAGGGCCCAGGTGCGACCCCTCCCACCCATCTACAGGTCGATCTGGCTATTCAGCCCTGCGCTGACTCACCCCGTCTCCTGGCATCCCCCAGCCCCTGTCACTCACATTCCAGACAAGGAATACACAATCTCGCAGAGGCAGGCTTGGATGGTTAGACAAGAAAATACCCACTTTCTAAAAAGTGGTATTTTCAAACACAGAATGTTAAAACCAACCTTACTAAAAGCTGCATTTTATCATTCTGAGTCCAGGCATACTAAACTCGAATTTCTACCATGTTCCCGGGTCAGTTAGGATTATAAGCTGTAATAATCAAAACTGCCCGTTCTGGCCTAGGGGGAACAGGTAGCCTTGCAATAGTGAAAACGAACTAGGCTGTAATTCACTATCAGGACATGCCGCACACACCCGGGCATGTCCTACCTTTCGCGACACCGCACCCCTGCCCACAGGGGTACCGTGGGCCTACCTTAGGGGTGACTAACATGTAGCAAAGGGAAGGTTTGGGGACTTGCAAGTGTGCGCACTTGCCAAGTCGACATGGCAGCCCCAGGCTGCGCACGGGCTCTGCGATGGCAGGCCCGAGTTACACTTTACGGGCTGTTTGCGTGGGTGGCACAATCCAGTGCTGCAGCCCACCAACAGCATTTGGTCTATAGGCCCTGGCACTCGCAGTGCACTTTACAAGGGACTGACACATAAACCAAATAGGCCAATCATGGAAACACCAATTCATAACACATTTTATACAGGAGCACTTGCACTTTCCCACTGGACCGCAGTGAGGAAAGTGCGCAGAATCATCACACCAGCAAAAACAGAGTCAAAACCGGGAGGTCAGAAAGCAAAAAGTCAGGGGAAACACGCCAAAAGATGCCAAGTCTAACAACAGGTTTGACACAATGCATTTGTTTCATCAACATGGTTACACAAGCTTGGGGTCCCCGCCCCGGGCAGGTTGTCACACAAGCCCAACAGTAATTCTCTTCCCACCCAGGTCAAACAGACAATCTTATCTCGCAGCTGGACCTTGCTTCAGGGTCTAAAACATGTGAGACCGGCCAGATCTAAGAGTCCGTTCTGTTGATAAAAACAGGTCCCATTGTTGGTAACAACAAGTCTTGCTGTTTGCAGTGCAATAAATCATGTTGCAAGAGTCTTTTTGGTGTTTGGAACCTGTTTGTGTAACTAGGTGCAGTGAGGGGTAGAGTGTCCAAAGGTTTGCCTGAAAACAGAGATGAGGAAAACCGAGTTTGTGGCAGCAAGTGGCGCTGAGGTTTGTTGTGGCAATAGAGTTTATAGCCCCCAGCACACATACCAGGTCGGTCAGAGGGTCAGAGGGATGCTAGTAAGGGCAGGGTGAAACAAAGGTGACCAACAGAGTACAAAATGGCTGTGATAGATCAAAATGACTGCAACTTATGTGCACATAGAATTCCACCAGACAAGATGGCGCAGGTAATGTTCATGATTATCGTTTTGCTTTTAACACTACTGCCATCTGATTAACAGCATACTAGGACAACCAAACCATGGTACAATACATATTCTATACGGAGTGCCCTCCATTCCCACATATCTCTCTATACATGCTTAACAGAAGCATATGTATCAATAACAATTAAGAACTCCCTAGCCTCTAGACTTGAAACTGCACGCAACTAATTGGTATATCAACTAATAATGTTGCATAATACATGATTAACTGCAACACTTACAACTAGCACTAAAAACTAACTCAAGGCCACATGGAGTACCATGCTACCCATCTGCAAAGCACACCAATGCCTTGCCATGGGTAGTAAGCAGGCAATACAATACAAGGGCAACTATATCTTAGACTATTTGTATAATCCAAGACAAATAGGGCTCTATTCCTGTTATAAAGGACACCCAATTGACTAACTGAAAGAACTTTGCCAATTTGCATCCAAATTGCTCCAGTTTTCTCCCAATCCTTTTGAGGTATGTAGTTTGTAAAATCTTGTTGCTTTTATTAACCTACTCTGGTCTTACAGTACTGATGGATTAACTATACTGAAATTGTGGATTGGCTTTTGGTTCGCCCTACTACCTCCAAAGTTAAGCCTTTAACATGGCCTGCAGTTTCTAAACACGAGTCAAAAGTACTTTAATGTGTCTTTAGGCTAGATATTTTATGAACACATAGAATAGGGCACCGTGCAAGCTCAGCCAAAGAATATTAAGCCTCTTGCCTCCCACTTCTGCTTTACTTTTAGCCGACATGACCACATTCAATTTCATTAAAAATAGAAATACCTTGTGGGAGATGGCAAGGATGTCCCTCATATACACCACAGGTGTGGAATGAGGCTGCAGCACATCAGCAGCAATCTTGGTGGCAGAATAAACATGGCAGCCACCAAGTGTGAAGCCTTTCTAAACTACATTTGATACTTAGCTGTGTAACTGCACAAATTTCCCTCCAGCAAGGGCATGCTATAGGACTGCCGTATCGGAGATGGCTTAGAATGGCTAAACAAGACTTGTTATTTAGTAATTGCTGGTTGCTTTGGCCTGCCACAGACTAAATACATTTTTGCAACCTCGATCTCTGGCCTCGGCACCAAATACTCACGCTGCTCATTCTATGATTCAGAGTACACAGAGCTTCAAGATCTATAAATGGCATATAATGCATGTGGCGCGGATTAATAAAAGTAGTTCTGACCCTCATGCATGAACCAGACAGTATCAGAAGATGGACGGTACATGAATTATCATTAATTACTATATCCACAGTTAATAAATCTCTTAACACTTGAATAGCAGATTTACTGGAATAGAAACCAGAAATGGATTTTCATTTATCCGTTCCCTAGTCAATTAGGAGTTTGAGCGTAGAGCTTATGCTGATAAAGTTTTCATTTCGAGCAACTTGAATGGTTATTCCACTGTCAACATTCCAACCAAGTACTTGGGTGCACTATACCAAAACTGAACTTTAGACTCATGGCACATTGGACGACACAAATACTTCAGCAATTACTTATACACCAGAGGCCTTTCTTTTTAGCAAATCGCTTCCAACTGTTTGCTCTTGTCTAGGTAAAAGTACGAACACATTTATTTGATGCAATCAGTTTGTAGACACAGCATGTTCTACTGGATCAGAAATCATCCCAGATTATATTTTTCGTTATTACAAATGATCAGAAGTAAAGAAGAAACAAAATCCTGGGACAATTAAGTCGAAACAAACATTGGCAAAACCAATAGGTCTTGCCTTTGCAAGCCTGCAAATGTTTTTTTTTGCAAGCATATATAACAGACGTGAAAAAGTAATAAGTAAGATACCGCCATTAAAGAGTAGCATGTACGTGTGCAGAAAAAGCATAACCAAAAAATGACGTTTGCAAAAATACATTTAATAAAGAAACAGAAGCACAAATGAAAGCAGAGAATGATCCACCAGCCTGGCACTGGAACCAATTGCTTTTTAGGCAGAAGTGCAAGTGTTCAAATAAAATGCTGTCACAGTGAAAAGAGCTAATAATGGCTGAATTCGGCTGACCCTTTGGCCTCATACTGTGGTGGGCTAAAGCAAAATGTGAATGGTACTTGGAGACTAATGGATGAAAAGCGCTGACCGAAAGTCCCTGGAATGTTTGTGTGTTTATATTATGATTTTTTTGAAAAACCGGGAGGATGAAGACAGCAAAAGCGGTCCGTGCACCAGCGTAGGTGTCAATATACGTACGGGTGTTATTTTTTTTTAACCGTTCTAAAGAAAATCTTTTCATGCATACTTAGTAAATGTAGTTGGCTTTCCCATGGCAACGACTTCACATTTGCTCCATATGTACAGCACTAAAACAATGTACTAAGTTCAAATCTAACTAAATGGCGTTCCTACAGTTCACAAGGTAAGTCAATTGGCCAAGAATACGCTTAAATGTATTTATTGGCTTCTGCAGGAAGCAAATCTAACTGGAAAGCACTAGAAAGCTTCAAAAGAGAAGCTAAGAACGGCAGACCACAAACCCAGAAAAATAACTTGTGCCACCCTTAAGAAGCTTTCTTTAACACAAGAAGAAACCCTGGCGCAAACGGTGCAGGAAGCAAAGGACGCATTCCTGCACCACTCTGAGATGAATTCACAGCTTTCCCCAGGCAGCACTGACTGATGAAAGCAGCTATCATTTCCCCCTTCTTTGTAAGGAGACAGGTTTCCCTCCCCGTCGCCGACAGTGCTTATCCTTTGGCATTCACACCTACACCTTATTTTAATGAAATGCAATATATCAGCCGGACGTCAAGCGCCAGATCAGCGTCCTTGCTGCAGACACACGCAGGTTTAACAGAAGCAGACAGGAATGAGGCAAAGACAAGAATGGGCGCATGCATAGTCCTAGCCAGGCTTTAGGCTCAGACATGCCTTACAGAGGACAAGAACTCGCATAATCTTAGAGGAAAAGCTACCACGAGTCACAGGTTAAAAAAAAAGAACCTGCATTGTACTCGGGTATGCAAAGGGGCAACATTTTATTAGCAAACGATAAAAACGGTTGCATTTTCCGCCATTGAACCGAAATGTGTTTTCCATCAGAAACCAAAAATTAATGGTGACTTTGCAAAGCATACGGCTCAAAATTTGTACTGAGAAGTCTGAATAGTGCGGACCATTTTTTTTTTTTACCTCAGGAGCCCTTCACTGCCATCGCCCCCCCTCCTCCCCCCCAAAGAGCAATTCATTCCCCCTCCCCCCCCCCTTTAACTTACCCTTAGGGGCCGCGGGTGGCAGTAGGTCTAGCTACGCCACTGTGTAAAAATAGAAAGGGAGAGAGCGACCCATCTACTGGCATAACTGCACAAAGTGAAACCCATAAAACCTTGAATAAATCCCGGCGTCCCCACTTAACAAAACTATGTGTTCCTAGGCAATTGTTTTTTTTTCACTCTACCTTCTTTTCCTTCATTATCACATTTGAGGTAATCTTGAAATATATGCGTTCAGGGTGTGCGTTGTACAAAATATGCTCCTTGGTTTGATTTAATAAACTATAATGTTGCTCCATGTATAATAACAAAATAAGCCACCCATAGGGTGCACGACAAGTGACGTGCCTCTTGATTCACTAATGACAATGTTGTAAGGGCGGGGGAGGCATAAATCACGTTCCATAAATGCCTCGAAAAGTAGAGATACACTCTGATATACTAAGGTGAAACAATTGTGGATATTAATTAAATACACACTTTAAAATCCTGAAGTGACGTTATCTCTTAACATGTTTGTTGCAAGATGTTTTAAAAAAAGAAAGGGTTACTAAAGAGAAGTAGTGATGGACACCTTCTTTGGTGCTTCTCCTTTATTTTAGTCTAGGTGAAAACAAAGAATTGTGGTTTAACATCTACCTGAATGTTAAAGCTCTCCCCAGTGCTGCTGTTCACCTGGGGGTCGGCAGGGTGTTTGTGACTTTGTGCGATTTAAGTCGAAAGACACAAGGAAATGAAGGAGAACTACTAAAAATCGCAATCATCTTCAGGTGGATGTGAACACGTCTTTCACAGGGCAAGAAAGTCAACGACTGATGTGGACTGAACCATTACCTCACGCAGTAGACGGTCAGGGATAGAAGTACAGTGTAAATGACACAGACCAATGGCAGTAGAGGGCTGACCCAAAAGCCTTCTCAATTTATAGGGAGACATCTATGTGTAGATGAATGTATTATTTAATGATTCTTTTTTTTTAAATGCAAGATCCTGGCAGATAGTTAAGCCTGTAAGGCCTTCCGAAGAGATTATAGCAGGAACTAGTGCAGTGAAAAACGGCTAAGGGGATAACCAACAACAAAAACATTCACTATAAAAAGTAATCTGGGAGATTTCATAAAACAAAATACCCGATTGTAGGCTTTAACACAGTGAAAAAATAATACATCTTTAGGCCTATTGGCTTTAAACCCTTGCATGCGGACGCACGGGAGCCATTTGACGCAAAAGTGCTCATGTGCGTCAGACGCCTCCGGCACGTCCGACGACATGGCACAGGAAATCCCTCTGGTGCGGGCACCAAAGGGATTTCCTTTCACCCTAAACAGCCTCAGGAGCTGGGGGAAGAGCTTCCCCAGCTCCCGGCGCTGTTTAGTTTGTTTCACTGAAATGACGATCTGCGCGCACGTAGCGCTGACATTTCTGTGAAACCGAAACTGAAATGAGCCGATCTGCTCATTTCAGTTTCGCCTTCTATGTGCTCGTGGGGCTATCTCAGCACCTCAAGCAAGTAGCAAGACAGGAGAGGTATCATTGGAAAGGGGAGAATCTCCCCTTCCCAATGGTACCCCTCCCTAGTGGATCCATGCTTGGGGATCACCTCAGGAGGGCAATCCCCAAGCAGGGCTCCACCACTAGACACCAAGGGGGGAGGGGGGGGCGGCCCCTTGGGCAAAGGCCTTTGCTCCCCCCAAAATAATTAGGGCAAAATCAGCCTTTGTGCCCTTACGGGGGGCAGAAAGAATACTAGATACCAGGGATTATTTTGTTAATTGTATTTAGGGGTGTGGGCTGCCCTAAATGGGCATGCCAATCGCCCCCCCCCCCAAAAAATGTAAGTCTTTCTGCCCCCTGAGAGGCAGATGGGGGCAATAGTCCCTGATCTGCCCCGGGGGGGGGGCACTATGCACCAGGGATTATGTTTGTTTTTTTATACGTAGGGGTGCAGGCTACTGAGAATGGGCATGCTAATGCCCCCACACCCAAAAAAAGTCTTTCTGCCTCCCCCGGAAAGCAGATTGGGTTAATAGCCCCTTATCTGCCCTTGGCTAATGGTGTGTGTGGACTCGCGCTTGATGACTGTGTACAGATTGGCGCTTGACTGGTGGTGTGCGTGTAGTGGAGCTTGGCTGGCAATATACGTGAACTGGTGCTTGGCTGACGGTATGCATGGATGGTGCTTGACTGCAGGGCCGGACTGGCTGTAGGGAGTACCGGTTGTTTACCCGGTGGGCCGGAGGGGTGGGGGCCGGTTTTCTGGTCGTGGGAGCCGTTTTTTCAGCAAGGCTGCAATATTGGCACCCAGTAACAAAAGCGATAGCGGTGCATTTTTACTAGCACCCCACACTCCCAGGGCCGGCCGAACAAGCTGACAGCGCTGGTTGCTGTTCCCAGTCCGGCCCCGCTTGGCTGGCGGTGTGCGGGGATGGCGCTTGGCTGGCAGAGGACCTGGGTGGCGCTTGGCTGGCGGTGTGCGCAGACAGTGTTTGGCTGGCTGTGTGAATGGATGGCATTTGGCTGGCGGTGTACGTGGATGGTGCTTGGATGGCGCTTGGCTGGCGGTGTGTGTGGATGGTGCCTGGCTGGCGGTGTGGGTGGCGCTTGTTTACAGGGGATTCCGAGTAGGAAAACGTTAGGGGGTGCACGCAAGCCTCAACTTCGAGGACTCCATACCCCCCCACCTCCCCACCCCCAGAGTGTCTAGTTTTTAGAAATGTCTGGGTTTGGTATCTTTCCCTAGATGGCCGCCGAGCCCGGGGCCAAAAACCCAGGTGACCCCCCTTGCAAAACTAGGTCGTTTTGTGAATGGTAATTTTGATGCTTCCACAATAAGTTTTGGGCCTTTCCCTGCCGTGGATACTTGTCCCACCCACACAAGTGAGGTATTATTTTTATTGAAAGACCTGTGGGAACGCTGGGTGGTGGGGAATTTGTGTCAGCCCGGTGATTCCACAACTTTCCCCACACAAAAACGTGAGAAAAATGTGTTTTTCTTAGCAAAGTTTGAGGTTTGCCGGGGATTCTGGGTAGGAAAACGTTGGGAGATCCACCCAAGCCATACCTCCCTGGGATCTACCGGATGTCTAGTTTTTAGAAATGTCTGGGTTTGGTATCTTTCCCTAGATGGCCGCCGAGCCCGGGGCCAAAAACCCAGGTGACCGCCCTTGCAAAACCAGGTTGTTTAGTGATTGGTAATTTGGAGGTATCCACAATACGTTTTGGGCCCTTCCCTGCCGCGTGCACCTGGCCCACCCACACAAATGAGGTACCATTTTTATCGGGAGACTTTGGGGAATGCTGGGTGGGTGGAAGTTTGTGGATCCACGCATATTCCAGAACTTTCCATCACAGAAATGTGAGGAAAATGTTTTTTTAAATTTATTTTTTACAATGTTTGAGGTTTGCAATGGATTCTGGGTAACAGAACCTGGTGAGAGCCACACAGGTTACCTCATCCTGGATTCCCCTGGGTGTGTAGTTTTCACAAATAAAAACATTTGCTAGGTTTACATTTGCTAGGTTTCCCTGGGTGCCGGCTGAGCTAGGGTTCACAATCCACAGCTAGGCACATTGCAAAAAAAAGGGTCATTTTTTACTGAAACATGTGATGTGTTCACGTTGCGGTTTGGGCCGTTTCCTGTCGGGGGCACTAAGCCAACCCACACAAGTGAGGTACCATTTCTATTGGGAGACTTTGGGGAACACAGTAGTATAACAAGTGTTATTATCAATTGACTTTCTTTGCATTTCTGCCTTCCAAATATAAGACAATTTGTAAAAAAAAGAAGTAAATTTGAAAAATGACCTCCAAAATTCTGGGTACCCATACAAGCATGTGAATAAGACATGCAAATAACCACTGCTTCTAAACTCTATATTTTGTTCCCATTTCAGAAATATATAGGCTTCCTTGGCACCTGTTTTTCATTCTTTATATTTTACCAAATGAATTGCCATATACCCGGTACACAACGAAAAACCATTGCAAGACGCAGCTCAGTTATTGGCTCTGGGTTCCTTGGATTCTTGGTGAACCTACAAGTCCTATATATCCCCACAACCAGAATGGTCCAGCAGATGTAACGGTATATTGCTTTAAAAAATCTGTCATACTTCGAAGAAGTTACAGGTGAAAACATTGGCACAAATGGCTATTTTTTCAACTCATTTTCAATATTTTTTTTATTTTCAACTGTTGGTTTCTAAAAAAATAAAAAATAAAAACTTTTTAGGATTTCACAAATGAACCCTTGCTGAATTCAGAATTTTGCCTACTTTTCAGAAATGTATAGCTTTCTGAAATCCATTATTGCTTTCACACCCATTTCTACCACTGACTGGAAGCGACAGCATTTTGCTCTTTCACAAGGAGCACATCGGCACACAAAGTAGTGTTGTTCAGTGCCAGGTACTACTGTGGCAGTGTGTGGCTTTTGAGAACAAAATAATTTTTACTTTTGCCAACGTTTGTTAAAATGATGAGGACCTGGCAGCTCCCGCAACAATAAAGTTTTAAGAAAACCATGTCAAAATAATGTTTCCGGTCCCAGGATGCTTGTTTCCAGTTCAGGGAAGACCTGGCTTGGCAGTTCCTGCTGGACTGTTCCCTTGAGGCACAGGGTCAAGACTGATTTGCATATAGCTGGGTCTGAAATGAGGTGGCGAAGTGAGCTAAAGAACGATGATGGATTCAACCCAGGTCTGTGACTGTGGGGGTGAGTGTCTGAAAAGTTTCAGCGCTCCGTCAATCATCTCCTTGTGTTTGCTTTGTTCGCCCTAAGTTGGCAGGGTATACCCAGACGTGGGTCCCTTGCTCACTTTGACACTGGATTCAAGCTAGCCTGGCTGATGAGGGCTGTTAGCCCAAAACCGGTCCCAGGATGCTGGTTTCCAGTTCAGGGAAGACCTGGCTTGGCAGTCGGGCTGGACTGTTCCCATGAGGCACAGGGTCAACACTGATTTGCATATAGCTGGGTCTGATCAGGGGGGCGAAGTGAGCTAAAGAACGATGATGCATTCAACCCATATCTGTGACTGGGGGTGAGGGTCTGAAAAGTTTCAGCGCTCCGTCCATCTCCTTGTGTTTGCAAAATAATGTTTTTAAGAAATCTTGCTGTCAAGCTTTTGCATATACTTGCATCTAATCAGAGAGCATCCTAGAAGCATTATACAAAGCCTCATATTGTTAAACTTTGCAAACCAGTGTACCACATTTTTATACTGGAACCACTGTCAGTGGTGCAGTCTGAACTTACATTTCCTAACCCTATTAATAAAGGCTTTGTAATAATGAACCATAAATAAAAGTATGAACAGCATTAACTTATGGACACAAATATTACCTTAACTGCAGACAATGCCCTTCCGTGATCCATAATTTAGTACTGTAATCTGGCAGCCAAAGTCTTTGTGCTGCAGGAGGTTGGGCCTACTTGTCCCAAGGACAAAATAAACATTAAAACTTGTCCTGGGAGTCAGGCTATAGGAATTCCACGTCTTTGTTAACTAAATCAGGCCTACTCTTTTGAACTTAAACTTTCCCACAAGCAAACCCTTAGACACACACTTATAAAATTACAAAGAAATACACAATTACAGTTGTCCAAGTAAAAATGTAATCTCTTCTAAGAGGGACTAGCAAGAATGGTCATAAAACAAATATTCTGTAGCCACAATGTGTCATAAGGTGTAACCAATACCAAAACCTTTGCCTGCTATGGTAATATGTGAGATTCCATGTAACAAAATGCTTCTATGCTGGCTTTTTATACAAAGCAACAACTATAAACCTTAAATTGATTTATATTAGCTATCCTTTTCACAATAAATGTGTCAGATTTAAAGCCTTTACCGTAACATTTCATAATAAACAAAATAGGCCTATAGTCATGATCACTGGCTTCTTACCATAACCCAGTGCTTAATTTGTGCAGGTGGCTTCTGGTGCTCAGCACCAGCATGCTATAGCGCCGGCCCCGTGAATAACATTTTTTTTTCCCACCGGCAGTGGGCCTGATAATTATTTAAAAAATAAATGTACCTGTTCTTCGGGTGGCTGCAGGTTTGTTTTCACAGACTGGCCAACCAAGGTCCAGGAACGGTCAATGTGCACCTTCACGTTCGTGATGTCAGCACGACTACCAGTCATGGACACCAACATCATTAATTAATTTTAGTTATTCCGATTGGATAATTGTGGCAGAGCTACGGCGAGGCAGACTGGGACAGCACAGACGCAAGACAAAGTTTTCAGCAAGGCACGGCACATGAAGAGCAAACAAAGTGCGTATGTACCCTTTGTCCTTCATTGCTTAGATCTGAAAATGGCTGGCTGTAATTCCACCTTTGTCTGTGTGCCCGTCACCAGGGGCGGACTGGCAGTAGCGGGCACCGGGCGTTTCCCCAGTGGGCCGTCAGGGTGGGGGCCGGCAATATCGGCCCCCTGTAACAAAATCGGCCGAAACCGGCCCTAGCAAACAGCTCGGCCACACTCCCTCCCCCCTGGAGGGGGGGGGGCCGGCCGAGCAGATTGTCAGGGCCGGTTTCGGTTTCCAGTCCGGCTCTGCCCGTCACCCACCACCAACTCCAGTTGGACCACTTTGCACAGGAGGGCTGTACTGCACTAAACTGCCAGCACCTTAACTGCTACGTTACTGTTGCTGGAGTTTGGCAAGGGCAACATTACGGGGATCAGATGAGCAAAAGGGACAAGGGTCCGGCACGGCATGTAATGATGAGTAGTGGACACCTCTCTGGATGAGTTAATTAATCACCCCTCCGAGAGCAGGTAAGCAGAGGAAAACACTGGCAGCATTGGGACCTTGCTGCTTCATGTCATGTGCGTGCATGAGACATGGAACTAAGTTTCCTTTATGGCTTTCCTTTAGTATCTGCATGCTCAGAGAAATTTCTTTTATTAATGTTGTCAGATTAACCAGTGGCAGCGATTGTTCAATGTGTCTGATATTTTAGTTTATATGTTACTTATTGCTGCAAGAACTTGATAAGTTTGCGGGACGTCAATATGTAGGTCATTTAGTTTACACGCATTGTTTTAGTAAAAGTATGTAGTATGTAAAAGTGATGCCAGGGCTGTGTTGGGCTACAAACATAGGCCTGAGTCTAAGCCTTCATCTGGGACAGTAATTGAATCCATGTCTGAACCGTATCGTCCAATTTGTTGATTGAATCGTGGTTGCAAAAGAGTCGCCCATGTGGCTGTTTGTGCTGGTACTGGAGGTTAAGTTGTCTTACAACATTTCTTCCATTCTGTAAACTGATTCATTAACTGAAAGGAGTACCTGAGAAACCATGGGCATGTTTATCTGAGTTATCAACAGGGAATTCTTCAGCTGTGGGGCCACTTTTGTAGAACTAGAAGACAAAAAAGGGTAGGTGTGGGCAAACTTGTCTGCTGGTGAAGAAGGATATTATTTTTTGTCGCTTCGTCTTACTTTCCCCTGGAGCTGGTTGGGGTATATGAACAGCCTCCCCATGCCTCCCATTACAGTCATTACCTAAAGTGTTATCTATCAAGTCCTGCATCAGGGCCATTTTCTGTGCTCTAGTCTTCATTCTTTATTTTGTGGAGTGCGAGCGTCGAAGTCCCATGTAAGGTGCTTACTATGAAAATAGACATATAGTTATTTGAACTTGAAGACCATGAAAAAATGATCCCAGAGATCAGATGATTGTCCCCCTGATGTTAGATAATTTTGCGCACTGGATCTCAAATTGTTACTGCTCAGATCAGTGTCTACTTATATGGCCCTTTTGTGGACCTCTTTTGTGCTGCTGCTGCTAATGTATATAATAATCAATAGTTGCACGCCACCAGGGTTAGAGCGGACGTCTGCGTGAATTACTATACATAAGTCTGTATCACCACAAAATCTTTTTAAATAGAGGTCATCAGCTCATCAATTCAGAATTTCCAACATGGCACACCTATTAAACACTTTTAAAAGTCAAATCTCATCCCCCCTTGAATTAAGGCCAAAGAGTTAACCCTTGAAGTCAGAAAGGTATACCCACCTAATCATTACGGCTGAATTGCACAGTGAAAAACAGAAGAATCATTCTGGGGATGAATCCCAGCGTCCTGCTAAACCAAATCATGTGATCTTAGACAAAGATAGAGACCGTTGTGGGCGCTGGGCCCTTGCTCCTTATTGTGGGTGTGCTTGCGATAGAGGTGGGTGAGCTGCTGAAAGTCTGAAGAGCTTGCACTGGAGGCGAAGGCAAGGGAGAGACATAGGGAAGCAGGTTCGAATCCCTGGGCTCAGCAGCACCCTTGGAATAGTGACTGAGGGTCAGTGTCTGAAAAGTTTCAGCGCTCCATCTATCCTCTCCTTGTGTTTGCTTTGCTCTCCCTAAGTTATTCAACTTTATTAGGCAGATTACCAATCTTATCCTCTATGTAAACATCCATTTCCTTCACCAAATTTCCTGTCATTTTTACATTCTATTCCAAAACAGTAAACCACTACTTAATGCCAATAACCAATCCTTCTATTCCAAAACAGTGAGGGAAAACAATACTATTAAAAACAGTAAAACTATTCAAAGAGCCCTTACTGAATAAACTGTTGGATGTTCTGAAAAACACTCAAGCAACAGTTGTCAACTGCAAAAATAGTGTACGAACCCAATGTCGCGCATACCTATCAATTAACTAACAGAGCCAATCCCAATGTACTAAAATGGCCACTGTGCATGCTGTAGTTCTTCCTCACTTTCAAAGCCCAAACCACAACAGGCTTCCGCAACAAAAAAGTTGCGGGCATACCGCGATCCACTAGGTCGCGTTTCACCGACAAATCGATACCACCACCTACATTAAAGACAAAATCCCACAAAGCCAAACGAGCCGCTCTGTACTCTCAAATTCCTCTAGGCGTTAAACCACCTACCCAGTTGCTTGTGCACCTCACTCGCGGGCTTGAGCAAAACCTTGGTTTGGCGCGCAGTACAGAAAAAAACATACTGAGCTTGCGCAGCCCGCACGGGCAAGGAAACACTGGATGTGGCGCACAGCAACTCCTTGAGCCTCCAATCGCACGCTGGGGCTCACGAGGCAAAGGAGCTGAGCAACTCCACACGGTCGACACGAAAAGCGGTATTTGAAATTCTTATTTCTTGTACGAAAAATCCACTGCGCCTTACAACTATTTAAGTTTAAAAACATACCCAACGTGGCTTGGATAAAAATTTACAATAAAACATCAAATTATTCCTACATATCCTAACATACGCATTCACCAAAAAATGTCTACACTTCATCAAAAGTTACCTCACATAACTCACACTCACCAAATACCCATTTTAAGTAGATAAACAGATAACCATAAATGGTATCCTTGTTGTTATAAACACTTCCCCACTGATATGCTAGTATAAGAAATCAAAAGTGTACTTATCTCTGCGAGGAACAGCAAACAAGCATTTGCAATGCAATAGGTCTCGCATTACTGATAGTTTGAGGTATTGGCGTTGCAAATAATAATGCAACGCCACTAGCTCATACTTTCAGTAATGCGAGACCTAGTGCATTGCAAATGGTTGCGTAGTGAGCCAGGAACCAGCATTGTATGTCTCAGTGCAGTACCGCAAGCTGCTCCTAGAACTCCCTAGTGAGCAAGGCAACAGCACTGCATGTTTAGGTGCAGTACCGCAAGCTGCTCCTAGAGGTCCCTAGTGAGCAAGGCACCAGCACTGCTTGTCTAGTTGCAGTACCGCAAGCTGCTCCTAGAGGTCCCTAGTGACCATCATAAACTTTTGGTCACATATGGTGGTTGGTACTGCACCCCGCAGAAGATATGGTAAATCCACCCTACCCATAATGCATTGCATGCACGACAGTACCACAGTACATTCAAATAGCTATGCCCATATATACAATTAGTAGCTTTGAAATGGGACAAAAGAATTATTCTGTTAATTCCGGATTAGGTTGTACTCCATGTGGAGCTGAAGAAGAGAAATTTATAGAAGGTCTAATATAAATGTGGTAGGTGCAGTACCGCAAGCTGCTCCTAGAGGTCCCTAGTGAGCAAGGCACCAGCACTGCTTGTCTACCTTGAAGATATGGTAAATCCACCCTACCCATAATGCATTGCATGCAAGACAGTACCACAAGTACATTTAAATAGCTATGTCCATATATACAATTAGTAGCTTTGAAATGTGACAAAACAATTATTATATTAATTCCGGATTAGGTTGTACTCTGTGTGGAGCTGATGAAGGGAAATTTATAGAAGGTCTAATATAAATGTGAGATGTGGTAGGTGCAGTACCGCTGTTAAAAGCAAAACTACAATTGTGAACATTACCTGCGCCATCTTGTCTGGTGGAATTCTATGTGCATATAAGTTGCAGTCATTTTAATCTATCACAGTCATTTTGTACTCTGTTGGTCACCTTTGTTTCACCCTGCCCTTACTAGCATCCCTCTGACCCTCTGACCGACCTGGTATGTGTGCTGGGGGCTATAAACTCTATTGCCACAACAAACCTCAGCGCCACTTGCTGCCACAAACTCGTTTTTCCTCTCATCTCTGTTTTCAGGCAAACCTTTGGACACTCTACCACTCACTGCACCTAGTTACAAAAACAGGTTCCAAACACCAAAAAGACTCTTGCAACATGATTTATTGCACTGCAAACAGCAAGCCTTGTTGTTACCAACAATGGGACCTGTTTTTATCAACAGAACGGACTCTTAGATCTGGCCGGTCTCACATGTTTTAGACCCTGAAGCAAGGTCCAGCTGCAAGATAAGATTGTCTGTTTGACCTGGGTGGGAAGAGAATTACTGTTGGGCTTGTGTGACAACCTGCCCGGGGCGGGGACCCCAAGCTTGTGTAACCATGTTAATCAAACAAATGCATTGTGTCAAACTTGTATAAAAGGAAGAGCCAAAGGAGTTGTCAGCAGAGCACCTCCCTCAGACATCCCGGTGTCTCAGTTGACGTGATCTCCTCATGAGAAATAAACCGTTTTTCTTGTCTTCCAGTTTCCAGCGCTTGCCTCATTATTTTGATAGCGAACCCAAAGTGAATTAGAGGTGGAACCCTGCACCGGGCAGCATTGAGGGTCTTAGAAGACTCGCTGCCTTTCACAAATTGGCACCCAAGGTGGGGCCCATCAGCGACGCGTGGGTCCGGTAGAGAGGTCCTAACGACGGAGTGAACGACTAAACGATTGGGGTATACCTGCCTGAGAAGACCCTTGTCTGGCTGCCGATCGACTGAACTTCACCAGTTCCGAACGGACCTCTCTCGAGTGACCTGCGGTCCTGACTGGGACCTTAGAGGAACGCCGCATTGATTGTTGGAGTGAGAGGACAACCAGGCGCTGGAAGGGGAAGACGAAGAACTGTCCATACGGTCCGGGTAAGGTCGTGAAAAAAACGACTTAAATTGATTGATTGAATAGTTTGATTGAAATACTAGTATTCCTTTTTTTGATATGGATTTATTTGCGACATTTCCCTGCTTGCAAACAACGAAGAATAGGAATATTCTCTCTTTGCAGGCAGCGAAGGACAGGTAGTGCAGACTTTTTGTCTAAATTGATTGATTGAGATATTCATTTTTGACCGATAAATACGTCATGCCTGTTTTCTCTAGATTGTTTGATTGTAATTGTTTTGGACCCGACCGTTCGTTAGAGGTCAGTCAGCCGGCACCGCCGGAAGGCACCCCTAACAAGGACATGTACGTAAAGTATGGATTAGCCACCGTAGCTTATAGCAAACTATGGCATAAATACACTAGGAAGGACCGGGTAAATCAGTGGCCACTGACGGGATCTTTCGATCCCGCTAAAATAGAAACGTTGGAATTAGCTCTCCACAAAAAGAAAACTAGACCAGCCATGTTTGACAGTTTTGGTTTATGGCGAAAAGAGGCAGCTCAAAGAAAAAAAAAGGGACAAAGCGTAGACAAGTATGTGCTTTACTAATTGCATTCGAAAATGACATCTACTCCACCGCCCCCCATTACAGGGGAACCTAGGAAGAGGGTAAACAGAGCGCTATGTCGGCGGGAAATGCCTTCTGACAATTTACCCAGAGGTTCCAAAACGTCTTAAAATCTAACGCCACTAATACTCTCCAGATTTGTTGGCCTGGCTTCGACCCATCTCGAGAAAATGTTTACATTAATGGAGGGTTCACATGAGAGGTCAACTCACTTGAAGGCTTCAGAAATAGGTCGCTGCTTTCTCCTTGGGTCTCCCCAAAGAAGAAAAAAAAAAAATTAAAAAGAAATCATTAACTTCCTACATCAGTGCAAGCTCATTTCACTGTACTTCAATTGCTACCAGGTTTTCGCCCCAACAATAAAACAAGACAACTCTGAAAAGAGCATGTTATATTTTCACTTCAAAGACACGACATGCTGGAAGCAACGCACTTTATTTCCAAAACCAATAATGACAATAATTGGCGCTCTTGTGCAGATTAAGACGTGATTACTATGTCAGTGTTTTCTGATTTTGGTTAGGAAGTAAACAAGATAACAATTCTGTTTGACGATTTCCGACTTTAACATTCAAAAGCCATACAAGAGAAACGCCTGAAACTGTAACTGGGAGAGATTTTTAGCGGTCGATCGATTTCAAAATATTTTACCCCTCCTAAAAGTGAAAGTTAAGTGATGGGGACACAAAATATTTATTTTGAGCATAAGGACTGCGCCTTCACTCGTGTTACACTTTCTGACAAATACAGAATCGGTGGTCTTTGTAAAATCACTATTTATTTCGTATGGGCCAAATCAAAAACAGAAAAAGTACTCCTGAAACAATAAAACAATTTAAAAAATTGCGTTGGCTAAAAATGCAACGCCAAGAAATCGCAATTTGGTACATTCAAGTAATTGTCATTCTCGAAAATAAAACAGCATAGATGCAGCTTTGTTAAATGTAAATAGGTAACATTTCTGTCACTCTTTAAAAAAAAAAAAAAGGCAGACTAAAAATGTGCTGGTGCCATCCATCAAGCTATTTTTGAAGCCTTTGGAGGCACGCAGACGCTATCTTCTAGGTCCCAATTATGTGCGTCAATAATACTCTTTCTAGGCGCTCCGGCCGTAAGAGCGGGGTTGGAACGGTCTGTGAACCTTTCACTCAGGAAGGCTACTCAGGCTAGAAGCAAACCAGGGTCTTTCAGGCCATTCAATGCCAGGAATCGGCGGCCGGCAGGACTGCAATTCCTCTGAGAGGAAAACCCCTCCGCGTGTATTACCTCATGTAGAAATCGCATACCAGAGGCAACGACAAGGGGTCTTTCTCCTCACTGTGCAATGTGCGCGAGAGATACGTACGGCGCTTGCTTGATATGCATACGGCAGTGGAGATTAACTGCTGGTTTCGTGCACTCCCTCTTCAAGCAGACGGGCGGCATTCCCAGGGGCCGCCCAAACAGGCGGGCGGATGGCGTCTGCTGCCCTCCTGCGAAGGCAGAGGCTGGGTGGCCCGCGGCGCGGCTCCCGGTGAGGTCATTCTGGTATGTGGAGCGCCCTGCTTTAAAGAATCACGCATTCCCAAAAGCGAGGCGGTAATTTCTGTTACATCAATCCACCTGTCTGATCTCTAAAAAACACTACGTTTAAAACCTATTAAGCGGCCAGGAAAAGGGCAACACGCTAACATATGGCTTTCCACAGAGTGCGATTTCGGCCCACTTCAATGAAATACGAGTAAATTATCAAATCTGCCTATGGGTTGATGGTCAACGCAATCATGGTACGAAGCCGCCGCTTCACAAAAACATACAAAATAAAAGCAAAAAGCGCATCATCTAAATAAATTTAAAAAAAATAAAAAACCTTTATCGTTATCGGAAATTAGCCGATTAAAACCTCTCCTTATGTGGCACGTCGGCCCGAAAAAGTCAAGTACAGCCCTTAAGCCCAGGGGAACAATCTGCATATATGTGGACTTCGCTTGGTGTTAGTGAAACACAAGTGAGCACATCTGGTCTGAAATAACAGGACAGCTCATATATGGTCTGAGCTTTCTTCTGGCTTCTAGATCAACTTGCATTCTATATGTGCCATCTGAAACCTCAGTATTACACCAGAAGTTACAACAAGTTCCTCATTGTCAAACCCCTTCTCTCCCTCCTAGCTAAAGACATCTCCTCACCTCTCCCCTGGACCCCCGAATGCCAGTCAGCCTTTAAAGAACTACGCAATGCCCTTTGTTCAGCGCCTGTCCTAGGAACCCCGGATTACTCCAAACCATTCTTCCTCTACACGCACGAGAGGGAGGATGTGCATTGTCTGTCCTAAAACAATCAATTGGTCACAAACAACGACCTTGTGCATATTTCTCTGCCACCCTCGATCCAGTAGCCAGAGCGCTGCCAGCGTGCCTGCGCGCTGTGGCAGCTGCAGCAGTATCGATACGCCAGAGCGAAGGAATAGAACTCTCCAATCCAGTCACTGTTTTAGTACCCCATGCAGTCGACACACTACTAAACCAGACCAAAACCCAACACTTGACTAGCGCCCGACTGACAGGATATGAGTTGACCCTGCTAGCACCGCACATTACCCTAAAGCGATGCACCACCCTCAATCCAGCCACACTGTTACCCCTACCCGAAAATGATCCTAGCGTGACTCCACTACACGACTGTGTGACACTAACCGATGAACAAACAAAGAGTAGAATAGATCTCAGAGACACCGCCTTTCTAGAACCAGATGGAGAACTATGGGTGGATGGTTCGTGCATCAAACTCCCAGACGGCACCACCTCAGCTGCATACGCTGTCACCACAGCCCGAACCGTTCTGGAAACGGCCCGTATTCCCCAACGTTCAGCCCAGGCTGCAGAACTCATTGCCCTCACACGAGCATGTATCTTAGCGACTGACACGACAGTTAACATATACACCGACAGCCAATATGCCTTCGGGGTGGTTCACCATTTTGGGATCTTATGGAAAGAAAGAGGGTTCCTGACTTCACACGGTACACCCATCCTGCATGGAGATTTAGTCTCCGCCTTGACGCAAGCAGTCCTCCTCCCCAAGAAGTTAGCAGTGATAAAATGCCAAGCACATAGGAAAGTGACTGATCTCATTGGACAGGGAAATGCACTAGCAGACGTTACTGCCCGAGCCACGGCAGGAGACAGAACTACGACACGAATGTATGTGACCAGGTCACAAGCTGAACGATGGACTGACGCTAGGACCACTATAAGGGACATACAGACGACAGGCACACAAGACTAATTGACCGAGTGGGAAAAGGTGGGACTAAAAGACGAGGAAGATTGCTGGAGAACTAAAGACGGAAATAAATGGCTGTTACCCAATGCCTACCTCATCCCCATATTGACCATGGCACATTTACCAGCACACATAGGCTCCACCCCCATGATTGAACTAGTCACCAGAGTATGGCATAATGTCAAGATAGCAGAATCTGCAAAACGCCTAGTACAACAATGTATAGTCTGCCTACAACAACCCAGGGAAGGGGACAGTAGTACCATGGGGAGGGTTTGGAGTCCCTGACCACCCCTTTGAAATCCTTCAAATGGATTACATTCAACTAGAGAGATGCCTTGGTCTAAAATATGTCCTGGTGGTTGTGTGCGCTTTTAGCAAATGGGTGGAGGCATATCCCACCCGCGACAATACCGCCTTAGCCACTGCAAAAGTATTGCTGAAAGAATTCTTCCCCCGATACGGCCTTTGCAGAATTTTATGGAGCAACGACGGCCCCCACTTCGTAGCCGAGGTGATACAGAACATACTGAGAGGGTTGGGGGTAAAACAAAAGTTCCATGCCGTCTTCCACCCCCAATCAGCGGGCCTGGTAGAGACACAATGCAACGTTGAAACTAAAACTAGCCAAAATAGTTGCCACGACCGGGTTGAAATGGCCCGACGCCCTCCCATTGGCATTATCATCGATGCGCTCCACCCCAACCAAACACCGACTGACCCCGTATGAGGTGGTCTTCGGCAGGCCTATGAGCATTTGGGCGGCACCAAGACCATCCTCCATTAACGATGTCCCGAACATATTAATGTCGGATTACTTGCATAAATTGACAAACGAGCTAACAATTATCCACCAACAGGTGCAGCAAGCCTTGCCTGATGTATCCAGGGGCCCGGGACATGAAATAAAGCCAGGCGACCATGTATTGATTCGCAACTTCCAAAGAACGAAGAATCTGGAGCCTAGGTGGACGGGCCCCTGGCAAGTCCTGATCACCACCCGAACTGCCCTCCGAGTGGAAGGAAAACGAAACTGGCTGCACGCTCAAACGAGTCCCTCCAACCCTGGCAACCTGTGAAGGGGTGGAGGTGCAAGAGGAAGTACTCGCGAGAGACCGACCAGCTCTCAGTTGCTCCCCACAAGAAGACACCCTCGAACTATCAGAATTTCCCGACCCCACGGTGCCATCCAGGAAAGGGCACAACCTAAGATCGACGAAAGGAGGGAGCTCCAACGACCAGGCCACCAACTAAGTCAAGGTCTCAGATCGGTAGCACAGTCAAACAACGCTACCAGGAAAGCGCCAGACAAAAGGCTGTGGTCCTAACAGTTGTTGAGCTCCTCGAAGATGATGGAAGAAACTGACACCTGCAAAACCACCGCAAAGACACCAAGACTGCTAACCTGCACAGTACAAAGACAATTGCACTTGTAGCCGCATTTCTCACCTGTCTCCTGCTAATGGTCGCACTCTGGATCATTGAAGAGAATGCACCTGCATACAGAACATTGTCACCCACCATGCAACCAACCACCAAGAAAGAACACTACCTGGTATCACTACCGCCACATCTCCGAGAACGACGCAAAGAATTCTGGAATAATTCTTTCGTGCAGATGTTGCACCAGCACAATCTTGCCACCAATGCTACCAACTGTTGGGTCTGTGGGCTGTTACCACATGCCATTGAACATTCCATCCCTTTCATCCCTTCGCCCTTTTCTATTCACGGATCTTGCCTTGCCTGGGTGATGCTCCTACAAGAAAGTTACAAAGACAATGCCACTTCCGACGGAACAATCGCCCAGTTCTACAACGAGTTCTGGCGAAACAAAACAGGAAGGACAGCCACCCCCTTCTGCCCTCACACCTTCAATGCGACATTCCAGATTAATGTCCCCTCCAAAGAACGAGTGGAAATGCAAGTGTTCAATAATCCTAACAGAGCCACATTTTCCTACCTGAAGAAAAGAACTGCTGCAACACTGACTGTGGCCCTATCTGTGGCGAACGTCTCTGGCCTTGTATGCATTGAAGGCCGTGGGACTAAGAATGTGGGTCACAGCACCTGTAGCATTGTAAGGACTTTGAACACTGCCAACCCCCAGCGCTTGTTGCATCACCCAATATGTACTTTTTTTGTGGAACCAAAGCCTACACCTGGCTCCCAAGAAACTGGGGGGCACGTGCTACATCGCCTTTGTTTTGCCACCAACCTACACAGCCCCTGGAGAGCATCATCGAGAAAAGCGTTCTAAAGACATTGATCAAGCAGACTCTGCCTCATCACAGTTCCTCGACGCAGCAAAAGGGCTCGTCCCGCTATGGGGTCCGATGGCAAACAGCCGAGCCATCAGACATCTGTCCCAAGCGGTAGAGACCGCCCTGAACGTCACTGCTGGCATCCTCACCAACAACACTGCTGAGCTCCAAGCGATCCGTCTGGTTACCCTGCAAAATCGCATGGTCCTGGACGTGGTACTAGCTGACCGTGGAGGAGCATGCCGCATCATCGGTGCCAGATGCTGTGTATACATTCCTGATAATTCACCTTCTGTCTATGAAGCAATCGAACATCTCCATAGACTATCTTCAGAAATTCATCAAGGATCAGAGACTTGGACAATTGGAAGTTGGCTTTGGGGCATCTTGAAGGAGTGGGGTTGGAAAATATCAATGATTCTCTTGGTCCCAGTATTGACAATATGTGGTTGTTGTTTGGGTATACACTGTATACCACCTTTGTGTTCTCTTTGCATAACTACCTTGCACCCTAAGACTATGGACACTCAGCTAACAAAAATGAGAGTAATGTATGATCAAGAGATACAGGGCATTATGGAGTTTGAAATAGACTGACAAGCTGGCTAGTTATGTTCAAAGGGGCCACTGTTAAAAGCAAAACTACAATTGTGAACATTACCTGCGCCATCTTGTCTGGTGGAATTCTATGTGCATATAAGTTGCAGTCATTTTAATCTATCACAGTCATTTTGTACTCTGTTGGTCACCTTTGTTTCACCCTGCCCTTACTAGCATCCCTCTGACCCTCTGACCGACCTGGTATGTGTGCTGGGGGCTATAAACTCTATTGCCACAACAAACCTCAGCGCCACTTACTGCCACAAACTAGTTTTTCCTCTCATCTCTGTTTTCAGGCAAACCTTTGGACACACTACCCCTCACTGCACCTAGTTACACAAACAGGTTCCAAACACCAAAAAGACTCTTGCAACATGATTTATTGCACTGCAAACAGCAAGCCTTGTTGTTACCAACAATGGGACCTGTTTTTATCAACAGAACGGACTCTTAGATCTGGCCGGTCTCACATGTTTTAGACCCTGAAGCAAGGTCCAGCTGCAAGATAAGATTGTCTGTTTGACCTGGGTGGGAAGAGAATTACTGTTGGGCTTGTGTGACAACCTGCCCGGGCGGGGACCCCAAGCTTGTGTAACCATGTTAATCAAACAAATGCATTGTGTCAAACTTGTATAAAAGGAAGAGCCAAAGGAGTTGTCAGCAGAGCACCTCCCTCAGACATCCCGGTGTCTCAGTTGACGTGATCTCCTCATGAGAAATAAACCGTTTTTCTTGTCTTCCAGTTTCCAGCGCTTGCCTCATTATTTTGATAGCGAACCCAAAGTGAATTAGAGGTGGAACCCTGCACTGGGCAGCATTGAGGGTCTTAGAAGACTCGCTGCCTTTCACACCGCAAGCTGCTCCTAAAGGGCCCTAGTGAGCATCATAAACTTTTAAGATATGGTAAATCCACCCTACCCATAATGCATTGCATGCAAGACAGTACCACGAGAACATTCAAATTGCTATGTCCATATATACAATTAGTAGCTTTTACAAAGGATAGGGACAGGAGCCAATTAAAAAGAGGGGCGGGGAGAAAGAGGGGCGGGGAGTAGGCGGAGCTTTATGCACATGTCCTGAATACAGCATGTCTTGAAGAGACAGCACAAGTGCTGCCTAGGCAGACCTAAAAAGAAGGATGATAGCTATGTGTTCTGGCTCTTGTTCAGTCTGGAATTTTGTTAAAGCTCTCTATTCTTTAAAAGGGGCTGCAGTGAGTAGTGGCAATAAAGTTGACAGCAATAATGTTAGCCTACAGTCTTACCATAAAATCCTACCTCTTCCATCCATGCTCTTATGGAAACTACTGAACAATATTCAAAAGTCTCTGGATACAAATTGAATAGGGAAAAGTCGGAAGTTAAATCCCTCAATTCCCATGGTACAAAGGACTTATACATTAAGTATCTGGGCATCGGATTTGGTTCCGACCTAATAAGACACTAAAACACAAGGAAAAACTCACCCTTCAGAAAACAGACTTATTAGAAAGCTGATCACCTAAATTCATCACCCGGTGGGGCTGAATTCAAACTATAAAAATAATGATTACCCCAATAATTAACTATTTAATCAGTATGCTACCTCTATTACTCTGACGACTTCCATTGTAAATTAGATAAACTATTCACACATTTTATCTGGCCAGGTAAAAAAGCTAAAATAGCATTGAAAAAACTCAGCCGGCCTGATACGCTAGGATGTTTCAATCTTGCCAATTTGAGAGATTACCAGACAGCCTTCTTAGCTAAACAAGGAACTCATTGGTTTCATACACCCAACTACTACACACCCACTTGGCTGGAGGTTGAAACAGCCATCTTGGACAACTTAGTTCCTGCAAGTCATCAACTGTAAACATCTCACTATTTCCAAATACATATTGAGAAACACCAGAAATGCCCTATCAACCCTTGATAAAAAAAAATTACCTTCACAGATGAAACTTTCCACTCTAGCTTCTCTCTGGCACAACCAGAACATCACATATGAAGGCCGGACCCTCTCTTGGGGCTCATGGATCACCAAAGGTATCTTTCCCCCAAAACAACTAGGCTTGAGAACCCCTTCCCTAACTTTCTCGAACTTAAAAACATAATACCAGTTGGAAGATCAGGAATTCTACAACTTTAAACTTAAGACGCCCATTACCGAATCTAAACACCATTACAGAGATCCATCCCTTCCATCACTCATTTATGAACTTAATAAACTAGTCCACCATGTTTCCAAATTCTATCACTTATTATAACCTAACTCATCAAGGGCAAGCAAAGAAAATTACTGAATACTGGGACACTCATTATTCTAATCCCATATCTGTGGCCGATTGGAATGCCATATGGATATCGGTCACCTCACATAAAATTTCCCCAGTACTCTCCCAAGCCAAATTTTAGCTAATACACAAAGCCTACTGGACACCTTCCCGCCTACACATCCTGCAAATTTTGGGAAGCCCCATTTGCTAGAATTGTAATGAGGAAAATGGAGACCTCGCTCACCTAATTTTCCACTGCAAATCAGTAGGCCCCTTCTGGGACAATGTTTTCTCCTTTATCTCAAAACATTTTAATATATACCCCCAAGAAGGAATTTTCATTTCTTATCAAAGGCTTCCTTGACCCGAACATCAAGTGCCCCGTTGACCGTCTTCTACTCGATCTACTGTTGTCACCTGCAGTTAAAACGATCACCTCCAACTGGAAGACCACACACAAGGCTTCTTTTCGAGCCTGGTTAAACTGAGTATCACACATCAGGGGTGCTGACAACGTTACTCTAAAAAATTCCTCCTGGAAACCACAACACATATGGATCTATATGGAAACCCTGAGAACTATTTCGCTACCACCAAACCTCCATAAGCTGATGGTCCATGGTCTATACCTTAACACTTGGTACAGCTGATTCTTATTCACATTTTTATGAGTGATACAGATGCTTCGAGCTACATAATTGACCTCTCCATTGCCTCTTTGTGCAGATTCCTTTTATGTATTAATTTCAACAACTCATTTTTTCCGTGGTTATGTATCGATTGACATTTACATTGTCTATGTTAACGCATCTTTTCTTCCTAAGTGACATTGTGGCCCACGAACGATCGTTATAGCTTATTTGTTTTCTTCTTTTTATTCATTCCAGTCTTATTTTGTTCTTGTTGTGTATCAAAAATTAATAGATTATTTTGAAATTAAAAAAGCCAGATTCAACCAAAAGACTTATAGAGACAGGTTGATCATTTTGTTGGACACAGAGCACTGGAAATTATTCCCAGATGTTGGGAATCAACCAAATCTAGTAGCTTTCAAAAAAAGAAAGGGAAAAAAAAAAAAACAGAAACCGAGAACTGTTGAAGAAAAAAATCAAAAGCGCTATCCCCATCTCTGAAGAAGGCTCGGCTCCTCTAGGTGCAATTCCATGGCCGCCAAAGCCCACTTATATGGAGGGAATTTTTTTTTTCACAGGATCCTTATTTTAGATGAGGATCTGTCATCATCTGGGAAGGAGGAGCATTGGTGGATCGAAGATCTGCCTTCAACATGGTCATAAGCCCTATGTCAAAATCCAGTGATTTAGCAAACAAATTAATAAACAAAAACGGGCAGCATTTATTTCACACTGATTATTAATTTTCATTAATGTGAAAAACTCTAGGTTTTTTTTTTTTTTTGGTTTTTTTTACTTATAGAGCGCTCGTTCACCAATTGGTTTCATGGCGCTGGAGACTAGGGGGGTGCCAATCCGGAACAGTTTATTCATAAGCTTGTGTGAATAACCAAGTTTTAAGAGATTTTCTGAATAGGAGCAGATTGGTGCTAAGTCTAATTTCCAGGGGGATGGAATTCCACAGGCGTGGGGCTAAAGTCGCAAACCTGCAGCCCCCCTGGCGTTTCAGTTTGAAGGTGGGTATTGTCAAAAGGTGAAGTTGGGCTGAACGATTCCGAGTGGGGGTATAACGAGAAACAAGATAGTCAATGAATTTTGGGCTAAGGCCGTTTAGGGATTTAAACACCAAACATCCGACTTTGAAGGCACATCGCTGCGGAATAGGGAGCCAGTGCAGCTTCCTGAGGAGGGGAGAGGCGTGCTGCCATCTGGGCTGATTATGTATCATTCGAGCCGCTTGGTTCTGTACCAACTGAAGTCGTTTGGTGAGGCCAAGTGGAAGTCCCAGGTAGGTGGCATTTGCGTAGTCCAGACGAGACAGCACAAGAGCTATTACCACCTGGACCAAAGCAGCGTGGGACAAAAACCTGCTTATTTTCCTAATTTTTCGTAGTTGTAGGAAACAGGCAGAGACCACTGTGCCTACATGCGCTTTTAAGGACAGGTCGTTGCCTATTGTAACCCCTAAACATTTTACTGAAGTAGAGGGGGTAGGAGGAGGTCCCAGATTATTAGGCCAATATTGTGGACCCCATGGATTGCAAGCTCCCCCTGTCAAAATTAGTTCAGTTTTGCTGGGATTGAGTTTTAAATGATTAAGATTCATCCATTGCTGGATGAAAAGCATAATAGATTGAAAGTTGGTTATAGATTCGGGGGAGTTATCGATTGAGAACATGAGTCACATTTGCAAACTCTGTGGAAAAGAAAGGCTAGACATGCTTCCCGAGCTATACTAAAGAGGGGGTTATCCTACGCTGGGTGTGGGGGGAGGAAGGGATACATCTACTAAGAGGGGGTATTTTATTATGTTTCTGCACCTCAACTGTAGGTACACATCACAGAGGAACAGTTTCACAAAATACAGCCTGTACAGGCAACATGCAAAACCTTCTTTTAAGTATGATTATGGTTAGCCATTCAATTACATTGGAAAGGCTTGTCTGAAATAATAGCCATTTAAGTATTCTGCATAGCTTTCAGCTGTTTTTCAACAGCAGACTCTTACTCAATGTTAGCAGCCTACCTGCTAATAGGTACAGGCACAGCACACAACAGCCTTCTTGCAGTTGTCCCAGATTCCTGCAGCGAAAATGGCCAGGTTCCTGCGTCCTAAACAAATCAAATGCAGACCACATCTCTCACCAAGGCCAAGCTGTCACTGAGCTAAGCCAACACTGCCTTCACCACAGCAGCCAGTCCGGTATCGTAGGAAAGGGGCTGAAACACTGACCACTCCCACCCCCACTTGGCTATACGAGTCAGGCCAATTATCCAGCATCTTTCCTCGCAGAAGGCTAACTCTTAAGGCGAAAACCACTCACAAGACAACCTTCTAGTCAGGAATGTGCCCATCTGTTTATGAATCTATTAGGAATAAGGAAACCTTATAACTGTGACACTGTTGTGTCAAAAGGATGTGACAGCCTTCAGCACAATCCAACTCCCATTTGACAGAGGGGAAAGGAGCAGCACACAATCTACAGACTCCTAGGTGTTCCCTCTGGACCATTTTGGTACCTCTGGCACAGGACACCATGATTTGCAGCTCTCGCCAGGTTTTAATTTCAAAACCCCTCCTCCCCCGCCCCCAAGTCTAACTTCTACATTTTCAACCCACTTCAGTTCCCTTCTGCTTGCACCCTCCTACAGAAGAGTTTTAAAGGTGGCTCTAAACTGGGAAATAGCAAACAATTATATGTGGGTGCATTCACAGAACTGAGTTCTATTCTCGAATTTCCATGAAGTTTTGTAACAATCTATGCGGAACAGACTATGGATTCTCATTACACCAATGTTTATTTTATCTACTCTATGCAGATACATTACCTCAAACTCTTATACCATGTTGATTTATAACAACTAAAACTCTGTTATAGCCATCAAACCGTTGTCAACTTTCTACCATGCAGAAGGATAAATTTATGAAAGTACATAATCACAGGGACTATAAGATAGACAAATAATTTTCCCTCTGAGACAGAGGTGACTAAACTCTTATGGAATGGAAAACCGGCCCGGATAGCGATGACCAAATTATTTCGCTCATGGTACGACGGGGGCAACGCACTACCAACATACAAACATACTATTGGACATCCCAACTAGCCGTAATAAACCAATGGATCCATACCCCACACACGGATCCGGCCTATCACCTCGATAGACTTGCACTAGGTATAGGGGGTCTTAACCGAGCACTATATAACACTAACCACAAGATGGCCTGATTAGGGCCGACAAAACATACGATTCACCTTTGGCATACAGTGCACAGAAAGCTCGGATGGAACAAAAAGATCACACAAGCAACGCCCCTCTGGGATACTGCCATGCTAGGCACATTACGCAACAGTAAAGGATTCAAGCAATGGGATGACATAGGGATATGGCGGGTGGGAGATCTATGGGCCAAGGGAAAAGTAATTCCATTCACCCAACTTCAAGACCAATACGAGATGGCAACTACAGAAATGTTTGGCTATCACCAAATTAGACACGCATTGGAGACAGCCATCCTGCCCGACACCGTCCTTCCAGAGGCTTCTCCCTTGGAAGACAGGCTACTGACAGAACCCATGCACAAAAAAGCCACACCTTTAACATATCGGAAACTTATTAACAATCACCCCGACCCCACACAATCCCTCCGGGAGAAATGGCAGAAAGAGGTGAGAGAATTGGACGAGACAGATTGGCAAGAGGCGCTAGCGCCCCCGAGAGAGGTGGCAATCTCTTCAAAACTGCGCTTAATCCAACTTAAACTGTTACATCGGATTTATTACACTAGGGTTACGTTATATAAAATGGGAAGGTCAGTCAGTCAGCTCTGCCTACGACAGTGTGGGGCAACAGGCACATTTTACCATACACTGTGGGAATGCCCTGAAATAGTGACATATTGGGAGGCAGTAATGTCAACAATAACGACAGTAAGTGGGGCCCCGGTACCACCAGAGCCTAGGAGATGTCTATTGAATATATGGGAGGCCACAGATCTTAATAGTGCAGCACAAAGTTGGGCGACCCTAGGTATGACTATAGCTAAGAGGAACGTCGCAAAACAATGGGGGGCAAGGAGTACTCCCCACTGTAAGGGACTGGAGAAATGATATGGATATGGCGATGGTGGCCGAAAGAGCGGTGTACATGCATAGAGGGTGCCCCAAGAAATGGGGACGGGTGTGGGGAAGATGGAACGCCTTTAGAGGCAACATATGTGCAATGCCGACTGATGATTCATTAATGGAGAACAGTGACTGAATCGTAAACTATAGAATGACCCAGATTGTAAAGAGTTTTATATTATAATGTATAAGCTATTCTGTAACAGAGGAAAGAGCTACATCGTATGGATATTAATGGTCTCAATGTTTCCTAAAATCAATGATGTTCTGTACCAAATAAAAAATAAAAAGAGTTTAAAAAATAATAATTTTCCCTCTCCTGCTCACACCTTTTGCCGATCAGACGTATAAGAAAACTGCTCACAACACACTGATCCTATCCAGTAAGATGCTCACTTCCCCTCCACCCTTTTTTTTTTTTAAAGGGGAAATGCCATTCTTCTCTTCGACTGGTCCCTCTTCCCCACTTCATGGCAACCTGAAGGAGGCATAAGGAACTTTACACACCAACAGAACATTACCAAAGAACACAGCACTAGAATGCCTTTGCATATTTTACTTACTATGTAGGTTATATTTAGGAGTTTTAAACCACACTGCAAGTAGCCTTAACATTTTTATAAGATCAACAAATATGGAATACAACGGTACCCTGGTATGACCATACATAAAAGGTGGCACAGTGTACATGTAAAGTCAGTCACTTGTCAACTGGCACTGACCAAACAGGCAAGCTTTATGGCCAACTACAACTGATCTTACTCATTTGGTGATGTTCACTGGAAAGTGCTGACCTGCTGTTTGTTGCAAGCGCAGAACCACATGTCGTGAACACAAGCTTTCTTGTGTGAGAAAACACCTCTTCTGCACAAACACATCGAGGACTAACTTGCACTGCACAAATGCCACTCTCGCTAACAGCAGCCCTGCAAGGGACATCTTGAGGATTAAACTAATCGGGATTCAGTTGGCTTAGCAACCATTCATTACACAGTTCAGAAATAGGCCAGCAATCCATTCCACTTTCTGATGCGAGCAGTTAACAGATAACTGGCCTGCCGTGTTCTTTGCTCTCTTGCTGGAGAGACGGTAAAGGGTGTCTTAAAATGTCAAGCTTCGGGGGAGACTCTTGTGCAAAACAACCCGTGTACCTGCCATGGACTCCAGACACACAGCACATAACAGAGAGCATAAGCTTACACACCACCGCAGCTCCAACAGAAAGGGAAATTCAAAGCCTGTTAGGAGAGATAATGAGGCTTCAAACATTCCGTGTGGCAAGTTCCACATGTGCTGTCACACCAAACTAAAGTTACTCTTCACAGCCAAAGACAATTCATGGTGTACAGTAAGAATATTAGCATGTCTAACAAATGGACTTCGCACCTTGAGGTACAACGTGCATAGAATTCTTCCTCGGGGGTGATTAGAGAAGAGGAGGAAAGCTTTAGCTGTCCTTTCAAGCTGGGGGCATGTGCTAAAAGGCAAGGACTCACAGGCTGAGGCACAAGGACATGTTCTATCGCAGCATTCACTGCACCTATCCAGAGGCATCTATACTTCAAAATCACTTGTGGCCATAAGGGTAACCAACACAGAACAATTTGGTGTACACGATATTATACGTGTGCTATAAAGGAAGCACATAATTGTCTATTTATACTAGTCACTGTAAGAAAAAAAGCGCACATGTACACACGCAGATGAGTTCGTAAGTTAGTGAACAGTTCTACACCAGAAGGCATGAGCTCTGATACTGGCTTCTCCACTTCATTTAAACTGTGTGATGAGAGATCAATCATTATCACCTAAAGCCACAGCTGCCTGACCTATTAAGACCGTTTTGAAACAGGCTAAACATAACCAACTAGTGGTGAATTATGCCAAAATTGGGCAAGTCTGTTAAAAAGTACTTTGCTATGTAGGATTGATCCTCAATCATTGCCACAGAATTCAGTGAAAGCAGACGCCTTTGAGTGGCAAGAACGTAGCTAGGTCAACCATACTTTTTAACCTGTCTCTTAGTTTAGTTGTATTGGTTCAAACTGACAAAACCTCCAAAGTATGCATATTAATCTTTTAATGTGTTTGTTTAAAGGCATTGATCCATGTGTTTCAACCAGACAAAGCCAAAATCAATATGCAATATTTAGTGCAATGCATCATAACAGCCACTGACAGGTTGAGCTCACAACAAAGCATGTACGGCCAACATTGTTAAGAGGACAATCCTGCCCAAATTATTACACTTTTTTTAGAGCCATGCTAATATACCTTCCACAAGTGATATTAAAGTAAATAAATGCCGATACTGTATATTTTATTGTGAGCACTTTAAGCATAGATGATCCCCATGGTATCTACAACTACCCGTACTATAGGGCAGATCCCTTCCGCATATGTAATTTTATTACTGGGCTGCGCAATGCAAGAGACACATCAAGTTGACTGAGATCAAGATAATTACCTTGCATTTGTTGAAGTTATAAAGGAATAGCATACCCAGTTTAGCACTACTAAAATATTCTCACCCCAAACACGTTAAATTGGAGCATTTTAGTTAAAGTATGGATAGATATATTGAGATATTTCAATGTACCTATCATGGATACATTAGTTACAAATATCTCAGAGGCTAGCATTCAGATCTCAAACACTTTACAATTGGCATAGGATCTAAATATGTTTTTTTAATTAGCTATATGGCAATGGCACACTTAAGTCATTTCAACAGATAAGGGCGCAATTCTATATCTCCCAGAAATAACGTTTTATAATTATTTGCAAATACGGGCCAAACAGAATGCCAAGATCAACGAAATGGTGCCGGGCTGCTGACTTCAGATATATGTAAGCTTACCCGAGGAAGATCCACAAAGGAGCTCCGGGTATTACCACATTTTTAGGTCGAGCCTACAGTAGCGCGCATGCGCTGCTCTGCGAGACTTTATGTAAGGGGCTTCCAAAAGCTGACCACACGCTCGTGCACAATGGCCTTTTCCGCGCGGTTACCCGCACGGCCGCCATGTGTTTTCAATTATTGCGCCCGGCGGCCGTGCGGGTAACCGCAAGCAATAGGCCATGGTGCACGCTCTCACCGCTCGCGGGCTTCTTTTTAGGTCGAGCCTGTAGCAGCGTGCATGCGCTGTTCTGGCGAAGGCTTTATGTAAGGGCTTTTGAAATCTCACCACACGCTCGTAGGCCACATCTGTTTTCAATTATCGTGCACAGATGCATGCGCGATAATGGAAAACAGATGTCTCGCTGTGGCGCGCGCGCGCGCGCGCACCACTCGCCTGCTTGTTATCCCTTGCCTTAGAAAGGGTGTTTGGTCGGGTTTGTGAGTGCGGATGTCCTGCCGCGCTACCTCTATGACGGACGCCATCCTGGGTGAAAAGAGCGCACCCGACATATTGATACGGTCATTTCCGGGTGTGCAAATTGTGCCCTATTTCGATTTGTACCTTCTCGAAACAGGGGATAATGAACTAATTGTGCAAGTCTCTCCCAGTTCAGAGGGACGCATAGTTGGAAAGTGCTCTATATTACTGCACGAAATGTGGCAGCTTGTGTCAGATCACAATTGTGCGGCTAAAAGACCTTGATGTGTGAAATTAGCACCAGAGGTGGAATCACGTTTTGGATGCATTTTGCACCCGAAATGATTTGCGATGCCCTATTTTGCACCTGAAATGATTTGCGACGCCCTCGGAATGAGGGCCTAAGTGTTTCCAATGGCAACAGATTGTTCTCACCCCAGTAACTCATCTTTCTTTGCTCAGTATTTCTGAGTGACTTGAAGCCCTGACCTGTGCCGCGTTTGTGGCTCTTCTGGTGGCCCTTCGGAAAGAGGCCGCACATATCAATATGTCCCTTACACTTCCCTCCTTCGTCGAACATACAATACTGACCTCAAGAGAAGCACGAGAGGCGCCCTGAAGAGCAGGGACTTGGCACTTTTCCCGCTCTAGGAATCTAAATGTTTGCTTTTTGTGTTGTTTCGATATCCTGTTTGCAGATAAACAGACGCGTTCTTGTGTTTCTTTGTTTTGCCTCAGAAAACGCTTAATGTATATGAACAGACAGAAAGATGGCCTGTGATGGTTGATATGAATGTATGGCCGAAACCGATTCAGACCAGGGCCGGCGTTGGCTCTCCCAATGACTTCCTTCTCAAAGGATTCCCTCACTACCACCTCTAGCAGCGCCCCTCATCTCTCCCTAGTTAAACTGGATTGTTCAGACATCTCTACTCCACCCTTCCAACAGCCTGCCAGAATCTGGGGTCAGAGCCTTCCATAGGGCGGAGCCTCCGATTAGTTCCTCATACGCGCTTTCATGTCGTTCCATGCCTCCTGCCTGCCAGATATTGTATTTCTCCGTGCCCAGAGCACGCTGCCAACTGCAGTCACTCCAGGCAGAGGTGTTTTGCTATTAAAAAAAACCCATAAAGTTATTTAGTGTGCATTTCACTGTGTGCGAACCGAAGCACAGCACCATGCGCCCCAGGTACTGAGGATGCCTGCCTCCGGCGCCCCCTGCAGCCCTGGTGAAGTCGATGCCCCCGTGCCTCCAGCCGCATTTCACAAACAAGAAACCTCAACTGTCGTCCTTTAAAGGGGGCGCATTGTTTTAATTTCCACACGCGCATTCCAGATACGCCAGTGGTAAATCACCGTTGGCGGAACGATCCGTTTGTGTTTCTTCTTTAGGCAGGTCAGCCAGGTAATTCCACTGCACACGTTTTGCACAAGATGAACCGATCTGTTTATGGAACAACACAGCCTCGGTGCCACAAAAACAAGGTTCAAGCCTGCGTCAATTATACTTAGCATGGGTGGACCGGACATAAGCTGCACATTGACATGTTGTAAATATACAGCATCCATGCACCTTCACTCGGTGGCTTGAGACAAACATTTAGGGGTGCCTCAAGGTTCGAAATGCTATGACCTTTGAAGGAACTTCGATTTCCCAGCTTTGGAGCGTCTACAACGCCCTAAATGCTGTTATAAAATCACCTTGGCTTCAGTCCTAATCCGTGTGTTGCTAAATAACACATTTCACAACGCATCGCCCGAGTTGCAACTTTCACCACCACACGCTAGTTCTTCCTGCTCTCAAGTGACGTAGCTGTAGGCCTGTACCACCAGCATTGTAAGAATTCCTTTTTTTTAGGTCACTTTGGCCATCTCGCAACAATGCCCTTTGGAAAGTGGGGCATTTGGCTAAATATTCAACTTTTTAGCAATTCTCGAAGAATTCCAGGAGTGCCTTAGAGAATCTGCAAGTGTTTCAAATGACAACGAAAAATAACCTGCGCATATCCATTTGTACACACATAAATGTATCTGTGCAGCTTTCCACGTGCAGAAATATGAAGCTATAGTCTGTTTGTGTTTGTATTTTTTTTTGTTTCTTCTCTTTTCTTTAAGTCAAATAGTCTTAATGACTTACTTATCCACTCATTGCTGACTTCTCACTTCCACCTTCAACCAGGTGCTACATAAAAAAAATATATTGCAATTTTATATTGCAGGATCATTCTTCAGAGGTGCTTCTGTGTGCAGTACACTTTATTCATGTTTTGCCAGCATGTTTTATTGCTTTTGGTGTCATTTCAAAACCCAGCTTTGGAAACCGGTTTTCTAGTAATGATGGAAACACTACATCCTTTTCGATTTTGTGTAATGTGGAGGCATTTTCCTCATAATTTCTTCACTAAAGGCGCAGCTCTGTCCTGGCAATCTTTTTTTCCAGTGGGGATTAGCTCCTAATATTGACCTTCGTTTTATTACAGTCCAGGCAAATGTAGCTTTTTTCCTCTCTGCATAAAAAGTGTTAGATATCTGCCGAATAACTGCAATATTCATCTGAAAGAGACACGTTAGTGACAGATTCCTTACCTTAGAATATCCCCAGGCGTCAGGCTGGATCCGGAAAGTTTTTGCGTAGCAGTACCCTTGCGCGCCGGTAGGCGGCGTCGTGCGGCTCCGCGTCCGTCGCCGGGCGTCGTGATCGCCGGGATGACGTCGCGGGCAATACTTAGGCGCCGCCCTGCGCGCTGACGTCAGTTCTTTTCCGCGCCAGTAAGCGCAGATCCGGGAAGAGCAGTGCCCTAGTCACTTTTTGACTATCTTTTTGGTGAATTTTTTCACTGTTTCTTCAACGAGTCTTCACGACTCCTAAGGTGTCGTAGGGATGCCCGGCTTTAAGCCCTGCGAGGAATGTGGTCGCATGATGTCGATCACGGACCCGCACCTAGAGTGTCTCTTTTGTCTCGGCCGAGACCACGACACGAAGTCGTGTCCTGACTGCCGGAAACTTCATCCTAAGGCTTTGCGAGAGCGGTCTCGAAAGCTCCTCGAAGTCCGGCATTCGGCTCCGCGCCGCACCAAGCTCCCGGTCCCGGGAGAGGTCGAGGGGCCGGACGCGGAGTCCCAGCCGTTCGTCGGATTCAAAGTCTTCGCGCTCCTCCGGTAAGTCGAAGCACAAGAAGTCTAAGCGGCGTCATCGCTCTAAGACTTCCCCTCGCCGGTCTCGCGACTCAGCTGAGGTCCCCGTCGGCACCGTCCCCGCGGCCCCGGACGTGCCTGTTGAGTTACCCCCGCAGTACCCGCCCTACCCGGGCTCGGGGGTGACTCCGGCCGATATACAGGAATTCCTGTCGGCCATGGCCCGCCTCTTCGGGCCTCAAGGTCCCTCCGGTGCGCCTTCGGGCCCCGCGGGCCCTGATGGGGTTGCTCCGGCGTCGCCGTCGACTCCGGTCCTGGCGTCGCCTGTCCCACCAGCCTTCGTCCCGGCCTCGGCTCCGGCCCCGGCCTCGACCCCGGCTCCGGTGGTACCACAACCCCCATCGACGCCGGTTGACCTAACCACGCCTCCGCCGACGCCGATGTCCCCGGTGCCGTTTCCGACGTTGTCCGGGGCTCCGGGCGGCGTCGTTCCCCGGTTCTCTCCGGGTCCGGACATGGAGCCGGACCGGCGCCGCCCGACGCCGCTTTCCGGCGCCGATGAGACCTTGGGTCCCTGATGTCCCTCCTCCTCCATATTTTCAACCTGAGGAGGACCAGGAGAGCTGGGAGGGGTCTGAGGACCCTCTCACACAACAGTGCGAGTTTGACCCGGACTGGGTTGAGGAACTTGGGGATGCCAGTGGTCTGGATACCTCCCCTGACTCTGGCATGCTGTCTCCTCCCGTGGCAACGGAGGAGGGGGCTAATTTTGCAACGGTGTTGCGTAGAGCTGCTGGAGCCTTAAATCTCCAGTTGCCTACAGTGGTCGTCAGGTCTAACATCCTGACTGAAGTGCTTCAGCCGGCGGCCTCCTCTGCGGAGACTGTGCTGCCGTTCAACGAGGCACTGACTGACGTTCTTTGGGTGCCTGGTCCAAACCCACCACAGGGGCTCCTGTGGATAGGAACGTGGCCCGACGCCATCGCCCTGCTCCGGGCGACCCCTGTTTCTCTCCCAACACCCTACCCCTGAGAGCTTGGTTGTCCAAGCCTCTGCCTCCCAAACCGCCTTCCCTACCGCCCTCCGGATAGGGAATCCAAGCGCCTGGATCACTTTGGGAAGAAGGCTTTCACTTCCTCCAGTGCTGGCTTGCGGTCTGTTAATACCGCTTGCCTCTTGGGCCGATACACCCACTCCCTGTGGGATTCGGTGGCAACTGTTTTGCCGCAGTGTTCTGAGGAGGTCCAGACACTGCTTACCCGCGCCATTGCGGAAGGGCGTGATGCGGCTAAATATACCATCCGCTGTGGCCTTGATACCGCCGACTCGCTGGGCAGATCGCTTGCAACGACGGTGGCGCTGCGTCGCCACGCCTGGCTGAGAACCACTGGTTTTTCAGGGGATGTCCAGAATACACTCATGGACATGCCCTTTGATGGAGTCGGTCTTTTTGGTTCGAAGGCAGACCATGCGCTGGAGCGCTTCAAGGACTCACGGGCTACTGCTAAGTCCCTGGGCCTTGCTGTTGTGCGCCCTCCGCTCACGTCTGCTTTTCGCCCCTTTCGTGGCCATGGAAGGGGCGCCCAGTCACGTCCACAGCCCGGCCAACGGCCCGCGCAGCAAGCGCCTTCGCGTGGCCGAGAACGTGGATACCGCCGTGGCGGTTCGGGCAACCAGCGTGCGGGTCAGGCCACCACCTCCAACCCGTCCGCGGCCTCCAAGCCCTCCTAGTCCCTCTTTTCAAGGGCACAGTACGCCAGTCGGGGGCAGGGTCCGCCATCACCTTCATCGCTGGCGTCCCATCACCTCGGACAGGTGGGTCTTGGACATTGTCCGAAGGGGCTACTTCCTCCCCTTCGAGACCACCCCCCCAGCCATGCCACCTCAATTCCACCGCATGTCAGGGGATCACTTGGTGCTTCTACAGAAGGAAGTCACGGCCCTCTTGGCCAAAAGGGCCATCGAGCATGTTCCGACCCCAGAAGTAGGGCGTGGTTGCTACTCCCACTACTTTCTGGTGCCCAAAAGGACAAGGAGGACATGCGTCCTATCTTGGACCTCCGGAACGCCAATCGCTTCCTCCGGAAGGAGAAGTTCAAGATGCTCACCCTAGCTCAGGTCTTGACTGCCCTCGACCCCGGAGACTGGTTGGTAGCGTTGGACTTGCAGGACGCCTATTTCCACATCCTCGTCCTGCCGGCCCACCGGCGTTACCTTCGGTTCACGGTAGGCCTCGAGCATTTTCAGTTCACCGTGCTCCCCTTTGGCCTTACCAGTGCCCCTCGGGTGTTCACGAAAGTGATGGCGGTGGTCGCAGCTCATCTGCGCCGGGCAGGGGTTTCAGTCTTCCCCTACCTCGACGACTGGCTGCTGAAGTCGGGCTCGTCCCAGGCAGTCGTCTCCCACCTCCAGACTACGGCCGAACTCCTGCACTCGCTGGGGTTCTCCATCAATGTGCCGAAGTCGCATCTGATTCCTTCTCCACAGCTCCTTTTCATCGGAGCAGTTCTGGACACGACGCAGTTTCGGGCCTATCCTCCCGAACGGCGAGTCCGGGATATTCAGGCTATGATTCCGATCTTTCAGCCTTTATCCTAGGTTTCGGTACGGATGACCCTGAGGCTGCTGGGCCTCATGGCCTCCTGCATCCTGCTGGTCAATCATGCCAGATGGCATATGCGGGCTCTGCAGTGGGACCTGAAGTTCCAGTGGGCGCAGCACCAGGGCAACCTGTCCGATCACGTCCAGATCTCGGAGGGGACTGCAACACAGTTGCAGTGGTGGCTCTCGAACCGGCAATGGGTCATGGGCAGATCCCTCTCCCTTCCCCAGCCAGAGCATACAGTTGTGACGGACGCGTCCCTTCTGGGATGGGGCGGTCACATGGGAGAGGCGGAGATCAGAGGCCTCTGGTCTCCGGGCGGAGTCCCGGCTCCATATCAACCTTCTGGAGCTCCGGGCGATCCGACTTGCACTCAAGGCATTCCTTCCCTCTGTCAAAGGGAAGGTAGTGCAGGTGTTCACCGACAACACCACCGCCATGTGGTACTGCAACAAACAGGGCGGGGTGGGGTCGTGGACCCTTTGTCAGGAGGCTCTGCGCCTCTGGACATGGCTGGAACATCAGGGCATGTTCCTGATGGTTCAACACCTGGCAGGTTCCCTGAACGCCAGGGCGGACGAACCCAGCCGCAGGTGCATGATGGATCACGAATGGCGTCTTCACTCGGAAGTGGCGAAAGGACTCTTTCTACAGTGGGGAGAGCCTTGGTTAGATCTATTCGCCACCGAAGAGAACGCGCAATGTCATCAGTTCTGCGCGTTGGAATTTCCAAGGCGGCACTCGCCGGCGACGCTTTTCGTCACGAGTGGAGTTGCGGTCTATTGTACGCCTTTCCGCCTATACCACTTCTACCCAGAGTGTTGAAGAAGATTCGGCACGACCGGGCCCAAGTCATTCTTGTGGCTCCGGACTGGGCTCGAAGAGTTTGGTATCCCGAGCTACTCAGTATGAGCGTAGATCCCCCGATCCGTCTGCCTCTTCGGGAGGATCTTCTGTCGCAGCAGCAGGGGACGGTCCTCCACCCGAACCTGTCCAGTCTACACCTGCTTGCGTGGAGATTGAGCGGCGGCAGTTGATTCCTTTCGACTTGCCTCCCGAAGTTTGTGATGTGATTCTGGCAGCCAGGCGTCCCTCCACTAAGGTGGTATACGCCTGCAGGTGGAACAAATTTGTGGCATGGTGCACAGCAAAGGCTGTGAACCCCCTTTCTGCCCCTCTTTCTGAGGTCCTTCTGTTCCTTCTTTCTCTGGCCCAACAGGGTTCTGCCCTGGGTACCATCAAGGGTTATCTCTGTGCTATCTCGGCCTTCCTCAGGCTCCCTGATCAGCCCTCCCTTTTCAAGTCCCCTGTTGTTAACAGGTTCTTAAAAGGCATTACACACCTCTTTCCTCCTGTTCCATTTGTGATGCCTCAGTGGGACTTGAACTTGGTTCTTACCCTTTTAATGTGCGCTCCCTTTGAGCCTCTGCATAACTGTCCTCTTCGTCTTCTGACTCTAAAGACAGCCTTCCTGGTGGCCATCACCTCCGCTCGGCGGGTGAGTGAGCTCCAGGCTTTATCTTGCAAACCTCCCTTTCTGTCTGTTCATCCAGACAAGGTTGTTCTTCGGACGCGTCCGTCCTTCTTGCCAAAGGTGGTTACTGCCTTTCACATTGGGCAGACCATCACTTTGCCTACCTTCTTTCCGCCTCCGCATCCTTCCAGAGAGGAAGAGAGGCTCCACCGTCTGGACCCAAAACGTGCGCTCTCCTTCTATATCGACCGCACAAAACACTTCCGGGTGGATGACCAGCTCTTTGTTGGCTACGTGGGCGCCAAAAAGGTCGGGCGGTGCACAAACGAACCATCTCCCGCTGGGTTACCTTGTGCATCAAGACCTGCTATTCTTTGGCTAAGAAGGAGCCTCCTGTTGGGCTGCGTGCCCATTCCACCAGGGCAACGGCTGCTACCACGGCCTTGGGCCGCGGTGTTCCGCTGCCGGTTATTTGTCAGGCAGCTACGTGGGCCTCGCTGCACACGTTTACAAAGCATTACTGCCTTGACAGTCAGGTCCGGAGGGACGGCTTCTTTGGCCATTCTGTCCTCCAGGACTTCCTTGTCTGATCTTTGTTCGCAGACCCACCACCGGGGTTGGTATTGCTGGGGTATCTATTCTAAGGTAAGGAATCTGTCACTAACGTGTCTCTTTCAGATGCACAAGTTACTAACTTGTGTAACGATATATCTGTAAGAGACAGTAGTTAGTGACAGATTCCTTACCGCCCCACCCATCCTCCCCGTTCTGCGAACTGATTTCTAGGGTTAAGGACATCCCTTTCAGGGCCCTAGTATTTTTCAGACACCTATGTCAGCTTCTTGCATGGCTCTGCGTTCCTGGCGCGGAAAGTCGTGTACAGAACTGACGTCAGCGCGCAGGGGCGGCGCCTAAGTACTGCCCGCGACGTCATCCCGGCGATCACGACGCAGACGACGGACGCGGAGCCGCACGACGCCGCCTACCGACGCGCAAGGGTACTGCTACGCAAAAACTTTCCGGATCCAGCCTGACGCCTGGGGATATTCTAAGGTAAGGAATCTGTCACTAACTACTGTCTCTTACAGATATATCGTTACACAAGTTAGTAACTTGTGCTTTAACTCAAAAACTGTTTCCAATCAAGGCTATCTTCGATGAACCAAAATTTGGTTATAGAGACGTTCAGGTCCCCCAGCGTGTTACTATATTCCATGACTGATTTAAGTTTTTATTTCTGTATTTGCATTTGTCAGTAGCTAGTGAAAAACAAGAATTGGCACAGCCAATAGGTCTCGCCTTTGGGACCTTATAAGGGTTTAGCCATGCAACAGTTGATGTTGTTGCACCATTGTGCTGTATAACTAAATACTTATAAGGTCCCAAAAGCGAGACCTATTGGCTATGCCAATGCTCGTTATTAAAGCAGTAGATGCTCAGATATCCGAGTGGGAGGAAAAAATGCTTGGTTGGTTGGGTGAGATCACCCCAGATCTGTTAATTGATTACACTGCTTTTAGTAGTTCTAGTATAGAATTCAGCACAACAAAAAAATCTATTGGGTCTTTCTATTTCTCCAGCCAAACTGTCAAAATGGATTATAGGCAAACCTTGCTAGTGTCCCAAGTCAAGATTACACAATGCATATCCAATACATAGGTTTGTAACACGCTCCTTGATACAATCATTTTTGGAAGAGGTATTAAACATGATTTCCGCTGATAAGGGCTACAAGGTTCCTATGGATATTCATATTAATATTAAAAGGACTTAATGGATCTATTAAATGTCTGTTTAGTTTCTTAATCTTAGCTATTCTAAATGAATGTATGCAGATCGCACCATGGAAGAGCCCTATCCAACCTAGTACTGATGCATCAGAAAATTAGTTGTTGGATATTTACTATTTTGACAAACTAAAGAACCTAAATAAAGCTACAAAAGATAAAGCCAAATCTAGGGGAAAATATCAATCTGTAAACTGGGAGGAGCGAAACATGATTATCCCAAGGCTAAGGGACTAAGATTAAGTAACTTTGGGTCAGATTTTGAATTTTTTTTAAAAACAAATTTTTCCTTACGATTTCAATTTCTCAGCTGAGACTGTTCCATGAATGTCTTGCTTGCTTAAAATAAAAAATAAAAAACAGCAATATGGAAATAAACAAAAAAGCACATTTACCACGACCTGCATCCTGTACACATCTACCCCTGCCTTTTTTGATCCCACAGCCGTTTGAAAGATTTCATCCCAAAATAGTTACAGACAGCAGTTCAGACATCTCTCAAAAAGGTACCTTGCCTACAAATGCATGTTGATATGTGAACACAAAACCAATTTTAACATCTAAGATTGACTGTAAAAACACTGTAAAGTGACAGAATACATCTAGGTAAGATGCTTGTATTGGAATCCCCCAAGATTGATTGAATTCCTTGCAAACATTTGAGACAAAGAAAACGTGTGCATATAACTCTAATGACACTGTCATCAAATGCAATAGGTGATCCAGTCTATCGCGATACAACCCAAAATATACTCAAAATGTCAGAAACTGAACCAGATTGAAAAGTCTCTAACCTCATACCGGCAGGAATCCAAGACCTCCAATGCCATAAGAAACGGATATGGGAGAACTAAGTAGCTTTTTTTCTTCTGTTGGCCAACTCTTAGCAAATCAAGATATATAATAAAAAAATAAACCTATGGTCCGGCACATGGATCCCAGTAATACATGAAAAACCACAGAAGTTACTATCAAATGGCTGCCACCTGTACAAGTACAAACTCACATAATCAGCATTTTACCAATTTAAAATGTTCACATTTTAACATTAATGTGGGTGATTTGCAACAGCGAAGACACAGCATCCTGCAAAAGGAAAATGGCAAACAATATATCTAGCTGTAAGACACTCCTGAAAAAAGCTTACAAAGAGGATTATAAGCGAAAAATTGTCTATCACAAATTCATAATAACTAAATGGGCGCAGTTTAAATCATACCCGCCTCTGTCTCTACATGAAATACTGCCTGCATGAATAGGCAGAAAAGGGGGAGGAGGGAGTCACGGCTCAGAAAAGAACTAGAATACAGGCCTGGTATATTGATTTTCCTGAACATAATTAGCTGCCTCTTCTTACAATGACCTCTGCAAACTCTGCTTGCTTTACAAGAATAACCTCCAAATCAATTTATTATTTACTGAAGGGTCTCAAAAAATGTAGGCTCAGCTCTTTCGGTGTTTAGAGCTGGAAAATATTCAGGTCATCAATTAGAAGCAATGCAAGAAGAACGTGTTCTGTGGTTAGTTATTGGGGAGAGGCAGCAAGGTAGCATATCAGTTCAATTAGCGAAACCCTACCAGCTGCTGCCAGGATATACACTTCGCTACTTCCAATGTGGCGGTTTTACAATTCAAGTTTTCACCGCAGACCAAATTCTTTTTGGATGGACATTCACCACTAACTGAACTCGTTTTCTCAAACATCAAGCTAAACGTTGCCCTCCATTGGGGTTAAAAACTGTAAGAAGTAGGCTCCAGGCTTGCCTTACCACCAATATCAGCTTAGTTGCAGTGTCCAAGGACTGTGCATTAAAGGCGGTAAAAATACCTAATCTATCACAGGGGATTCTTTAAAAAAAATTAATGAGTTTAATATTACCACGTCATTAAAAATGAACAGGGTCAGATTAGGTTCAGAAGCTAAGAACTTTTCAAAGAAAGTAGAAGCTTCAGTGTCTCCCAAATTCAGTTGTGAATAAGGCATACAAGACATCTCTGCACCCTACTCGGGTTTCCCCTTTGTATTCTTACAAAAAGCAAGGCACCATTTCACAAAAGACAGGGTTGAAAATGAAGTAGGCAAAATATGTGATCCCAGGTCCCACATTAATACTTTTGCAGTACAGTATTCTGGTTACCAGTAAGTAGCAGTGCTCTAGTGAGAATAAAGTTCTGAATATTCAAGTTTATACATTAATTGTACAATTACAGACATTTTATGTTGAGATTAAAAGTGTGCTCACAAGTACACAACACAATCGCTAACCACTATGGCCAACATCTGACAATATAGGAGGAAGCAGCAACACTAGGCTACAGCAATGATCCACACAACTACCTCACACCATTACAAAATAGTGGTATCAACTAGCTCGTTTTATCGACCTTAGAAAGTGCAGGATGTGTAATCTCAAAAAGATTCAAACCATGCTTTTGTATTTTTATACTCATAGCTCATTTTATTAACCTTCAAAAGTGCAGGATGTGCAGTCTCGACAGGATTCAAACCATGCCTTCAGGGTCCAGTCTTCTACATTTTAGTGAATTAGACAACCAAGCTCATAGTGGGATCCCAACAACGAGGCTTCAACGTTTAGGACACCTCTTTAAAAAATTGGTTTAGTCCCACTATTCCAAGATGAATGAAGACATTGTCTAACAATTATCTTATTACTGCGTCAAGGTTTTCCTCAGTTCGTCCCGCTGTTAAGAAGCATCTTGAAGTTAGAGTTGCACAGCAATCCCTTTGTTTCCTCAACTCAACAGTAGTAGGTGTAGCAACCAAGGCTCACTCAGAGGAGGAGCGGGAAATGCAGCAACTTATCACAATAAGAAAGGGTCAACTTACAGCCAACAGCATGCCTGCTCTCTTCATTTGATGACCTAAGCGCACAGTCCAACATCCACAGGGAGTAATTCCCAATGTTTACATCATTCATGAACACTCTCCCCATGCACTGGAATATTATGCCCACTTGAAAGCAAACGCATACTGTTATGCAGAATATACATATCATAGGAGATTGACATTGTCTCATTAGCTGGCTAGCCAAGACAATAGGTGAGCTTAAACAAATATCTCTATCAATGCTTCATGATAGGCGGGAAACTGAAGTGGATAGAGTATTTCATGCTAAAGAATGGGATTGTAGAGTAGCTTACACTTCCCCAGTTTCTAGGAACGCTAGATTCAATTTCATACAGTTCAACATTCTCCATAGGGCATAGCTTACCCTGCCAAGATCAACAAATTCTTTCCAGGATCCAAAGCCTGCTGCCCTCGCTGTTACTCAGCAGAAACAGACATGCTAAACAAGCTACGGTCATGCCCATCTCTATCACATATTGGTCAATAGTCACTTCGCAATTTAAGTCACAGGGTGTTCAACCTTAATTAAACTGGATAACTAGATTGAGGGCATTTCAGAGCACAGAAAAAAAAACGTACTGCCAGATTTCATATCCTTAACCTTACTGCTCATAAAACTAGCCACCATAAGACACTGGACAGCTACCTCGTCCCCACACACAAAGCATGAGTGAACTCTGTCTTTAATGTTGTAGGGGGAAGCTAAGAATAAAGCACTCAAAAGAGAGGAAGTCCAAGGCCTGTGTAAACAATCTTGACCAGGTGTGGGAAGCACTGATGATTGAATTTCACGCTGCTGCTAAGGAAGACCCTCAAGACCTGGCTCTTCAGCTAAACAGACCTGCGGACCTCCCCTCTCCCCCCTCAGCGCCTTGAGACCCTCACAGGTGAGTAGCGCGCTTACAATTCCCTGATTGATTGATGATTCCCTTACGCCTTAGACACACTACCACCCATAGTCTAAATGTCCTATATTCTATTAAAGAGCTCGCTTTTACTGGTCATGCACTCATAATACTCTCACCGACTGTAAATGTTCTCCTTTCCCTTTTTCCATTGGTGAAGATGAAGTAAAATAGCCCTCAAACGCTACCTACAGTCAGTTGATATAATGCTATATTTAATTACCTGTAATGTCATGTTGCCTGCTTTATAGTTTAAGACCTGCCTTTATTAATTGAGCGCGAGAATAGCAATTGTCTATCAAATCACACTGTTTAATTTTTGCCTAAGCATGTAAGCAACTGATTTAGGCACACAATACTTTTATTATCCTAATACATAATTTGCCCAAGGATACTCTGCTACCTAGTAGAATTCAAAAGGAAATGGTAAACATTTTTGTATATGATAACCACGATTTTTATGCTGTACAATGCTATGTTAAAGTTAAGAAAATCAATTTAAAATGTAAAAAAAAAATACAAATACAAATAAAACAACGAATAAACAGTATTACTGATTAAGCAGAGATGGTGAGTTCCATCACTTACATAAAGGGGCAATGTTTACAAATTAACTAAATCCATGAAGCTCACAACTTTAGGAATCCTGCTAGTCTAAATTTTCCAATCATTTAGCTACTCTCTTCGCTCAGTACAGAACTTTGCCCAACACAAAAATTGTATTATGTACATTGTATGAATACAGTCAGTTAGTGCAGCAAGATATTAAACAAACTTACATTGGAACTGCAGCACGTGTTGCAACTCCACTTTGGAAAAGTAGCCAAAAATAGAATCAATGTTTCTATAGAAGTTTAGAGATGGATGCAGTGATTGCGTGTTTTAAGTAACGTGGGGCAACCGGCAATCCGGTACCTCGTAGTTAGGAATAGAGGGACTGAAAAAAATATATTCTGAATCTCAATACATTCTAGTCCAATGATTCTTGACTTGAGGTCCGCTTCTAAAGGGCCCATGATTAATTTTGTTTTTTTAGAAATGTAAGTAATTTTAACAGAATAAAGTACATATGCATAGAAAGCAAAATGAGTACAAATGAACATTTAAAAACCTCTACTTTCCCCCCCCCCCCGACTTTTGTTCCTTCCTTCCCGCTTGCGCCTCCTAATGGAGAGTTGTCAAAGGCACCTCTATACTAGTCAATAGAGCACAATGAAAAAGATGCTGGTGCATTCACAAGATCAAGTGCTTTAGATCTCGGATTTCCTGCAGTTTTGTGAATCTCTAAGAAGAAAGACAATAGGTTCCTGTTACACCAATGTGTTTTATCACTGCTTTACTCTATGAAGGTAAATAAATCACCTCAACCTCTTATACTATGGCGATTCACTGAAAACAATTAAAACTGTGCTCTACTTAAAAACAGCTTAACTTCATCCCATTTGTAAGGATGACAGTACATAATCATTAGGACTATAACATTTATTTTATTTATTTTGAAGGTTTTATATAGCGCGAACATGACCCTTGCGGGTATCAGAGCGCTTTACAAGAGTCGTGCGTAGGGAACAAAAGGAACATATGAAAACATAGGTAAGAATTCGAATACAGGTCTAATACAGGTCTTAGTTGCATGGATGCAAATGTACAAGACTTGACATAGGTCTAGAGTAGGAACAAAAGGAACGTATGAATACATAGTTAAAAACTTGAGATACAGTTCTCAGTTGCGTAGATACAAGTGTACAAGACTTGACATACGGATCTCAGTTGCGTAGATTCAAAATGTACCAAGATTCATGAGAATTTCTTTAAAAGTAGGGATTTTACTTCTTTTTTAAAAGAGATGAGAGAAGGGTTCCGTCTAGTTTCAGGGGGCAGTGCGTTCCAAATCCTAGGAGCGATTCCAGAGAAGGCACGGTTGTAAGTTTTCTTTTTGGTAAAGCGTTGTGGTGTCAGAAAAAGATTGCCGTTACTTCTAGAGGATCTGTTTCCACAAGATAGCACCAGTTTTTGGGCCAGGTATCTCGAGGTATTGTGATGTATGGCTTTGTATGTCATGCAGGCAATTTTTAGCTGAATTCTGGCTTCGAAAGGAAGCCAATTAAGAGTTTTAAGGTCAGGGGTAATATGAGAATTTCTTTTTGAGCCCATGATTAGCCTAGCCGCTGAGTTGAGCGAAGCTCTTAGAGGGGCCGTTGATGATCTGGGAAGACCGCTTAGTGTTGCACTCCCATAGTCAAGTCTTGGGATTACTAATGCTTGAACAGCCAGTTTGAAGTCATTTGCGGGAAGGAATGGTTTTAGTTTCCTCAAGCTGTTGATCTGGATACTTGTGCCTTTTGTTGCAGCACTGATATGTTTCTGCATGTTAACATTTCTATCCAGTATTAGACCTAGCGATTTTGCTGAGTCAACAATACGAGGTTGGCAATTGAGCGCTGTGAGTTGTTTAATCCATTCTTCGATACTGTTAGTTTTGTTGGGAGGGGCGATTAGGAGGAATTCAGTCTTGAGGGTGTTTAGTTTCAAGTGGTTGTTCGCCAGCCAGGTCTGGGTTTTTCCCAGAGTTGAATTGAGGGCTGTGATATCGTCCAGAGAGGTGATCTTTAAGTATAGTTGGGTGTCGTCAGCATACATGTGATAATGAATGTTTGAGGAGCTGAGAATTTCAGTCAGGGGTTCCATGAAAAGGTTGAAGAGTGTAGGCGAGAGGGATGATCCCTGTGGAACTCCTAGAGTGACTGGTACGGCCGTAGATAGGGATTGATTAACCTTAAATCTTTGGGATCTATTTTGGAGGAAAGAGGTGAACCAATTTAGGACTGATCCTGATAGGCCCATTCTAAATCTTAGAAGGTCTAGAAGATTATCATGTTTGACGGTGTCGAATGCAGAGGAGAGATCGAGAAGGATTAGTAGACAAGCTTTGTTTTGGTCAAGGATTTTTAGTGCGTCATCTATTATGTGAGTTATGGCCGATTCCGTACTGTGCCCTGCACGAAAGCCGGATTGGAATTGGTTGAGCAGGTTGAAATGGTCAATGTGGTTACCCTGTTGGCTATTGGCACATTTTTCGAGGTGTTTGGCCAGAGTTGGAATGTTAGAGATCGGGTGGTAGTTATTCAGGTCAGTGTGGTCTGCCGTTGGTTTCTTTAGGATGGGTGATACCTGCCCAGATTTAAGGCTTTCAGGAATGACTCCTTGAAGCAGGGAAGTGTTGATAATCTTGGTCCATAGAGGCAGAATCAGCGGTATGAACTCTTTTAGATATTTGGCAGGAAGAGGATCGATGAAGAGGTTAGATGGTTTGAGTGATGTGATTATTTTTAGTATTGCATCTTCTGTGTAGAGGTTGAAGGAGGTCCGTTTTGCATTATTTTTGAGGGCGAACTTTGGAGGGATTGGGCACGGGGAGGTTAGAGGGGGAGGAGGGGTGCTCTCGTGAGTGCCTTTTAGAGTTGCTAGGGTCTTAAGCAGGTCACACAATCGTCTACCTCAGTAGTTCAACATATGTACCGCCAAAGAGGACACGGGAACCCCTCAATTTGGTAACACAAGGGATTCAGCAAGAGTCTGAAACGGGAAAGATTGTGAGGCCTTTAAAAAAAAAGATGAATGTAAAGGAAAAGATTTCAAAACTGGACCCAAATTAATTTTTGCAGAGGTCCTAAGCAACTTTCAGAAAGGTTTCTTTCTCCAAAACACTGGCAGGCGAGTCACTCTGCTCATACCAAATCAAGGGAAAAAATGTAGAATTCAGAAACCATGAAATCACAGCTTGGAAACTTCCGGCTGATGGGCTTAAAATGCATAGGAAGACATATGTATGCGGATGTAGAATATGAAGTTCTATAGTGAAATTGATTTAAAAAAAATACTTAACCAGCATGCCAAATTAGGTGTCTGATTGGGTTAGATTTTCTAACGTTGGAGGGAAGGTTAAAAAGAGTAATTCGGAATATGTTACACTGGGGAATTTTAGTGCATGTGCACAGCAAAACCAGTTTCACCTCTTTATATCAAACTTCGGGATAGAACATACTTCATTACATTCATCAGCCATCAAGTTTGTTTAACTCAGGTCAGTTCTATGGAAGATATGTAATTTTTGATGGATATTTTACCTGGTATGTAGAGGAGGAATTGAGGACAAAAGTGAAATATCTGAAAATGTTTGTCTGACATGGTAGGATACAAATACAAACCTAATACAAATATGGTTAATGTTGTGCACTGTTATGAATACAAAACAGTAGAGGGTCAGAAATGTACTACTGTGTTTAATCAATTTGCTTAAGTTGCTTCTATATTTATGTTCCTGGAGTTCAACGATTTGAAGTACAAAATAAATGTTGACAGGATTACATCAACACAACTTCAAAGTTTGTCACATTTAACTAACTTTATGTAAAAGGATAGGTTCTACGTAGAATTTCTGTGCACTAGAAACATTACATAAACACAGATTTGAATGTTTTAAATACAAAAACGGACGATTAATATCTATAGTTAGCTTGCTAAAGAGTAGGCAAGTAGGATGCTTAAAAATCAACTTTGTAAGAAATTATGAGAAAGTGCAGCACCACATAAAAATCTGAATTTAGTATAAAGTAAATAGTTACAGTGTCATTATTGCATTGATGGCCAAGAATAGGTACCATCACGATTTGATTTCATATTCACCTTGTTGAAGTGATTATATACATGAAATATGACGGAAATTGTATTTGCATCCCTGCAGCACTCCACAGTGAACGTCGTTTTTTGCAGCCTATAGTAGGCGGTGATATCAGTAATAAAAGTAAGGCCATGCGATTATTAACTTGTACTAAGAATTTTTAGGCCAGTCATGCAACCATGTTGATTTTATATGCTGTAGGTGCGTCATATGTGGATTTGGCTCATGTCAATAAGGTGAAGAAAACCCAAATAATGTATAATTAGGTGGCATGCACAGACAAAAAGGAAGCCTACACAAGGTCTTTATACAACGAGAACTGGCGGCTGAGATGAAAGATACGCTGTTGCATGACTATGGTCACCATCTTGGAAAGGGCATTATTAGCAGAGTGCAACACAACCCGTTCCTGGAAAAGCATATAGTTGCGCGCCCAATTTACACGAATAACCAAACATACTGAAATGCAGGCATTCAAAAAAAAAAAAAAAAAAAAGACACGAATAGCTTTGAACCACCGTTCGGTTAACCGAGGGCAGACTCCTTTCTGGAAAATGGTTGAAAAAGGGTCGTCCGAGTGTAGGATTCTTATTCTCTCAACTACTGAACACATCCCCCCTCTCATTGCACACGAGAGAAAGACGCACTTGGTGCTGCAATAATCAAACCTGCAGCCTCTGATATGCGATCTCAGGCCTGCGCCTTCGAAGCTGGCCCCCAAGCCAAAGACAGGCTGCACTAAAGAGCCAATAATTAACCTTTTCCATTCCTTTGAGCACACACATCTCCCATCTCCACATCGCAGGGAGACTCAGCTGGGGGCACATCCCAAGGACCAATGGGCTGAAACAAACATTGCTCCTATTTGTTTTAGAAGGCCGGGCAAGAATCCTGAATAGCACAACGCGCATCTGTCATTTAAGAGCCTGAACACACCATGCCACACATATCGCAACGTATTTCTGCACTTTCAGAAAGACAAACGCACACTCTGCAGTGAAGGAAAGTTTCCCCGTGTTCAGTGCAATGGCAACGTGAACCCGAAACTAAAAGTAATCATTTGAAGGAAAGGATTATATAACGAGCCAAATTACATCCTACCTCTCTTCACAACAGAAATATACTTAAGAAGCAAACACGACTAAAAAAAAATATAGACAATAAATTACCAGAAACATCAAAGAGGTGCAACATTTTACAGAGAAGACCTCGACTAATGAAAGTGCACATTAAACCAGTGCAGTTTAAAATTAACTCTCTACCAACAGGGCAGCCATTTTAGTGCACAGAACACTTAGATATAAGTCTATTCTAAAGGCGTAAAAAAACAAAATGTCATCTTTGTTGAAAGCACAATGACCAGATCTCCGTCTCAGTCAGAGGTGTACTCTTTTAAATACACTACATTTCAAACAGAATGACTGGTGAGATAATCTATGATGGTCGGTTAAAGGCAAAATGGAGGCAATTTTACAAGAGATGTGGCATGCAATGTCTTGGATGTAAATAAAAGGTGACCTATGTCAATGAGCGGTTCTACAAAAAAACACGAGTACATTACACTCCCAATCGGGCCTATGAGGCTGTGCCAAAGTAGGAGGAAAACCAATACAATCAGGATTAGGTGTTCCAATGAAATTAGTATTATATACATTTCTCATTAATACCAAATCCCTCTCAGGCCAAGTCTATATTCCATTTTAGAAGAGGAAGACTGAATTTCAAACAATGCGCAAAAAAATAAACAGCCGCGTTATCGAAGAGAACACAAAGACAACGAGAAAAGCAAGTCATGGAAACAGATAACAATAGGAAGGAATGTGCAGGGAACAGATGCAAGACAGTGAAGGTAAATGAGCGATGAACTATTAAGCCAAACCGAATCAGGCCACACACTGATAGGGCATGAGCCGATGCTGCTTAAGACAAAGTAACTAACGTGACCTGCCAAGAAGACCTAGCTTTTCAGTGGGGAGCCAAAACTCTGCAAACTATAAAGAGGACGACATGAGACAAGAAGGCATGCACACGGTTTTTCTCCAGTGAAAATGTTATTTCGTTTCATATGTGTACTCCTCCAGAGCTCCGTGGCACTAGTAGTTAGAAATATCACTATATTTAAAAAACAATTACGAGGACGGCGCCGAATCTCAAGTGCTTCTAAGGTACTAGTTATGACATTCTCAGTATTGCTATAGATGCCCTTCCAACACTCTCAGGTATTTTCGAGGGACTTCACCCAGAAATTAGACACAAACATAAGAACGGCTAATGAAAATTGTTAGAATTAACACGCATCTAACTGACAAGAGACCTCGAAACAATGAAAGCAAGCGCCCCCTTGCACAGTCAGCTACAAAGAAACACCAAGCCTTCAGATACCTGACAAAATCCAAGGCAACCCGTCAAGCAGGTAAGGTATAGCTACAGAATATAGCTGAAGTAACTTATTAGAAAATGTAGGTTATTACTGCCATTTGCTTTAATAATAAAACAAAGACATCCTATTCAAGCGCAGCACAGTCTATTCAGAATAAAGGGCTTAGATTTATGGTAGACGGTTAACAATTCGCAATAAAGACATGGTTTTGCAGGCTAGTGTCCAGCAAACAAAAGTATTTGAGGTAGGTCTTAGGAGGCCAAAACAACCAAAGAGAGAACGAGCAATAAACTGGATTTTCCGAATTGGAATCTCTACAATATGGCAATGTAAAAAAAAAAAAAATTTAAATTATTGGTGAAGAACACAGGCCAGGCCTTGCCAAGTCGTTACAATTATTTTTTTTAATGCAAGAACCCTGTCCAAAATAAAAAAACAATGGTGCTGCCCAGTGGCCATATGTTTGCATCAAATTTTAAATTTAAAAAACATGAACCACACCATAAACTTTTAATACATCAGGTGATTGCCAAAAGGGAGGTGAGCTTAAAACGGGTATGGAGGCCCTTTTAATTTTAATGCACATCACAGAAAAATATGATACTTCTTGGCGAAAAGATATGGTAATATGGACTGTGATTTACCATAAACAGAAGACAGTTTAAACACACAAGGATGTCTAAAAATAAATGGACATGGAATAGAAAACAAAAATATTATTAAAGTAGAGTACTCGCACACCAGAGTTGGCACCGAAGTGCACACTTCAAACGGACCCATAAAACAGGGATGTGTGCTGGCTCCAGCCCTATTTACCCTCTTCGTGATAGACCTCACAGATTCCCTGATTAAATAAAATCAGATCCACTAAAGTTAGCTCAAATTCACCTACCTATAGTAAAAAAAGCGGATGACACCTTTCTAATAATAAAAACCCTGATTAGCGTACAAAGATTAGTGGATGAACCTGGAGCCTATTTCATTAACAAAAACCTGGAAACTAATCTAGAGAAATCCAAAACTGTAGAAAAGAGGTTCAAAAAGCAAGGTGCCGCCTGGTTCATCAACAATGAAAATGTTAAAAATGTAAGATGATACAAATACTTGGGCATCATGTTTGACCACTTTTAGGAGCCAAAAGACTTCTTGAAAGCAAAGGCCTTAATGTACGCATTTAAACTGCTATACTCCAAATCACATGGTCCTTTGAACCACTTATGAAAATCTGTATAAGCAAGTCAGAAAAAGCTTTACAATTATAGACTGGCCGCACTAACCAGTGGCAACCTGACAATCGCAAAAATCTACAGAAATATTTTCTGATTACCACTAAAAACTCTGCCCAATGCCACACCAGGCTGGAATGTGTGCTTCAAAATCAGTCAAACAAAACAACTGACATTTGTCAAATTAATGCAGAAAATGAAAGAAATTCCAACACCAAGTCACCAGGCTACTACACTTGGTTGGAAATATCCAACCCTACTAGCCTCCAAAACAAAATCCATGGGTTGAGTTACCATACACCTCATGAAACCTTCTGGGCTTAGAAGATCTGTGATCGGGATCAATAAATTACAACCTATTAAAAAAAATGGTAACAAAATGCCCAAAAAGTCTTTCATTGAAGGCAGAATTTAATTCAGCAAACATTTCCATGTATGGTCTACTATAAATACACAAAAGCTGCTCATACCTCAGGGTTATCTGTGATAAACCTTTGCAGCCAGAGTAAAACTGAAATTTATGCTACGTTGATTCAGTTTATTTCCAACAAAGGACAAATCTTTACCATAGAAGCCTAAAGACCATGGCTCCAGTTGCAGATTCTGCCGTTACAAACTAGAATCAGTGTTACATTTTTTATACACATGCGCCAAATTCAGAGATGACAATTTGCTTTCTTAAACCATTTTTTGACTGCATGTATATCAGAACTTGCCACCAAGTTGTGACTGCATGTCTAGATGGCACCAATATTCAGCTCAATTGCAGGTTTACTAAATTCCTTACAACACTGGAAAAGAAAATATCCACAACGGATATTCTACCAGAATGAATTCTGGATTCCCGCTGCAGATGCTGCAGTAAACATTTAGACTCAGCATCACATCTTTCATGCACATGCCCCGAATGTAGGATCAACGGAATTATTCTTCTAAAGTACTTTATCTCGATTAAAATTAGATCTTGCAGCCAATCTAGGACTGCACGCTTGGGTGGATCTAACAAAGTTGAACTACAGGTTTCCTAAATGTATTATTGTATAGATAAAAGAATCAATATACACATTCCACCAGAACTAACCTTTTTATGCATTTAATTTATGCAGGATTTTAAAACACTAAATATTTTGATTAATATAACAATAAATGCTTACTAACTGCACCTCTCTTTAGGTGGTTATCCATACATGTTCAGGCTAAATTGGCTTCACTCAGACTGAAAAGACAGCCAATGGTCGAAGAGGGCTGACACACTATCGTGTTTTATACTGTGGTGGACAGAAGCAAAAGGTGAATGGCAGCTGAACAGAACAATGGATGAAGAGTGCCATATACAGGTTTTTTTTTTTATTAGAAGACGCTTCTAGGCCAGCCCTTAAAGGAAGCATCGGCAGAGCCAATAGGTCTGGCATTGGCTGCCAACTTTTGGTTTTGTCAATGCTTGTGAATGTTTTTAGTACCACTGTACAAGGGGACTACTTTTTATGTTTTTAAGTGCATGTTGTAGTCAGCAGAATGCCATCACTTGCAGAAAGGTAAGCCAGTGCCTTAAGTGGACTGAACATGTGCCCCATGCTGTGGTGAGCAGAACAAAAATGTTAAAGACACACTGATAGATCAATGGATGAAGGGAGCTGGCGGAAAGCTCCTATAAACAAGTATATTATATAAATAACTCTAAATGAAAACAAAAGGTCATGCCTAACGGACATAAAAATAAAAAAACACCAATCTTCTAAGATTCCTGACTACATTTTGTTCCATGACTTCTAACATTTTTGGGATTGAGGACACTTCTATAATGAAACATCACAAAAAACAGTATTTCCCCTTTGAATGACCCAATCCCCAGTGAGAGTTAAGTGAGATAGCGTCAAAGATGCACATATTGGCTTTCCCTAAGATATCCGGGGCTTCAATTGTCTTATTAAAACAATCGCTAAAGCTCTTCTTTCAATAAGCAACTCATTTTTTAATGATTACTATGAAACAGGACAGCACAGAATATTGTCTTTATAATATTGTCTTTATACTGTGGATCTAAAGAGAGTGGGGACATGATTTGCACAGAGAGCTTACACTGTAGTCTGGTCCCCAAGAGAATATCTGAAAGAGGTTAACTGTGAGGCACTGCTTGCTTCACAATCCTTTTATTTTAAACTTTCAACACCTTCTACAAAAATGGTATTGTTGTAAACAGGCTGTGAATACAACACTCGAACTTATCCAACCTTACAGGACGTCTGGACTACAAAGGTTTCTGAGAAATTATGTATTTACTGTATTTGCCCCACAAGTTACTATCCGATGCATAAATCGCAGATTACAACATATGCATTAAGTCCTGAATGGGATGCGGGCCAGGCAGGAGTTCTCAGTACATGTGTGTGATCCTGCTAAACTTCCATAGTCCTTTTATCAAATAGGTTGATGCGAGGAGAAAGCTCTTTAAAGAGAGGAGGTGTAATTCAGAAAGATAAAACCCTGCCTCCTTTGAGGTGGGACATTAGGTCTTAATTTGTTATTGAGGCCTTCACTACGGTGCCAAATCGCCTTCGTCTTTTGAGCTATATGCGTCTTGCAGACAAGATTGATGTCAACATGGAAGTCAAGGGGTTTGGCCACACTGGGGAGGTGAGGAAAGCAGTCAGAGATTATATGTTGACAACCAATCATGTACTAGTTGATGCTTGGCTCTGTGTGCAATGAGGAAGAACTATTGAGCTACAGACACATTTTCTCCTTTAATTTGGAAGAGTTCTTCAATAGAGTGGGGCATTGTCTATGCACTGGTGGATGCCGATGTCTGTGTCGATCAGGAAGGTATCTTAAACACTTCCATCTAAAGTTTCAAAAGTACTGGTGAGACGATCTACCAGTGTAGTATGCCACATGATATGGAGATTGACTCTGAAGAGAAAGTGTGCCTGGACAAAAGTGTTCTTTATCAGCTAAAATGCAAACTTCTCTAGGACGTGGCTTTCGGAGCCCATCAAGATGAGAGGTTGTTGAACACAGCTGGTTAGCAGACGGAGTCTCATGTCCTCCAGCAGTCCAAAAGGATGACCAGACAGGAAATTCCTCAGTCATAAAAGCTCTGTCAGTTACCTGGAAGGTGGACATTTCTGTGCTGCCCTGTAGCCTGGCATGCTATTGATATCTGTGAAGGGGGTTGCTGTATTTGATTTTTATTTCCAGTTTGGTGATGTTGCTCTTTTTCATAATCTTTTCAAAGATAGGGAGATAGGTGAATGGGGGCTAGTTTGCTAGGTCATAGACGTCCACAGTGAGGTTTTTTTCCCCATAAGGTTAGGATCTGTCTTGATAGAGTCTGTGGAGGAGGCATTGATGATGCTGAGCACTGCCAATGATTCTGGATTAAGATAGGTCATCGTCATAGGTCATGACTTTTAGGGATTGAAGGAGACAGCTGAAGGCATCAGAGAGGATGATGAAGATGGTCCAATCATGTAAATTGTGGAGGGGAGCGGAACAGGTATCAGTATGGATGTTGAATAGTTCAAAAATTTCTATCTGCCACCTGATCTTCATGAACTCACTGATTAAGAATTAGTTGACTGCTGTGAATTTTCTTTGGTGTAGATGGAAGTGGGCTTTTGGTGGGATTCACAATGCATCTGAATGTCTTGCTCTGTTTTGACTGTGGTGCATGGAGAGGGTCAAGGGCAGTGAGTGCTCCCTGCTGTCAACCAGTTGGAGGGTTGCAGATAACGTGCATCAGAGCAGTTGAACTTGAGGGTTTTTCCTCTGGAGTTTGATGGGAGAGCAGCAGGCTTAGCATTTCTTAGAAGGGTTCTTCTTCATTGATCCAGAGAGGAAGATGGTGCGGTCAGAAATAGTGGGGGTGTGGAACATCTCAGAAGGCAGAAGACTAGAAGGAGATGTGGGCTTGAAGTCACAAACTGGTCCCTCACAATGCCTTGTGGCAAACTCACTGCTGCTCTTCTCTCCTAGGATGGACTGATTTTTAAGAGATACAACAAGAAAATGAAAGGCTGGTTACCTGAAGAGAAATGCAGACTCAAGAATTTGACTACGATGCCTAGCACTACCTTCTGTAGTGACAAACTGGTGCTCCGTTCATTGTTTGATTAGGCGCTCCATCCTGTGAGGAATTACCACTGCAGGCAAATACAGTTTTAACTGTATACTTTGATCCCTTGAATGTTCTGTTGCACTATGTCCATTCCTGTCAGAAGTGGGTAGTATATTCTACACGGTCATCCGTTATGCCAATGTACCAATTATCGATCATACCCCCATTGGTGCGCACCTAAGCTGGACAACCTTAGAAATTAAAACATACCATGAAGTTAAGAAATGGCTGCTGCCATTTAAAGGAAATTTAAGACATATTATCATTGAAAAAGTCAAAGAGCGTGCATTCAGGCATTTTATTAGTTTATTAGCAGTTTTCTATGACATGGATAACACCCAGTGGTTGCAGAGTGCTTTAAAAGATTAAGCGATAAAGTTCCACAACACAGATTTACTTCCAGAGAGATTAGATGACATGCAGTCAAATTTTTATGGCCTGCTTCCAGTTGACTGGATTACTGTTTCGAGAGAAGCTGGATGCAGTTTAGGAATTCCTAGAAGGGAGTTACCAGAGGATTGAATTATTTGATTGAAATCTGGTTCTGTGATACACTGGACTAGACAGCAGTTTAAGTTTGTATCATACCTCATTAGCCACTGGGTGAACATGTGCTTGAAAGTTACGTTTTATTTCCAGGAAGAAGCAGAAAGATTTGATGTGCTCCAAAATTAGTGGGTTACAGTTTAATAACATGAATGCGTGTAGCCTTGTTTGGATTGAGATAGGGCAATGGGGAGAGAGAGTGGTAGAAACTCTCTTTTGAGTGGGTTAAGCTTAAAGGTGGAGGTGCAAAATCAAAGATTAAATGTCAAACAGAAATGGAGCCAAACGTTCAACACAGTTGGGCCTCGTTAGCATAAAAGTTAAATGAGATGGTAAGAGTGACACAATGAGAACCGAAGCCTCCATGTATAGAATGAATTGTGTGGGAGAGAGATAACAGAACCACTTTAGGTGGTTGTCTTTCTTAGAGACCATATTTAAAAATCAAGAACCATGCTAAGACTACTATGTTGGCCCCAGGCCAATTTTGCCTGTCTTGGATATACTCCAAAGCCCCATAACTGAATTTATAGCATAAAGGTACTTTCAGCCCCACTGCATGCATTTATTGTGGAATTACTTACTGTTGAATGTTTTCTATTCAAAGGTTATCAGGGCCTTAACAAATGTATTTCATTAGAGAGGACTCCTCTCAAAATTAACTTCTAACCAGCCGTTTGTGTATGTATGTATACAGTATTTCTATAAATCTGGGGTGCTGGTTATGATAGCTTTGTGTAAACAGTGCAGTTGTTTAGAAAGTGATGCGGGCCATAAAGGAGAGCCAATTGAGTTCCACTAGAAAGGGTGTGCTTTGGTCATATTTCTTCATGCCCTGGTTGAGATGTGCTCAGGTATGCTGAATGCCCATAAGGGATGCTAGTGCTGAGTCTGGGATGCCATGAAGCAGGGTGTATCCAGGTGCAAGAGTACAAGGGCTTGAACAGCAGTCCTGAAGTTGCTTTCCGGAAGAAATGGACTGATTTTCTTTAGAAGAGACAGCTGGTTCCAAGCCACCTTTTTTTCCGGCAATGCGCTCCTTGAGTGGGAAGGTTGATGTCCAGGGAGAAACCAAGTAACTTAGCATTCAGTTAAAGCTGGTGTTAGAAGCCATCATGGTTCACGTCATCGAGCCAGGTTTGCACTGTATCTTGTTTATAATTGTTGACAAATACCAGGATTTCTGTCTTGGTTGGATTGACCTTTCGGTAGACTATGGACATCCAGTTCTGGATGATGTGCGAGCAGTGCTTGAGACGTGGGATGTCTGAAGCAGAGGAGACTTTCAAGCAGACTTATGCATCATCGGCATATTGGGGAATCTTGATGCTGCTATCTGTGACTAAAACACCAAGCAGCCCCAGGAGACAGTATGGAGGCCCGGGTACTCCACAAGTGATAGGGAACTTTTGAGACCTGGATGTGCCCATAAGAGCAAACTGGTGTCTGTTACTGACATAACAACATGGATGCTGCCCTGATAGTGGCATTGGTGTTTTTGTGGCAGATATGGGAACAGACTGTGAATATTATAGAATGTTTTACACAAAGGTAAATGAAAATTATGTATATAGGCAATAAATAATTCCATAATTAAATTCATACTTTGCAAATCAGTTTCTACCACTAGCTTTTGGTGCTGTATGTTAATGTTTCATCATATTTCATCCCACTTGTAGATAATATGTGGCTGGTGTTTCTGTACATGAAGTTTGGGCAACTCCCAGGGTCAACAGAAGGGTACCCCTAAAGAAAGATTTTGAAGGCACTGTGCTTAAGTAATTGAAACAGGTGAAAATACCTTGCCAAGTTGACCAAAGCTAACTATGTTCAAAACTAAATATATGAATCTTTACCTGATTAGAGAAAAGACCTTGTGTTAAGTTAAAGTACTTATTAGAAAGGTATGTGCCTGAAAATCAAGGATATGATTTACCTCTTTTCTAATATACAAATGAAATTTAAGATTTTTGTTTTTTAACTTGGCTATATGTTTCGTGGATGGGATTTACTGTGTACTAGAACAGGTTAAATCATTTATTTTTATGGTCAAATGGTCTTAAACAAATTCCATTGCATGTGGTACACATACTCCAGGTCTTCTGTGCACACACACACAAGCCACAAACACAGAGGCTTCCGTCCCTGTAGAAGACAGTGAATAACTTTCATAGAAAGACACACGTAACAGTGCTGATCACTCAAACAAGGAGTTATATAGTGAAAATGAGAGATTCAAAAGTCCTTTCTGGACATATACAATGTATTGGCTTTCCGTGCCATGAATAAGAACATCCTGTGAGTGGAATGATACTGCTCAAACACCAATATATCTGTCAAAATAGGCTAGCACTAGACTATAGGGATTAACACGACCTGTGGATGAGCTTAACAATGAGGGATGAATCTTAAAGAGGTTAGAAAAGTGTTCTCTTCTACATGAAGGTTTCCAGCAAATTTCTAACCCAAGTCAATGACGTTTTGTAAGTCACACTGAGCTCACCTCCACTGACAACCCACACAACATGATTCAATTCCTCCGGGCTGCTCTTTATAGTACATGACCACATACTTCAAAGCATATCTTAAATAGAATCCATACCTCACACTAAGAGGAAAGTTTATACTAACTGTGCAGCTTTCAGCAACAACAAAGATCTGGCATATAAAACTACTGCACCCTTATTTCCGATGTTAAAAACATTTTCTCACCCCCTCCCCTGCTATTTGCTGATTTTACAAATGCTACAAATATTGGAAATATTATTTGCTTCTACAAAGCAATAGTGACAACAATGTGTTGTTGATATGCTTGAAATGCTCTCTCTCGCATAATCAACCTTAGTGCATTACTAAAACAGATTATTACAAAGTGTGCCTTATGGATTTGCTTCTCAGTATCCTTATGCTTCCATTATCACCGCTATATCTACAGGTAAGTGGACTGAACCAGAGAAGCCGAGCTAAAAGCAACAATAAAACACACAGCCTCTCAGGTCAAATCTGTAGTGCAGAGCACCAACTTCTAACACTGCATTACAAAATGTCTTATCTGGAAAAAACTCATGGTATTCGGCTGCAGAGGTGTGTCATGCTGGAGCCAACTGGATCTTGGTCACTGAGAATTGAGACTGTATTATTATTAGCATGCAAAATGTTAAATGTCCACCCAAGCAAGCAAAAAACTGACTTTTAAGCTGAAAGACCACATTTCTCAAAGCCCTTTTGCAAGTTTTTCCAAGTAAGTGATAAAAGCACATCAACTTAATTTGTCTTAAGTTAAGTGGTTGTAAACAAATTTGGACTCAATTGATTCCAATACATATTTGCATTTGGAACTGGCACATTTAACAATGTTCGAATTTAACTGCTTGGTGCAAAATTAACAGATTTGTAACCGTTTTGGTAGTAATACACTGGTGTCATTACATTGAATACCACCATGCTTCATCCAGTTTGTAACTGCCCCCGAAGATTAACGTCCAAAAGAGTGGTGGTTAGGTTCTTTATTGCATGAAAGCATAGCATCTCTGTACTCTTGCTGGTCATCCACACCGCAGAAAGTTCATACAGTTCCATCTACAAGCAAGCACTTGTTTTGCCATGCCTTACAAATAGCACCCACCCACCGTCAATGATGGTGGCAGCATGTCTAACAAATATCCCACTTTCTCAATGGTGGCACTAAGTCGAAATTTACTGTCTGCCTTAATCATATTGGACACCACAAGATAGGGGAATGAGGTAGTATAGTGAAGATACAGTGGTACCTGCAGTCCAACCCTACAGGCAGATCCATGCAAACACCAGTGAAAGCTGAAATAACTTGATGGATGCAGGAATATCGTTGGCATATAAAACCTTCGGCAAACAAAAAGAGTGAACCTTAACATTGAGAATAATGGTATTGATTTTACACACATGACTGCTTCAAACCCAAACGTTCACCAAAAGCCAAGTCACCTGAACACAAGCATCGTTCTCATGGAGTACACTGTATAGTAAAAAAACAAGGGAGACGGCTGTGTACCAGCTCCTGCTAAACAAAGTGAAACTGCATCACCCACAAAGTGTCTTGGGAACCGATGTTCAAGCTATCATACTATCGCTGCTGAATGATGGCAATGCCCTGCTCTGTGGCCTCATAACACTCCGCACTAGAGCCTGTCAAGGGAATCCTAGACACAGCAGCACATCTCCTTCGTGGTTTGAAAAAATATGACCACATCACGACCATCCTGATGGAACTCCAGTTGCTTCTCTTGCCGGCCCATACCATCTTCAAAACCAGCTGTATCATTTACAAAGCCATCATCTCTTTTGGTATTCTGCAAACGTGCAGCCAGAACGCCATAAAAATGGAGGCAGAAAGGTAAAAATTGAAAAAACAGCCATTCTCCATCTTTTGCACCCAAGAACAGGAACACTATATCCATATCCATAAGGAACACTCCAACCCTGCTCTGACGTTCAAAATGCTATTTTCTTTTAGTTTCCTAGTAATACAAATCTCTAAAAAAAACAAGTGTTATGTGTGCAGCATAACCTTAAAAGAGAACCAATACACTGGCTCCCATTGGCAGTAAGAGACAAGACAGGGTAGCAAATGCGCCACTGTAAACATAAAACGCCGGGACTCCACAAAATAGGCTAGAACAAATCGGCCAAACATGGAGATCAATAGCAGACAATTTATGTGCTTACGTTATATGCCATGGCCAGGGTCTGAAAGGTATTCGACTCAGAACAGCACAGAGGAATACATCATTGTGAGAGTGAAAAGCTGACCATGATGTGAAATACTTCTTACTGCACCATTTACTCAAACATGGAGTCTACAACTGCCTGACCATTTTATTCACTTCTTTATTTCTACTTACCATTGGTTGCCCCCTTTTTATCTGCTTGTACCTTCTTGATTCTGTAACCACTATTGCCTCATTATTTACAATTCCTTCCCAATTCCATCTCAACTTTCTCTCACAACCTAAATACAAGACCAACACTTTTCTCCCACCTCCATCCAAAATCCTGAAATACGTTAAAGCCGACTCCCTTTCACCCATCTGTCTCGATCCTTCCAACTTATTCTGGCCAAAAACCCCATCCTTACCCGCGTCACTCGTGTTCACCATCAAGCCTCTCTGCTATAACTCGTCCATGACCATATCCCTGCTATTCCTCCGTCCACGGAATTCTAAATACACCTGACCACCTCATACTTGACCTTTCAACATTGCCACCACCTCATTCTTATGCCCCAACCTGTCCTCAAATTACACTGGCTTCACCTCCCCAAAACTGTTTTCTATCCTTAACCCTATTTCAATATTTACAGCGCCGCCCTCCATAACCCTTCTTGAAATCTCATCCCTACATGCACCACTTCAAGTTCTGCCCCAAGTCCATACTTCACCGACATACAGTGCGTGCCCCCACAGGTTTAACCAGTTGTCCCTTAACAGTATTCTATTTTATTTAGTTATCAATGTAACTGCCTGATCCTATTTCATCTCGCACCACTGCACCTCAACCCATCCACCATTATGTGCCCATTCCACAACGATGCCTAACCACGTCCTATGCCTGCCTTCCTATCCCACCCTGCACTAACCCACGCCATCAGTCCCCTTTTAAGCTTGAATGACCCTCCGCCTCACGACAAATTCCACCGCCACCCAAGTCCTCTTTGATGACACAATCTTCATCCCTGAATCCTTCCTTCTCCCAAACACCTCGACCTCAGACTCGCTCCTCTCTGATCCCCAAGCCGCCCGTGCATCCATATGATGCGGGCGGAACATTATCCTAACACCTATGTCTTCCTCCGTTTCCACCCTTCTACATTCTTTAAACCAATTCCTCCTCCCAAGCCCATTCTTGCTTCCAATTCCATCCCTTGATACCTAACCCCCCCACTTATTGACCCATAATTGAAAAACCTCATCCCTGCCCCCACCCCACCCCACCAAACCTTGGCCGAAGCCTTTTACTTGTCTCTTTGCAACATCCATCATTGTTCCCAACACTGCCCACATCTTTTTAACACGGAACTCACTCTCGGAGCCTATCCGGGATTCCTCCCCTCGCCACCTTTACGGGAGCCTGGCCTCGGTCGCCGCCATCTTCTCTCGCGCCGGCTCTGCTCTGTGTCTGCCTGAGGGGGCTGCGTGAGCCGACCACCATCCGGGGAACTGCGCGTGCGCGTCTGCGGCTACAATCCGGGACCCGCCGCCCCTGCGCACTGAGGCGAGTCCACCGCGCGCAGGCCGCCTGCGCATGCAGCCAGCATCCGGATCCCTTACGCGTCTGCGCCATTCAACGAGCTATGTTAACGCTATGTCTGTAGCCGGGCGACTTACCTTTACCACCTAGAAGGCTAAACGTATGCTTAACTGACTATTAGTAAGTGTATGTCACAAATGCCTTATAAAGTAGTCATCTGTAATAATCCTGCATTTTTATGTTGTCCATAAAATGGGTAATAAGAATATTAGCAGATTTGGATGAAGTTGTGCCTGATCTCAACATGGCTGCGACTCTCTTCACGTAGTGTAGGAGCTCCGCGGTCCTACGACATGTGTCTTCTGCGTTGCCTGATTGAAGAAATAGCATATGCCCACCTTAAAAGCACGTGTATGCGAACAAGAGGCAACCAAAATGATTTGTTCTATAATGAAAGCATATAGCCACACTTACACAAGACAAACGTACACACGCACTAATATATAGAGTCAGCCAAACTTTTAAACTCTGATACATATATATATATATATATATATATATATATATATATATATATATATATATATATATATATATATATATATATATAATCAATCAATCAGTAGGCACCTAAACAGTCTGGAGGAGTGTTGGAATTGTGAAAAAAATCACTCAGCGAACTCATAAATTGGGGAACAAGGTGTGGCTAAGTGGGGGAGGAGTCAAGAACGGCGGAGCTTGTTATGTAGTATCACTAGTAACTTTTTATACACCACTATCACTTGTATATTCGCCGTATGTCTTCTTTGTCACAGACAGCCATTTTCAAGATTTTCAGATGTACAAATACTAAGTAAATAACTTTATTTTTGCTAAGACAGTTGTCTCTTTTTGGTGTGGTCCGCGAAAGCATGAGTATAACCTGCAATTTCTTGGAGTATTTATTACCCTGAACAAAGCAATTTGCCTACCCGACAGAACCACTTGCTTTATATATTGTACTTACCCAGGTTCTGAGGGACACAGGGTTACCCCATTATCTTTAATGGCGGAGCTTGAACGGCAGAGTCTGACAGTCAATTTATACATTTATTTTGAAGATTTATTTAATTTATTTATTTTAAAGGTTTTATATAGCGCTGGCTAGACCCGGAGGTATCAGAGCGCTTTACATGAGTATCAGACCATAGTTGCAGGTTACATCGTTATAAAGGTTACACAGTTGTTAGAGCATGGCAACATAGTTACATGTAAGGTCGAGATAGACAATAAGGACATATACGTAAGGGAAAAAGCAGGCAAGGGGAGAGATTCAGGGAGGGGGGTAGGAGCAGGGGAAGTAGACAGAGAATGAAGGAGGGAAAGAGGAGGGGAGGGTGAGAGACAACAGCGTGGAAAGAGGAGGGGGAGGGTGACGGGGACCCAAACCGGTAGACGAGTCAAAGCTGCGTCCAAAGTCCAGTAAGCTGTGATCCCAGGGAAGTGGTATCATTTCCCCATCTCTGTTGCGAGAGGTTCCCTTTACGCAGTGGACTCTCTCAGAGGGGTCTCTGAGACTCCAAGGCCTACATACTGGATCCTTCCCCAAAAGGGGAGAGGGAGTGCTTTGGCAAGGGGTGCCATACCATACCTCAACTGTGAGTGGCTCCCTTGGCGCTGTGGACTCTCTCAGCGGGTTCGCTGAGACTCCAGAGTATAAATATTGGATCTTTCCCCAACAAGGGGAGAAGGAGTGCTTAGTCAAAGGGCACGAAGGACAGGGGGCTGGGCGGTGAAGCAGGCAAGGGGAGGGATGCAGGGGAGAGGGGATAGGAGCAAAGGAAGTAGACAAAGAAAAGAGTACTAAATGGGAACAAACAACATCAGTTTGGGGAATAGACTGTTTTCTCTCTGTGGCCATGAGTTTGCCCGATCACTAAGGTAAATTAGCACTAAGGTAATTAGCAACAAGGAGAAATGTGACAGTAAATCTGTTCTAGATTACTTTATTGGTCACAAAGAAGCTGCATTTTAAAATATCTTACAGAGTTGAGACACCTGCTGCAGAAATCATTGTTTGCCCAGCAATTTTGAGGAGTTTATAATAGCGATAAGAGAACTCTAGTAGTTAACACAATTCTGGGAGAGGTCTGTTTTGTCCAGTCACAGTTTTGATTCATAAAGCGCATAGAGGGTTAATGTGCCTGTTGCAAAGCACATTGTGTAACATGCAGATCACTGTGATTTTTTTATTTTTATTTACATAAGCAAGCGGGCTACTGCTTTTGACACTGAGATCATTTTGTTACTTCCAGTTCATAAGTTGCAAGCCTTTTAATACAGCACAGTGCTCCATTTACCAGCATCAAGGAAATACATTCAAACTGTGAGTCACAGGTTTAGATCCTTATTGTTTTTTTCTCAGTCTCTTATTCTTTGATTGCTAAGAAGGGTTCCTTCGGAAAGTAATAAAGTCTTATTGGTATAGACAACCACAATCACTACGTTAGCTTTTATATCCTGACTTTGCGTTTCTCCCAATCGTTCACTCATAATGTCTACAAATATGGATGATATATGTTTCCTACAATTTTTAAGGTCTAACCCTCATTGTCTTATGTAACATTTCCTGTAGATTCATTTACACACATGTATGATTTATTGTGCCTCTGTGTGTGTTGGAAAGAGCTCTGACACCCTACACTGGGATGAGTAGCGCTATAAAAGAATCTTTAAAAAAGTACGTGCCATTTACAGCAATTTTTGTGAAATTTTTCATACAGACAGATAAATCTTGCATGCTTACAGTGCAAGCATATCTCTTACATAGGGAGTTGAACAAAGTTAAAAACCTGCCTTAAGATCATAGTTTCTATTAAGTACTTGTGAAGTGATAACATGCTGTGCGCCTTTGTTTTCTTCCATTGCTGTGGCATCTATGTATTAGGCTTCAGATAGCTTCCATACAGTAATATACTCAAACAAAAGGAGGGTTGATAGCCCTTTAAATCAGGCCTTTGTTTGTGCTGGCTAGAAGTGTAAATAAGAAAGCCCCCGCACTGCCTGCATTTTGCTACTACGAAAATAATATGGGCAGCGTGCAGGTGCTTCTGAAATGTGTTTTGGTGTAAAAAAAAAAATGGCACCAGGACATATTCAGCCTGTTTCCCTGCATTGGCAGTATCTAAGATCCGGCCCAAAATAGCTGCCGTAACTAGTTTCCGGCGTGATCCCCCTACTTTCCAGCACTGGTCTGGAGAATTGACTTTAGAGTTTGTTGCAAAAAGATCTATGAGAGCAGTCATTGACATCATTAAGGCTGCAGGTATTGTTGAAAGGGAAGGGCCTTGAACTTTTTCTTGAAGAACACATTTGAAGAATTAGTGCTTATGATCAGAGGGGGATGTAATATCAGATTTTAGGTACACTCTCTGAGAAACTTTGATTTAAAGTTGTAGTTTCTTTGCAGAGTGGGGTTTCCAGATGGAGAGGTTCCATGGCTCAGAGCATACAGAAGCCTTACAAGATGGTTAATTTATGAGCTCGGTATCTTAGTGATCTACCATGCACCACATTTTGAACTACATTTGTCAGTTTAAATACGCTTCTTACCTCTATGAGAAGCCAATTTAAGGTGATCTGGATTGGAGTTTAATGATCGGATTTTGCATTTGATACTAGTGATAGCTCTTTTTTCTAATGTGTTAAATTTTGAAGCACTTCTGACAGACCTAAAGCGGTGTTATTCCCTCAAGGATTTTGTCCCTCCTCAACTGGACCTGGTCGACTACATTACAAAGCAAGCTGTGAAGCACATTAGGTTTTACTATGAAAATTAAACAAATATTAAAATAAAAAATTTGAAAGTTTATTAAAGGTTTAAGCTATTACAGAAAGCAAATAAATGGGTAGAAGTCAGCCAGTTAGTCATTTAAATAAAAAAATAGCTTGTCACGCAGAATAAAATGCAGGAAATGTATGAGAAGAACCAAATACACCTGTTCCAGACCCCCACACCATGATCGAAAACTCCCTAGTGTGAGGTCATTCGTTTTTATATGTTTTTTAAAACAAACTCCCACTTTGGGGGTTTGTTTTTGAAAATAAAATTTTGGGAAAAGTTTGATGCCCAGCAGTCATGTTAGATTAGAGCTGTCCATCAAACTTTTCCTACATTGACAGAAAACTCCATGACAGTGGTTCCTGCCAATGTATAGAGATGTCCACAGAGCAGCGGACATCTCTAAATATGGTGGGCAAAGTAGAGGTAGGGTGGAAGACCTAAAGTCGTTGCTTCACCTTTCGAACCCTAAATCAGGCCCTCTGTCTAGAGTGACACAGTGAGTGAAAAACTGTGGTTTGGAATGCTACCCCGAGGGATTGCCAGTGGTTATACTATTTGCAAACATTCTTCCCATCACCTTTTGGGTGTTTGATTGCCAGTAGTTTACCTGGAAATATGACACTGGCCCAGCTTTCCAACCCTATTTTTGCCAATGTTTTTGAATTCTAACAAGTAGTAAATTTATATCTATTCAAAGCCTACTTCTATGCTTCTTGCTGCGTTTTTGGAAAACCAGTCATTAAATGTATTTCAGTTCCTTTTTTTAAAAAAATGAACAAGTTTAATCGTCCTAGCGAAATCTGGACAACGAGAAAAACCGAAACAGATACAGCAGACCCGAATCAGGGACCATAGACCCAACTACCAAGCCATGAACTAATTTATTTGGGAGGTGTCACACCCCAAAGATCCACAAGAAGCCACACCCGGAGGGCCATGGTACATAACGTTCACAATCTGTAAAACCGCATCTCAAAGGAGAATGAGAATGGGGGTTCAGATGCTGAAATTTGATACTTCATATAGTTTTAGATTACAGGAATTTGAATGCACATACATGCACACATGCTGTACAAAATGCTCACAGTGCTCTATTAATGATGAATCTAGGAAGAAAAAAATTATAAAATGTCTTTAGACATATCTAATTACTTCTTTGGTCAAAATAAAGCACTTGACCGGGGTTGGGTAGGTATAGAATGTTAAGTGTTATTAGCCGCTTACAGACTCATGGCACTTGAGGACCCCCTGTGAGGGGTGATTTGATAGTTCTGTTGTATGATGTAATTTGTACAAAAAAACATAACTAATAAAAATATGTTTGAAGAAAATAAAGCACTTGAATCCTAGTATCTAACTGTTTTTTCATTCAGCTTTTTTCAATATGAATATACACAATTGCCACAAGGCGTTAAGAATAGTCCTGGGCTCATCGCAGCAAGAATTATGGCGATCTTACAACAAAATCCTGAGGTGCTATCATATATTGACTACATATTACAGATGATGACTTGACTGAACACCTGCCTACTGTGCACAGGATAGTGACAACTGTAGCCCGGAACGGGTATAAAATCAATTTAAAAGGATTCTAAAATTGCATATCTTAATGTGATTTTTCTAGGTTATGGGTGAGGCTCTTAGTTTTCCGTTTGTACTGATTTTTACAGATAAATGCAGACAGAAAACTAAGGGCCTGATTTAGATCTTCAAAAGACACACAGATGATGGACGTAATGCAGAGCAAATCAAACATTCACCCCAGTCAAGAGATCTGGGTTAAATCCATCTTTCTTTTGCTCACCATGCCACCCCAGTATAGACCCAGCCATATGCAAATCAGTCTTGACCCTCAGCCTCATGGGAACAGCCCAGACCAAACTGCCAAGCCAGGTCCTCCCTGGAACGGAAACAAGCATCCTGGGACTGGTTTCGGGGCATCACCCCTCATCAGCCAGGCTAGCTTGAATTCAGTGGCATGGTGAGCCCGGGACCCACGTCTGGGCATACCCGGCGGACCTAGGGCGAGAAAGCAAAAGACACACAGCTGATGGACGGAATGCAGAGCAAATAAAACATTCACCCCCAGTCAAGAGATCTGGGTTAAATCCATCTTTCTTTTGCTCACCATGCCACCCCAGTATAGACCCAGCCATATGCAAATCAGTCTTGACCCTGTGCCTCATGGGAACAGTCCAGACCGAACTGCCAAGCCAGGTCCTCCCTGTGGTCTGATTCCGACCGCCGAGGCCAGGAAAGCTCTGTGCTCTGTATTACGATGCAGCCGCTGCTACAGCGGCGGTCTCATCGTCAGCAGTGCCCCACTCCTCAGACATGTCGCTACAAGTGGGTACAAATGCACAGGAAACATGTGCAGTTGTACACACCTGCATGACACATGTGGGGACATGCCTTGTGTCGCAAGAATGCCAGGTTTGGATGAACCGGTGCCCGGCTGATGGGTGCACTTAACTTTAAAACTAACATGTTTTTCCTCCAAGTGTTTAGGTTATTTTAATAATCTTTCCCATGAATTTTGAGTTATGTATCATTTATCATTTCTTTTAATTCATTGATTATGATAATTTTTGTATTTCAAAATTCTTCCTTATATATGTGGCAGTTTGAACAGTGATGATTTCACAACCAATGCATTTCGGATCATCCAAGACCCTTCATCAGGGGTCTCTTAATACATTCTAAAAATGAAATGAAACAGAAGATAGCTCAATCCAGGCCTCAGTGATCAAAAAACAAATATATTCACAGTAATGTTTAGACCGTGACTCAATCCATCTAGGACACCAGAAAATGGCTAAGCATAAGAAAAGACAAGAAAGACACCGAATATCGATGTGACACGTGAACCATGCGTCTGCTCAAAGTGGTGATTGATGTAATGAAGTAATTTTCCACCGGCAAACCTTGCAATTTCATTATGCCCGTGACGTGCATGCGCCAGTTCATTGAAATGGTGAACGACTTCTTACTTAGGAATGTGCCCAAATTATCCCGATGTTATTGGCTCATGCATTTAACCAAAGAAAATGCTACTCTGCGTGTGCACTCTCACCCTCAAACGTGCTTCGTGTAATCATGCTGTTAACATGAAGCCTGCTACGCGAAAACAGGAACCAAACTTTCCTTATCAAGTTTAACCATGATTTACACAAGATTATAAAGTGCAAGTCGCGTAATCTCATGCCGTGAAGATAATAAGATGTCTAACATGCAGAAGTCCTATGCCGATACGCTTACCATGTTAACTGATGTTGAACGCGTTCCCGCTACGGAACTGAAAACACTCTCGTTTGAATCGGCTGGTTAATTGTTAAAGTATACGTGACGTTGCCTACGTCCTAACGTACATGCATAGTGCGTTCTTAAAGTGATAGCTGACAGCATGCAGATCTCAGGGTGAATACTATGTTACACTCCGAAAAGTCAATAAAGTTTTGAATGACAGAACACGACGTGAATGGAAAAAGCTTCAGCTGACCACATGCAGATCTCGGGGTGAAAACCATGTAACGCTTCATGGAGTCAATAAAGTTTCAAGTGACAGGTCACAATGCGAATGTACATCAATTTTCGAATAGCAAAACACGACGTGAATGGAAGAAGCTTCAGCTGACAACATGCAGATCTCGGGGTGAAAGCTATGTAACGCTTAAAGGAGTCAATAAAGTTTCAAATGACAGTTCACACTGCGAAAGTATATCAATGTGTGGAACAATACCAATTACAATACGCTAAATGGCAGAATTGTCAAATCATAAGAAACATAATAACACCATCACATCAAATGTGTGTCCTCCTGCGTGTTAATAGAAATTTAAAGAAAACAAATAAATTCCTGTCTGTCGTTCATCCCATGCGGTTGCATGGCATTGAGTTTTTTTATCCAAAAGAATTCAGCTTTAGTGGAATGTTTTATTACAAAAATCATTGAACTGTCTTTGGTGGATTGAGTTTTTCGTAACAACAGTTGTCTGTCCAATTTTGACACTTGATTAATAGATTTTTCAATGATATTTCTCAGAAATCGGCGTTGTGTGAATCTTGTTGCGAAACCATGTATAGTATCCAAAGCTTCTGAAGGATCAGATGTTATTCTTTTCAACCTGATGAATTGGGAATATGGTAAATGACGCTTGAGTGAGTATTGATGAAAGCTTTTGAAATGTAAACAGTTGTTTCTATCTGTTTCCTTAGTGTACACATTGGTTTTGATGCCTTGCGAATCTATTTGTACTAAAACATCTAGAAATGCAATTTTGTGTTTGTCGATCTGATATGTGAATTTGATGTGATCATGAGACTGATTCAGCTTCAAAATGTTGTTTGTGTAAGTTTCAGATCACCTTTTTCAAAATGATAAAGATGTCATCTATATATCTTTTGTAGGCTACCAGATGTTCTTGCCATGTTTCTTTTTTCAGTATGTGATCGTGCTCAAATTTTGACATGAATATGTTTGCATAGGATGGTGCAGGCGGGCCCAGCGCGTGAGGCTGTGACGGAGGTCGGATCGGAACAGCAGAGTGGAAAGGAGCCGGCGGCTGTGTTGGGACCGAGTCAGCGGTGGCCTACGCACTTGCCTTTGTGACGCTGGTGTGGCCCGGCCTGGTGGTGCGGTCCCTGACTCGGCCTGGGCGAACGGTCAGGCCTGGTGACAGGGAATAGAGGAGCTCTGCCCGGACCAGAACAACGCCAATATACCCTTGGGGACAGGTCCGGGCTGCGCAGCCGGGGCCCGGAGCATTACTGGGCCCGCAGCATTAATTACCGAGACAGAGCGGAAGGAGATCATGTCCTTGCTGCGCGAGCCATACGTACCATGGACCAGATTAAAACTGTGGGTGAGTGTCTATGAATAAAGACTGGTCAGGGCTCATAACACTCTGGAACACATCTTAATGGCTACAGGGGTGGCCTGATCACTTCACATTGGGGCCTACTGTTGGAGTTGGCTGGGCCTACGGGGTGTATCTTTGGCCCTCCTGGCCACATCCGTTTTGCCCCCCTGGAGAGGCCCCTAGGCCGTTGGAGTAAGGCACCCGATAGGGGTGGGGAGTTGTGCTCCCGGCGGCGGAGGCGGCCGGACAAGAGTTCGGTGTGGCTTGTGGCCGGTGAAGCCCTCCCCTAGCCGTGACCGCAGGGGAGGCAACAATACATGGCAAAGACCTTCTGGGGGTCGCCTGGCCGCCCGGTGGGATATACTGGGGGCTATACATTAAATCATACAGCGTGAAACGGACTCCCGTGTAGAACGAACAGGCAGCAGGGGAGGAGAAAACTGGAAGGTGAAGAAACCCCCCTGCCCCCCATGCTTGCAGGAAATATTCAGGAAGTACTGTGGATCTGACTCGCAGCGGGCAGTAACCGGCCAATACCTCCACACATTTTCGGTACACTATATCTAAAGAGAAAACAACGGGTACCGGCCCACGACAAAGCACACTTGATCGTTTCGTGGCCACAACGGCGCAGGGCGTGGGATTCTCTGGCTCCGCCTCGATTATGCCGGCCAATGCTGCCTTACTGGAGGCCATAACACAATCCAGACATACCCTTGATACACAGATTGCAGCGGTGGGCATGGAGGTTGCGCTCCTGCGCCTGGACCTGCGCAATGCAGTGGATTCTATAACTGAAGCTGAGACCAGGGTTTCGGGCGCAGAAGATGCAGGAACTACAATACAACACAAAGTCAAGTCCCTGGAGCAACTGACAAAGGGCCTAGCTTTGCGCGTAGAAGACGCCGAGGGACGCGCACGAAGGAACAACCTACGTTTTGTGGGTTTTCCCGAAAGCTGTGAGGGCAATGATGCAGGGAAGTTCCTCACAAGCTGGCTTACCTCATGGATCCGAGACGGCCTCCTTTCTGCGGGTTTCATAATTGGACGCGCCCATAGGGCCCTGCAGTCCAGCCCCCGCCGGGTGCCAGACCGCAGTCTTTGATTGCACGCCTTTTAAATTTTCACAATCGCGACGTAATCCTTCAGCAGGCCCGACTCAAAACAGACTTGACATTTGATTCCCACAGAATCATGATTTTTCCGGACTACACTAAAATGGTCCAACAACAACGCCAGTCATTCATTGCCGCCAAGGCACGATTACAAGACCTTAAAATTCCATATAAGTTGCTATATCCAGCCCGTCTGAGGGTAGTCTTCAACTCTCGCACCATCTTTTACGCCACCCCGAAGGAGGCCTTTTCCTGGATGGATGAGCGGCAGCCCGTCAAGCCACACTCTCCGCCACCTAGAGACTCGGACTCGTCGACCGGATACCCTGGCCGTACACTGCCCAAGCCTAAAGATCGACGACGCCATAGAACCAGATCTACCTGGAGGTCTAAGAACAAAGAACTTGAGGCAGAGCCCATGCCGCCCTCTAAGAAATGATGTCAGTGTTTTTTAAGGTTTATACTCCAGGGTAATATGGGGACCTCACAATTCTTATATAATGTGTGTCAGGTTAAAGATGGGCTAGTGCATTGGGACTGCTTCATCCCCCCCAATAGGACTTGGGACATGTTAGGGATTGCTGGGATCAATTGGAGAGCCTGCACCCTGCTCCCCCATTGGGGATGGGTGGCTTCACTCTCCGCAACAGATACTTCTATCGTTCTGAGGTATTGGGGTGGGCTGGGTGGGGGGCGGGCTAATGTTTTTGTGTGGGGTTGTTTCATGGTTTTAGATAATTGTTGTGCGGCGCTAAAAATGTTCAAAATTTCCGTGTCCAGGCATATACGACACCATCATTTACCTTGATATGAATCAATGGCGACAGTACCCATAGTACATCCCATTCTTATAGTCAGTTGGAACACCAGAGGTATGCTCGACAAGATTAAATGCGGTGCCGTTCTTAGACAGGCTAAACATATCGGCGCTGATATCCTTCTGCTACAGGAGACCCATATGCTGGGCACGAAGGACCCATGTCTGGCCCGATATGGCTTCCTTCACGCATTTCATACAGGGTTTACCAGGGGTTCCAGAGGTGTTGCTATTCTGATTCACCGAAGAGTACCTTTCACGCTGATAAAGAAATGGTCTGATACACATGGACGATATATCTTTGTACATGGAATAGTGGCGGGCGAGGAGGTAGTGCTTGATAGTGTATCCGCCCCTCCGCCCCTAGGTCAGGGCTTTGTCGATCACCTAGTGGGAGTATGGGGTGATTTACCGGGAGGACTGTCGATAATTGGGGGTGATTGGAATTATGTTATGTCCTTAACTGTAGATAGGTGTCGGCAGTGGGGGTGGCTTTATGATCCCCTGATACCAAACTACAGACTCTAGTAAACATGCTGGGGTGGGCAGACACATGGCGGGTACTTAACCCCACTGAGGCTAGCTATACCTACCTCTCCCACACCTCCTATTCAAGATTAGATTAAATATTTATTCCTGGCACGTTTATTCACAGGGTCCCGGCGGCTGCGATACTGCCTTGGGGACTGTCAGACCATTCACCTGTTTCCATCCAGCTTTTGATAGGCCCAGATCTCCTTTTAGGTGGCGGCTCTTGACATGGAACCTACATAACCAAACATATCGCACGCAACTACATCATTCACTCACAGAATATTTTTCCAACAATACAGGGACGTTGATTTCGGTATGCACGCTCTGGGAGGCCATGAGGTCCATGTTACGCGGCGTAGATATTAGCTTCTGTTCGACAGCACATAAGCTCCGCAGACAATCGCTAATTCAATTAGAGGCACAAATTATGATGATGGAACAGCGGACCCGGGGTGTAGACGGAGCCATGTCTCGCCGACAGGTGTGCCTTCTACAACAACAATATCATGGCATGTTGATAGATGAGGCGCGATTAGCATGGCTGGCTACGCAGAGTAGAATTTATCAATGGGGCGACAAATCCGGGCAACTTTTATATAAACTTTGTCAGCAGGCACAAACACGGATTTCACTCCTGGGGATCCAAGATTCTACCAGGGCAGACATGACCGACCCAAACACACTCGCTGATAGCTTCTCGGGCTACTACCGATCCCTTTATACAGCACAAGAAATCCTTGACGTCTCTGTCATTGATCAGTTCTTTATAGACCTTCCCCCACGAGCCCTTTCCGATGAGGCTCGAGACTCACTCGAGGCACCACTAACCTTGGAGGAACTCCCCACGGCTATAGCGGACTTACACCCGGGGAGGGCACCGGGCCCAGATGGTTTTCCCTGTGATTTTTATAAAGCCTATGCAACACTATTAGGTCCACACTGTCTCGCAGCCATATTGGAGGCGGCACAGACTACACTCATGCCCCCGACTGGCGGCATGCGGAAATCGTCATTTTTCATAAACAAGGGCCCCCCCCCGAATGACATGCTTCTTATAGACCAATATCTTTATTGAATATCGAGGCGAAACTAATAGCTAAGATGCTTGCTACTAGATTGTTAGCGCACCTTCCTGACCTCATTCACCCGGACCAGGCTGGTTTCATGCCTCGACGGGCCACACGGCACAACATTCGTCGAGCCCATACTGCGAAAGCTTCTGTGGACTGACTTGGTCGCCCAGCGGCTCTCTTGCAGGCCGATATTGATCGCGCATTTGATTCGGTCAGTTGGACATATCTTTTTATCCTCTTGCAACGCCTCAATTTTGGCCCTAAATTTCTATCTTATATCCACATGCTTTATAACAGCTTAACTGCCTCTGTACGCATAGCCGGCAGGGTTTCTGCTCCATCACCCGCGGCACCCGCCAAGGCTGCCCCTTGTCCCCGCTCTTGTTTGCCTTAGTCATCGAGCCGTTGGCGGCCTGGGTTCGCATGGATGCCTTAATCAGAGGCTTCGAATGGTCAGCGGAGGTCTCTGATAGAATTGCACTCTATGCGGATGATGTCCTCTTTTTTCTCTCGGACCCGCGAAGATCAGCCCCCCGCATTTTGCAGATCATGCGGATCTTTGGCGAAACATCTGGATTATATATGAACGTCAATAAATCCATCCTGTGGCCCCTGCGCAGTTCAGAGTCTTGACTATAGCTGGGCTTCAGATCTCTCCCAGACCCATGAGGGCATTAAATACCTAGGGGTCTTTGTGACCGACCAACAAGAAATTTCCAGATCAAGAAATAAAGACACAGTTCTTGTAAGGGTCAAAAAAGAACTTAAATCGTGGGCGGGCATACCTCTTTCTCTGTACGGCCGCTCGGCTATTTTTAAAATGATCTCTCTTCCTCGGCTCCTCTATCAATTACATAATCATTCCTACGCTATACCACAGCTTTGGTTCCGGCAGGTGAATACTATGCTTAAGGAGTTTCTCTGGGGTGGAGGACCAATAAGAATAGCGCTCCGCATTTGCTTCCTTTCTACCTATTGTGGGGGCGTTGCGTCGGCTGACGTTCAGTCGTATTATGCTGCCTCCCACCTACAGGTACTTAACGATTGATGGTACTCCCCTCACGATGAGCCGGCCTATGCTTTGGAGCGATGGCTTTTGGGTGATCGGTCACTTTATAAATACCTATATGGCCGAGCTAATACTCAAGACCTTCCTCCGGCCACCAAAGGGGTCATTGCATTGTGGCGTCAGTCGCTCCGCCGCATTGGCTGGCTGAATCGCCTGACCAGCGCGGCCCGTTGTGGTGCAATCGTCTTCTTCCTCAGCTTCAGCAATTACAAGGGTTCCAAGGTTGGGACCGAATCGGTATTTCTACAGTGGCCGATGTTCTCCAGGGAATAACTCTTAAATCCTTTTCGGATCTTCAAAAAGAATATGCTATTCCACATTCCCAGTTTTACAGATATCTTCAGTTTCGCCATGCTATCAGCCCCCATCTTAAAGGGGTCTCCTGTATCCCGGAATTTAACCCATTAGGGGGAAAGCTCCTTATGGGTGACCTGATAGACCATAACATTTCTAAAATATATCAAACATTAGTCACCCACAGTGTATCAACATTGACGTCCCTTAGGGAAGCCTGGCAAACAGACCTTGATCCCCTGGATAACGATGATTGGCGGGAGGCATTGGAGTCCCCCAGAGGGGCCGCTATTTCTTCCAGACTATGACTTATACAGCTGAAATATTTACACAGGATATATTTCACCCGATTACGACTTTATAAAGCAGGGCTTATTCCTTCCCTGCAGTGTCTTCGCTGTGCCATTGAAGAAGCTACCTTCCTCCATACTGTCTGGTCTTGTCCGGTTCTGGACAAATTTTGGAAGGGTGTACGCAGCTGTTTGGCCGAGGTGTTGGGATGGACCGTACCCGATACACCGCGCCTAGCGCTATTACATAAAGCAGAAGACATAGGGGGTAACAGATATAAACGCCACCTGTTATTTCTGGGCCTGACTATTGCCAAACGGGATGTGGCCCGATTATGGAAGGCGTCCACCCCACCCCCACTGACTGCATGGAAGCGTGGACTAGACTTCTGCATGGGGCTGGAAGAGCTGGTCTTTAGAACCTGTGGGTGCCTACTCAAACATATACGTATATGGGAACGTTGGGCAGATTATAGAGGAATTACATTGACATCGCCATCGCCACCCACATCCCCAATGTTGCAGGTACCGCCCCACAATTAACAAGCATTGACATGGCCAATAGGTCTCGCCTTTGGGACCTTATAAGTATTTAGTAATGCTGCACAATATCCTTGGTGCAACAACATCAACTGTTGCATGGCTAAACACTTATAAGGTCCCAAAGGCGAGACCTATTGGCTATGCCAATGCTTGTTTTGTTGCTAGCTGTGCTCTCTGTGGTTCAGTTCACACCCAATCAAGAAAGCTATTCTTCTGTGTTAATCTAACAACACAGTCCTGGTGCTTACCATTGTAAACTGCTAAGGTTAAGAAATAAACTTTCCTACGGGGAGTCATCATGCAGTCGCTCCCTTCCCTGAAGCAGTTCTGTTGCTGAACGGGTAGGAGGAATGCGAGAATATATGAACACGGAAAACGTCACGCCGAATAATTTTAGCAGTAAGCCACAGTGCAGTATCAGAAAATGAATGCTACCTACCTGGAGAATCAAAGATCGGTTAAAACAGAATCCAAAAGTGGGCGGGGCTGTTTAGTTCAAATTCAACAGAAAGTTTTATGTATTTTTTCTTATATATAATTTTAGCAGGCGTGGCCTACTTGTTTGAGTTCAGAGAGGGAGGCTGCAGTGTAGAGCGAGGGAGAAGGAGAGGAGAAACAGCGTGGGGAAGGAACTGCAAGGGATGTGTGAGATTGTGGAAGAGAGAAGAAAGGTCGGAGAGACAGTGTGAGAGGGAGATAGGAATCAGTCTGGGAACAGAGCCATGATAAAAACCCATGTGAGAGACTTTGTAAGTGAGAGAAAGGGGCGGTGAGACAATGGAAGAGGGAGGAGAGAAACCGTGTGAGAAAATAACTGCGTGGGATGTGTGAGACGGTGGAAGATTGAGGAAAGGGTGGCTAGACAATAATAGAGAGAAAAGAGAAACTATGTGGGAAAGGAACTGCGAAGTGTGTGTGAGACTTTTGGAAGATAGAGGAAAGGGGGAGACTATATGAAACAAAGAAGCGACACAGTGTGGGAAAAGAACTGCAAGGGATGTGTGAGACTGTGGAAGATAGAGGAAAGGTAGAGAGAGGGAGAGGGAGAAGAGAAACAGTGTGTGAACTGTGAAGCGTGTGTGAGACTTTGGTACATGAAAGGTAGGAGAAAAAAGGAGGAAGAGAGAGAAAATGATGGGCGAGTGGACCAACAGAGAGTGGAAATAAAACGATGCCAATTAATGTGTGGAAGGGGGAGAAGGAGGAAATCAGGGCGAAGAGAAATAGGGCGAGGAAAGAGCTCTGCCAATGGTTTGTGAGAGTAGAAAACAGATGGGCGAATAAACAATGAGAGAAGAAGAGCGGAAGCTCCGTGCGAAAGAACTCTGACAATGATGTGTGAGACCAGAAGAGAAGTGCGGAGAGACACAACGAGAAGGCGAGGGAAAGAAAGTGTTTATAAGTGGAACTCTGAAAATGGCGCGTGAGACCCTACAAGGAAAAGAATGTTTGGAGAGACAAGTAGAGAAGGGGAAACGAAGGGCGGGAAAAGATCTCTGCGAGCCATGTGTGAGGCAGCGGAAGAGAGGGGATAGAAAGGCGAGAAAGCTGAGAATGGGAGGGGCATAACAGAAGGCGGGAAAAAAGAATTCTTTGAGCCGTGTGTGAGACCGTGGCAGAGAAGGAAAGGGAGGTGAACCGTGTGCGAAACAATGGAAGAGAGAGGAAAGAAAATGGAAAAGTGAGAATAAAATGATTGGGGTATAATATAGGGCGGGAAAAACTCTGTGAGCCGTGTGTGAGACTGTGGAATAGAAGGAAAGGGAGGTGAGTCACGCGTGAGACAGTGGAAGAGAGAAAATATGAAATAGTGGAAACGGAATGACAGTGATATAATAAGGGTGGGAAAAAAAGAACACTGTGAGTGTGGGTGTGTGAGACCATGGAACAAAGAGAAAAGGGAGGTGAGCAATGTGTGAGACAGTGGAAGCGAAGGAAAGAAATGTGAGCCATGTGTGAGACAGTGGGAGAGAAGGGAAGGGAGATGAACCGTGTGTGAGTGGAAGAGAGAGAAAAGGGGAGAGTGAGAAGGGAACGGAGAGGGCGGGAAAAGAATTCTGCGAGCCGTGTGGGAGACCATGGAAGAGAAAGGAAACGTGGGGAAAGAAAACCAAGAATGAGATGGGAATGGAAGAGAAGAAACAGAGGGTGGGGACGAAACTCTGGCAATGGTGTGTGGTACCAGAAGCGAGTAGGGTGAGACAATGAGCGAGGTGCAGGAGAAGACTTGAGAGAGGAAACTGGTTGTGAATAGGGCTATGCCAATGTACTCTCCAAAGGGCGCGTGAGACTGTGGAAGATGGACCTATGGAAATAGAGTGAATGAGTGAGAGTAGGAGGGTGGGGAAAAAACAACAGAGTTGAAGTGGCCCTTATGCGAGCCAAGGATGTGTGAGATGGGCGAGAAACGGTTGGAAGGAAATGGAGAGGTGCGTGTAAAAGGACTCGGAGTTGGAAAATAACTGTGTGGGCACGTGAGTGAACTCTGCCAGGCACGCGAGGGAGGGGAAGAGAGGGGGAAGGGAGGAGAGCACAGAGCGCGAGAGAGCCTCTAGACAGGGCGAGACGGCGAACTGCTGTGTAAATGGGGGAAAATGTCAGAGATGGGTGATCTCAGAGACAGGGAGAAGAGGCCAAGAAAGAAAGGGGCATAGCCGCGCTCTGAGAGGGGAGAAGAGGCCAAGAAAAACAAGCCCGAGAGTGGTGCGTGCGTGCGCGCGCAGACTTCACTTTTCAAGCACTGCACTCGTGCTTGTGGCGCGCCCCTGCTCGCTCCCGCAAGGTGGATGCCGCCACAAGCACGAATGAGTGCTTGAAAATGAGCAGAGCGACGGCTAAAGGCCCTCCTATGCAGCGCGACCTAAAAATGGGTGTCTGTATGTTGCCATTATGTGTCAGCAGTGACCAGATTAGATAAATTGTCGTTAGGGCCCTGGTTATGGTACGGGAAAAATGTCTTAATGTTTCACAACGCCGCAGTTTTTTTCATTATGTTTAATTTAAAAAAAAAAAATGATTGTGCGTTTCTCTTTTTGTATCAATTATATACTGTAGCTCATGATGGTCAATGGTATTTCATACAATGTCTATTTACATCGCTGTTGGTAATTATCATGTGGACAAAGAAAATATCAATAAAATTTGTTCTTAAAAAAAAAAACATTCCACTAAAGCTCACCAAATCAAATCAATCATCATGAAACATTGGGCCATTATCCAAACCAAACCTAATCTTCAACATTTATTCAACCAAAAATCCACATTCGCTTTTCAACGATCCAGAAATCTTAAAGAACTGTTGACAAGAAAGAGAAAAGCTGAGACTAGTATTTATAAAGGAATGCAAAGGTGTGCAAATTGTGTACATTGCATAATGTAATCACTGGTAACCGTTTCACCCATCCGACCAAAGGTTCTGTAATCACATTACAACATTCTAGCACGTGTGATACGTCTAATGTCGTATATGCCTTGAAATGTCCTTGTGGAAAACTCTATGTGGGAAGAACTGAGCGCAAGATTAAAATACGGATATCAGAGCATAAAAGCAATATTAGAACCCACAATGTTAAGTCTACTGTGGCAATGCACTGGCAGCAAGCTGGACATAATGAAGCACAATTGCGCTTCACCATTCTGGAAGCCTTAAAACCTAGACCAGACGCGGATCACCACAAACAACTAGCAAGATCCGAATTCTTTTGGATCAAAAACTCAATGCCATGCAACCGCATGGGATGAACAACAGACAGGAATTTATTTGTTTTCTTTAAATTTCTATTAACACGCAGGAAGACACACATTTGTTGTGATGGTGTTATTATGTTTCTTATGATTTGACAATTCTGCCATTTAGCGTATTGTAATTGGTATTGTTCCTCACATTGATATACTTTCGCAGTGTGAACTGTCATTTGAAACTTTATTGACTCCTTTAAGCGTTACATAGCTTTCACCCCGAGATCTGCATGTTGTCAGCTGAAGCTTCTTCCATTCACATCGTGTTTTGCTATTCGAAAATTGATGTACATTCGCATTGTGATCTGTCACTTGAAACTTTGACTCCTTGAAGCGTTACATGGTTTTCACCCCGAGATCTGCATGTGGTCAGCTGAAGCTTTTTCCATTCACGGCGTGTTCTGTCATTCAAAACTTTATTGACTTTTCAGAGTGTAACATAGTATTCACCCTGTGATCTGCATGCTGTCAGCTATCACTTTAAGAACGCACTATGCATGTACGGCAGGACGTAAGCAACGTCACATATACTTTAACAATTGACCAGCAGATTCTATGGCAGGACCGGAGGCTCAGATTATGCTTTCTCTTTCTTTTACTACTCAAAACAGCAGCCAATGAAAACAGAGAAAAAGTATAAAAAACATGTAACACACTACATTTCCCAAGAGGCTTTGAACCACGCCTCCAACAATAGCCAATGAACATAGTCCACAGTATACAAATTACCAAGGCACCATCTTGGCTGCCTCTTTCTTTGCTGCTCCGCAGTCAAGATAAGTGCCTTGTTAATTTGCATACTGTGTAATTTTACCAGACTTTATGTTGTTCCGATTGTGTTTGTTGAGGATAAGTGATGTGATTATGCCTATAATGTTTTTATGCGGTAGGCTTGATTGTCGCGCTGCGTAGTGTCCGCGCGTTCACTTTCCAAATTCGGAACGCTCTCAGTGCGTGTTGCGCTGTGCGCGTTCTCAGGTCCCCGTTGCTTACACGTCTATACTGCCCCAAATTTTACCTTAGATTTGCCTGACAGACCGGGCGTGCAGCGAGCACCGACCCGAGTTTACGGAGCGCTTCAACGCTGCTCGGGGAATGGCCCCCCCCTCACAGGGAGCGAGACGTACGTAGAGAGCCCGCCTGGGATCGCGCGTACGTCTCGGGAGCCTGCACGCGACCTCACTCGCGCTCACAGGCTCCCCGTGTGCAAGCTGGATCGGAAGCCTGACCCGGGCTGAATAATAGGGTGTGGCAGCACGCAGGACTTTGCCGGTACCGGGCCAGACTTTCTCTGGGGCTTTTCAAGGTCTTCCAGCACATGGTTCCTTTAGACCTGATATAATAATTTTTGGGACTGCTTCCCCCTATATATATTTTAATTTTTGGAAACCCTGCACAGGCTATCAGGCAAGGTACTACCCGTCCTTTAGCCCTAGGCAGGTAAATTGGTACCCTTGTGTGGCAAGCCTGCGCCAGCTTTGCTCCCGACCGACACCCTTCTCAGTGAGAGCTGGGGTTAGACAAAACTTGATTGATTTCTCTCGGAGAATTGTGACTGAATATTTATACATATATTCATTGATGATGTCGGACTCTGAGGTCCCTGTAGAAGAACTGGCTGCCTATGGCCCGGATGAGGACGAGGACTACTACTACGATGAGTCCTTGGAGACTTTAATTGACAAATCCCTGGATAAAAAATTGGACAAAGCTCTCTCTTCGGCTTTATTACCTATTTCACAACGGTTAGATAAGCTAATGGGCCACCCCTCTCTGCCACCCTCAGGGACCCCGGCCCCCTCCCCTCTTCCCCCGCCGAGCCTCCTGGGTTCCCATGGCCCCATGTCCAGATCTGCTCAAAGCTTAAGAAAGCGCGAACCGATACTAACGAGACTGAACCAACTCTCCCCACACCCGACCCGGCCCCTTCTGTGCCCATTTCAATCACAGATACCGACACAGACACAGACACGTCACAATAGTCACCCCCACGCAAGTGGGCCAAGAAGCGTACACATTCCCAATCCCCCGTCCAACCCTCGCCTTTTAACTTTGACCCTTCGGCCATAGTCCATCCCCGCTCCTCAGATTGGGTTCCCGCTTCAGCTGTTGCGGAATATATGCAAAATAATCTGCGGAAAAGCTTTGACAAAGAGGTGCGTGCGCGCCTTAGATCTGAATGCCCTCGACCCGATCTGTCAAATAAGACAGCCCTCACCCCGGAGATTGATTCCTCTATGCAAACCTTCCTTAAAAAATATAAGAAAGACCCGAAAAAAGGCATCGACCGTGCCCTTAAAGCCTGTCAAGACAAACTCTTAGATATTTCAGGACCTTTGGCAAAGATTTTGGAACTCGCCTTACAGGCACAGGAGACTGGGGCAGCAATCCACCCTGAAGTACTGGCAGGGTGGACACAAAGGGCCATATGTATGTTGGGCAACGCTAACTGCGCCCTGTCCTCGGAGAGGCGCAAATCTGTCCTCCTGCGCATTGATCCACAACTGGTGGAACTCGCATCTGCGGAACCAGGTCCTTTAGCCGAAGGACAATTGTTCGGGGATCGTTTCGTAAAAGATATCGCCAAATTTGTCAATACTTTCACTTCACTAGAAAAATCCCAATCTTCCCTAAAGAGGGCTCTCCAACCCCTTTCTGGCAGGGCCGGTCATGGCAGAGGACGCTCGACCGGCCGCTTCATATCGCAAGGTCCTCGCCGAGGATACGCCCCCAGACAGAGGGGCTACACACAGGAGCCAGAGCAAGCCGGTTTCTACCCTGCCAGATCCCGTGGCTTCAGAGGCAGATATAATCGTGGAGTCAACAGAGGCTTCCGGAATAACGAATCAGGTTTCAGGTAATTCCTCCACCTCTTCCCTCGATTCCTCTGGGGGGCAGGTTGGCGTTTTTTCTTCACAATTGGCGCAAGCTCACCTCAGATGCATGGGTGTTAAACACGGTACAGGGGTATCAGATAGAACTGGTAGAGCTGCCTGCTCAAGCTGTTCCGCCTCTCCCTCTCCGTTTTTCCCTACAAGAACAAACTTTTATAGATCTAGAGCTTCAAGACCTTTTAGACAAGCAGGCTATTGCTGCGGGGCCCCTCCTAGAGGAGGGTTTTTGCAGCAACGTCTTCTTGGTAGAAAAGAAGGGAGGAGGACAGCGCTTGGTGCTAAACCTCAGAGAGTTCAATCCCTTTGTGGTCTACAGACACTTCAAAATGGAAGGGATTCACTTGCTCAGAGATTTGCTATTAGAGCGGGACTGGATGGTCAGACTGGACCTGAAAGACGCATACCTCACAGTTCCCATTTGCCCCTCACATCAGAGATTTCTTCAATTTCAATGGAAGGGGCAATGGTTCCGGTACAAGTCTCTTCCCTTCGGACTGTCCTCAGCCCCTGGGTCTTTACTGAAGCTCCTGAAACCTTTAACGACACGGTTAAGGGAAATGGGAGTTCGCATGATCGTCTACCTAGACGACATGCTCCTCCTAGCTCAAGACCCTTCTGTGCTCCGCACACACTTACAATGGACGATGTCTCTCCTGCAAAATCTAGGGTTTGTCATAAACCTAAAGAAGTCAATGATTTCCCCATCCCTAAAGGTGGATTTCCTGGGTTTTCAAATAGATTCAGTAGCGACTCAGCTGCTCCTTCCCCCTGCCAAAATAAAATCTATAAAGAGAGAGATCCGCTCAACGCTAGCCAAACAGGTGATTTCTCTGCGGTCTTTAGCAAGGATTGTGGGTCTTCTGGCGGCTTCGATTCAGGCCATCTTCCCGGGCCCTCTGCATTACAGAGCATTGCAGCGCCTGAAGAGACACTATCTACAGAAACGGTTTTCTTACGACCACATGATCGCTCTCTCAGCAGACGCTCAAGGAGAGCTTCAATTGTGGCTAACGCACATGGAGGCCTGGAATGGCAGAGCCATTTTCGGTGCGTCTCCAGATATCATAGAGTCCGACGCCAGTCAGTGGGGCTGGGGCGCAAGGTGTGGAGAGTTCGCCACTGGCGGTCGATGTTCTGCAGACGAACTACAAATGCATATAAATTGTCTCGAGTTACTTGCAGGGTCATTTGCGATACGATCAATCTCACCGCAGAAGAGCAATTGCTGCATCCTCCTTCGGATGGACAATGTATCGGCAGTGCGATACATCAACCATTTGGGAGGGACAAAGTCTCGACTTCTAGCCAACATTGCCAGGGAGTTCTGGCATTTCTGCCTCTCCCAAAAGATCAGAGTAATAGCGGAGTATATTCCAGGCAAGAGCAATCAGATTGCAGATTGGAACTCCAGGTTCCTCAGGGACTTCAGCGATTGGAAGTTGCACAGCTCAGTGTTCTTACAGATCATGACTATGCGAGGCCCATGTCAGATGGACCTTTTTGCCTCTCGCCTGAATTCTCAACTCCCTCGATTTTACAGCTGGAGGCCGGACCCCTTGGCGATGGGCACGGACGCCTTTCTTCACCACTGGGGTCAGGGGAGGAATTATGCGTTCCCACCGTTTGCGCTAATTCCCAGAGTGGCTGCTCAGGTGAGGCGACAGAGAGCTTCACTGGTCTTGGTAACCCCGATGTGGAAAACACAATCGTGGTTTCCAACACTGTTAGAATTGTCAGTGGATCTTCCAATAATGTTACCCTCCTTTCCATTGATTCTCCAGGACCCAGTGGGCTCCCCGCATCCATTGGTCCTGCAGAATCAACTTCCTCTCATGGTATGGACGATATCGGGAAACATGACCGCATTGAAGGACTTTCATCGGCGGCTGCCGAATTTATCCAGCAGGCTTGGGCTCCATCCACCCGCAAAAGATATTCTGCATCATGGAAACGATGGGTGGGTTGGTGCCTTCCACGACAGGTGGATCCCCTGGGATCCGATTTAAAAGATGTTCTTAATTTTTTGTCTGAATGTGCTAGTCAAGGTTTATTATTTAGGACAGTGAATAATTTCAGATCGGCGTTATCTGCGGGACATGATCATATTGATGGGAAACCTCTGGGTGTTCATCCATTGGTTTGTAAACTTTTAAAAGGTATCAGAGTGAGCCGACCTCCCAGGCCTAGGTATAATACGTTATGGGACGTCTCCAAAGTGTTGAATTTATTACAAACATGGCCAGACAATGGAGATCTGTCATTAAAGCAGTTGTCAGCAAAACTTACAATGTTATTATGCCTCATTTCATGTCGTAGAGTGTCTGATGTGCATGCTTTGGATTTAGCCGGTAGGATTTTTTCTCCCCAGGGTGTTTCGTTTGTCATTTCCAGGAGGACTAAGACGATGTCCCGTTCAGTTGAGTATCCTGCTTTTCCTCATAATGAGAAGTTATGTGTGTTAAAATGTTTAAAGATGTATGAGGAACGTACTGTGAGTCATAGGAGTGATCCTTTAGGACCTTTATTGTTGGCAATTCAGAAACCCTTCAAACCTGTTTCCGCGGCCACCTTGGCCAGGTGGGTCCGTTGGGTAATGGCAGAAGCTGGTATTGACATCTCTGTTTTTGGTGCGCATTCTGCAAGAGGCGCTATGGCGACTAAAGCATATATAATGGGCTCTCGCCTTGAAGACATCCTTAAGGCCGCAGATTGGTCTTCAGATTCAGTGTTTAAAGTGTTTTATTATAAACCAATTTCTCATGTTTCTTCTGTGGTTGTTGGTCAGCTTTGAAACAGCATAATCTGAGCCTCCGGTCCTGCCATAGAATACAAAATTTTCCAGCATTCGCGACAAGAATTTTTGATTCTATTAAGGACACGGAGGCGAGGATTATCCCACCCAGTGGGACAGGTAAGAATACAACTGATAGTTGTTATATTGATATTACCTGTATGTTTTTCCCTCCCTTTGATTTTCTAGGGTTACAATACTCTATATTTACAGTTGTTTCTGCTTTCAGGAACAGATTCGAAACAGATTTGATTCTGCGTTGCGACAGAACTGGATGGTCTGCGCCTGAGATGTCGGTTTCCCGTTGGAAACGAATGGTTCATGCTCTCCGTTGCGAGTCAGGATGATTCTGCATATGTTTAACTTTGGACTTTTCAGCTGCGTTTTGCAAAGAAAGAGGCAGCCAAGATGGTGCCTTGGTAATTTGTATACTGTGGACTATGTTCATTGGCTATTGTTGGAGGCGTGGTTCAAAGCCTCTTGGGAAATGTAGTGTGTTACATGTTTTTTATACTTTTTCTCTGTTTTCATTGGCTGCTGTTTTGAGTAGTAAAAGAAAGAGAAAGCATAATCCTCGCCTCCGTGTCCTTAATAGAATCAAAAATTCTTGTCGCGAATGCTGGAAAATTTTGTATTCAAACAAGAGCGTTTTCAGTTCCGTAGCGGGAACGGGTTCAACATCACTTAACTTGGTAAGCGTATCGGCGTAGGACTTCTGCATGTTAGTCATCTTATTATCTTCACGGCATGAGATTACGCGACTTGCACTTTATAATCTTGTGTAAAACATGGTTAAACTTGATAAGGAAAGTTCGGTTTCTGTTTTCGCGTAGCAGGCTTCTTGTTAAACGCATGATTACACAATGAAGAATTTTGAAATACAAGAATTATCATAATCAATGAATTGAAAGAAATGATAAATGATCCATGACTCATAATTCATTGCAAAGATTATTAAAATAACCTAAACACTTGGAGGAAAAACTCGTTAGTTTTAAAGTTAAGTGCACCCGTCAGCTGGGCAGCGGTTCATCCAAACCTGGCATTCTTGCGACGTTTACTCCTTTAGCGCTTCCAGCAAATCTATTTTAAAAAAAGTGTACAGTGTTGGGAACTATATTGCACTGCGGTAATATTTTTTGTTGACATGCCTTGTGTACAATGTACCCCATTGCTGGAGTGTGGTCCACAGGACCGTCCACTTCGGGGTATAGCTGCTGAGCTGGAGGAAGGGATTCACGCCGGAGTCCGCTGTGGAGAAGGGGAATTGGCTGAGTATTCACCCCTTTTCCTTCGCTTCCGACGACTCGAAGCAGTGGGTCGGGCCGCCACGTTCGGGTTGTCAGAAACTCACATTGTAATCCGGGCGACGGTCGGATCTCCGAGGTACTGCCCTATGGCTGCTGTTCCTCTCCGACCGCCAACTCGGCAGTTGGAGGAAGGCGGTTTGTCAGCGGTCGGTCGGAGTAAAGGCTGGATACATTGTAATCTGGCGGTCGAAACGACCGCTTCCAACGAGACCTTCAGCAGTCCAACAGGGCCACGGAATGCAGTCCAAATGGCATCATAATCAGGCCCTTTGCCGCTGCTGCCTGGTCCAAAGAAAAACAGGAACGTGTTGATTAATCACATCAAAAAGCTGTATGTCACAATTCTGTTCAGCAGGCCCGCATTGACACTAAGGTGCCTCCAGAGTAGATCAGCACATCCTCTCCCTACTCTGGAGAAACTACCACAAGATGGGCACAGCCACGATGAAATCCTAAACCCAATTCCAGGGACTAAAGAGCCTGCTGTTTCTACAGCTTTACACCGAAAGCCAATATCAATGAGTGAACATGATAGTGCGATTTCCGCCATTGCAACCTCTACTGTGGTTTGTTATGAGTCGCCAACAGAACCAACATCAATTGAAATTATACTATGACAAGAAATTGTGTTATATGAGAATGACTCAGAGATTTATATTGAAAGAAGAGAAATAATAATCCCTCCTCCAGTCCATCAAGATTACAGATGACCTTTTGCTTGCTGTTGCTTTCGTTACTGAAATCTTTCTCCGCTGTGGTTAAACATCTGGATTGTTACTGAAGTTCTGTCCATTTTAATGTGAATCATAATGTTGATTATAACTTTGCCTCTTGTGCATGGGAACTATATTCCTGATAGGGCAGTGCAGTTTACTGTGGCTCAGGATTTGCCACCGCATTCTTCTCATAAAGCACGTTATCATGCTGTGAATATCACTGTATATCCTGTGCTGAACGGTGTTTGGGGAAAAGGTACTTTTCAGAATATGGGTCAGATAGAAATTATTCAAATCCCCTATTTCTTGAAAATATCCAAAAATGACATTATAGTACATGGGCATTTGCAAATTTATGGGACATAAATACAATCAAACAGTTCATGATGGACCTAAATTACTATACCTCTTTAGATAATGAATATCCTTACTTAAATGTGAAAATCGCCAAGAGCTGTTTTGTTTTCATCATTACGGACACTATGCCATTCATAGATCAAACAGCCCCAATAAATATATATATAATATTTGTCAACAAAATTAAATAAATGAATAATATCCCCAGGAGAGTGCTGCGATATTGTTATTTTTGTTGACAAATATATTTTCAAGGTTAGTCCTGCCTTGCCGCATGCACCAGCTGAAAAGTGCACCCGCCGTTGATGGACTGTTTGTTGAACTATATATATATATATATATATATATATATATATATATATATATATATATATATATATATATATATATATATATATATATATATATATATATATATATATATATATATATATATATATATTCAGTCTCACAAGTTGCCTTTTGTAGAATGCACTCCCAACAACTTCGGTGAAAGACAGATAAATTAATGATCGCATGCCTAGCCTGACGCGTTTCAGAGTTAAATCTCCTTCCTCAGAGGCAGCATGCATGGCCGTGTTCGTTTCGTAATTACTCCAACTCATATAACCCCTCAATATATATCCTGCCCAGGTGGGCCTCTAAATATGTTGCATCACGGGAGTTGGAGTCCAATAAAACCCTTGTGGGTCCGAAACCTCAGAACACGCTATACATTTTTAAAACAGCATACTTTCTTTTATTTAGCATAAATGTGCAGTCACCAAAGATTGTCCCCAAAACGTAAAGCGCAACTTGTGGCTCCAACGTAGCGCCTTAAATAAGACGCCACAGGACTTGCACTGGATCCTGCAATGGTGCATTCCCCGACCTGGCAGGCCGTATATATTCAGTCTCACAAGTTGCCTTTTGTAGAATGCACTCCCAACAAGTCTTTTCAAAAGCACAGGAACAACTTCGATGAAAGACCGATAAATTAATGATCGCATGCCTAGCCTGACGCGTTTCAGAGTTAAATCTCCTTCCTCAGAGGCAGCGTGCATGGCCGTGTTCGTTTCGTAATTACTCCAACTCATATAACCCCTCAATATATATCCTGCCCAGATGGGCCTCTAAATATGTTGCATCACAGGAGTTGGAGTCCAATAAAACCCTTGTGGGTCCGAAACCTCAGAACACGCTATACATTTTTAAAACAGCATACTTTCTTTTATTTAGCATAAATGTGCAGTCACCAAAGATTGTCCCCAAAACGTAAAGCGCAACTTGTCGCTCCAACGTAGCGCCTTAAATAAGACGCCACAGGACTTGCACTGGATCCTGCAAAGGTGCATTCCCCGACCTGGCAGGCCGTATATATTCAGTCTCACAAGTTGCCTTTTGTAGAATGCACTCCCAACAAGTCTTTTCAAAAGCACAGGAACAACTTTGGTGAAAGACAGATAAATTAATGATCGCATGCCTAGCCTGACGCGTTTCAGAGTTAAATCTCCTTCCTCAGAGGCAGCATGCATGGCCGTGTTCGTTTCGTAATTACTCCCACTCATATAACCCCTCAATATATATCCTGCCCAGATGGGCCTCTAAATATGTTGCATCACAGGAGTTGGAGTCCAATAAAACCCTCGTGGGTCCGAAACCTCAGAACACGCTATAAATTTTTAAAACAGCATACTTTCTTTTATTTAGCATAAATGTGCAGTCACCAAAGATTGTCCCCAAAACGTAAAGCGCAACTTGTGGCTCCAACGTAGCGCCTTAAATAAGACGCCACAGGACTTGCACTGGATCCTGCAATGGTGCATTCCCCAACCTGGCAGGCCGTATATATGCAACATATTTAGAGGCCCACCTGGGCAGGGTATATATTGAGGGGTTATATGAGTTGGAGTAATTACGAAACGAACACGGCCATGCATGCTGCCTCTGAGGAAGGAGATTTAACTCTGAAACGCGTCAGGCTAGGCATGCGATCATTAATTTATCTATCTTTCACCAAAGTTGTTCCTGTGCTTTTGAAAAGACTTGTTGGGAGTGCATTCTACAATGGGCAACTTGTGAGACTGAATATATACGGCCAGCCAGGTCGGGGAATGCACCATTGCAGGATCCAGTGCAAGTCCTGTGGCGTCTTATTTAAGGCGCTACGTTGACGCGACAAGTTGCGCTTTACGTTTTGGGGACAATCTTTGGTGATTGCACATTTATGCTAAATAAAAGAAAGTATGCTGTTTTAAAAATGTATAGCATGTTCTGAGGTTTCGTACCCACGAGGGTTTTATTGGACTCCAACTCCCGTGATGCAACATATTTAGAGGCCCACCTGGGCAGGATATATTTTGAGGGGTTATATGAGTTGGAGTAAATACGAAACGAACACGGCCATGCATGCTGCCTCTGAGGAAGGAGATTTAACTCTGAAACGCGTCAGGCTAAGCATGCGATCATTAATTTGTCTGTCTTTCACCGAAGTTGTTCCTGTGCTTTTGAAAAGACTTGTTGGGAGTGCATTCTACAATAGGCAACTTGTGAGACTGAATATATATATATATATATATATATATATATATATATATATATATATATATATATATATATATATATATATATATATATATATATATATATATATGAAAAACACAGTCCCAACTTCACACTTGATGAAGAAACACAGGTACAGACCACAACGTGCTGCTGGTAGATATTTCAGTGCAATTTTATTCCGTGCAAATCGCCATGACGCGTTTCGGCCGTGTTACCACGACCTTGATCACATGACACGCTAGAAGTAGTTTTTTCTTTAAATAGTCACACAAAGTACCCTCCTCCCTACTTAGCCAATAACCTCACACAATAGAACTAAACAACATATTATTAAAAATCAGGAAAAAAAAAAAACAGATATATTTACAAATGGAATTAAGTAAATATTATGCACATATTATAAATAATTACCGCAATGGTTCATAATACATCCTAAAATTTCCTGATCCTACAAAATATCGTGTGCAGTTATGGCTGACAGCACTGGAGGCTAAATCCAAATAAACACCATAAAGTTAAAGTGCAAGTGCTTAAAAATTAAAAAATATAATAATAATAATAATAAACAAAGAAACAGGGTTTAACCCACTTATATCTCAGCCGCTATTCAAATCATAGATAGGCCCATAGGTACAATTACAAATATGTGAAAAAAATAAAAGAAAGAGAAACTCTATAGCGAATTAAACTAAATAGACAATACTATTATGCAAATCATATTACAAAGCAGACACCCTCTAGTGGGGAAGATCAAGAACCACCCATTGAAGTTAATGGTGTAAGATAAGATTAATACACTCAAAAAATAGAAAATAGAATCCAATAGCACCAGTACACATTGATGTTAAGTTACTAAATCCACTGCAACTAACTCAAAGATCAGAAAATTTCTAAATGCCTATACCACTTCTATTCGTTGCTTAATACGTTTTTTCAGAGATATATCTGTCATCACTCTATTATACATGATGATGTTGCTGATGGATATTAAAGTGCAAGTGCAAAATATCACAACATACATGACACAAATAGATATATATCATTAAAACCAATGTTTGAACCAAATAATGTACCCTGAAGAGTGGTAAAACAGTCCAAGTTCAGCATTACATTTAAATAGTAATTATATAAAGTGCAAGTGCACTAACACCGATAAGTCTTAGCAGCATATGGACTCATAATATGTTCTCATGGATACTATATGTACTACAAATTTAGCTTTATGCGAAAGGGCAGTTTATGAGCAGCACAAAGAGAACAATCCAAACAAAACAAAACTAACAATAATATATGTGCAAAATGGCAAAACTGTGCAAAATAGCAAGAAACTAGCAGCATGAGGGAAACACATCTTACATAACATTTCATTTGCCAACTGTCTCATAACAGTTGAAATATAAGACATAGATTAAAGTCGCAGATGATAGAATAGAATAAAATATTAGTGCCGCATCATAAAAACCGTCTAAAAAACCAGTAAAGAAGCCCCAAAAAAACCTAACAAAACCAAAAGGTTAAAATCAGGTTAAAACTAGAGCATGAACCGGCCCAAAGATCGGCTAAAATAACGCTCACACTAAAATTCATCTGTAAAAGAATAGCTGAATAGTCATGACACGACACAACAGAGAGTGCTCATAAGAAATTGTGCAGGTCCTCTCCTGTATTGAGCCCATGGGGCATCTTGGTATCTAGCAGCAATATATAATGTGATTCCAGTTGCCTTAATCTTTTTTCTCTGTTACCACCTCTTGATTGTTTAGGTACCGCATCAATAACAAAGTATCTTAATTCATTTAGGTTATTGTGGTGGACTAGTTTAAAATGTCGCGCCACAGGGTAACTTGGGTCGGAATTCACAATGGCACGCAGGTGTTGTAAAATGCGGGTGAATACCTGTAACTTTGTGCTAACTACATATTTCAACTTGCAGGAGCACTCAAGTATGTACACTGCATGGTCCGTTTTGCAAGTAAAAAAACCTTTTATTTTCGTGGAATTGGTTTCAAAGGCATTTGTAAACTCAAATGTTGTGGTGCCAAATTTACAGGCCCTACACGTACTGCATTTAAAAAACCCTGTGCGTTTAGACAGCCAAGTATCGATCTTAGTTATCTCAGGACTAGTTCTAACCAAGGCATCCCTCATAGAGGGCGCCCGCCTGAAGGTAACCTGAGGTAGATTAGCTACCAATTGAGACATAGTGAGATCAGTTTGGACAATAGGCCAGTTTTTATAGATAATTTTCCTTATTTCCTTGTCCTGACTGCAAAAAGTAGTAATGAACCGAACAGAAACTGGATCTTGGGAGGTAGTACTGGTATTCAATATTGCTTTATGTGTGGTTTTGTTGGACACTGTTCCCAAATAATCAATACGATTCAGACTGTTTGCTTTTAACATAGCATGCTTCAAATCATTGCTTTTATACCCACGGGCTAAAAATCTTTGAAAAGAGTCATTTTGACAACTTACAAGGTCACTATTGGAACTACAAATACGCCTTATACGTAAGAATTCCCCATATGGTATACTTTTCACAAGATGATGGGGGTGAGAGCTCTGGGCATGAAGTATTGAATTTCCTGCCGTAATATTTCTGTGAAGCTTAGTTTGTAATGTGTTCATCTCAGTATATAGTTCTACATCCAGGAATTGAACCTTTTCCGAACTAATCTGAGCAGTAAACTCCAGGTTTAGTGTGTTATTATTAATACACTGCACAAATTCAGTGGCTGATTCATTTGTCCCTTTCCAGATAATACAAATATCATCAATGAATCGCCACCATCGGATGACATGGGCTTCATACAGCTCTCTGTGGGTCTGCCTGAGGACATGCTCCTCCCACCAGCCAACGTGAAGACACGCATAACTAGGGGAGAAGCAAGCCCCCATAGCCACACCTCGCAGCTGCTGGAAGACCTCATTGTTGAACATAAAATAGTTGTTATTTAAACATAGTTCAATCATGTGTAGTAACATACTATTATGCTGGTAAAAATTGATGTTTCTTTTCTCCAAATAAAACTTAACTGCATTCAGTCCGTCAGTGTGACGTATGCTGGTGTACAACGAACAGATGTCCATCACAATAAACAAATATTCTTTATGCCAGTTAACCGATTGTACAGTAGATAAAAAATGCCCAGTGTCTTTAATAAACGAAGGTAGCTCCTCAACAAATTCATGTAGGAAGTAATCCACGTATTTAGACATAGCTTCAAATAAACTCTTCTGGGCCGATATAATAGGTCTGCCCGGAGTGGGAATCAGTTGTTTATGTACCTTAGGGATGAAATACAGAACCGCTGTGATGGGAAAATCAACTTTTAGAAAACTGTATTCATTTTTGTTCAATAAACCATCCCTTTTCCATTGACCAAGTTCTTTATGAACTACGTCCTTCAGTTGTTTCATATCATTAGCCGTGGCCTTTCTATAACATGAGACATCATTGAGATGACGATATGCCTCTTGTAGATACTGCGTTTTAGGCCATAGCACAATATTGCCCCCTTTGTCTGCCTTGGTTACAATTGTGTCAACATTTTCTCTTAGTTTCTTCATTAATGCTAAATATTGATTATCCCTATAGGAACGATGTTTTGTCCTAGCCAATACTTTACGATTGAGAGCTTTTAGGTCACTTATGACACAATCGCTGAACGTGTCAATAGCATCTTTGGGCATAAGAGGGATAAAAGTAGATGGTGGACGAAAAGGACTAGGGGCAGGTAGATTACCAGAGGTGCCAAGATTTACCAGTTGATCTTGTGTAGACCAGGCAATATCATCAGAGTTATCCACAAGAGCATGTATAGTTTTAAGGTCAGTAATGTCACCCACTTGTAGTTGAATACTAGGTTTATCAGTTGCCAAGATATTAGAAGCCTTGGTGGAGGCTTTATTTAGTTTAAAATGTTTAAGAAGTTTGAGCTTCCGTATAAATTTAAAAGTATCGATTCGAGTTTGAACATATTTGAATCGATTGGGCGGGCAAAACGACAAACCTAGTGTCAATAGTTGGATTTCTGCTGCAGTAAGATTGATATTAGTTAGATTAATGACAGTGTTATCCATAAGCGTCTTATGGTCGGTGTTCAATTTTTCTTCTTTGCATTTCGCCATCTTCCCCTGTTGTTTCCTGATCTTGCTTTGGCGCCTTTGTTTTCTACATTTGTTCCTCCGTCTGCACCTCTCTTCTCCTGGGTGCTCTGCCGCAGTGTTTGGCGGCGATCCTCCACTAAAAAACCAAGTTCCTCCGATGGTGAATAGCTGTTCGGAGTTAGGGACGGTATGTTATTGAGTCCACTGTCCTCAGATCCAGTACTACTGGCGACAGAACTGAGATCTGTCTCACATGTTTCAGTGTTGCGCAAACCTGTCCCTAAAACCTATGGTTTTTTCAGTTACACAGCAATAGACAGACGGATACAGACATTCACCCAGTTTAGTCACTAACCCATGCATTCAGTAAGATACGTTTAATCACTCACTTATAGAGTTAGTCACGCACCTACTAAATCATCCATACAGATACTTATACACCCACTCATTCTTCAATACGCCTTTCCCTATATATATTAAAAATATTTAAACTTTACAGAAACACACAGTCACTGGATGATGTCATCAGTGATGTCATTTGAGATGTCATCAGTGATGTCATCAGTGATGTCACTGACCATGTCATGAGTGATGTAATATGTGACGTCATCAGCAGTGCATTGCGGGGCGCGAGTTCTAGTTAGCTGAACTAACTATAACGGGGAATTTCACGGGTTTTGTACGAGTGCAATGTCCAACTAACTATAACTGTCCCTAAAACCTATGGTTTTTTCAGTGAATTTGTAAGGTTTTTTAAATGCTAATTTCTAACTATAACGTGCCTGAAACCTATGGTTTTTTCAGTGAATTTCAAAGGTTTTTTAAATGCTAATTCCTAACTATAACATGTCTGAAACCTATGGTTTTTTTCAGTGAATTTCAAAGGTTTTGTAAATGACAATTTTTAAATGTATTAATTGTTATATTTATTTTTTTGATACTGATTTACTACATTTTTTTAAACTATTTATTTTTACATATTTTATTTTTTAAATTACATTGTAATTACATTATACATTACATTACAAAATATACTTTCTCAGAATGAATTACTTTAGTTTAAATACTTTGCAAATAGGCAATAGACTTTTAAGTACAGTAGTTACAGTTGTTGCAATGGGCAACACAATTTCAAACACAATGCAACATTGAGCTCAATGTGAATTTCTAGTTAAATGCAATTAGTTACTTTATGGATTACTTTTCTAACCACAGGACTGGATCCTAGATTCAGTCCTGGGACATCTCCTGTAAACAGTTGAGTAAAAGCGTTTTGGTTACAGTAGTGATTTTTAAGGAATATTATTGTATTTTAAAAGTTGACACTTAGAAACTTTTTCACATAGAATCACCAATGTTATCCTATGGGAGGAAATTCACTTAGCAGGTAAGTAGTGTTATCGTTACTTTTTCTTACTCAGTGGTGGATCCTGGATCCAGCACTGGTGCATCTCCTGTAAACAGTTGAAAGAATGCGTTTAAGTCATACAGGCGATTTTTAAGGAATATTTGTAGTTTGTGAAAATCAACACTTTGAAACTTTTCTGCTGAAAACCAGACAATGGATTCCAATGGAAGGAAATACAAGTTACTGGTAAGTACGGTTAGAATTACTTTTCAGCGTCAGTGCTGGGCTAAAAGATGCAGCACTGGGTTCTCTCCTGATAACAGGTGAGTAAATCGGAATTCGTAGTTCGGCTGATTTTAGAGGAATATTATAAAGTTCCAAAACTCCACACACAGAAGAATTTCCAAGTGAAACCAGTCAATGTTAGCCTATGGAAGGAAATTCAAGTTACTGGTAAGTACGGTTAAAATTACTTTTCAGGATCAGTACAGGGCTCAAAGATGCAGCACTGAGGTCTCTCCTGATAACCGGTGAGTAAATCGGAATTCGTAGTTCGGCTGATTTTAGAGGAATATTTGTATGTTTCAAAAATCGACACTTAGAAACTTTTTCAGCAAAAAGCAGGCAATGATATCCTATGGAAGGAAATTCAAGTTACTGGTAAGTACGGTTAAAATTACTTTTCAGGATCAGTACTGGGCTCAAAGATGCAGCACTGAGGTCTTTCCTGATAACAGGTGAGTAAATCGGAATTCGTAGTTCGGCTGATTTTAGAGGAATATTATAAAGTTCCAAAACTCCACACACAGAAGAATTTCCAAGTGAAACCAGTCAATGTTAGCCTATGGAAGGAAATTCAAGTTACTGGTAAGTACGGTTAAAATTACTTTTCAGGATCAGTACTGGGCTCAAAGATGCAGCACTGAGGTCTCTCCTGATAACCGGTGAGTAAATCGGAATTCGTAGTTCGGCTGATTTTAGAGGAATATTATAAAGTTCCAAAACTCCACACTTAGAAGAATTTCCAAGTGAAACCAGTCAATGTTAGCCTATGGAAGGAAATTCAAGTTACTGGTAAGTACGGTTAAAATTACTTTTCAGGATCAGTACTGGGCTCAAAGATGCAGCACTGAGGTCTCTCCTGATAACAGGTGAGTAAATCGGAATTCGTAGTTCGGCTGATTTTAGAGGAATATTTGCACAATGGTGAAGGAAGGGGTGGGGCCTGAAGTGACATGTCTGCAAACACGCCCTGTGGCGCGTTTTAAGTTGGAGAATTAATTCCTCCTCAATCCCGAGGGTCCCTAGGGGCCAACTGGCCCACCAGATACCTCCAGTATGCGCCAGAGAGCTGCGTTGCAGAGAGGTGTTCAGAGGCCACGCCCTTTTACATCACTCTGCAACGCAGCTCCGTGGCGCTACTGGAGGTACCTGGTGGGCTAGTTGGCCCCAGGGACCCTCAGGATTGAAGAGGATTTAATTCCCCATCTTAAAACGCGCCACGGGCCTGTTTGCACACATGTCACCTGAAGCCACGCCCCTCCCTTCACCACTGTGCAAACGCGCCCGTGGCGCGTTTTAAGTTGGGGGATTAAGTCCCCTTGAATACTGAGGGTCCCTGGAGTCCAACTAGCCCACCATGTACCTCCAAAAGCGCCACAGAGCTGCGTTGCAGAGAGGTGTAAAAGGGGCGTGGCCTCTGTACACCTCTCTGCAACGCAGCCCCTGGCGCATACCGGAGGTTCCTGGTGGGCTAGTTGGCCCCCAGGGACCCCCAGTATTCAAGGGAATTACTTCCTTCTTAAAACGCGCCAGGGGCGCGCTTGCAGACTGCTGCAGGGAGGGGCGGGGCCTCGGCACAATACCGGTCTTTTTTTTGTTGCTTTTTTCTGCCCAGGGGTCCTTGTGGGACCCCTGAGCAGACCTAGGGGTCAGGGTGTTTCTACCCTGCCCCCTTTGTGCGTTTGCGCACTTGTTTCTTGTGTTTTGTTTTTAATCGGCGGGATTTGCGCACCCTAAGCGCATCCCGCCGATTTAAAAAATATATGCTTTTTTCTGCCCAGGGGGTCCTTGTGGGACCCCCTGAGCAGACCTAGGGAGTCAGGGTGTTTCTATCCTGCCCCGTTTTTGCGTTTTGCGCACTTGTTTTACTGCTTTCCGAGGAACAAGATGGCTACCAACACTTCCTGGTTTGGAGTGTTGACAGCCAATTAGCATGCAGCTCGTGGTCGGGAGGGTGCGCGGATCCACCGCGGCCATAGATATCGAAACTTTTATTTTGGAGTTTCTCAGCAACTACTGAACGGATTTACACCATTTTTAAAAAGGGTGCTTTCTGAACCAAGCACTACCTTTTTGCCAAATTTGGTGTAATTCCGTTCAGCAGTTTTTGCTGTAGCCATGCATAAATTTTCCTATGGGAAATTGATTTTTTCACTCTTATTTTTTGAATTTCTCCTGCAACTACTGAACGGATTTACACCATTTAAAAAAAGGTCGCTTTCTGAACCAAGCGCTACCTTTTGCCAAATTTGGTGTAATTCCGTTCAGCAGTTCGGGCTGTAGCCGTGGCTAAAATTTCCTATGGGAATTAACATGGAGAAAACACGTTTTGGGACCCCCCTTTTTTCTCGGCCCCTGCTTGATGAATCACCCCGAAACTTTCAAGACAGGAGCGGACCGGAGCGCCCCACTAGTTTTGAAAAGTTCGCAATGATTCGTCAAACGACGCCAAAGTTATTGGGAATAGAATGTTACGGATTTCCTATGGATAATAGGTCCTAACTATAACTATCTACTGGCAACCGCCAGTAGATAATATATATATATATATATCATTGTCGGGCCCCACCTGTAAATAGTCCTAGAAGTTTCCAATAATGGTTCCCTTATTTGAATACTGATGGAAATGATCCAGCGCGATATTAGCAAACAGCATTCAAACACTATATACTCACTTGGGCCCATACATTCATACTACGCTAATACTTACGCTGGGTTTTATCAGTTGTTACTCTCTATCAAAATCCCTGCTACCAATTACCTTCTGATTGAAGAGTAATGACTTACCAATGAATCCTTTGCTAATTGGGAAGTTTAAAATGAGTGACATTCATTATAGTACATAATCATGGAATAACCACTGAGTCAGAAAGTTTTAAAATGTTTATCTAAAGATTTAGCAGAGTAAAATACAGAGCCACATGGTACTTAATCGCAATACCCAAGATTAAGCATAGAAATGATTATTGCTAGTCAATGACGGTGTTTAAAGAAGAGAAGAAGATAGAGACAGCAGCGCAACTAAAGGTTGCATTATATTTACCTAAGTGCGAGAACCAAACCCCTTAGCCAAGGAGTTGAAAGAATAGGACCCAGGAAGGATGAAGAGCAAAGACTTCTTCCAGGATCAGGACAGGACCGGTGACCTCTCTACAACGACGCCTGCGTCGTTCCCCTCTCTGATACTCGACTTCTTCTCGATTCTCCCGTGCCTTCCTTCTAATGGACTCTGCCGCCCCCTCCTCAGGACCTCTTCTGGACAGGGACTCGGTCTGCAATCGGTCAGCTTGGCGGTCTGGAGCTAAGAGCGCTCTGGCAGCATGGACGCCTGTTCTTCATGAACGCATTCTCTCATGGAATCTTGCTCTGACTAATTAACTAATGCTATATTCTATTATACCCTTCTACGCCCATGTACCTCCTCTTAATGTTACTAAAATATGGGACCACTACTTCTGATTGGACAGGGACAGGGGGTGGATTCTCACACCATGTTGATTTGGCCTAAATTGTAAAGCCGGGGTGTGTCCAAGATGGCGGCGCGGTAGGACGCAGTTTCGTGTCCCTCCGGCGCTGCCGATTTACAGCCTTGTTATTTCGCCTGCCCCCGGGGCCATCTGCCTACGACCCGAGGCAGTGGAGGTGCGGAAGAGCCCAGGGACCCTACGAAGTGGTGGGCGCAGCTGTTCCGGCCAATTAACGCCGCTTTTGAATCTCCGCGTAGCAGCGGCCTAGCAGGAGCAGTTAGCTGGCCGGGATGAGGCGCGGCCTTCTCTGGAGGGGCACGCAGGAGTGCGGCGAGTGCCTGTTCCTCGGCACGGCGATCCTACCAGCCCGCTCTCGAGGATAGCGGGGGTGAGACTGGCAGTGGGCGGACGACGTGCCGGGTGAGAACCGAGCACCTGGGGTGTGGAGCGGCCCGAGCGGACTGCTCTGAAGAACGCGGCCAGCCGGGGGCGGGGTCGACCTGCTCTCGGCTTCGGCGCTGACGCCGGGCCCGCTTGACTGGTGCGGGAGGCCTAGGCAGCGGCGGTAGCTCACAGCGGCGGAGAGGGGACCGCACACAGACGGGCCTGACTTCGGACCTGGGTTTGGCCTGGTCGGTCCGCGAATCGGCGGACGGTGCAAATCTGCGCGCCAGAGCCGCTGGCCACAGACCTGCGGGGCCCCATTTGCTGCGGGGCCGCCCTTGGAATGCGGAGTGGTGAGGCATCGAGACAACGCACTTCAGCTTTGTCCCCTGGTGCGTTCTTCAGTGGGAATTCGGCGGGCGTACAGCACGACACAGCGACAGGCCGGTGAGTGGACTTCGCGACATTGAGCACCCTAGCTCCTCCAACGGTACAGGACGGGGACCCGGGGAGTGCTACACGCGGTCCGCGGCTCGGCGGACGGAGACTGAGACGGGGTGCGAGCGGCGCACCAAACCTGGGGCGAACCGGCCCGCGGCCGTAAACGGCACTGTCTGGATGCCTGCCTGGGACACGGATGGCTGAGGGCCCCCGGCTCAGGGAGAGATAGAGGTACGCTCTGGCGCATAGGCCCTGCCTCTGGTGGCGCTGAGTTTACATCACCGGCGGAGAATACAGCGGGGAAATCGGAGTGCACAATACCCGAGCCGAGACCAGGATGGACCCCCGACCTCCATAACTGACTGAGCTTGCGGAGGGGCTTTACCGGCCCGCACATCGGCGGGCGCCTTCCCTTATAGAGACACGGCGCGGGTGGTAACGTAGGACACACTGATTGGAGGGGTGCGCCGGACTAGCGCAGCTGAGCCCGGCTTGTTGACCAAGAGTCCTAGCTGCACCTTTACCGTGCCTGTGGAGCGCTCCCACGCCATGGCAGCGGCGCGAGTCCGTAGGGAGAAATCGTTGAAAGAACTCCTTCAGAAGCAGCCCGGTCGGGCCCTGGCCCAGGGTGAGAAAGGAGCCGGCGTAATGGAGGGCGACGAATCCCCAGCGACAAAGGCCTTTATGGTGGAGCTCTTCACAGCCATTAAGGACGATATCCAAGAGCTCAGGTCCCAGTTGGCCTCAGATCTAAAAGACGTACGGCGCGAGGTGGACGAAGTCGGGGAGCGGGTGGCGACCCTCGAAGAGCACGACCTCGCCAGGGATGAAGAAATCCACCACCTACAACAGGACATGTTGCGCCTCAGAGAACAGAACATCGATCTCCAGGCCCACGCTGAGGACCTGGAGAACCGCTCAAGGCGGAATAATGTGAGAATTCGAGCCGTCCCATGGAAGGAAGAGGGAGACGACCTCAGAGCTTACGTTGGGGCACTCTTCCAACAAATCCTTGGGGACGAGGAGCCCGTGTCCATTCAAATGGACCGGGTCCATCGAGTGGGCCTCCATCGCGGCAATAAGGCACCCCCCCCAGATATCCTGGTGTGTGTTCATGATTTTCAACTAAAGGAGCGCATCATACGGGAAGCATGTGCAGCCCACCCCATACACTTTCGCGGACACCAACCAGCTATTTTTCAGGACTTGGCGGCATCAACTCTGAGCAAGAGGCGGGCATTCAAACCTGTGACTGCGCACCTGCGCGAGAATAACATTTCTTATTCATGGGGCCACCCGTTCCGCCTGATTTTCAAACATCAGGGCAAGCTGCTACAGCTTCGATCACCTGAGGAGGCTCTGGAGGTTCTAGGTCTCGATCCCATCACATCCACGGAGGATGAGGAGCTCTCCAAATCTCGTCGTGCTCGCCGCCCATCTGGATGGCGCCGAGTGGGCAAGCTGTCCCCAGTCACGAAACCCGACCAGGCCACTAGAGACAGAGAGAAGGAAGCGGTACTTTCCTCGCTATCACAAGCTACTGATCGCCCGGCTACCCCGTGAGACATGCAGCGGATGGCCCTGGAGTAGGTCCATGGAGAGGTGCCGGAGGGACAGTAGACCTTGCCTGGTTCTTCGTTCGAAGGTTCTCCAGAGTCCAGGTAATCGTTGGGCGCCCTGTCTACGGGCCGGTGTCCATCACGGCCTCGACCCCTCAGACTTTCATTACAATGACGAACTTTGGTCATGCCATATTTGTTGCAAGTTTTATTTTAGTTATTGATGGGGTGGGTTGGTTGTGTGTGGGGTATGGGAGGGTCATCTCCCCAGTGAGCCTTTTTTTATTTTTTGATGTTTGCCTATCTCTACTAATGTGCTGCCTTCGCCCAATGTCCGTTCCCGCGGTCCAGCCTCCCAATTTCTCGAATGGATCCTCAATTACTCGGCTAGCCCACCTTTACCTTCCAAATGGAGCTTAAGATAATTAGCTTTAATGCACGGGGACTCAATAATCCGGTTAAACGGAAGGCGGTCCTCTCTTTGCTTGAACATTCTGGGGGGGATGTCTGTCTTCTTCAAGAGACCCATCTCCTTCATAATGACACACATCGCATGCGCCACAACCACTTTCCCTCACAATTCTGGTCCTCTGGGAATAGCAAACGGGGTGGGGTGGCCATACTACTCTCTCGCCGTTTCCGGGGTTCGGTGGTGGGACCCATTGCTGAAATCAAGGGACGCCTTCTGGCGCTACGCCTAGTGGTGGGACACCTACACTTCACCATAGCTTCTATTTATTCCCCCAATGTGCGGCCGGAGAACTTCCTCATTGAGGCATGTGCTGAAGTCTTGCATACACCCGACCCCATAGTTGTAGTGGGAGGTGACCTCAACCTGGTGATGGACGCGGGGTTGGACCGGTCAGGCGCGCGAACAGGGGACGCAAGGGCGCTGTCGGCGGGAGGTGGTGACTGGTTGCGTGATGCTGGAATCCGGGACGCCTGGCACTGCCTACACCCAGCAGAGCGGGACTTCTCATATTACTCGGCGGCGCATAAAACCTATGCCCGTTTAGATCATTTCCTAGTTACCCCGGCGGCGTGGTCTTGCACCACAGACGCTACTATTGAGGCCCGCTCCCTGTCTGATCATGCTCATATTACTCTGACCTTGCGCCTTCCCACTGCGCGCCCCTCCCCCGTGTCCCGCTGGCGCTTGCGAGACTCACTGCTCCGCTCCCCTGCGGTAGTGACAGACATTAGGCGGTGCTTGATTGACTATTTAGCGACTAACGATGTAGGTTTCACGCCCCTGTCGTCGGTGTGGGAGGCGCTGAAACTCGTGGTGAGGGGAGCACTTATAGCCAAATCAGCTTATGACAATAAAACCAGACAGTCCAAACGGGCAGAACTAGAAACTAAGGTACGGGAGCTAGAAACGATACACAAGCGCACTGGTGCTCCTAGAATCTGGCGGCAGTTAGAAAAGGAACGCCTCCAAGTACGGCGGTTAGATCTTGACCGGGCCGAACACGCAGCGGTGCGCCTGAAACATAAATACTATGTTGGCTCAAATAAAGGGGGACGCATGCTGGCTCATTGCTTACGCAGCCAGCAGGCTTCGCAGACCATAAAAGCCTTGCGTGGAGAGGACGGGTCGGCAACCTCAGATGACACTGAAATGCTGTTGGCGTTCCGTTCTTTTTACGAGAGCCTCTACACTGCAGATTCCTCTTTGCTGACAGATCCCTCTGAATACCTTAGAGGGGCAGCGGTCACACCCCTTCCAGCACACGAGGCGGAGGCCCTGGAGGCTCCCATACGCGTCAAAGAAGTGATTTCAGCTATTGCACGACTGCAGATCATGAAAGCGCCGGGCCCAGATGGCTTTAGTGCTCTCTTCTATAAAACCTTTTGCGTTGAACTGGCCCCGCTGCTCACACGCGTGTTCAACTCCTTTGCGGACACCGGGTCCCTCACGGCTTCTATGTTACAAGCCTCTATATCAGTCATCCCTAAACCGGGGAAAGACCCGGAACTCTGTAGTTCCTATCGTCCCATTTCTCTGTTGAATATTGATGCGAAGCTGTTCTCAGTGTATTGGCCTCTCGGCTGAATTCTCATATGCCGGGGCTGGTGGACCCGGACCAGTCGGGATTCATTCCAGGCCGGCAATGTGGAGACAATACCAAACGACTCTGCCACTTAATTGACAAAGTACATCGGTCCAAAGAAGAAGCCTTATTACTAGCGGTTGATGCTGAAAAGGCTTTCGACCGTGTGCATTGGCCCTACCTGTTTGCCACTCTCGAGCGATTTGGCCTGGGGCCTAGATTTTGTCAATGGATTGCGAGTATTTACAGTGCTCCAACGGCGGCAGTGCGGATCAACGGCATACTTTCTAACAGCTTCGCGGTGGGGAGGGGGACGCGGCAGGGCTGTCCCCTCTCTCCCTTGCTCTTTGCTCTGTATATGGAGCCCTTCGCCCAGCGGCTTCGGGACAATCCTGGGGCGCGCGGTGTTCCATTTGGCTTAGACCACCACCTTATCAGCCTTTACGCTGACGATGTTATTTTTTCAGTGACCCATCCTCTGTCCTCACTGCCGGCCGTAGTGGAGGATCTTCACGCCTTTAGCCGAGTCTCTGGCTTTCGCATTAATATGCAGAAATCTCAGGTACTCAACCTCACTGCTGCCCAACCGACGGTGGAAGCCTTGCGAGCCACCTTCGCCTTCGACTGGGTACCGGACGGCATCACGTATTTGGGCCTGCTCCTTCACAAGAACCTTACGACGACAGCGGCCGTGAATTATGCTGGTCTCCTGACTCGTATTCGGGCAGACTTGGCCCGTTGGAAGCGTTTGCCTCTGACATGGTTCGGTAGGCTGTCCGCGGTTAAGATGAATGTTTTGCCGCGGGCTTTATATTTGTTCCAGACGCTTTCCTTAGAGCCCCCCTGCACGCACTACGCCAAATACAGACAGCGATTGAACACTTTGTGTGGGGGTCGGTATCCCTCCGCTTACAAAAAACTGTGCTTCAACGCTCTAAAAAGGACGGCGGCCTCGCCTTCCCTAATATTGCCCGCTACTACCAAGCTTCACTATTACGATATCTAGTGGAGTGGAACCGCTCTATGACAGAGAAACATTGGGTCTTTATGGATCAGACAGTGGCGGGGCATCACATTTGGCGAGACACCTGGCTCCCACGCCCAGCGTGTGCCTGGGGGCTCTACTCTTCACCTATCACCCGTCCTACCATGCTTGTCTGGGACAGGGTCTCAACGCGGGCAGGTCTGACTACGTTCCCATCGCCAATGACCCCACTTTTCTCCAACCCCGCCTTCCCGCCTGGGATGGATAAAAAGCTAGCAGAACGCTGGTTGGAAGGAGGCTGCAAGCGCCTAGGGCATTTATTCGATCTACAGGTTCTTATCCCCTTCAAGGACCTGCAGGTGGACTACAACCTCCGGAACTCTGATCTCTTTCTACATTCCCAGATGACTCACTGGATTTCTGAGCCAGCGACTCGCCCCCTAGCACAGCGACCAATGCGGCCGTTTGAGAAATGGCTTACCCGAAAATTGGATGATCGGGGGCTCATATCTGAAATTTACTCCTTTCTTCACAGGGCATTCCTGAAGTTCGGACAGCAGGGCAGAAGCGTTGGGAGAAAGAACTGGGGCGCACTCTATCCGATAAGGAATGGGAGGATATTTTTTATCGCTCACACCACACTACGCGCTCCATGGGTCATGCAGAAACTGCTTTTAAAATCACGTCCTATTGGTATTATACACCAGCTCGACTCGCAAAGTGGCAGCCTGGCTGCGATGGTCTCTGCTGGCGGGGATGCGGGAGCCCTGGCACTCTCCTACATTTGCTGTGGCACTGCCCAAAGCTTACGCGTTACTGGGAAAAGATACTAGATGACATCGATGAGGCCTTCCACACTACTATCCCCAGGCTTCCAGCTTACACCCTTTTAGGCCTTCCCAACGCATTGACCTTCCCCCTGCGCTCTATAAGAGGCAGACAGACAGCTATGGCACTGAATGCTGCACATCGAGTGATACTGGCTGGGTGGAAAACGGATAGGACCCCGGCACACACACAATGGCTGCACCAACTCTGGTATCTCCTAGGTATGGAGAGGCTTTCAATGGCCACACTAGGGACCGACGCAGAATACGCCAAGATTTGGGCCCCCTTCATTGCCATTCTCTCTACTGAATTCCGGGAACTTACTTGCCCCAATTATCTTCGGCTCCTGAGACTCATACCTGAAAGCTCTCCCTCTGCATAGCAGGGTAAATCCTCGTAGGTCACGTTAGCCCATTGTTCATTGAAGATCTCGTGCCCTCACAACGACTACCACTTAGTCTCTTCCTTTTCATTTGCTTCTTGCTCACTGGGGAGGCCGGGAGGGGGGCGGGAAGGGTATGGTTTTATTGTTGATGTTCCCCCTTTTTCTTTTCTCTCTTTCCTTTAGCTGTCCCCTTCTTATAAAATCAACACCGCCATGAAGCCACGGTCCGGCCTGGGCCGCCAGTTCGGTAGCCCGTAGGTCAGACAGCATTTTGGTACACCTGGAAATACGTGCTTTGGGGCGACGGTTTTCGCCTCTCCCCTTTTTCCACGCTTTCCTCGTGGCCGGCCCTCACTGGGTTGGAGGCGGCATAATGTGTTAACTATCATTGGCATGTCTTCCTCCGGAGTTCGATACCTCTATTTCATCAAATGTTAGCCGGCCCGCTGGGTTGTAGGTGCCAGTGTTGTTTGCTCTGCACTGTGTATTTCAATAAAATCGATTTAAGACTAAATTGTAAAGCCTATTGTCTTTACGTTCCCACCCCTTCAAATTAATACATTCGCTTTATTTCCCACCCGTCTCATGACAAATGTAAACCAATTTTCATAGACATTGTATCAATGTGTGACAGGAAAGCACTAGTACAACATCTTCGGCCATCAGGTTACGGCCTTGGACTTCGTCCAGGTTGACTTCATTTGGCAGGCACACAAGGCACATGCGCAGAACCATTTGCCTCTCGAGTTTCAGGTCACCAACCCAGGCCCAAGTTTACGAACTAATAAAAGTGCAAGAAGAAAATATTAGAATCACAAATAAAATGTTTCACTGTATACCCACTATTTCTATTCTATTCCCAATTAAATATATATACTATCCCGCGTTAGTAGCGTTAGGAAACGACAATTTAATAATGACATGAGAGCAAGCAGAAGCATGTGAAAACATTAAACAGCCATTTTAATGCACACTGCGCAGAAGCAGAAGTTTCCCACCAAGCAAAGAAAGACGTCACACCATGTGATATGGTTGCGACATGCGCATTGAGCTTTCCCGCGCATAGCGGCCATTTTGAATTACAAACAAGCGTTATTCATTAGTAAAACACATAGGCAAGCATCCCTTTCTTTTGTGTCGTGAATGCAAAGTTTAGTATTAACAATACAAGTTTAATAAATTAATACTCTGAGGAGGATTGAATACAAGCAAGTTTCATTTATGAAACCTTGCTCCATCAATCCCCTCTCTGATGGCGTTTCTGAGCCATCAAAACATTACCCTCAATCAGATGCCAACTTCTAGCAAATTACTTCATTCTCGTCTTTATTCTTTCTATTTTTACAATCTCCTTTTAATTTCTTGTATAATTCACTTCTCCACTCTTCAAGTTCGATTTCATCTACTTTTCGTTTCTTTCCTCTTCCTGTCACCTTATACGTTCCATTCTTTTACAGCATTTGCACCATATTGTTATTGCCAAAATTATTATTGCTATCCCTGCTAAGGGTACGGATATTTGACCTATAAGTCCATTCCCTATATTAGCAAACCAGGTTCCAATTGACGAGATACTATTTGTCAATCTTTCCCATACACTATCAACTTCCAGTGGTTTAAGTTCTTTCCCAAGTTTAGTTATATTCTGTATATACGTTCCAATTTCTGCACTCTTATCAGGAATATAAGTGCAACAATGTTTCGTCTTCAATAATTTACAAACTCCGCCCTCTTTTGCCAATATAATATCAAGAGCAAGTCGATTTTGCATCACCATAGACCTAATCGCAACCATTTCTGCATTAATCATTAGAAACCCTCCAGCAGTATCCGTTGATAAACGATCAACTACTGTAGACAATTTACATATTTTCCTTGAGTTCAGAATTATTCCCACTGAAGGTATCAATGCACCAAATATATCACCTACAATTTCTGAAAAACTAGCTCTTTTACTACGTATTAATTCGTTATTGTTTTCATTGCTCTAAGTGTTTCTTTTTACGTGGTATATCTTTGGAAATACTATTCCAAAATAACAACTTCCATACCACCGTGCAGGAAGCCTAAAGTAAGCCTTATTCCCACACACATAATAAATTCCAGGAAAAACTGAATCTGTTCCTCCTTTGAGTCCCCAACCTCCAAGAATTAAAAAATTGTGTTCACATTCACTGGTACCGATGAAAACATTGTTATAATCAGTCTTTAACCTATGAAGACAAATTTTTCCTGTCTTTACGAAATCCAGAGCCATAGCAGCTTGAGCCTTGCCAGGTGTGTAACTACCTTCTTTCTCAGCCCAAGGTGGTAAATGAGCCTTATGCTCAGAAGCTTTCTTTTGAAAATCTTGTCTTCTATTTTCTACTAAATTCAAAAATATCTTTTCTTCTTTGTGTAAAGAACATGTTAGATTGTGTCTATGTGCATGTGTTATGTCTATTGATTTCATGGTTAAGAAAAATTCTCCCATAAACTGTGCGTCTTGACTACTAAGCACTGGGTTCATACTCTTATGAATCGGAACCTCAGAAAATATCACATCTAAGTTTGAATAATAATACTGAAGTTTCCCTGTTCTATAAAATAAACTAGACAAAACACTACATGATATGCCATATGTCAGTGGTAAGTGATGGTATGTTAATCCTTCTGCTACTGATTCAGGTAACTTCATACAGACGTAACAATTACTAACTTCCATGGTGTCTACATATTGAAACAATAACTTTGTGAAAACGTTTAAACTAGTATCGTTGTCAGCTACTTCATGATGAATTTCTGCCTCTTCTTCTGCCATTAGTTCTACTCTATTGCCCTTCATGTTTGCTGTCCTCCCTTTAGTTTCATTATTAATCTTTTTATCTATTATCATAAGGTAAGGAACTGCTACAATCAGGACTAACCATACTATAAGCACCATTACTAGACTACATATGCATATTGCACAGCATCTTCCACAACATTTCTGTTTTGGTCTCCCAGTAACTCTATCGTCAGGCATTTTTCGACCAGGAAGATTGCTCTTCTTATCTTTTCGTCTTTTCTTTAGCTTATTATTTTGCTTAGTCAGGGTGGTCTTGTTTCTTCTTCGTATGTCAATTCTGCACTTGTTCCTTCGCCACCACTGTCACTTGATTCTGAGCTTTCAAAATCTTCAAGGATGATGTAAGTCCAGTCAGGACCCTTGAATTTGTTATTCACAAGTTTCAGTCTTTTACTTCTTCTTTTCGCAGTTTTATGTTCTTGTTCAGTTTGACTTGTCACTTCATTCACTTGATCTGGATCTTCACTTCTGGTTGTTATGTGGTACTTTACTCTTTTAATGACACTTGGCCAATGATCTCCTTTTCTTGTTTTCTTTGTCGGCACTGTTTCTTTGTTTTCGTCTTTAGAGATCTCATTAATTTCACTGTTTAGCACTGTTTTGTTTTCTTTGATTACTTTTTCTTCTGTTTTGTCTTTTTCAGGTCTGATTGGTTTCTCTGTAACAGCTCCGCTGTGAGTTTCCAATTACTGACCTTGATCTTTGTTTATTTCTTCAAGTTCATGTTTTTCAAGGTTTTCTTCTTCTGTGTACTCTTCTTGATCTAACTTGTTCTGATCAGGGCTTATTGCACTGTGAACTTCTGCAGCCTGACCGGATTCTTCTAGACCTGTCTGTCCCTGATCAAAGTCTATTAGGTCTTCACTGTTTTGAGTCCAGTTTTCTTTCCCTATCTGACCTTGCTCAGGCTTTCTTAATGTTTTTTCTTCTTGTTCCTGAACTGCTTCTTCTTCACCTATCTGATCTTCTTCAATTTCCTCCAATTTCGCTTGACTTCTTGTTCTGTGGTATACTTCAGGAACTTCTACCACTGGTATCCAATCCTGACTTGTGCTCGGTTGTTCTTCTTCAGCTTCTCCGGAATCTCGAACCTGAGATCCTTCAGCTGGGCAACCTTCAGCTTCTTCAGTGATTGGCGTTGTCTGAGGATTCTCTTCCTCGGGATCTGGTACTCTCTTGGTGTGACTTACATGGATCCAATTAGGAAATCCCGCACACTTCACTGCTGTATTCATTGTCAGTATGACTTGACACGGTCTGCCCCATCTAGGTGATAGACACATTTCTCTGGTGTGATTCTTCACTACCACCCAGTCACCAGGATTCAGATCATGTTCTTGCTCGGGCTGCCTGGAAACTGCGTCTTCTCCAACCTGATGAGAGACAGAACGCACTAGGTCAGCCAATCCTTTGCAATAGTCCAGAACCATATCATCAGATATATTCACCAGTTTGTTTGTGGGAACATGTGTTTGTCTCATTGCTCTTCCCATCATTATTTCATGTGGGCTCAATCCTGTGGTTCTGTCAGGTATACTTCTGAGTCCCATTAAAGCGAGTGGTAATGCATCTGGCCACTCTAATGATGTTGATGCACACATTTTTCCCAGTCTTGACTTTATAGTGCTATTCAATTGTTCAACCACTCCAGAAGCTTCTGGACGATATGCACAGTGCAGTTTCTGTTTTATTTGAAATGCTTCACAGATTATTTGAATCACTTCGCTGTTAAAATGTTTTCCTCTATCTGATTCCAAAGTTACTGGAAAACCAAACCTAGGAATGAGCTCTCGTAGCAACAGTTTTGCAACTCTAATGCTGTCATTTCTCCTAGTAGGGTAAGCCTCCACCCACTTTGAAAACAGACACACTATGACTAGTACATATTTCAGCCCTCTACATGGTGGTAACTGTATGAAATCAAACTGAAGTCTCATAAATGGACCCTCTGCCTTTCCAATTTTCCCAAATCCATTACTGTCTTCCTCCCCGGATTATGCATCTGGCAAGTTAGACATCTCTGGCAAAGACTCTCTGCAACAGCTCTGAATTTGGGATTGTACCAATTTTGCCTGAACAGCCTAATCATTGCATCTCTCCCTATGTGTGTGTCTCCATGATGCATTCTAGCCATTTGTGAGAGTAAACAGTCTGGCATGACTGGTCTGCCATCAGCACTGATCCATACTTCATCATCTCCTCTTTGCGAACAACCCACTTTGATCCACAAATTCTTCTCACTTTCATCAACCTCATCTTGCAATTTCTTCACCTCATTCCAAGTTTCAGGTGGCATATACAGCATAAGCTGGCAGCTGATTCCCATTCTTTCCACCCTCTTATTGACTGACATTCTGGTTTTGGCACAATGTTGAGCCACCAGATCTGCATATCTGTTGCCGACTACCACCCAGTCATCTCCTGACTGGTGTGCGGCACATTTCACCACAGCCAATTCTTTTGGTGATTGTATTGCTTCTAGCAATTCCCTTACAAATTGTCAATTTTTAATGGGGGATCCTGAAGAAGTCATGAAATCCCTCTGCATCCATAGTTGGCCAAAATCGTGCACAACCCCGTAACCATATTGGCTATCTGTAAATATGGTCACTCTCTGATTCCTCCCAATTTTGCATGCTTTTATCAAAGCAATCAATTCAGCTACTTGTGCAGATTTGACTCCTGGTAAGTAGGATGCTTCAACTATTCCAGTTAATTCACATACCGCATAGGCAGCAGTTAGTTTACCATCTTCATGTCTTTGACATGAACCATCAACAAATAGCTCCCTGTCTGGCTTTTTAAGAGGCTGTTCCTCTATATCTGGGCGTGGTTTTGTGCATAATTCTGTGATTTGTATACAATCATGTTCATCGTCTTCATCATCTTTAATTCTCTCATGACGTGGGTCTGGTAGTAAAGTCACTGGATTTATTATAGTACACCTTACCATGTTCACATTTTCAGCACCCATTATTATTCTTTCATATTTAGTCAGCCGACTAGGAGTAAGATGCTGAGTTCGGGTTCTTGTCAACAGAATGACAACTGCATGTGGAACATACACTTTTACAGGGTGTCCCATCACAATTGACTCACTTTGTTCAATGCTCAAACAAGTAGCCGCCACTGCTTTTAGGCATCCTGGTAATGCAGCTGCTACTGGGTCCAATGTAGCAGAAAAATATGCTATAGGACGTCTTTCTAGTCCATGTCTTTGAGTTAGGACAGAAAGTGCACAATTTTCTCTCTCATGACAGAACAAGGCAAATTCTCTCTTATAATCAGGCATGCCTAAGGCAGGTGCTGAACATAGTGCATTTCTCAATTTTACAAAAGCTTCTACACTTTCATCCTCCTACTCCACAGGGTCCTTTGCTTTCTTCTTTGTCATGTTAATTAAGGGCTTAGCTAACATGGAAAATCCTGGTATCCATTGTCGACAGTAACCTACTATTCCTAGGAACATTCTCACTTGTCTTTGTGTTACAGGCATTTGCATTTTCTTTATTAAAGCTACTCTTTCAGCTGTTACTCTTCTTTTTCCTCTCTCAATTTGGTGTCCCAGATACTTAACAGCTGTTGTACAGAATTGCAATTTTTCAGATGAGACCTTATGCCCTTCTTCTGCCAAAAGATTTAATAATGCTATGGAATCAACAACACAGTCCTCTCTGGTGTTCGATGCCACCAATTAGCCGTCAATATATTGGACTAAAACTGAGCTTCCTGGCATCACTAGTTTTTCAAGGCACTTTTTCAGTATCTGGTTGAAAATAGAAGGACTTTCTGTGTACCCCTGAGGAACACGATTCCACACATAAACTTTGTTCTCAAATTTAAATGAGAAAAGATACTGGCTGTCTGGATGTAATGGTATTGAAAAGAACGCTTGACACAAATCAATTACTGTGAACCATCCTGCACTCCACGGAATCTGATATAAAATTACTGCAGGATTTAGTACTATGGGACAACATGGTTCTACAATCTTATTTATTTTCCTCAGGTCCTGAACAATCCTATATTTTCCACTAGGTTTCTTTAATCCCATTATTGGTGAATTACATGGGCTACTCATTACTTCTTTTAGTATGTTTTGTTCTACCATTCGATTTATTTCTTCAATGACTCCTGCTTTTACTTCTGCACTCATTTTGTACTGTCTGGTATTTGGGAAAATTGCACCTTCCTTTACAGTAATTTTAACTGGATCTATTTTGGCCATAAGTCCTACTTCCTTTCCGGTGAAATCCCATACTATGGGGTTTACTGTATCTTTTAATTCTTCTGGCAACTCATCTTTTGTTATTAACGAAAACATCTCGTCTACTTCTGTACCTTGTTTTGCAATCATAATTTTATATACATGATCTTCATCTGGTGTCTGAACTGCCACACCATCTGGTGTGCAGAAAATGGTACAATTCATCTTGCACAACAAAACCCTACCTAATAAGTCTACTGGACTAGAATCACACACTACAAATTGATGCATTTCTCTGAAGTTTCCAATTTTAACTTCCATTGGTTCGGTAAGAGGTGTTCTAATCCGGTGATTAGCTACCCCCACTACTTGGATATCTTCACCAGAGAGAGGAAGGTCTGGAATGTCTGCTGTTCTCACAGTAGACCGGGTAGCACCAGTGTCCAAAAGGAAAGTTATATTATTACCTTTCACATTCCCTTCAACATATGGACCTGACTGATCTACCTGTAAGGATGCGCCAAGTATGCACTCCTTCTTCCCCTCTCCTAGGCACCGTCATGGACTGTATTGACAGAAATCGTCCTGCAAAAGAAATTGTGATGTCATATAATCATTCTTACCACTTCCTCCCGGATATCCGATGTCTGTACCATGCTTTGCTCTGCTTACATTACCCTGAATAGGTGCAGGTGGCAACTGACTCTGAGGATTTGCACCCTGCTGTGAGTCATTCTGCGTCTGTGGATTTAAATTTTGATTTGGGCCATTATTATTCCGAATCTTTTTACATTCATCCTTCCAATGCCCCAATTTTCCGCATCCATGACAAGGAACTTTCTTTTTAGCTTCTTCTCTACTCATTCGTCCTCTAAACTTTCCACCATTTCCAGTATCACCATTCGTTCCAGAATCTTTTCCTTGATTTTCACTTGGATTTTCCAAATTAATTCCCTGTTTCTCAGCCATTTTCACCTGAGCCCACATCACTTTTTCCTGCAATTTCTTGTGTCTATCCTCAATATCGTCTCCACAATATTTTGCATACTTCAGAATCTCATCTATGGGCTTTCCCTGCCAACACAGCATATGCTGTTTAATCATCTGACAAATTTCTGGCTTTAAACCATAAACAAATCGATACACAAACTGACTCATGTTTTTGTCTCCAATGTCCTCAAATCCACTATACTGTTTAAATACCTGCAATAGACGCTCATAGTAAGAATGTACTGATTCATTAGCTTCTTGGGTAGTTCGATCTATTTTTACCCAATCTGTTTCTTTCGGTGGTATTTTCCCTTTCAGGTATGTTATCACTTGGTGATACTTTTTCATTACATCATTTGACGGGGCACCTGTCTTTGGATCTCTAGGATATTCATCACTAGGCCAATCAACTGTAATTTTACAATCTGTCCACAAATCGGCAGGTACCACTATGTCAAACAAACCATCCAAATCCTTCAACAATACTTTTGACACCTTCACAAACCTGTCAACCTGCTTGTACCATTCAATTGGTTTTTCTCTCAATTTTGGAAAATCATTCGTAAAAGATAAAATATCCTGTCTGCTCCATGGGACATGTACATATCCTCCTCCCGCAACTTCTCGCATGGAATACATTTGATCTGCTTTCCTTGTTTCCTTCATCACATATTCTGATGCTGTTCTACTTGTTCGTGCTTCTTCCTTTTTCTTGGCCCACCTTGTTTTCCATTTATCTAGGTCTCCCCATTTTTGCAAAACTAACATTAATTCTCTTATTTGTAATCTTCTTCCAGAGGCATTCATATTTTCTAAATCTTTGTCTGAAAATTCTGCTCTATAGGGTTTCTGTAGTACCTTTGATCTCCCTATTTCTATTCCCATCTGTAGTGCTAAATTGGATACTTTTTCATGAAATAACCTTACATTTCTGGTGATACTCCTGCATAGGAACAATAATTCTTCTTCATCATAAGTATTTAAGCGTTCTAATCCTACATTTCCTGCTATTATTTCTTCTAATTCGACTTTCAATTTATGAATGTCCATTATTTTCGGAGGTGTGCACTGTTTAACTGACCCTTGCACCCATTTTTCTAGATCTTCAGGTGTTACTATGGTAGCACTTTTTGCTCCCGATGAAGTTATTAAACTTACATCTTTTGAACATCCAGGTACATCTTTTCTGGGAGTGCTATTTACAGAACCTCGAATAGGCAAGTCCATAAGTGATATTGTGGATTCACAGTCACTAAATTGATCCTCAATTATAACTGGAGCTTCAGGTTTGGGATTATTCACAGCAGTAGGTGTAAGTATCGGTGGAGGACAGCTTCCCTGAGTACCATATAATGGAACTACTGGACCAATTGTTACAGGTATGGTCAATGAATCAGGATGTACTTTTATCTGAGTTATTTTCTGTATTAATTCTGTTCTGGTCTTTTCTAGGGCTTCTTTTTCTTTGTCATGAAGTATTCTACTAGTGGTGAATTCATGCATTACCTGTGGCACTAATGGAGTTTTCGGTGGTGCACTTGGGGTGCATCCACTTGTTCCTTCCTGATATGGTGGGGGATTTCTTAACATTTCCTCCATAAATTCGTCTTCAGACTCCTCATTTCTCATTAAATGTTTTGTCTTTTCTGTGCACTTACTTCCTAATTTCTCCTCTGCTGAGAACAATGGATATAATCCTTCTGTAATCATTGCCCTTCTCCATTGTTTCATCTGACCGTCCCATGACTCACGTAGATATCTGGGAAAAAATCCTGGATAACTCCTATTACTTCTAGATCTATCCCGCTCAAATGCCTCGGTTTCCCATTCTTCTAGAGCTTCGTACTGAGTTAATCTAGGTCTGGGTTCTAAGTCATTCAACCTCAATCTCAAGTTTTGAAGAATCCTTCCATTGAAGGTACCATTCTCGGGAAATGCTAATATTCCATCATTTTTGGTATATTCTATCCAATTCTCCATCCATACACAAGTATGATAACCTCTCTCCATCATCATGAATGAAGCGGGCGTTTTAGCTGGTGGAATAATAATTCCTTCTCTAGTTTTGAGTGGTTTATCCTTTTTAAAATAGTTCTTAATCTTTTGCAGAAAGGACATTTTTCTCTTCTCTCCGTATATTCTATCTAATCTTCGGTGTACAAAATTATATTCTGCAAAATCTAGGAATCTCCTATCCGGACGAGTTCCTGTTAAAGTCGGATCGCGTTTTAACATGCAATCTTTATCCACTAAGATTTTAGCTTCTAAAATATCAACCAATCAAGTCTCTGCTAACTTTTATTTCTGAACCAATCCTTGCGCGGCCTTTTAGTGACGTTTATCTGTCAACCCCTCCTTTACAATCTGCTCTTTTCTGTCCTTGCTGGTTTAACCAATCCCAGCGCGGCACCTGTGACGTCAGTACTACTCCTGACTACTGACCCCTCCTTTACAAGGGTTTTTCCACACCCGCTGATTCAACCAATCTCAGCGGGGCGTTTTGTGACGTCAGCTCCCTCTCCGGCAACTGACCCTCCCTTTACAAAAATTTACGCAAACTTATTTTCTCTATAATTCTTAATTAAATTTCAGTAACAACATAAAACATTCGTTATCGTGCCAGTTTCTCTAAAATAGGAAAGATAGTTTTTCTCTCACCCTTAGTAAAACCTTTCCGTTTACTAAACATACACTACGAGTAAAACACTTCCGTCTACTCTTCACACAAGCTCCAGAAGTACCTGTTACTTCTCCAATGTTACCCTTTCTAGGTGATATAACATCACATTTTTACCAGCGTACTCCTTTTGCTATTACTCACGCGCATAGAGTCCCTAACGAGTACTGAAAGTCCTGCTTAACTTTTCAGTACTATTTCTGCCTGGCAGATAACCTCACTGCAGTATGGCTTCCACTTACCATCCGCTATTCTTTTTACCCCGGGGATTCTAGACAACATAAAACAAAACTTTGAATACACAGATGTTAGTTCATAAAAATAAAAATAAAAATTCTCATTACCCAATTAACAAAGAGTAACCATCCTCTGATTACCAGAAAACTGATCCAGCGCGATATTAGCAAACAGCATTCATACACTATATATTCACTTGTGCCCATACATTCATACTACGCTAATACTTACACTGGGTTTTATCAGTTGTTACTCTCTATCAAAATCCCTGCTACCAATTACCTTCTGATTGAAGAGTAATGACTTACCAATGAATCCTTTGCTAATTGGGAAGTTTAAAATGAGTGACATTCATTATAGTACATAATCATGGAATAACCACTGAGTCAGAAAGTTTTAAAATGTTTATCTAAAGATTTAGCAGAGTAAAATACAGAGCCACATGGTACTTAATCGCAATACCCAAGATTAAGCATAGAAATGATTATTGCTAGTCAATGACGGTGTTTAAAGAAGAGAAGAAGATAGAGACAGCAGCGCAACTAAAGGTTGCATTATATTTACCTAAGTGCGAGAACCAAACCCCTTAGCCAAGGAGTTGAAAGAATAGGACCCAGGAAGGATGAAGAGCAAAGACTTCTTCCAGGATCAGGACAGGACCGGTGACCTCTCTACAACGACGCCTGCGTCGTTCCCCTCTCTGATACTCGACTTCTTCTCGATTCTCCCGTGCCTTCCTTCTAATGGACTCTGCCGCCCCCTCCTCAGGACCTCTTCTGGACAGGGACTCGGTCTGCAATCGGTCAGCTTGGCGGTCTGGAGCTAAGAGCGCTCTGGCAGCATGGACGCCTGTTCTTCATGAACGCATGCTCTCATGGAATCTTGCTCTGACTAATTAACTAATGCTATATTCTATTATACCCTTCTACGCCCATGTACCTCCCCTTAATGTTACTAAAATATGGGGCCACTACTTCTGATTGGACAGGGACAGGGGGTGGATTCTCGCACCATGTTGATTTGGCCTAAATTGTAAAGCCTATTGTCTTTACGTTCCCACCCCTTCAAATTAATACATTCGCTTTATTTCCCACCCGTCTCATGACAAATGTAAACCAATTTTCATAGACATTGTATCAATGTGTGACAGGAAAGCATTAGTACAACATCTTCGGCCATCAGGTTACGGCCTTGGACTTCGTCCAGGTTGACTTCATTTGGCAGGCACACAAGGCACATGCGCAGAACCATTTGCCTCTCGAGTTTCAGGTCACCAACCCAGGCCCAAGTTTACGAACTAATAAAAGTGCAAGAAGAAAATATTAGAATCACAAATAAAATGTTTCACTGTATACCCACTATTTCTATTCTATTCCCAATTAAATATATATACTATCCCGCGTTAGTAGCGTTAGGAAACGACAATTTAATAATGACATGAGAGCAAGCAGAAGCATGTGAAAACATTAAACAGCCATTTTAATGCACACTGCGCAGAAGCAGAAGTTTCCCACCAAGCAAAGAAAGACGTCACACCATGTGATATGGTTGCGACATGCGCATTGAGCTTTCCCGCGCATAGCGGCCATTTTGAATTACAAACAAGCGTTATTCATTAGTAAAACACATAGGCAAGCATCCCTTTCTTTTGTGTCGTGAATGCAAAGGTTAGTATTAACAATACAAGTTTAATAAATTAATACTGTGAGGAGGATTGAATACAAGCAAGTTTCATTTATGAAACCTTGCTCCATCAGCAAGCTTGACCGACTTGCCTTTATTATCCTAAAAAAACAGCAGCTCTGCTTTCAACAAGCGAGAGCAGAAAATGCTCTCGCTTGTTGAAAGCAGAGCATGTCTGTTTCCCTGCCCGCTGTCAAGCGAGCAGGAAAACAGACATTGCTTTGAGATCCAGGGAGCTGCATGTGAGCAGCTCCCTGGGTCTGAAAGCAATGCCGGCAACCGCAGGAGGCCGGCAGCAACCGTGGGGGCCTTCAGGCTCCCCCTGCAGTCCCCAATGTTTTAAATGTGGGTGCCATGGTTGGGACCAGGGCACACACACTACAGGCCAGGCCCTGGGGGATGGGGTCCCTGGGGCCAAAATCGGCCCGGGACGGGGGCCCATGGCCCCCTCCCTAGTTTTATATGTTAAAAAAGTAAATAAATAAAGTGCAGGCCCCAGGGGATGGGGTCCTAGGTGCCAAAATCAGCCCAAATAAAAAGGGGGGCAATACGGCCTCCCCTTCCTTTGATTAAAAAGAAAGATTAAAAAAAATAGAAACTCCAGGCCCGGGGGATGAGGTCCCTGGGGCTGTAATCGGCCCAGGGAGGGGGGGCCACACAGCCCTCCTCCCATAAAAAACAAAATCGGACCGCAAGTCGTGGGAGGCCCCACCCCCTTTCTCCACTACTCTACAAATGCACCTCTCGGCGCACTGCTGGTGAGGGAATGACATCCCCTTTCCTCCTGAGGACCTCAGGACTAAAGTAGACTTTTTCCCCCAACCAGTGGTGCGCCAGGAGGCGTGTTTGCAGAGTGGTGGAGAAAGAGGGCATGGCCTCTGACCACTCACCAGTCCAGCTGTGTGGGTTTTACTGGAGGTAACTGGAGGGGTAGTTGGCCACACACAAGTAAACCGTCGGTTTTTTTCAGTGAGAAAAAAAAATCTATATATTTATTTTCACTGATAAAAACAAGAGGTTACATGGACGTTATAGTTAGGCTGACGTTTCACTCATACAAAAGTAGAGAAATTCTGCCATTATATTTACTGATCTAACTATAACTCGCGCCCCCACAATGCACTGCTTATGACCTCACATATTACATCACTCATGACATGGTCAGTGACATCACTGATGACATCACAAATGACATCACTGTTGACATCACTAATGACATCATCCGGTGACATTGAGTGTTTTTACAAAGTGTGAGTATTAAATTATATACCAAGGTGTTTTTATTTTTATGTATTTTTAGAGTTTTCTATAGCGCGAACAAGACCCTGATTAGGGTATCAGAGCGCTTTACAATACAGAGCAAAACCGAGCAGAGAAAGTATAAAACATTTTTAAGCATAAAACATCTTTAACAAGGTTCGGTGGATAGCAGAGACGATAATAGAGATGATTTGTTAGGTTCAGTAAGAACAAGTTCAAGTGAGAGTGAGTCATAGAGGCAAGGGTGTCATCCAGGGAAGTATAGAAAACAAGTTTGAGGTAGTAGACTGGTTCAATGCATTGCAAGTCAGTGAAATAGCTGGTGTGATAGTATGGCCCCAGATGGTGAGGAATGTGAGGAACTAAGGGAGGAATTAACTCATCAGGAATGATTTGGCTTCCCTTTTGAATAATGGTGTTGAGGAGATTTTTCTGATGCACGGAGGTAGCGAGTTCCATATTCTTGGAGCAGCTCCGGAGAATGCTCTGTTAGAAGTTTTTTTTCTTGCTGAAGCGTGAAGGTTTCAGGAGTAGATTGTCGGAGCTCCTAGAGTGTCTGTTTCCTCCAGATAAAGTAAGTTTCTGGGATAGGTACTGGGGGGTATTGTGGTGTAGAGCTTTATGAGTGATGCAGGCCATCTTTAGGTGGATTCTAGCTTCGTAGGGTCGCCAGTTGAGCGCCTTCAGGTGTGGCGATATGTGGTCAAATTTCCTAGATCCTGTTAGGAGTCTTGCTGCTGCGTTGAGACAGGCTTTTAGAGGGGCTGTTGAGATTTTGGGAAGCCCCGAGAGGGTAGTACATCCGTACTCCAACCTCGATATGACTAGAGCCTGAACTGCAGATTTGAGGTCAGGGTGCTCGATGAATGGTTTCATTTTTCTGAGATAGCTGAGGTGGAAGCGGGCATTTTTAGCCAACAGGTTGATGTGTGTTTGCATGTTAAGGTTCTTGTCCAGTGTGATTCCAAGCGATTTGGTGGCGTCCAGAAGAATCGGCGTGCAGTTTAGAGCAGTGATCATCTTGGTCCATTCCTTTATCTCCAGAGAGTTTTTAGGGGGGGGAGATTAAAAGAAATTCCTTTTTTTGCGAGTTTAGCTTGAGGAAGTTGGTCGTTAGCCAGTGGACGGTCTTTTCGAGAGCTTTATTCATCATCTTTATCTCTTCAATGGAAGTGATCTTGATGTAAAGTTGAGTGTCATCCGCGTACATGTGGTAGGAGATATTCGCCTGCTGTAGTAGTTCGGTTAGTGGTTCGACATAAAGGTTGAATAGCGCGGGGGATAGGGTTGAGCCTTGTGGTACTCCTAGTAGGTTGGGGGAAGAGGGAGAAAGATTTTTATTCACCTTGAATGATTGCGTTCTATTTTCCAGAAAGGATTTGAACCATTGAAGGACTGTGCCGGATAGACCCATCCTGTTTTCCAGTTTTCGTTACATATTTTTTTTTACAGAGTTTTAAATAGCACGAACTTGACCCAAATCGGGTATCAGAGCACTTTACAGAGCACCAGTTGCATTACATGAGGACACATTCATTTTTGTTAGGCACGGGGAGATTAAGTGATTTGCCCAGAATCACAGTATATTCAGCGTCCTTGCCGAGACTCGAACCCAGTTCCCCAGATTCGAGGTCGACCGCCCTAGCCGTTAGGCCAACTCCTCTCCCCAATTATTATTTATTTCTGTTGTTTAAGTGTTCTTGTAGGCTCCAGACATTTATCTCTTTAGTTGTTAGATCAAGGGGATGTGAGAGAGGCCCTCTGGGATCACCACTCTCAGCAGACCCCTGGTTTCAAAGCAAGAGAAAAGGAGCAGGGCTGTGCCCTTACCATGTAGGTATAATGGGAGCAGAGATATGTGAGGCTTTATAGGCAGGGGACATGCCAGGAAAGACAGAAGCGGGGGCCTCTTTCCCAGTCTAAAAATTCAGACTGTGAACAAGTATTCAGGAGCGGCCATTTTAGGTAAAGTCGAGAGACACGAGATGGCGGCAGCTCCAAATTGGAGAACAGGGTGAGGGCACTTACCCCTTCCTCCGAGAGGTCGAGAAGTCTAGCGGGCCTGATGAAACGTAGCCAGGGGAGGGAGGACGTGTTCCGCAGTCCGCCTCATCTGTCGAAAAGTCGATGCAGTGGGCTCACAAGCATCAGAGCCGATGCGTCATGGTAGGCCGTGGGCCATAGTCCTCCTCATTGGCGGCCGGATCGTGGCGACGGGCAGGGGGCTCAAAAACAAATAAACAGGAGAGCCGATGTGCCGCGGGAGGCCAGGGGCCGCGGTCCTCACCATCTGCACAGAAACGGGGCAGCCGGCAGGGGGCTCAAGGGCAACAGAGTCCGGGCAGCAGTCACCGAGCGAGGGTCCGTTTCCACTCACCAGAGGGGTCAGCTCGAGGCAGAAAGTACCAGCTGGAGGGCCGCATCACAACAGCAGCCTCAGGAGGAACCTCGGGGTGAGCGGGCGCAGGGCACACCGCCACCGCTCACTGGAGTCTGATTGCCATCGAGAGCAGCACAGCCCGGTTAGCAGTCACAGAGCGAGGGTCCGTCTCCACCCACGAGAGGGCCCAGTTCGAGGAAGTAGGTGCCGGCTGGAGGGCCGCCCCAACAACAACAGCCCCGGGAAGATCTTCGTGGCGAGCGGCGTCTGATAGCCGTCGAGAATGGAATAGCCCAGCTAGCCACCCCAGGGCCAACCACCATAGATGACAGGGCAAGGCTTGAGGCTGTAAGTCCCAGCTGGGGTCCACCTCACAGCCGTGGCTAAAGGATGTGCGGAAGGAGGGCACACCGCCACCGCCCACAGATTGAAGGCGAGAGTCGAGAAGGCAAGGAACATCAGTCACAGGGGAATCCGCTCTGTCGTGATCAACGAGGGGACGAGGCTCGAGGGTCCCGGGGAGAACAATCCTGTCGAGAGCGTCGAAGCAGAAGAGGCTAGGCGAAGCAGAAGAGGCGAGGCTCAATGGATCCAGGGAGAACGATTCTGCAGGTAAGCGGCGTCAAATTCCATCTAGTGAAATGTAGATTGTAGTATATGTTGGTGTCGGATGGCTGGGTTATTAGGGGATAACTACCGATAAGGTAATCCCCAACCCGGGAGCTGTAGGGAAGAGCTCCTACTCGGCGGCCATCTTGGTTCTCGGTATAAAGGTGAATCAGTGGGTGTATGAGTGTCTGATTGGATGATTCAGTGGGTGCGTGACTAACTGCATTAGTGAGTGATAAGCACCACCACTGTAACTGAAAGGTGGGTGTGCATTGACTCTGAATTGTTTGTAGTCAAGCTGCGGAAAGGCAGGGTGAGCAGATTTTATTCGACAAATGACCCTGAAATGCCCACTGGAGGGCTATGAATTATGGAAATGATTTTATATGGCAGTGCACACCTACTAAAGGAAATAAAAAACTGCTAGCACTACGAATTCCAGCATTCTTTGTAAAGTCGAAAAGCTCACTTGGGAGGCCCACTAGAGGCCAATACTGCTAATTAACATGCTAATAGGAGGCGCTGCAGGAGTGTTTGTGCAAAGCTGTATTTCTGCCTGTGACGAAGGAAGGTCTGAAACGTGTTAGGCTATAGAAAGAAACTTCAGTGCCAAATGTCGTTTTTTAGCCTCATTACACACATTACCTGCCTGGGAGTGCGTCTTCAAATTGTGGACAAACTTGGTTTGGATGTTTAAAGCGGCAGTCCTGTCGTGAAGAGAGCACCACCACTGCAACTAAAAGGTGAGTCTGTATTGACTCTGAATTGTTTGTAGTCAAGCTGCGGAACGACAGTGTGAGCAGATTTTATTCGACAAATGACACTGAAATGCCCATTGGAGGGCTATGAATTATGGAAATGATTTTATATGGCAGTGCATACCTACTAAAGGAAATAAAAAAACTGCTAGCACTACGAATTCCAGCATGCTTTGTAAAGTTGAAAAGCTCACTTGGGAGGCCCACTAGAGGGCAATACTGCTAATTAACATGCTAATAAGAGGTGCTGCAGGAGTGTTTTTGCAAAGCTGTATTTTTGCCTGTGATCAAGGACCAAGGAAGGTCTGAAACGCGTTAGGCTATAGAAAGGAACTTCAGTGCCAAGTGTCGTTTTTTAGCCTCATTCACACATTACCTGCCTGGGAGTGCGTCTTCAAATCGTGGACAAACTTGGTTTGGATGTTTAAAGCGGCAGTCCTGTCGTGAAGAGAGCACCACCACTGCAACTGAAAGGTGGGTCTGCATTGCCTCTGAATTGTTTGTAGTCAAGCTTTGGAACGGCAGGGTGAGCAGATTTTATTCGACAAATGACACTGAAATGCCCACCGGATGGCTATGAATTATGGAAATGATTTTATATGGCAGTGCACACCTACTAAAGGAAATAAAAAAACTGCTAGCACTACGAATTCCAGCATTCATTGTAAAGTTGAAAAGCTCACTTGGGAGGCCCACTAGAGGGCAATACTGCTAATTAACATGCTAATAGGAGGTGCTGCAGGAGTGTTTGTGCAAAGCTGTATTTCTGCCTGTGACCAAGGAAGGTCTGAAGCGCGTTAGGCTATAGAAAGGAACTTCAGTGCCAAATGTTGTTTTTAGCCTCATTACACACATTACCTGCCTGAGAGTGCGTCTTCAAATCGTGGACAAACTTGGTTTGGATATATATATATCCACAGTTTTTTATTTTAATACTGGGGACAACAGGCGAGGGTTGCGTGATAACTTACTTGAGATAGAGTGTTAATGTATTCATTCAGTTAACCCGTGCTTTACGTGCTTATATACTTATATATATATATATGTACAAATTTTGTACAAGGTACACAGCCCGCCCTGAAACCCGGTAACTAACAATGGTATTTTCTTGTCTTTACCTTGTACCGTGGACACCTGTAATTAACTCTTAACAGCAGACATTCGCATCACCCCCATTAGATGCCAAACAATTGTAGGCTCAGCTAACCAGCACATTTTTTAGAATGACTGAATTTAAGTCTCTTAATTTACTGTATGATGTAATTCACTTTTATGTTTATCAAAAAAGTAGTGTACTCTTCTATGTCTATGCGGCCATTATGTTGCCATGACGATTTGTTTGTGTGGAAAGGCATATATAGGCTGATGACATTGGCGCTCATTATGTGAGCAAGGCAGCTTGATCGCCGAATCGCGGCAGGGTCTCTTTGAAAATAAATGTGGTGTTGAAAGTCCACAGTGTCAGCGCCTGTTTGTATCGTATGAAACAGGATTGGAAGATATATATATATATATATATATATATATATATATAAGCACTATATATCGGCAGCCTGTGACTGCACGGGGAGGTGAGCTTGATTCCAGCTAACCTCACGGCCCGGTTTGTTTCAATTTTGGGGCTGGACGTAGGGGACTTGAGGGAGCCCTGAACACCATCAATTACGTGATCACCAGCTGCTACACGGCCCCCCCTTTGCTTGGCAAACAACAGCACTCACATGAGCAACATCGATTCCTGCTGCCGCACTTACCTAATCTGATGCATGCTGGGAACTGTAGTCTCCCATTTGACTGCTTAGTCCTCAATGCAGCAGGATCAGCTGATCTCCAACCAATGGGAGCGCCACAGGATGTTCAAAGGAGGGAGGAGGTGACAACGGGGTAACAGCAGCATTTGATGAAGGCGGACATGCCGAAATGCATTATGCAAAGCTGTAACCGGTGAATAAAGAGTCTCCCACAATATTCCCCGCTGTGGCCTTGTCGATTGCTTTTAAGGAGGTGGTCGTTTGGAGACGATATATATATATATAAGCACTGAAGTCACCGCCGCCGCACAACTCGTCCCGGGTGCCGTCCTCGCGGTGGTGAGCCGCTATATATTCCTCCACAATAGCACAATTCAGGCTGTTCCCTGAGGTTGGTTTTCTGTACAGTCGGTGCAGCGGGGGGTCCGCACAATAAAGTGATTGCAGAGAATCCATCCGTGAGTGCGTCCGTCTGTAGCCTGAATTGTGCTATTGTGGAGGAATATATATATATATATATATATATATATATATATATATATATATATATATATATATATATATATATATATATATATATATATATATATATATATATATATATATTTATATATATACAAAACTCCGCTTTCCCAGATTCCATCAAGAGGATGAAATGGACACGGACCACAGTTTTCAGTGCTTGCAGTGTTTATTTCGTACTGTCTGCCATTACACGTTGCGGCCGCCACCGGCCTTGATCACATGACAATGCTGCAGTTCAGGATCAACATTTTTAAAGTGACATGTGCATCAATCAAGATAATGGATACAGATGACAGACTTCGGACTTTCGTAACTGTGGTGTCTGTATTATATAAATATATATCTGTGCATTTATCGACTGCCACGAGATATTGAAACAAATACATAAATGCATTAATACACATATATATATATATACATTGTTGCCTGATACTCAACTTAGTAAAAAGATTGCGGTAAAATATTATAAAAGAGATCATGGTAAAATACCTTAAAATCCTACTCTGTCTATAATGTTCCATTAAAATGACTACAATATAAAGTGCAAATGTGCGTCCACACCAACGTAATCGATTGATTTACTATAAAGTGCCCAAGTGCTATGTGATTTTTCTGTTCATTCGTGCAGCAGTAGCAATTTGTCTAAAAACCTTCAAAATGTGCATTTATCTCTGGTGTGTTTGGTAACGTAAATATGATAATCCATCAAATAAATATAACAGCAATTTCAAATATACTATATATTGAAAGCTGTATTACAAATTTCACAATTAAAACAGTTGTTAATAAATTGATGGTAAAAGTTTATTATTTGATGTTCTATTTACAGACAGGTATAGAAATCTTCGGTGGTGTTCAGTCCTCCGGGGCTCTTGGTATCTAAATCAAGAATAAAGCGTGTTTCTAATTTCTTGAGTTTAGCTTCCCTATTCCCTCCTGTTCTATGAACGGGGAAGTATTTGCGATCTTGTAAGTTGTTGTTATGGGTTTCTTTGAAGTGGCGTGCTACAGGGTAAGTAGGGTCCGAGTTGGTGATGGCCCTAATGTGTTGGAGTATGCGTTTGTGGGCTTGTAATTTGGTACTTCCGACATACTGGAGTCCACATGTGCATTGTAGTACATAAACTATATGGTCTGTTTTGCAAGTGAGATGTTTACTGATCCTCCTTTCTCTGTCACCAAATGGGGTTACATATGAGTTTTTATTCACCCCAAACTTGCAAGCCTTGCAGGTTGTACACTTAAAGAAACCCTTTCTGGTGTTTAGCCATGTTCCCCCTTCATCTATTTCCAGACTGCTCTTTACCAGGGCATTGCTCATAGATACCGTCCTCCTATATGAAATGGAGGGTACTTTGGGTAAAAGATGTCATATGACGGGATCATCCAGAACTATGGGCTAGTTTCGTTTGATGATACTTCTCAACTGGTGTTCCTGTTTGCAGTATGTCAAGATTAGTCTAATGGGGTCATTACTCTGTGTTGTATGTGTTGTCAAATCTCCACTCTTGCCAAATATTAGCTCAGATCTACTATGCTGTCTTAGTTTGGCTATTGCTGTGTCCACTGTTTTAATGGAATAACCCCTTGCTAAAAATCTCTTTTTGCTTTCCTCTTGTGCTACAGTTAAGTCTAAATCATTGCTGCATATCCGCCTCAACCTCAACATCTCCTCATAGGGTATACTTTCAATTAGATGGATAGGGTGGGAGATCGTGGCGTGAAATACAGAGTTCCCTGCTGTTTCTTTGCGATGCAGTGAGGTCACCAGCTTGTTGTTAACGATGCTGACCTGTACATCCAGGAAACTGACTGTGTCTGAACTTACTGTAGCTGTGAAATTGAGGTTGATATTATTCCCATTAATCATGGACACAAACTCTAAGGCACTTTCCTCAGTTCCACGCCAAACATCAAATAAATCATCGATAAAACATGGCCAAACTACTACATGCTCCTGTACTTGATGACTAAATTTGCCCCCAAGGACCAGCTCGTCCCACCAGCCCATGTGTAGACACGCATAGCTGGGAGAGAAGCTGGCTCCCATCGCTACTCCCCGAAGCTGTTGGTAAACCTGATTATGGAACATAAATAAGTTATTTTCCAAGCAGAACAAAGTCATATTGATGAGCATCCTACTGTGTTGTGCCAGGCATGGTGCTCTGTTGCTGAGAAAATGTTCCAATGCACGGATACCATCTTTATGTCATATGCTAGTATATAGCGATGTAACGTGCAGTGACATCAGAACATATCCTTTGTGCCACTCTATATCATTGATCCTCCGCAAAAAATCGCTGGTGTCCTGATTGTAGGACGGGAGGCTTTTTACATAGTCCTGCAAAAAGTAATCGATGTAACCCATCACATGCAGAAATTATTGGTCTGCCCGGAGGCTTCCTAACATTTTTGTGGACCTTGGGTATAAAGTAGATCACCGGCATGACTGGATGTTCTTTTTTCAAAAATGTATATTCATTCAAACTTAACAAACCAGCACTTTTTCAGGCCAACAGCTTTGTATAGAATTCATTGTATGTGATCCTTACTGCTTGTGTGGAGCTCCTTTTATAGCAGTCGCTATCGTTAAGTTGGGATAATGCCTCCTCCATGTAATCTTTTCTTGGCCAGAGGATAATGTTCCCACCTTTGTCCGAATTTCTAATTACTACTTGTTTGTCATTCTGTAGTTAGAGATAAGTTGGCGATATCTCCACTCCTGGCTTGTACGTTTGTGTTTGACTTTCTGGAGACTAAAATGTAGTTTCTTTATTTGAGCCACTGCCTGTTCATTAAAAATATCCAATTAATCCCTCGGCATAATCGGATTGAAGGTAGATTTGATTTTAAACGGTGTATATGGTCTGGAAAATGTGTCTGAGGGCAATGTGATTAAAGTTGTTGGCTGCTTGATTTCATCGTTGACACTGTCTTGGCTAGGGCTTTCTTTTTGTAGATCATGGAGGTCCCTAAGTAATGGTAAGTCCCCAATAGTTAAATTCATTGTGCTTGATGATTGGTCTCCTTCTTGCCCAATCCTGGTGTTGTTAGTTTTCTGCAGCAGATGGTATTTGCTTAATTTTAGTTTACGTATGAACTTAAAGATGTCTGTTCTAGTTTGTGCGTAATTGAAGCTGCTTTCTGGGCAGAATGACAGTTCCAGGGAAAGGAGTTGTAATTCAGGTTGGTTTAAGTCGACTTCCGCTATGTTGATTATCGTTTTGGTATCCGGTTGATTCTGAATTATTTGGGTCTCCTACGCACGTTTGTCGTTTTCTTGTTTTTTACATTTTTTGCTGGACTTTCGCCTTTCCTGTCGTCTTTTATTACGCCGCTGCCTGGTTTGCTGTTTATCTGGCGCAGGGTTTGTCTTCGGTCCTGACGTAAAAAATCAAGTTCCTATGCTAAGGATAATTTGTGTTTAGATTGACTAACTCTCTCTTGGTTTATTTCTGGCTCCGATTCACTTTCCAGTGCGGAGCTTAAGTCCGATGTTGATGTAGTAGCCATCGGACACTAGTAGTTTGTTGTGCTCTGTGCAATCTCACCTCTGCCCCCTGATTTATATATCGCCTCCAGTATTGATTGTGCCAGAATCGACCAGGCACAGACTCCACAGCTCTTCAATTGATGTCTTTATTTCACCACTCTGCCGTAACGCATTTCGGAAAACACAGTGACCTTGCTCACACAACGCGCGGCCATTCAGTGCCATTTAAATGCCTCTACTTGTCAATACCCAAAAGAAAGACTCTACAAATCGGATTTATTATCCGATATGCTTGTGACTCAGCTTGAAAAACTAAATAAATATTTGTGATTTGAATGATAAAAAATAATCCTACCAATTTATATTCAAGCTACCAATTCCGTCAACATTTGTTTCCTTGAATGTCACATGATTACTCTTCACTTTTAAATAAGTAAATACATTTTCTGTTTAAATACATTAAATTTGAGGAAATCAGATGCGTTTAGAGCATGTGTGCACCCTTAGTTATAGCTACCAAAAGTTCATAAATTCCTTTTCTGCATAAATGCTGCTTTGTTCAAAAGACAACAAAGTCAATTAAAATCATGGTCCTTAAACAATGAAATCCTATGTCATTAGAACTCATGTGTTGAAATATACATGTAGGAACCCTGCTGTTTGGCCTGGTTACATATGTTAAGTACTCTGAAAAAAATATGATACAGGTATAAATGCAATATGTAATCATTGTAGCCAGTGTAGTTTGACATCGTTGTTGAATATATACTGTTAAGATCGGGTGATGCATACATTTATACTGCTTATACTTGAGTCATATTCAATAAGCTTGAATGTTGATAAAAGGTTGAAGCACCTTTGACAGGGAAATTTAAATTGTAGCTAATTTATAAAAATGCATTTAGTTCTTCTTCTACATTCAACCCATTTAGGAACTTGGTATCAAGGTTAACTATATATTTGCATTCCAACTGGCTCAATTGTTTTTCTAGAACCCCCTTCTTGGGGATTTTGGGATCGCATCAATTAAAAAATGTGTGAGAGAAGTTGCATCATTGTAGTGCATATCATGTACATGTCTAGCTACTGGAATTGACCAGTCTTTGTTCTTGACTGCTCTAAGATGCTGAAGTATGCAACAAAGTACTTGTAGTATTGTGCTGCCTACATATGTAAGGCTACATATGCGTGTGAGAACATATACTGCAAATTCAGTCTTGCAGTTAAACATATCTCTTATCTTGTAGAATTTAGAGCTGAACGGTGTTGTATACTCATTCGTGTTTTTACCATGTGGGCATGCTTTGCATCAATGGCATTTTCAGAAACCATGGTTCTGTTGCAGCCATGTTTCTATTGTAGCTAATTTCGGGGCTTCTGCGCACCAAAGTCTATTGTAGCTACTTCGGGGCTTCTGCGCACCAAAGATTCTTGCATAGAGAACGCTCTCCTGAATATAAGTTGTGGTGACTTTGGGATAGGGGCCCCAACACAGCATCCCCTCTCACTAGATGCCAATGTTGTTGCATGATTTTCCTAATAGTTCCCTCTTGTTCATTGTATGTGGTTATCATTCTGATTGGTTGTTGGTTCCTTTCCTTCTTTGTTGATTTACGAAACAAAATAGTTTCCCTGTCAGTGGCTTGAACCTTATTGAGGGCTGATGTCAGGGATTGCGAGGAGTAACCTCATTCCCTGAAGCGTTCTATCATCTCATCTTTGCCCCATGCCAATCTTCGATCAGGCTGGTATTCCTTTTGAGCCTGAGAAGCTCACCAAAGGGGATGCTGGCTTTCAAATGGCCTGGGTAATAGCTGTCCGCATGGAGAGTGGGATTTCCAGCGGTGGCTTTTCTGAACAAACGTGTCTGTAGCTTTCACTGCTTCATATATATTTGCACATTTAGGAATTCAACCTGCTTTCTGCTTACAGTACCACTAAATTGCAAATTCAGCTGATTGTGATTGATTTGATTAATGAACTCCTTAGCAGAGCTCTCTGACCCATTCCAAATTACAAAGAGATCGTCAATGTAACGCAGCCATGTCAGCACATGGTCCTTCCATGTTTTGCTGTTTTCCGTGATGAGCACTTGCTTCTCCCACCAGCACACGTGTAAACATGCGTAGCTGGGGGTGAAGCAGGTGTCCATCGCCTTGCCACATGCTTGTCTGTAAATCCGATTCTTAAACAAAAAGAAATTATTAGTTAGACAGGATTTAATCATTGATAATAGCATTTCTGTGTGCCTATACAATTTGGCATGTTTTACAGCATGTTTCCCATCTGCATGTTGTATACTGGTGTAAAGAGTAGTCACATCCAATGTTATCAGACAGTATTCGTCTTTCCATGGGAGATTGCAGATGTGTCTCAGAAAATCACCGGTGTCCTTGATATATGAAGGCAACTCTCTTACATATGCCTGTAGAAATAGTCAATGTACATAGATGTTTTTTCCAATAGACTATCCATCGCAGATGATTGGCCGACCATTCCATCTACATTTGTTTCCTTGAATGTCAAATGATTACTCTTCACTTTTAAATGCGTAAATACATTTTCTGTTTAAATACATTAAATTTGAGAAATCATAGATTTGTTTGGAGTATGTGTGCACCCTTAGTTATAACTTCCAAAAGTTCATAACTTCCTTTTCTGCATACATGCTGCTTTGTTCAAAAGACAACTGCAGCCTTATGAATCTTGGGAATGAGGTACATTATTGGTGTCTTTTGGAAATCATTGCACAGGTAACTATAACCTGTGCCCCGCAATGCACAATTTTCTCATAAATAATTTCAATGCAAGAATTATCAGTGATGTCATAGAAAATGTCATGACTAATGCAATATGTGAAGTAATTAGTAGTGCATGGTGAGGGCGCAAGTTATAATTACCTTAGGACATGAGTTATAGTTACTTGAGATAACTATAATTGCTGAATTTCTATGGTTTTGTGTGTGAAAATCTGAACCTAACTATAACGTCCCTGTGACACTTGTTTTTTTCAGTGAATTTCTAAGTTTTTTTAAATTCTATGTGCTAACTATAACGTCCCTATAACCTTTTTTTTCTTCAGTGAATTGCTACGGTTTTTAAATGCTATTTCCAAATTATAACATCCCTGTAACCTATGCCTTTTTTAGTGAGGTTCACAGTTTGTTTAAAAATATAAATGAATACAATGTGACCCTAAAGTTCAATTTGCTAATATACATTTTCACAAGTTTATAAATACATTTTATTCACGCATTTGTTCTTATTACATATTTTGAATCTGAAAATTAAAAAAATTAAGGTAAGCTAACTTATGTAGTCTTTCTATACAAGCAATGAACCAAGTCTTTCTTTTAAAAAAAAATTTATTTTATGGATCCGCAGATCCGTCGCGAATCCTCGGACAAATAAGGGATGTGCCAGTTATATTGCACACATTCAATATTAAAACAATAACGCATTTAATACAACATATGCTTTTGCAATGTCTATAAAAGTATCACTGCCTGTGTGTATGTGTGAGTGGCTGTATGAGTGACTGTGTGAGTGGCTATATGGGTGTGTGTCTGTGTTGTTATATTCCATATAGGTACCATAATATAGGCCCCGGTAACTTCATTACCCTTCAACTATATTCTTCCCTACATTACACTTGTCACGGGTTACAGGGACTGACCTTTTACCTAGATACGACACTGCATTCAGAACGCGGGTTTTCCCTAGTTCAAAATCTCATACATTATGCATGAGGATTCTTGGAAGCACAGTGGGACTACCATCCACTGTATAATATCTTTGTACAAAGTTCATGCCCAACGTCATCCTTAGGCCGACACAGTAATACAGCGAGGTAGGACCCCTGGGGAGATCTATGGGTATATATACATCACATCTCGCTAAGATAGATAGAGGAGACCGAGACTTCCCGTCAGACACCCTGACCAGAGACGCTGAGATTCCTGCATGCAGATACTCCAGCTCGCAGTGGTCTAACATCCCTCGCGGGGTGTCCAACTCGAGACCAGGACGGGGTCCCACAGTCTCTCACTTCAGGTAATGGGGTTGACTAGATCCTAGAGGGATTCTTGGCTTAACACCTACACACACACGCATCTAGTTAGGGAGGCATCGTAGGAGGACGCATCTTTTATCATGTGTTTTATATACTCGTATGTATTCATGACTATTGTAAGATGGTAGAACTATACCATCCTTTTACCTTTATAGTACTGCTAATCATTTATATCTTATACTGTCTAACGGTTGTTGCAGCTCACCTATTCTACACCAGAATAACAACTGTTCAATAAATGCTTATTGAAAACGCCCAGCCTGTTTATTCTGTGTATCTCTCTGAGACAGACTAAGTAAGCACGAGTGACTGAGCGAAAGGTAGTATATTGTTTCCACGGTCCTGAGGGATCAGGGTTGTCATGTTCGATGGTTGCCAGGAACTATTCTCTCCTTGATAAGAGGAGATTCTAGTGGCACTGTGAGCTAGTTGGAACAAAAGTCCAACATACCCGGTGGGGGTGTTCAGAGTCAGTCTGACACCAATCCTACAGTGTATGCTGTCCGAACGCGCAGATCCTGTATACTTTTTATAGGAGCTACACGACATGGCGCCGCCAATGTTGGTTGGGTACTCATTTAACAGTAGAATCTGAGTAGTTCAGTCGTGCTAGTCTCAGAGACCCCTACTCACAACTCCCCAGAGACGTCTGGAGTGGGTGGGCACAAACTCCGCCACAGCTGAGTAGGCAAAAAATTCTATTTATTGGCTGCTGGTTAATCAAGCTTGAAGGACACAGTGTTCCTAAAAATTGTGCAAAACACCTTATCTTAGTTCCCTTGGGAAGTTATTACATGTTCTAAACACAATGACTAACCAGGTCTTAGACCCACTAGACCAGCCACTACCACTCTCGGAAGACGAGGAAGATGCAAACGCAATACAAATTGAGGCAAATATTAGAAATGCAGTCACTCTGAAACTGCTTGCGCATGGTCTAACACCTAGGGGTGGCGTAGAGGCTTTCGTGATTGAGGCACACGAATCATACAGAACAGAGGTATTTTATTCATGAGTTACATTCCCAGCAGCAAATGCAAGAACTAAAACATTTAATTTCTACATAGAAGATGAACCACCAGTGGAATATTGTCTGTATAAGGACATTGAAGTTCCGCTCACGTACCAGGAACACTTATACTGGTTTAAAGGCGCCCTCCCCCATACAAGAAGTAGAGTAAGACTCGGTCCGCTCGGAAGAGAAGGAGCAACATGGCCAATATTGTTATGTTATGTTATGTTAATTAAATTTGTAGAGCGCGCTGCTACCCTGGGGTGTCCTGGCGCTATGCACTGCCTGCTAGAGAGGAGGCCAAAAGGTTTATTGGTTAAAAAGCCAGGTCTTGAGCCCCTTCCTGAAAGAGAGGAGGTCTGTAGCGTTCCTCAGTTGGAAAGGAAGCTCATTCCAGGCTTTGGACGCGCTGTTAATAAAGCTTCTGCCTCCCCAGCCTGCTTTTTTAAAAACGCTGATTGTGACTTTCTTCGCCCCTGTGGATCGTAACGCTCTCCTTGGAATGTACCACTGTATTTTACGTTGCATGTAATCCGGGCCTTTGCCATTGAGGGCTTTAAAAACGGTGCACAGCGCTTTAAAGCGTATTCTGTGTCTGACAGGGAGCCAGTGCAACTGTTTGATCTCTTCCTTTACAGAAGCAAACTTTGAAGTCCCCGACAGCAGTCTGGCTGCCGCATTCTGAACTATTTGAAGCTTGTTAATATATTGTTTTTGAGCATTCAGGTAGAGTCCGTTGCAGTAATCCAGCCGAGACATGATGAGTGCCGAGATTACTGTTTTGAGGCCATTATCGTAGAGGAAGAACTTAATCTTTTTTATGATCTTTGATACATAAAAACAGGCCGAGGTAACTGAACTTATTTGGTCACCTAGTGCCAACTTATTGTCCATTAACACTCCCAGATTCCTAGCTTCCTCAGTAGGTATGGGGCATGAGCCCAGGTCAGCCGGCCACCAATCTGGGGTCCACACTAGCGGGTTCTTCCCAAATTTTATGACCTCAGTTTTGTTAGAGTTAAGTTTTAAGCAGTTTGCAGACATCCATCTGGAGATAGCAGCCATGCAGTCATGAAATCGAGCCCCTGTTTCCTTTTCAGAGCCCTCCCTTAGTGACAGCACTATTTGGGTGTCGTCAGCGTAGGAGGTCAACTGGAAGCCAAATGACCTAATCACACCCGCTAGGGATGCCACGTACACGTTAAAAAGTGTCGGGCTGAGGGAAGAGCCCCGTGGCACCCCACATGGAAGGGTGAAAGGTTTAGACTGGCAGTTGTCCATATCCACAGTTTGTACTCTGTCAGAGAGAAATGACTGCAGAAGCTTCCAGGCAGACCCCTTTATCCCGGCCCTAGACAGACAGTCCATCAAAACTTTGTGATGGACCGTGTCAAAGGCCGCGGACAGGTCTAACAAGATCAATACAGTATTGCCTCCCCTGTCCAGGGCCTCCCGAATTTCCTCCGGGGATTTAATTAAGGCAAGCTCCGTGCTGTGTTCTGCTCTAAAGCCATATTGGGATGGATCAAGAGTCTGGTTGGATTGAAGAAAGGCATTAAGTTGTATGTTCATGGCTTTTTCCAAGGCCTTGGCAGGAAGCGGGAGACGAGATATAGGCATATAATTGTTGGGGTCACCTGCGTCAAGATTCTGTTTTTTTAGGAGGGGGAGAATGGAAGCAACCTGGTGGCCTACACACCACATCCTGACATTGAAACAATGCCAGGAGGAGACTTACTTATACTTCACAAAGAATTAATAAAAATGTACAGAAACATGACACAGTTCGTCATGGGGACATTTAGAGTCCAGCCGGCAATGGTTACAACAAACACAAATACAGGTCAAAATACAGCAACTAAAATCACACCACAAACTTTACACGCAGTAATGGGTGAAATGCCCGCAAAACGTGAACAAATGCCATTCTGGGCAGCTCAGAAAAAAACACAGCTAGAAGCAGTATTCCTGAATACTAGCCCTTATGAAAAACACAGAATGCTGACAATCTGCTTGCCCATGGGGATAACACCACAGATAGAGGATTGTACCTCGTGGGGTACAGTTTTCGCTGCCATATATACCAGAACACATGGTATCCCGTCATTAGCAGTAATTCCAGATGTATTAAGACAGATACAAAATGAGTACGGAGCAAAGCCTGCTCTTAACTTAGGGATGAAATTACTAGGTAATTACGCCCAGGTATCAGCAATAATATTACCAAATATTAAAGGGGAAGCAGCATTGGTGGCTATCCGCCAACGCCTAAGGGAGTTCAGTCCTTTACAACAGGAGCACGAACTACCTAAAATAATTGAAACTGCGTATGCAGAACTGGGCAGGGACAGTTTGGGTGGGAAAGCATTAAAACCCCAACTGATGAGTAGTCCCGAGAAGGACACCGGTAAGCAGGCACCTGCTTCTTCGAAAAAGAAGTGGGAGAATAACAAAAAACAGAAAAATAAAGAAAATAGATCTCAATCCAGAAGTAGATCTCCTCCACAGGAGTCCTCCAAAAGGAGGTATAACCTTAGGAATAGGGATAATATTAGGAAACCTGACAGGTATTAGGATACTGATACACGTTCCTTTCGTTCCTTTTAGGGTTCAACGAAAAACTGCGAGAGGGAAGGATGGTCAGACAGACAAGAAGAGCGTACAAAGTCCAGAGACAAGCAGCACGCTCAAGACTATTCTTCCAAAAAGAAGATAAACCAAAACAAAAACCACAGTTCAAAAAGAAGAAGGTTGCAGGTCTAAAGATCAGACATGCCCAGAATTCTGAGGACTCGACTACTGAACGGGGAATGGGCTCTGACGATGCTAGACAGTGCGGCAGAAGTAACAATAGCTCGCCAGAACCTGATGGAATTTCTGGTGACAGTGGACTTGAATGATTACATCACGGTGGAAACACCTGATACTAGGGTAAGTGTCCCACATAAATTGTATGAAATAACACTCCAAATGGAGGGGGACAGATGCAGGACAGTTAGTAGTCTCTTTTGGGAGAACCTGACGTTTGGCTATGACATTTTGTTAGCTGAACAAGATTGGCCGCCAGCATTTGTTATGGATTGCCCTAGGGGAGAAACAGTCATTTTACCAGCATTTTCCGACCCTGTTCCCAAATATCTAAAATATACATATGCACGGGAGTGGGCGGTAGCCGTGGCCCCGGCATTATACAAAAACCATGTTGGATGGGATGAGGATTCAACCCACCACATTATTCCATTAAAAAATACACCGACTGCACAGAGGCAGTATTGAATAAAGCAAGAAGCTAAAAAACAGGCCAGGGAGATCTTAGATCAACTTGAGTACCAAGGGGTGATTGAAACTTGCACCTCTCAAATGAATAACCCTTTGTTTCCTGTATCAAAACCGGACAATACATATCGTTTAGTTTTGGATTACAGACATTTAAACACTTGCACTAAGACATTTGCAGTCCAAAATGCACACAGTGCCGCACTAATGAATAACATTGTGCGGAAGAAATATAAAACAACACTTGATGTCTCAAATAGATTTTTTTGCCAGAATATAGCGCCTGAGAGCAGGTACCTAACAGCATTCTCCGCGTTAGGCTCCCAGCGACAATTTTGGAGACTCCCCCAAGGGTATAAGAACAGCCTGAGGTTGTTTTCAGCCAGGGTAACTGAGTTACTTCAAAATCTGGATGAAGAGGCATTGTCCTATGTGGATGACATTTATCTAACGGATGATGACCTGGAGGAACACTTGAACAGGGTGAATACAATAATTTTGGGATTTGCCTCTGAGTGTTACAAATTCAACTTTAAAAAGTCGAAGATAGCACACCTTAATGTCCTTTTTCTGGGATATGAGCTTTCGAGTGAAGGAAAGAGCCTAGCAGCCAACCTATTAGAAAAGTGTTCGCTGCTCCAACCTCCGAAAACATTAAAAAATGTACAATCGATACTGGAATTCCTGAACTTTGGCAGAACATACATTTTGGATTACGCAGAAAGAGTAAAACCTTTCTACGATTTAATAAAACCTGACTTTTCAGTTAGACAATGGACACAGGAACACACAGATATCCTTCGTTCCCTGCAAGCTGACATGATAGCTTCAAAACATTTACAGACACGTGTAAACGTACGCAACCTGGTGATCCGTATAGTTGCGGGTCAATCAGGATACACCTAACTAACATATAATGAAGGTGAAACAGTACCAATAGCGTACAAATCACATTTGTACACAAATGCTGAGATGCGCTTTGCATCAACAGAGAAAATTCTAACAGCAGTACAGACTGCTGTAGTAAGCGAAAGAGCACTGGCTCAAGGGAAGCGTATAATTGTCGTTACCCCAGTTCCAGCCTTAGAGGCTGCAACAAAGGCAAGCGTCCCCAAAGCTAAAGTTTTATATCCAAGATGGATACAATGGGCTAATTCTCTTACTGCAACAGATGTAGAATATAGGTACGACCCAAATCTGAAAACACAAGCATTTCTGCAATACGAACAAGAATATCCTCTACCAAATGAAATAATGCCTCTGGATCAGTATGAATATATAATTTACACTGACGGTTCTGCTCAGCTGGCCATAGGGAGTAAGCAGCAATACAGCGCGGCGTTGCTATCGTTAAAGGACGCATGCAGAATGGAAAATTTCATCCCAGTTGTACAAAAACACAGTCTCTAGGAGACTGCACGGCGCAGCTGGCAGAATTAAAAGCACTATTACTGCCACTGTTAAATACGGATCGAGAATTCCCCACACTAATCGTGTGTGATTCCTTTTACTGTGTGCAGTCATACAATGAATATTTACACCACTGGGGACAAAATGGGTTTAAAGATGCAAAAGGTGGCACAATTAAGCACAAACCGCTATGGCAACAGGTAGTGGCGTTGAAAAACGAGCTACCAAGGGCTCACGTGATACACACACTGAGTCATCAGCGCGATGGCGTTCACGTTAAAGGGAATTCATTGGCTGATGAAGCCGCAAGGGGGCTGTAGGCACGGCTTCCATAGCTGCAATCACTCGTTCAAAAACGAGAATAGATGGTTAGATTATGGTAGCAATTATTGCTACACGCAATAAATCAGCAGTACCAAAAAGATTTCCACTCAAGTACTCCTACAAGTTAGATGCAAACAACGTTCCGTTTGCTCAGATTCCTGGAGTGGGGGATAGAGTAATACCGAATATGGATCGAAGGTTAGGATTAATTCTAGCAGCACATGAGGGTATAGGTTCTGCACACGCAGGAGTTACAGCGACTGTTTCTCTACTGAAACAACGCTACTGGTGGCCAGGATTAACAAAGCAAACTAAGGACTATGACTGAAATGCGACATCTGTCAGCAGATGAAAGGCTCCACCATAACATGTCCAGTGCAGATACCATTACTGATATCTGACAGACCGTTCGCTTGTGTCTATTTGGACCACTGCGGCCCCCTACAATCAGAGGGGGCTTACAAGTATATCACGGTTGCAGTGGATTCCTGCTCTAGATTCCTATGGGTGTGGCCCCAGCGCTCGGCTGATGCTAGAGCTGTTATAAAAGATTTGCGACTCTTTATAGGGACATACGCAATTGGCACATTACATTCTGACCGTGGCCCCGCGTTTAGCTCTAGGGCTTACAAGGAAGCCATGGGAAGTTTGGGGGTAGCATTGCGGTACTCCTCTCCGTACCATCCCGAGGAAAATTTGATTGTGGAAAGGAAAAACTGGGACTTAAAGCAGTCTTTAACAGCTAGAGTATTTGGCTCGGGTGGAAGTTGGGTAAAACATCTGTATGGAGTTCAAAGGGCATTGAATAACCAGCCAAGAAGCTCTCTAGGGGGTGTCACTCCTTATGAGGTCCTATTTAGGACGGGAATGTCAGTACCTGATCTTGATTGTGAAGGCACAGTGGCGGAATGAAAACCTTTTGACATCCATAAACGTTTGGCTGTTTTACAGGACCTACATAAATCCAGGGCACTACAAAGTAACGTCCAGGTGAAAAGGACTGCCACTGGGGAAGTCAAGTCTGTCACGGCAAGACCTGTCTGGATCCCTAAAGTCGGGGACCTGGTCAGAGAGAAAATAGCGGACAAAAAAAAGTTTGGGCCATCATACAGAGAAAGCCTGTACCCGTCCTGGCAGTTGAAGGAACAAGAACAGTACTTCTGCCACCCCTTGCCGGTAAAAAAGAGAAAAGATTTGTCTCAATAGACCTAATCAAACCACACTATGTGGCCAATACTGAGTAGTAGGCCACGTGGACTCCGGAGTAACAGACACCCTCCTCTCGCAACTATACAAGAAGTTCAAACATAAAGACTCATCACGTTTGAAGAGTCACCAGCACGGAATGACGGACTATGCAACAATGCCATGGAACTCGTTCCTCTTGAAAATGAAATTCAACTTCAAAATAAGAATGAAAGACAAATTTCAATTCAACCAAACACAGATATCTACATCAACATGCCTCAACAAGAGCAAGTTACAGTTTCCACAAGACCTGCGGAAATACCGAAAATTGATCGAACTGCATCTGGCTATTTCATTGACTTTGATAAATTTTCATTAGATCCAAGTGAACCTGAAACGAAGCCAGCCCAAAAAACTCGCCAGCAGCGAATTAAAGATTTTCTGTACTTTCTTAAAAAGACTTACCTGGTATCACCTTGGGTGCAACTCTGGGTAATCACCAGGATACTTTTCTTTCTTTTCTGGATAGGCTTAGTGACTGTATTTAGTATGCTTATAAATGAAACTTATCTTCGACAAAGCTCTACAGCACAAAAAGTGAATGTGATTCTGAAACCACATCTATCATCACATCGTGAAAAAAGAGACCAATCATCAGTGAACATTTCAGCAGTTCCTATACCTGACGGTATAGTGTGGGACAAGGTTGATTACGATATATTTGGCCCGACCGAACTTTTAAAAATACCACATTTATTTAAAATGTCATTGAGTGATATCATTACCTCGAGTACATTTTCCAATGATTGGGATTATGAAACTGTAAATAATATGTTGTCTGATTTAGAAAAATCTGCTGCTTTTTCTAATAATGAAATGTTGGAAGACACATCAGACTTTGAAACAATGTATTGCTATCAACATTATGGTCATCACTTTCTGCATAAATCTGCTAACCCCAGAAATGTTTTCACATACTACCAATGGGAACATTGCCCCATACCGCCGAAAAGCAGTTAAAAAACATTTGCACCTAAGTTTCCATATTTTTCAAAGTTTAACACGTCAGATCCAGCCTCATATTATTATAAGGTCGCACCAACACCAGCACAGAAAAATATGTTGACAAACACCAAACAGATTTATTCTGCTTCCTTCATTGCCCAGTTGTCTGAACAAGGTTTCGACTTGTGGAAAGACACCATAGACTTAAAATCTGTCTGGGGTACTAGAGACTGGCAGGTTCAGGGAACAGAGGCACTATTTAGAGCATGCATTATTCCTCAACAAATCGTGTTTTTGAATGAAACGGTGCAACAAACGTCCTGTCTTGGACTAGCCAAGAACAAAGATTTGAATACACCTCGGATGCCCACACCACCACACACCGAGGGTAACATAACATCACAAGAATGGATTACGCTAGATATGCTCATGCAATGCAATAGATCAGACCCCAATTGGAAGGGATGGTTGATTTGGCACACAGACACCAATAGATGTCAGGAAAGATTCATGGGTAAAACCAAAGGGTTTAGTATCAACAGGCCAGACCCGCGCTATGTACGGAGAGAACACCAAGGGGTAGTGACCAGTGTTCCCTGTAAGGTGCGCGCGCGCGCACCTCACTGACCCCCGAGCATGCAGTGTCCAGAGGGAAGCGCGCACACATCCTGTAAGAGCTTTCGCACCGCCGTTTTTAAAACACGAGCGGCGCGAAAACGGTAATTTCCTGTTTGGGGGAACATTCATTGGCAAGTGGCTCCTGCACTTCTTTCCTAATGGGCCGTGGCTGCGGGTTGTTTGTGGCCCTTTGTGAAAATATTTGTTAATTGCAGCACCGTCATGCGCTGCAATTAACAAACATATTTTCACAATGGCTCACAATCAGCTCCCAGCCGCGCTTCATTAAGAGAAGAAATGCATCAAGTCCAAAAGCACAACGTGTAAAGCACACGTCATGCTTTTGGACTTGCTGCATTTCTTTTCTTAATGGAGCGCGGCTGGGGGCTGATTGTGAGCCATTGTGAAAATATGTTTGTTAATTGCAGCTCATGACGGTGCTGCAATTAACAAATATTTTCACAAAGGGCCACAAACAGCCCGCAGCCACGGCCCATTAGGAAAGAAATGCAGCAAGTGCAAAAGAAAAGACGTGAATAGGCGTTGTCTCCCACCTCTATTTTGCCGCCACCTTAATCATGTCACCAGCCCCTCACCAGCGGTACAGGTCTCTGTTGTGGCTGGCGCGGGCAGATGCATGTGCGCTCTGCTCAGCTGACAGCTCGGGTGAGACAGAGCCATAGCTGCCAAGGTTTCAGATTCCTATGAGTGACATTTTTATAATTTCTGTGTAATTATGAGTGACATTTCAACGAATATGAGTGACACTTTCTCGCAAGCAAAATCAAGCAATGAAGACGAGGGAAACATAAATATGAGACATTACACCCATTTGAGCTTCGAGACTATCTGAGGGGCACTCTACACACATAATCTCATTGTTATCCTTAAAGAAGCATGCATTGTACCTGCCAGCTTTCCACGGTGCTACAAGAATCGATTCCACCCATTAATCACTGATTTGCAAAGCATACTAGGCACAGGAGGAAAGATGTTTTGTCCAGAATCATAGAGTTTGGGTAAAGGGAAGCCAGGATTCAACTCATGATCATCTAGCTTCAAAGACTGAAACTGGCTGCAGACCGAATCTGCTCAACACTGAGAAGCTGGTTATCACGAAATAGTAGGAAATACAACCTGTGATGAGCATAGGGTCGAGTAGGAGACATCAATGAGGAATATTTTTTATATATAGTGTTTAAGAGCACAGTTTTATTGTCAATGTTGTAGAAAAAGATGCTACTGTTGCCCAATAAAGTACTGAATTTAATAACAATGGGAGGATGAAATGCCGAGCTGGCCTTGCTGTGATTTGAACTTGTCACCGACGGGTAAACTTTAAATTTATCACACTTGCATAATGAGCGAAAATGCCTCAAAACATGAAGTGGAACGAAACACATGGCAGTGTGCTTAGACACGCACATCTGTGCACACAAACGCAATTATGCGCGACACAGATCCATAGTAGGGTCCAGCCGGCCACTGCCTGATACAATCCATCACTAAATAATAAAGTAGTCTATTCTATATACTGGGGCAGTGACTCAGTGGACTAATGCATTCACTCCAGGAATCTATGCTTGACATAAGGGCCCCTTAAATTCTTATCCTCGCAGGTCCAAGGAGCCTTTCATCCTCTCGAGGTTGATAAAATGAGTACTGTTGAGTTAGGTAACAAGAAAACATCTGTTATTTCAGCGCCAAGAGCCCCAAGGGTGTATGTTACAAATCCACCTTATGTTATTCTCACCCTACCGGCACCCGACCCAATATGACTCTCCTGCAAACAGTATGAAACAGAACCAAATACCAGGTAACCATGCCACTTTGACTCCAGTCAACAAGTACCCCAGAACCACAGAGGGTCCCTAGATTTTAAAAGTGCTATGAGACCATACTCATGTTATTCATGCACTATACAAATGCACATAACATACCATGAGCAGTTGTCATCATTGTATGCTTAACTCGCTGAGCCATCTTGTCACCAATACATGACCACAAGATGGTGCAACAGAAGGACGTGGTTCACTCTTTCGTTCGTAGTATGAATTCATAACGGGGGGCACTGACTTTGAGTGTCCCACTGTAGAAGGGGTCCCATGTGTGCCCCCTTCCCACCCACCTTGGAACGAGGGTTCTTCCACTGACTACATTGGGACTATCCTCTTAGCAAACATACCCTTCAATCCAAAAACAGAGGTGTTGTGTCTGCTTGGTTTACGCCATCACTGGCGAGTCCGCAGTATCCTCTCTGCTCCATTTCCCAGTCAGGCCCTCGATGGACGAAAGACAGCCTTCAGTCACAAAACAGTGAGGTCAACTATGCAACCCTCCTGCACTTTCGGTTGGCAATGGCGCCTCGAGCAGTAAGAGGCCTGTCAGCGCTATAGGCTGCACCTGCACGTCGAGGGAGAAATCCTTACATTGTGAGGTGCTGGGCACAAGGCACTGTGCTGAGAGAGGCAAACTTTTCAGATGCCGTTCCGAAGCTGTACTTTCCCGGCTTCACTCTGTCGTGCTGGGCGAGCCCAGCTTTCGGCATATTTACACACTCCAGCCTTGATGGAGGTATTCATCTCACGCCCTCCTACCAGCGTGTGTAATTTCACGCACTTCAGCACGCTGGAGGAGGCCCTTGTCACAACAATGCTTCCGGAAATCTCTCTAGATCAGAGTTCTTCAATCTGTGGGGCGCGCCCCCCTGGGGGGGCGCAACACCCTCTCAAGGGGGGCGCGCACTCCATCCTAAACTCTGCACAATCTCACTAATTTCGAGTTGTTCTTGTTCTGGTGAATTTCCCGCAATTATGCACTTACCAGGTGCGCAACACCCATTGGGCTCACCCCTCCCGCCGTCGTGTGAGTCAGCCGGCTGAGACAGCTTCGAGGGCTGGCGACGTCTAATTGCAGCCGCACCCGAGTACTTCAAAGGTCTTTAAAAGACCATTTACTTGTTAATTAGGCTTTTGTTCTGTTTTCACCCCTTCTTTAGAGCCGCTCTGCCTATGGCCGGAAGAATTAGCCCCCACCCCCGAAATCTTTTCACCCCCCCCCAGTTGCCCGCCTGGAACTTACACCATACCCACAGCACAGACACCGGTCGCAGGAACACAAAATGTATTCCTCAGAGTTTAGGAATGAGCGTCCGCTGTAGGCTGTGACATAACAGGGCGTGCACTGGCGGTCCTCGTGGGCAGCACCTGCAGTGTTTTTTGTACATTCTCTAACTAAACTGCAGCAACTTCTCGGCTGAGGGTGTGCTTGAAAAGAGGGGTGACAGGTCATTCTTTTATCATTCTCCGTGTCTCCAGTCACATCTACCTGCAACTTCTCGCATTGGTTTGGTGAATAATGTCTTTTGTTTTTCACACATGTGAACCCATTAGCAGTTAGATGCTGGCAAATGTATCTGATTAGCTACCTCTGCCTTCTCATCCACTGGGCTGTTAACCCGTGTATGCCTACATGGAAAAAATGCACAAAGCTAATAACTACATTCAATTTTGTTTATTTCAACTGTCATTCTGACATAGAATAGTGAATATGAAAGTTCGAACACCATTCATGCTTAGGGGATATTCTAAGTCTACATCTGGAAAATCCTGTTGCTGTCCCTTGGAGATCTGCTGTTTGTATATATTATTTGGGTGAATGGATGGATAATGAGAGAAAGGATGGATGGGTGAGTGGGAGGATGGATGAGAGAAAAGGTAAATAGATGAATGTATGAGTGGAAGGGTGGATGGATGAGTGAAAGGGTGGATGATGTGCGAGTGAATGGGTGGATTGGTGAGTAAAATGATGGATGGATGGATGGATTGATAAGTGAAAGGGTGGATGGACAGATGAATGAAAGGGTGGATGTAAGGATGGATGAGTGAGTGAAAGGGAGGGTAGATGGACAAAAGGATGGGTAGATGAGTGAAGGGGTGGATGGATGAGTGAAAGGATGGATGAGTGATGGGGTCAATGGTTGGATTCATGAGTGGATGAGTAGATGGGTGGATGGAAGGATGGATGGCTAAGAGAAAGGGGAATGGAGAGAGAAAGGGAGGATGGATGGATGACTAAAAGGGTGAATGGGTGGAAGAGTGAGTGACTGGGTGGATGGATGAGTAAGTTAAAGAATGGCTGGATGGGTGTAAGGGTAAATGGCTGTATGGATGGACAAGTGTACGGATGGATAGGGTGAAAGGGTGGATGGAGGGATGGATGAGTGAAATGGTGGATGGATGAGTGAAATGATGGATTGAAGGATATATGATGGATAGGTTTGCAAATGGTTGAATATGTGTGGCTATGGTTGGGCACACAGATGGAAGGACATGGTGAAATGAATGAATGGTGAAAGACTGAATGATGGATGAAAGACTGATTACACCTTGTAGCCCCCATTATCTTAAGTACATTGACTTTCACATTTATATGAGTCATTGTCTTTATATAATATGTGTGTGATGTAACGCACTCCGACACTCTGCCATACATACTTGGGACGAGTAGCACTATAAAAGAAATCAAATACACATGAGAAGCAGTCTATGCGAAGATGAGGGGCACCATTGGGTGGTAGCAAGGCCGGACTGGCAGCTCCAGGTATCAGGCGTTTCCCTGGGAGGCTGGAAAGGTGGGGTTGGTTTTGTTACTGGGGGCTGACACTGCAAAGTACCTTGTATATCCATCAGTTTTTAGGCAACAATAAAAGCGTCATCTCTTATATTCAGGTGTGGTTCACCAGTGTCTGGTGACTAATGTACCGGCGGGAAAATTGAGTTTTGAGCTGTGTAATAAGCCTCTGTCATTTAACCACACCCACTCACAAAACTGCAGTTAACTAAACACACTTACTGTGTTGAACATTATTTGCCGGATATGGCCCGGGATATGTGGGTGGCGACGATTATGTGGTGTACGAGATTCCAAAAATGTCTGTCAAGTGGAGGGGGGGGGGCCCAACATTTAAAAAAATTCAGCTGGGGGGGCTCAGCCTACAAAAGTTTGAAGACCTCTGCTCTAGATACACTTCACAGTCGAGTGTGACCAGGATTGCACACTCAATGAGTGACAAAGATGCCCACGCTTTCCTTTCTTTGTTTACTACACCTGTCACGTGGCCCCAAGCCTTCCGGGAGCAGCACACATTGCGCGCTGCCCCTGCAGCTTGTATCATGCATTATTTATTATATGGGAGCTCCAGGCTTAACAGCTGAGGAAGCGCTATTATGCGTGACTTTGCATTTCAGTGCAGTGGTGCGGACCACCACACTGAAATGCGTTAGTCTATCGCGTGATGCGTGGTACTTGGCAGGGCTGCGAGCTGCACCCTACAGGACGGCACTCCTGTCCTCCAGCCCTACAGTGTCACTGAGGGGCTTCTGGTCAGTGCAGGCTGAGCAGCAACAGGATGTTTTCATTTCAAATTCCTGTCACAACAAAGAATTGATTCTGCGTACAAGTCATGGTGAGACTGAGAGCGGGCACGTGTGTCTAAAGGCATAGGGCACAGCTCGGAAAGCGCGCCACGCCATGACCTCTCACCCTTACTACAATCTACAGCTGCAGATGGTCCAGTTTTGCCCCCAGTGCATCACAACACTGTCAGATCACCTGTCTGCAGCGAGTGACCCCACAGACTCCAGTTACAGAGACCAGGCTGAGCAGAAGGAATGATTTACCCAGCACTCAGTGATTCCGTGGGTAAGTTTAAGATAACGCGGTGATTATTCATGTTCCTGCTACAGAGAGATCAGAGTTCTCTCGTGCAACTTTTGACTCCTTGGCAGCTATGTGTAAAGCACACATCGTGCTTTTGGGCTTGCTGCAGCCAAGCCTCCTAAAAGTTATACACAGCAGTAGTTGGCTGCCAGATTGTGAGCTGTGCATGGAGATAGGCCAAGGACGCTGCCAGGCTTTGCTGCATGCAGCTTACTATACATATAATGAGGGTGTTGTCCTCGTGTGAAGAGTTGGATGCAGGGAATGGCAGAAGTTTCTCCATGCAGACAAACCCGTTGGCTGAAAGCTGTGCCCAGGGCCGGCTCCAGATCGGTGCCACCACACCGGGCACTGACTTGGGGTGGAGGCGTCATTTTTGTAAGTATATTAACATTTTTAAAGCACCTGCATGTTCCTGGCCTCCAGCAATTTTCAGGCATCAAATAAAATGTCTAGATAACTCCGGGGATTAATCGTCTTCCTGGAAAGAGACGGAGGTTTGTCCAGTGGAAGTTTTGATTCATCCAAAGGTCGCCCAGTGGGTTAAAATGCCTGCTGCTAAGAACGTGTACCATGCAGATAACAAAGTGCATGTAATGTAAATAGGTCAGTGGGTTACTGCTTCTGTAAGAGAGCTCATTTTGTTACTTGTGGTTTGTAAGTCAAAATCCTAATATAGAGCATTGAACTATTAACTGTCATCAAACAGCGTCGTGTTAACTGCAAGGTATATGTTAGAGCAATATGTTTTTTTGCCCAGTCTTTCATTATCCTAATCTTGCCAAAAAGGTTCATTTGGGTAAAAAAAAAAATCTTGTTTTTAAAGAGAAACTCTAACAATGGTGTTAAATTTTAAATTCTGAATTTGTACTTTTTCAGAATAAGCACTCTTAAACTATATTGCCTACTAGTATCGATGACATGTTACTCCTACACTACACCTTGTAGTCCTGTCTGATGTAACACTTCCAATACACTGATTTACACACCTATGATTGTCTCTGTGCAATGTGTGTATTATGTAAAGTGCTCTGACCCCTTACACTGGTATGAGTGGTGCTATAAAACTAAATAAATCAGAGAGACAATGGTTCTGGAGACTTGAGGGCCGCTATTAAAGGGTGCTAGTGAGGGGATCCGTGGTAGAGATGGCCATTGGGGGGGCGCCAACAAACATTGTCGCACAGGGCGCCACCAGTGTTAAAGGCGGCCCTGGCTGTGCCTAGTTGAAGTTGGCTGCCCAAAGTCCAAAAGCACGACGTGTAAAGCACACGTCGTTCTTTTGGACTTGCTGCATTTCTTTTAGGTAACACGTAAGTTAGAAATCTCTCTGCTTAGCCTAGTGTGCCGCCTGGCTGGTATTTTGTTGCTTCTTTCTGTCTGTGCATCCAGATATAGAATACAACACGTAACATTACACCTACAGCAGTAAAATCTTATGATGGTACCACCATTGGAGTCTTGTGCTTTTCTAAACCCGAAGTGTACTTGCCTGTGTAACCAATTCATGTCATGGCGTGTGTATCTAAATTGCAAACCTGCCTTAAGACCCTTAACGTTGCGCTGTATGTGTGGAAATGCAGTCTTTTCACTTGTTTAAGCATAAGTTTGGAGTGATATTTGGCGCTGCACCCACACGTGCTGTATGGTTCCTGGCGCACATATCCATGGCTGCAGCGCACAGAGACCCTACACTGCCGCACACAGAGGAAAAAAATTAGAGGGAACATTGGTAGTGACATCATACAGTGTTGGGAAGTTATGCCTCGATTGGCTAAAGACCTCAACACTTACACATGTGAAACAACACTTATCCTTACAGAGGATGTGGACCTCACGGGATTTTTTATTAGGTCCTAGGAAGCCACGTCACAAACGTTTCTATTATGCTGTCTATAATGAGATTTGGAAAATTTCACAAGAGGCCGCAGAAAGATTATGAGAAATAGATCATATAAACTTAGAGAAAGCTCTAGCAGTGGTTGACAATGGGTTAACTACACTAACCTCCAGGATATATTCACTAGGCAACATTGTATCTTCTGCTATTGATGTACTAGAACAGGATTTGTCCATATTACAGCACGGGCAATCACAATTGCGTTTTATTATGTTATTAAGCTGGACGCTGCAATCTTTGCGCGCAGGCTATGTGCCTTGGCGTTTCATAGACAGCATGTCTCTGTTTTCTTCATACAATCTAACGGAAAAACAGATAGAGATGGCACAAAGGGGAGCAAAGTATACAATGCTGCGTATTGAAAAACTGGACTCATTAGCCTTTACAGTGGCAGAGTCACCGTCCACAGAATGGTTAATCCATGGCCACATAACTCTTCCGGTCACTACTTTTCAATTCCAATATTGCCTTGAACAAAAGCAGGCAGGCAGATATGAAGAAATGGGTTGGGAATTCATCAAGGAGTCTTGGGAAGTACCGTACAGATTTTGATGCCGGAGTGGGGAAAAAGAAGTGTTTTTGAGCGGTACAAACTGCGAGAATACTTTAAGTGGATCACTCATATGCCAGGATATAATGCTTCATGGGGCCTGTAACGGTTCGGTAGAGAGCGTATCCTGTCACTTAAGGGGTGCCCCAGCTGCCGTGATCACTCCAGTGTTCAGGCTACTTTCGAATGGGAGTTACTTGATGCTGAATTATTAAAGTTGCTGTGGGATGCTTACGGGCATCGCATATCTGGTAACCGTGAGCTCCAGGGTTACTTGCTGTATGCAAGTATTGTTTCCATCAACACATACAGTCAGGGAGACACCGTTATGGCCTTCACTAAATGTTTCAATAATACGGTTTGATGCTTTGAGCAGAATGAAAGCCATGCTTTTACAGAAATCCGTACCCTTAACCTCCGCTCGAGAGACTTTTGATCTCCAGATCGCAAGGTCTTCGGCAGAGATACAGGCACTCATACGTACAAACTGCCCCTTCCATTTAGCAGAAATGGTAAATCGTATCTTTAACATGTCTGATACGACAGGCATCGTCCACCTATTTAAGACCATAGGTTCTGGACTATTAAGCACCTTTCAGACTGTCCTCGGAGTTATACCGAACTTTATACACTTCGTATTTGGAAGCATTTTTAGAGGACTGCCGCTGATCCTGTTTCTAATAGCAGGTATCCTGATCTGATCGTAATTTTTCTGCTACACAATGGACGTCCCAGTCACCAAGGAGATGGAAACAGTACTCCTGGAGGGAAAATACTGTGATCGCATGGTACAACATCTGGGCACGCCTCGCCTAAGAGAACTAAGTGCATCTTGGTTCTTGTCATTTAGACCAATCTGGATGGACTGCGCCTTACCTGTCCTCCGATGCCTGTTTTGCGGAGAAGAATGCGTGTTAGATCTTTGTCTGACACTCCCATCATGTGCGCAACCGGACGTTGATGCTTTACTGGACCCGATAACGGCCCATGTTCTGCAGTGTCCCCAGCGTATTCCTATGTTGATGGCGGCATTCCTAGAGCCGCCCCAGGTAGTATCAGCTCCTGTTGGTATGGACATCGGCTCCTCCTCTGACACCCAGACCTTGGATGGCGCACAGACTGCCCCAGCATCTGTTGTGGACAATATAAAAGATCATCTGTGCTCAATTGACATTATTTGCGAGGTGTTACAGGGAACATCGTCTGCGGAGGCAGGAAACGAGGATGTTGCGTCTACCAGCCAGGACACAGAAACATTTGACTCATTTGGCCCGTCGTGTGCTGGGAAAAATTCGACCTTTTTGAAAAACAAAATATAATTTGGAACTCCATAACAAAAGACATTCTTTTTTAGCATGCATGGCTTTCAAATGCTTATAGTAGTTCGACATATCTACGGTCACATTAGGGCTATGGCTTAAGTAACAATTTCCTTTTTTAGACCTTTTTAAAACATTGTTTTAACATAATAAGAAACTAATGTTTTAACCATTTGCGTACCAGCATCTAATCAGCCTAGTGATACGTTTAGTATTTAACTATGTCGTCCATTCGGAAGAGGAGTCGGTGTTATATTCCATATAGGTACCATAATATAGGTCCAGGTAACTTCATTACCTTTCACCTATATTCTTCCCTACATTACACTTGTCACGGGTTACAGGGACTGACCTTTTACCTAGATACGACACTGCATTCAGAACGCGGGTTTTCCCTAGTTCGAAATCTCATACATTATGCATGAGGATTCTTGGAAGCACAGCGGAACTACCATCTCCTGTATAATATCTATGTACAAAGTTCATGCCCGACGTCATCCTTAGGCCGACACAGTAATACAGTGAGGTAGGACCCCTGGGGAGACCTATGGGTATATATACATCACATTTCGCTAAGATAGATAGAGGAGACCGAGACTTCCCGGCAGACACACTGACCAGAGACGCATGTGTTTTATATACTCGTATGTATTCATGACTATTGTAAGATGGTAGAACTATACCATCATTTTACCTTTATAGTACTGCTAATCATTTATATCTTATACTGACTAACGGTTGTTGCAGCTCATCTATTCTACACCAGAATAACAACTGTTCAATAAATGCCTATTGAAAATGCCCAGCCTGTTTATTCTGTGGATCTCTTTGAGACATACTAAGTAAGCACGAGTGACTGAGCGAAAGGTAGTATATTGTTTCCACGGTCCTGAGGGATCAGGGTTGTCATGTTCGATGGTTGCCAGAAACTATTCTCTCCTTGATAAGGGGAGATTCTAGTGGCACTGTGAGCTAGTTGGTACAAAAGGCCAACATACCCGGTGGGGGTGTTCAGAGTCAGTCTGACACCAATCCTACAGTGTATGCTGTCCGAACGCGCAGATCCTGTATACTTTTTATAGGAGCTACACGACAGTGTGGGTGTGTGAATAAGTGTGTGAGTAGGTGTGTGAGTGGCTGTTTGGGTGTCTGAGTGGTTGTGTGGGTGAGTAAGTAGTTGTGTGAGTGGCTGTGTGGGTCTATGAGTGGGTGTGTGAATAGCTTTGTCGGTCTGTGAGTGGGTATGTGAGTGGCTGTGTGGGTGTGTGAGTGAATATGTGAGTAGGTGTGTGGGTCTGTAATTGGGTGTATGTGTTTTTGTTTAAATTGGTGTCTGGATCCGCAGATGCACCCGGATCTGTGGGGATCCTGGCGGATCTGGGTCGATTCACGGATCTTTGAGTGCAAAACAATGTTTTTGGACAATTTCTTGCTCATGAGTGGTCCCTCACAGATCCCTCCATTAGTCCCATGGGGTCAGGGTACCTCTAACCCGACCCCTTCTTTCACTTTTACATTTTATTTTCTCCCCTGGGAACCATGTCCCGATGCACCAAATAGCGGCATAACTTTCCTCTCCGGTTGCGGCCAGCCCATCACGGCATTGCTGTTGGCATATGTATCCGCGAATCCGGCCGGATCCAGGGAGGATCCGCAGCAGTTCTGCGTCTCTAGATATACATACATCTTTTTACTTTAATAATTCCAAAACTACTGAACAGATTTACACCAAATTACAAAAAGCACTATTTCTGGACCAAGATCTAGCTTTCTGCCAAAATTGGTGTAATTCCGTTCGGCGGTTCGGGCTGTAGTCATTTCTACAATCCCTATGGGAAACTGCATAGGGAAAATGCATTTTGGGACCCCCCTTTTTTCTCGGCACCTGCTTAACAGATCACCCCAAAAATATCCAGACAGCAGCTTAAGTTACTGGCACACTAGTTTTAAAAATTTCATGGAGATTCGGCGTCATAGTTATTAGCAAAACAAAAAATGCTTTTCTTATGGAAACTAGGTCCTAACTATGACTCCATACTGGCAACTGCCAATAGGTAACACATAAATATATACTTTTTGGCAGATTTAGAGTTTCTATTATAGTTGTGGAGATCTTTAATGTGGGGAAAAGAAGGGGACATTTTTATATATACATTTATTTATGGGAAAAAAGGAATGTGTTTCTATGTAGTAATTCTGGGTTTATTTTTACATAGGAGCGACTTGTTTTTATATACCTGTTTTGTGGGAGATATCCGTTTGTCCTGAAGAAGGTGGTTTAGTTTTCTGTTACCCACCGAAACGCATCGATGCACAAGTGGAACTGAATCTGGCAGGCATCTGGACAGGGTAAATGATGGTTATCTGGGAAAATCATGTGTCCATAAGAATGACCGAAACAGATTAGTAGTCATAAAGACATATGTGGTTGTCTTATGTGTTCTCCCTTTTTCTGATTTATTGTGATTTATTGAACATGACTGTGTGTTGTTTAAAAAACTGTTTGCCTTTCTTTATAAATTATATTCTGTATTGTTGTAGAATTGCTGCTATACACTAAAAATAAGTCTGTTGTTTAGATTAATTGTGATACAATAATTGTCATGTATATCAGATGTGATTTTATAAATTGTGGCATTAAAGATCTTACCAATTTGAGATTAGTGTGCCATAGAACTTTGGCTGGATTGGGGGTCAGAAACTAAGTGTTGAATGAAGTTTGTAGTCTGAATGAATTGATGTACTTCTGACTGAATTTCAAGGGGAGATTTTCTGCCTTGATAGATTAAGAGTATATCCAGTCTATGGTATAAAATGCCTTTCTGCACCTAAAGGCATCAATGCATAACCCTTGTCTTTTCTATAATATATGTCTTCTTAGCCTGGCTAAGAATTTACTCAATTTCTCTCTCCCTATTTGAACACTGACAATCAGAGGTCAACTCAGACATTTATATTCTTTCCATAAATTTGATCAGCTTCCACCTCTTCACAGAGAGTGATGCAGTAGGGGAATCCCTTTCCAGGAGGTCTTTTGAAGGGCGACTATGGCTGGCTCACTCCGTGTTATGTCCCGCTCCAATTTTTTTCCTAATGCCTACAATTTTACTCATCAGAAAACCCTTGACCCCCACCTTCATAACATTCCACTCAGTTCCCCTACAAGTGCTTGTAGCATCATTAGTTTCGAAGTTTGTGTTATTTCAATGCACATCTCCAGTGGGAAAGTGGAGTCTAACAATACGTTATAAGGAGTTCTCCATGCAAGGGCCTGTGTTCTTGTCCCCTCTCATATATAAAGTTAATAGAGGGGAGTGGTCAGAAAGGATTCTTCTGGGATATTCTATTGGTTAAACATAGCTGCACAGCCAAGGGAGAAAAACAAGTTATCCAGACTGAAATACACCCCATGAATAGGTGTGAGTAAAAGCAGTTTCTTCATTTGGTGCCATGATGTTGTCCCATACATTAAACTCAGGTCATACTGTGCGTCCTGGCAGTAGGGTGTGTTCTACTAGGCGGATGTACATGGAAGTTGACATATGGGAACAGAGTTGTACCAAATCAGGATAAAAATCAGTGGCATCCACATTAAGTGCAAATATATATGATCAACACAATCACATCAGTACCATTCAGCTTACCGTATAATTATCACACCATACAGGTACCCCACTTCCATTCAGCTGTGGCACCTCACCAATTGTTTGTTAGTGGAGAATTCTACTACTTACACATTATAATAGCATCTTTACATCTTACAGTGACATTCAGATATGGGATGATAGGCCATCTCAGCAATGGTCTCCACCACTTCTCTCTCCAACCATGCCTGCTCAGGACCATAAACTTTAAACAAAGTATAAGGTTGAACAACCCAGTACACACAATGACTGTTTCTTTACATCTCACAATGAAATTCTGATATTGGAAGACAATAACAGAGCCCATCCCTGCAGAACTCCCCACCACTTCTCTCTTGAACTATGCCTGCTCAGTACCAAACGCATCAAACAAAATATAAGGTTGGACAACCCAGTGCCGTAACCAACTAAATACACTATGATCATAATACCGTACAAGGACATGCAGAGCTACTCAAAGCTGCCAGCTTACTAAAAGCATTAACTGCACGTCTGTCCCTCAAACTTCTATATCCACCGCACTGTTAAGCGCTGTGTCCCATAACATGATAACTGCACCTCGGTGGTCATCAAGCATGACCTGGAGATGATTCCCACATAGGATCAAGAAAAAAACAAAGACAGCGCCCTTCCAACCACACACCCTACACATTGTAGCTTGCTGCCCATGTAGGCAAGCCCTTCAATGCCTCCCCTAGGGGTAGTAAGCGCTATATAAATGCTGTGATACTATACAGCACAGTATTATCTCGTACTTTCTAGAGATCCGCCCTGACCATGTTCGGATTAACCGCTCCTGAATTGATCTGCATCCCTCCTATTCTGAGTTTACCACAGTAAAACAAGGCAGAACATGCGAAATTGCAGATTCTTCTAGTCAGTTGGTGAAGTTGAGTCCTGATTTTATTCAAGACAAGGGAGGCGAGTAATATGCAGTCTCTTTTCATACTGTTTATTTTGACAGCACTTTAATGTAACCATAACTCCCATAATCCTGCTTACCTAGGCAGGAAGTAATAACAGAGAAGACATACTACCTAATCCTATACATAGGGCAGTCCATTAAGGAACTTGCCCTTTTCTTGATGCATCAACATGTTTATAGACCAGGTGACCAAAACAACGAAAGGAAACCAAGCAGTAACCACATCTGTTCATCCTTTGCTTGGTGCAGGTCCACGTGTAATGCTCCTTCAATCTTGAGGGAAGAGTGTCTTCCATACCAACCAGATTCTGCCATCTCAGCTCGTCGCATGAGTGGGTGCCATTGGTACAAGAAGTAATCAGAGACACTCATTACCATTAATCCTTAGAGCGAGCAATCCTCAAAAACTACATCATTCTCGCCTCCCTTGTCTTTAAAAAAAAAATTAGGACTCTCCTTCAGCACCTCGATAGGAGAATCTGCAAATTTATTACAAGGCAAAAGACTCAAATTAACATATTCAAAGCATATCTACAACTTTTATTACCGTATGTACAACAGGCTTACTACAATAAAAGGTTTTAAACGTTGAGACCTTGGAGCAGTCTACTGATAGCAGGATATCCTCCAATCTAGTGCCAGTCCAAAAGGCCTTAGAAGCCAGAACCCCCGTAGCTGAATAAAGCCCTAAATGACCTGTATACACTCCCGCTAAAGCAACAAACCCTTTAACCCACCTACTTAACGTAGTTTACGTTACCGTTGTGAATGGCTGCATAAAACTATGAATAACTGTGGAAGGTCGGGTGAAAGTTCTCAGGTTACCTGTATGTACTATCTGGTACACAATATCACACATAATGTGGGGTACAAAGAAAAAGTCATGAGGTCCACTAACTGGAGGCAATATTAAAGCGAATGCCAGTGGGGAAAAACTGCATTACAGAGATAGCCAGTGCCCGAACATCGGAGACCCTCCTGGAAGACACCAAACATAGCAACATCACTAACTTAGCTCACAACAACTTAAAGGATAACCATTCATTTATCTCCTATTACTGTAACACCAAATTAACATCATATATAGCGGAGTACCTGGGTTTAGGAGGATTCATATACCTGACGCCTTTAATAACTTACAAACAAAGGGGTGTTCTCTAATTGGTCTACCGTCACCTTTCTGATGTCCTGCAGACACTGCTGATTTGTACTGATTAATTGTCCTGTATGACTTCTGCCCAGGGATGCCAAGAACTTCAGTACTGCTTTCACACCTGCTGAAACAGAACTGATTACCCCATTTCACACACCGGCTATCCCACATCTCCCAAGCTGACCTGTAGGCCAGACGTGGGTCCCTTGCTCACTTTGCCACTGGATTCAAGCTAGCCTGGCTGATGACGGCTGAATAGCCAGAAACCGGTCCCAGGATGCTTGTTTCCGGTCCAGGGAAGACATGGCTTGGCAGTTCGGGCTGGACTGTTCCCATGAGGCACAGGTTCAGACTGATTTGCATATGGCCATGTCTGAACTGGGGTGGTGGAGTGAGCTAAAGAATGATGATGGATTAAACCCAGATCAGTTGACTGGGGGTGAGTGTTTGATTTGCTCAAACGCTCCGTCCATCATCCCCTTTGGTATCGCTTTGTTCGCCCTAAGTTGGCAGGGTATGCCCAGACGTGGGTCCCTTGCTCACTTTGCCTCTGGATTCAAGCTAGCCTGGCTGATGACGGCTGAATAGCCAGAAACCGGTCCCAGGATGCTTGTTTCCGGTCCAGGGAAGACATGGCTTGGCAGTTCGGGCTGGACTGTTCCCATGAGGCACAGGGTCAGACTGATTTGCATATGGCCATGTCTGAACTGGGGTGGTGGAGTGAGCTAAAGAATGATGATGGATTAAACCCAGATCAGTTGACTGGGGGTGAGTGTTTGATTGGCTCAAACGTTCCGTCCATCATCCCCTTTTGTATCGCGATGAAAGAAACCCTTAGCACAAGATGCAGGGATGTACTCAGAAGCAGATGCCAAGAGTTCTGGCATATCTATGAATGCCCTGAAAGGTTCCATGACACCAGTGTCAGCTTGCTGAGAATTACAATGCTGTGACTGAAAGGGATCCTCAAGAGATCCAGGAATACCGAAATTCAGATTGTAAAGTCCATCGATAACTCCAACAATATTGGGTACCAGGACTGATTTCTCCACAACGGTGTCCCCACCATCACTGATGCTGCCTGCCTGCGAATTTGAGCCAAACACCTAGAGATCATGGCAAATGGTGGAAATTGGTGGTGTTTTCTACCAGGCCAATCCTGGAGAAAAGCAGGCGTTGCTAATGCCTCCAGGTCTGCTCTCCAATTGAAGAACATCTTCAGCAGACTTGTCAGCCTGGAAGAAAATCGATATATATATCCAGAGAACTCCATTTCATTTATAGATCAGAAAATCTGCTGATCTAAACTCCATTCACTGCTGTCATGTAAGTTGATTACCAATCCACCACCATGTTAGATGACGCCAGAAGATACTCATCCATCAGTGACATTTTCTGAAGGAGACAGAATTCCTATAGAGATTTTTCAAATTCTACCAGATGTTTCGACCTTGTTCTCTCCAACCTGTGTACATATCTTACTGCAGTCAGATTGTCTATACGAAGTAGCACTGCGTAATGTGCTCTGCCTTTTGCAAAGCTACGGATCCCAAAGTAACCTGCAAGAAGTTCTGAACAATTTATGTGCATTTTGCGCTCCTTCCTCAACCATAGTCCTCCAGTTGAGAAGGTGCCACACCTGCCCCCCCCCCACCTTACCCATAGAATAACATCTGATTCTAATGATCTGGGAATGAAAGTAAGATCCCGTTCTAGGCATCGATGTGGTTTAACCCAGTTTACTTCTGCTTTCGCTTCTGGCTCAAAGAGAACCATCTCTGAGTAACTCAAGCCCCTCTGTAAGGGTCTTATCTTTAGCCTCTGCTGTGCCTAGTATTAAAGGGGACCTGTCAAGATTGTCTGAATAGGCAAAGAGAGAAGACCCACTGTGAGTCTTGTAAGTTACCTGAGGTAGATATGTGACTGAGTTAAGGTTATTCTCAGTTCCTTCCTAATCATTTTTAATTTTGAATCTGGCAACAGAAATAACCCTTTTTTTAGTAAACTAGGAACCCTAGAAAATCCATTATTTGTGAGGAGCATACGTCTGACTTCTCTACATTTATTGTAAACCTGCACCTGTCTCAGTAGCAGATTCTTCTGTGGGCCCAGGAAGATAATATCGTCCGGATAGACTAGCATTCTCAGCCCTGAGGAGCAGAGAAACACTGCCACTGGTTTCAATAGCTTGGTGACACATCATGGGGCGGAGGAAAGACTGAAGGGTAGGCTTCTGAACCTGTATTTTTGACCTCCCCATCGGAACTGGAGAAATTTCCTGTGTGCGTGACATTTTGGGACTGTGGAAGCATCTTTTAAGTCTAAGCGCATCATCCAGTTCACTTGAAGACTGACCTCTCTCCGCTTTGTAATGGCAAAACAGGACAAATTAATTACTGGTCTGAACTTTTTGTTTTTTGTTAGATAAGAAAAATATTACTGACCAATCCTTTGTGAAGCCTGCAGCATCGTTCTATTGCCCCTTTACTAATAAATCCTGTACCTCTTCAGATATTAGCTCTGCATCTTCCAGTGAGCACTGCATTGGAGCTGGGGCTCTGAGTTGGACATGTGTAATATAGAAATCTTTTTGGAATCCCTGGACCATCTGAAGTATCCAAGGATCATTTGAGATTGACCTCTAATCTTATACAGAAAGGGCTAACCTGCCTCTTAACTTCACAAAGGGGGGTTAAAGAACGCTTACCTTGGCTTCCCCATGCCCTTGCTTGAGGGCCAACAAAGATGAAATATCCACCCCTTCTACTGTAGAAGCCTATTAATAAATAAATAAAACAAGTGCAGGTATGCAGTAAAGCTCAAAGTAGGATTTGTATGTTACGCATTTACGTGAGGACAGTCTCTAAAAGAGGCTGATTTAAAGTACAACGATTCACATGGGTTTTATACCTTTGATACATCTTGCATAAATAACATCCAATCGGGGATCACCTGGAGTTGGGACTTTTCAAACATGTATCCAATTATTAATCAACAACAGACTTTTATATATATTTGGATATTGGCTTATAAAATGTTCTGCAACCAAAGCAAATTCGGCAGTACACTCATAGTTTGAGGGCTTCCTTTATTTTTCAAGGCTTTGGGTCATTGCAAGGTCAGCACAAGTCATCAGGCCTTCAGATGATCTGCAAGCTCCTTATTATGTGTAACAAAATAGAGCCTGAAATAAGATGGCTTCCGCATCCCCTCCTCTGACACTTAATGTACTTTAATCAATCTCAGTGGTCATCATTCTTTTTTCTTCCTGCTCAATGGTAGGTTCTGCTAAATCAAATGTGTTTCTGCATATTGTCCTGCTACTTGCTTCATGCTAATTGCTACACACACATCTGTATATTAAAAAAATATACTGGGGTATAGCATAAGGGAAAACACTCAACAATTTCTGCGAAGTTACCTTGTTAATCTCAGTTGCGTTTCTGGTAATTGCTTGGCATGTAATCTGAACAAAGGATAAGTAACACCTGCCATGCCATCTCCCCGCTCATTGCAGATGAAAGTAAGTTGAATGTCTATATATGAGGAACACTCCCTTGTATCCAACTACCTATGGAGAAGGTCTTATACTGTGCCCAACCGTCCCCTTTGGATGCATCAACCTATCTTTACAGGTGCATGTGTCTGTGTGTGTCTGTGTCTGTTATCCCCGCAAATGCCGGTCACATCCACAATTGGGATCACTTTCTCTTGTTCGTCTCTTGACAATTGTAAACTATCATTCTTAAGTCATTTCCTTGGGAACCCTATCATACTGGGCTATTAGGTAAATTATTCCTCCCTTAGCCTTCTGATGACAGAGAAAGTGGAATTTGTCTTCTGGGTATATTACATGTCTAATCACAGAATTGAAATTTTTATATTGCTGTGTTCTAATGGCCTTCCTCAATAGAACATTTCCTTTGTAAACGCACAACCTTTGTTGATGGCTCTACAAGACTACCCACATTGTCTTTGGTGCTGGTGGGTAGATGTGTGCATGCATGATAATCTGGTATATTTAAAACGGAGACATATCTCTTCAACCATGCAACATAATAAGTTCATTCACATACATGTTCTAATTTGGTCCATCCCTCTGCTATGGCCATTGTAGCTGAGATATCATTAATTGATTTTAGATCATTCACAGTACCCTTCCTTTCCATCAGTCTCCAGAATTTTGATGTGTTCCTTTAAAACGATAAACTACAAAATCACTATTGCATCTGGGACAAGGTACAAAATACTGCTACTGATCAGAGCCACTTCCTGATGTTACTTGGAAAATGTTTCAGCCATATCGCACGGCAGAGGTTGCTAGTACTTGCATGTGCATTCTGTGTGCAATGTTATCTAATCGTTGGTTGCAAACAATTAGGCTTTCTCAACCTTAAGTTTTAGCCTATTGTAGTAAAAGATTCAGAGTAGCAATTCCTTAAAGCTGATGATACTCTGTTGCTGCGCTGTCAGAATTTCTCCCTTTGTGTGAGAGCCATGCACTCAAGAACTCGGTCTGACACATTACACTGCAATGTCAGTTGTTGGCATTTCATGGGAGGGGCACTTCCATCCGAAGTTGAAGGCAATGTCATCTGGTGTGAACCTTCGCATACACCAGATCATCTAGGTGTAAGATGTGTCCTGTAGTTGCCACTGGACCAGGAAGGGCCTGCTGTATCTAGCGATGAAGGTAGAGCAATATCTCTGGTAATTTCTTGCAATATTGTGATACCAAATCCTTCCTCCTTACCAACGCACCCAATACTTGTGGGTCATAGGTTAAGTAGAGATTCTGCATCACCCCCAACCCTTTGCCGCACTTTGATATTTGGGAAATAAATACACATTTGTTGTCTGAGCTAAGGAGCTTTGGAACCTCAAAGCACTGAATCAGTTCTCGTTCTTTCAAAAGGTATTTAGCAACAGTTAATGCATTGCAGTTTGCCCCTATTCATGTGGAAGCAATCACCAGTACATATCTGAGTTTGTTGGTAAAATTTCAATAACATTCATTTGCAGACTTTCAAAAGAACAGTATCTCAGCTTTTGCAGGCCCAGGTTACGTCTGGGTCAAGAGGTTCTCCTGCATTTGTTGCTTGATCAGGCAAGCATAGAACTTTAGTTAAAGGCCCCAGAGCATATAAAAGCTTGTTTAGGCTTGAAGGTTCCCTTCTGGGGAACCTTGCCCCCTCTACGAAGAAAAGTCACACTTTTAGCATCACCTGTTGGAGGTAAGTCTGTTCTGCGCAATTTGGGTGCTGTAATAACCCAGAATCAACATTGGATTACACTCTGCATCCAGAATCACCATTTGCGGCTTATCAGCCTTCACCATTCTGGTTACATTAGGACTGTCATCCTGGTCAGAATACACATCTTTGGATATATGTCATTCACACATTCATCATATGCATCTTCAAACAGTCTTTTCTTTTGACCAACAATACTTGTAGCTAAATCTTGCCAACAGGACCTGAGGTCTGCTTTCCCCTGCAGAATTGAACCACCACAAACATTCTCATGCTCCTGCACATTATCGAGTACTGGCAGGTACTTATTTTTTATCAACAGTTAGGCCGAGGGCATGAGCTGAGGAACTTGTAATTTCGTGTGCCACCAAGCTGCCTATATCTGAGGCCACATTTTTAACAGAGAATGACACTGCTTTTTTAATACCATTTGACACTAAAGTATTGAGAAATTTGCAGGGATTTTCCTTAAAAATGTCCTCCTCTGTTTCATTGGCATTAACCATACTATCCGTATTGTTTTCATTAGTCATGCCCATTAAACACAATTAGGGAATTCAACCTTCATAGTACCAAACCAGGCGGAGGGTGTGTGTGTGTGTGTGTGTGTATGTATGTAAATGTGTGTGTGTTTATATATGTATATATATATCTATATATCTACTACATTCAGGCACGGTGGCAGGGTATATCTTGCTGCACCAACTACCAGTGTTTTGTTCTAAGTGAATCACAATGAATTCAATAATGCTCCGTACAGTTGCTAACAATCCATGCCCACCTCCCGAAACCAGCCACCCACTATGGTTTCAAATACAACGCAAGAGATGAGAGAGGCATTATTGTAAAAGCAAATATTCATAGGGTTTTAATCCCACAGAGGATAAAGGACAGCGACAGAAATAGTAATTCTTTCACTAGGTGATGTTGTAGATCCTTTTATTCGATTTTTAATACACAACAGCCAACGCGTTTCACCCTTGCGGGCTTCTTCAGGGCTGCAAATAACAATACAAACATAATCAAAAAACCACACTATTTAAAAAGTAATTTTAAATGTTATTTACATAGGTATACATCAATATATACATAGACCAATCTTTATCTTTGATGTACACAGACAAAATCGTAGTGCAAATATGCAACATGACCAAGAAGACATCGGTGGTGCAAGAGTCAAACATAGTATCCAATAAATTATATACATAGATTGGTTACAAAAAAATATATGCACTAATTGCTTTACAAAACTAACCCCACACAGGGGGACCTTATGTGTTGGGTTTTTTATTTTTATTTTTTTAAACTACTTTCATGTAGCTAAACAAAAGATACGCATTATGAACATACGTATTTTGGCCACCTTTGATCAAGATATGGCAAACTAAAGGAGGAAGAAAGGAAAGAAAGCAGCTTAAGTGATGTCCCTTATATGCAGAAGATTCAAAAACTCAAGAAACAATGGGAGAAAAGGAAAAAAGAGAATTTGGATACTGAAAAAAAGAAAGAAATTTTAGATACTGGAGTACAGGAAAAAGAGACCAAAAGAAAAAGAGAAATTAGAGTAAAATCTGACCCTAACTATAAAGTCCCTGTAACCTTTGTTTTTTTAGTGAATTTCTAAGGTTTCTAAGGTTTTTTTAATTCTATTTGCTAACAATAACGTCCTTGTAACCTTTGTTTTTTTCAGGAAATTTGTAAGGTTTTTTAAATGCTAATTCCTGACTATAACGTCCCTGTAACCTTTGTTTTGAATTCCCCTTGGCTCTTGAAGGTCCTTGGGGGCAACTACCCCTCCTGTTACCTCCAGTAAGTCCCACACAGCTGGATTGCTGAGAGGGGGTCAGAGGCCAGGCCCCCTTTCTCCAACACTCTGCAAACGCGCCTCCTGGCGCACTGCTGCTTGGGGGATGAAGTCCACTTTAGTCCTGAGTCCCTCAGGAGGCAAGGGGACCTCATCCCCCACCAGCAGTGCGCCAAGAGGCGCATTTGCAAGTGGTGGAGAAAGGGGCGTGGCCTGCAACCACCTCTCAGCAATCCCACTGTGAGGGGCTTACTGGAGGTAACAGGTGGGCTAATTGGCCCCTAAGGACCCTCAGCAGCGAAGGGGACTTCATCCCACAAGAGGACCTCATCGCCCCACCAACAGTGCGCCAAGAGGCGCGTTTGCAGAGTGGTGTAAAAAGGGGCATGGCCTCGGACCACCTCTCTGCAATCCAGCTGTGTGGCGCTTACTGGAGGTACCTGGTGGGCTAGTTGGCCCACAGGGACCCTCAGTATTCAAGGGGACTTAATTCCCCAACTTAGAACGCGCCAGGGGGCGCGTTGGCAGAGTGGTGCAGGGAGGGGGCGGGGCCTCCGGCAAGATGCCGGCTTTAAAAAAAAAAATTGTTAGAAGGGGGGCTGTGTGGCCCCCCTTCTTTCAATCTTTTTTGGGCCCTGGGGACCCCATCCCCCAGGGTCTGCCACATTCACCCAAAAAAACAGGAAGGGGCCGCGAGGCCCCCTCCCAAGGCCACTTCGGCCCCGGGGACCCCATCCCCCGGGGCATGGCCACATATACATATGTTTTAAGTTTTAATGGAGGGGGCGCGTGGCCCCCTCCTGAGGCCTTTATCTGCCCCGGGGACCCCATCCCCCGGGGCATTGCCTCTTTTTTTTAATTAAAAGTGTTTTTATTCGGGAAGGGGGCCGCGTGGCCCCCCTTCCCTGGGCCACTTTTGGCCCCGGGGACCCCATCCCCCAGGGCCTGGCCTCCTTGATGGGGACCGTGGGGGGGGCCCCAATGCCCCCATGGTCGCAGCCGGCTCCCCGCCTCCTGCGGGAGCCGGCATTGCTTTTGGGCAAGGGGAGCTGCTAACATGCAGCTCCCCTTGCCCAAAAGCAATTCTGCTTTGCTTCATGGAAGCGAGAGCAGGAAACTTCCATGAAGCAAAGCAGTGTTTGCTATGGCAGGGCGGGAGCCGTGCTCCCGCCCTGCCATAGCAAACGGCAATGTACCGGGGGTGGGCTCTCCGGTCCTAGGGGGTGGCGGTCCCCAGGGCCAAGGAGGGCTCCAGGAGGGGGGCCGCGCGGCCCCCCACCCAACTGTTTAAAGGCCCAGGGAGGTGATGGTCCCCGGGGCGCGGTGGTCCGCAACGGACCCCCATATTTAAATAATTAGTGCCCTGGGGAGGTGGTGGTTCCCGGGGCAGTGTGGGGGAGGGGCAGTAGCCCCCCCCACACTTTTTTATTTTAATTTAAGCCCCGGGGAGGTGGCGGTCCCCGGGGCTTGGGGGTGCCCTTTAGGCCCCCCCACCCATAATGATGAATGCCCCGGGGAGGTGGCGGTCCCCGGGGCAGCGTGGGGGGCAGGAGCCCCCCCACGTATTTTTTTTACAAGCCCCGGAGATATATATATATATATATATATATTCCAGCTTCAGCACATGCAGGACTCCAGCATATGCAAGGCACTCACGGGGTAGGCTTGTAATACACTTTGTTAAATATATTTATATTAACTGTACATACACCTTTAAGGAACCATGTATGCCAGTATCTAAATAATATCAGGCTCTGTAAATCATTGATCCAGGATTGTATCGGAAACTGTATATAGCAGATATAACTAAAACTAAAGCGCAGATGTACTAGTTTCACAAGGGGTAGCTGGAGTGGAAACTGTTCAATTGTTTATGGGTTTGGGTTGATCAGAAGCCATGTAGATGGATTAATTATTGCAGATTCTTTTGTTGCAGAATGAGGTTGACATTGTGTAATAAAGCCCAGTTTAAGTATCTATAGTACTTTGGGTACTTTATAAGTGATGCTTTCAGAGCTTAAACAATTATTAATTAGCACAGCATGACGCACTTTAAATTGACTTTAACTAAAACTAAAGGGCGGATGTACTAGTTTCACAAGGGGTAGATGGAGTGGAAACTGTTCAATTGTTTATGGGATTGGCTTGATCAGAAGCCATGTAGATGGATTAATTATTGCAGATTTTTTGTTGCAGAATGAGGTTGACATTGTGTAATAATGGCCAGTTTAAGTATCTATAGTACTTTGGGTACTTTATAAGTGATGCTTTCAGAGCTTATACAATTAATAATTAGCACAGCATGACGCACTTTAAATTGACCATTCTCAAACTGCTAGACCTCCTGAAGGACGGGTCAAACGGTCATCTCCTAAATGCTAATGAAATGATTTTGATTAGCGGCCAAATAGACAGGTTTTAATAGTGTGGAAAACAGGTGGACCATGAGCAAATATAGGTAGTTTGAATTCTATACCATGCATTAAGCACTTTACAAATAGTCTTTTGTGGTTAGGAGTCTATTATGCCAGTGGGAAAAAAATCTAGCATGGTGCACTTTAGGTCTATTGTTTCTAAACTATACAATATGATCTAAAATATTGTCAGCATTTTATAGAGACCCAATGGAGGCAATATCTCAAGATAGCATATGGCACTTTATCAAATAGGCAAGTACGGTGCACTTTCAATCTGTTATGTTTTAGATAATACAAAATATGTATTAAAAATTGTAAGCACCCTATAGAGACCTTATTGAGACAACGTTTAAAGTCAGCACAATGTACTTTGAAACCGGTTATCTTATGCAATAATGACTGGTTTGCACAATGCACTTTAAGTCTGTTGTCTTGAAACTGTACAATCTGATCTAAAAACTGTCAGCACGTTGTAGAGACCCGACCGAGAAACGTCTTAAGATAGCACATGGCACTTTAGTTAATAGGCAAGTGTGGTGCACTTTAAATATGTTATGTTTAGATAATATATATATGTTTTTAAAATTGCAAGCACCTTATAGAGACCTGATCGAGAAAATGTTTAAAGTTGGCACAATGCACTGGAAACCTGCTATCTTATGCAATAATGACTGGTTTGTGTGTTCAGCACAATTATCAAGTACTTTACAATGTTAGATTTGGGCTATTATAATAAATACCTAAACTGAATATATGCAGAGTTAGACTTTGCTAGGTAAAATGTATATAATGAGAATTCACGGGAACTATAAGGTATTGATAGGAATTATATCAACAGTACTCTAAGGTAGCACATGCACTTTAACTAGCTGTATCGTGGTGAAAGAAGGAACAACTATCTGGAATTACTTTAGGAAATATATTGATGGGTGTTGATATGAAAAACTCGGTACTTCACCGGTATTTTTGTTTTGTTTTGTTTTGATTCAACCTCAAAGCCTCCAAAAGAATTGGGTGATGAATGATGCTGTTTAATGTAGAGTGCACTTTAGGGCGGGATATACAGTACTATCTGCACCAACACTGGTCAAAAACTACAGTGTCTTTTGAAGCAAGCGCTAATCTTGTACTGCATTTACCATAATGCATTGGTGCGAACTATGCTGTGATGTGAGGCAATGTGCTTCCATCCCCTTATATTGATATAATACATTACCCAGTGGTAGTCGCCACTGGGTAGTTATAGTTAGGACTGCATTCCATAAGAAATTGATTTGCTTATAACTTTGACATAATTTGATGAACCTTCACAAAACATTTTTTAAAAAGGATGACTGACAAGCATGTGTGCCAGCATTTGACAACACACAAGCAGGAGGTGCCAAAATACTTGGAAGTTTAATTTTCCAAGTAACTTACATTGAAGAGAATGATGTTTGAAGTCGGGGAATGCAAAAATAAAATCATTTTTTGCTTTCAGAAAATGACAGTTTTCCCCCTAATGGCTAAGGAGCATGAGAGGCTGTGAGATAAGCAAAGGCAAAGATTGGTGGGGCTCACACGTGTGTAAATGTTTGGAAGCTATCATGTCTGCTTGTACAGAACATAAAATATTAGTATGTTCCTGTGTCTAATGTGTTGTGGAAAAATAAGGTCTAATCAAGTCGTATAATGGTTTTACTCGTTTTGCCTAATCCAAAATGCATGTTCTGCCAAAATGTAAAAATCCTAAAATGGATTGTAGTCTTTTCAGAGTAGTTGGAGGTTGGAGCAACGTACAGTTTTCTAAAAAATGTGTCACCAGGCTTTTGCCTTCACTTGATAACTCGTAGCCTAAAAATAGGACATTGAGATGGGCAATTTATTTATTTTTTTAAGTTACATTTGTAGCCCAGGTGGGTGAATCCCAGAATTATGCGATCTACTCTGTCCAAGTGTTCCATTAATTAATTGTCCGTTAGATAGATATCATCTACATAGTACAGTGCCTCCTCATCAAACTTTTGAAGTAACTCCATTATTCTGGCTGAAAACTGCCCAGGTCTATTCTAATAACCCTGGGGCAAACGACAAAATTGTCTATAAGCCTAGCGCTGAAAATTCTGTCAAATATCTGCTTCCAGGTGCTATATTTTGGCAGAAAAATCTATTTGAGATATTTAGTGTTGTTTTGTATTTCTTCCACACAATGTTCATTTGCGGCACTGTGTGCATTTTGTACTGCGAATGTGCGAGTAGAGGTGTTCAAATGTCTGTAATCTAATACTAGATGGGATGAATTGTCAGGTTTCATTACAGGACACAAAGGATTATTCATTGATGAGGTGCAATTTTTCTATTATACCTTGGTATTCAACGAGATGAACGTGTATCAGTATCCTGATACCTGTCAGGCTTCCTAATGGTATCACGGTTTGTAAGATTGTATTTTTTTTTTAGTGGCTTCCTGCTGAGGAGACCCACCCTGTGATCGTGTCTTATCTTTATTTTTTGTTTATTAACCCACTTCTTCTTAGTCCAAGAATCGGGTGCTTGCTTAGAGTTATCCTTTTCAAAATTACTCTTAAGTTGTGGTTTCCCAGGTCTGGCTCCCAAATTATCTCTACCCAAGTTAGCATAGGTTTCTTCGATAATCTTAGGTAATTCCCGCTCCTGCTGTGCAGGAGTGAGATCCCTCAGGTGTTGGTGTATAGCCAATGCAGCTGCCTTACCTTTAATGTTACTTAACATAATGGTGGATACTGCGGCAAAGTTACCCAACAGTTTCACCCCTAAGTCCAGTGCAGGTGCTGCCCCGTGCTCATTATATAGCTGCTTCAACACAGCTTGTAAAACAGCCAGAGAAGAGGTACCATGTGATCTGGTATGAACAGCAGTGAAGACTGTACCCGAAGTTGCACAGTCTTTCACTGGGGGAGCCATCCCCATTGGCAAGCAAATAGTCAGTATTCTGTGTTTTTTCTGCAGGCCCATATGGGGAAATACTGCTTCAAGCTGGCTTGTTTTTTGTGCTATCCAAAATAGAATTTGCTCCCAACTGGTGGGAATCTTTCCCATTAAGGCATTCAGTGTTTGTGGGCTGATACCCATGGTAGCCAATTGTGGTTGAAGCAGTATTTCCCCATATGGGCCTGCAGAAAAAACACAGAATACTGACTATTTGCTTGCCAATGGGGATGGCTCCCCAGTGAAAGACTGCAACTTCGGGTACAGTCTTCACTGCTGTTCATACCAGATCACATGGTACCTCTTCTCTGGCTGTTTTACAAGCTGTGTCGAAGCAGCTATAGAATGAGCATGGGGCAGCACCTGCGCTGGACTTAGGGGCTGGAGGGTGGCTCGTTTTAAATACACGTATTTTACCGCTGTTGTATAATTAATACCCTGGTTCCTTGTGAGAAGGGTGGCCTTTGTTTTTGAGCATATCATCCTCAATATAGGCATGAAACATTTGTGTACGATCATTTGCAGCTGGGAATTTAACCAGGAATACAATACCTCTGTCTTGAATGCTACGTGTGCCTCAACCACGAAGGTAACATTTCCACCGTAGCAGGGAGACCATAGTTTTATAATTTCATAGTAACCTCATCTCTGCAGTTCTCTGCAATGTTTAGTGCTCCTACTTCTCCATTTTCAGACATTGTTTGAAGAAAAAGAAAATTAGTAAATGAATAATGGAGATAGGGTAAGCACAATATGGGAAGTTTATCCTACAAGCTTGAATCACCTGCAGCATAAATAGGGTATACCTACTCAGCTGAGGCGGATTTCCCTACCACTACAGATGTCTACGGTTTGAAGGTGAGTAAGGGGTCTCTGAGACAGCACGATTCAACTCATTAGGTAACCCATAAAATAAGAACCCAACCAACGTTGGTGGCGCCATGTCAGATAGTTCCCTCTAATCCGTAGGATCTGCTCATTTGTGGACAACATAAACGTTGGGTGAGGTGCTCAGACTGATTCCATGCACCCCTGTAGTATATGTTGGCCTAAAGACCAGCTAGCTCACAGTGCCACAATAAGCCCCCCTAACCCAAACAAGGAGCAAATGGTTTCTGGCAACCACTGAGCATGACAACCTTGACCCCTCAGGGATCGTGGTAACAGATCAGAACCTTTTTGCTCAGTCACTTGCGCACTCTTGTTCTCAGAGAAATATACAGAGAATACATAATGGGATTTTTTCAATATATTTATTTAACCAACGTTATTCTTGTATAGAATACATGTGCTGCAATAATCAGTAGACGGAAGCAGATGAAAGTGATTACAAGCACCAAAAGAGTAAATAGTAGATACAGTTCCACCATGGTGCTAAGACAGTGTACATATACAGGCAAGGTAGTAATTGGGCATACTCCTACTATGAAATTCATACTCTGTGCATGTCTAGAGTGTATTTAGGTATATAGCCAAGAATCCCCCCACAGGATGATCCAACATACCTGGCAGGAAAGAATGTAGGACCCTGTCCTGGCCACAAATTGGACACCCCTCACGGAGATGTCAGACAGCTGCTTGGTGAAGCATCAGCATACATGAGCCTAACTCGGCCACATAACATGAGGGCCACGTGAATGGTTGGTTGGGGCTATGCAGAATGTGGCTTTGCAGAAAGATTGTGATTGGGTTGTGAAGATGGGACTGTGGATGTGACTTTTGAGAGGAGGCAATGGTTACAGGCAGGTCAAGCTGTTCCTAGTCCTGAACTTCTCAGTTGAAGTTGTGTATTAATCCAGTTGGTTCAGTTTAAGTTGAAGTGAATGCTAGAACATATTAGGTTTTAAATTAAAAACCCAGAAATTGAATATTGTTGCCGTCTTTACTCTGAACAACAGTGCAACCTTACAATGGGATCTAGATGGGCACAGAGGTTTTCGATGGTGCTTTGTGGGGAGACAAGAGGGCACTAGAGGAAGTGTAAGAGGCTTAGGGATTTGCAAAAAGGTGCATGTTGCTTGGGCTTTGGTTGAAGGTGATCGATAGTAGGCAGTATAGAGGGGGGTACAGAAGAGAGTGGTACCAGAGGGAACTAGATAAGGATAGTAAAGAGGGGATTGGGACAAAAGCAGTGTAGAGGAAGCTCTTGGTGGGTAGTGCACCAGGGGTGTCAATGTGGCTCTCTACACGATACTTTGCAAAAGATAATATTTAGAAGAACTGGGTTGGACTCTACATACAGTGGGGCTGATGATGGCAGTGCAAATTGGGGAGTGGGTGGGGTTATGCAGAGGTGGTCAGGATGAAGACTGTGAAGCTGGGGTTTCACAATTAGCCTGTGCGAAAGGTTTGGGATGCTGCTATAAAGATCTGGTATCTGGATGAAAACAGAGCAGAGGGTCCTGCATGGGGGTTTGCAGAAGAGGTCCTCAAGGTAGTTAGTGGCTTATGCCATAACTAAAACATTTTTTTATCTCTTCCCAGGAGCAGGTCCAACATAGATCAACTAACATCACATTTCACGGAGGACTTGCACAGGAGAATGGACTGATTTTATTATAGAATAATATAGTTTTTATCTGGCTCCCATTTTTGAAGCTTTGACCGCTGATGATTACATTTGGCATTATAGATATTAATTACTATAAAATGTACTTATTAAAACGTTTGTTTTACTATATTTTGTAACTTGTTAATTCAAGAAGCTTTCATAATAATAATAATAACATTACTATAAATGTGGGCTTTGCATTGGTAATTTAAGTTATTTTTGACAATTCCAATGCTCACCCAGGCTTTAGTTTAAAAGTTTAAAAAATAACACCTGATGTGTGCTTTTGCTTATTCAACAATGACACTTGACCATCATAGGAATACAATATTTTAATATGCACTTTGAGAAAATCGGTCCAGGAAAATCAAAATAAAGGTGTCACATTTTGATCTTCTGGGATCTGCATTATTACATCACAAACTATTTGAATGATTGGAAGCAGCCCTTGTTTCCACCTAGTGCCCTCTTCCGTACCATGCATTGTGCGACTTAGGGCACTCATTGTGTTAGATCGCTGGAATAGGGTGGCCAAAGCGAATAGGGTGGTAAACATAGTTCACCAAGTAATGTAGGAACTGCGTATTCACCTAGCCCATTATCAACCAAAGAACACTTGGACAACAAAAGTAGCATGGTATACCATAACTATATTGAATGTGTTCTGTAGCATGAACTTAATATCACAACCACTACCAATACATGGGCCTAACCACTACAAGGCAGGGTAAACCTAGATAAGTAGGTATATAGTAAATATGTACTAACTTTGCAATCTAGTGGTTAGGCTGATGTAATGGATGCAATATTACAGTAGGTCAATATTCTGAATCTCGATATATTGACATACAACTAGTAGCATATTTTTTTAGTCCAATACGGAGAAAGTGAATGAAACTTCAGTGAAAATATTTATCTAATCAGGGAAGGGTTAAAGGGATATTTATTTGGCCTCAGGCCAAATTGTACACAATTTCGTCTGGTTAGCCACTGGCTAAATAGGGAAATGTATTTGCTGTTTGCACTGCTTTTGGCTAATAGTACATACTCGTTGCTACTTTTGACAGGGGCTAGTCAAATAAGATTGTGAAATAGTACAGAATTCTAGTGATGTTTGTTATTTGTCCAACAGCCAGCTAAAATTATGCCATCCTGGGAAAAAGTGATTTTTTAATTTATTTTCCTGGCCTCTATTGAAATAGTACATAATCTACGCTACTTAACTAGCAAACAGGTAAATAGTATTCTTTTTTGTGATTTGCTTTAAAGAAAATTCGCCTTTTTCAAACTATGTTCTTTGTTCCTACATATTCCAGCATGACTTTAAGAATGTGCCTTCTAATTCAACCAGTATGCTGTCATTTTTTCACCCATAGTTCAGATCATATAGTTATCCCTTTTTTTGTCCCGTCCTTTCTCTGTATCTTGAGACAAAGAACATGACAGGGTGCACGCTGGTTTACTAGTTGGAGGTAGAGATGCACCCCCTACTCCCTAACAGATTCCCTCATGTACAAAGTAGGAGACATAATTCGACTGACCCAAGATTTCTATTGTAGTTCAAAAGAGGTCTGTCCTTCTCTGTCAACAATATTCCCACAAATGAACCAGGTTTTAGAAAACTATTTCAGTGTTTATTAATAACTACTCCTTTACAGGCCTCGGCTATAGATATCATAGCTGTCCATTGTTGTCAGACACCGTTGGGTGCGGTGGGCAGAGGACGCATAGGGGCTACTTGGCCTCAACCGTAGTAGTTGAGATAATTTGCCACTGGCTTCCTGGGGCCCAACAAACTATGGGTCTGTAAACTGGGCCAAGGTATCGGAGGCGAGCAGTCACAGTCTTCTCTAGGCGATAGTGTGGGGTGCCTGAGCTCAGCACTCAACAATCAACCAACAGACACAATAACTTAAATTACCAGCCCAGTGCTTATCTTTTAAATAAAAGAAAGTACCTTTAATCACATAGCTTCAATGAATACTACACAATCCAACTTATTGGACAGTGTCCCTGGGAACAAACCTCCCTCATAGTGATACACCCACTGATCCCTTCTTGCTAGTCCCTGCCAGCTGGCCCTTCTCTGGTTGATCCCACTCTCTTTTTGTAGTCTGGTAAAAACATGACTCAAGCTCAGGTGCAATACTTAGTTGCCCCACAATCAAATGTGCCCTCACTCCTGTAGGCAGATGCTGCCATGAGCAAGGATATCCCAGGGCCAGGCACAGGCTGCGTCGGCCTGCATGCCCGCCCGGCTCAGTCCTGTGATGCAGCGGCTCTAGCGCAGGTGTGGTTCCAGGCTGACATCGGTAGATACAGCCCGAATCAAGATGGTGTGAGGATCACACCAGGTACGGCTCCACCTGGGCCGGTGAAAATTGCAACCCCGATTGAGCTAAACAACGATCACGGCAGATGCAGCCATATTCAGGTAGAAGGCAGTTGCAGCCCCAACGGGACCAAACAATGATCACTGCAGATGCAGCCCTGACTGGGTCAACCGATGATCAGGGCAGATGCATCCCTGACTGGGTCAACCGATGATCAGGGCAGATGCAGCCCTGATTGGGTTAACCGATGATCAGGGCAGATGCAGCCCTGACTGGGTCAACCGATGATCAGCCAATCAAGCAAGGGGGCCCCTGAAATGAATACGGGTAGAGACCGACAGGGGAGATACTAGCAAACTCAAAACAGAAAGGTACTCTACCTATCTACTTCTACAAACACAAAATGTCACTGATGGAGCAAAGGGCCCGAAAGCTAGAAAGTAAAACCACAAGAGAGCAAAAATGAAGAAAAAGATATTTATAATTCAAAATTCAATTTATTAACTATAATGTACATAATATCAAAAATCAAATAGCATGAATGAATCAAACTAAGACACTTCCCACACACCATTCAATCAAATCACAATCAAACCAACAATCATACTCGCAAGTACCTCATACCAATCAATCAACATAGCACTAAAGATGACAACATGAACATTCATAGCACAAACAGTCCCCATATAAATCCAGGTTAGCACATGTACAGATAAATAACAAATATCTATATATTAAAAAGAGGAAAATCAAGAAAATAAAGGTAGGACAATTATCTCAAGTAATAGATAAAGTAATTGCAAAGGAAAAACACGATAGGCCTATACAAATAAATACATAACAAATCACAAAAGATTCATGGGGGGGCTGAAAAAGTTGGAAGAATCCAACTAACAAAATTAGTTGGATTCTTCCAACTATTTCAGCCCCCCCATGAATCTTTTGTGATTTGTTATGTATTTATTTGTATATCCATTACTTGAGATAATTGTCCTACCTTTATTTTCTTTATTTTCCTCTTTTTGATATATAGATATTTGTTATTTATCTGTACATGTGCTAACCTGGATTTATATGGGGACTGTTTGTGCTATGAATGTTCATGTTGTCATCTTTAGTGCTATGAGGTACTTGCGAGTATGATTGTTGGTTTGATTGTGATTTGATTGAATGGTGTGTGGGAAGTGTCTTAGTTTGATTCATTCATGCCATTTGATTTTTGATATTATGTACATTATAGTTAATAAATTGAATTTTGAATTATAAATATCTTTTTCTTTTTCTTAATTTTTGCTCTCTTGTGGTTTTACTTTCAACCGATGACAGATACAGCGGCTCTAGCGCAGGTGTGGTTCCAGGCTGACATCGGTAGATACAGCCCGAATCAAGATGGTGTGAGGATCACACCAGGTACGGCTCCACCTGGGTGAATGAAAATTGCAACCCCGATTGAGCTAAACAACGATCACGGCAGATGCAGCCATATTCAGGTAGAAGGCAGTTGCAGCCCCAACGGGGCCAAACAATGATCACTGCAGATGCAGCCCTGACTGGGTCAACCGATGATCACTGCAGATGCAGCCCTGACTGGGTCAACCGATGATCAGGGCAGATGCAGCCCTGACTGGGTCAACCGATGATCAGGGCAGATGCAGCCCTGGCCAGACTAAAGGCAGCTTCAGTTCCAATTGCTCCAAAATGAAGATCACTCCAAAAGCAGCCCAAACGGGGCCAAAGGCACAGTAATTTGCAATAGTTCCCTCCACAAATCAGTGATGAGAGACTAGGAAAACCCTCTACATCGCAGGTCACTTCCAGCTTGCTCTCAGATAGTCCTCATTCTCTGGCTGTCCCACAGTGCTTGGGGACATACTGGGTCTCTCTTCTCCTAGACATATTGTCCTTCTGCAAGGCCAGGCAGACTCCTTCTCTCTCTCAGCAGGCAGCAAGGTTTTCTTTTGTAGATTTCTTTATTGGCATTTGCGAGAAAATAACCACAATGATGCAATATCAGCAGTAAGGGGGGGACATAGGGAGGGAAAGCACAGCATATGCAAATCATAGACACAGTATGACAAAATGCATTCGAACATTTGTGGGGTCCCCACATACGATAAATGTGACTAAAGCATCCCTGGTACGGTACTCACTAAAGTCTAAACATGGTTCAATGAAATGTACACCTTCAAGTTGTCCACTGCCGATTCACACGTGTCAGGGGACGACTGTGCGAGGTCGGTCTTGGCCACATGTGTGTGCGTGTAAAGAACTTGGAGGGGGGCAAGTCCCGAGGACCGAGGGCTCCAGCTGTCATGGGGCAGGGGTCCCTCTGCCGCAGGAAGGTTAAGAGAGGTTCCCAGATGTCCTTGGGGCGAGTGCGTGATGACATTAGTTACCAGTAGTTGGATAGTTGCTCCTGACAGTATGTGGCATCTTGCATCTATGCCTCTATGGTGGGGGCGGACCTTCGTTCCCAATGCATGGCCACATGGCTTTTAGCCACGAGTAGGAGCATGGCTGGTAATCGGCGATCTCTGTGTGGGGTGTCTTTTATGTAGCCCAACAGGCCTACCATTGGAGTCTGCGGCAGGAAGTGTCCCGTGATGGTGTGCATAGCAAAGAATACCTCGACCCAGAAGTTCGCTACCTGGGAACAATCCCTGTAGGAAGGAGGCCAGGGAGGCAGCGCAGCGAAGACATCTTGCATCTGTCACTAAGCCAATGCGAAGAAGCTGCAGCGGGACGCGATATAGCCTATGGAGGAACTGTATGAGCCGCAGCTTGTAGATAGGGGATAGGGCAGCAATTTGGCTATAGCAGTAAGACCACTGACCCTCCGTGATGGGAGGGTCTGTGTCTGTTTCCCACACCACACACGCCACTGACACCCAGACAGGTGCCATGTCTTGCATGATAGAGTACAGTCGGGAGACAAGTTCGCGCAGTGAGGAAGTGGTGAGGATGTGCTCCAAAGCCTGTAGCGCGGGAGGAGGTGCAGGGAAGGTGACGTGGATCAGGCGGCAGGCCGCTCGGAGTTGGTGATAAAGTGGTATCTTGAGCGCCGTGGGGTGCTTCGGGCCCTCGGCTACAAATGGGGGTAGGAAGTGATCTTCCGGGTACAAATCAGCAAAGGTTGCGAGGTCATGCACCGCGCCCTCCCCTGGCGCCCTCATCTTGGAGGTGTGGCAGGAGGGTATTGTTCCCGATGGGCATCGTGTAAAGGCATGGGAGCCCAGCACGCCTCCTCATGATATCCCATGCCCAGCGCACACATTCAACTGTCTCTATTGTAGTTCGCAGTGGCTTGTAGGGTGTATAGAGCGCGGTGGTCAGAGGGCATGGCACCGCATGGTCAGCCTCAATGGCAGTGTGTGGTCGGAATTGCATCGGGAGAGCCAGAAGTGAATCTACTGTGCCCGAGCACTTAGCACGTAGAGTGCCATGTGAGGTGCGCCCAATCCGCCTTGTTCAAGAGGTAAAGTGAGAATTTCTGATGCAATGCGGGGCTGTCTTCTAGCCCATACCAGTGACACCAGACTGGAGAGGAACAGACGCAGGAACTGGGCTGTGAGGGATATGTTTGCAAAAAGGTACAAAAATGTGGCGAGGATGATCATTTTTGCTATAGCTATACGTCCCAACACAGACCGTGGCAGCTGGCTCCAGATGGGGACCCTGTCCTCCAGCCATGCCATGGTGCGGCCATAGTTGGTTCTCCAGAGGTCATCCGGGTCGCGGCTGAGTCAGATGCCCAAGTACCGAACTGGGTCAGAAGCCCACTGCAGCAGGTGTTCGGAGAAGAAGGGCCATATACAATCGGTGAGCGGAAAGAGTATGACTTGGCCAAATTAACTTGGATACCGGAGCTTCGAATTACCTCACGAATTACTGGGGCCAGGTTCACCTGCAGTTTCTTGATGTATAGCATCACGTCATTGGCATACATCATTACCACCAGCCCCTAGCAGTGAATCAGAGTCCAAGGTGTGCATGGTGTTGTTGTAGTGGGGCCACGAGCGGCTCCATCGCCACAGCAAACAAAATGCAGTAATTCCACCCACCACCCATAAACCCTTCCCAAAAACATCGGGGACAATGGGCATCCCTGGCTTGTACCGCAAGTAATCGAAAAAGGTTCTGACAACATACCATTAAGTCTGATATGGGCAATAGGGAAGGCGTAGAGGAGCTGGATCTGTCAAAGGAATCGAGGGCTGAGATCAAGGCGCGCAAGTAATGGAAAAAGATATGGCCATTCAAGAAAATTGGAGGCCTTTGTGGCATCCAAAAGTGCAGCAGCAGCTGCAAGCTGGCAATCTAAAGTGTGCATGAGGGTGAAGATTGAGTGTGGTGGACCGGCCCCTACAAAGCCCGATTGATTCTGTTGCACAATAGTGGGCATCAGTGGGAGGAGGCGGTTCGCTATCAGTTTTGCGAATAATTTGTTGTCCACATTGATCAGGGAGAGCAGCCGGTAAGTATCGCATCGATGTTAGCATGTCCGGTTTTAGAAGTGAGACTATAGCCGCCTCTCGAAGAGATGGCAGCATCTCAATCTGTAATGAGTCTTCATACATAGATAGTAGGTGAGGTAGTGTAACTGTGATTTCTTTGTAAAATGTGGTGGTCAGCACATCCAGCCCTGGGGCCTTATCACCCGTGAGGCTCTGAATGACCTGCATGATTTCGTCCGCTGTAAAAGGGGAGTCCAGGTATGCCCGGAGCACCCGGTTCAGCCATATCAATTGGATGGAGCCAGATATGCATTTCGCTCTGCCGCATAATGTACCGGTGTTGCCTGGTATAGCTTAGCGTAAAAAGAGGCCATGATTTGCATTAGCCCAACGGGGGAGGTCTGGAGCTCCTGTTATTCATCCTGCAGCTCCAGCACAAAGGCGGAGGCTCGGGGCTTGCGGAGCATCCCAGACAAAGTTTTGACGAGGCGGTCTTCCTCCCCGTACCAACGCACCTTTGCTTCACGATCCAGATATTTTGATTCACGTGCGGCCTCCTTGTCGTACTCGGTTATTTTTGCCCTAATAGCTGCCATAGCAGCGGTGATTTTTGAGGTGTAGTACTCCAATTCTAGGGATCGAAGCTCCCTTTTCATCTTAGTGAGCTGCCCCAGTATTGACTTAAGGATACCCGATTGCTTTGCGTTACATGTTCCGTGGATCACCACCGTAAATACCTCCAAAAGGGTCGTGGGGGAGGTAACGGATCCCTTGTTAATCGTAAAGAAGTCCACTATCGCAGTATGGATTTCGTCTCTGAAGACCGCGCCATTAAGCATACCGGACGGCATCCGCCAGGTGATGGCCCGGGGGGCCGCCAACGGCAGAGCAAGCTCTAGCAAGTTGGGGACGTGGTCCGATAAAATGCGGGGTAGATGTGCCACTGAGATGGCCCAAGTGTGTACATCGCGTGATAATAACCAGTAGTCAATTCGTGCCGCAGGTTCCCTTCTTGTTACTTTCGTGCGTGAGCCGCCAGATGTCGCTGAGGTAGTTCTCTTGCATGAGCATGTTAGGTTGGGACGCAGCATTGGGATTGGGGCATCTAGAGACCCCCCAGCGGTCCACCCGATCATCTAGTGTCACATTAAAATCTTCACCCACAGGACTGCTCCCGGGCCCAGACTGTCGATCAACCACCAGACCTCAGAGAAAAAGTCAGGGCTGTCGGTGTTGGGGCCATATATTGCAGCTAATATAACAGGGTGTCTGTATAGTGTACAGGAGAGGAGAACGTAGCATCCATTCTCATCACAGAGAGCTCTCCTCAACTGCCAAGGTTTGCCTTTACGCATCAGTATGGCTACTCCCAGTGAATAGTTAAAATATAGGGATATATAGGCCTCCCCGATCCAGCCCGCGTGAAGCCTAGGCACTGTGTGCCGTGTTAGATGCAGTTCCTGGAGATATCAGATGTCTATGTGGCGTCTGTTGAGGTACGCATGTACCAGTCGAGCCTTTCTATGGTCGTTGAGCTCTCAGTTATTCCAGGTCAGAAATCTAGTGGTGTTTGATTCAGTGTGTGCATAGGATATTGGGGTACTGTTAGGGGGGACCAATGGGGGATTGCCACCAGGACAATGCAACGTGTGCAATAGAGCCGTGCAGGGAACGTACTAGGGGGATAGGAAGAAACCAAACATTGGAACACAAGCAAATCCCACCCACTCCAACCTCCGAACTTGGTTGAATGCAGTGATTCCACCCACCACCCATAAACCCTTCCCGAAAACATTCGAACAGCATGAGAATCATCCCATTCGAACAGCATGAGAATCATCCCTGAGGGCGGTAGCCGTCCAGGTGAACTCCCCAGTCTGGAATGGAGACCGAAGCTCCCTGCATGTATTCAGAGACTGCTCCCAAGGTAGTTTGGCTAAGACAATGACAGTGGCAGTCACGGATTTATGCGAGATCCCCTGCCACACAGCGCGGATGTCCGGAACACCAGTCCAGCCCCCGCCAGGTGAGGGGGAACATAGGCTCACCAGCTACATAGAGTTAATAGTTATCGCTGTGATGCTCATCTTCTTGGATCTGCACGCATCTCCGAGGCGATGTTCTCCCAGTGGTGATATGCTTGGTGAGTTTGAGGGCAGCCATGGTATCTGTGAAGTAGTGAGGTTTCTCTTCGTATGGAATGCGAATTCGCCGGGGTAAAGGAGCGCATACTGAATCTCGGCCTTTTGTAGGAGCTTTTTGGCCAGTAGGAACTTCGGGCAGCTTGCACTTTAAGTGTAAACACGGCGGCCCGTGCAGGTAAGCACAGTGGGGCAGGGGTGGGGGAGGTCAAAGTGACAAACGATGGGATAGGGAATATAAAATAAATAAATAAATAAATAAAACCACTTACTTAGTGCTCGCCACATTGGCGCACCAGGTCCGCGTCAGTCTGGCAAGTGCCCAGAGGCAGCACTGGGTTCAACGATCACCGCAACCCCAAGGTCGTCTCCTACATTCACCACCCAAGGAATAGAGATGACAGGCCTCAGAAATGAGCATTATCCACAGGGGGCCAATTAAATGACGGCGTACAGTCTATGGCCCAATGCAGCTGCGGTGGTCAGATATTAAGGAAGTGCAGTGCAATCGCGAGGGTGAGCAGCATCCATGGGGGGCTGAGTGAATTCACCAAGCACTGACAAAGGCTCAGTGTCACCGCAGCTTTCAGAGTTGAGAAATGGCCCCAAGTCACAGTTGCACTCCATCACCCACGGGGCGGGGGCATCAGTTATCACGGGTGAACATTGTCCACGAGGGGCCCAGCGTATTGATAAGGCGCAGTCTAGGGCCCAGTGCAGCTGCTATGAGCAAATTGAAGGGAGGGTCCCTGGACACATCCACATGAGCGCAGGGGAGCCGCAGGCGCACTGCTCACTCATCGCTTGTCCAGTGTGCACTGGTACCCCGGCCCAGGCCCGATCTCCACACATCCGCCCGGCCCAGCAGGGAGTAGCGGTAGGTGTGGACGTGACGACCCCGGCAGCTCCCCTCATAGTCCCTGCTAGGGCAGGCACAGCCCAAGTCAGGCCGGGGGCCCAGGCATCAATGAGGCAGGCCCTGGGTCTCAGTAGCGTCACCCGTCCACCTGGTCTCAAGGCAGCAAGGAGCTGTCCTCAGCTGTCCCGGGCCGCGACACGGCAGCAAGGACAGTGGCAGCGGGCCCACTCCTCAGCATCTGCCCCCGTGAAATGTAGTGTGGTGTCCAGGGCGGGTACGAGACCCCAGACACTAGGCTGCAGTGCAACCACAAGGCCCAGGATGCGATCAGGGCCGGCGCAGCCGCCAGCAAGCACGTACTCTAGCTGGAACACCAGTCTCTGCAAGTACCCACAAAGTGTACCGGCAGCCTCACAGCAGTGTTGGGCAGGCTTCCATTGAGGCGTCGGCTATGTGGGAACCCGCTGAAACAGGATATCAGGCGGAATATATCTCAAGGCAAAGCCCTCTATCGATCGGCCATCTTGCTGCCCAGCTAGACTCCGTCCCCGGCAGCAAGGGCTCTAGGCACTTAAGGCAGATCCTCAGCTCCTCTAGCTAAGAGTGCAGATTTAGGTTATTTCCAATCACCTGTCAGGCAGACACCAGACCAGTCTTGGTTGCACAGTAGTCCTTCCTTGATTATGAAAGACTTGAAACTAAATGGGCTGGTTTGGGTCCCCCTTTTTAATACCTTTTCCAAACAAGGAATGCAGATTGACTGTCCCAAACTGTACAACATGTTTGGGGTGGTTCTTCTCTCAAGTGCCCTCTTTCAAGCTGCTCTCCAAACACATTATTTGTGTAGAGTGATACTTCTCACAGCAGGTAACACTGGGGTACATCTTTTAAGTGGACCACACACAACACACGCACAATGTTGTGTGAATGTTTCTGTACCTGGCTGTCATCAGCCCAACCAAAGTAGTAATCAGCGATAGGCAAAAGGGCAGGCCTGACCTAGAAACATCCTCCCATCACTCAACAGAACTGCAGTCTTACCCCTCACTTCTACATTAATCAAACAGCAGTACGCAGGAAGACAAATAAGCAGCACTATACTAACATAAGTTCTTGTGAAATTTCTAGAGGTAGCTGTGTCTCTATCCTCTTCACTTCAGTGTTTGGATCAGCCACAGGAACACAGGCAATACACTTCCACTGTCTGGTAGAACAGTCCTCATCCTCTATCTTATTGCAAGGTTAAGCCAGGGGCATACAAAATGGATCTCACTGGCTTCAGTACCCAGGTTTACTGACAACCTACTACTGTACATGTACATCACACGCTCACTCAACATAGACAGGGGATGCAGGCAGTTCTGGGTATACACATAACAATGGAACTTTACAGAACTGGTGCAAGTAGGCATCACACCCGGGGCTAGACTGGGGAACCAAAAACCGCTCTGGGAAAAATGTTCAAACCAGCCCCACTCCCTTCATCTTCTCACTCTATTTCTTTCTTTCTTTCCTCTCCTTTCTAATGCTCTGATTGCTTTCTCTTACCTTCCCTTTCTCTACCTCTCTTTATGTCTCTCTTGAAGCCTCTCTGTGCCTGCTGCCATTAATCTGGGGGAGATAGGGAAAGTGGCTCAGGCATCAGGAGTGGCCATGTGCTTTCAAAACCAGCTCCTAAGGATTCTAGCCTACCGGGCAAATGCACAATGGAATAAAATGCCTCTCCAGTCCAGCTCACTCACAGTGACACAGATAAAAAGGTCTGGCCATACTACTGATCCTGCCAAAACATGGCATGCTGCCATCACCACTTTATGTGCTATACCCAAAACAGGAACAGTAGTCCTCTGCCCATAATGAGGTGCATGATTGGTGTGCCCTTTTCATTTCACAGGACAGGTCCAGAACCTCACATCAGTCACAGGTAGGCCAAGGCCCGTCCACTCATGCTTAGATTAGTGTAATGCCAGGGCCAAAATAAAAGTCAGGATCTTAAATATGCATTAATTTAGACTCTCAGGACAGGGGAACATGTCCCTATACCATGCAGGGACATTCCTGTCTCAACAGTTGTTGAAAGACTTATTGGTTTAATACCAGTACTTGGAGTGGACTTTGGCTCAGCCCATTGCTTATCATTGGTTGGCTTTCGGGTCAGTCTCTTTTGCTTGCTTTTTTCAATGACTTTTCTTCCTCTTCTTGTGTTGGTCCCTTCACTGAAGAATAGCTTTTTTACCATCCTTTTTATTAGATGACTTGTATCCTCCCACTGCTTACATTCACTGAAGTTTTTTTTTTTAGCCCTGGCCTACATTTTTTTAGCTGTCTGTTGTTGAAGACCTAATGTGAACAATCCCACTATTTACAGTGGTCTTTCGTAAAGCCCACTGTTTACAATTGGTTGGGTTCTCATCAATATTATATTCATGCTTTTTTTATCCCTTTCTTTCTTCATCTTGTGTTAGTCCCTACTCTGGAGCATAGCTTCCTACCTATCCTTTTGAGGGGCTGACTTGTATCTTCCACTGCTCACATTCTATTAACTACTTTTTTTTTTTTTTTTTCCTTCAGCACTCCATGAGAGTGCATGTGTTTTCTTGCTCTCGCCTTTGAGTGCTGCTTTCCCATTGAAATCCCTGCCCGTGGTCTCTACTATGCTCCCCTCTCCATTCCTAGCTTGTCCGTTGTATCTATGTTATGTAAAAAGACTACTCCTCCGTTAATCCCCTGTAACCCCATCTCATAAAAAAAATATATATGTATATATACCTATCCTTTACTTTCTGCCGAAAGTGCACAAAAATGTGACCCCCATTCCTGGTCGACCCATCATCTCGGCCAGAAAAAGCATCTGCGAAAACATTTCCAAGTATGTGGATTTTTTCCTGCAAGATCTGGTTACCAGCCAAACAACCTACCTCAGGGACACCAGTGATTTCCTGCTCAAAGTAAAAGACATTCCATGGCAGGAGGACTATTTGCTAATCTCCATGGACATTACATCGCTGTATACCAGCATACGCCACCACGATGGGCTAGCTGCATGTAAATACTTCCTGGGTAAAAGACCCATCAATTGTCACTTACATAACAAACTCATTTTGTTTCTAATTGATTGGTGTCTCACACACAATTTTTTCATGTTCAACAAGAAGGTATACCAGCAACTCAGGGGTGTGGCCATGGGAGCCTGCTTCTCGCCCAGCTACGCATGTTTACATGTTGGCTGGTGGGAGGAGTGGGTTCTCATGGTCAAACACCTGACAGCCTTCAACAACAACATTGTGTCTTGGCTACGCTACATAGACGATGTCTTTTTGATTTGGCGAGGTGATGTTAACAGTGCTGGAATTTTCATCAATGAGATCAATGACAATGATCTCAATTTGGAATTCAATGCTAACATTAGTGCCACCTCTACTGAATTCTTAGATGTCAAACTGTACATCGCCAATGGCTCTTTGCATTCTAAGCTCCATCGCAAGCTTACCGCAGGAAACTCTACACTGCACGCCTCGAGCTTTCACCCTAGGCACCTCATAACCAGCATTCCATATGGGGAAATGTTACGCTTAGCCAGAATTTGCAGCACCCATGAAGATCGCTTTGAGTGCCAGGGGGAAGCAGCCAAGAGATTTAGGGCAAGGGGTTATTCAGCGGCTGTCATACGGAAAGCCATTGACAGAGCCAATGCCATCCCTAGGGAGGAACTGCTAGTGGTCCCATCCACACCGGAGGTTACTAGTGCAGCCAACATACTCAGTGAACCTAACAGCCCAGTCACCCCGAGGTTGATCATAACTCACAACACTGAGGAAAAAGCTATCAGGGCTGTAATTAACAAGAACTGGGGGATTATTAGATCAGACCCCACATTAGGACCTGTAGTAGCCCACAAACCTGACATCACTTACAGAAGAGCTTTTTCCATGAGGGATGCACTAGTCAGAAACAGCCCAGAGATCGCAACATCTCAGAATTGGCTAGCGGACAGAAAGGGTTTTGTCAAATGCCAGAGTTGCAGGGCATGTAAATTTGGTAAGAACATTACAAAGGTAGACTCAGCCTTTAGACACGCGCCACTTACTATCAGGCACAGACTCACTTGCAGAACTGACTTTGCGGTTTACATGTTAGAATGTAACTGCGGGCTGCGCTACATCGGGAGCACTAAACTGCAAGTGCACCTGCGCATTCTCCAGCACCTCAGAGCAATAGTTAACAATGACCCAGCCTACCCCGTAGCCAGGCATTTCAAGGACGTGCATAATAACAATCTAGAGCACCTCCGTTATTCAGTCATTGATTGTGTTCCACCACTTAGACGGGGTGGCAACAGGGAGAAGCTTTTGAGGCAGTTGGAGAGTAGATACATTCTGCAATTCAATCACCAAGTCGCCCGCCGGGCTCAACACCACGGAGGATCTGCACCACTTCCTTTAGCGTAACATGGCATTCACATCCTTAGTGAGCATACCATCGCTTTACAGCTGTATATTTATGTTATTACCTGTATATATTTCACTTTTTACATCTACTGTTTATATTCCACTGTATATATTAGGCTCTGCCCGTGCACCCATTGTATTTACATGTAGCTGGGTTTCCCGTTATTTTTTGCTATGTGCGACCACAAAGACATTTCCCAGTATTCATACTGTCATGTCATTTGTCTTAATTTTGTTTTTTAAACATAGGCACTGCAGGCTTGTAGCCTATGCTGAACAACAACTAACGTACATATAGCATGACTGCGTATGAACATGAATTAGATTGTTACTGTTTCTCAATACGCTGTGTTATACACCCATTGCTGCTTTAGTCATATTTTGTTCAAGCACGGACAGGCATTGGAATATTTCTAGCGCTAGCGCACACATCTTTTCCTCAGTACATTCTATGCATTTTTATGTAACTTTAATGCTCTTGAGGAGGCACAAACACCACACTTTAGTAACTTTACTTATTTTTGCACTCACGCTTTCCTCAATATGTATATACACGCTCATGAGCACAGTTCACCCTCACTAACATTTTATAACTTTCAATTATATTTAGTGGCAGTTTCGAGATACATTGCATTTTGCAGTTATTTCATATGTATCTTTATTTGCACCAAAGCTTTATTTGGACATTTCCACATGAGCCTTGGTTTTATGCTGCTTGTGGCGCACCATGAACATAATTCCTCTAACAAACACATTGTTTGGGGCATGACTTAACCTCGTACTAAGAGTTGTTGGGAAACTTCAGCATGTTCTCTTAATAGAGACATGCTTTCCATCTCAATGTGCACCGCGTCTAGACACGTTAGTTGTTCCACAGGCGTTTTTATTTGTTTTTAGAAACGCGCCGAGAGCAGTGATTTACTGACTCGCTTAGTGTGGGGATTTCAACTCGTGTTTAAGATGTATTAGCACACGGTAATTTCTTCTCATACTGCTCATTATATGGCATTCTTTCCGCTACTTTGTGTACTTACATGCTCGGATGACTGCATCTGTGGTCGCCACTGGCACCGATTTCAGCATCCAGGACACATATGCGGGAGGACTGGGGCAATCACTGGCTTCAGCAGACAGGTAGCTATTTTATAGTCTGCTTACACTTGCGGTACTCACTGTAGTAAAACATGATGTCACACATGTGCTTTACTGCATTTTGCCCACAGTCATACGCTGCAAAACTCCTCAGTCACCACCATGAACATAGTAGAAACACTGCCACTTACACATTTGTATAAATATCAGCCTTTCACCAGTAGAGCGCTATGTGATCAAGGCCGCATGTCTGGCGGCCGAAACGCGTCATTTGGACATTTGATGCTCAAATAAACCATCATTGACTTTCTAACTTTGCCTTTGGAGTCTGTTTCCTGGTGTTGCGCCTTTCTTTGGATGGTGGTACCCCTGGGATCCTGCTGTGGAATGTATATATATATATATGTATGTGTATATATATATATATATATATATATATATATATATATATATATATGTATATGTGAATATATATATGTATGTGTATATATATATATTACCTACTGGCGGTCGCCAGTAGGTAGTTATAGTTAGGACCTAGTTTCCATAGGAAAAGCGTTTTTTGTTTTCCCAATAACTTTGGCGCCGGTTGACGAATCTTCGCGAAATTTTCAAAACTAGTGATCAGCTCCGGTCAGCTCCTGTCTTTAAAGTTTTGGGGTGATTCGCCAAGCGGGGGCCGAGAAAAAAGGGGGGTCCCAAAACGCATTTTCCCCATGTTATTTTCCATAGGAAACGTTAGACAAAGCTACAGCCCGAACTGCTGAACGGAATTACACCAAATTTGGCAAAAAGGTAGGTCTTGGTTCAGAAAGAGTCCTCTTTGTTAAATGGTGTAAATCCGTTCAGTAGTTCCTGAGAAATTAGAAAAAGAAAAAGTTTCGATATCTGGGGCAGCGGTGGGTTCGCGAACCCTCCCGACCACGAGCTTCATTCTAATTGCTGCCAACACTCCAAACCAGGAAGTGTTGGCAGCCATCTTGTGACTCGGTAGAACCTGAGGGTCCCTGGGGGCCAACTAGCCCACCAGGTACCTCCAGTAAGCGCCACAGAGTTGCGTTGCAGAGAGGTGTAAAAAGGGGCGTGGCCTCGGACCACCTCTCTGCAACGCAGCCCTGTGGCGCTTACTAGAGGTTCCTGGTGGGCTAGTTGGCCCCCAGGGACCCTCAGGATTCAAGGGGACTTAATCCCCCAACTTAAAACGCGCCACAGGGCACGTTTGCACACTTGTCACATCAGGCCCCACCCCCTCCCTGCACCACTGTGCAAACGGGCCCTCTGGCGTGTTGTAAGTTGGGGGATTAAGTCCCCTTGAATTCTGAGGGTCCCTTGGGTCCAACTAGCCCACCAGGTACCTCCAGTAAGCGCCCATGAGCTGCGTTGCAGAGAGGTGTAAAAAGGGGCGTGGCTTCGGAACACCTCTCTGCAATGCAGATCTGTGCCGCTTCCTGGAGGTACCTGGTGGGCTAGTTGGCCCCCAGGGACCCTCAGGATTCAAGGGTACTTAATCCCCCAACTTACAACATGCTAGGGGGCACATTTGCACAGTGGTGCAGGGAGGGGCGGGGCCTGATATAAGAAGTTAGCAATCCTGCTGTGTGGGACTTACTGGTGGTAATAAAAGGGATAGTTGGCCCCCAAGGTTGACATTGGGGGCTAACTACTCCTCCTGTTACCTCCAGTAAATACCACACAGTGGGATTGCTAACAGGTGTTTCGGAGGCCACGCTCACCTTTCTACACCACTCTGGAAACGCGACTGGTATGTTATAGTTAGAAATTAGCATTTAAAAAACCTTTGAAATTCACTGAAAAAACCATAGGTTTCAGGGACGTTATAGTTAGAAATTAGCATTTAAAAAACCATTGAAATTCACTGAAAAAACCATAGGTTTCAGGCACGTTATAGTTAGAAATTAGCATTTAAAAAACCTTTGAAATTCACTGAAAAAAACATAGGTTTAGGGACGTTATAGTTAGAAATTAGAATTTAAAAACCATTGAAATTCACTGAAAAACCATAGGTTTCAGGCACGTTATAGTTAGAAATTAGCATTTAAAAACCTTTGAAATTCACTGAAAAAACCATAGGTTTCAGGGACGTTATAGTTAGAAATTAGCATTTAAAAAACCATTGAAACTCACTGAAAAAACCATAGGTTTCAGGCACGTTATAGTTAGTTGGACATTTCTCTCGTACAAAACCATAGAAATTGCCCCGTTATAATTAGTTCAGTTAACTATAACTTGCGCACCCGCAATGCACTTCTGATGACGTCACATATTACATCATTCATGACATGGTCAGTGACATCACTGATGACATCACTGAAGACATCATCCATGTGAATATCTGATGCACCTCCTGATACTCTAATATAACCTTTGATACACCCACTGTAAAATACAGACTACCATTTTCGAAACCATCGACACACCAATACCAGTTACTACATACGCACTCACTGATTCCTAGGTCTACACACACATCCACTCATTCACCCATAAAGTCACTCATACATGCAGTCACTCATCAATACAACACTATCATAAGCACTCACACACCACCACTCATCCATGGAGTTACTCACACAGCTAGTCAGTCATGCAAAGAATCAATCACACTTCCATTTACTGACCTATACAGTTATACACACACCACATCACTTATTCAAACAGAAACAAACGCATACTTACTCTCTTATACAATCACTGATACAAGTACACACTCATCCATACAGCCACTCTCACAATCACTGACTCTCACGTATAGTCATTTATATACTCCAACTCTCACATATACTGCCTTTCACATATGTAGTTACTTGTACATGTACCACTGAGACATCCATTCTCTCACCAACACACCCATACACACACTCACCCACCCATACAGCTGTTTGAACATGCACTCTTGAACCCATACACCCAGTGAATCAACCACTCACACATCTATGCACAGAGTCACACACCTCCCACCCACCCACACACACACTCAGGCACCCATACAAATACTCAGGCAACCAATCAATAGCCCATATAGACACTCATGTAGCTACTGACCAACCCATGCAGCAGCTTACACAACAACAGACAGACTGATACAGACATTCACACAGTTTAGTCACTAACCCATGCATTCAGTAAGCCACGTTTAATCACTCACTTATACAATCAGTCACGCACCTACAAAATCCTCCATCCACACACTTATACACCCACTCATTCTTCAATACACTTTGGCATATATATATATAAAACATATTTAAACTTTACAGAAACACACAGTCACTGGATGATGTCATCAGTGATGTCACTGACCATGTCATGAATGATGTAATATGTGACGTCATGAGAAGTGCATTGCGGGTGCGCGAGTTATAGTTAGCTGAACTAACTATAACAGGGCAATTTCTATGGTTTTGTACGAGAGAAATGTCCAACTAACTGTAACGTGCCTGAAACCTATGGTTTATATATATATATAGTCGCTCCAAGTTTCACCCATGAGCTGCCGAACTCGCGGCGGGTGCCATTCATCGCAGACGTGTGGGCAAAATCACGTTAAAATATTCAGACTCCAAAAGATGCAAAGCACTCACGGGACACATTTCAGGTGGATTTATTCAGCAAATGCATTTCGGCGTCAAGCCTTCCTCAGTGCTTATCGACTAGGCATTTGGCATTACACAGATTTAAATGCACATTACCAAGATCTCATTGGAGGAACAAAAAGTCATGGGCAGCGACGAAGGACTCACTAGGTTGAGGTCATGATACCTCTCTCCCTGGCGGCCATGACAGCATGTCTTTTTAAAAAATTTTTTTATTGATTTTCACAACTCCTTATACATATAACAATCACTATACATCAAAAGTGACATAAAATATAAAAAATAACACATTAGCCTGTTACAGAATAGAAACCAATGGGCCAATTACTAACCATAATCAAATCATAATGACAAAACCAAAGTCACAATAAAAAGAAGAGCAATACACAAAAAACCCGTGACTAAAAATGAAATATATCTGTAAAACAAATCATGAAACCTGTTATCAATCTAGATAGTGTGTGGCATAAACGTTCATGTGGATTCAGCAGCAGTGGAATCTTGCTGAGCTGTAGTACGTAGGTATGTTACTAATGGCTCCCAAATGTTATTTGGCCTTGAGGTTGGCGGTAGTTCCTCCGCATATAGGACTAAGTTTTCTCTACAGAGTGATAGATCTTTCAGCCACAATTCCACGGAAGGGCTCAGTGTACTTTCCCACACCATCGCTACCCTTCTCTTAGCAACAAGCAATGCCACTCTCGTTAGCTTACCCACAGCACCTTTTATAGAAGGAACCAGCCCCAACAAACATGCTTGCGGAGTGCACGGCAGCGTGATCCCAATGACTCTTGATAACGTAGCCACCACAGCTGCCCAATACTCCGCCACACGCCTACAAGACCAGGCTAGGTGCCAGAAGTCTGCTCCCATAGCCCCACATCGTTTACAGGCGTCTGTATCCTGGAGCCCATACTTAAAAAGCTTACATGGAGTGTAGTAGACCTGGTGTAAATATTTAAAATGTATAATTCGGAGATTTCCAATAGAAGTGAGAGCACTAGTGAGTTGGCAGCAGATCTCCCACTCCTCTCGAGTGAGAGGTGGGTCGAGTGTTTCATTCCAAGCGTCAAGGCTCTTGTCATTGTGGAGAGGCCTAACTTCCCTAGCAGCGTGATATAACTTACTGACCAGCTTGTGTCGAGATGGGGCAATGAGAAGTGTGCGAAGTGCTAATGCCTCAGGCGGTTCCGTGGGGAAAGTGGGGTAGTGAAGCTGCAATGCCTTTTTTAATCTATACATGTAAAAATTAAAGAGGGGTGTCTTATTCTGAATGTAGTCCATATCCGTGGCGGTCAAGAAAGTGCCCTCTGGAAATAAGTCGTGCATCTTGGATATGCCCACTTGCTCTAGTGCTCGCAGTGCTCCCTGTTCATGTGTTACCGATACACTCGAGTGGTGAGCCACCGGCAGAAACGGGGAGTATAATGGGAGCTTCCCTTCCTCACGTCCCAGCGCCTGCCAAGCAGCAACCGTGGATGTAATGGTGTTGAATGTGAAGCGGGTGGAAGGTCTATGACTATGCGTCAGCAACGAGCGCAATGGGATAGGATGGGCATCCCAGTGTTCCACCGCTATGTGTGGGACAAATGCATGCGGGGAGAACCAGAAATGCGCATATTGGGCCTGTGCACATATATAATAAAGATAAAAATCTGGGACGTTGAAACCCCCGTGTTTGTAGTCCAATGTGAGAGTCTTCCAACTCACACGCGCCTGTCGGCCACCCCAGATTAGACGAAGCAATAAAGTTCTTATTTGTTTAAAAAATCGTTGCGTCAGTTGCAGTGGTATAATACTAAAAAAATATAAAAATTTGGATAGTACCACCATTTTGACCAGAGCAATGCGGTCTGCAAGCGAAAGCGGGAGTTTTATCCATCTGTCCACTTGGTGTTCTAACAGTGCTGTAGCTGACCCATAATTCTCGCGAATAATAACCTCTGGCATGCGATGAATCCACACCCCCAGATATTTTACCGACTCTGTGGTCCACACCAGGGGGAATTCGAGATCATGCGGAAGTGTGCACTCCGTCAGTGACAGCACCACCGACTTGGACCAATTAATGTTTAGGCCCGAAAACCGGGCAAAGCGAATATATTCACGAAGAACAGGCTCTAGATAGGTGCGAGGCTCACGTATGAAAAGCAACATATCATCTGCGTAGAGAGATATAATGAGTGGTCTATGGAAGAAATTAAGCGCCGCACATTTATGAGATTGTCTTATTATACAGGCTAAAGGCTCCAACGTCAGAGCAAATAACAGTGGTGAGAGAGGGCATCCCTGCCGAGTGCCCCTGGTTATATGTATTGGGTCCGACGTATATCCCTCCACCCGCACTCGCGCCACTGGCCCAGCATACAACAGTTGCACCCAGTTAACAAAGAGGGGCGAAAAGCCCATTCTCTGTAAAACATAGAAAAGATAGCCCCATTCTATAGAGTCAAATGCCTTGGCGGCGTCAAGCATGATCGCCGCCGCTGGCAATTCAGGATTAAGAGTGTGGAGTGTGGCAAACAGCGTTCGCAGATTATGGGAAGTCGAGCGCTCTGGAATGAAGCCTGACTGGTCAGGCAGAACCAGTGATTGCATGAGCGGCTGGAGACGAGTAGCTAGGATCTCATGACAGCATGTCTTTGATGGCTTGCAACCTGATGGTAAACATTTCATTACTTCTCTTTGTGAAGGTTCTTAGTCTCTCATAGACAATTTACAAATGAAATGTTGAATGTTGCTCACATGCCGTATGACACATCCGGTCCCCTGAAGCTGAATAAGCCATTGTGCCTCCAGATTGCCGGTGCCACAGTCGTTTATTCCAGTCCCTCGCCTGCCCAGAATTCAAATGTTGCACACCCTACAGGCTTCAGTATGGATTACTTACAACCTCCAATTCAATAATTGGCAGCAGTGGCTGACAGGATAGCTCCCTTTAATCCTCGGCGGTTCAGGCAGCATTAAACAATAGTCGCTCCAAGTTTCACCCAGGAGCTGCCGAACTCGCGGCGGGTGCCATTCATCGCAGACGTGTGGGCAAAATCACGTTAAAATATTCAGGCTCCAAAAGATGCAAAGCACTCACGGGACACGTTTCCTCAGTGCTTATCGACTAGGCATTTGGCATTACACAGATTTTAAATGCACATTACCAAGATCTCATTGGAGGAACACAAAGTCATGGGCAGCGATGAAGGACGCCGAAATGCATTTGCTGAATAAATCCACCTGAAACGTGTCCCATGAGTGCTTTGCATCTTTTGGAGCCTGAATATTTTACCGTGATGTGAGCAACATTCAACATTTCATTTGTAAATTGTCTATGAGAGACTGAGAACCTTCACAAAGAGAAGTAATGAAATGTTTACCGTCAGGTTGCAAGCCATCAAAGACATGCTGTCATGGCCGCCAGGGAGAGAGGTATCATGACCTCAACCTAGTGAGTCCTTCGTCGCTGCCCATGACTTTGTGTTCCTCCAATGAGATCTTGGTAATGTGCATTTAAAATCTGTGTAATGCCAAATGCCTAGTCGATAAGCACTGAGGAAGGCTTGAAGCCGAAATGCATTTACTGAATAAATCCACCTGAAACGTGTCCCGTAAGTGCTTTGCATCTTTTGGAGCCTGAATATTTTAACATGATTTTGCCCACACATCTGCGATGAATGGCACCCACCGCGAGTTCGGCAGCTCCTGGGTGAAACTTGGAGCGACTATTGTTTAATGCTGCCTGAACCGCCGAGGTTCGAAGGGAGCTATCCTGTCAGCCACTGCTGCCAATTATTGAATTGGAGGTTGTAAGTAATCCATACTGAAGCCTGTAGGGTGTGCAACATTTGAATTCTGGGCAGGCGAGGGACTGGAATAAACGACTGTGGCACCGGCAATCTGGAGGCACAATGGCTGATTCAGCTTCAGGGGACCGGATGTGTCATGCGGCATGTGAGCAACATTCAAGATTTCATTTGTAAATTGTCTATGAGAGACTGAGAACCTTCACAAAGAGAAGTAATGAAATGTTTACCATCAGGTTGCAAGCCATCAAAGACATGCTGTCATGGCCGCCAGGGAGAGAGGTATCATGACCTCAACCTATTGAGTCCTTCGTCGCTGCCCATGACTTTGTGTTCCTCCAATGAGATCTTGATAATGTGCATTTAAAATCTGTGTAATGCCAAATGCCTAGTCGATAAGCACTGAGGAAGGCTTGACGCCGAAATGCATTTGCTGAATAAATCCACCTGAAACGTGTCCCGTGAGTGCTTTGCATCTTTTGAGCCTGAATATATATATATATATATATATATACATATATATATATATATATATATATATATATATATATATACACACACACACGCACACACCCCACACCTGCAATTTGCTAACACTCCTGCCTAAAAAAAAAAAAAAGTGCTTTGGCACACTTTTTATGATTTTTTAAATTTACCACTAGGATGGCCAGTTCATTACGAAGATGGTCTCCGACCCTCAACTTTTCACCTCTAAATCATTGATTTCAGGTCTGTTAGTCTAATCAATCCAATAGAAGCAATACAGACCTACAACAAACAGAATGGATTAGGCATGCACAACAAAGTCCAGGGCTGGAAATAGTGTCACTAATGAGATGGAGGGAGATGGTCATCCTATTAACTGCTTCAAGATGAAATATGCCATCTTGGAACAGTACATTAAAAAACAGAAGTACGCATGCACGTGAATGCATGATGGCACATGTTCATGCATATGTGGTGATGCTGTGGCCACTGTAGGGTGATTATGAATAGACTCAAATGCATGACAAAACATGCACAATGACGCGTGCACATGGATGCTTCATCACTCTGCGTTTTCTTTTCTTTATTTTGCCAATGCTGTTTGGCATCAGCAAACTAGCATTTTGTTATCTTTTGAACAGAATCAACAAAAAGCATTGGCAAAGCCACAAAGTTGGGAACGCGAGACCTATTGGCTTTGCCAAAATGTATTTTATATCGCTTTAGCAACCTTAATTATTAATTTTTGTAGTGCCCTATTGGATGTGGTCCTCCCTGCAGGGTCAACCTCAATTTTTTGCCTTCACCCCTCCTGTTTTCTGAACCCTATTTGTTGGCTTTTAGGAATCTCTGCACTTTACCACTGCTAACCAGCGTTAAAGTGCCTGTCCTCTCTCCTTTAAACATGGTATAATTGGCTTACACCCAATTGGAACATTTAATTTACTTGTAAGTCCCTAGTAAATTGACATGACAGCCTGTGTGTGGAGTATTAAACTGTCATTTCAACCTGGCAAAATAAACCATTTACCAGATCTTAACCTTCTTTTTTAATACATATAGGTTGCCTCTAGGGTAGGCCCTAAACAGCGAGTAAGGCAGAGGGCGCTGTATTTAAAAAGATGGACTTGTACTTATAAGTTTTACATGTCCTGGTAGAAAACTCTCAAATTCATTTTTCACTATTGCAAGGCCTTCCTCTCAAATAGTATAACATTGGGTTACCTTATTACATTTAATAAATGATAACTTTTTATTGGGAGCATGTAGGTGTCAGGGACTGTCCGGGACTATGCCGGGAACACAGTCAGGGACTTGGGCAAGGACTGAGAACTGGGTAGAAAACGTACACAGAAAGAGTAGTACAGCGCTGCCCAGGATCACACAGGAAGTCAGAGGAGAAAAAGGGATCCAATGGGGAAGCCTGTACGAGTGAACAAGATGGGTGAGACTCAGAAAGGACAGGCACTCATGAGGCGGCTCAGCATTCAGAATCACTCCACCCAGGACGGATGTGCAATACACTTATATATGAAACAACATTAACAATAAAGGGAATGTGGGGTAAAGCACTTGGGAGCTCCACACGGTAGACTGAAGCTCAGTAAGTTCCTCACCAACAATTGCTGTTACAGATACTGACTGCAAATACCCACATACAGGATATGCATGCAAAGGCAGGGTCTGTGGAGCGGATACCAATAGTGATACTATAAATGCAACTCAAAGACAATACTCACAGTGAACAAGAAACACCACCTAGGTAGTCAGCTGTGCCCACGGATCCTGGTGATCAAACAGGAACACGCAAGGCAGTAACAGCAAGAGGGTAGAACTAAACACAAGCACAATAGACAAGGAGCTAGTAAGGAGGAGTGCTTAACAGGAAAGGAAAGAAATCACAGGGCACACTTGGCAGAAAGCAAGTAACAAACATACAAGGTAATAGAAGCAAAACAGCAGAATAGAAAGACAGCAAACTAGGAACTGGAACCAAGGAAATGGGAAGAAAGGCAGGGACTGGAAAAGGATATACAGAAGGGGAGGCTACAAAGGTATACAAGAATGGCGCTGGTTCAGGAATCAGGAAAACAAAGTAGCACTGAAGGCAGTGCTGGAGCAGGAACAAGAATTGAGCAAAAGCTCAAGAGCCAAGGTAGCACTGCAGGCAGTGCTAGTTCAGGAATAGGAAATTACTATAGCTCAGGGGTCAAGGTAGCACTGCAGGCAGTGCTAGTTCAAGGTAACAGGAAATAGCTGCAGCTCAGAAAACAAGGAGTCAAGAGAGTACTGCAAGCATGTGCAAATCAGGAAAAAAAATAGCTGAAGCTCAGGAACAAAGAATAACTATAGCTCAGGAAACAAGGTAGCACTGCAGGCAGTGCTAATTCAGGCACAAGGAATAGCTATAGCTCAGGAATCAAGGAACAAGGATTAACTATAGCTCAGGAATCAAGGAATTTCAAAAAGCTCAGGAAACAAGGATCGGTCTCACCGGAACACAGCTGCAATGACCAACCTTGACCTGAAGGGAGCTGGGGCTTAAAAGAGCTCACAGTAATCACATGCATCAGGTGTGAGCAGGCTAGCAGCAGCCAGCCACTGGTGAGCTGAATTCCTCCACCCATCCTTGGTCTGCAGGGGTGGAGACAAAGCAGTGAGCAGGGAATTCTAGGTAATGGAGTTTCCGGCATGAGCAGGCTGGCTTCCACAAAACCCGGCATGTATTGGGAATGGATGGCCATTTCCAAGTAGAGTCCAAATGGCTGGAAGTCAGTATGTACATGAAGGGGAGGGTCTGGAAGCTTATTCGAACACTGGAGAGTCCCACAGTTCAGCCCCCTGGTGGTGGACACGAGAACGCAGGGAGCAAGCCGTGACAGTAGGAAAGTCATGTTTGGTGTCTGAGGAATTGTCATTTAAAACCCCCTTTAGTGGTAAAGTCAAATTTTAAGTCAGAATTTTGGAAATACCATTTTTCGAAAGTTTGCATTTTCTTGTCCTAACCATTTGGTGCCTGCAGCCCTGGGTCACATGGCTAGGTATAGTTGGCAGTTGCCCTTTGTGCATTCCTCCCAGACAGCATCACAGTAGAGGTGCTTTATTTATGAACCCGTCCCCTTCCCACAAAAAGGCCCTTCCTCAAGCCAAGAAGGCTTTTCATTGTGTCACGCGTAGACGTGGCCGGTAAGCACAAATACAAGGTATTTCTTTTCCTAGATTTCAAATTTCACTATTTATGACTGTGAGTATACTCGTACCTGAATGTGCACTGTAGCGCGAATCTCAATGTCAGAGTGCTTTCAGTGTGACGAGTCGCCGTGATCACAGTAAAAAGAAAAATATTCTTGTGCATTGTGCGCCTCAATCTATCGTACGCCACAGGGCCCAATTACGTTTTCTTTTACACCACAACAGAGGAGAAATACTACAATAAAAGAACATGGTTGTGGGGTTTTCATGCCAGGTGGCTGTTCTTTTACTGTATTATTTCCCCTCCGCAGTGGAGTAAATGAATCTTTAATCAGCTACATGGCGCACGCTAGATTGAGGCGCACAGTGCACAAGAGTTTTTTTTTTCTTTAACAGCGACAAGATCTCCCTAGATGAGATCTTGTCACTATAGAAATCCCTCTCAGTCAGGAAGTGGTTGCTGACTGAGCAGAGATTCCACTATCATGTGTACAGCTATGGAATGTCAGAAGGCTACCGCAAAGGGGCAACATGTTGAATTGTAAGAGCGACGAGACTCTGACTTGGTAACTTTATCCAGAGCTGGCCTCCAATCTCTGATAGAGGAGAAAGTTTAATCTGCTTTGGATGAGCCTGCTCTAATAAAGCAGACAATGGAAGACCGTTATGGTGAGGAGGACACTGGCCCAAAGGACAGGTGTGTACAGGGAATACATTTCCAACATATGCTCATGCTCATCCATATTAAAGAAGTCCTGGGAATTGAACCTTAACCACCCCAGAAGAAGGTTTTTTAATGCAATATGAAGAGTACCATTTTGAGCAGATGCCCATTCATGCTCTGAGGAAAATGGTGCTAAAAAGAGAGGAGATATGTAGACAAATCAACAGTTCCACGTTTCCTAAATAAAAGATATTCGCTGGAAAAATTTGGTGAATTCCATACTCTCTAGTATGGTAACCCCGTCTTTGTTGGCTTCAGAGGAAGCATTACTAGTTGATCCTGGCGACAAAGAAGTGGAGAGTGCCTTAAGAAGGGTATATGCGGCTACAGATTTCGCTATTAAAACAAGTGCGTATGCAGTGTATACATCACAAACCATGTTGAAAGATTTCCAAACCCTTTTAGATTGTTTGGAAGCAAAGGAAGATCCCACATCAATCCTTGTGAACATGAAGTTGTTGGCGAAATTCCTATTGGATACTACTTTTTGATCATTTGTGGAATGCATCAACGGGGCAGCCGTATCAGTTGCAGTAAGAAGATCACTAAACTTTGGAAACCAGAAGCTGCCCAGAGAGCGCCTATCCAGAAACTTCCCTTTTTGAGTCAGAAATCGTTTGGAGAACTCAACCATCTGGTTCAAAAAAGAAAATGCTACAGCCATTTTAGCCTTTTTCTGCAAGAACACGTTTTTTAAAAGGAAGATGGGCACAAACAACCCAGAATACACGTCCCTTTTGTGGCCGGGCCCGAGGTTGGGGGGCTGCACAGAGTAACAAAACCCAACACCAAGTGCCACAAGCCCAAGGTCAAAAATCCTGACTATATTGGTCGGGGCAAGGCTTCTCAAATAACCAACAAATGGGCTCCATCAATTGTAATGGATGGCTATTCTACAGAACTGCAAAAACAGTCTCAACAAACATTCAGAGAAACACCAATACCAAAGGATGTACTAAAAAAGAAATCCCTTCTTAGGCGAGGGGAGACTCAGTCATTGAAAGAAGCAATGTCAGAAGTACCCGTGCCAGAGAGGGGTCAGGGTTTTTATTCTTTTCCGTTTCTGGAATCAAAACCAGATGGGACATTCAGACCAGTCATGGATTTGAAAGGACTAAATCGTTTTGTAATCAAAACAATGTTTTGTAATTGCCCCAGCTGGTGGGTGTTACCTCTTCCTCATGCACACTGTGATGTACTCCCCTCTCTAATGTCAGGATACTAGGCTTTGAGGATCCTCAGTTTCTCACTAATAAGTATTACTTGTTACAGAGCTCTCACACTGTTCTATTGTTGTTCCTATGCCCCCGTTACCCTCTTTCCCTCTTCCACACCTTTCCCCTACCCCCAGCTTCCATGACTGTCCATAGTTCAGTTGCACATAGGGTTACCTACTATACAACATACATCTGTTAAGTCAAACTATGTATATCACGATACTGTATTCTGCATGCAACTGCCATATATTTGTATCTTGTCACCTCTGGTTGATCTTATTGTTAATAAAAATATATATTTTTAAAAATGTCTTGAATGTTGACTCTCCAGGAGGTGATTACAGTGCACTCAGAAGGAGATTGGTTGCTGACTAAAGATCTCAAGGACACGTCTTTTCAGGTGCCAATTCACACCACATGTCAACTCCTCCTGTAATTCCCATTAGCAGGCGCTCATAACCAGTTTGCCTCACTACTGCTTGGCTTAACAACTTCATCAAGAATATTTACAAATGTAATGCCTCCAGTAGTGACTCTTCTGCATTTGCAAAGAGTTCAACTTTTACTTTACTTACACAATTGGTTAATTGTCTCCTCTTGTCTACCAAAGGCGAAACGCGATGTGGAGAAGGTGGTAACTTGTCTCAAAGGCATGGTGTTTCTTCTCAACTTCAAGAAATCTCACCTGGAGCCATCTCACCAGAGATTTTTCATTGGTGTTCTTTTTGACACCATGAAAGCAAGAGTATTCCTGCCGCAATCAAGGATCCAGCTATTGCAGACTGCTGCGAAAAATCTTCTTTCCTGTCAGGGATCCTCGACAAGAAACCTTTTGAAGGTCCAAGGTCTAATGCTTCTCAAAACATGCTCACTCTGCAAATTCTCCTCTGAAGTCTGGGACTTGCTCAATACCAACACACCCGACCTTCTCTTCCTAACGGAAACCTGACTGATCCTGGGTTAGGCCCCTGACATCACCACAGCTATCCTGGCGGGATACAAGATCACACACCAGAACCGCCCCCACAAACCAGGTGGAGGACTCGCCATCATCCACAAGAACACCATCAACTGCTCCACCTTCTCAGATACCAATACCCTCTTCATGGAACACATGCACTTCAAGAAACAAACAGACATGAAAACAACCTTCAAGGGAACCCTCGCCTATCGACCGCCCGAACCCTGGACCAACTTCTGCAACCACATCACCGACTTCATCGCACCCCTCTCCATCAAGTTGAATGACTACATTCTCCTCAGCGACCTCAACTTTCACCTAAATTACACCATGGACCCCAACACCACAGCCCTGCTTGAAAGCCTGAACAACTTTGGACTCACCCAGGGTAGGAGGCTGGCTTAGTACATGGTGCACATTTAAGTGACGCACCTTGCACTAATCGAGGCAACCCTTATGGTGATTTTAGTGATCTTTGATAACCTTTGAAAGCTCTCAACGTGGTAGCTGTGGAGAGCAGCCTTCAGGCTTATCTTGAAGGAGTGATAAGCAGCTTGTTTTACCAGGTTAATCTTGTAGTGTAGGTTAAACGAAAAAGAACAACACAGTGTATATATAAAAATATGCCTATTTATTACACAACACTCACTTACACATTGGTATATCTCCTACCCGGAGATATAAACACAAATACACAATAATACTTTAATTGCAAGTAAGCACAAAATTCAGTGGTCTCCAGGGGGAGACCAAACCATATACTAAAAAAGTAGAATGAGAACAGTGACCGAAGTCGGGACTTGGACCAGGAGACTCAGAGGAACTGGGAACACAAGGAACCACCCAAGGTAAGTACCCAGGAACACCGCGGAGGCTGTGTGCAGAGTGGCAACACAGCCGTCTGTCCAATAGAAGTCAACGGGGAAGTCTCGGTTGCAGTTTTGAAGAAGAAGGACCCTTGCCAGTGGACCCTGAAGAAACCCTGTGGAAGACAGAAGGTTGGAGAGTCACCCCACCCATGGATACCCCAGGAACCAGGATACCTACACCAGGGAAGCCGGTGCATAGGTGCGAAGTGATGTCGGAAACTGCCGTAGACCACAATGAAGGACTTCAGGAAAGATGCAGCTGGAGTAGACTGTGCAAGAGTCCGGTGGAATCCAAGTGTGGATTCTTGAAGTGAAGAACCTGGAAGCAGAGGGGACAGAGTCTATGCCACTCGGAGGTGACCAGGAGGCACAGAAGAGCAATGCCCACCAATGTATGATGGTTCAGAAGTGTTGATGGTAACCTTGCCCCTGCAGCTGTGAGGACCAGGCGTCTCTGAGGAAGACCAGGAGCCTAACACAAGCTGTCACACGTCAGAAGTTGAGAACCAAGGGGTCACTGTCTGGTGGGAGCACCAACAAGCCTTGGCAGCTGCAACAGGCTTGGAAACCAAAGAAGGAGCAACGTTGGAACCAGCAAGGTCCAAGGGACTCTCCACAAGCAGGAGAGTCAGAGCAGGCCCGAGCAAGCAGGGGAGTCCACAGAAGCAGGAATAGGCCCTCAGGAGGACCCACAGGCCAAAGGCACAGGAGTCGCAAGAGGACCTCAAGCAGCTCACCAAGAAGGAAGGCCCACGGTGCAACGGATGCGGTGAGGACACTGTACTTGGCAGGAGAGATGCTGGAGCTTCTTGTAGCCCGAAGATCTCTGGAGTGCAGAGCCAACAAGTCTTGGCAACGGCAAGTCGACGAGGTGCCCAGGGGTTTGGTCCCAGTGGTTCCGACAAGGGATGCTGGCCTCAAAATTGCGGAGAGGACAGGTCAGGTCTCGAGGGAGTTGCAGAACCACCACTTGTGTTGCTGAGCCTTTCGAAGTCCGTGGGAGGTCAGGAGCAGCAGACCGGTCAGCTTTGTTGCGGTGCCTGCAGATGTAGGGGAGTGACTCCTTCAATCCAAGGGAGATTACTTCGGGTGTCCTTGATTCCCACAGGTCTATTGAAAATCCTGGAAGAAGCAGCGACACAGACGACGAAGAAGACTTGTAGAACAGTGAGACCAGGAGCAGCAGGAATCTTCCTTGTTGCAGTCTCGCTTCCAGGCACAGTCCAAGTTTCCAGATGGTCGAAGAGTGACGTGGTTTCAGGCTTTCAGTCTTGTCCACGACGAATCTGAAGAATCACCCACAGGTAAGCCCTTATGTACCTTAGGGAAAGGGTTGGAACAACTCAGGGATCCCTCCCAGAGGAGGGGCTGGACAGAGGGGAGGATACTCCCATGTCCATTGTCCAGTTTCACGCCAGAGCAGGAACCAAGGGCACCCCTGAACTGGTTCAAATTGGAGTATGCAAGGAGGGCACCAAATGTGCTTTCAAAGCAGTCTGGTGGCGTTGGCAAATGCCCCCACCCCAGCCCAATACACTAAGTCCTGTATGGGAGGTGGTCACACCTATCTGTGACAGGAAACCTATTGTTCTACCTTCCCCTGCTCGAGCTTGGCTCAGCAGCAGGAGGGCAGAATGGTGTCTGTGGTCAGCAGCAGCACTTGGTGTCAGACCCTGAAAGGCTGTATCCGGGAGTACAATGGGGTAGCCTAAGGGAGCCCCCCCTCCATAGTACATGGGATTATACTTCCAACACTGGAATCGGTGTTGGGGTATGATTCCAACATGTTTGATACCAAACATTATTCGGTTCCGTGCAGCCACTATATAGTTGGACATCTTATAATGACTGATGTCCACTATATGTATCAAAATGGCTGACCGCACTTACAAAGCCTGGAAAATCGACTCTGGAGTTAGTAGGGGTGTCCTGCTCAGGCAGGGGCAACATCATATTCATAACAAAGCACCTAGCCTTCAGGACTGAAAGGCCTGCCATAGGGGTGACTTATAGCTTTTTAGTGTAGTGACCTCAGATATAAGGAAACTTATACCTGCTGTGAGAGGTGCAAGCATCAGCTAACACAGGCTGCAATGGCAGGCCTGTAGTCACAGTTTGAGTGGTCTCTCATGGGTGGCACAATACATGCTGTAGCACATGGGAGACCCCTGCCTGGTGTACCTATGCCCTGGGTACCTTAGTACCATATACTAGGGACTTACAAGGGCACACCAGTAGCTAATTGTGGAGGTACAACAGTACTTACCATGGTCACATTTATGGAGGAGGCACAGTGACGGGGTCCTGATTAGGAGGATCCCAGTCAGACTAGTCAAAAACACATACTGACTCCAGCACAAAGTGGGGGTAACCATCAAAGCAGATCCTACTTTCCTACCCCCAGCACTCCAGGGCCCAACACACACAGCAGGATACACCCTGGACCCCATCTTCACATCCAACAACAAAAACTCCGTCATCCACCTCTCACCTGGTCAGACCACTCCATCATCCACTTCGAAATGACCACACACAAGATCACCCCAGCAGAAAGTCTGGGCGCACCCATCTGCAGTTGGAGCAAAGTAACTTAAGAAGACTGGATCAGAACCCTCCAAACAAAACCACCTAGCCTCACAGGCAGCCTCAACAACCACACAAAGAATTTCAATACCTGATTACAGATTGCGGCAACACGCTCACACCCCTCAGAACCTCTAACAACAGAAGAAGCAACAAACAAGCCAGCTGGTATACAGACGACCTCAAGGAGTCCAAGCCCCACTTCAAGCAACTCGAGAGGAGATGGAGGACCAATGCAAGGCTGCTTTCAAACGCTACCACCACCAACTGAGGGATGCCAAGAAAAGCACTCTGGCGCTCAGAATCGAGTCAAGCTCCAACAACTGCAAGGAACTCTTCACCATCGTCAAGGAGTTCTCCAACCCTGCAGCAGCAACCAACTCAATCACCCCATCTCAAGAGCTCATCCCTGGTGGTCTAGTGGTAGAGTGTCACTGCTCTGCTGCTTGGCTGCCCTTCTGTCTATCTTTTTCTGCTTTTCTCTGCCTCTTTTTCTTTTTCTCCTGCTTCTGTGTTTTTTTTGTTACTTTTCTTTCCTTTTCCTGTGTTTGTTTGCTTCTTCATCGCCTTTGCCGCTGCAATCCCCTGTGGCCCTGCGTCCCTCCTGTGACCTTTCCCGCTCCCCAAGTTTCCCGCCTCCCAGCTGTCCAGCCCCCCTCCGGCAGCACTAATTAATGGTGGCCGCTGCGCAGTGAAAGTGCAGTCCACTGACCTTCTAGTGGACTGCTCCCTCCGCTGCACAGCTCCACCTGGTAGCTGCTGCTGCTGCTGCTGTTGCCCCCGTCGCTGCTGCTGACCCGTCCTGCCTGCACCTCATCCCTAGTGGTCTAGTGGTAGAGCGTCACTGCTCTGCTGCTTGACTGCCCTTCTGTCTCTCTTTTTCAGCTTTTCTCTGCATCTTTTACTCCTGCTTCTGCCTTTTTTGCTTTTCTTTCCTTTTCCTGTGTTTTTTGCTTCTTTGTCGCCCTTGCAGCTGTGATCCCCCGGGGCCCCACCCCCTCCCCGCGTTTCCCGCCTCCCAGCTGTCCAGCCCCTCCGCAGCACTACTTAATGGGGGCCACTGCGCAGCCGCACGCAGCGGGCGCATCAAAGGCAAGCCCATCTGCACCTGTCATCACCTGGACCACGCCCAGCGCCAGGGACCCTGGTTCTTGGACCTTCCACTGCTACGACACCAGCACCCTCCTCGCCTTCAACTCAGGAAGCCCCGCTGCCTGCCACCTGGCGTCACCGAAGGAGATCCAAGGACCCTTCTGCCGGAACTGCAGCCACACCTTCACCCACACCAACACGCCAGCTCCTCTAGCTGCCCAGCCGACCAACAGTGCACCCGACCGGCTCAACTGCATCCTCCGCAACATGCGCTCCTTCCACAAACACGCCACAGAAATCTGGGACCTCCTCAACGACGCCTCTCCCGACATTGCCTTCTTCATGGAAACCTGGACCAACCCCTGCTCTGGACCGGACATCTCCACCGCCATCCCCGACAGCTACAAAATCACCCGCAAGGACCGCGCCGACCGACTAGGAGAAGGCATCGTCCACAAGAACACTCTCCGACTGACCACTTACTCGAACGACCCAATGACAGCCATGGAATACCTCCACCTCCACTTCCAGATCCAGACCAACCCCAACACCACCCTCCGCGGCACCCTCGTCTACAGGACCCCCGCCCTTCACCGACACCATCATAGACCTCATCGCACCCCAAGCTCTCGCATCCACCAATTACATCCTACTCGGAGACCTCAACTTCCACCTAGATAACCCCAGTGACCAGAACACGGCTTCCCTACTGAAAAACCTCATCAACATCGGACTCAAGCAGCCGATCCACACTGCTGGACACACGCTCGACCCCGTCTTCTCCGCCAGCGGGAACATCACCTACAATCACACCACCGAACTCCTCTGGACTGACCACCACTGTGTGCATTTTGCCTTCACCACTCCCACCGTTCAACACCGCCCTCACCGCCCCCTTCGTAGCTGGAACAAGGCCACCCAAGAACTTCTCGTCGACTTCCTCATCACGACCACACCGCAAACATGAACAAACGCCAACACCGCAGCACGCAACCTTCACTGATAAACCTCCAACTGCTCCAGCACTCTGGCACCCCTCAAGAAGACACCAGGCAAGCAACACTCCAAGAAAGCCAGCTGGTTCACTCACGCCCTCCACGAGTCCGGACGCACCTGCAGACGACTCGAGAAGGGATGGAGGAACAACAAAACCCCGGAAACCCACGCAACCTTTAAAACCGCCGTCAACGCACACCACTTTCTCCTCAAAACCACAAAGAAAACGTCCCTCCCAAACAGACTCAACGCCAACGCACACAACAGCAAAGAACTCTTCGCCATCGTCAAGGACTTCGCCAGGCCCAACAGCGAGACCACAGACGTCCCACCCTCCCAAGACCTCTGCTACAAACTCTGCACCTTCTTCCACCACAAGATCAGGCAGATCTACGACAGCTTCGACACCCAAGACCCTGCCACAGCGCCCGCCACCACCGCACGCAACCACGCCGCATCTCAACAGATCGTGCTCAACTGGCCTCCACTCACCACAGATGACACATTCAAGACCTTGAAGAGCATCCACTCCGGAGCCCCATAGGATCCTTGCCCTTATCAATTCTTCCATAGAGCAGCCGCCTCCATTGCCCCCGAGCTTCGCCGCTCCATCAATACCGCCACCTTCCCCGATGACTGGAAACACGCTGAGATCAACCCCCTGCTGAAGTAGCCGTCTGCCGACCCGACAGATCTCAAGAACTTCAGACCCATCTCCCTCTTCCCCTGATCAGTCAAGGTCATCGAAAATGCTATCAACACCCAACTCTCCAAGTTCATCGAAGAGAACCACGTCCTAGACTCCTCCCAATTCGGCTTCCGAACTAACCACAGCACCGAGACTGCACTCATTGCCCCCACCGACGAAATCCGCTCTCTCCTTGACCAGGTTGAAACCGCTGCCCTCATCCTACTGGACCTCTCGGCTGCATTCAGCACTGCCTCCCACCACGCCCTGATCATGAGACTCCACAACGCCGGCACCCGTGACAAGGCACTGGACTGAATCCACTCCTTCCTTACCGGCTGAACACAGCAAGTCAGACTACCACTGTTCATCTCAGAACTTACTGGGATCAGCTGCTGAGTGCCCCAGGGCTCCTCCCTGAGCCCCACCCTCTTCAACGTCTACATGGCCCCCCTCGCGGTCATCGTCAGAACCAAGGTCTCCTACGCCGACGACACCCAGCTGATACTCTCCCTCACCAACGAACCCGCAGCCGCCAGAATGAACTTTCACAGCGGAATGAAGGCTGTTGCCACTTGGATGAAAGACAGCTGCCTGAAGCTCAACTCAGACAACACCGAAGTACTCATCCTGGGACCCGCCCCTTCAGCCTGGGATGACTCCAAGTGGCCAACCGCAATAGGAACCTCTCCCACTCCTACGTACCACGCACGCAACCTCTGCATCATACTGGACTCATCGCTTACAATGAACCGCCAAATCAACGCAGTATCCTCATCCTGCTTCCACACGCTCCGCCTGCTTCGAAAGACATTCAGATGGATCCCCACAGAATCCATAAAGACGGTCACCCATGCACTCATCACCAGCAGACTTGACTATGGCAACGCACTCTACACCGGTGTCACCCAGAAACAGCTCAGGAAACTACAGAACATCCAAAACGCCGCAGCCAGACTAGTCCTCGACATCCCCCGCCGCAGCCACATAACACAACACCTCCGACAATTCCACTGACTCCCAATCAACAAGAGAATCACCTTCAAGCTCCTCACACATGCCTACAAAGCTCACCACGATGCAGGGCCAGCAGATCTGAATCACCACCTTGCATTCCACGTACCCACTAGACAACTTCGCTCTGCCCGACTTGTCCTGGCCACCGTCCCACAGATTCATAAGACCAAAACCGAAGGAAGATCCCTCTCCTACCTCGCCGCCAAGACCTGGAACACCCTGCCCCTCCACCTCAGGCAATCCCAATCACTGACCCAATTCAGCCCAGATGGATTAGCAGCACCCTCCCCCCCTTTCAGCGCCTTAAGACCCTCACGGGTGAGTAGCCACGCATATACAAACTCCTGATTGATTGATTGATTGATTAGCTCAGCAGTGACCTCTCCAACTTCTTCAACAGCAAAATCTCAAAAATCTACAACAAGTTTGCCCCTCAGCCAAATACAACTAAGCTCCTCGAGCAGGCAACCTCCACTACCAACTCAGACCACCTCCTCACCAACTGGAAACCACTCTTCAACGCCTTTATGAAGACCATGTTTCTATGGATCGATGCCTCCATCATATCTACAACTTAGGAGGACCTTGATCAGCCCAGCATTCACATCAATTATCAACACCTCCATCACAAATGCCGCTTTTCCAGAAAGGTGGAAACACGCAAAAACCATTGGCCGACCCCAGCATACTCAGCAATTACTGGCCCATCTCACTCATGCCTTTTCCAGCTAAGGTTATAGAGAAAACAACCAACAGGCAACTTTCAGACCACCTCAAACTCCACTGGCTCCTCAACAGCATTCAGTCTGGATTCTGCACTAAACACAGCACTGAAACAGCCCTCATTACAGCCACTGACAACATTCAAACCATCCTTAACCAAGGAGAATCAGCCACCCTCATCCTCCTTGATCTCTCTTCAGCCTTTGACACCGTCTCCCACCACTCACTCATCAAGAAACTCTACCACATAGGAATACAAGGACCAGCACTCAAGTGGATCTTCTCCTTTCTCACAAGAAAAACCCAAAGACTGAGACTCTCTCCATACACCTCGGAGCCCAGAGACCTCATCTGCGGGAGTCCCACAAGGTTCTTCCCTCAGCCCCACTGTTGGACCTGGCCCTTTTTGCAAGGTTATCCCCAAACCTTTTGCCTTCTTCCTCCTATTTTTCTGGACCTCTTTTTGTTGGCTTTAGGACTCTGGGCACTTTACCATTGCTAATCAGTGCTAAAGTGCATGTGCTCTCTCCTTTAAAACATGGTATGATTGGTTTACATCAGTTTGGCATATTTAATTTACATGTAAGTCCCTTATAAAGTGGTATCCCATATACCCAGGGCCTGTAAATTAAATGCAACTCGTGGGCCTGCAGCGCTGCTTGCACCACCCACAGAAGTAGCCTTTCAAACCTGTCTCAGGTCTGCCACTGCAGGGCCTGTGTGTGCAGTTTACTGCCACATTGACTTGGCATTTAAAACTACTTGCCAAGCCTTAAACTCCCTTTTACTACATATAGGTCACCCCTAAGGAAGGCCTTAGGTAGCCCTATGGGCAGGGTGCTGGGTAAGTAAAAGGTAGGACGTGTGCCTTTATTGTGTCAATTCCTGGTAGTGATAAACAGCCTATATGGTTTCTCACTACTGTAAGGCCTACTCCTCTCATATGCTAACATTGAGAATTCCCTTATATGTACTTAAGTGGTAATTCCTGATCTGAGAGGAGTGGCAATACATTGTTTGGTATTTTTGGAATAGTGGTGATAAATCCTGCTTTCTGGTGAAGGTGGATTTCACATTACTATTTTTGAAATGACACTTTTAGAAAGTGGGCCTTTCTCTGTGCTTATAACTCCATGTGCTTTGCAGCCTGACCCCAATCCACGTCTGGGCCTGGTTGACAGCAACACTTTGTGCATACTTTCCAGACAGCCATCACCCAGGGAGGGTTGGGTGTGACAGAGTTGCATCTACATTCATCTGCATACTGATCGTCATCCTGGACTGGGAGAGAGCTGATTTCGCCCCTACTGTACGTCTGGAGCCAGGACTGATTTAAAAGGGGGTGTTGTGCACTTCTAAAGGTTCTTTAGAAGTTCCCCCTAGATCAATGACATTTTGAGTATAAGTACTGGGGATTTTAGACACTGCGTGGGACCTGTAACCAGACGCTGTCGGCTCTACATGCTGCACATTGCCAGAAGGAACTGCTGTGCTACCAGGAGGAACTGCCACTTTACTAACCATTTGCTGTGTTGTCCTGCTGCTTGCTGTGGGCTGAGCTGCAGGAGGGACTGCCACTCTTTGACCTGTTTCTGTGTTGCCTGCTGCCTTGCTGCTTTTGTACCCCCCCCCCCTCCAGTGCTCTCCAGGCGCTGATGGCCTTGCCTACCCTCCCCCTGTTCATTTGAGGGGTTTTCAGGGTTTAGCAGGATCCCATTCGAACCACCTGGAAATTGGCTATGGGACTCATGAGTCCGGCCACCCTATACTTTTCCATCAGCCGCCTTGAGCACTCTGGTGTAAGGAAGGTGCGTGTGGAGCACTTTCCCTTTCAACAAGACGTTGCTGGGATCAGCGGATGTTGCGACTGCGCATGGTGAGCGCATTGGGCCAAGAAGAATCAGCACGTGCTGAGCGTTGTTATCCCCATGCTCTCTGAGTTGTAAGACTGGGTGTGTTGGTTACCGCAGTGGAGAGAGGGGCCGGGCGCTGCTGGGTACCGTAACCCCGTGGCCATCAAGGAGAGAGCAGCCCAGCTGCCATCCCAGCGGGGGGGTTGGCTCCTTAGGTGGCACCGCCCTGAAAGATCGAGGGATGTCTCTTGCGGCCGCAGCTGGCTCCAATCTTTGTTTGCAAGCGGCATGGCTACGTGACACCAGAGGAGGTCTCCGACGTCGCTGCCCTGATCAAAAGAAGCCACGGGTGCTCAGGAAGAAGATTATCTTGTTGCTGGTGCTGCACCGCGCGTTCGCGGGCAGCTGGCTTTTTCACTTTGGAGGTCTTGCGCGTGCCCGTAAGCTAATCCTTCCCCCCACTGGATTCCGCAGTGTGTGAGTGCCCCCCCGCTGGTGCACATAGCTGGGGGCACTGTATCTTGGTTTTCAGGATGGGGTGGACCCTCGATGCAGGCCCCCGATTTCCCTTAGAACTTTATTGCATAACCTGTAATTAAAGCACAGGTGCGCTGTATCTCTGTGTTGACGACAATTTGGGGGCATTCACGATCTACTGTGTTTTATGCCCTCAGTGTTTACTATGGTATGTCGCTATATGCCCTGCATTATCAGGATAACGAATACTGTTACAAGACTTGCATAATATGCACAGTAATGTTATTTCATGATGTTTGCAACATATCAGTCGTTCTTTTATTGTACTCATTGTGATGTTTTGGCAATTGCCTAGTTGGCAAAGTAACTATTGGTTCATGTTGTTTTGGTCTATGTTTTATGGACAATATATGATATATTTTTATGCAATCCTGGGTGGAACCTCTTTTGTGGTGTATTCATTGTGTTACTGGTGTGAGTGTGTTGCGCAAGGCTTTACACATTGCCTCTGTGGATAAACCTGACTGCTCTTGCCAAGCTACCAAGGGGGTGAGCACAGGTTATCTTTGGTGTGTAACTGACTTGCCCTAACTAGAGTGGTGGGTTCTGTCTGGCTTAGGTGCATACCCTAGCCAAGTGGAAACCTCGTTTCTAACACCCGCACTATTCAACGTATACATGACAACCCTCAGAGACATCGTCATATTTCATGTTATGAACATAGACTCCTACGCCGACAACACTCGCCTCATCCTATCCCTCACTGATGAGACAAACGCCACCAGAATAAACTTCACCAATTGCATGGTCAGCGTAGCATCCTGGGTGAAAAACAACTGCCGGCAACTCAACACCAACAAAACTGAAGTGCTGATATTCGGGAACAAGCCTTCACCCTGGGGTGCATTCTGGTGGCCCACAGAACTAGGCCCCACACCTACACCCACAGACAACACCAAAAATCTTGGACTCATCCTAGACAACAAGCTCACTATGTCAAGGCAAGTCAACGCCCTCTCCTCCTCCTGCTTCCTCATCCTGTGCATGCTACGCAAAATCTTCAAGTGGCTCCCAAACAAAAGGTGGAGCACCGTCACACAAGCACTCATCACTAACAGACTGGACTACGGCAACACACTCTATGCTGGAATCCCAGCCCACCTCCTGCACAGACTCCAGACCATCCAGAACGCCACCACCAGACTCATCCTGGACCACCCACAAAACACCCACATCACCCCACACCTCGGAGAGCTCCAGCGGCTCCCTGTCCGGAAAAGATGCTAATTCAAACTCCTCACACACGCTTTCAATGCTCTACACAACATCTGACCCTCCTACCTAAACCATTGCCTACACTTCCACCAACTAGCAAGACAGCTCCAAGCAGCATCCTGCTTACTCGCACACATACTCCGCATCAACAGAGAGCAAAATTCCGATTACTCAGTCTCTACACTGGTCGTTAAGTGCAGAAATTTTACAAATCAATCAATTAGGGGAATTGTAAGTGCGCTACTCACCCGTGAGGGTCTCAAGGTGCTGAGGGGGGGGGGTCCGCAGATCTGTTTAGCCGAAGAGCCAGGTCTTGAGGGTCTTCCTGAAGGTGTTCAGGGAGGGGGCGCGTCTGATGTTTGCCGGTAGCTCGTTCCAGGTCTTGGCTGCAATGTGAGAGAAGGATCTTCTGCCTGCTCTGGCTCTGTGGATGCGCGGGGTTTCGGCCAGTGCGAGGTTGGAAGATCGGAGGTTTCTTTTGGGTATGTGGAAGTTGATTCTGTCGTTGAGGTATTTGGGTCCGTTATTGTGTAGGCATTTGTAGGCGTGAGTGAGGATTTTGAAGGTGACTCTTTTCTCCACGGGGAGCCAGTGGAGTCTTCGTAGGTGTTGGCTGATGTGTTCGTGCCGGGGGATGCCAAGGACGAGTCTGGCGGCGGTGTTCTGTATTGTCTGGAGTTTGCGGAGTAGGGACTTGTTGATGCCGGCAGAGAGTGCGTTTCCATAGTTCAGTCTGCTGGTGATGAGTGTGTGGGTGACTGTCTTCCTTGACTCAGGGGGGATCCATTTGAAGGTCTTGCGGAGGATGAGGAGGGTGTTGAAGCAGCTGGAGGAGACGGCGTTGACCTGTCACTTCATGGTGAGTGATGAGTTGAGTACGATGCTGAGGTTTTTGGCGTGGTCTGAGGGGGTAGGTGGGCTTCCGATGGCGGTCGGCCACCAGGTGCTGTCCCATGCTGAAGGGGTGGTGCCGAGGACGAGGAGCTTCAGGCAGCTGTTGGTCATCCAGACTGCGACGTCTTGCATTCCTTTCTGGAAGTTGAGTTTGGCGGTGGTGGGGTCTTTGGTGAGGGAGAGGATGAGCTGGGTGTCGTCAGCGTAGGATACGATGTTGAGGCCGTGTTTTCGGACGATGGCTGCGAGGGGGGCCATGTAGATGTTGAAGAGGGTCGGGCTCAGTGATGACCCCTGTGGGACTCCGCAGGTGATTTTCGTGGGGTCGGAGAGGAAGGGTGACAGCCTGATCCTTTGGCTTCTTCCGGTGAGGAATGATCGGATCCAGTCCAGGGCTGTTCCTTGTATGCCTGCGTAGTGTAGTCTGGCGACTAGTGTGCGTTGGGAGACGGTGTCAAAGGCTGCTGATAGGTCGAGTAGGATGAGGGCTGCGGAGTGGCCTTGGTCCAGGAGGGTGCAGATGTCGTCTGTGGCGGCGAGGAGGGCGGTCTCTGTGCTGTGGTTGCTTCCGAATCCGGATTGGGACGGGTCGAGGACGGCGTTCTCTTCGATGAATCGTGTCAGTTCCCTGTTGACTGTTTTCTCTGCAACTTTGGCTGCTATGGGGAGGAGCGAGATGGGCCGATAGTTCTTGAGGTCGGTGGGGTCAGCTGTGGGCTTCTTGAGCAGGGGTCTGACTTCTGCGTGCTTCCAGTCATTTGGGAAGGTGCCTGTTTTGAAGGCGGTGTTGATGGTGCGTTATAGTTCGGGTGCGATGGCAGCCGCGGCTCTGTGGTAGATGTGAGGGGCGCAGGGGTCGGTGGGGGCCCCCGAGTGGATGCCTTTCATGGTCGAGGCAGTGTCTTTGGCCGTGATCGGTGTCCAGTTGGAGATGGTGGGCTGGCTGGTGTCCCTGGGGGTCGGGGGGACGTCTGTGGCGCCTGGTGGATGGTCGATGAAGTTGTCGTAGAGGTTTTTGATCTTGAGGTGGAAGTAGGTTCCAAGCTTGTTGCAGAGGTCTTGGGATGGGGTGATGTCTGTGGCTTCACTGCATGGGTTGGTGAATTCTTGAATGACACTGAAAAGTTCCTTGGAGTTGGTGGAGTTGGCGAGGATTTTGTTGTGGATGAAGTTCCTTTTGGTGGCTCTGATTTGCTTGTGGTAGTCTGTCATGGCGTCCTTGTAGGTGGTGTGGTTTTCGGCTGTCTTGGTGTTTCTCCAGTTCTTCTCCAGGCGTCTGCAGGTGCGCCTGGCTTCTTGGAGAGCGGTAGTGAACCAGGCGGCTTTCCTGGGGCGTTGTTTGTCGGGGTTGCGTAGCGGGGCGAGCTCGTCTGCGCAGTTGGAGATCCAGGTGTGGAGTTCTCTGGCTGCGTCGTTTGCGTCGGATGCCCAGGTGTGGTTGTCTCGGGTGAGGGTGGAGTTAAGTTGCTCGTCGGTAACCTTGCTCCAGTTCCTTCGTGGTGGGCGTGGGGCTGGTTTGGGTGCCTTGGGTTTGTTGACGGCGAAGTGTGCGCAGTGGTGGTCGGTCCATGGCGGTTGCGTTGTGTGGCTGAAGTGGACGCTGTTTCCTGCCGCGAAGATGGGGTTGAGGGTATGTCCTGCTCTGTGGGTCGGTGTGTTGACGAGTTGCTTAAGTCCGATGCTGGCGAGGTTGTCGCGGAGGATGGTGGAGTTGGGGTCGCTGGGGTTGTTGAGGTGGAAGTTCAGGTCTCCAATGAGTATGTAGTTTGTTGAGGCGATGGCGTGGGGTGCGATGAAGTCTGTGATGGTGTCCGGGGGCCGGGGGGTCTGTAGACAAGGGTTCCTCGGAGTGTGGCTTTGGGGGTGGTCTGGATCTGGAAGTGCAGGTGTTCGGCAGAGGGGAAGGTTTCGCTGGAGGTGGTGAGGCGGAGGGTGTTCTTGTGGGGGATGGCGAGGTCCCCTCCTGGGTGGTTGGGGCGGTCTTTCCTCTGGATCTTGTATCCGTCCAGGATGGCGGTGTTGATGTCGGGGGCGGAGGATGCGTTGGTCCAGGTCTCTGTGAAGAAGGCGATGTCAGGCGAGAGAGAGACGAGTAGGTTCCAGATTTCCATGGCGTGTTTGTGTACGGAGCGTACATTGAGGAGGATGCATTTTAGGGTGTCGCCGGTGCTGGTGTTGGCGGTGTTGGATGCCGGGGTGGCGGTGAGGGTCTGGCGGCAGTGGAGGCAGGAGAACTGGCCGTAGGTCGTGATCGGCGAGGCCTGTTGGCATTCCCTGAGTCTTCCGGGGTTGAGTGCGAGGAGGGTGGTGGTGTTGTGGCGATGGATGGTCAGAGATCCAGGGTTCCTGGCGCTGGTCGCGGACCGGTCGCGGACGGGCGCAGGCGGGCTTGCCTTAAGCACCAGCGGCACGCCCGCTGAGCGCGTCCGCTGGCGCAACAAAACCTACAAAAGGTATATCCCTGCGTTCCCCAATTACATATGTGACTACCACGGATGCCAGTCAGTTGCGTTGGGGAGCGACTCAGAGGGAGGAGGAAGCGAAGCATCGGTGGTCAGTGGATGAATCGCTCCAATCTTTCAATTTCAAGGAGCTAGCATCCATATAGAGAGCCTTTCTTTATTTCTATCCTCAAATTCACAACAAAGCTGTGATAGTGAGATCAGACAATCAGGTAGCAAAATGTTATATAAACCATCAAGGGGGAACAAAGATGGACTCCCTAAAATCTTTAGCGAACAGAATTTGTCTACAGGCAGAGTATCACCTGCTGTCCCTCACAGCGATGTATATTCCTGAACTTCCAAGCCAACGCGTTGAGCCGAAACATGCCTTTGTCAGAAAATTTCAGGTTGAGCCGGTCAGCATTCAATCAGATTGTGGAAACGTTCGGTCAAACAGGGCTGACATTTTCAAGTCTCGTGCCATTGCCCTGCTTTCAAATTATTACTCGGACATCAAAGACCCTCAAGCCTGGAGTGTGGATGCTCTGTCCTTCCCTTGGCCACATAGACTACTGTATGCTTCCCTCCGCCCATTCCCCTTCTGCACAAGGTGCTAAAGAAGGATTGTGAGAAAGTGCCCTCTATCTGCATGATTGCCCCCACTTTTTGCTGAATTGCTGATGTGCTTTGACTGATTGTGCCCTGGGCACCTGCTAATCAGGTACCCAGGGCCTATGTTCTTTCCCTAAAACTGCATTGAAAACAAAACCCAATTGGCATCTCTGGCCACAGGTCAGCCCCTGGTAAATGGTACCACAGGTACCCAGGGCACTGTGACCAGGGAAGACCTCTAAGGGCTGCAGCACTTATTGTGCCACCCTTAGAGGCCCTGTACCTTTACACTCACACGCTGCCTTTGCAGGCTGCGTGTTTTGGTGCAGAACAAAGTGAAGAGTCGATATGGCACACATTCCTGTGTGCAATGCCTACAACCCACTGCCCTGGCATAGGTCAGTCACCCCTCTAGCTGGGTGCACCACACCAGTGGTGAGGGTACAGGTGCATGAGCTCTGTACCCCTATAGTGTCTAAGTCCATTCTTAGATATTGTAAGTGCAGTGCTGCCATTAAGAGTATATGGTGCTGGGAGCTTGTCATTACGAACTCCACAGCACCATAATGGCTACACTGAAAACTGAGAAGTTTGGTATCAAACTTCTCAGCACATTAAACCCACACTGATGCCAGTGTGGGATTTAATGAAAATGCACACAGAGGGCATCTTAGAGATGCCCCCTGAAAACGACCTACCACTAGTGTCCAGGCTGAGTGGCTGCTTTCAGCTGCCACCACCAGACATGTTTCTGGACTCCTGGGTCGAGAGCCTGCTGCTCTCGGGGTCCTGAAACAATGCACATCCTGGGACGAGGTGCCAAGCCTCGTCCCCCAGGATGGACAGGGTTCACGAAGGGGAAGCTTCAAAGGCTTGCCGCCTTTGTGAGCTTCCCCAGGCCACTTGCTGCTTTCAGCAACTGGTCCCCACTGGTTCTGGACCCCACTTGGGCGGGAGAAACAGCGGGAAAAACAAGCGAGGAAGAGAGGTGTGCCCACCTCTGCCAACTCCACCCCTCGGGTGGGGGAGGCGAGGTGAAGCACAAATCTCAGTCCCCACCATCTTGCAGATGGGGGAACTCAGCCAACCAGGGAAAGGCTTATGCCCCCCTCCCACTGGAGGGTGGCATAATAGGGGGTGTACCCACCCCAGGGAAGGGACCCATTGGTCCCAACCTTTTTACCTACCTATAACGCCCCTAAATCTAGTATTTTGGGGCACCCCTGAACCTTGCTTCCTCAGACAAGATCCTACAAGAAGAAAAGAAGAAGAAGGACCGAACAGCCGTGCCAAAGCTAACAAGAGGAGGACGCCCACTGACTTGACCCCAGCCCTACCGGCCTGTCCCCACCTCAAACCTGCTCCAGCGAAATCCCGGTGTGTCCTGCAGCCAGCAACCTCAAGAAACCCAGAGGACCTGCCTGCCTTCAATCCCAAAGACGCTGTCTTCCCCTGAACACCGGATTTGTTCAAACACCAGACTCCAGCTCCGCAAGGATCCGCGGGTTTGCACCACTCTGCACCCGATGCCCACGGCCCGAGTTCGAGTGGCCTAACACCAAGAGGAGGTCTCCCCAGCGATCCTGACCCAAGATCCGGTGACCCCTGACCTGCCTCAAGCCTCCAGGTGACGCCTGCAGCCTCAAACCGGAAGGTCCCCACAACCGCGACCAGGAGCTGGTAAGAAGATCCGACCCTAAAAGGCACCCCTGCACCCGACGCCCCACTGCCTTGGGTGGCCCAACCGATGGTGCCTAACCAACCCCCAAGATCCCAACTTACCTCTCCAAGTGGTGGTCGCACCCAGAAGACCTTCGTCCCCGAGACTGCAGTGCATTTGCAAACCGGAGTCTCCCCATTGAAAGCTACAGGACTTCCGACGCCAAAACAGCACTCTGCACCCGGCCGCCCCAATGCCGCTGAGGGTGCATCTTTTGTGCTGGCCTAAACCCCCATTTGCCCTGAGCTTAAGTCCAGGAGCTTTGCTCCCACAATCCAGTGGCCTGCTCGTTAGCAGCCACCAACCGGAGGTCCCCTATCCCCCATTGGATAACATTGGGCCTCAGCACTCTGCACCCGGCTGCCCTAGTGCCGCTGAGGGTGTAACAAGAGTGCATCCTTGACCCTGGGGGACCCCTGAGTCTAATCCCAGAACACCAACTCCCACAACAAAGTACTTACCTGTAAACCGATAACACTATTTTCCTCCATAGGATAACATTGACTGTTTTTCTATGAAAAGTTTCTAAGTGTGGAGTTGGAAAATCTAAGAAATCCTTTAAAACTGTAACTAAATAACTAAAACGCTTTTACTTACCTGTTTACAGGAAATGTCCCAGTGCAGTATCCAGGTATACTGCACTGTGTAAGAAAAGTAATCTGAAAAGTAACTTACATGATATTTTACTAAAAATCCTATACAAAGTATATGTACTGTATTCTGCAAAGCATTGCATTAACAGTAACATTTCTGTAATCAAATCAAAGTACATTTACAATTGCAATCCAAACTGTTTACAAACTGCATTACTACTGTAAAGTATTTATAGCTTACCTGTGCCAGGCTTGCTTGTTTCTAGAAAATAAAATAACTAAAAGAATATTTTTATACTAACACAATTGGTCTGAAGTTCAGTCTTTGAGTGTGTGAATTCATTTGCTGACTGAGTGGGTACAACAAATGCTTAACACTGTCCTCTGATAAAGCCTTACTGCTCGACCACACTACCACAAATAGAGAGTGAGGTGCTATCTACTTTACCTCTGCCTACCTTTTGGGTTCCACTGGACTCTGTGCACATTATACCTCACTTTGGTATAGCAGATACAGGGCCAGCTTCCTACAAGGATCGAGAAGACAAAAAGGCTTAATAATCTTGGTTGTCCCATTCTGGCTGAGGAGAATGTGGTTTCCTCTCCTGTCTCAGATGTCAGTACAAAAGGAGATATTATTCCCTATTCATCCTTCACCAATTCTGCATCCCCATCTACCTCTCAAGACTCGGTGAGTCCTCAGCCTGGAAATTGAGAGGAGGGGCCTGCAAGCGTTACGATGTTCCAGAGACGTGGCCTTCTACATTCAGCAGTCAAGAAATCTATCTACTTTGGCTGCTTACGGAAAACATTGGGGTAATTTTGAGAGGTGGTGTAACGACAATGTGTTCACTGCACAGTTCGCCAATACAAAATATTGGAGTTTCTACAAGGTTTAACTCCTTCAACATTGTCCTCCCATTGGGCAGCAATAGTGGGCCTGGGTGAATCATTCTTGAATTTATCACAAATAGTTCCCCTAGTTAGGAGGTTACTGAGAGGGTACCACATTGGGATTTGCCTACAGTTATTCGAGGTCTTCAAAAGTCCCCTTTTAAGCCATTAGAATCCGCAAGTTGTACAGGAGAATTGAGAACATTATTAGCATCTTACCCATATGTCAGATTTTTTTCTGACAGGGTGGTACTTAAATTAGACCAAAAATGTCGACCTAAAATACACTGTACATGTTTCACACATACCTGGAGCTCATTTTTCCAGTTTTCTTCCAGGATAACTCGTTATGCCCATTGGGTTTGGATGCTAAAAGAGCGTTATCAATTTATTTGGAAAAGCCAAAGGAAATACGGAAGACTAATTAATTGTTTGCTACTTTTGGGCTTGCAACCAAGGTAAAAAAAACATCCACTTTCACCATTAGCAGGTGGGCTTGTCAGACTATCATGAAAGAATATTCTTGTATGGGCTGTCAAGCTACTGGTCTACAAGTGTGTCGGCCTCTTGGACAGAAATGAATGGAGTTTCACTGGTGGAAATCTGTTGAGCCGCCACCTGCTCTTCAGAGGACACTTTGTAAAGCACTTCAAACTTGATTTACGTGATTCGATTAATTTTGGTTTTTGAAATTTGCTATGGAGTAATAGCAATTGGCGTGTGCATTAATACAATTAATGACAGATTGTGGCATTCCTTTTCTTTGTTTGTTATTCGTGGTCAGCATTGAGGAACTACAATATAGGTTGTATATATCCTCACGCGGTATGGACTGGGACAGGGGGACAGGTTTTGGGGTAATAAATAAATTACATACCTGTAACCCTCATTATCCGAAACTTTTGTCCTCCCCGTCCTGGTCCAAGATCATTCTCCTACCACCACCTAAAGGTCTCTGTTCCTCAATGCGGCTCTCTATGAAAGCTTTCAGGGTATGAGGATGGACCTTTTTGTAGGAAGGGGTGGGTTCATAAATAAAGATAGAAAAGGGAATTTCAGAACTGTGTCTCCAAGGAGGCCCTCCTCGTGGTATGGACTGGGACGGGGAGGACTAAGGTTTCGGGTAGTGAAGATTACAGGTAAGTAATTTATTCATTTCAACCAGAGCACACTGAAATTGACCTTTGGTTATGCACATGGTCCGGTCCTGCGCTTAGGACCACTTCCCCAGCCACCATCTAGACATAGCCTGGGCTTTCAACATTGAGATGTCTTTACCAAGGCTGTATTAATACTGCCAGTCAACAAATACATAAAATAGCAATAATTTGCTATTTCAATTATGTCCTTAATAATGTCACTGGTGATGTCATCTATGACATCATTAGTATGTTTATGAGCACTGAATTGGGAAAGTTATGGTCATGAAGCACAACACCAGTTTGCAAATTGTTGGTATTGTTTGCAAACCGCTTGTATTACGTGACTGCAGCTTGAACAAAAATTCCAAGTTTTATCAGCCAGTTTCCATGGGGCCATTTTCCCTTTTTTATATTTACTGGTGCATGATGGCGAACCCCATTTGGATTGATAAAAAATATATATATATTAACAAGGTAGTGCAGAATAAAAATAACAAAAAGACCGTTGGGGTTCGGGTCAATGGAGGAGTAGTTGAGGTGAGATGGGGAAAGTAGCAGAAGAGGGAAAGAGCAGGGCGGGGTATGCAGAGAGGAACACTAGAGGGCAGCATGGAGCGTGCAAGAGAGAAAGCGAGCAGCGCACAAGCGAGAGAGGAACATGGGGTGTGAGCAGATGGCATTTGGCAGGGGAGAAGCACACAAGGGAGAGAGATGGTATAACGCATTTTCATGGAGTGCTTAATCAGAAAGAAAGAAAATTGTGTTCTAAAAGTGAGCAGAGAAAGGATACAAGTCAACCAGTAAAAAGGATGATAAAGAGGCTATGCGCAGGGGAGGAACAAACACAACAAGCTGCAATGTTGTTTAGTCAATGTGGTCTATGCAGTATTGTTTTGTCACTCACTGATGAGCTGTGTGTGCATTCTGCAGTAGTGGTTTTGTATCCTGACGGGGCCGAATGTAACATTTCATCCTTGCAAGGCTGATGATAACATGAGAACCATTTAATTTAGCATTTGGCAGCATCTGCCATTCACAGCATAAAATTCCTTGTTAATTGTGCTCCTACAATGTATGTACATGGGTTTACACTGGTGCTTTGTTGGTTTTTCCACACATACTGGCTTTTGAACTAGGTAAAAGGTTCCTATATGCATCATCAGGTTGCCTGCCTCTTAGACACGGTCTCGGCCCCAGGTATTGGCTTTACTTGGTTATTCACTTGGCCACGGGTGTGGAGCGGTGGCGATTTATAGGTGCAGAGCATACGTGAGACACATTTGGCATGTTCTGTATTTATTGTACGTTATGATTTGTGTTGTGATTTTATATTTTATCTAGATTTGTACATTGTGACACATGACCTTGTTGTTTTTCCTGAGGAGGCTTTTACATATCGGCCGAAACACGTCGACACCCACTCATAGGAGCACGACTAACACTTAATGAATAATACAAGGATTTATACCTGGAGGATATTGCTCTCACCATAGGGGAGAGGATGTGGCCTAACGGCTAGAACGGTCGACCTCAAAGCTGGGGAACCGAATTCGAGTTTCAGCAGGGACAATCAATATCCTGTGATTCTGGGCAAATCACTTAATCTCCCTGTGCCTAAAAAAATGAATGTGTCTATTTGTAACGCAACTGTGCTCATGTAAAGCGCTGTGATACCTTCGGGTCAAGTTTGCACTATATAAAACTCCCAAAATAAAATTATTGGACATTTATAGTCCTTCGGGACTTAATATCGTTCTACCAATAGGATGTACCACATAGTGAAGCTATTAAGTGAACACCCTGATACCTAAATATTGGACAACAGGGATGAAGTGCAGATGGACTTTGTATAATTATAATAATGGTTTAAATGACTAAATAAATTATTTTGTTGATACCACAGAACAACTGAATGAACAAATTTAAATGCCTTTGTTGCTTGGATGCGAAAGGATGTGTGCAATACAACCTTATATAATCGTCTCTGACTAAATGAGTTTGCCAGTCCAATTAGATGATGTGATTTTTGTTGACTAAATATCTGGTGAATCTATCCCTATCGATTACCCTCCCTTCTCTATAGCAGTAGCACTTGTCCAAGTTCTTTAAAAGGTCATTCGCCCCCACCCCCTTTTTTTTTGCTAGCGCAAGATTGGCAGCCCTTAGATTCCAATTAACACAGATGGTTTTGTGTGTAAAATGTGCATTCAAATACCTTTATAGACTCATTGTCTACGTTTTCTATGTTGGCGAGTGCTGTTAATTAGGTATTTCTAACCTCCTCGGTGGTTTCAGTATTGTAGTCCTATATCTATGTTTGTGCAATGTCCTGGATTTTTGGTTTTCAAAATCTGGTCACCTTGATGTAGAAGAGAGAGAGAGGTGTATAGATACCGATCTGGTGGCTGAATTTCAAAATGTGAAACCAGATAACCTAGAATAAATACCAGGTTCCCCTGCTTGTCCACATTGTATGATCCTAGGCAAATAATTTGTCACAGAGCCTCCTTTTTCTTTATTGTCACATATGAGTGCACTTTTAAATACTCGATTTCAGAGTGTTCGATGTACAAGCACCTCATATATTTGATTTTAATAGACTGTTATGTTGCACAATTGATAATGAGAATCTAGGCCATGTTTAGGGTTTACATGCCTACTAACATGCCTCCTAGTTCACTAATGGCATTGCCGTTGCCATGAATATTTCTAAAAACTATCACTTTTAATAAATGTCTGCCTTTGCAGTGATATAATCTGATGTACTAAGGAGAAACGCTTCTGCATGTTAAAGAAATACACTTTTTTGAATTTTGAAGAGATTGTATCATATTTCACATAATGTTTGTTGAGCGATATACATGCCAAACGTTCTCATGGCTCAGCTCGTGCACGGACTCTTAGAGCCAAGCCATGGCTCAGTTCTGGCTCACCCTGCTGTATAAATTTGCCTGTGCGTCCTCTTCTATTTGTGACTCAGGCTTAGTACATGGGGCCATCAATCACTCAATAAAATGATTTGTAAAAGGCAAGGACTAGAAACATGGATCCCTCCAGAAACATCGAGCCCTGCCCACATGCACCGATATGACAACTCTACCATCAGTTTTGTAGCAGAGATGAAGAAGAGTGCCTTAAGTGAAAATATATTTCAAATAAGTGATCCCAGGGCAGTGACTCCAGGCCGTTGTGTTGTAGGTGACTGTAGTCATGAATTCCCAGGGAGAACTACCAGGTCCAAGAGGAATGGGCAGGGGTGAATCTTCAGCAGGGGTGTTTGGGATGTGACACCCCTGTAATACATTCTTGGTTTATTAGTTGGGTGTGGGGACCTGAGTCGGATCTGCTATATCTGTGTCAGCTTTTCTCATCGTTCTCATTTCACTGAGAAGTTTTAATTTGTTCATTATTTGGATCGGGATCTTAAATATATTTATAGTGCCCGGTTTACCAAAAAAGTAGTTAATCTCCACCCATAGTAGTACTCCTTGAATGGGTGGAAATGTTCTACTTTTTGGAATTCATAAACATTGGCAATTATAGGCTGTGCTGGTCTCAAGTTTCCCGGCATACTACTGGCAGTCAAACACCCAAAAGGTGATGGGAATGCTTGCAATTAGTCTAACCAGTGGCAATCGCTCAGGGTAGCATTCCAACCTATCATTTTTTGCCCGCTGGCCCACTCTAGACAGAGACCCACCTAATCCAAATCAATACTGACCCTGTTCACAAGTAAAAAGAAATTGCAAAAAATGAACACTTGTTACTTTCACACTGGGTGGGGGAGCATGTGGGAAAAAAGAAACAAAATGTCCTCATTTATAAATAAGAATCAAACAGGTATGGCACTCACGGGCCCTATTGGCCATTACATATCCCATTTACACCTCTCATGACAGACATAGATAGGCCCAAGAGATTGAAAATTCTATCTTGGAATGTAAATGGCCTTAGGGTCCCTTCCAGGAGAAAGAAAATTCTCGAGTATCTAAGACTTTCTGATAGTGAGGTTTTCCTGGTACAGGAGTCACACCTGGGTAAAGAGAAGTGGGCAGAGATCCTTAAAACACAGAAATGGGTTGAACACTATGTTTGTACTACCCAGACATGCCCGGTGAAAGGCGTTGCTCTTCTCTATTAAAAATCTATCCAAGCTATACTCGGGGATTGTGTTGTTGACCCGCTGGGTAGGTGGGCAATAGCAAGGGCTAAAATTAATGGTTCCTGGTTGACCTTTGTGGGCTATTATGGTCCTAATTTAGATGACCCAGGACCTTTACGCACTTTACTCCTTCAGTTGGTTGATATTAAGGACCCGATTATATTAGGTGGAGACTTTAATGTAGTCCTTGATCCAATACAGGATTCAACCTCTCCAGGAGAGCAATGGCTGCAACTCACAAGAGGAGAGCTGCCTTGAAACAGTTAATGTTAGATATGGGCCTGACAGATATTTGAATTCTGATGGGAAGCACAGCAAGGACATCAGGGGGAAACTTCACATTCCATAATAAAAATGCGCCCATCGCTCGCGGATCGACTTCTTTTGGTGGACTCCTTCATTAGTAAGAACACGACAAGGGTCAGTCATGTCCCTGAACATATCTGACCATTCCGCCATTATTCTAGAGATCTTTCTTGTGAATAGACCCCCCTCTCGCAGGTGGCCCCTAAATCGTGCATTACTTTTGCAATCATCGGTAATTGATAAACTGAAAATTGCCACTCAGGAGTTTTTTTATTTAACGTAGATTCAGCCCTCCCACACATAGTATGGGATACATATAAAGCCTTTTTAAGAGTCACCTTAACTGCCCTGTCTGCCGCACAAAACAAGAAAGTCAGACAGGAAGTTAAAACACTCGAAGCTGCAGTACTTACTAACCAGCTAGCGCTAGAACAAGCTCCTAACTGTTTAAGTACATCACAAAAGTTAAGTCTGGCAAAAACTGAATTAGCTGATTACCTGGAAGTAATAGTTAGGAGGAAATGGGAAGCCAGCAGGTTATCCCACCACGAATATGGGGAAGGGTGCGGCAAGCTGCTGGCATGGAAAGCTAAAGAAGATCAGTCCAGGAATCTGATAAAAGACCTCAGGTGCCCAAACTCTGGCAATATCATCTCCGAGGACATTGAAATTGAGAATGCTTTTGCTCAATTTTTTCAAGGCCTCTACACTGAGGATCAAATAGCAAGTGAAGAACTAATGGAGGAGTTTTTCTTAGACCTAGAACTCCCCAGGCTTCAGAGTCCAGAGAAAGACGACTTAAATAGCCCCATTCGCTTGGAAGAAGTACTCCTTACTATCAGCACATTAAAAAAAGGGAAAGCCGCAGGACCTGATTCTATTCCTAATGAAATATACACTATTTTAAAGGAAGAACTCGCCCCAATACTGCTTCAATTGTTTAACTCTGCCTTCATATCTGGCCAGGACCTTCCTCTATCTTGGTATGATGCCACCATAACCATTCTTTTGAAGCAAAATAAAAATCCGAGGTCCTGTGAGTCTCATAGGCCCATTTCTTTACTCAACAGTGACCATAAAATATACACACAGATTTTAACTAAACGTCTGGACAAGGTGGCCGGGTCACTAATTCATTCTGATCAGAAAGGTTTTATGAAGGGGAGGAAACTCCACGAGTTGACACACGATCTGATTGGGGCGATCGACATGGCAAGAGAATATGGGATTCCGTTGGCAGTAATGACCTTTGATGCTGCGAAGGCCTTCGATAGGGTTAGCTGGCCCTTCTTATACAAAATGATTCATCGCTTTAACCTAGGGGAGACCTTCTTAGCAGCAGTCAGGGCCCTTTATAAAAATCCATCGGCCAAGGTCCTGGTCAACGGAAACCTCACTAAGCCAATAAAAAGTGGTAGGGGGACCAGACAGGGATGTCCCCTCTCCCCCCTACTTTTTAACTTTTATATCGAACCTTTGGCATGTAAATTAAGGGCATGTCGGAATATTCACCCTTTTGTTTGTAATGGTTGGGCGAAAAAAATCGGGCTATACGCAGACGATCTCATGATCTTGACAGGGGACTTACAGCATTCACTCCCTGCAATATGGGAGCAGTTGGAAGGCTTTGGGAGGGTTTCTGGATATTCCATCAACCAAGAAAAAACGGAGCTGATGCAATGGAATATCTCCTATAGGAGTGATCTTACGAAACAAGAGATAAGGTATCTGGGAGTCCAAATAGTGCATAATATAGATAAGATAGCCCAGGTAAATTTTGATAAAGTAGCTGCGGGTGTTAAAGCACAGCTACGGGCATGGGGGGCTCTCCCACTTTCCTTCCTGGGTAGATCAAATCTCCTAAAAATGTCAATTCTCCCAAAGTTCACTTTTTTGTTTAACACATCCCGCTAGAATTCAAGAAGATTTGGTTTAAGAAAGTGCAGGGGGAGTTTTCCAGCTTTATTTGGGGAAATAAAAGACCTAGAATCTCCTTGAAGAAGTTTAGAAGAAAGAAAGAATATGGAGGGATTGCCAGCCCAGATCTCTGCCAATACTACTATGCTTTCCACCTGAAGAATTTTCGACAGCTGATGAGGGAACGCTCCTGCTTGACCCCGCTCTTTAGGGCCCTTACGATGAGTTCTCAGCATCAAGTAGATTTCTTCCTTTTGAAGTTTGGTCACCCCAAATTCTTCAAGAAGGTGAGGCTAAAGATCCTTTTATCGGCCGCGAAGGTATGGCATCAGGTGAGATTGACGTTACAAATACCATACTATTGCTATATAGCGCCGATCTGGGACTCTCCAGGTACTCCGGACTGTTTATTGGACGCACTCGCAGCCCCCCTACGGGGATGTGGTATTTGTAAGTGGGGGCAGCTTATTAAGGACACCAAATTAATCCCATGGCAACAACTTTCAGAAATTTCTGAAAACTCAGTTTCCAAATTTAAGTACTATCAACTTTCAAGTTGGTTTAAAACGTTGAGTGAGACGGTTAAAGGGAACATGGACTTGGCTTCTAAGATCTGTCTACGTCCCAATCCACGGAAGGAAATCGCAGAGTGGTATTGGATGCTAATCCAGAATGGAGAAGAAACGCAAAACCCATTCCCAGAGATCTGGAGGAGGGAACTGCCAGGCGAAGACCTCGAATTTTTAGGGCAAGTATCTATGTCTCATTTGTGGTTATATGTGAAAGCTGTACCTTTAAGGAAGAACCATCTTTTTACTGCCCACAAGGCATACTGGACGCCACAGAAACTATCGAAGTTGGGGAATCGTGTGCCGAAGAAGTGCCCTAAATGCGGAGGAAATAACGCAAACGAGGCAGACATGTTTTGGCAGTGTCCCTCAATCCAGCTATTCTGGCAGAGAGTGGGTAAGATTATTTCAGGTATTATGGGTCACGAGATTAAGCTGAGTTTGGCTCTTGTGATTTTTGGCGTGGTTCCAGAAGGGGTAGAGGGTTGGGGTCTTCTCAAGACCCATAAAGCTCTGATCTTCGTCTTGATTCTCCTCGCACGAAGGGAGTTGTGTGTTAAGTGGATCCTCCCTTGTTCCCCAAATGAGGACGAATGGATTCGCTCTGTACAAAAAATTTCATGTCTTGATCGGGTGGACAAACCTGTCAAGAGAATGAAATTTTGGGAATTTTCGGATGATTGGTTTAAGCTTTATGTCTCCAGCCTATCTCACTGAGCATGGAATTTTTCTCTTTCACCTTTCTTTTTTTCCCTAATTTCTGCTTATTTTTATGTCTCTGACCTTGCATGATTATGATTTGAGCTGTTGTTGTTCCTTTTTGAGATCTTACAGTCCAAAGATTAAGTGTATGCTATACAGGTTGCCTTGGTGGTCTGGAACATCTACTTTTAGCACCTGTTTTTTTGGAGGAGTCGGTGCCATCGCCCTTCCAGGAGGTATTAACATCTTTTGGCCCCGGGATATTCTTATCCTTCCTCCCTTGCGGAGAGATCGGGTGCCTCTTTTTAGATTTCCTTCTGGTTCTGGTTTTGGTTTTGGCTTTCTGAACCCGGAGCATAGTTTGATAAATGAGGACTAAAAGAATTAAAAAAATTAAAAACAATTCTGACCCTGTTCCTCATGGAAACCGTCCATCCTGAACCTTGATCATTTCACCTCTCCACCATGCTGTCCACTGCTTTTTTGTAGGGGAAATTTGAAAATCAGACCTCCTGAATCTCACTGACAAAGCCACACCGTGGCAATAGGTAGGATCACACTACTTCCTTTGTAGAACACACTCTTCCATTAATACACAGTAAACGTTTAGAGGAAAATTGAGCCTAAAACACAAAAACATTTTAGTGCCTTACCCTATTGGAGAAGAATGTTAGGAATGCTGAGGTGGCAAAATAGAGTCAGTGGCTGAAGGCTTGATTCAAAACAAGTTACAAAACAACCACAAACAGGTATTGTTCCCATCAATTTCAAAATGTTACTTTAATCAAACAAGGATCTACTTAGGTAATCCTGCTTGGTATTCTAGAGTTGATTACAAACTCTAGGATGGGCAAGTCTCCATTCTTCGGAGAATCTGCTGAGGTATTATGTTTTTCCAGGATGTTTGCTTATTAAGGAACACGGAAAGATTTTCAAGACTGCCACTTCAGGTTGTTTGCAATAAACCACGCATCTAATCTTAATTAGAACATTGGAATGTTGGGAGCTCCATTGAAGACAATCAATCAATCAATCAATCACGGCATTTATAGAGCGCGCTACTCACCCGGGAGGGTCTCAAGGCGCTGGGGGAGGGGGTAAGTTACTGCTCGAACAGCCAGGTCTTGAGCTGCTTCCTGAAGGAGAGATGGTCCTGGGTTCGCCGAAGGTGAGTGGGGAGGGAGTTCCAGGTCTTGGCTGCCAGGTAGGAGAAGGATCTTCCTCCGGCGGTGGTTCTGCGGATGCGTGGTACGGTGGCGAGGGCGTGGCTGGTTGATCGTAGCTGGCGTGTGGGCGTGTAGAAGGTCATGCGGTCGTTGAGGTACTTTGGGCCCAGGTCGTGGAGGGCCTTGTGTGCGTGGGTGAGGAGTCTGAACGTGATTCTCTTGCTGATGGGGAGCCAGTGCAGGTCTTTCAGGTGCACGGTGATGTGGCTGTGTCGGGGGATGTCCAGGATGAGTCGTGCGGAGGCGTTCTGGATGCGCTGGAGTCTCTTTTGAAGTTTGGCTGTGGTTCCGGCGTAGAGGGTGTTCCCATAGTCCAGTCGGCTGGTGACGAGTGCCTGGGTGACGGTCTTCCTGGTTTCAGTGGGGATCCATCTGAAGATCTTGCGGAGCATGCGCAGGGTGTTGAAGCATGAAGATGAGACGGCGTTGACTTGTCTGGTCATCGACAGGGAGGAGTCCAGGATGAAGCCCAGGTTGCGTGCGTGGTCCGTTGGCTTGGGCGCGGTGCCCAGGGCCGGGGGCCACCAGGAGTCGTCCCAGGCGGAGGGTGATGAGCCCAGGATGAGGACTTCCGTCTTATCTGAGTTCAGTTTAAGGCGGCTGTTCCTCATCCAGTCGGCGACGTCTCTCATCCCGTCGTGTAGGTTGGCTCTGGCGGTGGTGGGGTCGTTGGTGAGGGAGAGGATCAGCTGGGTGTCGTCGGCGTAGGAGATGATGTTGAGGTTGTGTCGGCGTGCGATGGCTGCGAGGGGGCTCATGTAGACGTTGAAGAGGGTTGGGCTGAGTGAGGAGTAGCTCTGGGCTTATAATGGCTGGTATAAGCCCAGCACTCCAACATTCCAATGTTTGTCTTTTTGTTTCTCCATTTTTAATTTAGAACATTCTACCCTTAGTGGGTGGAATGTTCTAATAGCCTTATAGCCCTTCTGCCTCAGGCTATACCGGTTGTTAAAGGCCCTCTCCCTCGTTATAGGCCCTCGCCTGCGGCTCGGGCCTATAACTCGGGATCAGGGCCTTTAACAGCCGGTATAGCCCTCGGCAGCGGGCTATAAGGCTATATTATTTAAATATTCTAATTGCATGGCCACCTGCCTGCCTTATCTCCCTGCGTTTAATGAGAAGATTAGCAGGCAGAAGGAGTTAAGGCCTTTTCATTTGAAAATGCAATAAAGCGATTTCTCTGCCTCAAGTACATTCTATAACATGCGCCAGACAGCAGAACGACGCTCTCAAATGTCACTCGTGAGTAGATATAAGCCGTCGTCGCTACCAGCTGTTTTTTTTTATCAATTAGCAGAATAAGCAACAGTATGAAGGTTTTCTGTGTAGGCTTGGGGGGAGAGGCGTTAAAGGAATTCTGACAAACTCTACTAAAATGGAATGTAAGAGGTAGGGAGGGGTAAAAGCTAACGTTCTGGTTTTACAATGCACTTAAAATGGGGTCAGTGCGTTTATGGGTAGTCACATGTTTTTTACATGAGGTGACATCAGAGTTTGCAAGACGCAAACCTGGTGCTTACAACTAAAAAAAATAATAATAAGGTCCCTACAGTTCTCTGAAAGTAACCATAAAGTACCACCTCTCCCTCGGGCTGGGGAAGGGAATACCAATGCGGTGTGTCCAGAGATAGAGGCAGTAGCGGCCGGTGTGTGGATTGAGTGGCAAGGGGGGTCGGTGGGGAGGAGGACGGACATAAAAGACATTTTTTTAAAACCACTTACCTGCCTCCCCGCATTGCACCACTCTGTTCGGCAGGAACAGGCTCCCAGAGTGCACTCCGGCCAATCCTGACGCTGCTTTCATGGTGCTGAAAGCAGCGTCGGCATTGGCCTGAGTGCCGATGATTTGCGCTTCCAGTTAGACTGGGAGACTGTGTCTGCTCTCTCCAACCCGGCAAAGCAGCTTGGGTTGAAGGGAGCTTTAGTGCGAATGATGGTTTGGTCGGCCTGAGGCACCCAGCCAGACGTCATGCACACTGAATAGCAGTGCCCAACACCTCCCCTCTAGCCTGTCATCACCCTGGCCCACCCCGAGCCTTTGCTCCGAGAGAAAAAATAAAACAATAATAAGAGTTTATTATCGTTTCATTATTCATTTATTTGGCTGCTGGCAGGTGGGGCGACGCTCGTCTGCCATAGCGGAGGAGCCGCCGCTGGGTAGAGGAAGTGTGTCTGTAGCCATGTGATGTCCGAACAGGTGTCGAGAGGAGCCACAGTAGAGCCAAAACCCACAGTGCGGTGCTCAGACCTTGCGGGTCCAACAGGAGGGCTACAAGTGAAGTTTTTCATTTGGGAAGATGTAGATTAACAGACCTACAGCGGGCAGATTTCACCTTGCTGTCTCAACAGCTTTTTGGCCAAGGCTGGAGATTGTCTGGAGCTAAAGAAACCTAGAACCTTTGTTTAATAAAACGACAGTGAAGTCTGACAAGTCACCAAGGTGGGGATTCCATCAGGGGTGGGTTAAGTGGGGGTATGCTCTATTGTGTATGGAAAGGCAGCTACCTAGGCTCTTGGTCATAGGAAGCATCCGTGACTCCTACACATAGGGCCTCATTACGAGTTTGGCTGTCCTCCAGCGGTGGTGGCACCGCGCCGTCTGGTGGAGGACCACCAAAGCTGTGCTGCGCCCGCCCGCTGGATTACGAGTGTAATTCTGGTCGGGCGGGTGGTGCAGGGGCAGTCTGACGACAGCAGTCTGTTAGGCTCATAGGAGAGCCTAACATGCAGACCGCTGCCGTGAGAGCGCAGATTGCATGTTGCTGCATGGTGTGGCATGCATGCCACACCGTGCAGGAACTGGGGGGGAAATACCAGAGGGGCACAACATGTGCTCCCCTGCATGCACCCGCAGGCCCAGGAGCGGAAGGAGGCCCTTTTAGGGCCCCCTTACTTGCCTCTTTGCCACCCTTTTCATGGCAGGCTCACTGCCATGAAATGGGCGGTGGAAAGCCGACTCAGAGTTTGCTCAGCGGTGCTGCAGCGGCGCCACCAGCATATTGTGGCTCCTGACTGCTGCGAGACTGCCGCAGGATCCTGGATCACTGGTGGTTGCAGCGGTCCTGTAGCGGTCTTACCGTCAAACTCATAATACTGCAGATGGGCCTGCAGTGTGGCGGTGGTCAAACCGCAACCGCGAGTATGGCGATCCTATGGAACACCCTACTCTTGATAAGCCGCATAGTGTATCGGTATAGGTTTGCCCAGAGTGTGGTGTTTCCATGGGTGTTTTGAGGGAAAGCCCTGGCACTACAAACCGCATCACCTACACTCTCGGAACAGGGGAAGGTTAAATACTTTTCTCTGATTTCTTTGTTGAGAAAACCCTCATATATGGCCTGCCCGACGACCTGACCCCACCAGGGGGCCAAGAAACTGGCAAACTATATACTATAAAAACATGTAACTTCATACCAAATAAAGATCTTGTTCCTAGGACGGTAGACAAAAAGAGGAATCACCTCATGCAACCTCAGAGTAATTGTACAGCACCATACTCACATAGATAAATAAGGCCAAAAGAATTTGTGAAGAAAGTGATGACATGAATCTTAATGATGGTGTCAAATATTTATAAGAAACAAGACTGGTATATGTCAATTAGTTTAAAAAGCAGTTGGAGCATATTACTTTGGACAAGATATTATTTTATTGATTTATTGGCACAGCAAAGACCAAAGTTTAGAAAATGCAGGAATTCTCTACTTACCTTGCCCTCTTTGATCAGCAAACCAAAACCACCTAAAGAGCCCCAGTCAAGCATTACACATTCTTTCTGTTGCTTAATGAACTCAGGTATACTGGCACACCTGTCAGTCAACAGCCACTTCCTAAGTTCTGGAAAGTTTTCTGAAGCATAAATCCCTCTTCAGGTGCTCGACCAATACCTGTATTTTGGACATAAAGCCTCTTAACGTTCTTCCGTTAACAGTCGGAATGGCATCAGTCTGGCTGGAAATGAAGCCCGGGTTCCTTCATTCTGGACGGATGGGTCTGAGACAACAACGCTTTTAAAAGGTCCTTGTCAGGGTTCAGACCTCCCATCCTCATGGCAGGTGCCTTTGACAACTGCACCGACTCACTGCTTCCTGATCTCCTGAATAGTGTAATCAATCTCACTAATTTAGATTTAACAAATGAGCTGTGCTTTACTGGCCATGCACACACCTCATGGTCAGGACTCTTAGTCAGTCATCCCAGGTCAAAACATCTCTTACATAAGCCTGACCATCTACACATCCCCATGTTAAGCAACAGTAGCACATCTGAAAAACATCAACACATTCTTGTTTTCACTTTGAATAACAGAAGCAAAACCTCATGGTTTTAGCACCCAAGTGCATATTTGAAAAGAAGCACAAGCAAAGCCCATAGATCCGAATTTTTAGGAGACGTTTTCGGTAACAGTTGAGTGATTGTGTGTGTGTGGTGGCCATCTTGGGCTACAACTACAAAGAAGCAGTACCCTCGCAGAGACGCATTATGAAAAGGAGTCTGATAACAAAGTTTATATTGTAAGTAGTAGCCTTAAAATACATACAAAGAAAAATATAGCATAGTAGATACTTTTGTTCAGAAATGCCACTCATCTGCGATCCCCACCTGAGATAATATGTACCAGCAATGGAATTTTATACTGTTGCTGAAAGAACTTTGTGGTGAAACTTTAGTGTCTGAAAGAGGGTGGCTCGATGCAGGAGCATTATAAAATAAGGGAAATATGCATGTGTATGTAGAAAAACAAATATATCGATAAAAGAGGCGTTTTTAGGTCGAGCCTCGAGTAGCGCGCAAGCGCTGCTCTGGCGAGACTTTAAGTAAGGGGTTTCCAAAGCTGACCAAACGCTCGTGCGTCGTGGCCTTTTTCGGGCAGTTACCCGCGCGGCAGACATGTGTTTCCAATTATCGTGCCCAGACGCGGGCGCGATAATTGGAAACATATGCCGGCCGTGCGGGGAAAAGGCCATGACGCACGAGCGTCTGGTCAGCTGAGCAGGCTGCCGCGCTCGCTCGCCCCCGCTCCTCCGTTTCGATTGGTTTGGCTCTTATCAGGTGGTGCGGGAGCTGGCGTGCGTGAGGGGGTGAAATGGGAATCACCTTTGCGATGGGGAACGGGCGGCTCGTTAGTGGGTACTGAAAAGGTTGCTGTAGTGATCACAATAAACAGGCGCGGCGCTCAGATTAAGGGGCGGGTAGGAGTGGTTGTGCAAGGAAGCGGGGATTCGAAGAACGACGGGGCGCCTGCAAGGGAAACCGTGGCTGGGGCGGGAGGACTGAGTAGAAGGGAGCTGCACCCCAACGGCACCTGGAACAAAACACCTCCGACGTGGCGTCATTTCCAGGGCGGGCGCAGCTCCCGCGCCAATTCCAAACGTTCCCAGTTTTCTGTTTGCTTTTCCTCTCGATAAGGAGTGGAGCCGAGTTTCACGTCCGCAGAGTAGGGACGCGCCCGCCTGCACCTCATTGACCCGTTATACCGACTAAAACTTAAACCTCGACAAACGCACCCAGGCATATTCCAGAAAAACAAAACCTTCCTATTACCACTCTTGTATTTGACGCCCCACTCCTCCTTTAACACTGGGAACGTACAGCACGTTGTTTTCAAACTTAATCCCTCCTCCCGCTCCGTCATAAAACAATTTAACTGCGTTTGGAGCCCTCCACAATTAATAATCTCACCCTTCTCTATAGGAAATAAAAACCTGCCTGACATCTGAAAACGTACTTCTTCCTGTACTCGTCTCGCACCTTATTTCAGTCACCCACCACAACCCCGTATCGCTCACCTCTGCAACCGTGGCCTCACGGCCCGGACGTCCCATTACCCCTCTCCTCTCGCCCATGGGTACCAGCCACATGGGGCTGTGCTGTAGCACACCGGTGCCCGGCAAGCTGCAGGAGGCCCAGAGCCACAGCGAGCGTATCGACCGGGAGATATACGAGCATGCCAAGGAGGAGCTCAAAGTGCTGCGGATCCTACTGCTCGTTATTTCTTTATTGTAGTCTTATGTGGCGCGAGCTCGGCCCAAGGATATTATACCGCTTTACATAAGCACCAGATAAGGTCAGTTTCGTTTTGTTCTTTTTGTGTTTCTCGGCATGGGAAGAATAAATGATTTGCCTAGAATCACGGGATGATGAACAGACGCTGGGATCCAAACCTAGTTCCCCAGTTTCAAAGTCGGCAGCTGTGTTCGGCTACATAATCTACGTACTTCAGGAGCTGTAGTACATACACCCAACTCTAACATGGGGTATATTTGCGAAGTGTTTAACTGTTTACACAAACTGCCGTGCTGAGCTGTGTGTCATGCGTGCCCGCATATATTCATGACATTCCGTGTGCTAGTGCTGCGATGGTCACAGTGAATGATTGGCTGCTTTATTAGATCTGCTCTTTCTTTTGAGAATGACTTTGGCCCTTCACCATTTGCTGAGTCAGACTGTATGTATTGTCGTCACATGTTTGGAGAAGGATGAAAACACACTTTACACTTTTTTAGGTCTCGCCTAGCGTTGCTGCGCTCTTTTTAGGTCTCGGCCTTCACCAGCGCTTGCGCAGGTCTGGCCGAGAGTTTTAGTAAGCGGGTTTTGGAAGTGCAAACCCACTGGCTTTCGGCTGGCGACCAGCTTGAGTTCACGATGGCGTGCACGCGCGCAGCTGCCATCTGGGTTTCCTACCTCTTCCTCATTTCCTCGTCATGGCTCATTAACTCTCTGGACTCTGATGTTTCAATCGCAGCAGCAGCTCACATTACCAACTGACGGCCCTGGACTACAGTCACATGAAAAACAACAGCGATTAGCATTGAAATGCAAGCTTTTTTTTGTATAGTTAGAAATATTGCTTCGGTGGGTTGATTTCACCTTATATCGCTATTTGTTTTATATTGGGAGTCACAGCCTAATTACCAGTATTTTTGTCTCACTCTGTTTTTTTTTTTAAATATTCGCGCAAAGCACAAAGCTATATTTAAGGTTACTTTTTCGCGTCACTTCTTCACTCTATTTAAACTCCACACCCCCACTCTTATTGTCTCTCTCCTTCTCTCTCTCTCCCTCTCTAATTCTCTCTCTACTTAATTAACTCTCCCTCTCTATCTTTTTTAGCCTTTCATTCTCTCTCACCCCTTTATCTGTTTCTCTTTCAAACTCCTTCATTCACTCTCTCTCCCCTTCTTTCTCTCTCTTTCTCTCTCACCACCCTCTCTAATTGGGCATTATATCTTCACTCTATCTCTCACTCGGCAACACCACAGCATCACTCAGCATCACCACAGCATCACTCAGCGCAACCACAGCATCAATCAGAGCCAGCACAGCATCAATCAGAGCCAGCACAGCATCACTCAGCACCAACACAACATCTCTCAACGCCATCACAGCAACACTCAACGCCATCACAGCATCACTCAGTGCAACCACAGCATCACTCAGTGCAACCACAGCATTACTCAGCACAACCACAGCATCACTTAGCGCCACAACAGCATCACTCAGCGCCACCACAGCATTTCTCAGCAGCACCACAACATCACTCCGCGCCACCACAGCATCACTCAGCACCACCATAGCTTCACTCAGCGACACCACATCATCACTCAGGGCCAACACTGCATCACTCAGCACCACCACAGGATGACTCAGCACCACCACAGGATGACTCAGCACCACCACAGCATCGCTCAGCACCATCACAGCATCGCTCAGCACCACCACAGCATCGCTCAGCACCACCACAGCATCGCTCAGCACCACCACCACAGCATCACTCAGGGCCACCACAGCATCACTCAGGGCCACCACAGCATCACTCAGGGCCACCACAGCATAACTCAGGGCCACCAGAGCATCACTCAGGGCCACCAGAGCATCACTCAGGGCCACCACAGCATCACTCAGCACCACCACAGCATCGCTCAGCGCCACCACAGCATCACTCAGCGCTACCACAGCATCACTTAGCGCCACCACAGCATCACTCAGCGCCACCACAGCATCACTCAGCGCCGCCACAGCATCACTCAGCGCCGCCACAGCATCACTCAGCGCCGCAACAGCATCACTCAGCGCCGCAACAGCATCACTCAGCGCCGCCACAGCATCGCTCAGCGCCGCCACAGCATCGCTCAGCACCACCACAGCATCGCTCAGCACCACCACAGCATCACTCAGGGCAACCACAGCATCACTCAGGGCCACCACAGCATCACTCAGGGCCACCACAGCATCACTCAGGGCCACCACAGCATCACTCAGGGCCACCACAGCATCACTCAGGGCCACCACAGCATCGCTAAGCACCACCACAGCATCGCTCAGCACCACCACAGCATCACTCAGGGCCACCACAGCATCACTCAGGGCCACCACAGCATCACTCAGGGCTACCACAGCATCACTCAGGGCCACCACAGCATCACTCAGGGCCACCACAGCATCACTCAGGGCCACCACAGCATCACTCAGGGCCACCACAGCATCACTCAGGGCCACCACAGCATCACTCAGCACCACCACAGCATCACTCACGGCCAAGACAATATCACTCAGCACCACCACAGCATCACTCAGCACCACAGCAGTATCACTCAGCAAGACCTGAGTGTCATTCAGCATCACCTCAGCATCGTCTCCGCAGCAGTCACCACCACCACCACTACCACCTCAGCATCACTCAGCACCACCTCAGCCTGCTCTCGGAATCTGGTATCTGTTGATTCTCCCCTAGCGTCTGGCCGCTGCTAGTGTTATAATACAGGTACTAGTTCCCAACCTTCACCCTCCGATTGTTTATGCCCCCTCAAAAAAAAAGCTTTAACAAACATCCATTGCAATAGGCAGAAACAAGTTGCCAGCATTGCAAGAACAAAAGAAAACTGAGGACATTTTTTATTGTAAATAATTTTTTTAATATGGTCGTTCAGTTTTACATAATGCCTTCTTGGTCATATATAAAGTAACAAAAATGCTTCTGACACTTTTTTATTATAAGCACAGCAGCCACACTTCTCTACAGCACAGCTTGAAGACATTGGCAAAGACAATAGCTCTGGCTAAACACTTATAAGGCCCCAAAGGCGAGACCTATTGGCTATGCCAATGCTTGTTAAAATTTGAAGTTGGTGCATAGTATGCATAAAGTAGTTGTGCAAGGGTCCTAGTTGTAATTCGATGGTAATAGTTTGCCATACCAGTATTTATTAAAGTATTTCTTATAATATTGTTTGTGCAAAAATGAATGATTGTTTCGTAAATTTAAATAAGGTTAGTGTTATTGGAAAGTTCATGATGTGTGTGTAAACCAAATTATTTAAGAATGGATGGTTGTTAGTAATTCGTATGCAGTAGTTTTTGCTTGAAAGATAATTATAAGGGTTGTTTAATAACAATATGGCTATTGCTGTGGAAAACAGGCAAAAGACAATTATTTTTCTTGTTGCCAAAAAAACTCGCCTTCATTGACATTCCGGGGCCTAGAACATTATGAGAGTCATGTAGAGTTTGGTAGATTTGGGAAATTTGGAATAATGGTTGCTGCCCTGTTTGCCAAAGTTATGACCCCCATCACTTACAGGGGCAGAACCTCAGGTTTTAGGAGGCGACCCATCCACTACCCGTCACCTATGAACAGGATAAGCTCTCCCCTCTTGCCTATTTTGTTCAATATCTATATGCATTCACTGGGGGAACTGATCAGGTGCTTGGACTTTAAGGCACTCTCTTATGCCGATGACAACCAGCTTTTGCTGAGATTACTTCCAGTAACATTGGTCACCTTACAGACTGCCTCGTTACAGTTCAGGAATGAATGACTCACAATTTTTAAAATTCAATGTGGACAACACTGAGTCATGATATGATACAGGCAATCAGACTGTTTGATCACATAAACTCTGACTTCCTTCTGTGGGGTCTTTTCCTACTCCTGAAAAGTATGCAGGACTCCTTGGACTCTGGTTCAACCATATTGTCACCTTTGATGAGCAGATCAAAAGACTCTGGTCCTTCTGGATATGGACCATAAAGACACTCAAAACAGTCCTTCATTTTATACCGCAAGACACTTGCCTCAAAATAATCGGAGTCTTGATTCTATCTCACCTGGATGAAGCTAACAATATCTGCTTAGGCCTGTTGAACTAACAGTTGAGAAAACTCCAGAGAATTCAGGGTATAGCAGTAAGATTAGGATATGATCAATGAAAATCTGACCATGTCATGGCATCCTACAGGGCTCTCCACTGACTCCTGGATCATCAAAGGCTTGAATTCAGGTTTGCAGGGCCCTTTATCAGTCCAGCCCACAATTCGTATCTGATATCATCCTTATTTAGCACCAGACCTTTACGGCTGGGCTCTCTTGTAAAGACAACCATCCCTCGCTTCAAGTAAGACCACTGTGGTAGTACGTCTTTTAGAGTCATGCGCCCTCATCTATGGAATAAGTTCTTTTCTTCTTGAGACAACTTGATACTTTTAGGAAGTCATCAAAACTCCTCTCTGCGCGTTCGGGTCTCTCCCTTGTAGTCTGTTTGTGCTTTAGTGCCAAAAGCCAGGATGCCTTCAGGCGACAGTTGTACTTTATAAATGAATCCCTCACAAGGCTGCTAGCTTCTACAAATCAGAAAGCCGGCCTGTTTAGGGAGTGCCTTCCAAAGCAGATTTTCCATGCCCTGCCATGCAAGGCATGGTGAACTGGGGCAGAAAAAAACATCAGTAAGTACAGGAAGAAAACTCCCTGCACATCAGAGCCATTGCTACTTTGCAGTTCAAAAATAAACCCCACTCTGGGCTTTTGTCTCTGAAATACTAATAAATGCCGACCAGCCACCATGACGTGGCATCCTGCTAGCATTACAGTTTTGCCCAGAGTACCCCTACCATCTCAGCAGAAGCACAGTTTGCAAAAGAAGTTCACCAGCAAGCAAATACGGATCACAAAATATGGGGATCTTTTGTCGGGCCATGGTCCCTAGTGCAAATCCACTAAGACTTTCATCCTCCCCAAATCAATAAAATAAGTACTTCTGAGTTGGGAAACAATACACATCTGTTATTCTGCACAGGACACCCCAGAATGGTGAATGTGTGCTTTTCAAAAACACGTTATATTATGCACAAATCACAGATTGCTTCAAACTATTGCCATCTACAGCAGAAAAAGCATTCAGAAGGTTCAATAAAAGACAACAAGCAATAAATCAACTGCACATCTGATTAATCACACCTGGCATCAACCATACAAAGTAACTATGAGATTTCACAAAGAGCAGTCAAACATACAGATATAGCCATAATAATGTAGTAATGTGGTTGGGAGTTGGAAAATGAAGTCATTCATAAAGCACACACAGCCGGATAAACTGCCTTTTGGTACCGGGAATACAATAGAGCTATTCATTTGGACTGGAGGATTATATGATATTTTAGTAGATTCCTAAATGTGTTTCGGTTTCATGGCATGGAAGCAAATTCTATGACAGACAAACAAATTCAGTTGTTCATAAAGGTGGAGTCTTAGAACCACGAAGGAGCCCAGAATCACAGCCGACAAGTGACCTCACGTTACTTGGCTTGCTGGGATTTTTGAGCCAATAGGTATGTTAAAAATCAAAACCACAATTCAAAGAATGCTGTGTGCTGCTAAAAAGCAAGAATTTCTGAATATGAAACACAAAACATGGAACTACTTGACAGCTTTGCAGACTCCAAAATAACAGTCCCCTCCCCCCACCTCAGGTGTGTTTATTGATGAAGGTGATACTTTTTGAACAAGGAAGTAGTTTATTAGGAGCAGACAGTCTGACCACTCATTGAAGGTGCCTCAAAGATTTGTCATCCTCAGACCTCCGTACCTTAAAAGGAATGTAATGACAACAACTGAATGAATGATGGAATCAATCATGTGTCCATCCCCAGTCTGAGCAAAACATAAAACACAGTGAAACATAAGCATGCTTAGCAATGAACAGATTCACAAAATACTACCAAATCCTCTTCATAGAACAAATGAATACATATTAACAAAAACTTTGACCTTATCAGGACGTGTTAATTTCTTCATTGAACATCGCTAGTTAACTGGAAGCACAAATGTCTTCTCTAACAAGACACTCATCGCTACCTCCAGTCTCATTAACATTCCTTCCACCTACCAAGCAAGTCTCCTCATTGGCTGTACTAGTAGCCACTGGTAGAGTAAATGAGGGAAATATGCTCTCTCCAGCCCAGCATTCACTAATCCCTGAAATTTGACAACTTTATTAAGACTCCATGTCTCATTTTCTAATCTGACCGATGACTTGCCCACTCACACAACGTTTAATGATCTTGAACACTTGGACTCCCTTCCTACACCATCTCGGATTCTTACTTTAAACAGGCTGTCAACTGTGACATCCACCACTTTTTTCTCAGCATACGGCTTGTCAGATAATTTCTTCCTCTTAGAAAGTAGGATCAGCACATTTTCTTTGCTTGATCATACATGTTCGACCGGATTTTGGGCTTAAAACTCTGGCTCAATCAACAATGCAAATGAGAAAAATTCCATTGTACTGTAATCGGATCATTGATAGGACCATATCTTCTCTGTCAAAATACTCCATCAATTTATAGTCTTGAAGTGCACCTCGATTATACACCTTCTGCAATAACTTAATTTAACCCTTCTACTAAGCCATCTTTGGTACCACATTTTTATATTGTTCCCCTTCTAATCAAAGAATTCTGTCACCTTTGTTGATGTAAACTTTACCTCACTGTCTGTGGTGATGGAGGTGGGAAGCCCTTCCTAAAACAAACCTCTTTCAAAACCTCTAGTGCCATATCAATGGTGGGATTGGTTATACATTTATATTAAGCCCTATTTAAAAAAATAATCAACAAACAGTATCATGTGTATTCTGTCACCACTTGACAAATCAAAATAGACCTCGGAAACCATGGGGCAAATCTTGCCAAGGTCCCTCCAACTAAATCACCAGTTGTAACTGAGCAGTACAGTCCCTCAGACTTTTATCTAAATTCATACAAAATCTGCAAGACTTGATATATGCGGTGATCTGTCCATACATATATAACCACCAATAACATTCTGTCATAATTTTCTTTGTAGAAGTCTGACCAAGGTGTTCTCTGTAAGCCATCGTAATAACACTTCCCTCAAATGCAGTGGCAGAATAAATTGGTTGCCTCTCATAATCACAATGCCTACGTTTGTCAGGAAAGTTTAGCCCTCTTCTTCTTTTGTGCAAGTGGGATGAGAGCTAGAGCATTTATAATAGCTTCTTCAACTGAACAAAAACGTGATTGTTTTCTTCTGACCAAGCATGAGAGCCCATAACAGAGGAGAACGACTCTACACACTTAGAATAATACTCACATACACCAAGAAATGATCTACAATGATCCTTAATTTCAGGTTCAGGAACTTCCTCAATTACACATAACAGAGAATTCTTAAATGTAATCCCTTCTCCTGGTATCTTGTGCCTTAAGTATTCCATCTCACTGAATAAGAATGTGCACTCATCTAAATGAATAGGCAGCACTTTGTCTAGCAGTATTTTAGATCTGGCTAATATCAAGATGTGGTGTTGAAAAAAGCTCTAACCTCCTCCATATTACCAAGCAATGAAAGAATGACATCATCAAGTTTTGGAACAGAGAGATGGCAGACACAGGACCAAATTGCACCCTAATATATATGTTTAAGCAGTATAAGGCGTTAAAAACTACACAATTCCTATCTGATTGTATGCTATCTTTAGGTCTAGAGTGGAAAATACCTTGCACCCTATAAAGCAGCTAACATTACCTAGATTTATGGCAAGGGATGGCTATTCGCTAAAGTCTGCATATTTAATGAGGGCAGAGCCACACATAATCTGAAACATCCAGATTTCTTCCAAACTAAAATTTAAGGGAAACACTCTGAAGTATTCACTAGTTCTATAACCAGTAGAGTGCCATTTCTCTCAACATTTTGCTCAGCTCCTGTCTGGCACTCATGGGTACATTCTTCAGCTTATGTTTTATAAAAATGGCATCATAATTTAATTAAATTTCACGCAAAAAGCACTTTACTGTGCCCACTTATTTGAAAAACACACTACTACATTTATCACAGTAGCTTCTGCCCCACCTTTTGCAACACTCATGCAATTACTGGAACAATGGCACTAGGATCTAACTTCACTCTTAAGTGACCCTGACTTTACCAACCCAAAATATGTTGATCTTCTGAAGACAAATAGTTGTAACAAAGAAACCAATCTTCTTAATCACTCTTTTTCCATACGTAAATGATTTGTGGTTGAAGGTGCCTGCCTTCCCTATGGTTATAAAAATAAGCATTCAAAATAATGTTGAATGGCAACCCTAAATTGGTCAAAATATCGAAATCCCTTTCATTTAAGAGTATTTGTGTGCTCTGTGCAACTTCTCCCCCATGTCCAAAATGTAAATGATGGAATTAAAATCATCCCCTTGCTCTTTACCTAGCTGCTTCTTATCCAAATCTGATAAACATGAATCCCATTAGCACGTTTAATTACATTTTGCTTTATCAAACTAACTCTTCATTTGGAATTACAAACATTTTCAAAATGTCACAACTTATTGCACTTAAAATATTCTCTTCTTATTGAAGGCTAATTTTCACCTTTGGCTCATTATTTTTGGATAAACACTTAGGGGTTTTAACTTTGAAGTCTTATCCTTGATTTTCTTACAGACACATTTTTATTGTTCATCCTGCAATTGCACACTGCTACCTCTGTAACTGAAGACATATTCTCAGAGCTTTGATAGATTTAGTAGACCTAGCCACAGTTTTGGTAGTATCTGTAGATTATGCAAACGTAGGATTAAGATGCCTCAGCACTTGCTCTTGAATTGTTCGTTGGCACAATATACCACAAACCTGTCTCTAGTATATAGATCAGTGGTGTTACAGAATTTATTACAATTTTCAAGGAGTACCCTCAGAGCTGCAACATAACCTTCTATGGATTTGTTAACAAATTGCTGCATATATAAAAAGTGTCTCTCTATTACAATATTTAGCTTAATTACAAAATATACTGTACTGTACCTCATCATGGTCTTATTTAGAGGCATCTGCAGATTATGAACCTGTAGGCAAATGCCTAAACACTTCTTGTCCTTCTACTGCCAAATGATTGAACAACAATTTTATTAATGTAGCTGCAGTCAGTTGCTAAGGCTATTCAGAGTGCAGCACAAGGAAAGTCCTCTGTCCCTAATGGCATACCAATAGACATGTTTAAGAGTCATTTAGAACTCTGGATGCCTCTAGTTACAAATATACTTAGAGCAGTCATCAGGAAGCCCCGATTGATTTGTGGCGAGGATCCATCATAGTACTGATATACAGAAATGGGGACTGAAACCTCACACAATGCTATCACCCAATTTCATTGTTAGAGTTTACAGCATGTCATACTGGGTAAACTTGAAAACTGGGCCTAAGAAAACTCATTTTTTTCCAAGGTTCAATATGGTTTTCGCCCGGGTCTAGGGACTACTGAGCAAGCATTTTTTTTGTGAGTTTTATATAGCACGAACTTGACACAAAGGTATCAGAGCGCTTTACATGAGCACCAGTTACGGTACAGACGGACACATTCATTTTTTTTGTTAGGCACAGGGAGATTAAGTGATTTGCCCAGAATCACAGAATGTTGAGCGTCCCTGCCAAGACTCGAACCTGGTTCCCCAGCTCCGAGGTCGACCGCCCTAGCCGTTAGGCCACATTCCCTCCCCTAAGCATTAAGCATATCTCTCGTCATGGGAAAGTATGTCAAGGCCATGAGAGGTGCCCCCCCCACATGGCTTTTTTGGACCTCTCCTGTGCCTTTGACTTGGTAGATAGGGGGAAACTATCGGAATTGATGGAGCTTGCAGGAGTGGAATCCCCCTTGTTGAACCTTATTAGACGCCGGCACTGGGTTTGATATACACAGCACGGAGAGCGTACATGTCCCATAATGGTGGAAAGAGGGGTAAGGCAGGGCTGCATATCTGAAAGAGACACGTTAGTGACAGATTCCTTACCTTAGAATATCCCCAGGCGTCAGGCTGGATCCGGAAAGTTTTTTGCGTAGCAGTACCCTTGCGCGTCGGTAGGCGGCGTCGTGCGGCTCCGCGTCCGTCGTCGGCGTCGTGATCGCCGGGATGACGTCGCGGGCAGTACTTAGGCGCCGCCCCTGCGCGCTGACGTCAGTTCTTCTTTTCCGCGCCAGCAAGCGCAGATCCGGGAAGAGCAGTGCCCTGGTCATTTTTGACCATACTTTTTGGTGAATTTTTCACTGTTTTTCTATCAAGGTGTCGTAGGGATGCCCGGTTTCAAACGTTGCGGCGCCTGTGCTCGGATGATGTCCGTCACCGACCCGCATTGGGAGTGTCTCTTCTGCCTCGGCCGAGGCCACGACACGGAGTCTTGTACCGACTGCCAGGCCCTCAACCCGAAAGCTTTGCGAGAGCGGTCTCGAAGCTCCTCGAGGCCCGGCATTCGGCTCCGCGGAAGCCCCGGTCGCGTGAGAGGTCCAGGGGTCGATCGCGGAGTCCACACCGGTCGTCGGCTTCGAAGTCTTCTTCGTCCGGTAAGTCGAAACATAAAAAGTCCAAAAAGCATCATCGCTCTAGGACTTCGCCTCGCCGGTCTCGCGACTCGGCTGAGGCCCCTCCCGGCACCGTCCCCGCCCCCGCGGCCCCGGACATTCCTGTGGAGTCGCCCCCGCCATACCGCTCTTCCCAGGTTCGGGGGCGGATCCAGCCAAAGTGCAGGAATTCCTGTCGGCCATGGCCCGCCTCTTCGGGCCTCCAGGCCCCTCCGGTGCGCCTTCGGGCCCCGCGGGCCCTGATGGGGTTGCTCCGGCGTCGCCGGCGGCTCCGGCCCCGGCGTCGCCCGTGCCTCCAGCCTCGATCCCGGCTCCGACTTCGGCCCCGGCCTCGATCCCGGCTCCACAACCCCCATCGACGCCGGTCGACCTAACGACACCTCCGCCGGCGCCGATGTCTCCGGTGCCGTTCTCGACGCCGCCTGGGGCTCCGAGCGGCGTCGTTCCCCAGTTCCTTCCGGCTCCGGACATGGACCCGGACCGACGTCGCTCGACGCCGGTTCCGGCGCCGATGAGACCTTGGGTCCCAAATGTCCCTCCTCCCCCTTATTTTGAACCTGAGGAGGACCAGGAGGACTGGGAGGGGTCTGATGACCCTCTGACACAACAGTGTCAGTACGATGAGGACTGGACAGAGGGTCTAGGGGATGCTAGTGGTCTAGATACTTCCCCTGACACTGGCATGCTGTCTCCTCCCGTGGCTACGGAGGAGGGAGCCAATTTTGCAACGGTGTTGCGTAGGGCAGCTGGAGCCTTACATCTCCAACTCCCTGCTGTGGCGGTCAAGGTTAATCTCTTGACAGAGGTGCTTCAGCCGGCAGCCTCCTCTTCGGAGACTGTGCTGCCGTTTAACGACGCCCTCACTGACGTTCTTTTGGGCGCCTGGTCCAAGCCCAACACAGGGGCTCCTGTGGATAGGAACGTGTCCCGACGCCATCGCCCAGCTCCGGGCGACCCCTGTTTCTCTCTGTCCACCCCACCCCTGAGAGCTTGGTTGTCCAAGCCTCCGCTTCCCAAACCGCCTTCCCTACCGCCCCTCCGGATAGGGAATCCAAACGCCTGGATCAATTTGGGAAGAAGGGTTTTCTTCCTCCAGTGCTGGTTGCGGTCCGTCAACACCGCTTGCCTTTTGGGCCGATATACCCACTCCTTGTGGGATTCGGTGGCGGATGTTTTGCCCCAGTGTTCTGAGGAGGTCCAGACACTGCTTTCCCGCGCCATTGCGGAAGGAAGGGATGCGGCCAAATATACAATTCGATGTGGCCTTGATACCGCCGACTCGCTGGGCAGGTCTATTGCAACGACGGTGGCGCTACGACGCCACGCCTGGCTGAGAACCACTGGTTTTTCAGGGGATGTCCAGAATACTCTCATGGACATGCCCTTTGATGGAAGTCGGTCTTTTTGGTCCAAAGCAGACCATGCGTTGGAGCGCTTTAAGGACTCACGGGCTACTGCAAAGTCCCTGGGCCTTTCTGCTACACGTCCTCCGCTGACTTCTGCTTTTCGCCCCTATCGTGGCCACGGTAGGGGCGCCCCTTCACGTCAGCAGCCCAGCCACCGGCCCGCGCAGCAGGCGTCTTCGCGTGGCCGAGGACGTGGATTCTGCCGTGGCGGTTCGGGCAACCAGCGTGCGGGTCAGGCCACCACCTCCAACCCGTCCGCGGCCTCCAAACCCTCCTAGTCCCTCCTTTCAGGTGCACAGCACGCCAGTAGGGGGCAGGGTCCGCCATCACCTTCCCCACTGGCGTACCATCACCTCGGACAGGTGGGTCTTGGACATTGTCCGAAGGGCTACTCCCTCCCCTTCGAGTCCACCCCCAGCCATGCCACCTCAATTCCACCGCATGTCAGGGGATCACTTGGTACTTCTGCAGAAGGAAGTCACGGCCCTCTTGGCCAAGAGGGCCATCGAGCATGTTCCGACCCCAGAAGTAGGGCGTGGTTGCTACTCCCACTACTTCCTGGTGCCCAAAAGGACAAGGAGGACATGCGTCCTATCTTGGACCTCCGGAACGTCAATCGCTTCCTCCGGAAGGAGAAGTTCAAGATGCTCACCCTAGCTCAGGTCTTGACTGCCCTCGACCCTGGAGACTGGTTGGTAGCGTTGGACTTGCAGGACGCATATTTCCACATCCCCGTCCTGCCGGCCCACCGGCGTTACCTTCGGTTCACGGTAGGCCCCGAGCATTTTCAGTTCACCGTGCTCCCCTTTGGCCTTACCAGTGCCCCTCGGGTGTTCACGAAAGTGTTGGCGGTGGTCGCAGCTCATCGCGCCGGGCAGGGGTTTCAGTCTTCCCCTACCTCGACGACTGGCTGCTGAAGGCGGGCTCGTCCCAGGCAGTCGTCTCCCACCTCCAGACTACGGCCGAACTCCTGCACTCGCTGGGGTTCTCCATCAATGTGCCGAAGTCGCATCTGATTCCTTCTCCACAGCTCCTTTTCATCGGAGCAGTTCTGGACACGACGCAGTTTCGGGCCTATCCTCCCGAACGGCGAGTCCGGGATATTCAGGCTATGATTCCGATCTTTCAGCCTTTATCCTGGGTTTCGGTACGGATGACCCTGAGGCTGCTGGGCCTCATGGCCTCCTGCATCCTGCTGGTCAATCATGCCAGATGGCATATGCGGGCTCTGCAGTGGGACCTGAAGTTCCAGTGGGCGCAGCACCAGGGCAACCTGTCCAATCACGTCCAGATCTCGGAGGGGACTGCAAAACAGTTGCAGTGGTGGCTCTCGAACCGGCAATGGGTCATGGGCAGATCCCTCTCCCTTCCCCAGCCAGAGCACACAGTTGTGACGGACGCGTCCCTTCTGGGATGGGGCGGTCACATGGGAGAGGCGGAGATCAGAGGCCTCTGGTCTCCGGCGGAGTCCCGGCTCCATATCAACATTCTGGAGCTCCGGGCGATCCGACTTGCACTCAAGGCATTCCTTCCCTCTGTCAAAGGGAAGGTAGTGCAGGTGTTCACAGACAACACCACCGCCATGTGGTACTGCAACAAACAAGGCGGGGTGGGGTCGTGGACCCTTTGTCAGGAGGCTCTGCGCCTCTGGACATGGCTGGAACATCAGGGCATGTTCCTGATGGTTCAACACCTGGCAGGTTCGCTGAACGCCAGGGCGGACGAACTCAGCCGCAGGTGCATGATGGATCACGAATGGCGTCTTCACTCGGAAGTGGCGCAAGGACTCTTTCTACAGTGGGGAGAGCCTTGGTTAGATCTATTCGCCACCGAAGAGAACGCGCAATGTCATCAGTTCTGCGCGTTGGAATTTCCAAGGCGGCACTCGCTCGGCGACGCTTTTCGTCACGAGTGGAGTTGCGGTCTGTTGTACGCCTTTCCGCCTATACCACTTCTACCCAGAGTGTTGAAGAAGATTCGGCACGACCGGGCCCAAGTCATTCTTGTGGCTCCGGACTGGGCTCGAAGAGTTTGGTATCCCGAGCTACTCAATATGAGCGTAGATCCCCCGATCCGTCTGCCTCTTCGGGAGGATCTTCTGTCGCAGCAGCAGGGGACGGTCCTCCACCCGAACCTGTCCAGTCTACACCTGCTTGCGTGGAGATTGAGCGGCGGCAGTTGATTCCTTTCGACTTGCCTCCCGAAGTTTGTGATGTGATTCTGGCAGCCAGGCGTCCCTCCACTAAGGTGGTATACGCCTGCAGGTGGAACAAATTTGTGGCATGGTGCACAGCAAAGGCTGTGAATCCCCTTTCTGCCCCTCTTTCTGAGGTCCTTCTGTTCCTTCTCTCTCTGGCCCAACAGGGTTCTGCCCTGGGTACCATCAAGGGTTATCTTTGTGCTATCTCGGCCTTCCTCAGGCTCCCTGATCAGCCCTCCCTTTTCAAGTCCCCTGTTGTTAACAGGTTCTTAAAGGCATTACACACCTCTTCCCTCCTGTTCCGTTTGTGATGCCTCAGTGGGACTTGAACTTGGTTCTTACCTTTTAATGTGCGCTCCCTTTGAGCCTCTACATAACTGTCCTCTTCGTCTTCTGACTCTGAAGACAGCCTTTCTGGTGGCCATCACCTCCGCTCGGCGGGTGAGTGAGCTCCAGGCTCTATCTTGCAAACCTCCCTTTCTGTCTGTTCATCCAGACAAGGTTGTTCTTCGGACGCGTCCGTCCTTCTTGCCAAAGGTGGTTACTGCTTTCCACATTGGGCAGACCATCACTTTGCCCACCTTCTTTCCGCCTCCGCATCCTTCCAGAGAGGAAGAGAGGCTCCACCGTCTGGACCCAAAACGTGCGCTCTCCTTCTATATTGACCGCACAAAACACTTCCGGGTGGATGACCAGCTCTTTGTTGGCTACGTGGGTGCCAAAAAAGGTTGGGCGGTGCACAAGAGGACCATCTCCCGCTGGGTTACCTTGTGCATCAAGACCTGCTATTCTTTGGCTAAGAAGGAGCCTCCTGTTGGGCTGCGTGCCCATTCCACCAGGGCAACGGCTGCTACCACGGCCTTGGGTCGCGGTGTTCCGCTGCCGGTTATCTGTCAGGCAGCTACGTGGGCCTCGCTGCACACGTTTACAAAGCATTACTGCCTTGACAGTCAGGTCCGGAGGGATGGCTTCTTTGGCCGTTCTGTCCTCCAGGACTTCCTTGTCTGATCTTTGTTCGCAGACCCACCACCGGGGTTGGTATTGCTGGGGTATCTATTCTAAGGTAAGGAATCTGTCACTAACGTGTCTCTTTCAGATGCACAAGTTACTAACTTGTGTAACGCTATATCTGTAAGAGACAGTAGTTAGTGACAGATTCCTTACCGCTCCACCCATCCTCCCCGTTCTGCGAACTGATTTCTAGGGTTAAGGACATCCCTTTCAGGGCCATAGTATTTTTCAGACACCTGTGTCAGCTTCTTGCATGGCTCTGCGTTCCTGGCGCGGAAAGTCGTGTACAGAACTGACGTCAGCGCGCAGGGCGGCGCCTAAGTACTGCCCGCGACGTCATCCCGGCGATCACGACGCCGACGACGGACCCGGAGCCGCACGACGCCGCCTACCGACGCGCAAAGGGTACTGCTACGCAAAAACTTTCCGGATCCAGCCTGACGCCTGGGGATATTCTAAGGTAAGGAATCTGTCACTAACTACTGTCTCTTACAGATATATCGTTACACAAGTTAGTAACTTGTGCTTTAACCCCATTTTTGTTTTTATTTTATATTAATGCTTTTGATACAGCCCTGCGCTCTTGTAGTAATGACACACCTAGAACCGGCTCTAATCCATTACCAGTTTTACTTTATGCGGATGATGTGGTTTTAACGGCACAAACAGCGAATGGTTTGTAAAACCTTTTAAATTGTTTTATACTTTTAGGACTAATTTAAATCTTAGAGTAAAACATAAAAAATCTTTCATTTTAACTAGTGGTCCTAAAAAAACAAAATCAAAAAGTTTTTATAGGGGAAACTCCAATTGCCAAGATCTCCCGTTTTAACTACTTTGGTATTTTACTTGAAGCCGATATGACCTGGGGTTGACTAATAAATCCAAGAACTCAGAAAATGGGGATAGTATGTGACTCGATTTTTAAATTTGCAAGAAAACGGGGCCACAAGCCTATAAAAGAGACGACTCAACTTTATAAGCGTAAATGCCTTGCTGTAGGAACCTATGGAGCAGGTGTGTGGGGCTACGAATCCCTGGAGAGACTGCAGGCTACTGAGAAGAAATTTCTTTGTAGGCTCTTATCTATCCCCAAATCTACCTCTAGCTTCAGTTCGCATCTTGAACTGGGTATGGTGTTTATGGAAGATGTTGTTAAAATGGCTCACTTTTATTGTGGGTTAGAATATGGAGCAGCCCTGGAGCCGGCTTTTCAAGATGTATTTTGAAAGACTGTTTAAATTTAAGCTCCATCCCACGGCTAGCCTTTGTTAGGAATACTCTTTCTAATTTAGAATTTAGAATTAAGAACACTTTTTGATTCTCCAGATAGTATTGGACCACAAACAAAAGCCTTAGTAAAGCAAAAATACCTCTTGTATAGAGAGGAGGATCGAATGGTGAGAGCTTTAGATATGGCTTCAGTATTGAATTACATTTCAATCTCTACCACTTCTGGAATGGAGCCTTATTAAAAATGGATAGTAAATCCAGAACATAGATTTTGTTTAACAAGGTTAAGATTAAACACAATCTGTTTCTTAGTTGCTTTTCCTTGCCCTGGATCTTGATTTGCATCTTCACCATGCTGTCCATGTAATGCTTCTTTCACTCAAACAACTGCGCACTTTATCCTATTCTGCACTTTATACCGCACTTTGAGAGTCTGCTTTTTACGCCCAATTTTAATGTCCGAGCATTTCTCATTCTGCTAAGAAGGGATGGATATTTTAAAACGTTTATCTTCTCTGGAAATTTGTTTTGCTGTTGTTACTTACATTTCTGGTGCTATCAAATTGAGAATGAGATATGTTTTATGAAACTGGAAAAATTTCTTAAGCCTGTTGACTGTATTTTATTCTGTGCTTTTATGCTCATTTTAATGACCAAAATTATTGAAACGAAAATGATTGAACAACAAAGCTTTCTTCCTGTCAATTCTTTTCACCATGGATGGGCACACACAAGAAATCCACACTATGGGCCAGATATACGACTATTCACTTTAGCGAGTCGCAAATTGCGCCGAATTGCGACTCGCAATTTGCGACTCGCTATAGTGAATGTACAACAGTGTCTCAGACACTGTTTGTGATTCCCAGTGGGGTCACAAATTGCATGCCACATCAATATTCATGAGGGAAGCGCAATTTACGACCCCATTGGGAATGGCTAGCACTCCCAGGGATGGTGGCCTGTTGGGGTCAGCAGACCACCATGTCTGTGACAGCTTTTTAAATAAAGCAGTTTTTTTTAAAAATGTAGCCCGTTTTCCTTAAGGGAAAATGGGATGCATTTAAAAAAGAAAAATGAAACTTTTCAGTTTCATTTTCTAAGGGCAGGCTCATAAAAAATATTTTCGCACACACTCACACAGGGGAAGGGGTCCCCGGGTACCCCATCCCGCTTGTGAGTGGTTTACCACCTACTTGAAGTAGGTGGTAAACTGTGAGTGTTTTGTGACCGCAAATGTGGTCGCAAAACAATAGTACATGGCATTGAGACTCGCTATTAGGAAGGGACGCCCCTTCCTAATAGCGAGAGTCGGAGAGTCGCAAATGCTATTTTGCGAGTCAGTGACTCGCAAAATAGCGTTTGTACATGCCTGGACCTTTTTTTGAGGTCGCAAACGGGCCGATCTCCCAGTGTAGATTATATGAATAGATATAACTATAAAAAAAAGCTATTACTAGACAAAATATTAAAAAGAATTGCAGCATGGTGATGCTATTCAATAATATATGGCATTGAATGATAAAATCAGTCTGTTAACAAATCACTGCTGTCTACCTCCTAGCTTTCTTAGCACCAAAAGTGCCTTTGTAAGTTCTTAGATGGCTTCTAGCCTGCATACCTCAGCTGATCAACAGAACTGTTGTTAGTTAGATTCTGTATTTAGAGAAAGTTGCTCTCTGTCTCAGTTGTGGCATTTGCAAGCTGATACGGGAATGGCACTAAGGAGCTGGTGGTCTTCTCTGGGTATGTTTGCAACACAGCTCGCACGAAGATCACAGATAGAGCTGAACAAAAGATGCTTTTCTGCTGAATATATATCTACACCAGGATGTATGTATTGGCATTTATATAACGAAAACCTAGTTGTGAAGCCATGGAGCCCTGTACATTATGGGAGCGGTCAAGATATAATCTACAAGATCGTGTACATCAAGTGGTGATTGTACAAATACATTTCACACACATTTAGGCACAGGAAGATTAAGTGTTTTGCCCAGAAACACATGATGTTGAACCTAGCTTCAAGACCAGGATTGAAACTTGAGTTCCAAAGGGGCAGCTTGAGCCTCTAGGGTACATCTCCTACACCAGGCTTAAAAGCACTTTTCTGATTATTTGGAAAAAAACTAGACCTTGTGATGAATTATATAAATTGCAAGAATTAGCATATGAATTCTGTTGCCCATTCACTAAATTCTATAACACTTTATAAACCACATGAATATATATGTATGAATAACTGATGCACTATTAACTTACAATAAAGAAAACATTATATGTTGTATATATTGTACATGTGTACTTAAAAGAAAATAGCACTCATTTACTAATGAAAATGTGCACTCAAATACATGAATTTATTAAATGCAAAAGGAGGCACTTAAGCAGAAAACGCAAAGTTCATATCATACCCAGAATGGCAGAGCACCAGTTCTAATGAATATTTGCGAATATAAACCTGTATGCATTGATAAATGAAAATGCTAGGCAAAAAGCCATGTACCTAATTAGATTATGCAGGACGGTACAATAATCAAAAATTAATCAAAAATGCATTAAATAGTAAAAAAGGTTAAGACCGCTATACAGAAAAACAGTAGCAGCTACTGATTATCTTTCTCTTATTTTATTGAGTCAATTTTATTCAGAAACCAATGGAAACTTTCAAATATGCAGCACTGTAGAAAGGATGCATAGGTGGAGAAGATCATGTTTTGACAAGTCTCAGGAAAGTCAGGAATGTTGGAACCAATTGCAGTGATAGTGGTACTCGCCAACAGTAGATGGTGATGATGCCAGGGTGAAACTGAAGATAAAGCTGTGGAAGTTACAGATGGATATAGCATCAAAGGCGGAGTATAATGGTCTGCTGCAACAGTTGAATCACTTTGTTAAGTGAGACTGAATGCATCAGAAATTGGTGAGATTGGTAGCCCCATACAAGTTGGCATATGTGCTAGCACTAGGGAAGACTCAAAGGAAGCAGCTTTAACAATGGGCAATTGCACTGTATTGCAAAACAGCTGATGCTCACTAATTGTCGAGTCATTTCCAAGCAATCAACAGGAAGCACAGCTTGCTGTTCCAAAGGAATGTTCAACATGACAATCTGGAAACAGTTCAAGCAATGAAACATATGTCTTACACGAGAAGTCTGAAGTTTGCATACTCAGATTAGCAAGCAGTTCTCCAACTAGATTGACTACAATAGCTTTGAAAGACTGGTACTCTGTAGGACAGGGTGTGTGTCTGCTCATATTGATTTTGATCCCTTCAGCAAAACAAAACTGAAAATGACAAACCTTATGATGAGAATGGTCAGTGATATTCCACCGAACAGGCTTGAAACCAAAGACCCGAAAAAGGCAAGAATGGTTCCAAACATAAATTTGAAGTCCGTTAATAAGCCAGACCCAATAGTTTTAAAAACATGAGTAATGCCAGTTGTGTTTGAGACATGGAACACACTAATCTGCAAAATGAGTTGGAAACTGAATTTGCAAACCTTGTTGAATCTCAGAAGAAGAGTGGACTGTTTGAAGGGCAAATGTCTCGCTGTAGAGATGAATGGTATCTCTTTCTGAGTTAGAACTGTTAAATTATTATTTAATTTACCAAAGTGTGAATTTATCATGTCGAATTTTAGCTGTGAAACACTGTAGATCTTCATCTATAGAAAAAGGCATATACTCTGTTGATTTAATCACGAGAAGGCTCAAGAATGCTTCTTTTTTTAAAGCTCATTATCTGTCTTGCAGTGAGTTTGTATGGAAGAAAGTTAGCTGTCTCACTGATCAATGACCAATTTTCCTCATGTGATTTCAGTGTTTTTAGTGCTCAGATTAATTGTACCAGTACTGCATTTGAGTTTGCCCATCTTGCAAAGAATTTAAATCTTCTTGCAAAAGATTTAAAGTAGAAGGGACGATAGTGGAGTTAAATTTGGGGGGATGTAGCCTGATGCCAATGGAGTAACACTCATTCAGTGTCTCTTCCTACTGGCCGACACCATCTGGTGCCATCCTTTACTTGATCTGAACTCATGGGACCAAAGCTATGATAACATGAAAATAGCCATGCGATGACATTCGTGAGATGCCGAATAACCAGTGAATAGTTGCTTGAAGGCTTATAATTTAATTCCCCAGCCAGACCGCAAGAAGGATCCCAAGATGGTAGCCACTGCACTCTGGTCTGCGACTACAACGAGCATCACTGCGGCGCTTCGAGGCACCTGGAGTGGCTGAGAATTAGAAGGATTCTGAATGAGCATAATTGTCATTTCAACTAGCTTTAAAACTGTTGACTCTGTATTGTGAGGTGAGAGGCTCCGGGAGCAGGTAGCATTGTGTCACGGCTTACCTGACCGGACCGAGGGTGAGGGAGACCGTGAGGATGTATTCCCCTCTTACGTCTCTCCTCTCCTCTATTTCCAGCCTCCCTGGGATGTGGCCGTATGTCAGGAGGAGGACACCTTTAAGACAGAGCATTTCCTGGAGTCGACCCCGACCCATGTGACCCTGTCACATGGGCATATCACAAGCCCCGGAGGACCGTCAAGCTGCTTTTTCACCGGTTTCCTGAATCAGGAGGGGGAGTTGCTGCCGAGTACAGCGGGGGACTCCAACGAGGAAAGAAGCACGAGGAGCAGGAGCAGCGTGGAAGACGGCGTCCGGTGGTGTCCAGGGACCGAAGAGGCAACGCAGGAGCCGAAGCTGAGGATCCGGCGGGAAGAGTCAAGACGGGAGCCGGACCTAACCTGGCAACACGAGCTCGCCAGTCGCGTTCCAGGAGGAGCGTGGCTCACGGAGGTACGTGGCCGCCTCAGGGGGTTGTTTAAAAGGGACCGACCCAACGCTAAGGGATTGGAAAAGGCGAAGGGAGGAGGGGGGTGAACACAGTGCGGAAAGGCTTGCAGTGTACATGGTGCATGAGAATATAATGCTCAGTGTGTTGCTTTCTACTACTGGCGCATCACTGGTGACGGATAACCGGGTGTTCAGAAACCCCTCACTGCCAATTCCCCGAGTTAGTTATTCAGAACCCTTTAACCTCAAACGGGTCTCTCTCTTTTTCCCGAGGGTGACTCCAACCACGATATATCGAACCTCACCGATGAGAGGACATCCAGCTGTCGGAAAGATGGACTGAAAAGCTTGTGGAATATAAAAGAAATAAAACTTTCTGTTTAACCCTGCCCATTTCCTCTTCTCATTCGTCAAATTATCACACACTGTCAGCGGATGCACTCTCCTGATCTCAGAGCTTGAATGAAACAAGCCTGTGGCTGCCCTGTCCTGTTGATTCTGAGTTGATTACTGCAGGGCGGTGGGGGACAGCTGCTACATGCACAAATGTGTCCCATGGCCCGGGCGCCCTTGGCTGTGGTGGGGTGGCAGTGACGGAGGGGCCCTGCTGAGAGTGGGGCATCATCTCACTAGCAGCCGCGAGCCCTGTGGTGAAGCTGCACTGGGGATGGCGCCCCCCCTGGTGGCTGCAGGCGGAGGAAAAGTGGGTGACAGCTTGACGCTCACAGAACCCTGGCAGTAAGAGGTAAATTATTTAGGAATAACCATACACAAGTGTGAGAGGCTGAACTGGTATATGATGTCCACTAATGTAAGTGGGCACCCTGCACCAGTCCAGACAACCCTTATGGTGATTTAAGTGGTCTTAAACAACCTTAGAAAGCTCTCTAAGTGGTAGCTGTGGACAGCAGCCTTCCGGCTTAGTCCAGAAGCAGTGTAAAGCAGCTTGTTTTACCAGAATGCAATCTGATAGTATAGATTAAATGAAAAAGCACCACACAAGGTATTTATAAAAATATGTATTTATTATATAATACTCTCTAACACGTTTAGATATCTCCTACCCGGAGATAAACACAATGCACACAATACTTTGCATAGAAATACATTAAATAGCACAGAATACACAGTGGACCCCGGGGGGGGGACCAAACCATATACTAAGAAAGTGGTATAAGAAACAACGACTCGGGTCAAGACAGTGTCAAGAGGACGTAGAAGTGCTGGCGACCCAAGGAACCACCCAAGGTGAATAGATAAGGACCCCACGGAGAGTGTGTGCAGTTTGGGAACGCGACCGCTTTCTCCGTACAAATCAACGTGTAAGTCGCAGCTGGATTTTTAAAGATTAAGGCCCCTTCCCAGTGGACCCAAAAGAAACCCCGTGGAAGACAGAAGGTTGGAGAGCCACCCCACCAGTGGATACCCTAGCACCCACGTTACCAACACCAGGGAAGCCGGGTGCATGGGTGTGAAGTGGTGTCGGAAACCGCTGTCGAACTCAATTGAGGACTTCAGGAAAGTGCCATTGCTGGAGAAGGAGAAAGTGTCCAGTGGAATCCGAAGGTGGATTCTAGTTGAGAGGTACCTACAAGAAGAGGGGGCAAAGTCTATGTCACTCAGGAGTGACCAGGAGATCTGGAAGACGAATGCCCACCGATGTCGGTGTTGCAGGAGAGTTGACGGTAACCTTGACTCTGCAGCTGTGAGGACCAGGCGACGCTGAGGAAGACAAGGAGCCGTTCACGAGCTGTCCCACATCGGATGTCGAGTGCTGGGGGGTCGATGTCCGTCGGAAGCACCAACAAGCCTTGGCAGCTGCAAAAAACGTGGATGTCGAGGAAGGTGCAATGTCGGGACCAGCAAGGTCCAGGGGACTCACCACAAGCAGGGGAGTCAGGGCAGGCCCCGAGCAATCAGGGGAGCTCAAAAGAAACAAAGGTGACCCTCAACAGGACCCACAGGCTGTAGGCACTGGAGTCGCAAGAAGACCTCGAGTAGCTCACCTACTTTTTATCAAACCGCTAGAACCATCCTCCACAAAGATAATAAGATCTCTGAATCCACTGAAAAATTGGAAACCTGGTCTTTATTACATATGAGCTCTTTCAGACGGCTTTTAGCTAGTATTAAATCTGTCTCACCTAGTGACCCTCTCCCGATCTCGGTGCTCCAGCAGCTTGAGTTGCCTTCACTCATGATAATCATGCAACTTTTGAATGCCTCCTTACAGGAAGCAACGGTTCCCCCAGAGTGGAAACACGCAATGGTGCTTCCTCTCCTGAAGAAGGCTAATGCTGACCCTGATCAGCTTTCAAACTACCGGCCTATTTCATTGCTTCCGGCCTTCTCAAAGATTCTAGAAAGGCATATTAATTTACAGCTAACTCAGTTTGTCGAGTCACAATTTTTTTTACATCCATCTCAGTCGGACTTTAGAGCCAGTTTCTCGACAGAAACGGCCCTTCTTGGAGTCACGGAAAGGCTGCAACATCTTTTAGATTCTGGAGACACGGTGGCTCTTATACTACTTGATTTGAGCGCAGCTTTTGACACAGTGTCTCACACCGTGTTAGTGAAAGCCTTATGATCTTTGGGTGTTACTGGGCCAGCACTCAATTGGCTTATCTCTTTTCTTACTGACCGGACGTTCCAGGTTTTCTCCCCAACGGCCAGTTCTGACACTCATTCCTCTCCCAATGGGGTACCCCAGGGCTCCATTCTTAGCCCTTTATTATTTAACGTGTATGTCAGACCCCTGGCTGACATTGCAGAGGAGGCTGGGGTGTCCCTGTTCTCCTATGCTGACGACACCCAGATTATCTTCTCTCTCTCTACGGAGAGGGTGTATGAGACATCTGCTCTCCAGTTGGGTTTGAGTAAAGTTGCTTCCTGGATGCAGGCCAATTTTCTCAGACTCAATGGAGAGAAAACAGAGGTTCTGATTTTGGGGAGGAATAAGGATCTTTGGGGTCCCCAACATTGTCCTACTGAAATGGGTGCTCTCCCTCAGCCCTCTTGCCAAGTTCGCAACTTAGGCTTCATCATTGATGATTTATTATCTATGAGACAGCAAGCTGTGAAGGTGGCGGCAACTTGTTTCACTATTCTAAAATGGCTCAAAAAGATTATTTGGATGTTGCCCAGTCCTACCCAGAGAACCGTGTTCCAGGCTCTTGTCACCTCGAGACTGGACTACAGTAACATTCTTTATCTAGGGACTAACAAGGATGTGACACGCAAGCTTCAGGTGGTGCAGAATTCTGCCGCCAGACTGATTTGTCAGGTTCCCAGAGCTGCCTCTATCTCTGGCTCTCTGCGTGACCTTCATTGGCTCAGGGTAGAAAACTGAATCAAGTTCAAAGCCCTGAGCTACATGTTTAAAATCAAGTCTGGAGTGGCCCCCCAATACCTGCAAGCTCTGGTCCACCCTTATTTGCCTCCACGCTCCCTCCGTTCTGCCACCCAGGCCAAGTTTTCGGTCCCTAGAATTAGACTGTCCCGCATGGGCGGTCGATCTTTTGCCTATTTAGGTCCCTCCTTATGGAACTCTCTTCCCGTGCCGCTCCGCAACGAAACTGTCTACGAGAACTTTCGTAAAGGCCTAAAAACCTGGTTATTTAATCAATAATCTCTCCCCTCCTTCTGTTCCTTTCTGGCTGGCGCCGGGAAACCCTTTTTGGGTAGCTGTTGCGCCTTATAAATCAAATTAACATAACATAACATAACATTGAATCTGGTCCCACAACGAATCTCGGGACCCACCCACAGGTAAGCCCTTAAGTACCCTTAGGAAAGGGTTGGGACAATTCAGGGGACCCTCCCAAGGGAGGGTTTGGATAGGGGGGAGGTTACTCCCAATTTTGTGCCAGAGCTGGAGCCAACGGCTCCCAGAGCTGGTTTGAACTGGACTATGCACAGGGACACCAAATGTGCCCCTCATGCAGACTGAGTGGCGCTGGCAAGCGCATCCACCCATCCCCAATACACTAAATCCTGTCTTTGAGTTGTTCACACCTCCCTGTGACAGGATACCTATTGTTCTGCCTTCCCCTGCTCGACCTTGGCTTAGCAGCAGGAGGGTAGAATTGTGTATCTGGCCGGCAGCAACCATTTTGTGCTGTCCGGGTCTAGAAGACTGGTCCCGGGGGCATGGAGAGCTTAACGGAGGGCTTTTTAAACAAATATAAGTTGAGTTTTGTGCAACAGTTGCTGTGGCAGTTGTTGCCCTTTCAGTGCTTCATATAGCTAATTTCCATGCCTTGTGTTATGAACCTCTTCACAGCACCAGAAAATAAATTTCTCTTAACATTTATTGTTCTAATGCCATGTTTATTATTTACTTTCAAAGACAAACTTGTTCTCCATTAGTTTCTATGTTATCACTATATTGCCTTCTTACAATCCGATGTGAGCTTAAATGTCTGGTGTTGGTTGTGCACAGAGCTTGCAGGGCACCCGTGCTGTGTCTTTTGCCTTTCATTTCATCTCCCTTGCATATGGTCATCATGTGAGGAGACTGAGCAGGTGGAGAGTGGGGCACACAAAGCAATGCAAAATATACAAAGCTTCGTCAAGGTTTTAGAGACTAAAGAGGGCCGTAGAAATACTTCACATGCTAAAGCCCTTTGAGCCAAATAGCTGTTGCACCCCTGGTTGTACCCAGGTCCGGAGTCAGCAGTCGATCCTTACTAGCAGTTTATGGTTAAATAGTTTAAATGTTTATGTCTTATTGACAGAATGTTCAGAACTGAAGTACTCCATAAGAAATATTTCTGCCTTGCCTGCCCAGCACTAGCAGTTTGAAATAGTGGATATTAGAAACGATTACAAAGCAACCTCTGGATACAGCACGGACTATTGCAAATGTTAATATAGCACATACAACTGTACTGCTACTGCAATATGTATACTCTGTGGGCCTGATTCCTAAAGGCAAACTTACACTTTAGTGTGAGTTTCCAACTTTTTTGCTATCCACAAAGTTTATGAGTAGTATCTATTCTGCACCTAAAAAATAGGCCTGCCCTATCTTTTTATTTGTGGAGTCTCCGCCATGACTGTGGAGACTCCGTACTCGGAAAGATACTACTCGTAAAATTTGTTTGTGAATATCCAAACATCATAAATCACACTAAAGTGTTAAATTACCTTTGTTAATCAGACCCTATGTTTTTTGATAAATCTGAAACATTAAAAACTATTTATAAAAAAACGATATGTTTAGAACCAGTTTAAAAGCAATTTTCGATCATTTTAAACGTAGATTGCATACTTTCCGTGTCAGCTTCACTGATTCTTTCTGCAATTTATCTCTCTCTGAATATGCTTGTTCTTTTATAGCTGCATACGTTATTGTAGCTATGGATCTCTTAGTTTTCACTCAATGTGGACCTAAAAGAAAATCACTCAAATCGATATCATCACTTATTTTTTACATGTTTTTTTCACAGCCTAGATCATGATGACCAACTCTGACACAATTTCCTGTTACACTATAAGAAGTTGCTGTCAGAGAATATATATTATACCTAGGATCTGGTCTATTTATAAACCTCTAGCTTTATACAGAAACCTGTACATACATGTATCAGTAACTGTTTGCTGCAAGGCTATCTTGTCTGAACCAAACAATATTATAAGTTCCATTAGGAACCATCTCAGTCAATACATCATCATTAATGTTTTCTTTCGATTTCCAGTCTGCAAAATGTAATTGATGGTGTCTTTAAACCTGAAAGAGGAGCTAAACTCATGCAAGAAGTTTGCTGCACAGTTTCATTGAAAAAGATCATTTCTCTAGGAATCATTCCTACAGCGGCAAGGAAATCTTCGCCATAATGAAAGATTTCACCATACGTTCTGCCTCCGCCTGCAACATCACCCCCTCACAAGACCTTTGCAACAAGCTCTTAAGATTCTTCTGTAACAAAATCATCTCCTAATACAGCAATTTCAACCCTCAACAGGATCCTGTTAGCGTCGCAACTCAACTTCCCATCACAGCTGATGAATGAACCCTGACCTTGTGGACCATCGTCACCACCACTGTCAAAATCGCTGCTACCATGAAGACCATACACTCAGGGGTTCCATCTGACCCTTGTCCCTCCACACCTTCATTAAAGGACTTCTACCGATCAGCGGAGCACTAACATCTATCCTCAAGACCTCCATCGACTCACATTCTGGACACCTGGAAACATGCTAGAATCATGTCCCTACTCAAGAAACCATCCTCTGACCCAGCCACACTTTCCAACTACAGACCCATCTTCCTCCTACCATACCAGGTGATGGAGCAGGGTAAACGTAAAATTTTTAACCTCCTAATATTTATAGTGAAATAATTAACACAGCTTCGTCTCAGTAAATAACCAACCATGTATGTGTCATGATAAGGGTTATGGGTAACACGCCATATCCGTGCAAACTAATTTACTTACAATTGTTAACGTGGATAACATAAACCTAATGATTTGCGTACTAATTAGAATAATAATTGCATGATTTGTGCTTGGAAATAAACTGTGTGGTGGCAAAGTAAAGCGGTTGGTAAGTAAGAAATAGCTTTATAAGTCGCTTTTGCTAGGTAACACTTAATTGGGGTACGTAGAATGATGGGAGGGAAACGAAAAGGCTTATATTCTTTATTCTTAACTATTTCTGTTTATCTTTATAAATAGTTCGCTTAGGCCTGTTGTGCCGCGATGTAAAAATGGCTGCTGAGGCAAACAAGTTAGAGTACGCAGGCGCAAAATGGTTTCCGAGAGTGAGAAAAGCTGTGAACAAAGGGATCATGTGACCGTCCCAAAGCCTAGGATGGAAGCGTGGTCAAGGCTACGATGACCTTATTATACAAACGTGTGCCAAAGAAGGACATAGCGAAAAGCGTGAGAAGTTGCAGTGAATACGTGAATAAACAATGAACTGTTCAATTTAAAGTATCAGAAAAAGGATACAGATAGAGACCAATGTGCGGATGGGTAATGTCATGAACCCGTGAGAAACGACAGAAGTATGAACTTTCCACAAAGAACTGGTTGGAGCAAGGATATTCATAATGAGATGTATACTGACCCCAAATGGACCAATTAGAGAGAATCTCGCCCCCAAAGATGTAACATTTTCACTTAGTAAGCTAGTATTAGGGTATAAGAAGACCTACTCTTAGGGAGGGGGGAACTACTGCTACTACTACTGCTGCTGCTGCTGCTGTTTTATATTTTTGTTGAGCACGGAACGCTGCTGCTGGGGAAACTTTTGCTTTTTGATAGACTTTCCATTTTTTTATATTATTAGACCTTTTTATTCTTAAATACTATAAGGGAAAAGAACTGTATTGTGGCGGGAAACACCATATAGGTGATCCGTCGAGAAGGCCTGTTTTACAGGACAGATAGACAGTTTTTCGGGAGTTCTATGCTGTGATCTGAATTCATTGCTGTGACGAACTTTGTTTTTCCATCTAATAGGTATGCATTGCAAATTAAATTTATTCTTATAATGATGATAAATGTATTAATCTGAATAATAAATTTGAAACTTATTCATGCTTCTAAAAATGAGATAAACGTTATTATCTTTAAAACAATGAGTGTGTGGTTCTTTAGCTCAATGATAAATGTAAATGTTTAAAGGTTTATAGTGATTGAGCTGGTCTTAATCACCATCAACTGATTCCTACTAGTTGGTCCATCGACCAATGAGCGGAATACCTTAAAGTTTGAGAAGTATTATTTCGTTTTAAAAGGTATCCCGTCTCCTTCCAGCAGATCATTTACTGTTTTCTCCTAAGTAAAACGGATGAAATCCAGGGAATATATGAGAGAGTGAATGTTTATGCGGTGTTATGGGCCCCACCGTCATATGGATATAGTTGTGGAAAAGGGATATTTGTACCTGGACGTCCAAAGCATATAGGAGAAGAAATTTTATTGATAGCGCTGGTTCACAGGCAAAGTTCTTAGAGAAACTAATCAACCGATGCCTCACTGCCCACCTCAGCTACCGCCAGCTTCTTTACTCCACACAGTCCGGATTCAGGCCCAACCACATACAGAAACAGCACTCATCGCCGCCACAGACGACATTTGCATGATCCTAGACAGAGGAAAAGCAACATCCTAAATTCTCCTGGACCTCTCTACGGCATTTGACACAGTCTAACGCCCCATCCTCATTGGGGGACTGCACGAGGTTGCCATCCAAGGACCCGCTCTCTGCTGGATCTGCTCCTTCTTAACGGATAGAACACAAGATGTCAGTCTAGCACCTTACCCCTCGGAAACACACAAATTAATCTGTAGAGTGCCTCAAGATTCATCGCTCAGCCCCACCCTCATCAACGCATAGATGATCCATCTGGCCAAAGTCATCTGTGCACATGACATCAACATCCTCTCCTACGCAGACGACTAGGAACTCATACTCTCCCTCTCGGACAAGACCCCCAACACAAGAAACAAGGTCACCGCCTGCATGACCAAAGTCACTAACTGGATGAAAGCCAACTGTCTTGAGCTCAAGACAGAAGTAGAGATCGTTGGAAAGAATACACCACCATGGGACACCAGCTGGTGGGCCGCTGAACTCAGACTCAGACCCACACCCAGAACCCACGCCAGAAATCTCGGAATAATTATTGTCAGCAAACTGGATATGGCTGCACAAGTCAACGCAGTCCCTGCATCCTGCTTCCACATCCCGAAGATGCTGGAGGGGGAGATCTTCAAATGGCTCCCAAACAATACTAGGAAAACTGTCGATCATGTTTTAGTCACCAGTATGTTGGACTATGGGAACCCCCTCTAAGCCGGGATCACCAAGCAACTCACTAGAAGACTACATACCATCCAGAACCTGGCAACCAGACTCATCCTCAACCACCCGCACAGAACTCACATCACATCACCTCACCTTAAGGAACTACACTGGCCCCCATACACAACCATGCTCAATTCAAACTCCTCACACACACATTCAAGGCACTACACAACTCAGGCCCCACCTACCTGAACAGATGCTTCACAAATACACATAACATAACATTAATGCCCTGAGCAAGGTATCAGTTTCCTGAATTTGCAAAAATTGTTCATCAAACAATTATTTTTATTGATACTTTAATTCCTAAATTTGTAACTTTGGTCTAGAAATGAATCAATAAATTGTGTTGAATATATAAATCGAAGATGGATAATCACAATATTTTAACATTTTTCAGTTTCTTGATAGATCTGTTTATTATTATGTGGCGCGGTGGAGAAGGAGACAGGGAGGCCAAAGGTCAGTGATTCTATAGCAGGTTTATTCACAGGGTTTTTTATAGGAAAATAAAATACAGGATGCACCATCCGGTGTACAGTTCTTGATTCAGAGGGCAGGGAATATCGAGTGGAGAGTCCGGTCTTCAGGTTTCAGCTGTTAGCACCCTCCGCTCCGTCTCGCACTCGGAAAAAGAAAACAAAGAAAGGCCTGGTAAGGGAGGGGTACGTTGCTATAGGGATGCCACACAAGGAAAAGGGAGTGAAGGACTGAACACCCGACCGTCACCGTGAGACGCGCGGCTTCCTCCCAGGGGTGATTTGCGCTCTGCTTTATTGTACTCGCAGCCGCGGACCCCCGTCCATAAGTTTAGCCAGATGGCCCGCCCTTCTCTCCTGCCTTCCCCTTGTCCCACGCAGCCCCCAGGTGTCCCCGTACCTTTTGGAGCCACGATCCTCCTGGACCGTGGCTGGCTTTTGCGCGATGCCGGAAAGGGTCCGGCTCCCCCTTTTCTTCGGTCCTGTATGATGCTGCTTCGGTCAGCTGGGCTTCCGGCTCGATCCCTGTGGTGGATCCCGGTTCTCCCAGTCCAGGCGGGATGAAGAAGGTCCTCACGTCTCGCTTTGAATCCGCTGGCACCGATCCTTCCAGCATCCGACTCCGCCTCGCTAGACCCAGTCCTTCCGTCTCTTCCCCTTTGAAGGAGGGCGGAACACCTGACCAGGGCACGTGATCGGCACCCGGAGCCGAGAGTAGTGGAGCCTTAAAGGGCCAGTGCATCTGAGGCGAGGGCTGGAAATAGAGGAGGGGACAAGCTGACAGGTGAGGGGGCATACCGTCAGGCAATGGATCCGAGGAGGGATTCGCAAGCAGCTCCTCGCCACACACCCCCACCCCAGCATGTTCACGATCGGGGAACAGGGTGAGTCGGGAAAGGAAGTCCGCATTGCCGTTGTCCGAGCCCTTGCGGTGGCGAACCTCAAAGAGAAGGGCTGTAGGGCAAGGAACCAACGAAGGACCCGCTGATTATTCCCTTTGTTCCGACTCATCCAGAGGAGAGGAGCGTGGTCCGTATACAGGAAGAAATGGGTGCCCTCAAGGTAGTATCTTAACCTGTCCACCGCCCACTTGATAGCAAGACACTCCTTTTCAATGATGGGATAGCCTCGCTCCCTGGGGAACAACTTCCGACTCAGGAAAAGGATGGGATGCTCAAGCCCTTCTGGGGATATCTGGGAAAGAACAGCCCCCAACCCATTATCGGAGGCATCAGTCTGAAGCAGGAAGGGTTTAGAAAAGTCAGGGAACGGAGAATGGGACCTGACGTGATAGCCCTTTTGAGGTGTTGGAAAGCATGCAGGGCAGCGGGTGGTGGGGAGAGGAGGTCTTTAGGTTTTACGGTCTTCCTAAGGAGATCGGTAAGGGGGGAGGAAAGTTCAGAGTATTGGGGTATGAAACGACGATAATACCCCAGGAGGCCCAGGAAGGCTCCGACTTCCTTTTTTGTGGTAGGGAAGGGGGCCTGGGTTATCGCCTTCACCTTCTCCTCCTGGGGTTCTATGAAGCCGTTCCCTAAGAGGTACCCCAAGTACTTCACTCTCTGGAAACCTACTTTTGATTTTTTTGCATTGATATGCAAACCAGCCTCTTGGAGGGCTCGAAGGACCAGCTGACAGTGACGAAGATGGGACTCCCACGTAGGGCTATATACGATGATATCGTCTAAATATGCTGACGAATAGCCCTGGTGGTCAGACAGTACCCTGTTCATAAGGCGCTGAAACGTAGCAGGTGCCCCATGTAGCCCAAAAGGTAGGACGGTAAACTCGAACAAGCCAGAGGGTGTGGAAAAGGCCGTTTTCTCTTGGTCTTGAGGTCTAAGGGGCACCTGCCAGTACCCTTTTGTGAGATCAAGGGTTGTGATGTACTGCGCCTCCCCCAATTGTTCGATTAATTCATCCACCCGGGGAAGAGGGTATGAATCGCACTTAGAGATGGCGTTGACAGCCCTGAAGTCTATGCAAAACCGGACGGTTCCGTCCGGTTTCGGTACCAATACGACTGGCGAAGACCAGTCGGTTCGGGACGACCGTATGACCCCTAGGGCAAGCATGGCCTTGACCTCTTGTTCGATGGCGTCTCTCCTAGCAGCAGGGACGCAATAAGGTTTTTGTTTGATGACCTTCCCTGGTTGGGTGGGGATGGTATGTTCGGCTAGGGTGGTACGGCCCGGAAGGTCGGAGAATAAGAAGGCATATGGGGAGAGGGTGTCTTGTAAGGCCACCCTCTGTTCTTTCGTTACATCTTGGTTGATTATGAGATTAGGGAGAGTGGTATCCCGGTTGGTTATGGGGTCAACCACATGAAGGTCCTTGGGAAGAGGGCCCATCCATTTCTTTAAAAGGTTCACATGATACAACTGGGTACGTCTGGGCGTGACCTGAACCTGGTAGGACGTAATCCCGACCTTCTGTACAATACGATAAGGACCCTGCCATCCTGACCTGATTTTCGGGATACTGGAGGGAGTGAGAACCAAAACCCAGTCCCCCACCTTCAGGTGCCGCCATTTCTTTCCCTTATCATAAAATGTTTGTTGTCGGGATTGCGCTTTCTCTAGGTTCGCATCAGCGAACTCCCTCAACTTCTGTAGACGGTTCCGTAGTTCTTGGGTATAGTCTAGAAAAGACCTGGTTTCCTCCCCCTCTTCTTGTTCCCAGTATTCCTTGGTGATCTCCAGTAAACTCCGGGGTTCCCTACAGTAGAGGAGCTGGAACGGGGAACAGCCCAGGCTAGACTGTGTCTGGCTACGGACTACATATAAGGCCAAAGGGAGGAGTCGGTCCCAGTCCTTCCCCTCCACACTCAATAGCTTTTTCAGGGTCAATTTAAGGGTGGAATTATACCGCTCGCACAGACCGTCCGTCTGGGGGTGATACACTGATGTTTTAATGTGGGAGATATCCAAGGACTTACACACCTCCCGCATCATTTTGGAGACAAAAGGAGACCCCTGATCCTTGAGGATCTCTCGGGGGAACCCGACCCGGGAAAACAGTTCCAGGAGTTTGTCACTGATGTTCTGGCTGGTAGGAGCACGCAATGGAAAGGCCTCTGGATAACGCGTGGCGTAATCCACTATCACTAGCGCATATAGGTTACCCTTTTTTGTCCTGGGGAGTGGGCCTATAAGATCCATACCTATTCTCTCAAAAGGTGTACCGATGATGGGAAGAGGTTGTAGTGGGACCGGCGGGGGTTTATATGGGTTTCTCATCTGACAAACCTCACACTCCTGGCAGAACTTTGTGACGTGGGCGAATATGCCTGGCCAATAAAAGTGGCGAAGTATCATATCGATGGTTTTTGTGCACCCTATGACCAGCCAGCAGGTGAGAATGCGCAAAAAAGAGTACTTGTTCCCTAAACGTCTGGGGGACCACGAGTTGTGGTGTATCTCCTTCCTTTGCGACCCTATGGAGAAGTTCTTTTTCTATGCAAAACAAAGGGTACACTGGCTTCTGGGGCTGTGGGTTCTGGCGTGCATGATCCCATGCAGGCCGCAGCGTAGGATCATTGCTCTGGTTGTAGTGGAAGCTTTTATCAGATAGCCAGGGGGCTTGTGTAAGGAGAGAGGGTTTCGGTGGGATCTGGATTCCTGTGAGCTGTAGGGTGCCCTTTAATAGCGCCAGAAAGGACGGGTTATCCTGACCTAATATGAGCTCTTCGAGAAGGGAAGGGAGAACCCCAAGCTTAGCTTCCATGACCACCCCATTTGGGAGGGAGACAGGTAAAGTGACTAGGGGGTAGGATTTTATATCCCCATGTACACAGCATATGGGTATTAATTCACGGGTAAGAGAAAAGGGAAGGGGTACCAGGGATTGGCGAACGACTGACTGCTTACAGCCGGAGTCCAATAAGGCCTTTACAGCAACCTCCCCTATAAAAACACTTACATAAAAACTTGGTCCCATTTCTTCTGTGTATAGGATAGAACGTGGGATACAGCTAACGTCCATCGGTTCTTCTAGGGACTTTTTTCGGGGACAATTCCTGACGATATGTCCCCAATCCCCGCATTCATAACACTGTGGACCCCGAACAGGAACGGGTTCTGGACGGTATTGACGAGTCTTTAGGGGTTCCGGGAAGGTCTTCCCTGGTTTTCTCTCCAGTTTGCCGACCATAGAAGGGGGGCGTGTGGGTTTCTCGGTGTCCCAAGACGGAGGGCGGCGTGGTGCCCGATAGAAGGAGGTCGCCATGTCTATGGCTTGTTCAGCGGTTAAGTGGGTGTGTTGTTTAAGCCACCGTTGTATGGGATATGGCAACGCCTCTATGTATTGCTCTAAATAGATAAGGGACATGATTTCCTCCTTTGTGTTGGTCTGGGGCTTTAGCCACTTGTCTGCTGCTGCCTTGAGTTTATAGTAAAGGGTTTTGGATTGTCGGAGGATGCTCCCGCTCCTTCCGAAACCTGACCCGATATGCCTCGGCATCCATACCAAGATGGTCCAGTATTACCCCTTAATTTCCTGATAAGGAGTATGGCCACTAGCATTGGCCACCTGATAGGCGGCCTGGGCCTCCCGGTAAGGAGAGGCGCTAAAAGAACGGCCATTTGACTTCTGGCCATCCCGACGCTCTAGCCGCCCTTTCAAAGTTCAGAAAGAACGCGTCGGGGTCCTCATTTGCTAGGTACTTTTGTAGAGACACATTAGGGCCTGTCCCGGCGCGGATCTGTAGCTGATTGGTCAGTTCCAGGCGGTCATCCGCCACCTTTTGTAACTGTTCGCCTTGATTGGTGATGCTGTCCTTGAATAGTTCCCTGTCTGCATGGGCGGTTGTCATCTGTTTCTCAACGGCCCATTCCAGCTTCTCCTGGCCACGTATGAGCTGCTGTATGAGGTTTTCCATGTCTCCGGGTGGAGACGAACGACGATCCCACTTCTGACACCACGTGTGGCTCGGTGGAGAAGGAGACAGGGAGGCCAAAGGTCAGTGATTCTATAGCAGGTTTATTCACAGGGCTTTTTATAGGAAAATAAAATACAGGATGCACCATCCGGTGTATAGTTCTTGATTCAGAGGGCAGGGAATATCGAGTGGAGAGTCCGGTCTTCAGGTTTCAGCTGTTAGCACCCTCCGCTACGTCTCGCACTCGGAAAAAGAAAACAAAGAAAGGCCTGGTAAGGGAGGGGAACGTTGCTATAGGGATGCCACACAAGGAAAAGGGAGTGAAGGACTGAACACCCGACCGTCACCGTGAGACGCGTGGCTTCCTCCCAGGGGTGATTTGCGCTCTGCTTTATTGTACTCGCAGCCGCGGACCCCCGTCCATAAGTTTAGCCAGATGGCCCGCCCTTCTCTCCTGCCTTCCCCTTGTCCCACGCAGCCCCCAGGTGTCCCCGTACCTTTTGGAGCCACGATCCTCCTGGACCGTGGCTGGCTTTTGCGCGTTGCCGGAAAGGGTCCGGCTCCCCTTTTCTTCGGTCCTGGATGATGCTGCTTCGGTCAGCTGGGCTTCCGGCTCGATCCCTGTGGTGGATCCCGGTTCTCCCAGTCCAGGCGGGATGAAGAAGGTCCTCACGTCTCGCTTTGAATCCGCCGACACCGATCCTTCCAGCATCCGACTCCGCCTCGCTAGACCCAGTCCTTCCGTCTCTTCCCCTTTGAAGGAGGGCGGAACACCTGACCAGGGCACGTGATCGGCACCCGGAGCCGAGAGTAGTGGAGCCTTAAAGGGCCAGTGCATCTGAGGCGAGGGCTGGAAATAGAGGAGGGGACAAGGTGACAGGTGAGGGGCATACCGTCAGGCAATGGATCCGAGGAGGGATTCGCAAGCAGCTCCTCGCCACACATTATAAAAATATTTTTTTTCTGAAAACGCCTAGGACTGTTAATTGGTAGCATGCTATAATTCGGCCAGTGTGTGAAGTTGCTTACTTTCCTTTGACTGTTTGATTCATGAATGTAGTGGTAGCCATAATATTGGCAACAACAGCTCCTGATGATTATCTACATCAAGGTATGGATCTTCATTGGCTAATGAAACACACAAACTCAAATCAGTCATCATTCGTTTAATAATATTGATGTCCCATGAACTTGCAACAGGCCTGGAGTGACAAAGTCATCCAATGAAATTCTCATAAGATAGGAAATTAGAATAATTTGTATAGGTCCCAAAATTTGATAAGAAACCTTTTCCCAAAGAACACCATCAAGTAAAGGGTTTGCAGAGATGTTAACAGCATGATAGTCCCTTATAGCTATGCGAAAGGAATAATGTGGTTGAAATTCCTGAACCATAGGAGATGGTGTTAAGATTTTAGGAAGATCATGCCCAAGCACCATCAGCAAAATAACATTGAACACTGTAAGCCAAAACAATTATAATAATATTGCAGCAAAGATCCAATGGATGACCATGGGTGGCAGAGATACCTGTCATGGCCCCAGGAAAGGTAAGAATCCATTTGTAACATCAACTAAATGTAGTAGTGAACGTTCTTGTGTTTCTTGGAGAAAAAAGTGTTCAGCACACCCCCGTGTAAATCATCGATGCTCGCAGCAAATCAAAAAATATATATAAACTCACATACCCACTCTCACACCCAGACAGACGCTTATATACCCACTGTGATACCCAAGCAGATACTCTCACGCCCGTCACACACCCAGACAGACACTGCTACACCCCCTCTGACACCCAGACAGACACTCACTTTCACTCTGACACCCATACAGACACTCTCATACACCCAGACACTGTTACACCCACTCTAACGCCCATACAAACATTCTCACACCCACTCACACACCCAGACAGACACTCTAACACTGTGACACCTAGGCAGACATTCTCACACCCACTCACACATAGAGACACTCACACACCCTGTGACACACTCAGACAGACACTCTCATACCAATTCTGACACCCATACAAACACTCTCATACCCAGTGACACACACAGACACTCTCACACCCACTCACACACAGAGACACACTCTCACACACCCAGAAAGACACTCTCACACCCACTCTCACACCCACTCACAGATGCACTTAGACGCTCATGCATCCCCTCACAGACCCACTCGGACACTTACACACCCACTCATAGACCCACACAGGCACTTACACACCCACTCACAGACCCACACACAAACCCACCCACCCACTGACAGACCCTCACAAAGTCACTCACAGACCCACACAGACACTCACACACCCCTTCTCTGTCCCATGGAGGCACTCACACACCCACTCACAGACCCACATCGGCACTTACACAGCCACTCACAGACCCACACACCCACTTACATAGCTACTCACACAGCCAGAAAACTACTCACAAACCCCTTCACAGACCCATACAACCACTCACTGACCCACACAGCTACTCACACACCCACTCAGCCACCCACAAAACAAACCACTCATTCACCCACTCACAGACTCATACAGCCACTCACACACCCATTTACAGATCCATAGAGCCACTCACACACCCACTCAACAACCTATACAACCACTCAGACACCCACTTTCAAAGGTTACAGGTTACTGTTAGGAAATAAAATTTTAAAAAACCTTCGAAATTCACAAAACAAACAAAGGGTACAGAGGCGTTATAGTCAGGAAATAACATTAAAAACCTGTACAAATTCCCTAAAAAAACAAAGGTTACAGGGACGTTATAGTTAGGAAATAGAATTTAAAAAACCTTAGAAATTCACTGAAGAAAACAAAAGTTACAAGGACGGTATACTTAGGCTCAGATTTCACACGCACAAAACCATAAAAATTCAGCAGTTATAGTTACATAAGCTACCTATAAGTTAGGCCCCTCAATGCACCGCTTATGACCTTACATAATACATCACTCATGACATGGTCAGGGACATCACTCATGACATCACTGATGACATCCTCCAGTGATTGTGAGTGTTTTATAAAAGTGTATGAGTGTTAAACATAAATACCAAGTTAGCACATAAGTTAAATTAGTATACTTTGTGTACTAGTAATCATTGATTCTATTTATAAAATATAATATGCGAGTGGCTGTGTGAGTGTCTGAATCTGTGTGTGAGTGGCTGTCTAAGTAGCTGTATAAGTGTGTGAGTGGCTATATGGGTGAATAAGTGGGATTGGCTGCATGAGTGGCTGTATGGGTGGGTGAGTGAGTGGCTCTGTTGAGATGGTGTATGTGTGAGTGAGTGGTAGTTGCGTAGCTGTATGGGTGGGTGAGTGGGTGTGTGAGTGACTATATGGGTGACTGAGTGGCTGTGTGAGTGAGTGACTAGGTGTGTAAGTGGCTGTATGGGTGAGTGAGTGACTGTGAGTGGCTGTGTGGGTGAGGGAGTGTGAGTGGTTGTATGGATGTGTGAATGTGTATTTAAGTGGTTGTGTGAGTGGTTGTATGGGTGAGTGAGTGGATGTGTTGTGAGCCTGTTTGGGTGAGTGAGTGGTTGTATGGGTGACTAAGTGGGTGAGTGAGCAGCTGCATGGGTGAGTGAGTGGTGGTGTGAGTATCTGTATGGGTGAGTGACTAGTTGTGTGAGTGAGTGGGTGTGTGAGTGGCTCTATGGATGAGTGAGTGGGCGTGTGAGTAGTTGTATGGGTCTGTGAATGGGTATTGAGTGGTTGTGTGGGTGTGTGAGAGGGTGTATGAGAGGTTGTGTGGGGGTGTGAGTGGGTTTGTGAATGGTTCTGTGGATGATGTCATCAGTGATGTTATTTGAGATGTCATCAGTGATGTCACTAACCATGTCATGAGTGATGTAATATGTGAGGTGATAAGCAGTGCATTGCGGGGGCGTAAGTTATAGGTAGCTCAGGTAACTATAACTGCTGAATTTCCATGGTTTTGTGCGTGTGAAATCTGAACCTAACTATAACGTGCCTATAACTTTTGTTTGTGTCAGTGAATATAAATATATGAGTGTAATTTTATATATATATATATATATATATATATACACATGTGTATATATATATATATATATATACACATAAAGATATTTATGTCTCTTTAGGTTAGCTTATATTTCGAATTCCAGTATCCTGTCAAAGCACAGAGAGTTGATTATACAGAGACATTTCTATGACATAGCATTTCACAATTACACTTACGTCCAGTTCTCCAGTGGCAAGGTGTATCTTTGTCTTGTAGAGATTCACTACAACTTGCAGCCTTCCTTGGCCCCAGAAGTGATGAGGCAGGGTGTGGAGTCCTGTGCCTCTGTTTTCTCTCTTATAACATTTCTCTTTTCCCGCTTCTACCACTGGGTCTCATGTTTTAGTATATGAGAGAAAGAAAAGAACATTGCTTCTGTTGGATCTTGCACATAATTGCAAAATTTGACATGTCAGCATTAATTTACTCTAAGTAATTTTGACATTGCTCTTTTCACTCAAATGTGGCTGTGTTTTTAACTGTTGTCTTAAAGCATAAGTTTTTTCCAACCTTGTTTTGATGAAGTGAAAGAGTATATTAACATTGCCGCTAATTTGCAAGGCTATGATCCTATTATTGACACTTTTGTCATTACTGACACTAGTGGAAAATGTCTGGGTGCCCTTCTCTTGCAACTAGGAGGAAGTGGGAAGGAAGTTGTGATTATTTATGCCTCACAGTCTTTATCCCATGTGAAATAAAATACTTTGTGATTGAAAGGGAGCCTCTTTCATGTATGGGCACTGGAATATTTCCATAATTACATTTGGGGCACGCAGTTCACTCTTAGATGTGACCCTCAAACCATTAGCAAAGTTACTCACCACAGTCGGTTTGACTAAAGCTTCTGCCAGGATTTTCTGATACAGACTTCTAGCCGCAGATTACTCACCCTTTGAATATTTTTCAGGCGTCAGACTGGATCCGAAAACTTTTCCATAGTACTTCTGCATGCCAGAAGGTGGTGCCTTGTGGCTTTGCACTGACGTCGTTCCACTCCGGAAACCATTCCTGTGCTGTTACGTCAGTTCCTTTCTTTCCATGCCACCAGATGCGAATCCGGAACTTCCAGTTGTCTCTCAGTGACACGTTTACCTACGATTTTCAACTCAAATTTTCTCAGTGTGCAAGGGATGTCACCTCCTAAATGACAGGTTTTAAGCCCTCTTGGGACTGTCTCAAGTAGATGTCTGTGACGGATCCCTACCACGTGTGCCTATAGTGTCTGGAGTCGAGCTACGATTCCAAGACCTGCAGAGGCCATGAGGGAATGCGAGTCAAACCTTTACGTATGTATGGCTGGCAAGGGTATTTTTAGGGTTTAGGGTGTTAAGGGTGGCAAGGGTATTTTTAGGGTTTAGGGTGGGAAAGGGTATTTGGGTGGCAAGGGTATTTTTAGGGTTTAGGTTGGGTAAGGGTATTTGGGTGGCAAGTGTGATTTTAGGGTTTAGGGTGGGTAAGGGAATTTGGGTGACAAAAGGGTATTGTTAGGGTTTAGGGTGGGTAAGGGAATTTGGGTGGCAAGGACGGTGTTTTTAGGGTTTAAGGTTGGTAAGGGTATTTGGGAGGCAAGGGTATTTTTAGGGTTTAGGCTGGGTAAGGGTATTTGTGTGGTAAGGGTGTTTTAGGGTTTAGAGGCGGTTGAGTTTAGGGGTTGGGGTGTATATAAAAAGGCTTTCTACTTACCTGCGAAATACTTACATTTTTGTTGTAAAGGCATGGTTGGTAAAGGCATATGCGTATTTGCATGGTAAAGGCATGTGTGGTAAAGTCATGTGTGTGGTAATGTACGTTTGTAAAGCCATGTATGGTAATGGCATGTGTGGTTCCATCATACATCCTGACAGCGTCAAATACAAGAGTTCCATGCAGCTATGCTCTGGCTGTTCGGATCTCTGACAACTCCCTCTGGCTCGCCTTTGGGCCCCATGCAGCTGAGAGGCCCCTCTCCTGGATTACCGCCAGCGGGTTTGCCATCAGCCCCAGCAAGACCCTCGGAGCCACTTCTACCCTGTGCTCCAGGAACAAAACTTCCCTCTGCACCCATTGCCATTGCGATGCTGATGTTGACTTTGCCGCCTGAATTGGTGGCTTCCGTCATCCTTTCTGGCGCCAATTAGATGCCAGTTCGACTTTGACTAATGTCACCACTGAATCCAACCGAGGTCTCGGCGTTGGCTTTACCTCAAGGAAGACAACATTCTCACCACTCTATTTTTGGAGCAGATTCAGACAATAATGGTGAATGAAAAGGTGATGAATTCACTCAGTACTATACGGACAATAAGTGGTATGAGGACTTACAAGACGATACTGGGCTGGATACCTCTCCGGAAACAGCCCTTTTGTCTCCTCCAGGACCGGCCACTGAAGAATAAGCCACCTACACCATGGTCATCTGTAGAGCGGCAGAAGTGCTTGACCTCCACCTCCCCACCATGGAGGTGAAAACAAAAGTACTGACCGTAGTCTTGCTTTTGAGCCTCTTCTACCATTCAATGAAGCCTTGACAGATACCCTCTTAGGGACTTGGGCTAAGCCTGTTTCCGATACTCTGATAAACCGTCAGATTGTCAGGTGCCACTGTCCTGCTCTGGGTGACCTTACCTTTTTGTCTCAGCACTCCGCTCCAGAGAGTCTTGTGGTGCAAGCTTCAACTAACTGGACTAACCCCAACAATTTCTCGACCACCCCCCATGATAGGGAATCCAAATGAGTGGAGACGTTTGGGAAGAGGTTATTCTCCTTAGCCTGCATGGCCCCCCATCAATGAATGCCTACTGTCTACTAGGGCTTTACACCCATGCCCTTTGGGACTCAGTGGCACAAGATTTCCCCAGTGTTCTAGAAGATCTTTGACCTGTCCTCTCACAGGCAATTCAAGACAGTCGAGATGTGGCTGATTTTACAATTTGTTGTGGCTTGGACACTACCAACTCTGTTGGGCGGACTATAGGCACAAGTGTCGCCATTCCCCACCATGCATGGCTTTGATCCACTGGGTTTTGGACTTGCCTGTTTGGGAAAAAGGATGACTCTGCCCTTCAGTGCTTCAAGGAGAGTAGAGCTACTGCTCACTCTCTTGGTCTCTCTACCCAGCCCCTCCAGCAACAGCAGCAAGCAATTCCACTGGTCTTTTTGTGGCTTCATTAGAGGCATTCCCTGCCATCAGCCTATCCCACTACAGCTGCGAACCCAACTATTTTGCTGTAGAGGCCATGGTGCCACTGCCCCCATGGCCAAGGTCACCATGCTGCCCAGTTCTCTACCCACCATATTGGTTCGTGTTCTGTATTAAGATCTGCTACACCCTAGCGAAGATGCAACCTGCAGAAGAGTTCTGTGCCCATTCCACCAGGGCCAAAGCTGCAACCACAGCATTAGCACACTGAGTCTCTGTCCTACAAATCTGCCAGGCAGCTACATGGGTGTCCCTCCACACATTCACAAAGCACTTTCATCTGGATAGCCAAGTCCGCTGAGAAGGGCATTTTGCCTACTCGGTTTTGCAGGACTTTCTGGTTTGAGTCCATCCACAACCCTCCTCCCATTTGGTACTCCCATTTGTTACTGCTATAGTATCTATTCAAAAGGTGAGGAATCTGCACCCAGAAATCTCTATCAGATGAACAAGTTACTTACCTTTGTTAACCCTCTTTCTGGTAGAAACTCTATCTAGCCACAGATTCCTTACCAACCATCCTATCCTCCCTGTTCTGTGTTTGGACTCTACTTTCAATAAGATTCCAAGTCTAGGAATCTGCACACTGTCTACCAATTTGCTTTTGGGTCTTTGTGTCTGGGGGTGCTAACAGCCTTGAAAGGAAATGACGCCAGCGCACAGGAGTGGCACCTATATAGGCCCTGCAGGTCATTTCCTAAGTGGAGCGGAGACGCAAGGCGTTACCTTCCGGTGCGCAGAAGTATTATGGAAAAATTTCCAGATCCAGTCTGATGCCTACGGAATATTCTAAAGAGGTGGAATCTGCAGCTAGATAAAGCCTCTGCCAGAAAGAGCGTTACCGAAGGGAAGTAACTTGTTTACCAGGTTGTCTATGACTTTCTATATGATGTGCAATATGTGCCTGGAATAAAAAACGATAAGGTAGACTTTCAGAGCAGGATGTCTATTCCTATGGTGGAAATAGATGCGGCAAGATGAATGACTATAGCATTGCATGTGTGTCTGTCATTAGAGATTGTAAGCAGGCTATTACTGAAGATGAATGGTGTGTATGATATGAGATGGGGACATTTTGAAGAATGTTAAGGTTTGTGCAAGTGATGGATGGAATAAGATGTGTAAATTGGATTCCAGTCTAAGAGCATTTTGGAGTGAATTGTGTGAGGATGTTGAGGGGAAACAGAGGAACTCCCCAATCAAAGCTGGGACAGAATTATTAAGTTGTGCCACGAAGGCCTTATGGGCATCACAAGATTAACAAGCATTGGAAATGCAATAGGTCTCGCATTTTTTTAAGTTAGAGCTATTGGCATTGTAAATGGCAATGTCTGTTACCTACTAAGGGAGGGTGGAGGGAGCAGTTGGTGTCGGAGTGTCAAAATGCTCTGTTGGAGAGTGACTGGCCAAAAGTAAACCAAACAAGCAGCGACTTTTAAAAAAAGAAAGCATGTGTGGACCGTGTAAGTGTGTAGCCATGAAGCATATTTTTAACAACTAAGCTTGGGGAATACTTGGATATTACTTTGTGCCAGGGAACAAAACAGAGCCCGATAGAGACCCGTTTCAAGGCCCCCTTTTAAAAACTGCCGGTGCTCAGCACCGGTGAGATCCGGCCCACTTAAAGCCCTGGGTTTTGCACTCTAATTGTGGAAATAATCGTAGGTATTGGTGCTTGGGTACCAACTCATGCACGTTTTCCATCCTAACCAGGTGGTTTTCCCATTAAATGATTCCTCCTTGGGAAATGTGAATAGGAAAGAAGGATGGCAGCACAATTCAAACACACTACTGCAATTATTACATTATATACAACTGAAAAACCTGATTTAAAAAAAGATTTTAACATAAAAAATGTCTTCTAGTTTTTTTGTACTTGCACTGCTGGCAACTTCTTCCTGCCTGTTCTGATGCTTGTTTGTTATAATTTTTTTTGTTATGGGGAGCGGGACATAAATAACGGGGAAGTGGAGGTTGGAAAACAGTAATTTAATTAGAGCACGAGCAGCGGACGGACACTAGGGGAGAATCAACAGATGCCAGATTCCAAGGGCAGAGTGACGTGATGCTTAGGTGGTGCGCTGATGCAAAATGGTGGTGGTGAATGATGTTTGGTGCTCAGGTGGTGACACTACATGGTGTGGATTGGAGGTACGTTGTGGATTGTGGAGTTCTGGAGTTGAAATATGTTGTTTGGTGTGTAATTATGCGGTGTGTATTGGAAATGTGTGGAGTTGAATTGTGTGGCCTGGATCTGTGGTGTTGAGTGAAATTATGCTTAGTGAAATTGTGTCATGGTGTGGAGTGCATTTATGTTGATTGGTGGTATGTGGTATAGAGTGCATTTTTTTGGAGTGTATTTATGTTGCATTGAGTAGAGTGCAATTATGTGGCATGTAATTATGTGGCACTGAGTGGTATTATGTGGAGTGTATTTATGTTGCATTGAGTAGAGAGTAATTATGTGGCGTGTAATTATGTGGTACTGAGTGGTATGTGGAGTGTATTTATGTTGCATTGAGTAGAGTGTAATTATGTGGCGTGTAACTATGTCGCACTGAGTGGTATTTTGTGGAGTGTATTTATGTTGCATTGAGTAGAGTGTAATTATGTGGCGTCTAATTATGTGCCACAGTGGTATTATGTGGAGTGTATTTATGTTGCATTGAATAGAGTGTAATTATGTGACGTGTAATTATATGGTACTGAGTGGTATTATATGGAGTGTATTTATGTTGCATTGAGTAGAGTGTAATTATGTGGCTTGTAATTATGTGGTACTGAGTGGTATGTGGGGTGTATTTGTTGCATTGAGTAGAGTGTAATTATGTGGCGTGTAACTATGTCACACTGAGTGGTATTATGTGGAGTGTATTTATGTTGCATTGAATAGAGTGTAATTGTGACGTGTGATTATGTGGTACTGAGTGGTATTATGTGGAGTGTATTTATGTTGCATTGAGTAGAGTGTAATTATGTGGTGTGTAATTATGTGGCACTGAGTGGTATTATGGGGAGTGTATGTAGTATTCAGTAGAGTGTAATAATGTGGCGTCTAATTATGTGCCACAGTGGTATTATGTGGAGTGTATTTATGTTGCATTGAGTGCAGTGTAATTATGTAGCATATAATTATGTGGCACTGAGTGGTATTGTGTGGAGTGTATGTTGCATTCAGTAGAGTAATTATGTAGCATATAATTATGTGGCACTGAGTGGTATTGTGTGGAGTGTATGTTGCATTCAGTAGAGTGTAAGTATGTGGCGTGCAATTATATGGCCCTGAGTGGTATTATGTGGAGTGTGTTTATGTTGCATTGAGTAGAGTGTAATTATGTGGCGTGCAATTATGTGGCACTGAGTGGTATTATGGGGAGTGTATGTTGTGTTCAGTAGAGTGTAATTATGTGGCGTGTAATTATGTGGCACTGAGTGGTATTATTTGGAGTGTATGTTGCATTGAGTGCAGTGTAATTATGTAGCATATAATTATGTGGCACCAAGTGGTATTGTGTGGAGTGTATGTTGCATTCATTAGAGTGTAATTATGTAGTGTGTAATTATGTGGCACTGAGTGGTATTTGGAGTGTATGTTGTATTGAGTGCAGTGTAATTATGTAGCATATAATTATGTGGCACTGAGTGGTATTGTGTGGAGTGTATGTTGCATTTAGTGTGTAATTATGTGGCGTGTAATTATGTGGCACTGAGTGGTATTATTTGGAGTGTATGTTGCATTGAGTGCAGTGTAATTATGTAGCATATAATCATGTGGCACTGAGTGGTTTTGTGTGGAGTGTATGTTGCATTCGGTAGAGTGTAATTATGTGGTGTGTAATTATGTGGCACTGAGTGGTATTTGGAGTGTATGTAGCATTGAGTGCAGTGTAATTATGTAGCATATAATTATGTGGCACTGTGTGGTATTATGTGGAGTGTATTTATGTTGAATTGAGTAGAGTGTAATTATGTGGCGTGTAATTATGTGGCACTGAGTGGCATTATTTGGAGTGTATGTTGCATTGAGTGCAGTGTAATTATGTAGCATATAATTATGTGGCATTGAGTGGTATTGTGTGGAGTGTATGTTGCATTCAGTAGAGTAATTATGTAGCATATAATTATGTGGCACTGAGTGGTATTGTGTGGAGTGTATGTTGCATTCAGTAGAGTGTAAGTATGTGGCGTGCAATTATATGGCCCTGAGTGGTATTATGTGGAGTGTATTTATGTTGCATTGAGTAGAGTGTAATTATGTGGCGTGCAATTATGTGGCACTGAGTGGTATTATGGGGAGTGTATGTTGTGTTCAGTAGAGTGTAATTATGTGGCGTGTAATTATGTGGCACTGAGTGGTATTATTTGGAGTGTATGTTGCATTGAGTGCAGTGTAATTATGTAGCATATAATTATGTGGTATTGTGTGGAGTGTATGTTGCATTCAGTAGAGTGTAATTATGTAGTGTGTAATTATGTGGCACTGAGTGGTATTTGGAGTGTATGTTGCATTGAGTGCAGTGTAATTATGTAGCATATAATTATGTGGCACTGAGTGGTATTGTGTGGAGTGTATGTTGCATTTAGCAGTGTGTAATTATGTGGCACTGAATGGTATTATTTGGAGTGTATGTTGCATTGAGTGCAGTGTAATTATGTAGCATATAATTATGTGGCACTGAGTGGTATTGTGTGGAGTGTATGTTGCATTCGGTAGAGTGTAATTATGTGGTGTGTAATTATGTGACACTGAGTGGTATTTGGAGTGTATGTAGCATTGAGTGCAGTGTAATTATGTAGCATATAATTATGTGGCACTGTGTGGTATTATGTGGAGTGTATTTATGTTGCATTGAGTAGAGTGTAATTATGTGGTGTGTAATTATGTGACACTGAGTGGTATGGGGAGTGTATGTTGTATTCAGTAGAGTGTAATTATGTGGCGTGTAATTATGTGGCTCTGAGTGGTATTATTTGGAGTGTATGTTGCATTGAGTGCAGTGTAATTATGTAGCATATAATTATGTGGCACTGAGTGGTATTGTGTGGAGTGTATGTTGCATTCGGTAGAGTGTAATTATGTGGTGTGTAATTATGTGGCACTGAGTGGTATTTGGAGTGTATGTAGCATTGAGTGCAGTGTAATTATGTAGCATATAATTATGTGGCACTGTGTGGTATTATGTGGAGTGTATTTATGTTGCATTGAGTAGAGTGTAATTATGTGGTGTGTAATTATGTGGCACTGAGTGGTATGGGGAGTGTATGTTGTATTCAGTAGAGTGTAATTATGTGGCGTGTAATTATGTGGCATTGAGTGGTATTGTGTGGAGTGTATGTTGCATTCAGTAGAGTGTAATTATGTGGCATGTAATTATGTGGCACTGAGTGGTATTGTGTGAGGTGTATGTTGCATTCAGTGATTCATACACAATCAAGCATGCCGAGCCCCAGAACCAGCCAGACTGCAGCATTAAGCACTCTTCCAACACGTGCAGCATCTTGTCAAACACACCAGTACAGAGGCTATTTACATGCTCTAACCCAGACTCCAGAAACGCACTGGATGCCATAATACTTCCACTGAGTATAAGGTGTTTCAGAAGCTTCAAGGGAAGAAACAGTTATTTGGAAGATCATTAATCTGGTACACCGGTGTTAGATTGGCATCCGGCATTATGCCTTTATCTCATGCCACTTGGGCATGTTGTGGGTACATTTCCATAGTGGTCAGCCTATTATAATGGAGCACTTATTAACACATGGGTTTTGTTGCAGTTCAAAATAAATATTCAATCGAGGAGCTTGTCTGCCATGAACGTCTGTGAAAGGAATGAGATGCACACGTTAATGTCCCCTCTAGTAATACCTAAGTGAGTTGGTACTGCAGTAACAGTCTCCTTTCGTAATCCTGAACCAGGGCTTAACGTTCCGAAGCCAGTTCCCTGTTAAGCAGGAAAAACGAAGAAGGAAACTCACACACTAGTCCTGACACGAACTGTGTCTTAGCTTTATGTCCCCAGTCACGGCACAACATTAAGCTAAAGAATCTAGCAATATGTTAGCTCATTAATTGAAAAATAATATTGATTCGTTTTAATTAAATTCATGGAGTAACCAAGTAAAATTCAAATACAAAAATAAATGCAGCAGCACCAGATCAAATCGTCCCACTCCTGTTCAGAAAAGAACCATTTATCCTCACCAACGCGTGAATCCATTTAGCAGACCCGGACACTTAGAAAATTGATTCGAGTATTAATGGGAAATATGCCTTGAACAAGATGAGGCACAAAATCTATACTTTTGCACATACAAACTGCACGGTTTCTAACAACAAAAACAACGAGCAAGAAACCTTCCGCACAGAACCTTCACGTCCCCGCCTTTTCATCTTGGGAGCTGTGTGGCTCAAAAAAGCTATTCGAAATATTTTAAGAACCAAATACAGCGCGGTTAAATCGTATAAATAGCCTGTCAATGGTGGCAGAACTAACGGCCACAGCAGCACAACGTAAAACGGCCGCCCTTTTTACATGGACAACAGCGCCCTGCATCAACCACGATCAGCATTTAATGCTATTCTAAGCCATCTAGGAACGTTAGACCTCTACCCGACAGATATTGCAAGTCTTCACTCTATTTCTAACCTGCCTTTACTAATTCCACTTGTATCATGCACGATACAACAGCCCGACAACTTTCAATCTTTTCCTGTCCCTCGTCTGAGAGAATAATTGCACAACACAAAAGACGGACAGGGGCGAATGTCTGGTCCTGAGAGTGCACAGGTGTGATATAAGAGCAGGTCATGATGGGTGGGGGACAGGTGTGATGTAGATACAGGTCATGAAGGGGGGGGTCACACCCTGAAAGTGCACAGATGTGATGTAGGACAAATCCTAAGTGGGGGTCAGCCCCTGAGTGCGCTGGTGAGGCTATACGAGTAGATTGGGGAGGCGGGGGGGCAGGCCCTGAGAGTGCACAGGTGTGATATAGCTACAGGTCCTGAGGGACGGTGGCGGCTTGGGAGTCAGGCCCTGGGTGCACAGGTGTGATTATAGTAGCAGATCTGGGGGACGGGGGTTGCCCCTGAAAGTGAAGCTATCACACTGACACACATGCTCAAGCAAACCACGGTTTTGAGAGAGCACAGCATACCCTGCGACGGTGCTAGGACCCTGGGGGCTCACCGCTATGGCGGTAGATCAGTCAATCATGAGATATGTAGGGGGCAGAATGAGAGCATCTGGAGAGGTTCAAGCTTTTATCATCTGCGTTTCACCCGGAAGTTGATGCCAAAGGCAGTGCATGAAAACGGGCACCTCGCACTGAGATAGACAGCCTGTCCCCACCTGCACGCGCTGGGACTGGGGCCTGCCTCATCCGAGTGTCACCGGAATGCAGAAGGCAGCGCCTGGAAACCAGCCTGCCACCTAGACGCTAGATGGCTTTTCAGCGAACGTGCCGTGAAGCCCTGCTTAAAGCCACCGGGGGCTACACTTCCCGCCATGTCCCTCTTTGACCGCGCCCTATAGGTTTGGTGAAGGTTGTATGGATACAGCCCCCCCTTCCACCGCCGAGGACAAAATGGCCCCCAATCACATGCATGCCTGAGCAGAGTTAGAGCTACAAAGACATGGCTGCGGGCAGCTGCAAGGTGCGGGAAGCCGATAACGGGCTCCACTCCTCAACAACGTCTTCCTGAGAGCATGGCTTAGTTACTTACCAGGGAAAGCAGGTGCCAGAATAACCAGTGGTGCGCGTGCACCACAGAGGAGCGGGGGGAGGGAGCGCGGCAGCGAGACGAACGCGCGCTGCTGCGCGTGCTGGCTTCCGACGGGAATGGGCGGAGCAAAGGCGGGACATGCGCCCGCCTTTGCCCAATTGCGTGCTGGATTTTTTTTTTAAAAGCACGCGAAAGCCAATGGCAGCCGCGGAAAGCAAAACCACACGCACGAGCGTGTGGTTAGCTTTCTAAAGCCCTTTCTAGAGGTCTCGCGCTGTGCGAGCAGTGCCGCGCACTGCAACGCTAGGCGCGAGACCTAAAAAGGAGAATTAAGGAATTATATTTGTGGCCTGGTATTGATGCAGACACTATGGTAAGAGAGAATGAATGGTAAGACACTGCGTGGAGTGTGAGAAAGCTGACAAAGCTCAAAAAACCTTGAGGCCTCCCTTAGATTGTTTGTCCTTTAGATGTAATTACACTTATAGTTTGGGGAGATGGTACTTATAAGTTCATAGTTGTGTTTTATTCTGGATTGGAATGAAGATTGTTCGTAGGATTGGCACCAAATGTGCGATTAATCTCTTAATGCAATTTTTGTAAGAGTAGGTTTGCCAGCATCAATCTTGGCTGGCAATGGGGTGTAGTTTAAGTTACATGAGATGGTGGGTGGTTTGAGGTGTTCTGGTATAAAACACACATTTATCTCATTATAGCATCGCATTGGGAACGGTGCTGTAGAAAGGGTGAATCGTATCGTTAAAGGCACCATGCAACTTGCTAAAGGAGCTGGTAAGAGTTGGGAATCTGAACTTGAAAGGATGTTGAAGGCTCATAGGATCACCAGACAGGAGTCGACTGGAGGGAGTCCTTTTACTGTCTTGAGGGGACGTATTCTATATTCTAAAAACAAACTTAGTTGAATGAAACGAAGTAAATTTGTACAATGGGATCCTGAAAGAGTCCGAAAAAATTTGAGGCATCACAGTCAGAATACAAAGCTAATTGCAATGTATGTCATGGTAATAAGGAGGTGCATCTATGTGTAGGACAATGGGTGCGAGTAAAACAAAGTAGAAAGGTTTCAAAAGGACAGAGTGTTTTCAGCGACTCTATGAAAATTGTAAAAATAATAAGGAATGCTGTTAAACAATGACGGTAATGTCTGACATATGAGTTAAATTGCCATTGCATAAAGGAGTGAGTAGGAAATGGAGAGGAAGGATGTTCATAAGGGTGAGAAATCTTTTTTACAGCTTCTGGATGAAGATCTGGATGTGACGGGATAAAAATTAAGCAACCATTGTGATCCGCAGCTTGTGGGAACTTGTGGTGAGTCAATTTTTCAGTAAGGCTAATGAATGATGAAAGTTCTTTGAAGAGAGAACAGACTAATGGCTGTCTGTCATATTGAATCCCTGGAGAATATAATGTCACCAGGTCCTGTCAAGATTAGTAAAAGATGTAAACCCTTAGAGGAGGTGTAAGGAGTATGTCTGTACTCATGTCACATATCCCTCTTTATATTCATCATGTTTTGGTTTGTTCATTTATTCACAGGTTGCATGTGTTTTTTTGATTAGTTGTTTTGTTTATTTGGAAAATAGGAAGAGAAATTGTGAGGTAGGTGTATAGTAAAGACTATGGGGCCGATTCCGATTCGGGCCGGAAATCTCTCCGACCGAGCCGGACTCGGAGAGATTTCCGACCGAATCGGACTCTGGCAGCCCGACCGAACGAGTACGATGCGCACGTATGCCATCGGACTCGAGTCGGTCGGACTCCCATTGAAGTCAATGGGAGCCTGTCGTACAACGTGTACGCGGGCTCCCATTGACTCAATGGGTGCAAGGCGGACAATGGCGCCCCCTACAGCGTATACGCGGCGAAGCGACTCGCGCCGTACACGCACAGGTAGGGGGGACCCATGGGTCCCCCCTGTGTGCGACTCGCGTGGCTACGCGTACAGGGGAGTCCGACACGGACCCCCAAAGTACGGCTCCGACTGCTCTTTCGAGGCCGGAGTGCGCGGCTCGGTCGGACTGCTCGCGGCGCGCATCGTACTTACCCGGCCGGGGAACGTCTCCATTGCGCGGTGCGAGTCGAGTCTGAGCGAGTCGGTCGGTGCGGTTCGACCCGGGAACGAGTCAGTCAGAGCGGTCGGGACGCCCGGACGAGTCGGTCGGCGATTTCGCATCGTACTCGCTCGACCGGACGCGCGTACGAATCGGTCGGGAAATAGGGCTCCGAATCGGATCCGGTTAAGCCGAATCCGATTCGGAGCCCTACCGGCCGAGATCGGAATCGGCCCCTATGTCTATGTAATGCCGAATTTGTTTGTTTCTTTTGTATTTCTGTGTTTGCTTTTATCATACTGTGCAGGCAGGGCACAAGTCGGGGGTACTCACTACTCACGGGTGGACGTCGTCCACTCACTATTTTCACAGAGTAGACGCCGTCCACCCTGCCAAGAAGTTGGGCCCCACTGAAAAATGTGCTGAACTCGTTCCGGTGCAATTTTCAAACACCGGGACACATTCAGCAGCGCCTACATGTTGTTGTCGGCTTTGTTTGGAGCAGCAGCGTGGAGGCTGGAGAGGGCTTTGTTATTTCAGACTCCTGCTGGGCGATAGCAAAGGCCAAATTTAAGGGGTCATCAGGCCTCTTTTGTTCGAGTCTCCTGGCTGGGGGCAGTAAGAAGCCTCACACCTAGATGCAAATGCAGTGGAGGGGAAACAAAGGCTCACACCTTGTTAGCACTTCACACATACTTAAGAGAGGCAGCTTTTCACTTTGTTCAGTCTCTGTTTACGAGACACTGTCAGATGTGTTGGGGCGTGGCCTGGCGCCGATAGAGTGACCAGCACGGCTCGCGCGATCCGGTCGGCCGGCCGCCTTCAAGCGACATCCTGAATGCCAGAACGGGATTACACCCCCGCAGCGAACTCCTGCAAGCACACGGAGCGGGAGGCACAGGCTAACGGAGGTGAAAGTGCCCTCCTTAGCGAGAATGGACAGCCAGGAGGAGGGTTGGGGCCGCGGCCGCGAGGCTCTCCAAGATGGCGGCGCCCACGGAGAGGCAGTGACTCTGGCATCGAGGCCCAGCTGACTATGGAGGGGACAACGATGGGACGCCCGGATCGGGAGAAGTCCCCCTCCTGCCACTGCGAGCTACGCACTGGGCCCCACAGCCTTACAGTGGAGTGCGGAGAAGGGGAGAATCAACGTGCATGGGCCCACCGGAGGACCCGTGCGATTAATGTCAGGGCCGCGCTCAGGGAAAGCCCAATCAGCAGCTGGAAGGAGAATCGGGGCTGCGACCCCCCAAGACAGCAGCGCCTACTGCAAAAGGTGAGCACGGCTCTGCGAACCAGCTGGTGACAGAGAGGGCAGCGGCGAGACGCTTGGGGCGGGAGCGGGTCCCCCCATCGATACGAACCATGCCCTGAGCCCAGATGCCTTGTCGGAGAGCGAGGAGCAATGAGGAAGCGGCGTGTGCGGTCCCGGCTGGGGACCTGCGCAACTGTTCTCAGGCCGCATTTGGGAAGAAACAACTCAGCAGCCGGGAGGATGACCCGGGCCAAGACCTTGAGGCTTCCTTGGAGGGCGCGACCGCGGCGAGCCGGTGAACACGATTTTGTGGCCCAGCGGCCGGCGGGGGGGCAGCGGAGAGGCACCAAGAGAAGGAGGAGCGCCCCCCCATATGCTGCGAGCAGCACTCTGTACCCCACAGCCTTACAGCGGAGGGTGGAGAAGCGGAGCAACAACACTGGGAGAGAGGCCTACTACGACTGCTCCGGCCCTATGGAAGGACACGACAGGGGCCTGGAGCGGGGGATCTGCAGGGCAAATTGCGCAGAGTGAGATGCCTCCCTCCAGTAGAGAGTGCAGCAGAAAGAGGCGCCAGCCATTGAGAGCCATGAGGCTGGCGCAGAGGTGAGAAGCGCTGGAATTGTGGCCTGCGAAAAGAGTACATTAACAAAGGCCAAGGAAGAAGGGACAGCGCAACAGGCTCCGTCCAGGAAACTGAACCTAGCTACTGCGGGAGCACTCGTAATTAGACGGACAGGTGGCACACAGCAGCGGGACACGAAGAGCGACAACATTAAGCTGCCCTTGTCCAGGAGACTCCCACCAGGCAAGCTGCCGGCGGAGGGGATAGAAGAGAACTGCAAGACCAAAGCCTGACAAGGCGAGGTATACCTGCGAAACACTGGGAGAACTGAACTCAGGCCTGGACTGCAACTGTGAGGCTCTGGCGCGGAGACCTGGCCCGAGGAACGCGAGGCTGGCACAGACGTGGGCGCGGGCCTACCTGGGCCTACATAACCTGAGCGAAGCCGACACTGACACAAGCATCCGAGTGATACCCACAGGCAGAGACGGACCACCATGGGGCACGTGTCAGAAAGCAACGCCCCCATGAACGCAAGGCGCACCAGGAGCAGTACAGACTGGGAGGGAACGTTGGGGAAAATATCTAAAAAGAAGGACAGAGAGAAGGCCCCAGTGGAAAAAGCGGACGCGGGCAGACTGCTAGTTATTCATAGCGCTATTCTGCAACTCTCATGTATGCACTGCTAACTGTTTTTAGAAACTAAATTCACGAAAGCTTTTCTTTTAAATTGCGCCGCATTGTTTTTACCTACCTGCTTTCACTTGATCCGCACTGCTCCCCGGTCCACCACAGGTTGTCCCGATTGTGTGGAGGGAGTATCCGGAACCTTCACTACCCACTTCTGGGCAAGCGACCGGAGGGGGCAGAGCCTCTCCATTACTTAAGATTCATGCCACAAGCCTCGCGCAGCGGACGCGCGCAGACTGCTAGTTCTTCATAGCGCTACTCTGCAACTCTCATGTATGCACTGCTAACTGTTTTTAGAAACGAAATTCACGAAAGCTTTTCTTTTTAAAATTGCGCCGCATTGTTTTTACCTACCTGCTTTCACCTGCTTTCACTTGATCCGCACTGCTCCCCGGTCCACCACAGGTTGTCCCGATTGTGTGGAGGGAGTATCCGGAACCTTCACTACCCACTTCCGGGCAAGCGACCGGAGGGGGCGGAGCCTCTCCATTACTTAAGATTCATGCCACAAGCCTCGCGCAGCGGACGCGCGCAGACTGCTAGTTCTTCATAGCGCCACTCTGCAACTCTCATGTATGCACTGCTAACTGTTTTTAGAAACGAAATTCACGAAAGCTTTTCTTTTTAAATTGCGCCGCATTGTTTTTACCTACCTGCTTTCACTTGATCCGCACTGCTCCCCGGTCAACCACGGGTTGTCTCGATTGTGTGTAGGGAGTATCCGGAACCTTCACTACCCACTTCCGGGCAAGCAACCGGAGGGGGCGGAGCCTCTCCATTACTTAAGATTCATGCAACAAGCCTCGCGCAGCGGACGCGCGCAGCGGGCGCGCCAAAGGCAAGCCCGTCTGCGCCCGTCCACGTCCGGACGGGGCCAGGGGCCACGACCCCTGCCCCATCCACAAAGGACATTATAAGCTATTCGCAAAAGCAATTATATGAGCTCCGTCCGAGCTCTCAACACGATTGTAATCTACTTAATCTAGAAACCCCAGACTCCTAATGCTCCTGCTGTAAATATGTTTTAGATATACAGACCAGTAGGGATCACACCACCAATGCTACTGGTTCCACCAATAATGGTTCCCAGAAGCGCTTCCCTGCTAGGAGAAATGTTGCTCCCCCCCAAGAAATTCACCTTCTTTAACATCAATTGCAGGTCGCTTCCTAAACACAAGGATGACATCTTTGACCTCTTGTGGAATAAACAACCTGATGCTATTTTCCTTACGGAAACGTGGCTACACGAGAGCTCTGGCCCCGATGTCGCCTCCGCCCTGCCCCCCAACTACTCGATAATCAGGAAAGATCGGGGCGCCAAAACTGGAGGTGGCATTGCAGTAATTTTTAACAACTCATACACCTGCAAATGGGAGGCCTAGCCCTTCAAGGGGTGCGAGGCCAGCTCATTCAAACTCTCCCTCACATCCCATTTTACATTCTCGGGGATTCTGATCTATCGCCCACCGGGGCCAGCAGGGCCATGGGCTGCGGCCCTCCCTGAACTTATCACCCCCTTTCTGTTGGACGCGACCAACTTCACAATTCCGGGAGACATGAACATCCATTTTGACGACCCAGCATGCACAATAAACACATCGCTGACGGCCGATCTGGCAGCAATGAATATTCTTCTTTGCAATTCAGGTCCTACCCACACGGCGGGTCATGTATTGGACCCCATTTTCTCTATCCTACCTAACATTTCACGCCAGGCAGCTCTACCAGTACTCTGGTCCGATCATTTTTTGGTCAGGTTTGGGGTGAGGCAGGATCTGCAGTATGCCAACACGTCCATCTTAGTCACTAAATCAAAATCAAAGTCTAGAAACTGGAAGAAACTCGATATTGAAACGTTTAACCAACACCTATCTAATAACATCCCTGCTATCTCTTCAGTCAATCTAGCAGACTTTGATACCATCCATTCCTGGATTGCAACATCCACTGATGCGTGCCTCCCATTAACTATTAAAAAAGTGAACAATCACCGACCTCCTGCCCCATGGTTTTCTGAAAGGCTAAAAACAGAGAATTCCAAATATAAAGCACTAGAAAGGCGCTTACAAATTAGCAAAAAGGGAGTACCATTCCCTATGCAACGCTGCCCGAGCCGAACATGTGAGCAACACCATCACGTCAGCTCAAAACAACTCCAAGACCTTGTTTAAATTAGTTAAAGATCTTTCAGGCGCAGCTTGCCAACCCATCCCTCCTGCACTCACTGAAAGCCAATGCGAGGGCTTAGCTAAGTTCTTCTTGACAAAGTAGAGAAAATCCACTCAGCATTGAACGTAGAGACTACTAATATGGGGCAGCAAACTGTGAACTCTCCCCCTAGATCAGTCAGCCCCGACCCACTGGCTAAGCAGACTGCCGTGCTATCCAATACCTTAGAAAATTGGTTACCTATGGACACCAGCTCTTTTAAACGTATCCTAACCTGCAGAAAATCCGGCTCTCCTAGAGATCCTCTTCCCATTGACATACTTCAGAAGCTTGATCCATCACCACAAAAGCTAATTATGGAACTGCTCAACGCATCCCTGCATGAAGCAGTTGTTCCATCTGAATGGAAACACGCCATGGTCCTCCCTCTCCTGAAAAAAGCCAATGCGGATCCGACGGAACCATCCAACTTCCGCCCGATCTCTTTACTTCCAGCTTTTTCTAAAATATTAGAAAAACATGTCAACCAACAATTGACGCATTTTGTTGACTATCAAAAAATTTTACACACATCACAGTCTGGCTTCAGAGCAGGTTTCTCTACGGAAACCACTCTGCTAGGGGTTACAGAAACATTGCGCCGTCGCCTGGATATGGGTGAAACTGTGGCACTCATACTGCTTGATTTGAGTGCCGCTTTCGACACGGTGTCACATACCGCCCTACTAAAAGCTTTACAATCACTGGGCGTTGTCGGGGCAGCACTCAAATGGCTCACTGAATTCTTGACCAACGGTACTTTTCAGGTCTTCTCTCCGTCAGCCTGCTCCAAGCCCCATACCTCCCCTCACGGAGTACCGCAGGGCTCCATTCTCAGCCCACTATTGTTCAATGTGTACGTCAGGCCTTTGGCCACGATTGCTGAAGACGCTGGGCTGTCTATTTTTTCCTATGCCGATGACACCCAACTAATTTTCTCCCTTTCCACCAAAGAAGCATCTAAGCCATCTTCTCTTCAGGCTGGGCTACAAAATATAGCAAATTGGATGCAAACCAACTTACTAAAACTTAACGGAGAAAAAACAGAAGTATTAAATTTTGGGCGCTCTCCCAAAACCTGCACAACAGGTTCGCAATTGAGGCATTATCATTGACGACCAGCTGTCACCTGGTAGCTGTGTGCCTTATAAAATTAATTAATAATAATAATAATAAAAAAGCGATGGAGGAGAAGGGGAAATCTCAACCACAAGCGGAGCATCCCGGGGATCCCACGCTCGAGGACATACAGCAGGCCATCACCTCCTCCAGCGAGCAGCTGGAAGCCAAGATTGACTCACTGGGCTCAGACCTGGGCATCCTTAGAGAAGACCACAGGCGGTTAGCGGAGCGAGTGACGACGAACGAATGTCAGCTCTCAGAGACCCTGCCAGACATAGTGGCAATGAAGAAACAGTTGACAATCCTTGAAACGAAAGTGCGCATGCTAGAATTCTGGGCAGAGGATGCCGAAAATAGATCACGCAGGAATAACCTCCGCATTGTAGGTCTGCCCAAAAAAATAGAAGGCTGCAGCATGGTGGACTACCTCGAAAAATGGCTGCGCGAGGATGTAGCCTCAAGGGGGCTGTCAGGCTTCTTTGCCTTGGAGAAAGCGCACCGAGTACCGGCAAAACCACCCATACCAGGAGCCCCGCCCCGAGTGGTCATAGCGAAACTCCTCCATTACAGAGCTAGGGATCACATCCTTGTTCAAGCACGCCACGAAGGAGACATAACAGTGGACAACTCCACAGTGCGAATTTTCCCAGATTTTTCCAGGGACATGCAGAAGCAAAGAAGTTCTTTCTGGGAAGTGAAACAAAGGCTGCACCAGCTGAATTACAAGTACATAATGCAATACCCGGCCCGGCTGCGAGTGACCACAGACAGTGGAACAGAATTCTTCAGAACCCTGCAAGAGGCCTGGGGGTGGCTGGAGAGCCATGAAGGAGTAGAACCTCTGCGAGAGCCCGAACAGCGACGACAAAGGGAGAGGTGTTTTGGGAATCGACGGGCCGTGAGAGAGGCCCTGGCCCCCACGCAAGAAGAAACGCAATTGGAGTGCCAAATACAATGCAGGTGGTGGCGCTGAAGAGTGGGAAAGGGAAAGACCCCATGCCTCTTGAGGGCAGTGAGGCAATGGCAGACTCTGGCTCTGAACAGGGGTCCAGTGAATCGGAGGCGCAGAGTGTGGTACTTCCGGATGTGACACCGAAGATGGCGGATGACATCGCCTAGACCGAGAGGGGCAGCACTAGCTTCAAACCGGACCAGAGGGACATGCGAAACGCCTGACCCAACAATAAGGTACTGGGGTTCTCAAGGGGAGGACGCTGCGGGGGTCTCCTGCGATTTCGGAACTGAGTGGCGACTGAGGAGACCGGGGGAGCGGCAGGTTGGCTTTCTTCCCCCTTGTATTTGACTGATCGAACTGCAAGCAGTCACTTGTGGCCTCACGGTTCTAGTTTGGATTGGGGTGTTTTCCTACTTGTCCTGGGGAGTGGGAGTTGGGGGAACTGTTTATTGTTGGTATGGGGGGACACCTTGAGTTGCAATGTATAGAGATTCAATCCGTAGTAACTGGGGAGCACATGCCAATAGCAGGGCTACAGGCGGGAGTGGGGCTGAGAACATTAACACTATCGTATGGCTGACCTACAGAAATACAAATGCATGACGTGGAACATCAGAGGTATGCACACAATGGCGAAAAGATATTAAGTCCTCTCCTACATTAGGAGGCGGGGGTCCAGATAGCCTTACTGCAGGAGACGTACCTCACACAAAAGGAGGGGGCAGCATTACAGAGGTGCTGGAGGGGCCAAATCTACTACATCACATATTCGGCATACGCAAGGGGAGTGTTAATATGGATACAGGCAGGGGTTCCATTCCAACTGGTGGACTCATTAGTAGACCCGGAGGGCCGATACGTAGCAATACGGGGACGATTGGAGGGTCGGGAACTAAATATAGTGAATATTACACCCCCAATGCAGAACAGCCAGCCTTCTTCACCCGACTGAACCATTGCCTGACACCATATTTGACTGGGGCTACCTTAATGGGGAGACTTCACCAGAGTAGATGACATACACATGGACAGATCCCACCCCCACTGCGAAACTCCCAGGCAATGCACGCCTCACAAGCATTCAACACGTGGCGACAGAGCTGGGGGCTGGTGGACACCTGGAGAACCTTACACCCCTTGATAGGGACTACTCCTACTTCTCCGTGGACCACGAAGTTCACGTGTGTCTTGATGTCTTCTTATGTACGGCAGAAATACAGAGCCAAGTTCTCTCTGCAGAATACCTCACGCGCACGATATCGGATCATAACCCTGTGGTCATGTCGTTGGGATTAGCACTCCCCGTTCCGACGATTCCCACCTGGAGGCTCTGCCCGGATACCCTGGAGGACCAGGCCTTCTGGGAGATCAGGGGAGAAATCACACAATACTGCGTGAATAACGCAGGGACGGCCTCCTCACTGAACACAGAGTGGGACGCCTTCAAGGCGGTCTTGAGAGGCCAATGCATAGCAAGCACTACAGACGTTAGGCGCACCCTCCTGAGGGAGGTTGAAGGGACAGAGGTGACCCTCAGGGGACTGGAGCGTAGGCGACCAGATCACCTAGAGCTCCACCAGGCAGTGCTTGAAGCCAAAGAAGAGGAGGCGAAGCAGACAGAGAGGCTCAGGTGCTTCGACTATAAGAAGTACTTAGAGCACACCCATGCAGAAAGGGATAAGTCAGGATCCCTCCTAGCATGGCTGTGCAGACCCAGTGAGTAGGGGTTCCCCACTGGTGGAAATAGAAGACGAGGAAGGAGTCAGGCACTATACGCAGGCAAAGATCAACGAGATCTTCACTCGCTACTACGCCAGATTGTACAAGAGCTCAACGCACTGTGATAATGAGGAGGTTCGGGAATATCTATAGGATTGCAGATGAGAAGGTTAGACCCGGTAGAGACTGAGAGCCTAGGAGCAGATATCACGCTGCAGGAGGTGAGGGCCGCCATCAAATGCATGGTGAGCAACAAGACCCCAGGCACCGACGGCCTACCGGCCAAATTTTATGCGGCATATGTGGAGGAGTTGGTGCCTAGACTGGTCGCATTATACCAGGCGGCTCGTGACGCCGGGACATTACCGGAGAGCACCAAGGAGGCCTTCATCATCCCAGTGCCGAAGCCTGGGAAGCAGGCGCACGACTTTACAGCCCACAGACCATTATCCATGCTGAACATGGACTATAAAATATTAAGCAAGATATTAGCGACGCGCCTCTTGTCCCACATGCCGGCACTGGTCCACGCAGACCAGGCGGGGTTTATCCCAGGGCAGAACACGGCCATTAACATAAGGCGACTCCTGACTGTTATGGACTCCAAAGACTATGACAAACAGGAGGCGGCGGTGTTTACAGAGGACATCGAGAAGGCCTTTGACAGCCTAGAGTGGCCCTACCTCTACGAGGTCCTGTCTAAGCTGGGACTAGGAGGAGGCTTTCTTGAGTGGGTGAGGCTACTCTACGCAACTCCTACAGCCCGAGTGTGCACCGGGAAAACTATTTCGCCTAGACAGATGGTGGAAAGAGGTTCGAGGCAGGGATGCCCCCTCTCCCCACTGTTATTTGCCCTCGTCATGGAGCCCCTGGCTCAGTGGCTTGTGGATAGGAGAAGTGAGGCACTATATAGCCTTATATGCAGACGACCTCCTGCTGTTTCTCCGCAATACAACCACAGAGCTGAGACATGCTGGCCCAGTTTGGCTGGCTATCTGGCCTTAACTGGCAGAAATCAAAACTTTACCCTATGGCGCCTAACAGTCCCCCGCCGCCTGATCTGGGGAACTTACAGTGGGAACCCGACTGCCTGCCGTACCTTGGAGTCAAAATATACCATGGCTCAGCCGAATTGTTAGAGGGCAATATAGGCAGAGCGATAAGCTCGATACGGTCCTCTATGGAGTTCTGGGGGACATTGCCGCTCTTGTGGCTGGACGAGTGGCAGTCCTGAAAATGGTGGCACTCCCGCAGCTGTTGTATTTTTTTGGCACCCTCCTAGTGTGGATACCGCAAGCGACATTCAGAGACCTTGACTTAATGATAGTATCCTTTATCTGGGGTGTAGGACGCAGGAGGGTAGCATTGACCACGTTGCAGCGCTCCTCAGCTGAGGGAGGCCTAGCGGTCCCTGACTTTGAAGGATATTACGTAGCAGCCAAACAAAACCCAGACAGGGAAAGGTGCCCGACTGCCCCAACCCTCGGGAAGATACTACTGCGGGTGCAGAGGAACCCGTCGGGAGACACGGAAGAGACCAGGGTGGTGGCGCGCTGCTGGGCCAGATACTTGAGGCGAATGGACGCCGGTACCCCTTAGTCTCCGGACTTACCCATAACAATGCTACGCTGACTCCTACAGGGAGAACACTGGACGGGGTTAGAGGACTGGGAAAAGGCAGGCCTAAAAGTGATGGGGGACTTATACCGAGACTCAGTAATGCTCCCTTTTGAAGAACTACGAGCGAATATGACTTGCCGGGGGCCAGTTTCTGAGGCATAGAGCGCTTATGAGGAGGATAAGAAAGCACTGGGGCACGGGCCGTGCAGAGCCTTGAGTGCTTGCAGGATGCAGATATGTTGCACTGTCGGCGGGAACGATCAAAACGGTCTCCTGTCTCCACAAAGCGATCAAGCAAGACATGCAAAGACCGCTGGAGTGCCTACGATTGCAATGGGAGGAGGACCTGAGGACACAGTTCCCAGAGAAAGACTGGCACATGATAGTGGAAAGAACCCCGAAGGCGTCCAGAAACGCGAGGTTCAGACTAATAAACTTCTGCATACTCCACAGAGCATATCTTCCCCATCCCGCATAAGGCGATAATTTGGGGTGGAGTCCGCAGCATGCCCACGATGCGGAGAGAGGGAAGCCCACATTCTGCACATGTTCTGGGATTGCCCCATACTGCAAAGTTCTGGGAAGAGGTACGACGCATAATAGGCGATGTCATCGACAAGGAGCTACCGCAAACCCCAGACCACTGCCTATAAGGATGGTTCCAACACACGGCCAAAAACAAAACGACTGGGAAATTCCAGGACCTCGCCTATGTCCTGTCCAAGAGAGAGATAGCTAGGAACTAGAAGACACCAAGGGGACCGCGGTGGGCACATGGAAAAAGGAATTGGAAAAATGGGCGGGGCGGAAGGGAGACTCTTACTCAGAGAAGCTAGGTGGGGAATAGGTAAAATAGATCGGGCAAGGGCATGGGAACGCCTAGTAGGTGAATTAGCAGCTGACAGACAGGGATCCAGCAGGGCAGAATTCCCGCAACCAATAGCACAGGACCAAGAGGAGAGAGGAGGCGAAAAAGCGGGTCAGGGATAAATCGGCACCTCAGAGCCCCGAAACAAGACAAGACCTATAATGAATTAGCGGCACCCAGCGACACATTTACTTAGAATCAACAGCAACTCAAGGGGGGAGGGGGGAAGTTCAGTTATAGGGGACTTTGATTAAATACACCAGAGAGTAAACGTATAAAATGCATGCATAATGTATAACGTGAATGTGATTCATGTAAGATGAAGATGTTTTCAAAACCCAATAAAATCTGGTTGAAAAAAAAAAAAAGAATGTCAGATGTGTTGGTCTTTCCCAGTATTTACATAAAATAAATTGCATATATATAGCGCTTACTATCCATGAGGAGGTGTTGAAATAATTTAAATTCCACTATTTTTTCTTGTATAGCACTACTCATACCAATGCAGGGTATCAGAGCACTTTACATCACACGTACATATTACATATACAATAAATCATATAAGTTTTTAAATCAATGTACAGGAGGTGTTAGAAAAAATAGTGGGGGGTTACAAGGTGTAGAAATCACATATCTTTCATAGCTCACTGTGCTATATTAGAAGGATTACAATGCAGCTGCAAGTAACATAAGAATCTCTATGTTCAAAGCAATAACCCACTTACCTATCTACATAATATTAAATCTGTCATTTGTGTGTTACATAAAGTGCTTTGCAGGAGACACATTAACCCTCTATGCAACTTTCAGTCAAAACTGAGGCTAGACAAAACACAGATCTTTCCAGCAAGTGCATTAATTAGCCTTCAGAGTTATGATACCATTATTATTCACTCAGATTTACTGGGAGCACACAGATCTCTGAAGCAGGGGCCTTAACCCCATAAGATATTTTAAAATACAGTCTTTGCAACCAATTAAGCAGAACAGATTTGCTGTCAGTTGTTAGATTAGGCCTGTTGATGCTTACGCAGTGCTCTGTATAAGTTAGCATTCGCTGCACCATTTTCTTCCTTGACTCCATTTTACATGGTGACCAAAACTAATCTTTTGCTATTTCTGAGAAAAATGCCCTTTGCTGAGTTTCGTTTTGCAATAAAGAACTGTTAGTGCCAGCGCATAGCTTTCCCACTAGATAACCTGTCTGGTAGTTTGATCGCAGCTCAGGGTGCAACAGCCTTGGACTGTGCTGAGTTGTGTAGATACGAGAGCAGAAACCTTTTTTTTGTTTTTTACTGTCCAGCTGCATCTGCTTGGAAAATTCCACTGTGGGCGTGTTCTTAACCGACTATTAAATGTACATAATGTATCTCTATGCTTACTGGTCTTCAGTTCCCTCTGTAGCTCTCTCAAGAGATTGTGCAGACTGGGCTCCGCTCTGAGTGTATACAAATAAACAGTTATTGGTGTATATTCTCCACTGTCTCTCTGACTCTTCATTTGTTACGGAAGACTGAGAGGTGGTCTGTGGTGACCCGGGTGGCCCTAAGCGGGTCACTTCCTTCAATTGGTGCCCAAACAGGGACTCCTTCGGGTTATGACCCATCCCTTTTCCGCAGACGGGGGGGGAGGACCAGGACATCATCAGGTCGGACTAACGGCTCAGGGATCCCTGCACGAAGAGCCTTGACACTCGCAGCTGCTGCCTCTGTCCCACCGGAGGGTGCCTCGCCCAGTGGTCATCCTGACTGGGTTCCTAAACGGCGAACCTTTGATCTGACTGTTTGGTCCGAAGAGTCGGCAGTGGAGAACTGGTTTATCTGTACCTCTGATATCAGGTGAGTCTGTTTTGGTTCTTTGTGGATGTGGTACCATTGTGATTTGGTTTTGTTTCAGCACTAGGACTGTTTTGGTGAAAAGTGTTTGCAAATACTTTGCTAGGTAAAATAACGATTTTGTGTTTCTTCACTTTGCAATGCCTGGTTTCAGTAAATTTCGGAGTTTGTGCTGTTATTGTTGTTCTAAAGACGCACGGTTGGTTGAATCCCAGCCTGCACCTCATGAGGGCAGTCCTAATTTTGATTTGTATGTGAAACATGGCCTTGGCCCTATTATGTTTGGTACGTTATGGCACAAATATACGCGGGACAATGCGGAGTTACAGTGGCCTTTGACGGGCTCCTTTGATGAACAAAAGATTGGATTTCTTCAGGAATAGTTGTTTAAAAGACGTAGTAGACAGTCTATGTTTGACTTTCTTTGTACTTGGCAGAAAGAGGTCAAACAGAGGCGATTGAAAATGGAAAAGGATGCTAGAAAGCGAGGTATGCAGACTCATACACAGAAGGCTGTTGCTTACGATAAGGAGAAGCAGGAAACTGAAATAGAGTGTGAAGATAGGAGATTTCGGTTGCACATTGATAAGTCTTATGTGGCTAAGGAGGATGGGGATACTTTCATGGATGCCTTGTTAGACACTCGACCCCCGCTGCCATATGTCCCAGAACGGATATATCCTGTCGTTCCCCATCAACAACAACAACCTGCACAAGGTGCATCCGCCCCTACAGTTGTCACACCCACTGCTCCAGTTAATGTACCCCCTACTCCTCCTCTTCCGTTACAATCTTTAACTGCTGCAATACCTGTTACTCCTGTTCCAGGTATTCATCCTCCATTGTCCTTAATTACTGACACACCAGTGCGCGGCCCGGAAGATAGAGATCTCACTGGATTCAGAGAACAATCAGGTCTGTTAATGCGATCCGGGGTGGGGCATAGAGAGAATAATGAAATAATAGACCAGGCAATAAAGTGGGCTCGCAACCCAATTTATAGTCTCACAGATATCTGGCAGGCAATGTGAGACTTCGACCCCTTTCTGCTGCAACATGCCCTTAAACACTTGTCCTCCACCCTAATTGACCTTTGGCGCACACACATTGAAACAGAAGCACCCCAAATATTATTTGATATTAATGAAGGCGCTTATGTACATAGTTTGGAGCCGACCTCTTTGTATAGAAATGTTTCCACACTGTTGACTTATATAGATAGGCTACATGATAAGAGTCCCACCAAAATAACTCAGTTCCCAATGCGAGAAGTTCATCCCATTTACCACCCGGAAATCCCTGCAGTGACAGATCAACATGGAGCGGTTACCAGACCGGCTGTGGCTGCCCGTTTTCAGGAACAATGGGTTTATACTCCATGGAAAAGAAGTGAGGTTCTGGCCCTTAAGACTACGTTGCCTGACCCTAGGAAAAATCCTACTGCCTACTATAAAGAGTTGACAGAGGCTGCTTTTTCCACTGTGATGACCCTTGCTAATATTGAAATGTTTTTTGGTTTATTAGTTCCAGTTGATATTTGGTGGCAAGTTCATACCCAAGACCATGTTGCCGAGTTGGGCGGAACATGGGATGTGATTAGGGGTTGGGATCGAGATAGGAAGCCAGGAGACAAACCATGCGCAGAGTTGCTCGCCCTGCCCGGCTGTGTCATTACTTATATGCATACACTCATTCCCCCCAAGAAAGTTAGTTGGGACAGATTGACTGCCTGCCGGCAGAAGAAAGACGAAAGTGTTTCTGATTTTTTCACTAGGTTTGAAGAGACGTGTTTGGACTACAGTGGGCAACATATGTCTACGGAGGGAGGAGTCTGTTTATTTGTTGATAGGTTTGTCACTAATCTCCTTCCCAAAATAATGTCTAGACTCCAGTGGTCTGAGAGCACTTGGTCTACATCCTCTCCCTCTGTGATCTTAAATATGGCCCAATATTATGAGCATAGGGATAATGAAGAGAAAGACAGAAACGATAAAAAGCATAAAGATTTGAAGACAAAGGTATTACTGCAACAGGCATATCGTGGTAACTCCTGGGAACGGGGATCCCAACAGCATCTTCCTCATACAAGACAGCCTCCAATGACACTTTTGGGGCAAAATCAGTGTGCGTATTGTAAGGAGGAAGGTCACTGGTGCAGCCAGTGCCCCGTACTTTTGCAAAAAGTTTCGTCCACTTGAGCACGAGGTTCTGGACCCAGGGGCCGCGGGACCAATAGGCAGCAACACACTACTGCCCCTGTTGACCGTTCTGACAATTATTTTGATGACACTAAGGACAGGCAGTACTACAATGACGACTACGATATTGATGATGTGACAGGGATGTCTTACAGCTAGGACAGTCAGGGACAGGGTACGGGACCAGTTCAAATACCTGTAGACCAGCGTGGCCCTTATGTCAAGATAGATCTGCAAGGATCTCCTAAGGAGTTCCTGGTTGATACAGGTGCCACAAAAAGTTCTATTGCCCGACACCTGGTCCCTGGGACGCTCCTGTCTGGCCATAATAATGTTTTGGTGGGTTTTTCAGGAGTACATGTTGTGAGCCCCATTTCACGCCCCCTTGCTCTTACCATTGGTCCTTTTATTGTGGACTCTCCATTTCTTTTAACATCTAATTGTGATGAGAATTTGATGTGTTTGGTGTTTAGATTACAATAGGTCCGGATGCAGGTACTAGACAGTGTCTATCTAAGGATGCCCCGCTTCCACCTGAATTTGATCAAGTACCACCTACGCTATGGGCCACTGGTGACACCGATGTAGGTCTATTACATATATCTCCGGTTTCGATACAGGTTAAGGACAATGCTATATTGCCCGCATTCCTCAATATAAAATACCACAGGCAGGAGAAAGAGCCCTTCTTCAAATAGTTTGGGACCTAATACGCAATGGAGTTGTTGAGGAGACTACAGGTAACGTATGTAATAGTCCTATTCTTCCGGTCCTAAAAGGACACTTTCAGATTCCTCTGATAAAGCTAATGATGTATATCGTTTTGTGATTGATTTGCGAGAAGTCAATAAAATAGTAGTCCCGCAATTCCCAGTGGTTCCTGATATCACTATACTTTTAACGATGTTTCTATCGACCGCTAAGTTTTTCTCCGTTATTGATTTGAAAAATGCATTCTTTAACATTCCTATACACCCAGATATTTGTTTGGATTTACACTAGCTGGCAAAAGTTTCTGCTTCTGTCGCGCTCCTCAAGGCTATACTAAAAGTCCTAGTATTTACAGCCAAGCATTGAAAGGTCAGTTGGATTCACTCTCACTTTCTCCAGGCAACGTATTAGTGCAGTACGTAGATGATTTGCTAATTGATTCTGACACGGAAAAAGGTTGCAAGGATACTACGGTGAAATTATTGTTACATCTGGCACATCATGGACATAAGTTATCTCTTTTGAAGTTTCAGTATTGTCGACAGGAGGTCACCTATTTTGGTCACCTATGGTGGAAGGAGGGTAGAAGGTTAACGTCAAGGCGCATTACTACCATCACTAAAATGCCTCTTCCGCAAACTCAAAAAGATGTGCGCGCTTTCATAGGCATTACCTCCTACTGTCGACAGTGGATTCCTAATTACTCCCTATTAATTAAACCTTTGCTTACATTAACAACAAAAGACTTGCATGAGCCTTTGCCTTGGACGCCTGATTGTCAACACTCTTTTGAACAATTAAAAGCTGCGCTTTGCTCTGCTCCAGTGCTAGGTACACCTGATTACAGGAAACCTTTTGTGCTCTACGTCCACGAGATGGCTGGTTGTGCTCTTTCTGTCTTCACTCAAAGATTTGGTGATAGACAGAAACCTTGCACTTATTTTTCCACTGTGCTTGACCCTGTCGCAAGAGCCCTCCCGAGCTGTCTGCGAGCGGTCGCGGCTGTGGCCACTTCAATCAGACAATCAACTGGACTCGTACTCGATACTGACCTCACAATTATGGTACCCCATGCTATGGATACACTTTTGAATAAAACAAGGACCCAGCACCTCACCAGTGCACGTCTTACTGGCTATGAATTGACATTGTTTGCTAAGCATATTACGATTAAAAGATGTGCCACTCTGAATCCAGCCACGTTACTACCCCTCCCTTCTGAAAACGATGCAGTTGATAAGCATGACTGTATTTTCCGAACAGAGGAAGAGACGAAAGGATGGGTAGACTTGACTGATGTTCCCTTATCTGATCCCCAAGGAGAACTATATGTTGATGGCTCTTGTTTTAAATTCAAACAAGGTGATGGAATGCACACCTTCCTTAGCAAACTGTTTCCCGAATTATCCAAGATAATGATCAAAGTACGCGTGCTAACTAGCTGTGCCTTGCCCAATAGGCACAAAATGATAAACCTGCTGTGTGGAGCAACATTTCTCCCCAAACCAGTCGCACAGCGAAAGCGTAAATGTTACAATGCTGCTTTTTCATAGTAATAACTATGTCCATTTTAGTAGTACAATGCTGCTTTTTCATAGTAATAACTTGTCCATTTTCCTCCGTTGAATCCATTGTAAATTCTATATTAAACACTTTTGGTTATGCTTCTTAATCCCACATGTAAAGTATCATGCTTATTTTCAAAAGCTTCTAATGCTCAAGATGTGCCCTCCGGACCTCGTTCAAGAACACGACGAAATCACATGATTAGTCCAAGGCAGAATTCTTTATTTTTACGACCCAATGCATTTCGGGCTAACATAAGCCCTTCGTCAGGGGTATCTGCAAATTACAAGTTTAAAAAAACACCATTAAAGCACCGTTCTTGTATATCACATGTAAAATCAATCATGCTTCCCATACTTCATTCATGATACAATGCTTAACCGAACCCCTTGCCTTTCAGTGCAAATTTAAAACTAATCAGAAACAATAATCAATCAACCCCGATACCAACCTAATCTATTGCCACCCCAAAACTATACCATGATAAATTAACCATTCCGTATCCCTGCTTACTACCGTACATCTGTCTTTGAACAAAACCCCCCCGTGTAAACCCCTCACCTCTTCTGTGTTTTCTCACTCTCCACTATCGCGCTCTGTTATCATTCATCCTAACCACATTCTCTTAGCTCTCCCAATACAAACTCAAAACACTCACACAATCTCCTATTACCCCCTGCATCCACATTTAGATTAAATCAACACTAACACACGCGCAGCATGCTTCCACCGCCCCGACCACCACTAAACACGTACCTGCCGAAACTCCATTCCTCTTTCCACTCGTCATCCACCTCCATGAAAAAGTTTAACCCCCCCACCTAAACCATCCGTTTTAAACTGCGTGCTCAAAGCCAAGCTCCTCCCTCCTACGTGCAAAATGATTAGTCACCTAACACTCGTGCCGTTCCCTAAAGCAACACCTACCCCACATACTTCAACTCCCATAACCCACTTGGTTTACATAAATAACGTAAACGAAAATAAAATCAAACTCTTCTTGATACAAAATACCATTGCGTGAAAAAGGGACAATACACAATATTAATCACATGTGTAGTACTCAAGTATCCAGAACTTAATAGTAAATACTGTGGCATTTTCCAAACTAACAACAACAGTTTGCGCTGTGGACCGAGATTTTGCGCTTTACATGTGGTATATCTACTGTTTTAATCCATTTAATCCTCGGTTTTCCTTTTGGGTGCAAACCATCGATGAGGGCAATGTCATATAATATCAAACAAGGTGATGGAATGCACACCTTCCTTAGCAAACTGTTTCCCGAATTATCCAAGATAATGATCAAAGTACGCGTGCTAACTAGCTGTGCCTTGCCCAATAGGCACAAAATGATAAACCTGCTGTGTGGAGCGACATTTCGCCCCAAACCAGTCGCACAGCGAAAGCGTAAATGTTACAATGCTGCTTTTTCATAGTAAACTTGTCCATTTTCCTCCGTTGAATCCATTGTAAATTCTATATTAAACACTTTTGGTTATGCTTCTTAATCCCACATGTAAAGTATCATGCTTATTTTCAAAAGCTTCTAATGCTCAAGATGTGCCCTCCGGACCTCGTTCAAGAACACGACGAAATCACATGATTAGTCCAAGGCAGAATTCTTTATTTTTACGACCCAATGCATTTCAGGCTAACATAAGCCCTTCGTCAGGGGTATCTGCAAATTACAAGTTTAAAAAACACCCTTATAGCACCGTTCTTGTATATCACATGTAAAATCAATCATGCTTCCCATACTTCATTCATGATACAATGCTTAACCGAACCCCTTGCCTTTCAGTGCAAATTTAAAACTAATCAGAAACAATAATCAATCAACCCCGATACCAACCTAATCTATTGCCACCCCAAAACTATACCATGATAAATTAACCATTCTGTATCCCTGCTTACTACCGTACATCTGTCTTTGAACAAAAAACCCCCCGTGTAAACCCCTCACCTCTTCTGTGTTTTCTCACTCTCCACTATCGCGCTCTGTTATCCTTCATCCTAACCACACTCTCTTAGCTCTACCAATACAAACTCAAAACACTCACACAATCTCCTATTACCCCCTGCATCCACATTTAGATTAAATCAACACTAACACACGCGCAGCATGCTTCCACCGCCCCGACCACCACTAAACACGTACCTGCCGAAACTCCATTCCTCTTTCCACTCGTCATCCACCTCCATGAAAAAGTTTAACCCCCCCCACCTAAACCATCTGTTTTAAACTGCGTGCTCAAAGCCAAGGTCCTCCCTCCTACGTGCAAAATGATTAGTCACCTAACACTCGTGCCGTTCCCTAAAGCAACACCTACCCCACATACTTCAACTCCCATAACCCGCTTGGTTTACATGAATAACGTAAACGAAAATAAAATCAAACTCTTCTTGATACAAAATACCATTGCGTGAAAAAGGGACAATACACAATATTAATCACATGTGTAGTACTCAAGTATCCAGAACTTAATAGTAAATACTGTGGCATTTTCCAAACTAACACCAACAGTTTGCGCTGTGGACCGAGATTTTGCGCTTTACATGTGGCATATCTACTGTTTTAATCCATTTAATCCTCGGTTTTCCTTTTGGGTGCAAACCATCGATGAGGGCAATGTCATATAATATCAAACAAGGTGATGGAATGCACACCTTCCTTAGCAAACTGTTTCCCGAATTATCCAAGATAATGATCAAAGTACGCGTGTTAACTAGCTGTGCCTTGCCCAATAGGCACAAAATGATAAACGTGCAGTGTGGAGCGACATTTCGTCCCAAACCAGTCGCACAGCGAAAGCGTAAATGTTACAATGCTGCTTTTTCTTGTTTTAAATTACCAGAAGGCACCACTAATGCAGCTTATGCTATCACTACATTGCGCACAGTAGTTGAGACATTACGGGTCCCCTACCAGTCCTCCCAGGCAGCAGAACTAGTTGTCCTCATACGAGCTTGTGAACTGAGTGCAGGTTTGGTTGTCAATATCTATACGGACAGCCAATATGCATTCGGGGTCGCACATAATTTTGGGCGATTGTGGGCAGAGAGAGGGTTCCTTACTTCCCATGGCACTAAGATAAAACATGGACATCTTATATTGCGGCTATTATCTGCATTAACACTTCCCAAGAAAATGGTGATTGTAAAGTGCAACACCCATAAAAAGGTGACAGATGATGTTGGTAGAGGGAATGCGTTTGCAGATCAGACAGCCAAGGAGCCTGCTCGAAATAAGATGAAGAGAATGTTTGTTGCAGGTCCAGCTAGGTGGGTTCCTGAGAACGCCATGTTTGAAAATACGGTTGAGAGTGTGAAAGAGATACAAAATGAGCCAACGAAATTTCATGCTGCCAATCACCCACAGACAGAGCAGGTTTGGTTGAGAAGTACAATGGTACACTCAAAATGAAATTGGCAAAAATTCAGGAAACTACAGGGTTTGGACACCCGGCCAATGTCTGGGGAGTCCCACGTCCTCGAAAGTACTCCTACATTGAATCTCCTGTATTGCTTGATTATCTTGGACAATCGACAGAAAGTTTGCGTTCTATTCACCAACAGGTACGAGATTCCCTACCTCCTAAACCAGAGGGACCTGGCCAAAACATCCAGCCTGGTGATTTTGTGCTGGTTAGGAATTTTCAGAGGAAGACAAGTTTGAAACCCAGATGGAAAGGTCCTGAGCAAGTTCTATTGGTGACGCAGACGGCTGTAAAGGTTGCTGGTCGAAAGAACTGGGTTCATGCAACCCACTGCAAAAGAATACCTTTGCCGTTGCCTTATGACTGTGGGTCAAGGAGGGAATAGGAGACATTGAATGTGAGCAAGTGCCCAGATTTGTGCCGTTCAGTGATGCACAATTAATCTGGACCCAAATAGACGAGAACAAGGACGTTCTGAACGAGGCTGTCCCACCAGAATTACGAGCTATCCAGGATCCTCTGTTCAGTGATCACACAGTGCCTGGGCCTGCCAGGTACGAATTACGTCTTCGGACGAGGACCGCCGAACCTAAGCAGAAAAAAAATTAGGGATGGACTGTACAAGGTAGGGCAGTACTGAGTAGCAGTACCAACGAGGGATTGGAACAAGTGAAAATTCTGCATTTGCTTTGCTTTTGTTGTTTGAACATTAGTTAGGGGAAAGTATACTCTGAGAGTATACCACCTTTATCGGTGTGGGATAGATTAGGAGAAGAGCTTAGGACGAAGCAAGCTCCACCGCCTGCGCTCAAGAGCGCCAACTAATTGATGGACGACAGGAGCCTGTACCAGTGAGGCTCTGACGGACACTGGGAACATTCATATTTTCTTTGCATTTCTTTCTTTCAATTCATTATGCATCCTTTTGGCAGGAAAATTGACGAAGAGGAGCAGCCAATTGTCACTGTACAACTTAATGTGATTTGGTCATAGAAGAGTAAAATTGCATGGATTGTTCTCCTAATAGTGGTGGTGATAAGACTATGTGGGGTATTGTGGCTTTTGGAGAATGCATATAGTGTACCCACACGTAGTAAGGGTAAAGCCATTCTCCCAAGTGGTGATAAAAGGGCTGTCCCGAGTAATGTGTTTGTGGAAACAATAAGAGGTTCTTTGGGAAAGGGACCGCCTGTTATCCCACCCGATCTGTCACTAGCCTTTGGACGGCGTACCCTTTGTCACTTGTGAATTATACGTACGCCCGACCACCCCAGTTTGCGGAAGTAAGGGGAATGTTTGGATTTGGTTATCCTGGGCCATATCTGTATCATCAGAAGCCACAAGGATTGGGTTACTCAGGCTGTGATAACAATACGTATTGCGATAATTTTTATATGGAAGCACAGAATATAACATTGGTGGGTTGGCATTACAAGGAATTCACAGTACCCCGGGAGGCTGGTTATTCTCCTGCTTGTTGCCCTATAGTGAATAGTACAGACACTTCTCTGTACATTAATTGTTCAGGGATAATATTGTTTAAAAATACAGTCCCCTTGGTGAATAAAAATGATCCGAGCACTTTGAGAATGAACTCTAGATACGCTGCGGTGGAATATCAGGGGCCGATATATGCGTACCCAGGGTTTTTCTTTCTGTCTAATGGGAATTATTCCAATGTCCACAATGGCACCGATGATGTAGCTCTTGGGATGGTGCTACCATTGGGCGTTCCATGTAAATATGCTCGACCCAAAACCAGATGGGTAAAAAGGACCTTAACGAAAGAATTCTGTGAAGGAGTAACAGATTTGGAAGTAAATAGCTATAGTAATGGAATTACATTTGGATACATCCTCTCTATTTTTACACTGGGTGGTACTGCCATGGCCAGGGGTGAGAAAGCTAGGGAATATTTTGGATGTAAGTTACAGATACTATCCAATACTACAGTGGCAGCGTTGCTCGATATCACTACTCAGTTAGAAAGCATGCGGGTGTATTCAGAACAGACTAGATTTCATCTTAGCAAAAAGTGGTGGTGTATGCGCAGTAGTCGGCGACCAGTGTGTGGTTGGTATAAAGAATTTGGAGAAAAGTATAACACAACATATTATGGATATTATTGACAACGTTAAAGGAATGGAGAGTGGGAATTGGAATTGGTCCCTTTTTGGCAGTTGGAGTTGGATCCTTAAAGAAATGATTTATCTTATTGTGGTGTTAGTGCTCTGTTGTATCCTCATTCAATGTCTTCCTTTTTGTTGTTCTTATTGTGCCACTGTTTTCACGCCCAAACAGAATATATCAGCCCATGTTACAAATGCCGCTATAATGCTCCAGGAGGCTATCGATGATCTTATGAATAATGATGAAGGAATATTTGAGGATTCCTCCCTCCTTGCTGTTCCGCTTTCTAATGTTGATTGTAAAGAGAGCCCATAGCTTCTCCCCAGTTGCATTTTTCATTCTGATGTTCTATTAACTTCTGACGTGTTGATGCCATTATAATGATGCTGCATACTTTGTTACTTTTTGTATATTAGAAAATGTTTTTAGCTCATGCTAAAAGGAGGGCCTGTTAGGTTAGGCCTGTTGACGCTTACGCAGTGCTCTGCATAAGTTAGCATTCGCTGCACCATTTTCTTCCTTGACTCCATTTTACATGGTGACCGAAACTAATCTTTTGCAATTTCTGAGAAATGCCAGTTGCTGAGTTTCGTTTTGCAATAAAGAACTGTTAGTGCCAGCGCATAGCTTTCCCACTAGATAAAGGCCCTCTCCCACCTATCTGGTAGTTTGATCGCAGCTCAGGGTGCAACGGCTTTGGACTGTGCTGAGTTGTGTAGATACGAGAGCAGAAACCTTTTTTTGTAATTTACTGTCCAGCTGCATCTGCTTGGAAAATTCCACTGTGGGCGTGTTCTTAACCGACTATGAAATGTAAATAATGTATCTCTATGCTTGCTGGTCTTCAGTTCCCTCTGTAGCTCTCTCAAGAGATTGTGCAGATGGGGCTCCGCTCTGAGTGTATACAAATAAACAGTTATTGGTGTATATTCTCCACTGTCTCTCCGACTCTTCATTTGGTACGGAAGGCTGAGAGGTGGTCTGCAGTGACCCGGGTGGCCCTAAGCGGGTCACTTCCTTCACAGTTTTCTCCTTGTTGCCACTTTCTTTGTGGCAGAGTTTAAAAAAAAATGTAAACGTTGAGGCCCAGATTTTGCGTCAGGGCTGAGTCACTTTTCTGGCACAACCCTGACGTAAAATCCATTTTGGGATTTACAGTACCACACAAATTATATATAATATAATATCCATATAATAATATATCCATTTCTTCTCGTTATTTCCTCTTTGCATGTATGCTGCATTCTGCAGTCCATATACAAAGAGGAAATAGCCTCATAGGATAGTTTTTGCATGGCTTTAGGAAAAGAAAAAATACACAAAGCACCCCATTGCGCTGCTTTGCAGTACAGTGCGTCAGGTAGGCTTTACATGGGGAGTGCATTGCCGTTCCCATACAGCCACCCATGTATTTTGCGTGCAAATAATATACAGTCTTCTTAAGGCAGGCAGACTAGCTTTCCTTGGATCAGCTCTCGAGTTCCACTTCCCTTTAAAAGAATCGAGGTTATTCTCTATTTATGTGAGGCGGTATTCCAGCTAGGCCACGCTAGTGAGTTCAAGCCTTAGAAGTTTCATGATAGCTTTGAGAAAGTCACAGTGCCTCCGCACTGTAGTGTGTCAGTCAGAGCAAGCCCAGTTTTGGTGGCCCAGTATTCAGTCTTACCCGCTTTCGTGGGAGTGGAGGGTCAGAGTACCCTGCCACTCGTCTGCGACCCGTGGTGAGCAGAAGGCTGGATGCTACAATAGAGTCCACACGCTCCTCCGCCTGTATATTAAGCCTCCCTGAATCCGGCGGCAGGTCTTGGATCCTCCTGGATTGTTGGGTAGGTGAATCGTTGCTCTTCTTCTGCGAGTAATGGCTTGCTTCTCCTTCACAGCTGCACGCTGCTCCATGGCAACAGCCCTCTCACTTCACCACAGCCCCCCTCCTGGCATATGGGGATTTTGACAGCACACACAGAAAAATGTTCCCTCAGGTCACATAATTCCACAGTGCGACAGCCCTCTTCTCGATAGAGCAATGCACCAGGACGACAGCCCTCAATCATCACCATGGCCCCCAACTGGCATACGGAGGTCAAGGGCAGCACACAGGTTTCTGCATTCACTTTGTGCAATTCAGCCACTAAACAGACATTTCTTTATTTCTCCTATTTCATATCAAGGGTCAATGTTTTGTCTTTAATTCTGTGTGCATGAGGTTAGAGTGTGGCTGGCAGGTATAAGCCACATGAAAGTCAAGTGTCAAATGCATTATATATGTGGCTTAGATTCTTATTACTATATTCCAAGAAGGAGTGAGTGAGAAGTGATACAGGGTTTGCTCACCTTCCCAAACACCTAACCATAGAAAAACAGGAGCGAACCCCTACCGTGCTTAGCCTATCTCTCCATAACAGCCCAAGAGGATCACCTTATGGTATTAAAAGGGCTCTCACCCACTGGAATTCCAAGTGGCATGCTTCATCATAGAGTTCTCATCCAGATACCTAATGTATCTGGGCAGGCTCAACCTTGGTTGCCAAGGAAGCTCTTTGGTTATTGGGTGGGATCCTAGATTTAAAATAGTCTAGGGTGCCTGAGGGTTAATTTGTTGCCAAGTAACCTCTTAGGTTAATGGGTGGGATCCTAGATTTAAAATAGTCTAGAGTGCCTGAGGGTTAATTTTATATTCAAAGGGCACCCTGACACATTTAAAAATAGGTGGGGATGCACTAAGGAAACTAGTATCCTCTGTAACCCTGGGTCAACATGTTTCAGCCATCACACCAATGCCTCACCGGGCTAGTTGGCTTCATCAGGACCTCACAAGGATCCAGTTAGTATCCTATTTGTTTGTATTCAGTTGTGAAACTTTCATTCACCATACTCATACATGCCAAACATACAGACCCATTTGGTCCCTGTGTTAGTATTTCTGTATTAGTGTCCTATTTAGAGCACCATCAGAATAAGGAGGCAGGTGGACCTTGTAGTCAGACTTTCATCAAATGTCTCTTTCCGCCCATGAACTTATTTAGTTCTTCCTTTCCCCGCAACCTAGATTATTATACATGGTGCAACATTACAGCCTATTAAATCAAACACAAGAGAGATTTGCCTAGGATCACACAATTTGGTCAAGCTGGGAAGCCGGGATTGATCCCAGGTTTTCTGCTTTCACATTGTTCATTTCAGCAATTAGGTGGACATCTCTTTATTTCACCTATTTCTCCTGTTTCGCATCAAAGGTTAATGCTTTGTCTTTTCTTTTGCATCTGTCTTTAATTCTTGGCACATGAGGTTGAAGCATGGGTGGCAGCCACTTCAAATAAGGACTGCTTTGCATAACCCTGCTTTCTACTGAATGGCCCGAATATGTCAGTTTTGTGCAGAAGTATCTAAATCTGTCACACCACAACAAAAATGATTTCCAAACATTTGAAATTGTGTGCTTTATTTACCAGTTCCCATCACTTAATGTTGAAGAGCTGTTTTTCTTGAAAGGAGGACAAGTTGCATTCTTGTAACTCTGGAAATTTGAGAGCGCTGGATATGGCTGTGTTAAATTTTGCTAAGTTGTTACCCTGCTGAGGTATGACTGGTGTTGTTTTTTGCACTTCTCACACCTACCTACTGCAGCGATATTGCAAAGTTTGCAATGTACTGTATTAAAACACAATAACACAGGTTAGCTTTGTTGTTATGATGCTCTTAGGTCTGGGAGACTGATGTAATTCAGAGTGATGCTATATATGAAATGAAAGATCATGTGCCCTTACCTAGGGCTGGCTCCTTCAGAATGGCCACAGGTCACTGTTACTTTAAACAAGTAGGTCAAGTAGGCCATCTCTGGTGCACCTTGTTGGCAGTGTAACATGTATAGAATATGCAGAGGTCTTATTAGCGAGCATAGTCTAGTGTAGATTCTGATTACCGGCGATAGTTTGTAGTGTCTCTCTCGCTGTTCCTACAACTCCACACTTGAGTCGTTTTTCTATGCGAACTAGTCATATTTCCTGCGAAAGGCCAATATTTTCTTGAAAGTGCCAGTTGGTACTGGAATTGCATGTGTCTTTTTCTTGTGAGTTACCTTTGTCACCATTTTCATTTCATCCTCGGATACTGTACAGCTTACACTTATTTTGATGTGGAGCTGATACCTCCTAAATTTATGGTTCATTCTTGGTGTGGGCATTCTGGTGGTACTGAGGGTGTAAGCTGCACAGAGGGTGGTTTAGATACAGTTATGCCAATAATAAGAACATGAGAGGTGCTAAATGTGGAGGTGACATTTGGGGCGGCAGCAGTGTGTAATTTGTAAAGACATAAATGCAGAGCCCAAAACGTTTTCTTAGGGTCCTATTGCTCAATGCCCAGGTTGCCATGACCTTTTTTGTCCACCACCCTTGTCTGCCTTAATCATTGTTTTCTTATCTCTCTCCTTTCTTCCCTTTCTGCCTTTCTCTCTTGATTTGGGTCATGGTCTGCCAGCACAAAAAGAGCCTCAGTCTCCTAAAATGAGTGCAGGTGGGTAAGGCTAAGTAAGAATACTTTGCATAGGAGAGTGGTCTCACCTCTGGAGAGTGCAGGCAGCTAACGCAATCACATCTACATGGAAATGTGCTGCATATGGAATATTATGCCTGGTTTAGTAGGCTGGCGGTGGATTTAGTTTGTTCAATACTTGGGTAAAGTAAGATTTACACTGACAAAAGACAACATTGTTTTATGCGTAGCTTATGAAAATGTGTGAATCTTCTGCCTAAATCAGGAGGGTTTGCATATATACTCAAAATACGCTTCAATGTACTCATGATAGGCCTGTTAAACATATATGTGAGGGCTTAAGGTATGATGTCACATCTTGTGATGCCACTTCCTGTGGTGTCAATTCCTGTGATGCCACGTGCGATGTCACACGTCGTGATATCATGCCCCGTGATTTTACGCACTGTGATGTTACTTGCATGCTGCCTAACTAAGTTAGTCCCCCCACTTCTTTTGTTAGGACTTGTGCCTTGTGTGCAGGCCTTAACATAGAAGGCATGCTGAGTTCTAAAATCTGTTATGTAGATTCCATCTGATGGAAAGTAGCAAGCAGAAGGAGCGGCCGATGTTGTGGGCGGTCGAGTTATTTTGCTGCAGCATGATGTTCAGAAGATTAAAAGCTGTGACTTTGATAATTGTGAATGAGCTTTCATTACAGAAGCCTTACAAGGGTTCGACTTGTAAAGTCCTGGGCCCTAGGCCTGCACGATGGGAGAAGATCAACACAAACACTAGAGTGCTGCTGGTAAATGAAGTGAAGGCACGTGTGTCCAACTCCCTTTTATTAACAGGGGTACCTGACTGGTGATGCTTGTGAGCTTATGGAATGCCAAGCTGCGGGTTCCCAGGTCCATACATGATGACCTGCTCCAGTTCAGGTTTTTTAAATTTCAATTCTGGGACTTGTAGTCATGGTTTGATAAAGGAATAAACATGACTACAAGTCCCAGCAAGAATTTAAAGGAAAGAAACGTGGACTCTGCAGGGCTGTGAGTATGTGGAGGTGTAAAGGAAGCCCTCATGGAGGGGCCTGCAGCAAAGTGCCCTCAGGACACTAAATTTCCCCCATGAATCAAAAGAAAGTCAAAAACGTCTAACAGTAGAAACAAAACCCTACAAAACAGGACACCACTGCAAGTCAGTGGGTCTCAAAGTCAATCGGCAGGACAGTGGTGGTCAATCATTCAAATGTTATGGGCTGCAACTGGACATCATCGCTAAAGTTCATAACTTAACCTGATGAGAGTCAGGTCATGAATGGGGATGCAGAAATGCCCAGGATCTCTGGACGACATGCACTAAGGGATCATGTCCAGACAATACCACGTTGGCCCACCTTTCAGACGTTCGGAACAGTTTGGGGTTAGTGTCCATAATTCAAATAGTTTATACCAAACACAAGTGTCCAGTGGGTTTCATTCACAGGTGAACATCTCCAAATTGTACCTGTATAAATAAATCAAAAGTTAGCTCACAACCAATTTAAACAGAATAATTATAGCAGGCCACTCTGTTCAATATATATTCAGTGTAATGCCACAAAAATAAACAAAGTGCAGGTGGCCCAGGCCACAGAATGATGGAATATTTATACATTGCCATAGAAAACAGCACAATCATTCGGTTTAAGTTTGATTAGACAAACGGAAAGGCACATTGTTCGTTCTCTAGTTCTGTATGCAGTGAGAAAAATCAAACCTGGGGACAGTTGGAGATCAGCTATTGAGCTGTGAACTGCTGTGACCTAGTGCTGCTAGTAAAGGACTTAAACTTCTTGCTTTAGATACGTACATTTATCTATCTCTTTTTACCACACTGGGATCAGTGGAGTTTTCTTACTCAGGCGATAAAAAAGCCAAGTCTGATCAGCCTACGCCAATGTCGACTGTGTTTTCCCTCATCCGCAATCCCCTGGAGTGCTTTCTGTAGTGTAAGGAGAATCCGTACCATGAGGATCTGTGTGAGTATCATCTGCACGTTTTCCCATTTGCGTCCACTGTGGGTGTGTATCTCTGTTTCTGCTTCCTATTTGTATGTGTAATGGTGGATAGTCGGACAGTCCCCTAGCAAGGTAATCTGCTTTACTGATCTCCCCCACCTCCCCCCTCGGGAGGAAGATATAATCCAAACTGGAGTAGGCTTTATGCGCCCACGAGTAGTATGAGTATTGTTTGGACTGTATGTTGTTTAGTCTCCATATATCTGCCAGGTCCAACGTATCTGCGAAGCGTGCCAGCAGTGTGATCACGGTCGACTGGGTTTGTGCCCCCATACGATCCATGGGTGTGTGCATAACATCATTGAAGTCACCCCCTATCACGTGAAGTGAGGTTGGGGAATCTAGAAGGATCTCTGTCACCTTGGTCAGTGTACGTGTTTGTATCTTCGGTGGGGCATATATGCTGATAAGGGTCAATTTCCGTCTACCTCACATCCCTATCAATCCCACATAAGTGCCCTGTGGATCTGTCCATGTACGTGAGAGATGGAAGGGGGGCGATTTTTTAATCAGTATCACCACTCCCCTAGATCGCGATGTGTAGCCTGCATGGGCTAATACCACGTATGCTCCTCTACCACGGAGAGACCGCATTTTGTGCCCTGCAAATGTGTCTCTTGGAGGAACACTACGTCTGGGTGCATTTGTTTAATATATCTTGCTACTAGACCCCTTTTAATCCGATCTCCGAGACCATTTACATTCCATGTTAGTACGGTGAGAGGGTGATTATCTAAAGGTAACATCATATTTGTATGTCTGTTTGTTGGGCAATATAGGGTGTAGGTATTATTATTCCCTGACTTAGTAGCTTTCTTTGTGGTGGTCGTTCTGTAGAATCCGTGCGACAAAACTGAAACATTGACCTAACTGGTCCATTCCCTTCCCAACTAACACCCCCCCTAACGCCTCCCCCTTAGCACACTCCTCCCCATTATCCTGGTCCAGTTTGTGTGTTCGAGGGGAAGGAGAGGTTTGTCGCCCGCCACCCCTTGAAACTTACACCATGAATTCAAACTCCCACAGCGTTGGCCTTAGTATATAAGACAAAGTAAAAAAATGTCTCAGGCCCTCTCGGAACCTGCCACCTTCACCTGTACTCTGGTTGCAAGTCCCAGTACAGTTCCACGATCAAGGCACTCTTGATATTATTCTGAATCCAAGCAGCCAAGAATACGTCTTGATTGTAGGGGAGCGTGCTTACGCTGGGAGGGGCATATTTATGAAATTTCTGAAGGTGTTTTGGGAAGGTAGAAGGTTTTTTTTGCAAAAATCATTTTAACAGAAGATGCCATTCATGTACTGACCATTCCATTCATCTACTCATTTACCTTTCCATCCTTACATACTTCAGACGTCCCTTCTTTCTTATTCTCTTCATCCATTGACATTCCATTCACATATCGATCCATCCATCCTTTCAACTTTCCATCCATTTATCCTGTCACCCTTCCGTTCACCTTTATATGCATGCATCCATCCATTCTTTCACCATTGACCCTTTATCAATCCACATCCATTGCTTCACCCTTCATCCCTCCTTTCACTATCCGTCTGTGTTCTTTTAACCCTTATTTCCTCCCTTTCATCAAACTTTCCTTCCTTCCTAAATTCTTCCCTTCTTCATTTCTCATTTCCATATACCCATTTTTCTTTCTTTTCTTATTTTTTCTTTCTTAACTTTCTCTCTCCTACTTGCTTCATTTGCTGCTCTCTGACCTTTTTCTATGTTTGTATAATTTCTTTCTCTATCTACTTCACTGGATTTGGTTCACTTACCAGTCTTTGACCACACCTCTCAGCCCAGGGGTGCTTTTCCCTTAAACCATTTTTATGAGGTTTTATCTGGCGATAGATGATGTCAATTTAAAACAAATGATCCTTTTAGTAACCCAAAGTTACCAGGTCAGATGGTACAAAGGCAACCTTCACTGTAGCTGCTAAAGCTTGGGATTCATGATGCCACTGATGGTAAGGTTTGGCTATGTATGGACCTCAGGGCTCTTACTAACAATACTCAAGTTGACAGGTTTCTTATTCCAAGATTTAATAATAAGTTATCTCTGATCAAGAGAGTGACTTGGATTTCCACTATTGATCTCTCTTCGGTGTACCACCAAGCACCCTTACATTATAAAAGAAAAAGACTAAAAGAACGTAGTATGCTTATAGGTTGTTTCCAATTTGTGAGGATGCTGTTTTGCTTAGCGCTGGCAGCAGCCAATTTCTAGAGTCTAATGTATGAAGTATTTAAGGATGTCAAAGGATTCGATTTTTTCAAGACAGAATTACTATCATGGGAAAGAAATGAGGTGAAACACAACACACAATAATCAAAATTATTAAAGATCTTACAACAAAAAGAATTTACTGCAGAGTACAATAAATGCAAGTTTGCAGTACATGCTGCGACTTATCTAAGACATAAGGTGAGCCAAGAGGGTGTCAAAACAAAAAAGAGTAAATTGAAGCATTAAAGAATGCTTCGGATTCTGGGTGCAAAGATGATCTAATGTCATTCTTAATTTTTTGCTGAACAATCAGAAGCCCAAACAAATTTATATGTGTTTTTTTACTAAAGCATGTAGACAGTTTTCCCAAAGAAGTTTTGATGAATTTCAAATAAAACTCAGCCATTACAATGATGGTCTGAGATGATCCCTTGATTTAGCAACGGGTGCATTGTTGATTGCAACAACCAACCAGTTTTCTTCTACGTTTTATACCCTCATTGCATATGTCATGCCTAAGATACATGAACTTCTGCTCTGCAAACTTACATTTACTGATTTCTGGTGTGAGACCCCTTTTTTCTAAAAAATACTCATTACTTCAGATCAAGGCCGGACTGTGAACACAAGCCGGCCCAGGCAATTGAGTTGGGCCAGCCGCGAAGGAGGGAGGGGGGGTGCGCGTGGAAAACACTGCAGCTGGTTTTGTTACAGGGGGCCAATATTGCAGCTATGCTGGCGGCCCACCGGGAAAACGCCCGCTACGGCCAGTCCGGTCCTGCTTCAGACAAGTGTGCATCATGCTCTCCTTTGTCTCTTCCAAGCACTAAGATGTCATCTTGGAAGCATATTATCCCTTGGCATATCCCCAAACAAATCTGCCATCAACCTTTGGAAAGCAGGTGCTACTGAGGTTAGACCAAATGGCATCTGACAAATTGATAACAAACAAATAGCGCAATGAAAGAGGTCAAAGACCTACTAGCCACATATACATTGATTTGATAATATCATTCTACATCCGGCTTGTACGTTCTATCGTAGAAAATCATTGAGCATTTCTAGTAAGTGAAAGCATTTTATCAAGTCTTTGGAAGGGGTACTGATCTACCACAATGTTACTGTTCAGAAATCTAAGGTTGACACATTGATCCATCTTCAGGTCGAGATTGCAAATATATAAAGCTGCAAAAAAAAATAACTGGCGCAGAGTGCCCCACCAGTGGAGAAGTCTACAAAGCAGACTTGACTGGTTGAATGATTTTTGCTTTTTGCTACTTTGTACCATCACAATTCATTTAATCCCTAACAATAAAAGGTATGATACTGACTTGATGGAATTTTGGTTTCGCATCAGATTTCAAAATAATCTTGTCCGTAAAACTTTTTGACTTTCCAATTTTTCTTTCAAAAACTTTGTGGATCTTCTGCAGAACCCAACTCTTAGTATCTGCACTATCAAAAACAACCAAAACCTGCTCGGGGCTATAGGTTTCTTTGTTATGTGCAAAAATCTTGATACTTCCATCCCAAAACAGACGTACCATACATGGCAATGTACACTTTAGACAAAGCTTTTCTAGCTTTAAATTTAAAAATTAAAGATCTAAACCCCAAAATATCTATCCTGTTACCTGTATACCTTTCAGGGTTGAATCGGAGGTAACAAATGTTCACCAGTTTTCCTCCCAGATTATTATTTATTTATTTATTTTTGAAAACACATCAAGACTTTAATGCAATAATGACTGAACACCAAAACCATCTATACCTACAATGTTTCACTGCCATGGCCTCATCTGCTAACGCAAGTGAAAGTTTGTCTACATTTTCCCTAAAATAATGGTTCATCCTCGCACTTATTTCAGCTTTTGCTACATTAACAGGCTCATTCTGCAGAAAGTATTTTCAAAGTACTCATATACGCTAGGATCCTGCTGTGTTTAGAAAGGGCTCACTCCAATGTCCACATCCAGCGATAAAATGCAGCAAGGCTGATCTGGGACTTGTTGAGCGGCACAGATTTTTTTTTATAAATTCTTTTTATTTGCATTTTCGTAACATGTACAACAATAACATAAAGTGCAGTGCAATACTCATAAGCGAATCTACTGGACAGATCAAAATACCAGTACATTTGCCCCACTAAGCGGGAATCATCACAGTTCCTGTAACATAAGGTATCAATCAACAACTACATCAGGAGTATAGTACACCGATATGTTTCCCAGGGACATCGCTATACATTGCAATCTTGAGGGCACCCCCCCCGAGATATACAATACAATCTTTGCTTCCTTATTCATCTTCAGCCACAGAATTAAGCCAACTCACATAAGGTTCCCATATGTCTCTCGGACGGGATCTGGTCGGCAGAAGTTCCCAATACTTTGTCAACTGTGCCCTACAGTACGTCACATTCGTAACCCACTCCTTCGTCGTTGGAGGCCTGGCTACTCCCCAGTGTAAGGCCACCTGTCTTTTTGCCATTAAAAGTAGTATTTCCAGCAGTTTACGTAATTTAGGTGCCACTGTCTCAAGGACCCCAAGTAGAGATGTCAATGGTGTGCAAGGTAGGTCCAGCCCAGTGATGGCTTTTATGTGGCGCAGTATGGCTGGCCAGAAATTTGCTATTGGTCTGCACTGCCACGCCAGATGTAAGAAAGTCGCTTGGGGGGCACCACAACGCCAGCAGCAGTCATCTTCGCGGAGCCCCATTTTATGTAGTTGTATGGGAGTGCAATAGAGGCGGTGGAGGTACTTAAAGTGTATAAGCCGGAGGCGATAATTGGGCGACAGGCGTTCCAGCTGCTTACAACCAAGACACCATTGTTCATCCGTGAGATTGACCCCCAGCTCCTCCTCCCATGCCCTACGAGAAGTTGGGACAATGATCGGAAATTTTGTGTAATTCTGTAAATGCGTGAGATAAGTTTCCGCCCTGATTCCACCGCCAACAGGTTTTCCAGTGCCGGCAACGTCGGCGGCGGGTCTGGAAATGTGGGGAATTTGCTCTTGCAGGATGCACGGAGTTGATAATACAATAGCATGTCTAGCGCTGCGGGCTCTGCGGGATCACACATTTGCTGCAGCGTGAGAAAGGTATCGTCAGGGTAGAGATCGCCACCCACCTTAATGTTATGATTAATCGCACGCGCCTGTGCCTTTCGTTCCATAAGCGGGGGGTACAACGGATTGTTAGGGAGTGGCATGGACGGGGCGTATAGTACATCTAAGCGTGCCCGCTTTCAAAGACCTTCCCATGCCCATCTCATAACTTGTACCGTGTCTATTTCGTCTCGAGGGCGCTTGTAAGGGTGGAATAGTGCCGTGGCCAATGGGAGAGGTGCAGCCCTGTCTACTTCTATTGACAGGTGTGGCTGAAAGGGTGTAGGGTGCACCCAGAAATGTAAAAATTGTGCCTGTGCACTGTATGCATAAAGGACAAAGTCCGGGGCTGCCATTCCCCCCTGCTCTTGTGGTAATGTTAGGATCTCCCAAGCTATCCTTGGCTGTCCCCAAGCCCACACCAGTTCAATCATGAGCGACCTTAGACGGTTAAAGAAGTGCATCGGAAGTGGTAGAGGGATGTTAACAAAGAGATAAAGTAGTTTTGTCAGTATAATCATCTTGGCCACCGCTATGTGGCTCGCCAGGGAGAGGGGAAGGGTCTTCCACCCTTCCGTAGTTGGCAGTCCATAGTTCCTGCAGGTTACTACTGAACCATACGCCCAGATATCGAATCGGGCCCGACGCCCAGACTAACGGATAGTCAGTTGCAAAAGCCTGAGTTCCAGGCGTAAGCGGGAGTAACACGGATTTGCTCCAGTTGATGTTGACTTCGGAGAGTCCACCGTAGCGTACGATTTCGCGTGTCATGGTCGACAAATTGTCTTTGGGGTTTACCATATATAGAGTGATGTCATCCGGATACATTGACACGGTAAGAGCTCTGGTTGTGAAGCCAATCCCTCTATTGGTATGATGCTGCCGCAAACGCGCCACCAGTGGTTCCGTCGCAATCGCGTACAGTAACGGCGATAGAGGACAGCCCTGTCTGGTGCCCCGTGAGATAGCTAGCGGCTCCGATATTAGCCCATTCACCCTGAGACGCGCCTTGGGTCGCGTGTAGAGAAGCTGGATTTGCTGGATGAAGACTGGACTCAGGCCCATCCTTCTGAGAAGTGGGAACAGGAATCCCCACTCAAGAGAATCGAACTCCTTTGTGGCATCCAATAGCGCCGCAATCGCGGATACATGTGGTGCGCGGTAGTGCAGCAGCCCAAATAGTGTTCTAAGATTATGTGACGTTGATCTACCCGGCACAAAACCAGATTTGTCCGGCCGGACTATCAATGGAAGCAGTGGTTGGAGCCTAGTGGCTTGCAGTTTGGCAAAGATCTTGGCGTCCAGATTAATCAATGAGAGCGGGCGGTATGAATCACATTGCTGGGGATCCTTGTCTGGTTTAAGAAGGGTAATTATGATAGCCTTGCGCATCGATCCGGGGAGGATCCCCTCCTGTAATGCCTCCTGATACACCGCCAGGAGGTGAGGGGCGAGTAACTCAGAGTATTCTTTATAGAATTGCGCAGTGAGGCCGTCTGCACCCGGTGCCCTGTCCGCTCGCATGCTGCCAATGACCCGACGTACATCCTCGACGGTGAACGGTATGTCAAGGTACTCGCGGTGCGCTCTACTGAACCATATAAGCTCTATTGAGTCAAAGTAGTCTTCCAGAACCGAGTCCGGCGGGGTTGTTTAAGATGTGTATAGCTTTGCATAGAAATCTCGCATGGTATCAAGAATATCAGGTGGGGAGTGTACCAAACCGTTGGTAGGGGTATTGAGCACCGTGATGAAGGTGGAGCCCCTAGGCGGTCGCAGGAGATTTGCAAGTGTCTTTCCTGGCCGATCACCCTCGCCATATCTTCGCGCGATCGCATGTTTGTGTAGGAACTTTATCTCCCTATCGGCCTCTTCCTGATACTTGGTCAATTTACTACGAATACGCCCCAATATCTCGGCTGATGGGTTCGTAAAATACTGTTTTTCCAGAGCATGTAGCTCCGAGTCAAGCCGGTCCAGGCAGCCGCGAATATCTCGGAGCACCCTGGGATGTCCCGCAATGCAGTGTCCACGGACGACCACCTTGAAGGCCTCCATAGTGTCCCGACGGACACCACGGACCCCGTGTTATGTTCAAAGTATTCTGTGATCTGCGTGTGGAGCTCCTCCCTGAAAGCGGAGTCAAGCAGAGCGTTGGGTGGTAAGCGCCACGTGAAAGGTTGTCTATAGGGTTTGGGTATTTGAAGGGTTAGAGTGACCGGCGAATGGTCCGATAGAGTGCGGGCGTGATGGGACGCCTCCGAAACCCAAGCATGTAGGTCTGAGGACGTAAGCCAGAAGTCCAATCGTGACCATGCGTTATGTTGCTGCGTGATACATGTGCCCTCCCAAGTGTGAGGATGACGAACCCGCCAAGTGTCGATTAATCTATAGTCGGCAATCAATCCTTTTAAAACTGCGGCTGCCTGTAGGTGATGTGTGCGCGAGGTGCCAACCCTGTCCTCCCCAAGCGACAATACTGTGTTGAAGTCACCACCCCAGATTAATGCAGCGTCTCCCATGGATTGTATGTAGTGCCACACCTGCTGGAAAAAAACGGGGTCATCCACATTAGGCCCATAGACGTTGGCGATTAGGACCTGTTGGTGAAATAGTACCCCGAGTCCTAGCAAATAACGCCCTTCTGGGTCACTGACTACCTTCATGGTCTGCCAGGGAATGCCCCTTTTGATTAACGTTGCCACCCCTCTAGAGTAGTTGGAATAGCAAGAGGTATATACTTCACTCCATCTGTTCGACTTCAATCTATCGCAGGTTGTATCCCTCAGATGGGTCTCCTGTAGGAGGCACACCGCGGCGGAATGTCTCGTGAGATATGATTGCACCAGCCATGTCTTCCTATGGTCATTAAGACCACGTACATTCCAAGTAATGCATGTTAAGTCAGACATACAGTTTGGAAATGAAGTTTATCTCTGTGGCAGCTAGAGTCCCTGTTTGTGAGTGTGTCGTCGGTGACTCCCTGAAGTGTCTCTCCCACTGTGTGATGGCAAAGTCTGGATAGTGACAGGCATTACCATGTTTATAGTATCCAGTGAGAAATATGAAGTGCATTGCAATAAACAAACAACAAACAATAACATTCCCAGCCCACCCACCACCCACTCCAACCCCCCAATCAGGTTGAGTTTCAAAACTGACCACCCAAGAATTAACAGAAGCCCAGCAGAAGTATGACTATAGGGAATCATCCCGGAGGGGGCGTGAGGTTGCCGGCATACTGCCCTGTCGCATTGCAGCAGGGTGGCCGAGCATCAGTGGAACTACCTTAAGACATTGGTATAATCTAAATCAAGAACATGGAGGATAATAGTATTAACTCCCATTGTAACACTGAGCCAATCGTAAAACAGGATCCCTTGTGGGACTAAAGTGAGAGGCATATGTACTAGTCATTGTCACTTAGCTGACTCTGTGACGAGCTGTCCCTATCACGGCCTTTGTCGCGCTGTTGTCGTGTGTGTTGTTTGGCGAATTTCATCGCGGCACTCGCCTCCGTGAAGAATAGAGGTTTGCCGTTGGTGTGTACCTGGAGTTTGGCGGGGTACAACATAGCATATTTAGTTCCAGTTTTCTGTAGCAGTTTCTTTGCCGGGAGGAACTCGCGTCTTGCCGCCTGGACTGCCTGCGTGAAGTCGGGGTACAGTGAGATGACATTGTTCTGGTATTGTAACTCCCCTTGCTCCCGGGCCAGGCGAAGAACAGTGTCTCTGTCTCTGTAGTTGAGCAGCCGAGCCAGTATCGGCCTCGGCAGGGCGCCTGGCGGCGGGCGAGGACCAAGGGTACGGTGGGCACGCTCCACCAGAAACATGGCAGACAGGTCAGTTCCAAACAGTTCCTGAAGGAGGCCCTCAACGTATTTCTCCATGTTGGATATATTTGTGGACTCTGGAACTCCGGTAATGCGTACATTGTTCCTCCTCGAGCGTGCTTCGAGGTCTTCGTTGCGCGCCTTGATGACCTCCAGTACTTTGTCCATACGGAGAAGGTGATCCTGTGTTTCCACCTGGCGATCCTCTGTGTCAGAGACTCTCGTTTCTAGCGTATTCAGTCAGGCTTCGTGCTTATCCACTCTGTGTGACACTTGATCCATTCGGACGGCAAGAGAATCAATCTTAGCGTCTATTTCTTTGAGGCAGACCTTTACGTCACGCAACATTGTCTTTATGTCGTCCTCTTGCTCCGGTTCCAGCTGCGTTTCTGGTACAATTGTCTGTGACATCAGCTCGCTATCCACTTGCCTAGTGGTGCGTTTGTCGAAAGTTATTTTCGGTTGTTTGTTATCCGCCTTTCCCATCGCACTTCTGCGCTGCGGCAGTACCATCTAGGGCGGGCAAGCTCTCCAGCCGCGCTTAGGCGGGCGCGAACAATAAACAGCAGCCACGCTACCCCTTCAGTGCTGCTTCCCAGTGGTGTCTCACAGTTTCAGTTGGGTTCTCCACCAGGAGACGAAGGGGGAAGGCAAATCCACAGTGCAGCAATCCAGTCCGTGACAAGGGTGGAGGAAACCACCCCCCCCCCCGAAACGCACCACAGGGAGGCAACGGCGCCCCTCCGCTACACCTCGCACAGGATACCGCCGGTCTTCCACTCCAGCGCAGTAAAGGCTTCTCTTCTGTGCCGCCCTCTGTAAGCACAGTTGACTCACCCCGCCAGCCAATCCCTGCAAGTGCGCCTTTTAACGTTTCTGATCATCCGACCAGACAGCCGCGTGGTCAAACACCTCGTAGCCCACTTCTACCACTCCAGTCGAGGCTTTTCCGCAGCGCAGCAGCCACCACATCAAGGTGCTCAGTGTGTGATCCGGCTAATGGGGATGGCCACCAGAATCGCAGATCAAGGACAGTACCGCCACTTGGGTTCATCTCGCAGTGCGGGCCAGTACAGCCCCACGTCCCAGTGCCTCGAATTAGTAAAGCGCTTGTCCCTCACTTGTCGGTGCCCACTACGCAGAGTCTCTCTCACCACCCACGCGGTGTGCCAGCAGCTGAGCCTAGTTGAAATGCAACGAGCCTGGCGCCGAAGTTGGGCACATTCACAGGGCCCAGACACAGTACTTTTGCAGCTAACGGTAACAATTGTAGAGGGGCCCATGCCAGTCCCCACAGCAACTCCCTCCTTTGAATTCGGCCTCGTACCTCAGCGTAGCGGGAACAGTCCCGTGCAAATCGTGCTGTTTGTCTCCCAGGCCTCTGCGCGGCTCCGAAGGTGTTTTAGAAATCGCCCCGGTCGGGCGCTACATGCAGGCCACCGCATCCGCAGCCCCCGCTCCAGCGCTGTGGGTCGGCTCAGTCGCCTGTCTCCAGCGGGGGGGAGCGCCCCAGTGGCCCACTCTTCAGCAGGCGCCGTCCGCCCCCGCCACGAGCCTCTACAAGCTCTCGGTGCGGCTCTCGTAGTCGGGCCCCACCGCAGCCGCGGCTACGCCTCTCATGCCACGTTGTTACGGCCAAGTTTTTCGAGCCGGTTCAGGCCCCGGGGCTTCCTCCCTCTGCTCCACTTGCCTTTTCACTTGTGTACACCGCTCCGCCGCGGTCTCCACGTTCGGGCAGTCAGAGAGCCTTCACTCTGGCCCAGCGATCAGCGCGCCCCGATCCAGGCACCGTCTCGGCCGGAGTCCCGGCCTTGCACCGCCGGGACTAGGCTGCCAGGTCTCAGCGGCGATCACAGCAGTTGGCAACCGAATTTCGGAGCGCCGGTTACAGCAATGCGTGCAGCTCAGTCTTCTGCATTTGTGCTCCGTACTTTGGAGCCAGGATGAGGCAGTTTTCTACAGGATAATTGCCGGATAGTGTGCTCGGCCGGCAGAGCCCCTTTACCAAGCGGCCATCTTGCTGCTCGGCTCGGCCACGCCCCCTCCTCCCAGATTATTTTAGCAATAATAGTATATGATGAATCAGAGCATGCAGCTACTTGTAAGGGCACACCACCAAACGTTTACCCAGAACAAAGTCTTATTAAACTCACTTCCCTTAATGTTCAACACCACTTCTTTCCTATTAGATGTTAACTTCTCCTTGACATTGCTACATTCATCACTAGATGCAGAACTAACCTCATTTTCAGCCATACACTTGATGACTTGTTTCTTAGCCTTGTTTGTGCACACTCTTGCAAAGTGCCCAATTACACCACAACTCAAATATTTAACATTCCAGGCTGGAAACTTAAGACAGTTTGCAGAATGCTGTGTACTGCTACAGTGATCACAAGTAATGGTTGACTTCTTCACTTGAAATTGCAGCTTCAAGTCTTTGTTTTTATCTTTGTCACCTTTTCAATAAGAAATCTAGTTAACATTTGTGAGAAGTTGGCCTGGCATATGCTGTCCACTAATTATAGTGGGCACCTTGCACCAGTCCAAACAACCCCTTATTGGAGATAGGTTAAAGACAACCTTATTGAAAGCTATCCTAGTGGTAGCTATGGAGAGCAGCCTTCAGGCTAAGTCTTGAAGGAATGTAAAGCAGCTTGTTTTACCAGTCTATAATCTCTTGAGTGACCAAATGAAAGAGCACCACACCAGGTATATATTCAAAATATATGTATTTATTGCTAAACACACCCCTCTAGTCTCTTTATGAGGCTAGAGTTCGAAGTACACAAGTTATAAGTTATTTAAACACAGTAATAGCACAAATACACGTTTGGGCCCTAGGGGCGTACCAAACCATATACCAATAAAGTGGTATAAGAACCACGACTGAGCTAGACACTAGGCCTAGAGCCTCTAGAAGTGCTTGGACCACAAGGAACCACCCAAGGTAGTGACACAGGGGACCCACGGGGGACGCGTGCAGTGTAAATACACAACCGCGAGACGCCGTTAACTTCTATGGAGAAAGTCGCGATCAGGAAATTAAAGAAAAGGGACACTTAAAGGAGGACTTGGAGCAAACCCTTTGAGAACTAGGTCGTTCTAGAGTCTCTACCCACGGGAGCACCGGAGTACTCTTGTTACCTCACCCAGGGAAGCCGGGTGCATAGGTGCCTTTCGGGGTCGGGTTTCGTCGTCGATTTGAATGGCGATCTGCTGCAAAGTGCTGCTGGCGACCAAGTGGAAAGTGTCCGGGTGGATCCAAGAGTGGATCGGAGATCTGAAGAACCTGAAAGCAGAGGGGACAGAGTCTGGGTCACTAGCCAGTGACCAGGAAGGCGATGAGCAGATGCCCACCGATGTCGAGTGCTTCAGGTAGGTTGACGGTCGTCTTGACTCTTCAGCCACGAGGTCCAGGAGGCGTTGTCGGCGACCAGGAGCAGGATTCGGGCTGGTACACGATGTCTGTCGAGTGCTGAGGTGTCGGCGACCGGATTGGACCCAACAAGCCTTGGCAACGGCAAGTCTCGATGAAAGTGAAGAATGACGATGATGCAGACCAGCAAGGTCTGAGGAACTCACCCAGCAAGGGTAAGTGAGGGCAAGCCTAGAGCAACCAGGGAGCCCAAGAAGAAAAGGATTGGCCTTCGTGAAGGGCTACTAGCCAACGGGCTAGCGACCGCGAAGGAGCCTCGAGACGTCGCACGTGGAGCTGGCTCACAGGACACTTGTGGAGTGGAGGCCAGTGATCTTCGGTGCAGTTGGTGCTGGAGGCTAGGGCTACTCGGAGCCCAAAGCACGACTTCGTGGGAGACCCAGAAGAGGATGCACTAGCAAATGCGTGCGGTGTCCAGGGGTCACGGTTCCACGTTACCCACGACAGCTACGGGCCTCAGCTTTGCTGGGGACTCAGGGCAGCCTCGGGGAAGTCTGGAAATCCACCTCTGGTGATGCAAAGACTTCGGCGTCCGACGGGAGCTTAGGCGATGCAGACCGGACAATTGCTTCTTTGGTGCCTGCCAAGCAGGGGAGTCACTCCTTGACCCCAAGGGAGATTCTTCTGTCCTCTAGTCTTGAGTAGAGCGTCGAAGGTCCAGGATTCAGTGTCAGAGTTTCGTCCAGGGATAATCTAAAGTCCTAAGGACTGGGTTCCTATACTTATACTAAGTTTAGGGGTTGGACTACTCTGTGGCCCCACCTATGGGTGGGTCAGGGCAGAGGGGTGGCTACACCCCTTTCCCTTTGTCCAGTTCACGCCAAAGCAGGGGCTGCAAGCCCCTGATCCGGTTTGAACTGGGGTATGCACAGGGACACCAAGTGTGCCCCCAGTGCAGGACTTCAAAGCACCCGAAAGTGCTCCCGCCCAGCCCCAATACACACTATCCTGTCTGGGGAGGTGGTCACACCTCCCTGGGACAGGAAACCTATTGTCCAGGCCTCCCCTGCCGGAGTTTCGTCCAGCAGCAGGAGGCCAGACTTGTGTCTGTGGCAGCAGCATCCATTTTGTGATGCCAGGGCTTTAGAAAGAAGTTACCGGCCAGGCCAGGGTTAACATGTCTCTGCCTCTAGAAGGGTGGAATGCTACCCCGCCGCCAGAATTGGCGGGGGGTAGTATTCCAAGATGTTTGACACCAAACACGACATGTTTCGGTGCAGCCATTCCAAAGTTAGCATTTAACGCGAGGTTATAATGCGCTTAAGAGTATATGGTCAGGCTGCACTACAAACAGCATCAGAGAAGGGTCTCCGAACGCTGCAGAGGGGCCCTGCTCATGCAGGGGCACCCTCTCACATAGGAACCACGCACTCTGCCTTCAGGATTGATAAGGCCTGCCATAGGAGTGACTTATAGGTTTATATGTGTGTATGTATTTAGTGATATAGGTAACCTATATCACAGTAAGGGGTGCATGCACCACCTTACCCAGGCTGCAGTAGCAGACCTGTGGTGTCAGTTTGGATGGCCTTCCAGGGGTGGCATAATACATGCTGCAGCCCCTGGTAGGCCTCTGAGGTACCTATGCCCTTGGTACATAGTATACCATATACTAGGGACTTATAAGGGCACTCCAGATTCCAATCAGAGATGTGCCTAAGGCACATGGAAACCTTTTACAGAGAAAGCAGATAGACTGGGGCCCTGAATAGCAGGATCCCAGTCCAACTAAGTCATAAACCAGCAAAACACCATAAAAAAAGTGGGGGCAACCATATAGTCAGATTCCACCTTCCTACATAACCCCCCCCAAACGAAAGGAGATAAGGCTAACCTTGGCCAGTTGAGCCTTCATTGACTAAGTGACCATATAAGGAAGCACCTGCACTAGCATGGTTGCCCCCTGTCTTATGGTCCACTAAGCAATCCCTCACCCTAAGGGTATGAGAGGGTCTCCACCATGGGGAATCACTACCTGTGGTGTGCTTAGGTAAAGTACAAGGCTGGTGAGGTGTCTGAGTAGGGAAGTGAGGCCCTAGGAATGTTGGTCTCAGCTTCCTCAGATCACTGGTCACCATGTATGCCTGTCTTTCCATGACTGAGTTGCACTTTGCTCTAAGGGTCAACCTTTGGCTGCCTACAGCTGGGGGTTGGGTCCCTTTGGATGGACTACTGGAGGGACATGGCAGGTTTGGAACCTTCTGGTCCCAGGTTTGCCCTTGCCTACCAGAGTCCTTCTGGGGAGGTCCCTACATAAAGGTATGGGGGATCCCTCAGTGTGTAGAGGAGTTTTCACCTGGCTAGGGCTACTAGCCTGGGTGCCCCTAATCTGCTGATGGGGGGGTTCCTCTGGACAGGGGGCCCTGGGGGTTCCACTGACCTCCCTGACCTCTGCAGCCCTGGGCTGACTGAGGCAGGGTAGAGAGGGGCAGGTTACCTGCTCCAGACTGGGTACCACCTTGGAAGGGTCCTCTGCCATCAGGGGGGGTGGCCAGGCCAGGCCTGACTACCTCTGTGGCAGTTCCTTCACTAGGGGTAGGGTCATTTCCCTGAGGAGGCTGACTCTTACCTACTGTCTGGGGGAAGAAGACTTTTCTTCAACCCTTGTGCTCTCTGTTGGGGGAGAGGGGGCCATTCTTTCAGGCTCCATCTCTCCAAATTCTTGGGCTGGGGCTGTGGCCATCACAGCCCCACTAACCTTTACAGGGACACCCAACATCCTGAGATGGGTTTGGTGTTCAACTTCAGCCCAGGCTGAAATTTCCAGATCATTGCCCATCAGGCAATCTACAGGTAAGGTTGGGGACACTGCCACTCTTTTGGGCCTGTGACCCCCTCCCAGCTGAGATTGACTATGGCCATGGGGTGATCTGTTCTGACACCATCAATGTTGGTCACCTGGTATTTAAACTCAGGTAAAAGCTGGTGAGGGGGGACTAGCTTCCCTGCCACCATGGTGACACTAGCCCCTGTGTCCCTAAATGCCACAGCTTTCTGACCATTAATTATTGGCTCCAATCTGTACCTGCCCAATGCTGTGGGACCCATGGTAAAGGTGGCAAATCCTATACCACCATCAGAGTCAGAGGAGTCTGTTGAGGGGTCCCTGTCTAAACTAGGGCCCACCTCTGTTCCTCTTGCAAAAGCACCTAACTTTTTGGGTGCACTACTCCCAACTGGAGGATTACTACTGGTAGTACCAGGAGGGGTGGTAGTAGTTGTGGGAGGAACATTTTCTTTATTGCCAATCCTGGGGCAACTGGGATCAGTTTTCCAGTGCCCAGGCTTTTTACAGACATGGCAATATGGTTTCTTTTCAGGAGAGGAAGGAGTTTGGGACCCACCCCCAGAAGAGGAATTTTGGGGCCCTGTAGGGGACTTATCCTTAGATTTATCCCCACCTTTCTCTTGGGACTTAGTAGAATCTTTCTTCTGGTCACCATCCTGATTTTTAGTTTTTACTCTGGTTCTGACCCATTTGTCTGCCTTCTTTCCCAATTCTTGGGGAGAGGTCAGATCAGAGTCCACCAGATACTGGTGCAAAAGCTGGTTTTGACAATTATTAAGGACCTGCTCCCTCATAATCAAATTGTACAATCCTAAAAAGTCCTGCACTTTGTTGCCATGTATCCAACCTTCCAGAGCCTTAGTAGCACAATCTACAAAATCAACCCAGTCTTGAGTCTGAGCTTTTTGGGTGTCTCTGAACTTCAACCTATACTGTTCAGTGGTTAGGCCAAACCCATCTATCAGAGCACTCTTCAAGACTGTGTAATTGTCAGCATCCTCTTCTCTTACAGTGAGGAGCTTGTCTCTACCTTTGTCTGCAAAGGAGAGCCACAAGATTGCTGCCCACTGCTTCTGGGGGACCCTCTGAACTTTACAGGCCCTCTCCAGTGCAGTTATCCATTTGTGGATGTCATCCCCACTCTGGTAGGGAGGGACAATCTTGTTTAGGTTTCTATGGTCATAAGACCTTTCCCTATCTTTAGGGATATTGTTGCCACCATGGGACTCTAGTCCCAACTTTTTCTCTCTTTGTAGAGATCTAGGGACTCCCTGTCTATAGCCAGTTGCTGCTTTCTGAGTTCAAGCTGAGCTTCCTCATATTGAATCAGCTCTCTTTCTCCTCTCATGAGAGGATTCCCTCCTATGAGAGGAGACAGAGGTCCCTATTGAGGTGCCAGAGTGGTTAGACTCCTGAGAAGGAGACCTAGACCTTCTGGGCACACTCACAATCCTTCCTGGGGGACAAAGTGGAGGTTATTCTTGAGCCTCCTCCTCATCCACAGGAGGAATTGGGTTATCCAGGTCAGGGTCATTGTCACCCTCCTGGTCAGTTCCAGAGGGGAGCTGGGGGTATTGCTACCCCTGGCCCCATCCTCATCTTCTGCCCCACCCTCTGCTCCTACCCCTTCAGTCCCTAAGGGCCTGCTGAGATCATAAGCCTCCAACATCTCTCTAAGATGTTGGGTGGTGGGACTTTGTCCTGTCTTCAGTTTCCTCAAGTTACATAATGCTCTCAATTCCAAGAATGGGAGGGTATCATACTTGGAGGGAAGAAGCCCAGGGGCTTCTGGCAAGGACTCACTGGGTCCTGGCTTTGAAGACATCACTAGTGAGGTGTGGTGTATGCACTACCTACTCTAGTGTGGCCTACTAAACTCTCTTGAGTTGTAGAAAGGGTGTGCTATCCCTTAACACACAACTCTAAGTTCAGTAGAACTTACTGTATTCTAAGCTTAAATTATATGTACCTTAGGTACCTTTAGTGGTTTTCAGTTGATCAATTCAATTGAGATTATCTGGTAAAACAATAGCAAGCTGGAATCCCACACGCTGCACACCAATGTGAGAAGTTGGCCTGGCATATGCTGTCCACTAATTATAGTGGGCACCTTGCACCAGTCCAAACAACCCCTTATTGGAGATAGGTTAAAGACAACCTTATTGAAAGCTATCCTAGTGGTAGCTATGGAGAGCAGCCTTCAGGCTAAGTCTTGAAGGAATGTAAAGCAGCTTGTTTTACCAGTCTATAATCTCTTGAGAGACCAAATGAAAGAGCACCACACCAGGTATATATTCAAAATATATGTATTTATTGCTAAACACACCCCTCTAGTCTCTTTATGAGGCTAGAGTTCGAAGTACACAAGTTATAAGTTATTTAAACACAGTAATAGCACAAATACACGTTTGGGCCCTAGGGGCGTACCAAACCATATACCAATAAAGTGGTATAAGAACCACGACTGAGCTAGACACTAGGCCTAGAGCCTCTAGAAGTGCTTGGACCACAAGGAACCACCCAAGGTAGTGACACAGGGGACCCACGGGGGACGCGTGCAGTGTAAATACACAACCGCGAGACGCCGTTAACTTCTATGGAGAAAGTCGCGATCAGGAAATTAAAGAAAAGGGACACTTAAAGGAGGACTTGGAGCAAACCCTTTGAGAACTAGGTCGTTCTAGAGTCTCTACCCACGGGAGCACCGGAGTACTCTTGTTACCTCACCCAGGGAAGCCGGGTGCATAGGTGCCTTTCGGGGTCGGGTTTCGTCGTCGATTTGAATGGCGATCTGCTGCAAAGTGCTGCTGGCGACCAAGTGGAAAGTGTCCGGGTGGATCCAAGAGTGGATCGGAGATCTGAAGAACCTGAAAGCAGAGGGGACAGAGTCTGGGTCACTAGCCAGTGACCAGGAAGGCTATGAGCAGATGCCCACCGATGTCGAGTGCTTCAGGTAGGTTGACGGTCGTCTTGACTCTTCAGCCACGAGGTCCAGGAGGCGTTGTCGGCGACCAGGAGCAGGATTCGGGCTGGTACACGATGTCTGTCGAGTGCTGAGGTGTCAGCGACCGGATTGGACCCAACAAGCCTTGGCAACGGCAAGTCTCGATGAAAGTGAAGAATGACGATGATGCAGACCAGCAAGGTCTGAGGAACTCACCCAGCAAGGGTAAGTGAGGGCAAGCCTGGAGCAACCAGGGAGCCCAAGAAGAAAAGGATTGGCCTTCGTGAAGGGCTACTAGCCAACGGGCTAGCGACCGCGAAGGAGCCTCGAGACGTCGCACGTGGAGCTGGCTCACAGGACACTCGTGGAGTGGAGGCCAGTGATCTTCGGTGCAGTTGGTGCTGGAGGCTAGGGCTACTCGGAGCCCAAAGCACGACTTCGTGGGAGACCCAGAAGAGGATGCACTAGCAAATGCGTGCGGTGTCCAGGGGTCACGGTTCCACGTTACCCACGACAGCTACGGGCCTCAGCTTTGCTGGGGACTCAGGGCAGCCTCGGGGAAGTCTGGAAATCCACCTCTGGTGATGCAAAGACTTCGGCGTCCGACGGGAGCTTAGGCGATGCAGACCGGACAATTGCTTCTTTGGTGCCTGCCAAGCAGGGGAGTCACTCCTTGACCCCAAGGGAGATTCTTCTGTCCTCTAGTCTTGAGTAGAGCGTCGAAGGTCCAGGATTCAGTGTCAGAGTTTCGTCCAGGGATAATCTAAAGTCCTAAGGACTGGGTTCCTATACTTATACTAAGTTTAGGGGTTGGACTACTCTGTGGCCCCACCTATGGGTGGGTCAGGGCAGAGGGGTGGCTACACCCCTTTCCCTTTGTCCAGTTCACGCCAAAGCAGGGGCTGCAAGCCCCTGATCCGGTTTGAACTGGGGTATGCACAGGGACACCAAGTGTGCCCCCAGTGCAGGACTTCAAAGCACCCGAAAGTGCTCCCGCCCAGCCCCAATACACACTATCCTGTCTGGGGAGGTGGTCACACCTCCCTGGGACAGGAAACCTATTGTCCAGGCCTCCCCTGCCGGAGTTTCGTCCAGCAGCAGGAGGCCAGACTTGTGTCTGTGGCAGCAGCATCCATTTTGTGATGCCAGGGCTTTAGAAAGAAGTTACCGGCCAGGCCAGGGTTAACATGTCTCTGCCTCTAGAAGGGTGGAATGCTACCCCCGCTGCCAGAATTGGCGGGGGGTAGTATTCCAAGATGTTTGACACCAAACACGACATGTTTCGGTGCAGCCATTCCAAAGTTAGCATTTAACGCGAGGTTATAATGCGCTTAAGAGTATATGGTCAGGCTGCACTACAAACAGCATCAGAGAAGGGTCTCCGAACGCTGCAGAGGGGCCCTGCTCATGCAGGGGCACCCTCTCACATAGGAACCACGCACTCTGCCTTCAGGATTGATAAGGCCTGCCATAGGAGTGACTTATAGGTTTATATGTGTGTATGTATATAGTGATATAGGTAACCTATATCACAGTAAGGGGTGCATGCACCACCTTACCCAGGCTGCAGTAGCAGACCTGTGGTGTCAGTTTGGATGGCCTTCCAGGGGTGGCATAATACATGCTGCAGCCCCTGGTAGGCCTCTGAGGTACCTATGCCCTTGGTACATAGTATACCATATACTAGGGACTTATAAGGGCACTCCAGATTCCAATCAGAGATGTGCCTAAGGCACATGGAAACCTTTTACAGAGAAAGCAGATAGACTGGGGCCCTGAATAGCAGGATCCCAGTCCAACTAAGTCATAAACCAGCAAAACACCATAAAAAAAGTGGGGGCAACCATATAGTCAGATTCCACCTTCCTACATAACCCCCCCAAACGAAAGGAGATAAGGCTAACCTTGGCCAGTTGAGCCTTCATTGACTAAGTGGCCATATAAGGAAGCACCTGCACTAGCATGGTTGCCCCCTGTCTTATGGTCCACTAAGCAATCCCTCACCCTAAGGGTATGAGAGGGTCTCCACCATGGGGAATCACTACCTGTGGTGTGCTTAGGTAAAGTACAAGGCTGGTGAGGTGTCTGAGTAGGGAAGTGAGGCCCTAGGAATGTTGGTCTCAGCTTCCTCAGATCACTGGTCACCATGTATGCCTGTCTTTCCATGACTGAGTTGCACTTTGCTCTAAGGGTCAACCTTTGGCTGCCTACAGCTGGGGGTTGGGTCCCTTTGGATGGACTACTGGAGGGACATGGCAGGTTTGGAACCTTCTGGTCCCAGGTTTGCCCTTGCCTACCAGAGTCCTTCTGGGGGAGGTCCCTACATAAAGGTATGGGGGATCCCTCAGTGTGTAGAGGAGTTTTCACCTGGCTAGGGCTACTAGCCTGGGTGCCCCTAATCTGCTGATGGGGGGGTTCCTCTGGACAGGGGGCCCTGGGGGTTCCACTGACCTCCCTGACCTCTGCAGCCCTGGGCTGACTGAGGCAGGGTAGAGAGGGGCAGGTTACCTGCTCCAGACTGGGTACCACCTTGGAAGGGTCCTCTGCCATCAGGGGGTGGCCAGGCCAGGCCTGACTACCTCTGTGGCAGTTCCTTCACTAGGGGTAGGGTCAGTTCCCTGAGGAGGCTGACTCTTACCTACTGTCTGGGGGAAGAAGACTTTTCTTCAACCCTTGTGCTCTCTGTTGGGGGAGAGGGGGCCATTCTTTCAGGCTCCATCTCTCCAAATTCTTGGGCTGGGGCTGTGGCCATCACAGCCCCACTAACCTTTACAGGGACACCCAACATCCTGAGATGGGTTTGGTGTTCAACTTCAGCCCAGGCTGAAATTTCCAGATCATTGCCCATCAGGCAATCTACAGGTAAGGTTGGGGACACTGCCACTCTTTTGGGCCTGTGACCCCTCCCAGCTGAGATTGACTATGGCCATGGGGTGATCTGTTCTGACACCATCAATGTTGGTCACCTGGTATTTAAACTCAGGTAAAAGCTGGTGAGGGGGACTAGCTTCCCTGCCACCATGGTGACACTAGCCCCTGTGTCCCTAAATGCCACAGCTTTCTGACCATTAATTATTGGCTCCAATCTGTACCTGCCCAATGCTGTGGGACCCATGGTAAAGGTGGCAAATCCTATACCACCATCAGAGTCAGAGGAGTCTGTTGAGGGGTCCCTGTCTAAACTAGGGCCCACCTCTGTTCCTCTTGCAAAAGCACCTAACTTTTTGGGTGCACTACTCCCAACTGGAGGATTACTACTGGTAGTACCAGGAGGGGTGGTAGTAGTTGTGGGAGGAACATTTTCTTTATTGCCAATCCTGGGGCAACTGGGATCAGTTTTCCAGTGCCCAGGCTTTTTACAGACATGGCAATATGGTTTCTTTTCAGGAGAGGAAGGAGTTTGGGACCCACCCCCAGAAGAGGAATTTTGGGGCCCTGTAGGGGACTTATCCTTAGATTTATCCCCACCTTTCTCTTGGGACTTAGTAGAATCTTTCTTCTGGTCACCATCCTGATTTTTAGTTTTTACTCTGGTTCTGACCCATTTGTCTGCCTTCTTTCCCAATTCTTGGGGAGAGGTCAGATCAGAGTCCACCAGATACTGGTGCAAAAGCTGGTTTTGACAATTATTAAGGATCTGCTCCCTCATAATCAAATTGTACAATCCTAAAAAGTCCTGCACTTTGTTGCCATGTATCCAACCTTCCAGAGCCTTAGTAGCACAATCTACAAAATCAACCCAGTCTTGAGTCTGAGCTTTTGGGTGTCTCTGAACTTCAACCTATACTGTTCAGTGGTTAGGCCAAACCCATCTATCAGAGCACTCTTCAAGACTGTGTAATTGTCAGCATCCTCTTCTCTTACAGTGAGGAGCTTGTCTCTACCTTTGTCTGCAAAGGAGAGCCACAAGATTGCTGCCCACTGCTTCTGGGGGACCCTCTGAACTTTACAGGCCCTCTCCAGTGCAGTTATCCATTTGTGGATGTCATCCCCACTCTGGTAGGGAGGGACAATCTTGTTTAGGTTTCTATGGTCATAAGACCTTTCCCTATCTTTAGGGATATTGCTGCCACCATGGGACTCTAGTCCCAACTTTTTCTCTCTTTGTAGAGATCTAGGGACTCCCTGTCTATAGCCAGTTGCTGTTTTCTGAGTTCAAGCTGAGCTTCCTCATATTGAATCAGCCTCTCTCTTCTCCTCTCATGAGAGGATTCCCTCCTATGAGAGGAGACAGAGGTCCCTATTGAGGTGCCAGAGTGGTTAGACTCCTGAGAAGGAGATCTAGACCTTCTGGGCACACTCACAATCCTTCCTGGGGGACAAAGTGGAGGTCATTCTTGAGCCTCCTCCTCATCCACAGGAGGAATTGGGTTATCCAGGTCAGGGTCATTGTCACCCTCCTGGTCAGTTCCAGAGGGGGGCTGGGGGTATTGCTACCCCTGGCCCCATCCTCATCTTCTGCCCCACCCTCTGCTCCTACCCCTTCAGTCCCTAAGGGCCTGCTGAGATCATAAGCCTCCAACATCTCTCTAAGATGTTGGGTGGTGGGACTTTGTCCTGTCTTCAGTTTCCTCAAGTTACATAATGCTCTCAATTCCAAGAATGGGAGGGTATCATACTTGGAGGGAAGAAGCCCAGGGGCTTCTGACATGGACTCACTGGGTCCTGGCTTTGAAGACATCACTAGTGAGGTGTGGTGTATGCACTACCTACTCTAGTGTGGCCTACTAAACTCTCTTGAGTTGTAGAAAGGGTGTGCTATCCCTTAACACACAACTCTAAATTCAGTAGAACTTACTGTATTCTAAGCTTAAATTATATGTACCTTAGGTACCTTTAGTGGTTTTCAGTTGATCAATTCAATTGAGATTATCTGGTAAAACAATAGCAAGCTGGAATCCCACACGCTGCACACCAATGTGAGAAGTTGGCCTGGCATATGCTGTCCACTAATTATAGTGGGCACCTTGCACCAGTCCAAACAACCCTTTATTGGAGATAGGTTAAAGACAACCTTATTGAAAGCTATCCTAGTGGTAGCTATGGAGAGCAGCCTTCAGGCTAAGTCTTGAAGGAATGTAAAGCAGCTTGTTTTACCAGTCTATAATCTCTTGAGTGACCAAATGAAAGAGCACCACACCAGGTATATATTCAAAATATATGTATTTATTGCTAAACACACCCCTCTAGTCTCTTTATGAGGCTAGAGTTCGAAGTACACAAGTTATAAGTTATTTAAACACAGTAATAGCACAAATACACGTTTGGGCCCTAGGAGCGTACCAAACCATATACCAATAAAGTGGTATAAGAACCACGACTGAGCTAGACACTAGGCCTAGAGCCTCTAGAAGTGCTTGGACCACAAGGAACCACCCAAGGTAGTGACACAGGGGACCCACGGGGGACGCGTGCAGTGTAAATACACAACCGCGAGACGCCGTTAACTTCTATGGAGAAAGTCGCGATCAGGAAATTAAAGAAAAGGGACACTTAAAGGAGGACTTGGAGCAAACCCTTTGAGAACTAGGTCGTTCTAGAGTCTCTACCCACGGGAGCACCGGAGTACTCTTGTTACCTCACCCAGGGAAGCCGGGTGCATAGGTGCCTTTCGGGGTCGGGTTTCGTTGTCGATTTGAACGGCGATCTGCTGCAAAGTGCTGCTGGCGACCAAGTGGAAAGTGTCCGGGTGGATCCAAGAGTGGATCGGAGATCTGAAGAACCTGAAAGCAGAGGGGACAGAGTCTGGGTCACTAGCCAGTGACCAGGAAGGCGATGAGCAGATGCCCACCGATGTCGAGTGCTTCAGGTAGGTTGACGGTCGTCTTGACTCTTCAGCCACGAGGTCCAGGAGGCGTTGTCGGTGACCAGGAGCAGGATTCGGGCTGGTACACGATGTCTGTCGAGTGCTGAGGTGTCGGCGACCGGATTGGACCCAACAAGCCTTGGCAACAGCAAGTCTCGATGAAAGTGAAGAATGACGATGATGCAGACCAGCAAGGTCTGAGGAACTCACCCAGCAAGGGTAAGTGAGGGCAAGCCTGGAGCAACCAGGGAGCCCAAGAAGAAAAGGATTGGCCTTCGTGAAGGGCTACTAGCCAACGGGCTAGCGACCGCGAAGGAGCCTCGAGACGTCGCACATGGAGCTGGCTCACAGGACACTCGTGGAGTGGAGGCCAGTGATCTTCAGTGCAATTGGTGCTGGAGGCTAGGGCTACTCGGAGCCCAAAGCACGACTTCGTGGGAGACCCAGAAGAGGATGCACTAGCAAATGCGTGCGGTGTCCAGGGGTCACGGTTCCATGTTACCCACGACAGCTACGGGCCTCAGCTTTGCTGGGGACTCAGGGCAGCCTCGGGGAAGTCTGGAAATCCACCTCTGGTGATGCAAAGACTTCGGCGTCCGACGGGAGCTTAGGCGATGCAGACCAGACAATTGCTTCTTTGGTGCCTGCCAAGCAGGGGAGTCACTCCTTGACCCCAAGGGAGATTCTTCTGTCCTCTAGTCTTGAGTAGAGCGTCGAAGGTCCAGGATTCAGTGTCAGAGTTTCGTCCAGGGATAATCTACAGTCCTAAGGACTGGGTTCCTATACTTATACTAAGTTTAGGGGTTGGACTACTCTGTGGCCCCACCTATGGGTGGGTCAGGGCAGAGGGGTGGCTACACCCCTTTCCCTTTGTCCAGTTCACGCCAAAGCAGGGGCTGCAAGCCCCTGATCCGGTTTGAACTGGGGTATGCACAGGGACACCAAGTGTGCCCCCAGTGCAGGACTTCAAAGCACCCGAAAGTGCTCCCGCCCAGCCCCAATACACATTATCCTGTCTGGGGAGGTGGTCACACCTCCCTGGGACAGGAAACCTATTGTCCAGGCCTCCCCTGCCGGAGTTTCGTCCAGCAGCAGGAGGCCAGACTTGTGTCTGTGGCAGCAGCATCCATTTTGTGATGCCAGGGCTTTAGAAAGAAGTTACCGGCCAGGCCAGGGTTAACATGTCTCTCCCTCTAGAAGGGTGGAATGCTACCCCCGCCGCCAGAATTGGCGGGGGGGGGTAGTATTCCAAGATGTTTGACACCAAACACGACATGTTTCGGTGCAGCCATTCCAAAGTTAGCATTTAACGCGAGGTTATAATGCGCTTAAGAGTATATGGTCAGGCTGCACTACAACTGGTCAGTTTGGATGGCCTTCCAGGGGTGGCATAATACATGCTGCAGCCCCTGGTAGGCCTCTGAGGTACCTATGCCCTTGGTACTTAGTATACCATATACTAGGGACTTATAAGGGCACTCCAGATTCCAATCAGAGATGTGCCTAAGGCACATGGAAACCTTTTTACAGAGAAAGCAGATAGACTGGGGCACTGAATAGCAGGATCCCAGTCCAACTATGTCATAAACCAGCAAAACACCATAAAAAAAAGTGGGGGCAACCATATAGTCAGATTCCACCTTCCTACAACATTGTCACCAAAGCACCTACTCCCTTGACACAGGGAAGCTTTGGCACATCTTTCTGATAACTCAGGTTTTTGTACCAATTCAATAATATCCTTCAAGGGGGAATCCCCATTCACCCAGAGTTTATCTTGTATAGTTTGGTACTTTGTATGCATGGCGACATGATCATGGATTAGATCATCGTGAAGTGTTCCAAATTTGCAATTAATTGAAAGATTTTTTTTAAGCAGGTACACAATCTTCAATTGATTCATCCTTGTTCTACTTACATTAAAAACAAATTATAACACAAAAGGTGCAAACTGTCCATCCAAATCATTGACAGCATTCACAAAAACATGACTATCACCAGCACCCCTTTCTTTCATTTGCATTTGGTTATTAAATCTAAGAGCTTCTGGCCCTAAACTGTGTAACAAAAGATGTTTTTTCTTTTCAGATGACAACGCGACTCTTTCATCCTTAGTGGTACCAATGTAGTTCACAAAATATTCTCTCCATTCATTCCAAAGAATGCTCATCTGACCAGGTGCAGAGAGAAATTTTCTGGGTGGATATAAATTAAAGGGATGAGTTGATGCTGTAATTGTACACACATTAACCCACTGATGAAACGTAAAAAATATCTAGAAAAATATTTCCCACAAACAGAACAATGTCATAAAAGCGTAGTTTCAAAATACAGTCAGCAATGTTCAATTTAAAAAAACACTCACGTAATCAGAGTAATTTTATCTGCACAATAATGCTTATTCAGCTTTTTCCTGATCAGTGTTGTTTATCTTGCCATGGAAAATGCTGTACAGTATATTCTGAAGCAGACTTCTTCATTATGTACACACAATTGGTAACGGGTATCTTAGCAACCACACAGGAGTGTATGTGAGTGATGGTGCATTCTTTATCTAGAGTCTTTTTGACTATATTGCCAGCAGCGTGAGAGGATTGCCAAGAACATGCACCGGCAAGAGCGCAACAAAAACACAGAAGACGCACGAGTGCGTGAGGTGGGTGAGAAACCGTTTAAGTCTACTGTTCTTTAATTAAAGCCAAAACCACATGCAATAAACAGGCCTCAATTAATTTTATTAATACATTTTCTTATCGACGTGCACAGTACCAGCAAAAAGGAAAATATGTTGATTGTAACAGTGGTAGGCATAGGTACCCAGCTATTTAGAAAAAAAGAATCACTAAAGTTGTAATGATGACTACTGCACAATTATAAAAGTCGCAGCTTTTAATCTTCTGAGCAGCTCGTGGTCATGGCGACACAGCATTATAACTTTACACCCCACATCAGCCCCTTCTTCTTCTACCCATTAGTTTTCCTCAGATGGAACTGTCAATGATTTTAATTAATAAATCAAAAGGGTTGAGACCCAGGAAAGCCCCTTTCCCTTGACACAGGGAAGCTTTGGCACATCTTTCTGATAACTCAGGTTTTTGTACCAATTCAATAATGTCCTTCAAGGGGGAATCCCCATTCACCCAGAGTTTATCTTGTATAGTTTGGTACTTTGTATGCATGGCGACATGATCATGGATTAGATCATCGTGAAGTGTTCCAAATTTGCAATTAATTGAAAGATTTTTTTTAAGCAGGTACACAATCTTCAATTGATTCATCCTTGTTCTACTTACATTAAAAACAAATTATAACACAAAAGGTGCAAACTGTCCATCCAAATCATTGACAGCATTCACAAAAAACATGACTATCACCAGCACCCCTTTCTTTCATTTGCATTTGGTTATTAAATCTAAGAGCTTCTGGCCCTAAACTGTGTAACAAAAGATGTTTTTTCTTTTCAGATGACAACGCGACTCTTTCATCCTTAGTGGTACCAATGTAGTTCACAAAATATTCTCTCCATTCATTCCAAAGAATGCTCATCTGACCAGGTGCAGAGAGAAATTTTTGGCCCATCTGCTAATAAAAGAAACCTTCACAGGACAAAATTCAAAGTCAAAATCATAAATATTTAATCAAATGTAGAAATCATTACAGAAAGCACAAAAGTAGTTAGTCAAATGCAAATTATTATCAATAACGCAACAAATAATGCAAGTGCTAGAGGATCAACATAAGACCTTCCTACAAAGCAAGTAAATAACCTAAATCAAAGTATAGTTCAGCAGGAGAACTTACATAAATCTACTCAGTTCAAAAGTCACGAAAAGTCTAAGTATAAATCAATAGGCAGACTAGTATAGAGTCAGCACACTTCCTAAAGCAAAAAAAGTCGGAATACAAATCAACAGAGAGACCAACTTGGAGTCTGCTTTTGAAAAAATATGCAAAACGTCTGGCACATCTCCCAAAAATGGCACATTTTATAGGTTTCAGGCAATGAAAGCTACACACTCGACATGGGGAGATCGTACATAATAGGGCACAACTAATAAAGTTTCATACACCTAAACCAATAGCTTTTCAAGAAATTATGATAAATCAAACAAGAAACATTTAGGAACACCTACTTTCATGCATAATTATAACTAGGCGTACATAGAAAATGAACGAAATAACATGAAATGTGAGCAAAAATAAAAACAATAGATAGTACAACTGATTAATGACACCCAGAGCAGACTCGGGTAAAGAACCTTGAGCTTGTTACAAAGACAGAACATTCTGTACATGTCTTCAAATAAATACATTTCAGTTTGAGAAGTAAACTGAACTGTGAAGTGAATTCTATTTAACTTTTTTTATGAAATGTAAAGACACAGAAGAGAAACACATAGAAAGGTCATTAATGTAATTTAAAAAAGACTATTCTTTCTTTCGCTGTAAAATGAATTTCAATGGAAGCTGAATAATATGATAAAAGTAAGCATGCAGATTACATGCACTTACTATGTGCCCACTACAGCTTCTCAGTGAATTCATGTGCTTTTCTATGATGCCAAAAGTTGTTCATGTTTAGTGATGTCGTGAATATGCTAAACAGTGTTTTTAATTTTTTTTAAAGCGTATCTCTTTTTAGTCACAGAATCTTGGCATGCCTGAGCATAGTTGTAACCTGTTGACTGTGCACGCTGCGCCACCAAATGAGCAAATACGTTCATATGAACCTTTTTTTTATTTTAACGTATACATCAACAAAACATCTTGCTGTCGATTATAATAAATGTAAACTACGATCTGTGGCCCAAAAAATGTAATTAGTAAGACTCCACATATGCTATTAAAAAAAGTAATTTCCCGTGCATACTTAAAAAAAAGGGCGGTGAACTGTTCGTTTATCATTAAATCGGTAAATCAGACAGACTCCATTCCAATATGGCCGCCTTGCTCGTCGGTCGCTCACGCTCCACGCTAAGCCTCTTCTTCTAGAACACCCAGAGTACTTCACTTGGGGACCTGTGCAGGAGGAGAGCATGGCGGCAATCACGGGGGCCCTGGGACGTGGGACCCAGCTTTGGACAGCGATCCTACAAAGACAGAGCAGAGGTCAGTGATAAGGCAAGACGGCAGGCGGGCGCAGCCCAGGCATTTGCATAACTCTTGCAACACGCATTTCGCCAACTGAGAGTGCCGGACTGTCCGAACTGTAAGAGACCTTTAGCTGTCGTGACAGTCTGCGATGGAAACTTTGCCTTACGTTTGGATACACAATAAGCTTGCTACGTTCTGGAGTAGTAACCCTGCAAGGTTCATACGTTAGGCTTCCTTCTAAACTCAAGGTATTAACTAGGAGCCATCACTGAACGTAGTTGTTATTGCAGTGGTTATGGAGCTAAGTGACATTTGCATTACTGCTGTCTGATTTGATTCACATTTGCCGATTGACAACTTCAACCATTTGCTGTAGCATAATGTTACCAGATAACTCCATATCACCGGCTACTCGGCCTTCCAGTCCTGGGTTTTTAGTTAATATAATCATGTATTTTCAGTATTCTTGTAGTCGTTTGCCTTTATTGTCCATTGCGCACATGGAAAACAAGCATTGGCATAGCCAATAGGTCTCGCTTTTGGGACCTTATAAGTATTTAGTTTTGCAGCACAATATCCTTGGTGCAACAACATCAGCTGTTGCATGGCTAAGCCTTGTACCTTATAAGTGTTTAGCCATGCAACAGCTGATGTTGTTGCACCAAGGATATTGTGCTGAAGTTATCCAGCACAATATCCTTGGTGCAACAACATCAAGTGTTGCATGGCTAAACACTTATAAGGTCCCAAAGGCGAGACCTATTGGCTATGCACAGCTGGAGACAGGCAAGCTGCAGCCCTGAGCCTTTCTGGAGAATCCCAAAACACTTTTGGAAAAAATATCACCTTTTAAAAAACTTCAGTTTCAAAACCATCTTCACTCTCGCAGGTGGATGGTGCTTGTGAATAGCGGGGTGGGGCGAGGGTGCTGGAGATGGGGGGCCTTGATGATGTAATCATGATACCACCTGGAATTACAAAACTATAAACAGCTCTGCAGCTTTAAATCTACATACCAACGCTCACGCGGTATTTAATAACCATATACTGTAGAAAATCAATGAGCGCTTATTTAATGGTGTGATACTAAAAACATTGCAGCTATTTACAGTTTTAAACTAACCCACACTATTAAAAACTGCCGCAATACACCCATCTTTACAAAGAAAGGCATTTCAGGCGTGTGAACTGTATGTTAAATACGCCTCCCACCCCCTTGCACAGCAAATGTCAACACTTGTGTGAAACAGTGTGAACACCTCCTCGTGGTGTTAATCTGCGAATTTCTATAAAGTCCTCAACAGGAGTGTGTCTGCACTCTTCCTAAGAGCAAAAGCAGCTGGTAAAATAAATCCAGCGTATATGAAATCTGACCTGACATTCCTGATTTTAAAATCAAATCAAAGTAATGCTTTATCAAAATCATGATACCAGCGCTGAAAAGGTGCCCACCTAGCTGCACTGTAAGTATTAAACCCCAATTCAAAAGCTATTGTGCACGCCAAGGAAGCGATTTAGTAGTATTAGTTTCACGTTTGCACACTTCCACCGGATTCATTTTTGCAGATGCCATACACAGGCTAGCACATGTGTCTGTGCTCCACAGACCCCTGTTTGTTATGAGCTCAAGATTGTTCTCGATGCAGCGCTCTATCGTGTCGGCCCCTCCCATTGCTGGCCTCTGGTGCTGAGAGAGGATGAGGGCCCTGTACTTGAGGGTGCTCGCAGGGTGAAAGAAGAGCTCCGAGCCTGCTCCTCCTTCCTCAGCTCCAAACCCAAGCCTAGCACGCGCCAACAGGAGGGAGTGCGGGAGAAGGCACGGACAAAGGGGGGAAATAAAAATGAAGCCCGGGGTGCCCAGCTGCTTTATAAACAATCAACGAGCAATGGAATCCTTGAATTTTAAACATAAACACACACCATTAGGATGCATTTACGACATGCACTTCGTATGACCGGTGATAGGAGTAAACGTTTGTAAAATACAAAGTGTCAAAGTGAATACTTACTGTGAGCAAAATCAGGCAATGCCGTAAACGGGTCATTTTAAGCAGGAGTTATACAATTGAAGGAAGAACAGAACTTGTCATGCATGCATGGCACCAGGAGATGCTGAACTGCTGTATGAATACTTTAGTTTTCAGTTTCTTACAGCCGGCTCAGACTGTTGCCTCATTGGAAAATCCCTAAATCCGAGGACAGGCAAGATCGGCAACAAAGACAACAAGCCCGCGAGTGGTGGGCGCGCGCGCGCCAAAGCGAGACATGTGGTTTCAGTTATCGCGCCCGCGTCTGGGCACGATAATTGGAAACAGATGTCTGCAGTGCGGGTAACAGCAGGGAAAAGGCCATGACGCACGAGCGGGTCAGCTTTCAAAAGCCCCTCACATAAAGTCTCGCAGAGCAGCGCTTGCGCGCTACTCGAGGCTCGACCTAAAAAGGAGACGAGCAGTTTAGGACTAGAGCATTGCGTTAGTGGTGATATGCTATCATCTAGTAATCTTACTCATGCCACGTGCGCATTTTTGACTACTGTTGAGGCAAAGGAAGCCCCTTCACATCTAGTGGAAGATGTGGTCCATGGCAAAGGAACCGTTAAATCGACGCCTGGGCCAGGCGGGTTACATACGTGTGGGCATCAAAACTTATGTTAACAATTCAATAACACCATAAAGACAATGTATGTACATTTTTATGTTGATATTTTTATTCAAAAAGAAGAAAAGGATTTTTTTGTATGTTTTTTTATATATATGTAAATCAGTCTAAATTCATAATTGATTACAAAATCCATATATTTACATAATCACTATATAATACATACGTTCTAAAAACAACCATTCAGCATAATAGAATAGCTTCAATCTATCTGTATAGGACAGATACAAATTTTTTTTTGGTTAATCATATAATAATTGATGGCATAATGCACATCATAGCAGATAACACACAGATGTTGGCTGTATAATGTTACACAAACAGAAAAACAGAAGAACTGTCAATACTGGCGGTATAATCTTGCACTACGCGCGTTTCGGCTTTTGCCTTCGTCAGGATACCGTCTCAGAAATTTTGCTGAATGAAATATAAAACAGGTGTTATAAATTTTGATACCCACAATCTAAAACTAAATAATACTCTAAAAGATAACCCTTAAAAAGGGGGGGCAGAAGAGAGAAACTGTCACTGTGTGTAACCTCTGACATTTCTTAATATATACAAAAACTAGATTATATTTGTACTGGCATATCTATATGTTTACAGCTGTAATAAATGAAAAAGAAAAAGAGAAGAAAGAAGAGACAGAGAAAAGTAAAGAAAGGAAAAAAGAGAAAGCAGAGAAGTGATCAATTACTGTTCCTTACAGTCAAAGATAAACAGTTATATACAGACATAATTCCATCCCTCAAAAACCTGTGAAGGAAAATTGTGCAGGTGAAAAGGCTAGTATTGATGGTATACTCTTGCATGTTAAATTACATAGAAATCACAGAAAAAGCCAAATAGCAATTAGATAAAGAAAAAAAAAAATGATCCTTTAAGCCTCACAATGTACCTTAAAGTGTTCTACAATCCATAGTATACTGCAGCTGGGACAATAACAAATGATGCATAATGTGTCTTCAGCAGCTAAGTCCGGACGCTATATCTATAAATGATGAAATACAAGGTATGCAATAAATTTGGTCCAAACCCTTGAAATACTGTATAGCCATAAACGCATAGTTAACATAAAATGGATTATAAGTTAATGGTGCTATACCTTATTAAAAAATGATGAAGGAGAAAGGGCTATGTTGTCATTCCAAAGGTAGTATAGGAAAACTGGACTATAATGCTCCTTTAAATGCGGCGCTTTGAATAAAAAAGAAAAAGAAGAATACGTTCAAAATAATTGGATAACTGTGAATCGAGCATAAATCTATGCCCTAATTCTAATGGTTATAAATTACCTGATCAGAAGCTGTATTTAATTCAATGTGATTCCTAACGGTGAACTTGATTTCTATGGTTCTGTGCACCCGTCATCTAAACAGCTATACAGGGGCCCCATCTTTCCCAGTCCATGGCAAAGGAGCCAGATTTTGCTGGGTCTAGTCCCCAGGCACAGGAGCAAACCCATAAAAACTAGGTGACGTGCTTGGTCCTGATTACCTACGGAAAGACTAGACTCCTTCAGACTCCTCGGATGCACACAGCTCACTTATTCGTTAATTATCCTAGACGATGCAAAATAATATTACTCCACAGAAAGAGCTGTCCCCATCGTATCATGAGTGGGTCTTATTTTCCAGTGAATGAATATAGACAAACTTTACTCACACACATATAATATACATTATCATATACAAACCACACATTCTTGCCTATCCACTTATTTGCCACTGCAAAAAAAGCACATGTTTGATGTGATGCAAAAGCCTACATTAAAAAATAGATGTATTTATGATATTCATTTATACATTCCATGCAGTAGTTCTTAATAGAATGCAAAGATTGATTTAACAAGGTAGGCACACTTTTGTTACCATTCCGTATTCATGGATGTCATCAAATTAATATTAGTGATGATGTCTCTTATAAAATGCATTTGTGAAGTGCAGTGTGCTATCAGGCATGAGTGGAGTTTTCCAACTAGGGATCTCAGAAGTTAGTTATTGTGTTCTGTTTTTAATAGTGATGGGAAGCAGGCTCCCGACTTGGTAAGAAATGATAAACCAAATGTTAGCACATAAAAATGTGAGACGAACTTTCTGAAGTAGACTTGCCTATTTTAAATTCACATTCATCTTTTCTATTTAACAATGGATAGTTGAGCTTTCAAGTTACACCAATAATGTATTAAAGTAAAGGCAAGGGGAGCTTGGGTGGTATATTTATTAACGCTGCTCAAAATCAGCAAAACAAATTTCTTGAGTGATGATGTTTCATGGTGTAAGCATTAGTAAGTGTCAGAGATGGATTCAAATGACCAAATTCATATATGCCTTCCTCTGAGTCTCCCCCTTTGAGTCTGGACATTTTCATCAAACTATTTAACACCGTCCCAAGTTACAGTGCCTGACAATAGCGAGAGGGCTCTAGAGATGTAAGGGGCTCTTTGTCTTTTGTTCCCAATGCCATATTGCAGGGTGACGCTGCCCATTTTTTTCTCGGGCCTCTGCCCTTACATGATTTAGTGCCCTTCATTCAGGGTCTCGAATATTTGGCACCACGATTACAGTCCATCTTATTAGCCTAACTCCCAGGTGTTTCATTACCTCCCTTTCTGCTATTTAGTTATGGTTGTAGATTTGATATTGGCTAACGGTTTGGTAGATTCTGTGGATCATCGTCATAGAACAGTGGTGTAATTACTGATTGGTTCATGAATACACTAACGATTCAGTGGAAAGTGAAGCATTGGGAATATTTTTTTTCTATGCAGTGTTGTGCCGAGGTCCTTGAGTCATGAGTGTAGGCATGGTTCTGTTGGGTAGGATGTGGACAGTTTTCAGGCCTCTCAGGGTTTGCTTCCTAGAAGATGCTCATGATTTCTTTCGCCTGATTCGTTGCGGCACTGATGCCATTCTATTTTTAGGCTCTTATTTGGTCTGTAATACCTTGACCTGTCGATTTTGTCAGGGGGATTTTGCCCACTTCCTTGTGGGATTGAAGCTACCAAGTCCGAGTTTTTCTCCTTGTTTCTGGTTTTGATGCCTTGTTTTACTTCATTTTAAGAGGGTGACTATATTTAATGGGAGTGTGGTGATGTGGTGGATGGCACTGAGAAGGAATTCTAGTCTGTTTACTGGAGTTTATTTACCACTTGTATTGTGTTTATGTAATAGGTTTGTATTAAGTGTCTTTATTAGTTCCTTCGCCACAGATGTTTGCTATGACACAACATGTTACACATTTGGAATGTGATCAGTGAATGGTCTGATCACCACGGATGACTTTCTGGTATGTTCAGAGTTTTAACTGTTGTGCGACTGCCCACGGTCCAGCATTTTGTCCGCTATATATGTATCAACCTTCAGGAGTTGATTAAACTTCCTTGTATCAATCTTTTTCATGAAATCTAAGGCCTGTTAGTTCTCAGCACAATCAACCCACAAAATGTAGCTTCCTGATAGAAGGACCTTTCTCCTAATGTTTGCATTCTCCTCAAAGCTGTGTCATAACTTGGAGTGCAATGTCACGAAGGATAATTTCACATTTCCTGCTGTTGTGAAAGGTAATTTAGGATTAATCTTGATACAAGCCTTCACGTTTTCAGGTGATTTTGAGTGAAGGAACAGGGGCCATGGTAGATGGCACAATGTCAATTAATATACGCCTGGTGATAAAATGTTTTGTTTTTAGCAGACTTTGAAATCCTGAAGGGATAAGGTCTTCCCGGATAGTGATGGGTTAGTCACCGAATCACAAACTTGTCAGCATCCTTTACTTGGTAGTCATGTAAGTCAGGGACTTTGTTAGTTTAGTGGGCTTTAATTATTCCAATCTCTTGGGGATGGCTGTGTCAGTTTTGTTTTTTTAAGCAGAGACCGAGTACGGTACAAAATAGGGAGGCTTTGGTGAAGAATACTAATGAATAGAGCATGTGAACATCACAGCACTGAGATTGTAACTTACTATACAACTATTTAGTTTGCTGCATTGGAAATTGAATTATTCTAAATCTGATTTGTCCAGCAGCACCAAACACACAAAAGGTAATAGGAGGAATGCTTGCAAAAAGTATCACCCTAGTAATTTGTTCTTTGTCACTTCAGACAGTACAAGTAGGAAGAAAAGTCTGTTTGTGGTGCCTAGGACTCGGAAACTACCATTCCATGCCCCTAAATTAGACACTAGATATCTCATATTGCTGATGCGAATATTCTTGTGAGGAGAGTGGTTCTTAATGTGGTGTGACCAGTTATGCTGTTGCAACTACAGTGAATGCGGTGTGGATGCAGTTAGGAGTGCTGTCTCGTCGGAGGGATTAGTCTAGCAACCTTTTAAGGCTTGGGCAGAGTGGGGAATTGCTCAGGCCTCCCCTTCCAAGGAGACTCTGGTTAAGTGAGTGGGACAGTCAAAAGTCCTGGTATGAAAAAGTGAGCATAGTAGCAGATTCTTTGTCTTATTATTTGACAGCTAGGCATTCTTACCATAAGCTAAATGTGTATTCCTGGCCTGGCCATCTTAATCCTCATATTTTCAGGCAGGTGATGGCATTTAAATTAAAACAATTGGGCCCATGTCTCTCTCCACACTTCACCTCACCCTTCTGTCTGTCCCTCTGTCTGCTAGTCTCTACATCTGTACGTACCTACACCCTCTCTCTCTCTACGTAAACTCTCTACCATGCCGATGTAAGCCTCACCTCTCTCTCAGTAGACTTCTAATCTTCACTTCTCTCTACCACGCTCTCATTACCATGACTACTTCTCTACCGCTCGCTGTGCCTTTCTGTTCATCTCCTGCCTTAACCCTTTCTACCTCATACATATCTTAGCTGATTGTTCTGTTTCCATTGGGTTACTGGTTGAAGGGGGTAAAAACCTATTCAAGCAGCAACCACAGTTTCTGTCAGGGTGGTCGCAAGCAACCACAAATTAACCTGTGCACAAACGTAGTCAGGCAATGTGTAAAGTATTTATGCAGAACTTCAAACAGTAATAAAGTCAACACATGACAAAAGAAAATATATTAAAATTGATAAATTATTTTTGACCAGAACAACAAAAATCCAATCAATAGAATCGGAGATATGCAATTTTAAAGATTTAAGTGAAATTAGTGCTAAAAGCACAAAGCACCAACTGTAGTTATCTGGGCGTGCCAGACTGGAACAAATTCACGAGTTTAGGCCAACTGCGATGTAGCGTGGGCCGGATACAGGGACCAGGGTAACCCTGCTGAACAAAGTCCCTTTATATCCGGGTTGCGAAGTGTTGCGAGATCCCGCACAGCAGCGGTTCCGATGAGCTGCGGGGCTGCGATGAGAGGTCCTGTGTTGAGATGCTTCGTACAGCTGTGGTTCCTAGGTGCTGCGAGCCGATGAGTCTCACTGCATCAGTTCTGCGGGGAACATAATGGGCTGGCAGAGAACCTTCAGGCCCACTTTGAAGAGTGCAGGACTGAGCTGACACCACTTGAGAGCAAGACTCAATGCAGGCATAGTTCAGGTGATGGTGGTTGGAGTCTTTTCTGTCCCTGAGGCTCTCATCAGGAGGCTAGTAAACTTGCCCTCAGACACTCTTGTGGTCCTGGGTTCAAGATGCAGGTCGTGTCCTTCTCACTTAGGGAGCAGGGCAACAGAGTAGGAGTCCTCCTTGCAGAGCAGCACAGCAGTCCTTCTGAGTCTTCCACAGGTCCAGAGGTGTACTGAAGAGTTGACTCTGAGGGTCTAATAGTTATACCAGGTGCCCACTTTAAAGTAGGAGAAGGTTCTGTAGGTTTCCACCTCAGAGGTGTTTGGAGTTTCCTGCCTCCCTGATCTCTGCCTGAGCTTGTCTGGGGTCACAAAAGACTGGTGTCAAACCAGTTTGTGAGTGTGCTCAGGCAGATGCTTTGTGATATGCAAGTGTGGTACATGACGGCTCCTCCACCCTCATCAAGTCAGAGATGGGCCATCCTGCCAACTCCTATTCGTCCTTTGTCTCGCTGTCAAAGACCAATTGCCAGCTACACCTAGTCATACCCACTCTGCAAGCTGCAGGCACCAGATGGTCAGGACAAGAAAATGCCACCTTTCCAAAAGTGGTGTTTTCAGAATTGTGACTTAAAATCCAACTTTACGATTAAAGAGGGTTTTAAGTTACAATTCTTTAGACACAAAACTCGACATTCCTATCTGCTCCCAATTGAACGTTATCACTTATTAAACGTAATAAGGGAACCCAGTGTTATCCTAAGGGAGCGGTGGGCCTTACAGTAGTGAAAAACAAATGTAAGAGTTTTTCATTACCAGGACATGTAAAACTTAAAAGTACATGTACAGCTTTTTAGATACACTGCACCCTGCCCTATGTCCTGTTTAGGGCCTACCCTAGGAGTGACGTAGATGTATTAAAAAGTAAGATTTAGTCCTGGCAAAAGTTTATTTATTTTTTCAGGTCGCATTGGACACACAGGCTGCAGTGGCAGGCCTGAGACCTGTTTAAAAGGCTGCTCAAGTGGGTGACGCAATCAGTACTGCAGGCCCAATCATAGTATTTAATATACAGGCCCTGAGTACATGTAGTACCATTTTACTAGGGACTTAAAATTAAATGTGACAATTGGGTGTAAGCCAATTTCACCATATAGCAGTAGTAAAGTGTACAGAGTCCTAAAAGCCAACAAAAATGGGTTCAGAAAACAGGAGGGTGAAGGCCGAAAGTTTGGGGATGACCCTGCAGAAAAGGCCAAGTCCAAAACATGGCAATTGCCTGAAGTAGCATTCCAACCCATCTTTTGTTTTGCCCACTATGCCGCCTCATATTTGACCAGCCACATGCAAATCAGTTTTGGTTCTGCTCCGATTGGAAGTGTCCAGCCTGAACTGTCAAGCCATGTCCTTGGCACATTCTATGAGGGATCCTTGTGAGAACTGTGAGTTTTCTATTATAGCGAGCGACTGAAGGAAGAAACTGCTTGATTCTCTGGATGGATTCGTGATCTCTTGTTTGGTGATCTGGCCAGGGTAGTTTATTGTCTTTGTAAAATTTGTTTGTGATGATCTACACCGAGTACACAGCACGGAGAATGTACGTCTCTGTTGTCTGCGGAATGATAAGAGTGTGTAGAATTATTTGATGTTTTTCAGTTTCAGCCTATTGTAAAGTATAGCGGGTGACAGGATAGAAGGGGCGGTTAAGTAGGGAAGATATCTAGCTCCTGGATTAAGTTTAACTTTTTAAAAAACAGAATGAAGAAGGAAGGAAATACACAGCTGTGTTCAATTTACTTTGTGTGTACCTAAAGAAGCAAATCCAATTTGTTCTTTGTCACTTCAGACAGTGCAAGTAGGAAGAAAAGTCTATTTGTGGTGCTTAGGAATATTAGCCGATTGTCCTGTTTCCATCACACTTTATATCTTTCCTCCATCTACTTCATCTCTCTCTCAAGTTCCTCTTGCTTGTTCCTTCGCCTCGCTATTGCCCCCTCTCTTCATCTCTGTACCTTCTCTCTACCTTTTCCTATGCTCTCTCTGCCTCACCACTCTTCCTCACATCTCTCTCATTTCTCTATAGTTCATACCTCTCATACTACCTCATCTTTGTTTACGCCACCACTTTCTCGCTACCTAACCTCTCAATTAGCTTCCCCATCCATTTTCTACCATGCCTCCTCCTGCCCTTACTTTCTCTTTGTATCATTAACTTCTCTGTCTCTTACATCTTCCTCTGCACTTCCTCCATTTCATCTCACCACCTCTTCCTCGCATATCTCTCTGCCTCTCTTTGTACATCACTACATAATCTCACCTCTATCTGTACCTTACAACTCTCTAACTCACCCTCTTCATCTAATTTCTGTTTCAACCTCACCTCTTTCTCTACTTCACCTGTCTCTCTACTTGACCTCTTGTCACTCTGCACCCCACTTCTTTCTATATGTCACACCCTCACTACTCACTTTACCTGAGCATTCTGTCTATACCTCTTTTCATTTCCCCCTCTCTCTCTCACGGCTCCCAATCTACTGTGCTCCTCTGTTTCTCACTACCTCGAGCCTCTCTCGCTCAACTCCCTTCCCCTCTCTTCTACCTGTTTCTAAACCACCTCTTTCAACATTAATTCTCTCTCTCATCCCATTGTGAACCCTACCTGTCTTCCTCGCTCTTCATTTCTCTCTCCATATCTGTAGCTCTAAAGCCTTCCCTCTTTTTCTCTACTTCTCTCTTTCCTTTCTTTTTTTAGCTCTCGCATAGGCAGCGCTTGCGCTGTCTCTTTGAGATATGTTGTATTCAGGTATGGACTTGAAGCTCCGCCCATCTTTTCAATTGGCTCCTGTTACTGTCCTCTCTAAATGGTCGTCTTTTATTCGTGAATAGGGTTAGTAGTCCCTCCTTAGTACCGCCTTTTCTACTTTTGTAACCTCCCCTGAGAACTGGCCCTATTACTTGTGGTGTTACTCCGCAGGTTTCATTAGCAGTCTGTGGGCACTATTGTCTTAAAAGAATTTCTCTTACCAGCTGTTGCAGGCAGGACACAAGCATGGCTGGCGTTCAGCTGTCCTCCAGCAGCACTGGCGCTCAGCTGATGGCTACCTTTCCTGGCTGGTGTGCTTACAATATTATTTGTACAGACCCCTCCCGACACAGCATGGGAGTGCACCTTTATTTATTAAGGGCGCGGCAATCATTATGGGCTCGCAGGTGTCAGAGTTGCCTTTAGCACCTCCCTTCCTTCCTCATGCTGTTCATTTGCGTTCGTTTATGCGGGCATCACAGTTTTGGTGGTACTTCCCTGTGCTATTTATTAACCGCGCCGCAATGATTTTGGGCTCAACGATGTCTGTGATTGTGTTGCTTTAGCCCCTCTCATGCGGTGCCGTTCATTTGCATTTATTAACGGTGGCGCTGCCGTGATTTTGGGCTCAACAGTGACTGTGTTGTTTTAGATCCTCCCTTCCCAGCCTTGCATTTCGTAGCCATGTATGTTTTCAGTGGCCGTAGTGGAACGGAAGAAAACCATGTTTTTTTTTTAGAATAATGAGTATAAAATTTAATTTAGAAATGCGTCTTGTGATCCACTTCTCTGTACATTTGTGTTCACTATAATTGTAGGAAATATATATTTCCTTATCATAAATTACAACATTTCACCTTTCCAATATGGCCGCTCCCTTACCATCCTGTCCGACCTTCTATTCCTAAGTATAGGAGCCCGGTGGGTCCTGACGAGTGAAGGTGCATCCTGTGTCCCTGGAAGTGAGACTTTAGATGAAAAGTTGTCTTATGTTAGTTCGCTTTCGAAGGAAAAATGCCTCCTTTTTATGGAAGCGAGAACGTTATGGGATTGGTGCACGGCACATGCTATTGGCGACAAAACGGGGTGAGGGTGTCACGTAACGGCCAGAGCTTGCGACTTTGGACCTGGGGAGCCAGGGTCAAGTCTAGGCGTTGGCTGAACATCTTGTTTATTCTCGGCAAATCACTTCATCTCCCCGTGCCTACAAAAAATGATTGTACTTTTCTGTATGTAACTGGTGCTCTTCTAAAGAGCTCCAGTACCTTTTAGGTCGAGTTTGCGCTAATAAAACTTAAAAAAATGAGCATCAACACTAATAGGTCTTGTGGAATAGATTGGGGACAGGTTGGGAAAACCTGTAGCAGTAGCAGACCTCTGGCCGTACTTGGTGAGGGGTGGAGGAAACAGGAGCACAGGTTTTTGTAAGTAGTAAATAGTGAAAGTGACATGGGAAGCTGGGAGAATTAAAAATTTGCAAACATTCGTGACAAGAATTTTCAATTCTATTAAAGACACGGAGGCGAGGATTATGCTTCTCATTTCTTTACTGGTATTTTACAGCAGCCAATAAAAGAAAAGTAAGCAAAACGGTACATTACCCATGAGTACCTTACAGGTCACATGACCAACCATAGTGTGTCCCCTATAAAAACTCTAGTCACAGTGACCGTGTCCTCTTTCTTTGACAAAACATCAAATAGTTAAGTCCATCAACAACAACTTGATCCTGAAGAACCATCCTTAATGCAGAAGGACCCCCTCTTGAAGAAACAACTTGCAGCCCAACGGCGCTCCTTATCCAAGAACGGGTTCCTGAACTGACTAGATGCCGAATCCTCTGAGGGAACGCAAAAACTTTCCATCATTGTAGACCATCATGCTCAACTTGCTATCAGCACCTGAAAGTGTAAAAGATAAACCGTAACACCGTTCGCCATATTTGATAAGTCATCAAATAAATCAGAAAGGGAAGGGGAAGAAACATAAGAACATGTATGCAGTATGAAAATACTTAAGCAATCATACAATACAATTTATAATGTAAATACATATCATTTGGGTGGGATAATCCTCACCTCCGTATCCTTACTAGAATTGAAAATTCTTGTCACGAATGTTTGCAAATTTTTTATTCTATGTCAGTACTGGAGGCTCTGATTATGCTTGTTTAAAGCTTAGCCACCACTACAGATGCCACATCAATAATCGGTTTATAATAGAAGGATTTAAACGTGGTCTCTGTTGACCAATCGGCTGCATTCATAATGTCTGAGAGGCTGACCCCAAAAGAGAAAGCCTTAGACGCCATAGCCCCTCGAGCTGGATGGGCTCCAAATTTTGATACATCAATACCCGCTTCGCTCATGAGCCAGCGCACCCATCTTGACAGAGTAGCTGGGGTCACTGGGCGAAATGGTTTTTGCAGTGCAATTAGCAATTGCCCTTTCATGTCTGCTCGAAACTCAGCAGTACTTACCTCGTAGTCTTTTAAACATTGCACAACACACAGCTTTGGATTGTTAGGGAAAGCTGGGTAAGATACCGAAGAGGTATTACACTTAGTCTGTTTAGTGATTGCAAAAGTCACACCCTCTGGGGAAAATCTACGTCCCGCTAGATCTAAAGCGCGGACATCTGAGACCTGCTTGCAAGACACCAGACTAAGTAACATGGTCAACTTAGCAGATAACTGTTTTCTTGACAGATACTTATTGGAAGGCCAGGCTTCCAAAAATTTCAGAACGGAAGACACATCCCATAACTCTGAGTATTTAGGACAGGGGGGTTTGACCATCCGGATACCCCTGAACAGCTTACATACCAAGGGATGCTCACCAACCGGTTTGCTATCCACTGACACGTGACCTGGTGAGATGGCCGAACAGAAATTGTTCATCGTTCTATAGGCTTAGCCCGAAGCCGCAACGGAAGCAAGAAAGTTCACAATCAAAGAGACATGTGCTGTAGCGGGATCCACCTCCCGCTGAGAGCATCAACTACACCATTGTTTCCAAGCTGATGCGTATCGCTTGTGGGTGTTAACTGACCATGCTTCGCTAATAAATCTGTCCGCGTCTCTTGAAATGCCTGGGATCTTCCACCTGTCCCTGAAACCCGCCAGGCTACCAGAAGAAGTTGCCCTGATTCTATCAATGGATGAGGGGCTTTCAGAGGGTCCAGCAAAAGATTCCACAGCTGTGGGAGAAGGATCGGCACCGCACAAAGCATCTCCAGAAGTACTCACAACCATGCCTGCGCTCTCCAGAGTGGGGTGATCAGTATGAATTCTGACTGATGACAACGGTTTTGCGCCAGAACTCTGGGAATCATCATGAACGGAGGGAAGGCATAGCACTGAGATGTCGGCCAGTCCTGCAGAAACGCATTCGTGGCAAGAGCCTCCGGATCTGGACGCCAGCTGTAAAAGGCTGGAAGCTGTCTGTTGAGGCGCGATGCAAACCGGTCTATCTGGCAAGGTCCCCACAGACGATTCAGTGACTGGATAACCCGGGAATGGAGTCTCCAGTCGCTGAAGTCCCATAGGTGCTGGGAGTGCCAATCGGCTATCTCGTTGTTGCAGCCGGAAGGTATTCCGCCACCACTGAATTTCTGTTTTGGAGGCAAAAATGCCAGAAATCTTTGGCAATCTCTGCTCGAATTCGGGACCTCGTTCCCCCTAGCTTGTTTACATAGCGTACCGCTGACACGTTGTCCATGCGAAGCAGGATACAATGGTCCGTCTTTCGAGGTGAAAGACAGCGGATCGCAAAGGAGCCTGCCAGATTTTCCAGGCAATTGATATGCAATGAAAGCTCCTCCTGCGACCAACGGCCGCCTGTGGAAATTTGACCGCAACGGGCTCCCCAACCCCACCGGCTGACATCGGATTCTATCGCTATATCTGGGGTAGATCCGAAGAGGGCTCTGTCGTTCCAGGCTTCCATGTGGTTCAACCACCACAGCATCTCCAACCTCGCCTCCTCGGAGAGGGGAATCTGTTCTGCGTACCCGAGGCCTTTCTGGAGATGTCGAATCTTGAGCCGCTGGAGCGCACGGTAGTGAAGCGGACCCGGGAAGATCGCCTGACTTGAGGAGGCTAGCAGTCCGACGACCCGGACTACAGATCTCAATGACACAGTCTGCTTGTGCAAGATCAACCTCAACTCTCTCTTGATGGACCTGATTTTCTGGGCTGGCAGGAGAAGTTGACAACTACGAGAGTCGATCAGAAAGTCCAAAAACTCGATCGATTGAGCTGGGATTAAAATCGATTTCTGAGGATTTACAATAAATCCGAGACTCTGTAATAGGTTGATCGCCCATTCTAGATGGGTCATCACCAATTGAGGACAACGAGCCATGATGATGATGTCGTCCAGGTATATGATCAGACGAACTCCCCGTGCTCTCAATGATTCCACTACTGGACAAAGAAGTTTCGTGAAGCACCAAGGTGCTGACGAGAGGCCGAAGGGGAGGACTCTATTCGTAACACACTCCCTGCCAGTGTAACTGAAGAAAACGCCAATGTGGTGCGTAGATGGGAACAGACCGATACGCATCTTTCAGGTCCAGACGGACCATTCAGTCCCCTTCCTGAAGGAGGTCGCGCAGAAGATGGCTAACCTTCATCTTGAAATGCCGATATACTACCCATCCATTGAAATCCTTTAGATTTAAAACTAGCCTGGATCCACCCCCCTTCTTCTCGACTAGGAAAATGCTGCTGATAAAGCCTCAGGGTGAGGATCCGTGACCACTATGTCCCCTTTCCTGAGAAGAGAATCTATCTCTTCGGAGATAAAGTCTTGATCTTGTTGGGAAAAATGCATCTTGGGGGGGGCGGGGGGAGAATTTCCTGACTGGGGGAGTTGTAAAGCGCTAGCCTGTACCCCTGTACTGTCTCTAAGAACCATGCATCCTGCGAGATCGTGTGCCAAGTGTGCAGGAAAAACTGTATTCTGCCCCCCAACATTACCTCCGTACAAGGAATTAGTCTCACCTGAATTTCCAGACTCCTGTTGTCCGCCCTGATTTCCTCCGTATCTGCCCTTCCGGAAACTGTTTTTGGCACGCCGGGTTGGGTAGAAGGAGGAGCTATTGTAATTGGGGTCTTGGTAACCCTCTCGTTGTAGGTGGAACTGACCACGCGGGGCGCCTTGATTATACCCCCGGCCGAACTACCGCCCTCGGTATCGTCCGGCCCTGCCGAAAACCGTCCGGAAAGCTCGTTTGAGAGAACCTTGAGCCTTATCCAACCCACTAAAGGTGGCGACAAATTTGGTTAGTTCTTTAAGGAAAGGCTGGCCGAAGAGTAGGCCCTGGGCTAGCGGACCGGATTCAGATGAAGAGAGCTCTGCCAGTTTGGGAACCAGCTTTAATAATATTGAGCGCCGGCATTGCACAGTTAGCATTGCCTAATTGACAGACAGCCCTCTGTGCCCAATCAATTCCTCCGGATCAATGGCCATTGCGGACTCCTTGGCTCGAAAGCCTAACTCCAGAATTTTCGTCAGGGGACCTGTCGTGTCCAAAAGCTTGTCCTGGCATGATCTCCATGCCCGGTCTATGCCCTTTTTGGGGTCCTTGGAGTACTTCTTGAGGTAGGTGAGCATGGAAGGGTCAACTTCTGGTGTCTCCGCCACTTTACCTGCCAGGTCAGGCCTAGGGCACACTGATCTTAGCCGTGCCCGCACGTCCTTGTCGAAGGTGAGATTGGACGTAGTCGGCCACCTCTTGAGGCGGAAGCCAGGCGGTGGAATTGGGGTGCACTATCTCTGCCGGCTCGAAAGTAAGGACCTTAGGTTGGGAAGGTGTGTCCACGTGGCGCTCCTTCCTTGATTTCTTTGAGGGTCTAGGGGCCTCTTCCTGGTCGGACACATGGTCCGAGGAGGTATCATCGTCCTCCTCCTGAGGTATCTCCGTGATAGTTGCCTCCTTATTGGGGGTGCTATAGTCCTGGTCAGTAGACGTCATTTTGGCCAACTTTGCGAAGTCCGCAGTGTGAGGATTCTTGATTCCCTTCCCACTGGCTCTGGGGCAACTGCCCGAGCTGGGGAGCCAGCCTTGTTACTGGGCATAGCTGCACAGATGGCGCTTCAGAGGCTCTATGGCTCCCTATTCCCGGAGTGCTGCACTCCTGCATCCAGAGCCTCAACGAGGTCCTCCTCCATGGACCCAGAGGGTTCCTCCTCAAAATATTCCTCCTCGTAATAAAATTCCGACATGATGGCCCAGTCGTGTGGTAAACTATACCACAGGAGGATTGCCTGTTTTAAATGCCACAGATGAGGATTATAAGCAGTCTGAGAGTATCAAAGATCAGGGGAGTGGGCAACCCCAGGCAAGCCAAAGTTTTATATATATATATATATATATATCTATCACAAGTTATAATGTGGAGGGAGGGCTTGACAGATCCACTCTAGGCAGAGCCTATGCTTTTTTTATACAGCCCTGCACACACTGGACGTGTCGGCGTCACCGGCAGCTGGAAACGAGCGAAATGTATTGAGAGCCAGAAAAACGTGGCTCGCGCGTTCCTTTAAGCCCAAGGATTAATTTGGAGTGGGCAAAATGGCCGCCGCGCATGCACAGTAACGGGCGCTCGTTACGGCAGAAAGAGGACTGCGCAATAGTTTGACGTGTGTCCTCGCTCTCTTTCCTCCCGCTCCACTGTTGAATAACGCGGGCGCAAAGCGCCCGGTCGGGGAGGCAGAACGCTCCCGCACACCCAAACAAAATCCTGGTCTGCGCTGGTCGAGACTGGAAATACTGAAAGGCAAGTGGAAATGGGCCCAAGAGCCGCCGGAAACAATGCAGTAATAGACAACCTTAGTCAGATTTAAACTATCGACAATCGGAGCGTTTACAGTCACCTATACAAGTGCAGTAATCAAGCCAATTATTAACCCATAAGCTACAATTAGTGAAACCACACAAGAATAAGTAGCAATGGGAAATCACTTAACTGGATGCGGAGCAGCAAAGAAAGAGGACACTCACTGTGACTAGAGTTTATATAGGAAACACTCTATGGTTGGTCATCTGACCTGTAAGGTACTCATGGGTAATGTAGTGTTTTGTTTATTGGCTGCTGTAAAATACCAGTAAAGAAATGAGAAGCATAATCGGAGCCTCCGGTCCTGACATAGAATCATGGGAGGCAGGAAACCTAGATTTTCTACTCATGGTGCTTTTTAAAAGCCCCTGAGCTCCAGTTTGAATTTACCATTGAAAACAGCTAGAATAGGTACTTTGAAAGGTTGGATTAAAATATTTAAAAGCTACACCTTTTACTTGTTTTAAATGATGATTTACAGATAAATATTGTCAAACACTGTTATATGTAGCGGGGGATGTTTGGTTGCAGGCGAACTTGAAGTCAACGTGTGTAAGTAACTTTTCCTCAATGAAACGCGGCTTTTTGCAGTGCACCCTACAATGCAGCACTAAAAAAGCTGCGTTTCATTGGCTGATGTTAAACACTATGAACATAACAACTGCGGGTTTGTAGTTGCTTTTTGTGATTGTGTGAGCATGGCTGTGTAACTTCAAGTGTTTTTTGCTGTTGTAAAGGGCTAAGTGTGGTTTATGTGGCTTATGTGACGTTCTACTCAAAACGTTCGATACGTTCTAAAACTTCCCTTATTAACCATGCTAAATATATGCTCATTGTGTGGGAAAGCATTAAAATGATTGGCGTTGATTTACATTTAATCTACATTTGTCTTTGGCAGTTGTGAGTAATGATGTCATTTTAAGCAGCTTGTGTGAAACACGCTCCCTCTCCCCCTTTCTATAACCACACTTATTTCTTTGTTAGTCTTTTTTCTCACTACCACATACTCATGTTGGTGTTACAGTACGATTTGTTAGGCACCAGGTCTTATAGTGTTGCATTTTAAGTCCTCGTGTATCAAAGGAACATATGAAAACCAAATGCACAAAGGAAACATTGCAATTTCATTGTCTGCTCTTGGATAAGTGTAATGTCAGTTCATAAATGAAATATATTCTGCAAAATGCATATAGTATTTTTCATTACTTGTAATCGTTCAAAAACACAAAAATATCAAAAGCACCTGAGAGGCCTTTATGGTATGATTTAACGAGGCAACGCACACAGCAGTTTTAAAAACTCTTAGATGATTAACATATCCCTCGAATCATATTCACATGATAATGATGGTAGAGTATTAGTTACACATCTGAAGAATGGGGAAGACTCTATACATGTTGTAAACATATACGGCCCTAACACGGACAAACTCAATTTTTGGGAAGACATCCCAAATACCATAGAAAATCTCCCTCAGGACGATCTCCTCATAGTTGGCGGTGACTTTAACATCCCACTAGATCCTATAATTGACCGCCAATCAACCTGTAAGTCCCACGTTACAAGATCTCACAGTATAGTCCAAGAGATATGCACTTAGTTTAACCTCCAAGATTCTTGGCGCCTTCAACACCCAGACTCTAGAGATTATACTTTTTACTCTGCCCTGCATAACTCATACACTAGAATAGACTACATACTTATATCCGGTTCATTCACACATTTACTTGACCAAACAGACATCTCACCCAAATTAGTGTCCGATCACTCATGTATCAGTGTTAAATTGGCTGGCAGTCATAATAACCTTTCGCCTAAAAGATGGCGCTTCAATAACGATGTCTTATCAGATCCTGAAGATAAAAAGAAAATTGAGGAGACAATTATAGATTATCTTAAACATAATGATCTTCCTGAAACAAACATATACACCCTCTGGGACGCTCTGAAGGCAACCATTAGGAGAGTTATCATTGAGATTAAAACAAAATTAATAAAAAGCTTAATACTGAGTTAGTTAAGTTAGAAAATTAAATTAAGCACTTGGAGACTTCACATGCCAATTCGCTAAATAATAATAACATCCTTACTCTTCTAACACAAAAGAAATAGGAATACAACAAAATTCTGAGTAAAAGAGCAGGAGTATGGATAAACAAGTTTAAGGCCCTTCAACTCTGCGAAGCTAACAAAGCGGGTAAAATGTTGGCTTCCTATCTTAAACACAAACAGAACCAAAACATTATCTCGTCGATCAAAGATACTAATAATCGAACACATACCAAACAAAAGGAAATTTTAAATACCTTTAAAACTTTTTATGAAGACTTATATCTGAGAGATCAAGAATTTAATTCAGAAGAGTGCACTCATTATCTGAATAAACTGAACTTACCCCACCTGAACGATACAGATAACTTGGCTTTAGGGAAACCAATTAGCGAACCAGAAGTGACAAACTCGATTAAATCCCTGAAGGACAATAAGGCCCCGGGTCCTGACGGCTTCACAGCCACATTTTATAAGACATTTGCAAAGCAACTACATCCGACTATGTTAAAAGTATTCGATAATATAGCAAATAAAGGACTGACGACAAACTCCATGACAGAGGCCAACATTATTGTTGTTCCTAAGGAGGGGAAGGATCCCTTACTACCAAAAAACTACAGACCAATATCTCTCATTAATGTCGACTGTAAAATGTATGCAAAAATTTTAGCCACAAGACTCAATGCAATTCTCCCACACTTAATAAGTAACTCACAAGTGGGCTTTCTTAAAAACCGTATGTCGAACGACAATACTCTGCTATTATGCCATGTTCTTGAAAATGCAGCTCTCAATCAAGACCCTACTATAGCAATCGCCCTGGACGCGGAAAAACCGTTTGACAGAGTTTCTTGGTCATTCTTACGACATTGTATGCAGACATTTAACTTGGGGGAATCTTATATAAATATGGTTATGGCCCTTTACTTGATGCCTTCGGCTCGGATTGCAATTAATGGTACACTCTCGGAATCTTTCACTCTCCAAGGCTGCCCACTCTCACCATCCCTTTTTAGGTCTCGGGCCTAGCGTTGCAGTGCGCAGCACTGCTAGCGCAGCCCAAGTCCTCTTGTATGGGCATTTGAAAGCAGACCACACACTCGTGCGTGTGGTTTTGCTTTCGCCGGCTGCCATTGGCTTTAGCGTGTTTTAAAAAAAAAAGTAATGCACGCAATTGTGCAAAGGCGGGCGCATGTCCCGCCTTTGCTCCCCCCATTCCCATCGGTGGCTAGCACGCGCAGCAGCGCGCGTTCGCCTCGCTGCCGCGCTCCCTTTCCCCCCGCTCCTCTGTGGTGCTCGCGCACCACTGGTTTCGATTCCGTGCTTGTTTTTTTACAGTACTTGGAGATGGCTGAAAACAAAAGCTATAAAAACGCCAGGATTCCTTCAATCGCCCCACTAAAGGTTTCCACCCAATCCTTAGGTAGGGTGAATTTATTGTGTGTACGTTGCTTGTAGAAATGCTTTTACTTTTAATTTAAATTTAAAACAAACACAGATATAGATTGTACTTATTTTGTCCAAAAAATAGATGCACCATTATATAGTCGCATGTTACTCCGTTCTCTTCGCTCATGCAGCTGTTTCTCGCCCTCATTTCTTCCCTGATTCTCGCCTTTATTTCTTTCCCAGGTTCTCACCCTTATTTCGTTCCCTCGTTCTCGCCTTCTTCCTCCTCCCCCTCCTGCTTTCTTCCTGTGCTGCTCACACAATAGCCTGTCACTCAATGTCGAAATAGAAACCTGCGGGTGGGTTTGAGTTCTCGTGGGGCTGGCTGGGCGCTGCTCAAGGTCTCCCCTTGGCTACGGGTGGGTGTCTCCTGTCTCTTCCCCCCCTCCCCGCGGCATACAGCTCTGCGGGTGCTATCGATTTGTCTGCGAGACGGAGAGGGGAGGCCTGCCTGCAGCTCCCGCCTGTACCCCGGTGCTGGATGTCGCCACGAGAAGGGAGTGGGTGCTTTGGGGGGAGGGGCGAGGGCTGTCAGGGGGCGGGGGTGCTCGCTTCTCCTGTTTTCTCGAGAGCTCACAGCCCATAATTACAGGTAAGCAGCTACCCAGCGCTCGGAGGACAGGCTCAGCTGTCAGCCAGGTAGGCGCTTCAAGAGGCCTCCTAGCAACCGAGGCGCTAATGAGCACCGGCTCCTCGCAGCCCCTCTCCGCACTCCTCCACAGCGCAAACCGATCAAGCCCGAATCAATGAAATTCCTCTTACCCCCATCCATTAGGAACATTTCCGAGGAAGTGGAACGTGAAACTGACCGTGAGGAAAGTTCTTCAGGCAGGGAGGGGCGTGGCGTCGCCCACTCCATGCGCGCACACACCTGCACACTTTGCAGAGAGCCCTATTCACATCAAGGCCTATGGATATCCGTGACCCCTCGCCGTATTCCGCATTGGAGTGGGGGCATCCTTTGCGTTACGCCAGTGGAGTGGCATAAGGCGCGAGGCCTGCTCCCCAGGACCACCTGTGTTTGTACTTCCGTCGCCCCCATGCCTCAGCGAGGTATCTGAGGCGCATGGGTGTCTCCTGCCCGTGTTACACCGCCTTCTTTTATCTGTTGCTGTCATGTACACCCTCCTGTGCTCCTTCTCCCTCACTTTATTCTCTTACACTTTGTCTTTAGAAGTCTGTTTTCCAGTTTATTCAGTCTCCCTGTAGTGCACTCCTCTTGCCCGCTTTGTCTGCTTCCACCTCTTCTCTCCGACTTCTTTCTGGGTTCATCCGTTCACTTCTCGTCTTCCTTTTGTCTCAGCTTCACTTACATTTCTACCCTTCCCTATTGCCTTTTTTTGCGCTGTCATTCTCTGCCTGTCTTTGTTTTTCTTTTGCTGTCTGTTTTTTAGGTCGAGCCTAGCGTTGCTCGTTCTGCGAGGCATGCTGTAGTAGGGTATGCTGTGGAAGTGCTGTGGAAGCCTTGCCCACTCTCCGCCCATATTTTTCATTGGCTGGTGTCATTGTTCTTGGTAAACGCTGGCTTCCGATTGATTATGAGGCTTCTTAATCCCTCCTTGTTAACGCCCTGTCTCCTTTTGTGACCGTCGAGAAGGACTGGACCTTTTACTTCGCTCGTTACACGTGATGCTTTAGTTAGTCTGCGAGCACTATTTTCTTAAATAAATAATGTGGGACAATGGCGGCGCTTGAATTTGCAGCGCGACCACACAGCACTCGCAGGACAATGGCGGGGGCTACTTGTATACGGAGCGCCCAATGCGTGCTTTCACTTTACTAGTGACTAACACCCCCATACCCCCACCCACAGCACTCGCGGGACAATGGCGGGCGCTACTTGTATATATAGCGTGCAGTGCGCGCTTGCACTTTAATAGTGGCTGCCAGTAGCGAGGTAGCGCTGGAGAGTGCTTGGAAAAACGAGTGAAAGCCTACACAATTAGGCTGCGCTGCTTAATTAGTGGTGTCACAGAGACTCGTGAGGTCCCCTCACAGCCCTTTGAGGCGTGAGCGCATAGGCATTTGGTGACTCCGTCGTGGCGTGTGCTGAATGAGGTTCCCTCAGTACAGATCCCAGTAAAAAATTGTCATAGTTTCTAAAATTAACTTCTTCCTGTGGCTGTTCTCGGTGCGAAGTACACATCCAGTACTTACCGGTACCATGTATGAAGCTTGTGCTGCCGCAGGTCGTAACGTGCGATCACTGGAGATACGGGGAGCTTTACTCTGCGCAATTTTACCAGTACAGAAACGCATCAAACCGTGAACTCATCATTACCTCAAACAACCTCTTCAGAGACTCGAGAGCTCTTGCCTGCGATCCTGTGTAAACACCAGCGACACCCGCTGTGCTGCAGCCTACTTAAAGTCCTAAAGTGACACTCAGTTGGGAGTATGAGACGTGACGGGTCACTGAAAGTCGTGGGTCTTTACATTTGTTAGGCATTCTCATCTTCCAGCGCGGCTCCTGTGTTTTTTGCGATAAGGAGCGAATCACTTGACTGCCTCTTCCAACTTTGGCACCTGAATGATTTTTGTAAAATGTGTCGTTTAAAACAACGATTATTCATCATTGTGCGCAGGACTTTAAGTGGGATAGAAAAAGTGTGAGCCATGAAAGGAATGGGGCCTCTTTAATTTAGGATATGACTTAAACATACACACTATTTGCGTAGAGCGCCACCCTACCCACACATTTGATTGGACAACAACTGCAGCCGGCATGCCTGACCATTGCTCAATGCCTTTGCAGAGATGCCAAGGATTGGATGACCATGTAATCTGACACCCTTTTATCCTACTGATAGGCACTGAGAGAAACTCGCACTGCCTTCAGCCGCAACTCAATTGTGGCCCGGTAGAAACACCTGGATGAAACTCAGATCAAATTATGCACTAGAAAAGAGTTATATGCTGCCTAAAAAAAGAAACACAACATGAAAAAAGTAACATAGCCTTCTGGAGAAAGTAAACACTCGGGGAATGCAAGATTAAGTAAGTAAAGCATGTGAAAAATAAGCAGGAAAGACTTCAACGTTTTGTGGCTGTCTGTTCAGAAAGCGATCAACGTTTTTGCATGAAAAGTTAAGGACATGAATACAGGGCCCGAAAGGGACACATTCAATGTAATTTTTAAATCACTTCTGGGCCTGAAACGGGGAACCGGCCCACTTAAAGCCTGAGTGTGCGATGCAGGTTTTTTCGCTCAACTCCTGTCTCAGTTATAGCCCTGCACTTCACTCTCGGACACAGCTGCATCCGTAACATGAGGACAATTTGCAGATCTTACTAATGCTCCTGAACAACTACCGGAATCCAGCTTCTGCAGAGCTTTCCCACTACCCCAGCGCAAACTAGCTACCACCTCTTCAGCTAGCCTTCCATCGGATTATTGTACCTTGGTATCTGTTTACATTGGCATGAATATGAGGGTCTTCTGCTAATAAGGACAGCTCAGTGTTTTCAGTGTCGGCTGTACATAAAGTCTCGTAAACTGGTGCTAATGTAAAGCATTCCATTACCTTCAGATTGGGTCGAGTTTGTGGAAAGGGGAAGAAATAGTATCATCACATGAGTAGTGGACGGGCACTGATTAATTAAATTTAATCTGTGCTTGATCCCTGCTCCACAGAAAGGATCGAAAATTATATTTGGCAAGTACTTCCAATTAAGGTGGCTACAAAGTAGAGGGACGCTGCAGCCAACAAATGGTAAGCAATGGGAGGGCTCCAAGCCCTTTTTGTAAACTAGCACTTACAATGCAATAGGTCTCGCATTTTCAAAACTTTAACCTATTGGTATTGTAAATGACAATACCTTTTATTATTGCAGGTTTTTTAAACACATAAATAAAAGGCATTGTTATTTACAATGCCAATAGCTAAAAATCTCGCAAATGCGAGACCTATTGCATTGCAAATGCTTGTTCTATTAGCGCTAGAGCCCCTAATACAAGACATCAAACAGAATACAGACATAAAAGGTGTTGGTTTTAATAACACTCAAGTTAAATTAGCCGCGTATGCGGACGATATATTAATAGTAACAGAAGATCCGGGCCCCTCAATTAATGCTTTGATGCTAACAATAGAGAAATATTCTAGACACTCCGGTTATAAACTGAATAGGGACAAATCTGAGGTAAAACCCTTGAATGTTCATTGCACCAGAGAGATTTTAGGCAACTCTGGTCTTGCGTGGCAAACCGGATATATAAAATATTTGGGTATAGAATTTGGTAGTAATTTAATTGACACATTGCATCACAATGAAAGCATAACCTTGGGAAAAATTAAAAACTTCTAGACACATGGTCCCCAAAATGTATCACTTGGTGGGGGAGAATTGAAACAATAAAGATGATCACACCCCTAATTAATTATCTAATCAACATGCTCCCTCTCTTAACAGATGATTTTCATCACAAAGTTGATATTCTCTTATCAAAATTTATATGGCATGGCAAGAAAGCTAGAATTGGACTTAAAAAGCTACGACTGGACAAAACTCTAGGTGGAGTCAACTTAGCAGATTTTAAAATTTACCAAACCGCCTTTCTGGCAAAACAGGGCTCCTACTGGATTGCTCCTCCCGTTGATTATATTCCTGTATGGCTGGAAGTCGAAAAATCTATTCTTGATGATCTTAACCCTCTTGCCCTACTTACCTCTAGCCAAACACAGTTAATTAATTCTAAATCTATTTTTAAAAATACAAAAGCGGCGTTACTAAAATTAGACAAGAAACTCGACTCAAGCATAAAAAGATCTAAGTTGGAATCCTTATGGAATAACCGAAATATTTTGTACAAGGGGAAAACTTTATACTATGATACTTGGATTACCAAAGGGATCTTCTTCCCCCAACAGCTAGAAAACTCCCCATACCCAATTACTTTTAAGGACCTTCAATCTAAATACAATTTAGACAACATAGAATTTTATAACTTTCTAAAGGTTAGAGCAGCACTTTCAAAAGCCAAACTACACAACTCACCTCCATCCCTACCACATTTTATAACAAAGATCAATAAGCTTGGCCACCAAGCTTCATTTATTTATAAACTTCTTCGCCCTAAAAATTCGTCTCTCAATAAAAATCTCATTGCTTTTTGGGAGCTACATTCCTCTAGCCCATTACCCGATTCGGAATGGCCTCAAATATGGAGCTCTACCACTCGTAATAAGATTTCCCCGGTTTTGTCGCAAACTAAACTATGGCTTCTACATAAAGCCTTCTGGACTCCCGCTAGGCTGCACTCACAACATCTTCGTGATGATCCTGTCTGCTGGAACTGTAAGGAAGAAACAGGCGACTTGGCTCACCTTATTTTACATTGCAAAGCTGTATCGACATTTTGGGATAATGTATTTGATTTCCTATCAAAATTATTTAATTGCAAACTAAAACGTGAACTTGCCACATTAACAACCGGCTTTATTGAGGCTGCTGCATTAAATTGTGCAGACAAAACACTATTGGACCTTTTATTCACATCAGCAATAAAGATAGTCCTGAATAATTGGAAGAACACACATAAGGCCTCATATAAAGGCTGGATGAACTGGTTTACTCATCTCAGGGGCGCTGATAATATTGCTCTTCAAAACTCTCCCTGGAAAATCCCTACCAGACATATGTGGGATACATTAGATATATACTTCGCCACACATAAACCACAATGATCGATACCCAGGATCTTTCTATAGGATATTCCCTTTCACAGATCTTCTTAACCGTAAACGCGTACCAAAGATACATTCAACTACTACTTGAACCCTAAATTTGGATCCAATAGAACTTTTTCGCTAATATATGTAATTTAACATACTACCCAACATGAGCAGGAGTAGACTTCTTCTTTCTTGTTCTGAATCGCTTTATCTTTTCTTTTGTTACTCTTATTTCGTTGTTATTAGTTTCCTTTTATCTCTTACTTAATATTTCTTTTTCTCCCTTATTTCATGGACTATATGAAGGTTATTCATCAGTGTACAATATATCGTACCAGCTGGTATTTAGTACTTCCGCCTTTTGAACATTGCTTGTGGTAATTTTTTTATTTCTTCATATTGCTGTATTTGTCATGTTTTTTCCTAGCTGATGTATAATGACAAATTTTATATTTCTGTACACTGTATGGAGTACATTATTCTGTTTGTTTACCTATAAGAAATACCTAATAAAATTATTTGAAATGAAAAACACTTAGATGATAATAAATAAACCATTCCTTCTATTAACTCCAAATATTCAAACACCAGTTTTACTATTTACATCAGTCCTGCTGACTCTGAAGATAATAGTCCATTAACTGTCTTCCGTATATAAAGAACAACTGTTCCTTCTGCTGTGCAGTGTATACGGTTTCATGGGACTTACGACTTACCTCCATTTTAACTAGGCAAACTCACATGGAATGCAATTCACCACAAAATACTGACGCCACTCTTTAGTGATGATGGTGAGAGCTGGCTCCCAGTGCAAAAGCACCCACCACAGTTCTGATTTGGTAAAGCAGTATACCAGCATTTCAGCCCGATTTTTCCCATTATTTAGTTATTATAATGCCTTTCCCTCAATGTTTTCTGGCAGATCAGGTGCTCATAAGCTTTTCGTCTCCGATTTTGTACCTTTGGCAGTCCCACTGACTGCCTTATTTATCCCTCCCCTTGTGCATTTCTCAACCAGTATCTCACGGTGTCCCTCTGTCTCATCTCTCTACCCCCCCCTCTCAATCCAACAAAGGATGCCCTCCCTCAACAATTTTATACCCCTATCGTTCCTTCCTTTCCATATGCATTGCTCATTCTCTTCATCCTTCCATCTATTCACCCCTCTCCAAACAACCAACAATTGATCCATCCATAGACCCACACACCCATTGATTCACCCATCATCCTTCCATTCTTCTCTTCATACATTCATCTTTCCCTCCATCCCTCTACCCACTACTTCGTCATAAAAATTCCTTGCAGTGGTATTAAGGACCTACTTTTTAGAGACCAGTGTCGCGATCAAAAGGGACACACGGGGCATTTTAAAAGCTGTATTGTGTACCCACTTCCCAGTGGTGTACCCCTTCTCCCCATCAAGCTGCTAACGTGGGGTCCATGACACTCCTGTGTGGGGTCCCACTCCTCCTACAGCAACCTTTTGCTACCAATCTGTGCATTCGGAGCAAAGACACCTCTTATATTGCATGGTTCGTGCTGCTGAGCTCTTGCATCTTCTCTCCATTCACCCCTTCCCTCCCTACTTCTCACTCGCAAACATGCATGCCTTATTTCTAAAGATGCTGCCCTCATCATACACATGCAAGTCCATGGGTGCAGTTGCTAACTAACCTTTTGGCTAATCCACCCATCCCTAAATTAATGCATCTATGCACTATTTCTGTAGTGAAAACCTAGAAACGGACTGCATGACCCAGTGTGTAGTAATTGTATAGCTTATTCAATCTCTGGCGGCACAGCACCCAGGAGAATGTGCTGCATGGCTAAACACTTATAAGGTCCCAAAGGCGAGATATATTGGCTATACCCTTCCCCTATTGTTTAAAGTTAAAATGATCTCTTCCGACACAAGTGATCTGCTTTTAGAGTTTAGCTTCTGTACATGGTATAAGCCTCATTATATACATTTTCTCCCCACTGTCACAGTATAATTTATGCAAAAACATTAACAGGAAAGGAGTACATTTTATTTTCAACATTTGCACCCAGTGTCCTCCTGTCTATGCAGTCATGTTTCCTCTGGCTAAAACTGCGCTCTCGTTGTTTTGTAGATACTGGGTTTAATTATATGAACGTGTTCGCTGTGGTGTTTCAAGTGCAAACTGTCGCTATCAGGGCTTTAAGTGGGATGAAAAAACTGGAGGGTCTCTCAAAGGGGCGTGGCCAATGTAATTAAGGGCGTGGCTTAAACACATAAGATAAAAATCAGTAGCATGGCGGGCCGTCCGACTTGTATTTTGCTGTTTGTCTTTGCCTCCAGATATATGATACAACAAGTAATATCATACCTACAAGTCCGGACTATTGGCTTTGTCAATGGTTTTTAGTTGCATAAGATAAATAAGCAGCAACTATGGCTTGTATATAATATTGAAAAAGCTTCCACTTAAAGCCCTGGTGACACCACGACGATGTTGCTGCTCCTGAGTTTCAAAAAGAGAAGGGAAATCCAGAGAGAAAATGACTTTATTTAAAGGATTTCCCTTCTCCCTACAATGCTCACCTGGCATGACGTCATGCCGTAACTTCTCCACTAATGAGAAGTGAGCAGTGTGAGCATGCGCACATCGATGTGCCTGCTGTCACTGCAGTCGGAAAAAAACGGACCGCCTGTGCCAGGGCACAAAACAGAGACTGATGGAGACCCGTTTCGAGGCCCCCTTTAAAAAACTGCCAGTGCTCAGCACCGGTGAGACCCGGCCCACTTAAAGCCCTGGTCGCTATTATTTTCTCTCTTCCGACAAGAGTGATGTGCTTTCCGGGTTTTGCTTCTGTAGAGGGTATAAGCTTCTACCACCCCCTACTTTTCCACTGTTTTGTCTCCAGTCTCTTTCCTTCCTATCTTTTTAAAGAGGTCAAATAATCACTTCACTGCCAACAAAAAAAATTAACTAAGAAACATTCTCATTTGCAACACCAATAGCTCTAACTCTCACTAATGCGAGACTATTGCATTGCAAATGCTTGTTTCTTTTTCTGACTACCTCACCTTCCTCTCTTTGCCTTCCTTCTCTTCCTGCCTCATCTATCTCCTTACCTCTCCTCTCTTTCTACTCCTGTTATTATTCTCTTTACCTCTGCCCTGTCTCTTGCCCCATCCAGTATCTCTTACTTAGCAGTCGGAGGTAACCGTCTAGCTGGAGAAATGTAGACCTAGAAAGAAGAAGAGAGCCTGAAGGCAGGGGAAAGAGAAATGGGGAGAAAATTGTCAGACTTCACTTGATCAAAAGGTGAAACTCCTTTGAACAATGCCTTCATTTTTAGGTCTCGCCTAGCGACGCAGCGCATGCGTTGCTCGCTTGCGAGATCTATTGTTGTCGATTTAGCTTCTGAAGCGGGGACAGGAGATGTGCACGCGCCCGGACAGGCGACGTGTACGGCTCGCGGCGTTTGAGCACAATGCGCGCATGGCACGCTTTCACTTTCCTAGTTACGTCCATGCCATGGCATGATTTCCTCGCGGACAGGCAATAGTTTGTCGTGGTTGTTGGTTTGCGCTGAGAAATGAATGCACAGTCTTCTCATGAGTTAACTTTAAAACCGCTTTCTTTCTGACTTTGAAAAGGTAAGGCTGTTAGCGATCTTTCTTTCTTTCCGTAATTTAAAAGGGAAGCGAAACACCTGATGTTTTTTAGGTGAAAAACAAAGCCCACATGGGAAACTCTGCGACCTACCCATATTAAGCGCAGTCTTGGCGAAAATCAAGGGCCGGCCGTGCGATACAATCCTCACCTTTTTTGCACACCCCAAGGTCCATAATGCACTTTTCAAATTATGAGTCTTGTCGCTGGTGTTATTACTACGTAAAGCGCATCTATACATGGCGCTCACGCGCTGCATAAAACTGTTAAAGAAATGCATACTCAATCCATGGTTCACTTTGGTTGAAATTCTCGGTCATTGACAATTGTGCAATTTCACTGAGTAACGATGGTCTTTTGGTGTTTGTGCAACAAGAAAAGCAAAAAAGTAAATATACACCCACTATTGTAAATATTTCAGGGTCTTGCATCCTGCTTTGTGCCTTGATTCCCTTGAATGCCACTAATAAAAGGATTCCAAGGGTTTCTTTCTTTTACTGTGAATCAGATTGGACGGTTTTCACCACGTGCGTACACACGCCTCATTAATGTTATTGCATTTTACTGTGTGTAACCTGGCACTGTCTCAGCCTTTCATCCTTCCACGTGACGCTGATAATTTTACCATGCATTGCAAAGGAGCGCTCCTGGTTGTTATTAAGTAACAAGCATTTGCAATGCAATAGGTCTTGCATTTACGCGAGTTTAAGCTATTGGCAGTGTAAATGACAATGTGTTTTATTTGTTTTTGAAACATAAATAAAAGGCATTGTCATTTACAATGCCAATAGCTCAAATTCGCGGTAAATGCGAGACCTGTTGCATTGCAAATGCTTGTTACTGTTGCAGCAAGAATGCCAGTAGTGGAGAAGCATTTATATGCGATTATGACTATCCAGCAACTTAAGCTACAATTTCAAGCACTGTGTTGCATATGTTTTATTTAATTTTCTGTACTAATCTATTAAACACCAACTTTCTCTCATTATGCCTTTCCTACGGAGAGGAGTAGGCTTGTAGGACAATAAAATCCACATAACATAACATGTATTTGTAAAGCGCACGTTCACTCAAGGGTATCTTGGCGTTGAATAACCAATGTTAATTGTTACCCTACTCGGTGGTACTCATTTTTTCGACCTCAGAAGGATGAAATGTTGAGTGGACGTGTTGATATTTGAACCTTTGACTATGAGGTCAAACACAGGCCCCTACAGTGGACGCATCAGTCCACTAAGCCATCAAACCCGGGACATGAAATGTTGCTAGTTAAAAATAAATATAGAAACAAGGCGCAAACAGAAATAATTCTTGTTCCAGCTCTCTTTAGTACTATTTGGTTTGTGTACACAAAGCAGCTTGAACTTTCAACAGTCTTTGTGTGCCCGTTGAATGTGTACTTCAAAACTGTTTGGTATCAAGAGTGCTTGAATTGGCTAAAAATGGGTAATGAATCAAAATATTTGTTCCCTGTGACACCAATAATTTTTATTTTTTAAATATTTTGATTGGTTTTGCATTTTTAACTTTTAATTGTATATTTGTATGCCATTTGTTTCATGACACTAAACCTCAATAGCTATTCATAGATCTCTCTTGCTGTTTGACATGTCCCTTCCTCGTTATGAGTGGGAGACACACAATTCTTGCTACAGCATTTATCGGTTTATCTTTAATGGGGCTCGGCATTCAGTTCCACCGTTTAACCATGTAACAACAAAAATTGCTAAAGCCCAGCATGTTCCTGTGAATAGTCTCTTAATAAATGCTTAGTTTCTCTTATGATCAGGCACAATATTCCATGCAATTTATAGGTGTGTCTGTCTGGTGATGGTGCCAGTTGCTGACAGATGGCTGCACATTCCTCTTTTTGTGTCCTATTCTTGTATGGGATCCCCGGAATCACTTTTCTTCCTTTTCACTAAAGACTGTCAGTATTTCCGTCCACTTTCCTGTCCTTGTCCTGGACCCTCTGATGTCCTCTGGTGCACATATCTGGCTGGCTCACTCTGCTACCAATAGCGCCAAGTCGAGGAATTTGGAGCCTAACCACAATTTATTTGGTATGGGGTACAGACCTAAGACCAGTGGCGGCTCCTCCGCTAAGGCGGAGGAGCGTTGCTCCACTGATTTTGAGCAGTGAAATAAAGGAAAAATATAATGATAATAACTCGACGTTATCTTTTTATTTGTTCCTGCTGCTGCAGGGTGGTGGGTGGGGAGGGGCTGCTCTGCTCTCAGAGCAGTGGGAGGAGTGGTGGGCATTCTGTAAGGGCGCATGAATGTTTGGACGGGCGTCTCGCATGCACGTTCCATGTTTTCCAGCCAGCCTGTATTACAGCCTGGGTGGAGAACATGCCCAGGCTCCCATTCCCTGGCTAAGCGCCAAACCACAGCGCTCAGACCAATCACAACGCTGCAAAGTAGCGTTGTGATTGGCTTAGGGGGACCCTGCGTGTTTCTTGATTTGTTCCCACTGCGGAGAAGAGACACCGCAATAAGGTATGCTTTTTTTTTTTTATTGTTTATTTTTTGCGACTTGCCCTCCTTCACCTATTATTGCCCTTCTCTCCCAACCATTCCATGTTGCTTCTCCTGTTCCTCCCACCCCACCTCTCGTGTTGTGATGCTTCTCCCATCCCTCCTGCTGTCTCTTGTTGCTTGCCCCTCCTGTCCACCTCCCACTGTCTGTTTTCTTGTTTTCCCCTCCCCCTGCTGTTTGATGTGTTCATAGACCCCATCACGCCCTCCTCCTGCTGTCCCTCATGGTGTTTGCCACCTTCAGTCTTCTCCTGCTGTATGTTGGCTTGCCTCCAATCCACCATAACAAAAAAGATTGTTATGACTCTGCATGCTGGCCAAGTCCTAGCGCTTTTTAAATTTTTTATTTTTATTTTACCTAGTCTGTGGAGCCCTGTTGCTTAGTTAGGTGCCCCTCCCATCCCGCCACAAAAATATTGATATAAACGAGGGCTATTTGGCTTTGTCAGTGCTTTATTTTAGCAGTGTTGTACAGAAGAACACCTGCTGTGCAGTATGGTTGAAAGAAAAGCTATGACGTGCCCAGCGTTTACCGCATCATAGCACCTTTTTGTCTTTTAGGTCTCACCTACGTAGCGCTTGCGCTGTCTCTTCAAGACATGCGGTATTCAGGTATTGGACTTGAAGCTCCACCCATTTTCCGCTCATTTTTTCAGTTGGCTCCTGTTACTGTCCATTCTAAATGGTTGCTTTTGATTTATGAATATGCTTAGTAGTCCCTCCTTAGTACTCATTTTCTGCTTTTGTAACCTCCCATGAGGACTGGCCCTTTTACTTGTGTTGTTACTCAGTATGTTTCATTTACAGTCTATGAGCACTATTTTGTTCAATGATTTTCTCCTATTGCGGGCACGACATGCTTTCCTGCAACGGTGTCCGCTTTTCCACTCTCTGCTGACTGTCTGCTCCTCATCGACTGTCTGCTCCTCACCGCCTGTCTGCTCCTCACCGTGTCCTGCCTCGGGCGCCATGCTGTAGGTTTCAGTACGGCGCCCGCTTTTATATTTTTATTAGTAATGGCTCCTCATCGCGTCCTGCCTCTGGCGCCATGCTGTAGTTGCTTTTTCTTTAAGCAACCATGCGCCTTTGTTTACTTTTGCACAGCGCGGCACTCCTGCACGCGCTATGCTGCTTCACTGCCACTGCTGTACTTAATACTTTTTCATTCCATGCTTTATGCCACTGCGCGGCCGAAATGTACGCTACAGTTGTCTTTGAAATATGCTCCCTCCTTGCTGCACGCCGGCTGCAGCGCTTTCATCACAGTGGATCAGAACCGCGATGTGCATGTGCAGTAACAGAAGCGGCTCTCCCGAGGCCTGGGAAGGGCATGTCACCACTGTGTGTGCAGAAGTTGCAGAGTCTGCTACAGTGACTAGTACGGCACGGTATTCAGCCGCTGTAAGAACTGTGTGAGCGACGGTGCAGACACAACGCCAGGGCAGCCCGCCCGAGAGGCTTCTCTTGCTGCAGCTGCCATGTTCAAGGAGGGGCAAGAAAGCAGTACCTGGGGCGCACTTCACTCAGTGTGCCTTCTCGAGCCAGTGTCCTGGTAAAAGCTTCTCCAGGAATTCTAATATCCGGAAAATAGCATTCAACCTCTTGCTGTTGGAATAGGATCCTCTGGCTGGGTGGGTTGCTTGGGGCTCAGTTAAGCACGGGTTTCGTGTTTGGAGTTGGTCTTTTTTTTTAATTTTTTTTTTTATTGTTGCCTGTTTTCCTGGTGGGATTTGGCCCGAGATAGTTGTGGGTCTGGATGGGAATTGCGAGGTGATTTAGTGAGAAATGTCTTGCTTGTGATAACTTTGGAATATGTGGTGATAATTAAGGGTGTTGTGTTTATGGAAAAAGGACACAGACGCACATCCCTGGAGTAACTGGTGGCACATCCCATTGGAGTCCCCACCCCTCCCCCCCCCTCCATCATCACACCTTTGGACTAGCCCGAGCCCCACATCCCTAAGCACCATAGCTCACTCTGAGGAGAGAGTGTCGCAGGCCAGTGCTCTCTGGTACCATTACACGACATCCTTGTGTTTCCACCCCAATAACACCCCTGCTGACCTGACACCACTGGGGATTTCATTAAACAAGCTCTGTGTTACACTCCGTACCGCAAGGGGGCGGAATGTGCCACTTTCCATTACGCACAACTGTGTTCTAAACATAACTTTGCATCTAGACAAACTCTCTAAGAAGTACATTAATGTACACAGGATGTGCTTTGGACAAGTGCAAGGAGTTTTGAGAATTATGAGATTAGAGCGGTCCCGGCCCCAATAAACAGGCAATTTGTCTGTTTGTAATTTAGCACCACGTATTTGTGGCACCTTTATCCCTCCTTATGGAAGTGCTGGCCGTTATTCCACTTGGTTAAGCACACCCCTTTAGAGCAGTGCGTCTCAACAGTCTGACATTGGGCAACAGCAAGTCACGGACCACACTGCACATGTATCCATTGCTGGGAGGTCAGCAAGCAACTGGGGATACAGTTGCATTGTATCAGGGCTGCTGAAATTCTACGACCGTTGCATTTTCCACATAATTATGGATTTCGTTGCATTTGTCACACAATCCATCATCTGCTTCATAATCGGCAGGCTTTAACAAAAAATTGTTTCCAGCTCAAACGGATCAAAAGTTACTAAAAACTCAGCAACATGTGTTGCTGCGCAGTGTAAGGTCCTTCGCAAAGGTCGACTGGTTATCTTTCTTTTGCGTTCTGCTGCATTTGGGTGTCACTACTGCTAATGAAGTGAAACCGTTGGCTAGATATTCACAACGTGTAAAAATGTCAAAATATTTAGGTAAATCTATCACAATGTGCCGTATTACACTGCATAATTTGCCTTTTCTTGCCACATAATTTAGAAAATGCTAATTTGATCCTCCCGTGCCATATAATTCTAGTGGCCCTAATTGTAGTATGATCGAAAGATATCTGTGCCCAACTGTGTACAGTTGTTGGGAGCTGCCTCAGCTTCTTGTCTCATACTGTACACACATGTTACTGCACGTGTTTGTATCAATTACTGCACAAGGCGATCTCTTAATGGGATTGTGTCTATTACAGCATGTATTTGTTTCAACTTGTGTGTGTGCACTCTTTAGCTGGTGATTTTCCAATTCACAAGCTTGCCTGTCTGTCTAAGGCTTTATGTGAATTAAAAAACGCACAGGGCCTCTAACATTGGTTCAAACATAATAGGATTTTCAATACCTCTTTACTAGGAGTTTTACAGTTAATTCCTAAGCACTTACGTAGATAATGTGTGCATTTCGTAGTATCTGGTCAGTAACAATGGACAAAAACGTGTGTGCTTTAAACACCTCTTCAACACTCTCTCCCCTCCCTCTGTGTGTTCTTCCCATATTATTCAATTACTGTGTACACAACTACCCTCTCTACCGCCTTGTTTCACACACACTTCGCTCTGCTTTTCCCCACCGCTGTGAACCCCCTTTCCCTCTGAATCTGCCTCTCGTTCCACTTCTCTACGCTTTCTCCACTTCATTTTTATGGCTCTCCCCTTCTGCTTTTTCCTTCCTCGCACACAGTACCACCCACACTCTGATTCCCCCTGCTGTCCATATCCCATTCAGATTTGCACTCCCTTTCTACCCCGTGTTTTTAGGTCTCGCCTACGCAGCGCGCATGCGCTGCTTAGGAGGGCCTTTAGCCGTCGCTCTGTTAAAAGCAAAACGCTAATCATGAACATTACCTGCGCCATCTTGTCTGGTGGAATTCTATGTGCACATAAGTTGCAGTCATTTTAATCTATCACAGCCATTTTGTACTCTGTTGGTCACCTTTGTTTCACCCTGCCCTTACTAGCATCCCTCTGACCCTCTGACCGACCTGGTATGTGTGCTGGGGGCCATAAACTCTATTGCCACATCAAACCTCAGCGCCACTTGCTGCCACAAACTCGTTTTTCCTCTCATCTCTGTTTTCAGGCAAACCTTTGGACACTCTACCCCTCACTGCACCTAGTTACACAAACAGGTTCCAAACACCAAAAAGACTCTTGCAACATGATTTATTGCACTGCAAACAGCAAGACTTGTTGTTACCAACAATGGGACCTGTTTTTATCAACAGAACGGACTCTTAGATCTGGCCGGTCTCACATGTTTTAGACCCTGAAGCAAGGTCCAGCTGCAAGATAAGATTGTCTGTTTGACCTGGGTGGGAAGAGAATTACTGTTGGGCTTGTGTGACAACCTGCCCGGGCGGGACCCCAAGCTTGTGTAACCATGTTGACAAAACAAATGCATTGTGTCAAACCTGTATAAAAGGAAGAGCCAAAGGAGTATCAGCAGAACACTTCCCTCAGACATCCCGGTGTCTGCAGTTGACGTGATCTCCTCATGAGAAATAAACCTTTTTCTTGTCTTCCAGTTTCCAGCGCTTTCCTCATTATTTTGATAGCGAACCCAAAGTGAATTAGAGGTGGAACCCTGTACCGGGCAGCATTGAGGGTCTTAGAAGACTCGCTGCCTTTCACAAATTGGCGCCCAAACGTAGGGGCCCATCAGCGACGCGTGGGTCCGGTAGAGAGGTCCTAACGACGGAGTGAACGACTAAACGATTGGGGTATACCTGCCTGAGAAGACCCTTGTCTGGCTGCCGATCGACTGAACTTCACCGGTTCCGAACGGACCTCTCTCGAGTGACCTGCGGTCCTGACTGGGACCTTAGAGGAACGCCGCATTGATTGTTGGAGTGAGAGGACAACCAGGCGCTGGAAGGGGAAGACGAAGAACTGTCCATACGGTCCGGGTAAGGTCGTAAAAAAACAACTTAAATTGATTGATTGAATAGTTTGATTGAAATACTAGTATTCCTTTTTTTTGATATTGAGTTATTTGCGACATTTCCCTGCTTGCAAACAACGAAGAATAGGAATATTCTCTCTCTTTGCAGGCAGCGAAGGACAGGTAGTGCAGACTTTTTGTCTAAATTGATTGATTGAGATATTCATTTTGACCGATAAATACGTCATGCCTGTTTTCTCTAGATTGTTTGATTGTAATTGTTTTGGACCCGACCGTTCGTTAGAGGTCAGTCAGCCGGCACCGCCGGAAGGCACCCCTAACAAGGACATGTACGTAAAGTATGGATTAGCCACCGTAGCTTATAGCAAACTATGGCATAAATACACTAGGAAGGACCAGGTAAATCAGTGGCTACTGACGGGATCTTTCGATCCCGCTAAAATAGAAACGTTAGAATTAGCTCTCCACAAAAAGAAAACTAGACCAGCCATGTTTGACAGTTTTGGTTTATGGCGAAAAGAGGCAGCTCAAAGAAAGAAAAGGGACGAAGCTAGACAAGATAAAGAAACGCGAAAATCAGCTTACCAAGCCTGTAAAAGATTAGAAGAAAAACTAAAAGAAAAGGAAATCGATAAAAAGGAACAGGAATCAAAAATATCAGGTCAATGCCCTGTTAGAACGCCCTCGACTCTTTACCCCAAGTTACCAGCAAAACAAAGGGTAGAAGTTGATGATTTATTGTTAGGTCCCCCAATCATATACATGCCACCCCCTTACGCCCCTACTCATCCCGTAGCACAACGCCAGGACAACCAAAGTATAGCCGGAGATGGCACGATCGCCTCAGTCTCCACAGCCTCTGCTCCCACTGAGTCACCCACCCCAAATGCCTCATCAAAGGATACAGTAGTAGAGGTAGGATCAAAAGAAAAAGGAGCGCCCAGGGTCCCGCGATTAAGTAAAAATGAGCGAGCAGGCATTGATAAAATAGTTAAATCCCTCATAGATAGGAAGGAGACAGAAGAGTATGTAACTGACATATGCAACTCCTATGTTGAAAACCGCAAACGATACTTTATTGTACGTCTCTGTTACCACACTCTTACTGCATATGAAGAGAAGTACCAAGATGTAGGGCCCGAGCGGCTAGTGGCTCTCTATAGGAAGGTAGACACCGGAGATGAAGGCGACAACGATGTTACAGAACTCTTTTCATCCACACTGGAGGTATTCCGTCACCTCGTGGAACAAGGACGGATAGATAAGGACAGGACATCTAAGATAGCAGGACCCCGGTGGAAAAACCAGATAGCATGATGCTGATAAAAGAAGCTGCCCCTTATTGGGTACCTCCTAGAGGACAAGGGACTCATGACGATATGAACCATCAAGACGCTAGAGGAAGGGTGGTCTACAATTGGGTGTATCAACCATGGGACAGACAGGACATTTTGACGTTCCGTAAATCTTTACCGGATTTACGAAAGAACCCCACCGCCTTTTACACCGAGCTAGGTACCGCTCTGGGATCAACAATAATGACACTTGCCGACAGACTTGTTCTTCAGGTTATGTTTGCCAGCAGATGTGTGGAAACAGATTAGGAAAATAGACCATACCGAACTGCTTGGTCATACCTGGGAACAACTCAACACATTAGATAAACAGCGGAACCCTGGTCAAAAACCGGTTAAAGCAATATTGGACCTCCGTGACAAAATAGTGCAGAAAGTGAAAACGCTGATCCCAGAGAAAAAGATAGACTGGTCCATAGTAACCGCATGCCGCCAGAAACCACAAGAGGTTGTCTCAGAGTATTTCTCCAGATTTGAAACGGTGTTCTCCGATTACAGTGGACAAGACATGTCCACCGCAACCGGACACCACTTATTTGTGCAGAACTATGTCAAAGGACTACTGCCAGATGTATCCCAGAAATTACAAGCCAGCGAAAGTAGTTGGGCAGCATCTAAACCGGCGGCCATTCTCCAAATGGCCCAGTACTATGAGCATCAGAAAAACGAAAATGACAGGGCTACAGAAAGGAAAAAGAAGAACTTGAAGGAAAGGGTAATGGTAGCACAACTCCAGGGGGCGAATACAGGAAGGGTGCAATATAGGGGAGGATACCAGCAGAATACCCCTAGAGTACAGCCACCTAGAAACAATTCATCGACATCATATGTAGGACGCCAAGACCTAGGACAGGATCAATGTGCATTTTGCAAAGAATATGGGCACTGGAAACCCCAATGCCCAGCTTTGTTAGGAGCTGGTAGGGGCAGAAGGGCGAGGGAAATAGCAAGTGGACAGAGAGGAAGAGGACGTGGGAGAGGGTACGCGAGTGAAGCAAGCGAGGAAAGGCCAGGAAGAGTGAACACATTTGACCATCCCAAACAGAATCAGTACCAACAGACAGATTATGACAATACGTACGACTTTGCATAGGACAGCCAGGGGCAAGGGAGGGATCCAGTCGAGCTCTATGTAGTTCAGCAAGGCCCTTATGTTACCGCTGAGGTCCTGGGCACAAAGTCGCCATTTCTGGTAGACACGGGAGCAACACGTAGTGCACTATCCAAACGACTGATTCCAAGGGCACCCTTGTCAGGCTCACATGTGACCTCAATAGGATTTGACGGTACGCCCTCCACCAACCCTTTGTCCCGACCGATCCCTTTTAACCTTGACAACAATAGCGTCGAAACGACATTCCTCCTCTCTTCCAACACCCCAGACGCCATTATGGGTCTCGACCTTTTGAAACACTTCCATGCGACTATCAGATGCTCACCAGACAGAGTGCGTGTCGTCCTGTATGACAACCCCCAGCGCCATAGAGAGAACCCTTCTCAGCACATGGTTCCCATCTCCGAGACTGACGCATCCCTACTGGACACTTTGCCATCACACTTATGGGCTAGGGCTGATTCAGACGTAGGACGAATGATGATTGACCCAGTACATGTAACAATACGACAAGACGCAACCCTACCGAAAGTACCGCAGAACAAAATATCGCCAGAGGGTGAGAAGGCACTGACAGAGATCATACACTCTTTGGTAGAGGCAGGGGTGGTAGAGGAAGTAGTGAGCAACGTTTGTAACAGTCCCATACTACCGATTGTAAAGAGACAGGGAGAGGGAGACGGAAAAGCCTACCGCTTCATCATTGACCTCATGGGAGATAAACAAAATCGTAGTGCCACAATACCCAGTAGTTTCCGACATCACAACAATTTTGACTTTAATCCCCTCCACTGCCACCACCTTCACTGTAATTGACCTCAAAAACGCATTCTTTTCCATACCTATACACAAGGACAGCCGCTATCTATTTGGATTCACCCTAAACTCCCGTTCGTACAGATTTTGCAGAGTACCTCAGGGGTACACTGAGAGCCCAAGCATCTATAGCCAGGCGCTTAAAAGACAGTTGGACGCCATACAATTGCCAGATGGAGTGGCACTAATACAATATGTAGACGACATCCTTCTAGCAGCGGACACCATACCAATAGCCGTCACCGCCACCATCAAACTACTCCATTTTCTTGCTGAGATTGGTCACAAGGTCTCCCGAAAGAAATTGCAGTTCTGTAAATCACAAGTGACCTATTTGGGTCACCTTTTATCCAAAGAAGGGAGGAAACTCACGCCTGACAGGATCCAGACAATTCTAGACACCCCTGTCCCCAAAGATCAGAAACAAGTCCGCTCTTTGATAGGTCTCACCTCATTTTGCCGACAGTGGTTACCGAACTTTAGCCTCATTGTCAAACCCCTTCTCTCCCTCCTAGCTAAAGACATCCCCTCACCTCTCCCCTGGACCCCCGAATGCCAGTCAGCCTTTAAAGAACTACACAATGCCCTTTGTTCAGCGCCTGTCCTAGGAACCCCGGATTACTCCAAACCATTCTTCCTCTACACGCACGAGAGGGGAGGATGTGCATTGTCTGTCCTAAAACAATCAATTGGTCACAAACAACGCCCTTGTGCATATTTCTCTGCCACCCTCGATCCAGTAGCCAGAGCGCTGCCAGCGTGCCTGCGCGCTGTGGCAGCTGCAGCAGTATCGATATGCCAGAGCGAAGGAATAGTACTCTCCAATTCAGTCACTGTTTTAGTACCCCATGCAGTCGACACACTACTAAACCAGACCAAAACCCAACACTTGACTAGCGCCCGACTGAAAGGATATGAGTTGACCCTGCTAGCACCGCACATTACCCTAAAGCGATGCACCACCCTCAATCCAGCCACACTGTTACCCCCTACCCGAAAATGATCCTAGCGTGACTCCACTACACGACTGTGTGACACTAACCGATGAACAAACAAAGAGTAGAATAGATCTCAGAGACACCGCCTTTCTAGAACCAGATGGAGAACTATGGGTGGATGGTTCGTGCATCAAACTCCCCGACGGCACCACCTCAGCTGCATACGCTGTCACCACAGCCCGAACCGTTCTGGAAACAGCCCGTATTCCCCAACGTTCAGCCCAGGCTGCAGAACTCATTGCCCTCACACGAGCATGTATCTTAGCGACTGACACGACAGTTAACATATACACCGACAGCCAATATGCCTTCGGGTGGTTCACCATTTTGGGATCTTATGGAAAGAAAGAGGGTTTCTGACTTCACACGGTACACCCATCCTGCATGGAGATTTAGTCTCCGCCTTGACGCAAGCAGTCCTCCTCCCCAAGAAGTTAGCAGTGATAAAATGCCAAGCACATAGGAAAGTGACTGATCTCATTGGACAGGGAAATGCACTAGCAGACGTTACTGCCCGAGCCACGGCAGGAGACAGAACTACGACACGAATGTTTGTGACCAGGTCACAAGCTGAACGATGGACTGACGCTTAGGACCACTGTAAGGGACATACAGACTACAGGCACACAAGACGAATTGACCGAGTGGGAAAAGGTGGGACTAAAAGACGAGGAAGATTGCTGGAGAACTAAAGACGGAAATAAATGGCTGTTACCCAATGCCTACCTCATCCCCATATTGACCATGGCACATTTACCAGCACACATAGGCTCCACCCCCATGATTGAACTAATCACCAGAGTATGGCATAACGTCAAGATAGCAGAATCTGCAAAACGCCTAGTACAACAATGTATAGTCTGCCTACAACACAACCCACGGAAGGGGACAGTAGTACCACGGGGAGGGTTTGGAGTCCCTGACCACCCCTTTGAAATCCTTCAAATGGATTACATTCAACTAGAGAGATGCCTTGGTCTAAAATATGTCCTGGTGGTTGTGTGCGCTTTAGCAAATGGGTGGAGGCATATCCCACCCGCGACAATACCGCCTTAGCCACTGCAAAAGTATTGCTGAAAGAATTCTTCCCCGATACGGCCTTTGCAGAATTTTATGGAGCGACAACGGCCCCCACTTCGTAGCCGAGGTGATACAGAACATACTGAGAGGGTTGGGGGTAAAACAAAAGTTCCATGCCGTCTTCCACCCCCAATCAGCGGGCCTGGTAGAGAGACACAATGCAACGTTGAAACTAAAACTAGCCAAAATAGTTGCCACGACCGGGTTGAAATGGCCCGACGCCCTCCCATTGGCATTGTTATCGATGCGCTCCACCCCAACCAAACACCGACTGACCCCGTATGAGGTGGTCTTCGGCAGGCCTATGAGCATTTGGGCGGCACCAAGACCCACCTCCATTAACGATGTCCCGAACATATTAATGTCGGATTACTTGCATAAATTGACAAACGAGCTAACAATTATCCACCAACAGGTGCAGCAAGCCTTGCCTGACGTATCCAGGGGCCCGGGACATGAAATAAAGCCAGGCGACCATGTATTGATTCGCAACTTCCAAAGAACGAAGAATCTGGAGCCTAGGTGGACGTGCCCCTGGCAAGTCCTGATCACCACCCGAACTGCCCTCCGAGTGGAAGGAAAACGAAACTGGCTGCACGCTCAAACGAGTCCCTCCAACCCTGGCAACCTGTGGAGGTGCAAGAGGAAGTACTCGCGAGAGACCGACCAGCTCTGAGTTGCTACCCACAAGAAGACACCCTCGAACTATCAGAATTTCCCGACCCCACGGTGCCATCCAGGAAAGGGTACAACCTAAGATCGACGAAAGGAGGGAGCTCCAACGACCAGGCCACTAACCAAGTCAAGGTCTCAGATCGGTAGCACAGTCAAACAACGCTACCAGGAAAGCGCCAGACAAAAGTCTGTGGTCCTAACAGTTGTTGAGCTCCTCGAAGATGATGGAAGAAACTGAACACCTGCAAAACCACTGCAAAGACACCAAGACTGCTAACCTGCACAGCATAAAGACAATTGCACTTGTAGCCACATTTCTCACCTGTCTCCTGCTAATGGTCGCACTCTGGATCATTGAAGAGAATGCACCTGCATACAGAACATTGTCACCCACCATGCAACCAACCACCAAGAAAACACTACCTGGTATCACTACCGCCACATCTCCGAGAACGACGCAAAGAATTCTGGAATAATTCTTTCGTGCAGATGTTGCACCAGCACAATCTTGCCACTAATGCTACCAACTGTTGGGTCTGTGGGCTGTTACCACATGCCACTGAACATTCCATCCCTTTCATCCCTTCGCCCTTTTCTATTCACGGATCTTGCCTTGCCTGGATGATGCTCCTACAAGAAAGTTACAAAGACAATGCCACTTCCGACGGAACAATCGCCCAGTTCTACAACGAGTTCTGGCGAAACAAAACAGGAAGGACAGCCGCCCCCTTCTGCCCTCACACCTTCAATGCGACATTCCAGATTAATGTCCCCTCCAAAGAACGAGTGGAAATGCAAGTGTTCAATAATCCTAACAGAGCCACATTTTCCTACCTGAAGAAAAGAACTGCTGCAATACTGACTGTGGCCCTATCTGTGGTGAACGTCTCTGGCCTTGTATGCATTAAAGGCCGTGGGACTAAGAATGTGGGTCACAGCACCTGTAGCATTGTAAGGACTTTGAACACTGCCAACCCCCAGCGCTTGTTGCATCACCCAATATGTACTTTGTTTGTGGAACCAAAGCCTACACCTGGCTCCCAAGAAACTGGGGGCGCGTGCTACATCGCCTTTGTTTTGCCACCAACCTACACAGCCCCGGCAGAGCATCATCGAGAAAAGCGTTCTAAAGACATTGATCAAGCAGACTCTGCCTCATCACAGTTCCTCGACGCAGCAAAAGGGCTCGTCCCGCTATGGGGTCCGATGGCAAACAGCCGAGCCATCAGACATCTGTCCCAAGCGGTAGAGACCGCCCTGAACGTCACTGCTGGCATCCTCACCAACAACACTGCTGAGCTCCAAGCGATCCGTCTGGTTACCCTGCAAAATCGCATGGTCCTGGACGTGGTACTAGCGGACCGTGGAGGAGCATGCCGCATCATCGGTGCCAGCTGCTATGTATACATTCCTGATAATTCACCTTCTGTCTATGAAGCAATCGAACATCTCCATAGACTATCTTCAGAAATTCATCAAGGATCAGAGACTTGGACAATTGGAAGTTGGCTTTGGGGCATCTTGAAGGAGTGGGGTTGGAAAATATCAATGATTCTCTTGGTCCCAGTATTGACAATATGTGGTTGTTGTTTGGGTATACACTGTATACCACCTTTGTGTTCTCTTTGCATAACTACCTTGCACCCTAAGACTATGGACACTCAGCTAACAAAAATGAGAGTAATGTATGATCAAGAGATACGGGACATTATGGAGATCGAAATAGACTGACAAGCTGGCTAGTTATGTTCAAAGGGGCCACTGTTAAAAGCAAAACGCTAATCATGAACATTAACTGTGCCATCTTGTCTGGTGGAATTCTATGTGCACATAAGTTGCAGTCATTTTAATCTATCACAGCCATTTTGTACTCTGTTGGTCACCTTTGTTTCACCCTGCCCTTACTAGCATCCCTCTGACCCTCTGACCGACCTGGTATGTGTGCTGGGGGCCATAAACTCTATTGCCACAACAAACCTCAGCGCCACTTGCTGCCACAAACTCGTTTTTCCTCTCATCTCTGTTTTCAGGCAAACCTTTGGACACTCTACCCCTCACTGCACCTAGTTACACAAACCGGTTCCAAACACCAAAAAGACTCTTGCAACATGATTTATTGCACTGCAAACAGCAAGACTTGTTGTTACCAACAATGGGACCTGTTTTTATCAACAGAACGGACTCTCAGATCTGGACGGTCTCACATGTTTTAGACCCTGAAGCAAGGTCCAGCTGCGAGATAAGATTGTCTGTTTGACCTGGGTGGGAAGAGAATTACTGTTGGGCTTGTGTGACAACCTGCCCGGGGCGGGACCCCAAGCTTGTGTAACCATGTTGACAAAACAAATGCATTGTGTCAAACCTGTATAAAAGGAAGAGCCAAAGGAGTATCAGCAGAACACTTCCCTCAGACATCCCGGTGTCTGCAGTTGACGTGATCTCCTCATGAGAAATAAACCTTTTTCTTGTCTTCCAGTTTCCAGCGCTTGCCTCATTATTTTGATAGCGAACCCAAAGTGAATTAGAGGTGGAACCCTGCACCGGGCAGCATTGAGGGTCTTAGAAGACTCGCTGCCTTTCACTGCTCTTCACTTTTTGAAGCACTGCACTCGTGCTTGTGGCGGCATCTACCTTGCGTGAGCAAGCAGCAGCGCGCCACAAGCACGAGTGCAGTGCTTGAAAAAGTGAAGACTGCTCTAACAAGCGCGCGCGCACCACTCGCGGGTGCACCCCTCTGCCTCTCTCTCCCTCTCTGACGTCCCTACTGCTGCAGCCTGCAAGCCTTTTTTTTAACTTTCAGCGCGAGGCCCGCGCGCGCTTGTTTAAAGCATCATAAAAGTTGTACTTTCAACACCTTTTTGCTTCGTGCTACTCTCAGTGCGTTTACAGTTTTATAGAGATTTGTCGGTCCACTTACTCTCCTGTGCACTATTTAGTTGTAAAACTTTTCATGTGATGCACTTCATATACTTCTATGTGCAGGTTTCATTTCTAACCATTAACATCCTAACTAAAAAACTTAAACCACACTTTTCCTAAGCATTCCAAGAGTGCATATGTGTTGGCCATTCAGCGTTTATCCCCTTCTCTCAGCACATTTCTTTTCATAACATAATTTTCCACAACGTTGTCATTCAAGCCTTTCTTACGTATGCTATCACTTTTATACAGCTTCTCCATTTGAGCTGCCTTCCTGGTGCGCCTTTCACTCTGATTGTGCTCTCGTTCATTCTCTCTACCCCTCCATGTGGCTCTGTGTTGCCCCCTCCCCCCTGCGCCCCGTGTTGCTTCCTATCACGTACACCCCTATTGCTTCCACCTGCCCTTCTTGATGCTTCCCGCTCACTTCTGCTGTTTCCACACCCTCCTTGATTACGTCCTCTGTATTGCTTTTCCAACCATATTCGCCCCTCATGGCGTTCTTTTCCCCATCCGCTCATGTTACACTTTTTTTTTTTGTTTTTTTAACTGCACCAACTCTAATCTGCAAACAAAAAGAAAAAGTTTGTGTCATTTTGTAGGCGCGTGTGTGCTCGGTGCGCACTCCTACAAAATGACACAGCTGGCTGCATAGGCTTTTTCCCTCCTCTTTATTTTCCATAGTGCACGGTATCGGAGAGTCTGAAAGCATTGGCAAAGCCAATAGGTCCCAAAAGCGAGACCTATTGGCTATGCCACTGTTTGGTGTTGACAGCCTGTACATATGTATCTGAAATCTGGCAACTTGATAAATGGTGGCATCCCTCTTAATTATGAGCTTGATGGCAGCGCCACTCAACAGGGTGTGACCATGGACGATTACTTATAAAACGTGTGTCTTCTGTGATGGTAATTTAAGAACGACCTTGTCTTTTCTGTGTTTCTTCTTCCTGGATAGGGAGAAGAAATAATTGCACAGAAAACAGACAAATTCGTTAGGATTGGTGATAAACTGGAACCAATATGCAAGAGTACGTTAGGGAAGTCATGTTGACAACATTTAGATGTCTGCTAGGCTTTTGTGATAAAACCATCACAAAGCATACATGCATAGTTAAATGTACATCCTTTATGGGCCTTGGGTGAACTTTCAACAACCATAGGTCTATTCCAGTGTCATTAACATTTGCTTCTGCTCTCCACTGCATCCAGCATGGAGCGCAAGGAAGCCCACTTAAGCCATGTGCTCTCTTGCTGAGTCAGTGTTTTCCTAAACGGTGTTCCCTTCACTGCCAGGGCTGCTGGTTGAGTCCTTTTATTTTACATTTTCTTATAGGTTTCCTTTAATTTGCTTCTTTCTCTTTATATTTATTTATTTATTTTTGCCTCATTCGTCAGCATCTACTGCTGGGTGCACATCCCACCCCTTAAATGTCTTTATTGACATTTGGGTATAAACAACGGTACAACAATATCCCCAGTGCTTGGGGTAGGGACAGCAGGGGGAGAGAGGGGGAGGGGTTGAAGAGAGACTCGGGAGGAGCACGGCACAAAGCAGTAAAGTTCACAACAGTGGTGTGCTCAGTTCTCGTCCACCCATGGCCTCGGGTATCACAACTGGGACAATGTTCTCCCCATGGTAAGAGCGCCCTTCTAGTCGGACCACTGATATCTGGGCGGGGAGTGCCATGATTCTAAATGGTTGCATCGTAGGTGCCAGGGCGCGGGGACTCCGGACTCACCAGAGCACATAGTACATTCGTACTACTGGGTGCACATTTACCAGCAGCCCTCTGTAATTCCAGCCAGCTGCTAGGCCGCTCATTTCACTTTCTGGGTGTTCGGCAGCTCCATCAAAATCCAGCAGCATTTTAGGCCTTGTGTCCTCCACTGCTACCTACATTGTGCGTGCAATACTATTGTGAACTGCCTCACTTTTCGAGTATACATTGCAGCGTTAAACACGCGCCGAGGCGGGGACATTCAAGGTTAGCTCCCAGTGCCTATAAGGCGGGGCGTCGGGGATCTGCTTTTTCCCATCATTGTAGAGACTCTGTTTCATTAAATCATTGTTTATTGCTGACATATGAGGGAGCTTTCCCCTATAATTTTCACTGCGAGCCATCATAGTGGTAGAGAAGCACATTGTATACTCATGGCACTACATTGCAGTGCTTCTTGATCAACCCTGCAGCATGACACCCGTCTTCTCAGCTAGACTGCTAACCAGGGGGACATAATGGCAGTGAAGAGATCTGATAGCCTGATGTGCCCCTGTATGCTGCACCACAATATTTCCCCCTTTGGCTGCAGTAAGTGTTTATGATGTTGGTGGTGTGTTTTTATAGTCCTGTTGAGGTAAATATGGTTGGGTACTTGTGTATTCAGTGCCCATTATACCATTGGATTATACCATTGGATTGGAGGCAACATTTGTATCTTCTACTAAACATTTTGGAATGAAAAAGTAATCTATAATCCACTGTTCATGGTGGCTATGTTTAATTAATCCCTCTGTTATATTTGTGCGTAGTTGCCATGTCTTAAAGAACTTGTAAGCAGCTGAAAGGCAGAAGGTTGATTCTTCATTGGGAAAAAATAAAAGGCAAGAGCACTCGTAAAAGGTCCAATATTCGTGAGGCTGCTCTTAGAACTCAAGATCATGGCAAGACTCGAGAGTGGCAGCTTAGGAGTGACATAGGACGATATTTTCTATTTGAAGGCTAATTGATGCATTGGCTAAAGTTTGGCCTAAGCAGCCAGAAACAGTAAGTTAATTCTAACGTCCTCAAAATTCTCTTATGTGGTTAACCTAGTGCACTTTTGCATATACTTGGGTGGTAAAGGTGCATTTTAGGTTGGCTAGTAGTCGGGTTCAATGTTTTTTGGCCACTACCAGTGCATCTATTTCATCTGTGAATAAAAATAATCCAAGAGGCGAGAGAGAGGAAATCTATCATTTAGAGTACATTCTCAAAAAGAAGCCTTGCTCTAGGTCCAGGAGAACGGTGGTGACATTATATATGATCAAAAAACTGCAAAGGATTCAGTTTTGTGTTGATATTGAGTGCTACTGTATCATTCAATAGGCAGACTCTACCTGCAGGGTCAAAATCCCTTCCTCTTACTGACCTTTATTGATCAAGGCCCTGAATAATGCCTTTTGACCCCCCTGAATGGACACACTCTGGTACCTCTCTCTACCTCTCTCTCTACCTCTCTCTCTCTCTCTCTACCTCTCTCTCTCTCTACCTCTCTCTCTCTCTCTACCTCTCTCTCTCTCTACCTCTCTCTCTCTACCTCTCTCTCTCTACCTCTCTCTCTCTACCCCTCTCTCTCTCTCTACCTCTCTACCCCTCTCTCTCTCTCTACCTCTCTCTCTCTCCACCTCTCTCTCTCCACCTCTCTCTCTCCACCTCTCTCTCTCCACCTCTCTCTCTCCACCTCTCTCTCTCCACCTCTCTCTCTCCACCTCTCTCTCCACCTCTCAACCAGTTGAATTCCTGGAAGCCCAAACCATCAGTATTTCAAATCTGCGCGTGAAACGTGGGTAGGATGAGCCGTGCAGCTCAGAAAGGGATGTTCTTTTTACATAATTTGTATTTAATAGAATTGGGAAGCGGGAGAACAGTCTCACAGTTGAGATAGGGATTCACATACACTGGCGACCGCTTTTGAATTGGCTTTAAAACCATTCAAAGATGGCTGCAGCGTCTACGTGGGATGCGGTGGACTAAGTGGCAGCCGGAGCCTGATAGCACTGCTTGTCCTTTAAAAAAAAACAAGCATTGAGCATAGCCAATAGGTCTCCTTTGGGACCTTATAAGTGTTTAGTTATCCAGTACAATATCCTTGGTGCAACAACATCAAGTGTTGCATGGCTAAACACTTATAAGGTCCCAAAGGCGAGACCTATTGGCTATGCCAATGCTTGCTTGTTCTTCATCTGTCTTCTTTGTCACTTTCCTCACTTTCCCACATTCTCTCACTTTTTTCCTCTTTCTCCTTCTCTACATGTCCTCTTCCGTTGTCTATTATCCCTTTCATCTCTGCTACTCTTTCTTACTCTGGTTCCCTTTGTTTTCTCTCTCCACTGTGCAACTCATTTTTCTCTCCCCAGCTCTCATTTCCCGTTTGTTCTCTCCCTCATCTTCCTTTGCTATTTATTTTCCGTTTCTAACTTCCCTACTGTCCCTTCTCTGCTTCGCTTTTACTCTCTATCTTATCTCTTTCTCTCAATCCCTCTCCTCTTTCATTTCCTTACCTATGCGGAAACAGTTTCTACCTCGTTTTACCCTTTTCTCCACTACTCTCTGCCTATAGCTACATCTATCTTCTTTTAATGACTAGCTAAGGAGAGCTTCAACCCTGGCAGGCCACAATGAATGATCGGGTCTGAAAGGTAGTTATCATCATCGCTTATTCTGTTGCTTGGGCACACCCACTGACTGCAACCCAAAGGTTTTTTGGAGTGAACCGTGTTCTCCTAAGAAGTCCTATCTGTGGTATGCTGAGTGTGTTTGTTACGTGAATAATAGCCAAGAACTAGGCACCTAGTTCTAAACAGTGGCTGTTGTGTACTCCTTTTTTATTTTTCTTCTCTATCTTCCTTTTTATCTGTTCTATACAGCTCTCACCCCTATCTATTTACCACATTACTTCATTCCACAACACAAATTTCCACCCCACATAATTCCTCAACTAACAATTCCAATACAGCCCACATAATTCCACTCCAAACCAAAACACATGGGTAAAACATATTGTCATTTACAACGCCAATAGCTCTAACTCTCACAAATGCGAGACCTATTACATTGCAAATGCTTGTTACTTTCAGCCATTCTGCACGGCTGACGCGCTGCTGTACAACACGGCTAAAAAGATGACAGTGAGTAGATCGTACATGGGCGAGACCTATTGGCTTTGCCAATGTTTGTTTAAAAATATCGGCACGCATCAAACATGATTTGCTAAACGATGCCTCGGAGAAAAGGTATTTAAAGTTGCATAATTGTTTAGCAAATATTTTTCTGTACATGAAAGCAATCCCGTTCCTATGGTTTTGTGCTAATGCATGTATTTGGAGATAAGCAAGGGGCCTTCTGAGAGCAATACAAATATCCTCAAATTGTTACATTTTGCATATGTGAACTTTTTTTTTACACCGGAACCACTACAAGCTAAGCTCATTGCATTGCTTTACAACACTTGCCGTAATAGTAAAGGCTTTGCATTAATTAATTTTGCGTTTCTTTTTGAGCCACTTATACATATGGATACGAATCTTGCCTAGTGGAAGACAATCTATTGCAGATCCATAAGTTGTAAACTACCAGCCATATGGATTTGTTGTGGGCGGCTGGGCCTACTAGTCCAGAAGACAAAATAAACATCAACTTTTGTTATTTTAACCTCAAACAATATGTCCTGGGCATCGGGTGATAGGAATCAACATTATATGATGTTCATGTAGGAAAGTGCCCTTTTTGGATGGTCGCTCCCTCACTTTTTGCTCTGGATGCTGTGGTAATTGATCTGAAAGTGTACTGTCACGTGCTAACAAGGCCTCAGTGCAAGTGCTCTTTCCCTCAAAGGTAATGTGAATTGGTACACCCAGTTGGCAAGATGCTTTAACCCCTCTTATAAGTCCTCAGTATGTGGTACCAGTGGTACCCTGGGCAAGGGTGTTCAAGGGGTCACCAGGCAGGCCTCCATGAAGACAAGGCGCAAAGTACTGCACCTGTGGTAGCTCCCCTGCACTACGACTCGTCCTGGACTAGAGAACGGTTCCAAAAGGAAGATGAACCCCCCACTGCAACTGAAAGGCATCACCAGAACTCCCTAGTGCTAGAGGTACTAGTCCCCTGCATTCGACAGGTACAAACTGCACTGCCAAGGCCAAGAAGCAGTGGCATAGCAAACCCCCCACTTTAGCAGCTAAAGTGTTGTGTCACTGGCCCCCATGGGCTGGTGAACTGACTCCCTCTAAAATATTCATTATTTATGGGCCTCGTGTCTGCATGTTTGCCGGAAAACGGTCATAAATAGCACCCTTATGCAATGTTATGTCAGAGGGCTGTGTATTTCGGCTGACAGACAGTGAAGAAAGCAAAAAAAGAAATTATGAAAATAGGGAACCACAGATAGAGAGGAAAGTGTAAGTGATGGAGATAAAAACAAAATTTAAAGGTAAAGAAGGGGAGAAGAAAGATGAGTAGATGCAAATAGGAAATAAAGGGAAGGGTGACCGAAAGGAAGAAAACGTGAAAGCGGAGAACGAAGCAAATGTGAAAGGTAGGATGAATAGGTGAATAAATTGATGGCAGGGTGAAAGGAAGTACAAAATGCAAGGGTAAAATGATAAATGTAAGGGTCAAAACACGAATATAGGAAAGGTGAAAGCATGGACTGAAGAGTGAAAGAATCGATAAGTGGTAGTCTGAAAGGAAGAATGAACAGATATGTGGAATGATGAGAAAGGAAGAGACAAAGGATTGATGGGTAGAAAGTTGCAGCGATATAGTGATGGGTGCAAGAATGAATGTATATATGAAACAGTGAAATGATAGAGGGATTAAAGAAAGTTTAGTTGGATGTATGAGTGGATGGAAAGATAAAAGGAAGAGCAGGTTGATGAATGAATAGATGGAAAGGTGAGAGGATGGATAGATGTTTGAAAGGAGAAAGAAAGTGTGAATGAAACTCTTCTAAGGAGGGTCAGGTTTGCTGGCTTCGCAGGCTCAGTGTGACCGAAGGTATGTCTCAAAGTGGGGACTATCCACCATGCTCCATCGAGGACCAACCTGAAAGTGACTGGTAAGTTGCCTTCTGGAAAGCATAGTCCTGAACGTCCACCTCTGTGGCACAGTTGTCGAGTGTTTGCATCCCCTTTCAGCCTGCGGTGGCACGCCTGGTAAAGTCACCCCCTGCAGCTCTCGTTCAGCAGCATGGATAACCAAGTACACCTCTGCACCCGAGAAGCCAGAGCTAGGTAGAGCTGTTCTGCCTGGTGAGTCCTGGTCCAGGGGACCCCTCCAAGATTTTCCTCCAAGGGGCTCCTCTGAGCTCAACATGCAAGTGACCGAGTGTCACAAGTACTGCTTTTTCAGCAACCGTGGCTCCCGCTTTTCAGCACCAAGGACAGCCAAGTCACCTCTGCACCCGGACTCCCTAGGCAAGGTAACGATGTTCTGACAGTCGTAGCTTGGTCTGAGAACCCGCAAGACCTTGACTACAAGTGGGTTCCGTTGAACGTACCCCTCAAGTGACTGAATGTCACTTAGTGTTTTCTCCATTGACCGCAATGGTAAAGTTTGACAGCCCTGCGAAGTATTGATTTAATTTGCGGTGTAAAATCTATGACTCTGGTTATACGAACTGTATTGACTTAGTTTGGTGTCTAAATTTACATAGAAATAAACTCTATTTTTATAAATTAGTGTCGGATTTGTTTAGTGTCGTGTCAGTTACGTATATCGTCCATGTTGGTACTGTTAAATGCTTGACACGTTTCTCGAAGTAAACCTGACTGCTCTTTGCCACTCTACCAGGGCTGAGCTAGGGATTACTAAAGTGAACCGAAGTCCATCTTAGGGTATTGTGTTAATATTACATGGTAAGGCCCTCCAGCCATCCCACATAATATTTCCACCTTGTTACAATTCATTACTGAAACAGAATTCAAAAGTCGCCTTTTTATGCAAGTGATTGAATGTCACTGTTACACTATGTGCTCTTCAAAGGCACGGTGTTGCCACAGTTTCAGTAGTGCCATCTTATTGAGTCCTGATTAGCCCATTTTTTTATCCGTTCGCCTACAAATTCAAATTATTTCTGTTTGTTTTTCAGAGTCTGTCACTACTGAGTTGTCATATAGGCCTTGCTTCCATGTTTTTACCTTTCTGCATTACAGAACTGCTGTCTTGGGTTCATCATGATTTATTTTAGTGTTTGTTGGACTGACTTGGTACTCCTCCAAGCTCAGAACTTTCTGGTAGCCTCACCCTGCTGTGTTGTGGTCCTAAACGGCCTTTCTGGGGGTCAAATGATGTGTTTGCTCTGTCACTGCACCTCCTCATTTGCATTCTCTTGATACGCTGAAAAACTGTTTCTCTTTCTGACTTTAGTTTCTTTCTGTATCTCTATTTTTTTTTTTTTTTTTTTTTACATTCTTTTTATTGAAAACCAAAAACACAGACTTCGCATACCTATGTGATAATAACATAATAAAGTTACGGCACTTGCACAGTAATCCTCAGTTGTTTTCAAACAGTTCCTCTGCAATGTCCAGGCACACCGATTCAGCGCTTTTACGGCCAAGCAGATCGGAGCACACATCACGCCCTACACCTCAGCCCAAGATCCCTCCCACAAACTCCAGTCAGCCCTGTCACCTGTATGCCTTCCATGCCCCCCATATTTTCTCCCATTTCTTGGGGCAGCCTCTCGCTGTATACACCACATCTTCACCCCTCTGGCACCAATCCAAGCCTGTCTCCCAGTCAGTGTCTATGGATGTGGCAGTGCCCCCCTCCCCCCCCATGCTCTTGCTATGTTTCGCTTAGTCACTCTGGCCACCTGTCTCAGCCATATTTCTTATACTTGGGCCAATCCTGCTCCTCTTTTAGCCCCAGGAGTAACCATTTGACTTCGAGGGGGAGCTCCATCTCCACCACCCTTGCCGTTATTGCTGTCACCTGAGCCCAATAGCCCCGCACCAGCTGGCAGTCCCAGAGGATATGAATCAAGCATTGGAAATGCAATAGTTCTCGCATTTGCTTATGTTACAGCTATTGGCATCGTAAATGGCGTTGTAAATGACAATGTCTTTTATCCATGTGTTATGGAGTGTATGTGGTGTGTAGTGATTGACTCTTTGTCTACAAAGTAGTGATTTCAGGGCGGTGAAACGAGGAAGAATGAATGAGATTTAGGAGAGATCACAAGCACAGCCTTGTGCACAAGGCTTCGCATTATTCAGGCCTCTTGTGCCTCGACCCTGCTCTTACACATGGAACCAATCTCACAGAAAAATGGGGCATTTCCTAACTATAAAAACCAAGCGGTGAAGTGGCAGTGAAGGGTTTCCGAGTGTGTCGGAGGAAGCCGTGTCGAAGTAGGGGTGCAGAGAAGTGATATAGCAGCTATCACGGTGGTGGCTGATGGAAGGATCAGGTTCAAACCTTGCTTGTCCTTCGTCCGAGCCCTTGGGGCCAAAGCGGCTCGCCCTGTAATCCTGCTGAGGGCCCAAAGAGGGAGGGCGGGGGAGTGCTAAGGCAGGCCTTGCTTTGGGTACTTATCGCCTCTTATTGCCTTCATTTTGATGTAAAAGCAGAAGATTGGAACAATCGTTAATTGAGCCCGCTCCCGCCACCCCTGGGACGCAGGGGAAGGCTTCAGGCTGGCGGGGAATTGAAATGCAAGCATGATGTAAAACAGAGCTAAGATTGATCTAATGAATCTCTCTCCAAGTAAATAGAGATCGAGGCCCCTGTTGTGCCACCATTAGCATTTTATCCCTTGTCACAGCTGACACGGAAAGAGAGGATTGGCTGCGGCGCTGGTAAAACATGCTCGTGAGAGGCTGCCGCCCCTCCCACCCGCTCCCACGGCTCTCGGGGAGTAATTAGTGCCCACATTTTAGATGCAACAGCGTGTTCTTGTGACAAGCAGCAGGCCCCTTTACTCTCCGATGCTGGGGTGAATAGGATGCATGTAAATGTCTACTCATTCCGTGCGTGTAATGCGGGAGGTCACCCAGTATTGACTTACACGGGAGCCAGGCGCAGGCAGATAAAGCGCTTTGCTAACGATCACAATTTGGCTAAATGAGCTGAGATCGGGTCCTCTGTTTCCATATCCCGCACTTAAGAAGCTAGGCCCCGCCTTGGCACATTATGCTGCGTGGGGATGTGTCTGGGAAATCATAATCCGTTGAACATTCTAAATTCACCAATTTTGGAGGGGTTGCCTACTTCAGCTGATTCTGTTTCTGTCGCAACATGTTTTTCCTGGAAGCGGGATTTAGCTAACAAGCGCGGCCGCTAAAGTCAGCGGACCGCGCTCCAAATTAATTAAAGAAATAAACAAGCGCGGTGAATAAAAGAGTGCCAACAGTCTTACAAAGGAGACTGTGTAACTCCGCCAGTAAACGATCCAGTCCGGGTGGGCAGGTCCAAAAGTGGACAGGGCGGTAACGAGAAGGGACTAAGAAGCCTCCTTTACAATAGAAAGCCAATTACAATTACAATTAGCCTGAACTATGACGCAGGCCAATGGGAAGAAGGGGCGTGGCTTCAAGTCCCCTTCCTAAAGTGTATCGATGACCATAAGCCTCGCAGAGCGAGGAGCGCATGCGCGCTCCAGCGCTAGGTCTGCGAGACCTAAAAAGGACAACTCGCTCCCACAGCCCCTCTTGCACAGTGGGGATTCCACCATACCTATTTTGTATAGGAGCGTCTGTGCATAATCGAACCTGTGGAGTACTTTAAACTGGACCAGTCTGAACCGCACCCTAATAACTATATCCTGGGGGGCCTGGAGGGCCTCCGCCTAGTCATCGTCCTCCAGCGTCCCCTTCCCATGCTGTCCTCAAGAGACCCAGTAGATCAGGAGAATTATTCATTAGTTTATTGTGGATCAGTGACACTCCATTGTGCGTCAGAGCCTTGGTCAGTACTCGGTCTTCCAGTGGCGAGGAGTCCGGCAATTGCTTACCTTCCGGCAAATGACATCGCAGAGCGTGTCCTAACTGTATATGCCGGAAATGTTCAGACTCCGCCAGGCCGAACTCCCCCTGCAGGTCTGCAAATGTTATGTAAGCCTGATTCCTCCAGACGTCTCCCAAATGTTCTACACCAATGAGCTCCCATTTTCGGAATCCATTCAAGCCTCCTACCTCTGACAAGTATGCTCTGCACCAGAGCGGTGTCAAACCAGTAAGTTTCCACTTCCAGCCTAGAAGCCGGTGGCCTCCGTCCATACATCAACTACTACCTGTGTGTGTCTTGGTCGGCGACCGCTTCAAGCCGCCACATAGAGAAGTCTCTCGTACCCCTCCACCCCGGCATGCTCTGTCTACCCTGTATGCCGTGTCTTGATGATCGACAAATACCCAGTCATTCACAACCAGTAGCTGTGAAGCCCAATAATATTTCAGAATATCTGGGACTGCCAGTCTCCCGTCCTATACACCTCGCTGCAGTTTGGCCAGTGCTATTCTGGGGGCTCCCCTTTCCCCTTATCTTCTTTTATGTAAACTTTCCTTTTCGTCGCTCTTTCCGGTTGTACCCTTCACTCACTAATTTACATCTGTACTTCACTCTAGTTCATATTGATATCTTGTTCTTAAGTACATTTTGTAAATTGTCTACTTTTGTACCCTCTCCTATTTTGATATAATGTGAGCATTCTGTTAATGTCCCATTCCTTGTAGCTTGATCTAAAACGTATCATCAACATAATACTTACTACTCCATTGTAATTCAACGTTGAACATTTTAAGCTCTATGATACCCTTTGATCATGTTCGCACTATATAACATCGAAAACGTTTTTTTAGTCAGCTTATGAAGTATATCGCCTGCTCTGTCGTCTTCATGGAGCTCTTCTTATGTTGTAAGTGTCTTCAGCCCATCTTGCCTAGTGTGGCAGAACTCACAGGTAAAAGCTAGGACTTGAGCCTTCCGTAATTAGGCAGAAAGTATTTTTTAGAGGGAAATAAAATGGCAGAAATTGTCAGTTCCAGTTTAAATATGACCGGACTTTACTGAAGAGAGGTGTTTGGGAGTTTGTGTTACTGCTACTGACCTGCAGAGTGTGTGTATTTGACCTGCAATCCACATGATTTTCTGCTTCTCATTGCCTCATGCAGTCTTTGTTGGGGGATATTTGAAGAAAAGGACTCTAGGGATCATTGTTCCTGCTGCTTGTTATGGAAAAAAGTCCGCACTGGGCCACATCCTTGGAGTTGCTAAAGAGCAGGAATCCTTTGCTGCACTAGGTCAACACCCACCACCTGTGTCCTTCATTAAAGGTAATTTCATGATGCGCTTGTCTCTTCATGTCATTTTTCATGCACACTTCTAATATAAAATAACTTTTTATGTTTTAACAGTCATTGTACATTGTGGGTAAAGAGGCACCTGTGTCACCTCAAAAACAGGGCATCTCTTACATTTCCAGTGGATCATTGGGGATTAAATGATGAAGGGACATTTGCGTGCCCAGCTCTCATCCAGTGCTAGTGTAATTTGCTTCCAAGAAACCAAGTGCATCAAATGATTATTTTGCCATGGAGGAAATGCTTTCAAATGTCACCTGGAAGTATGAGCTGGGAAGTGGGAAAACACCCCTCCATTTGACAATTTGGGAGAATCAATTGATTCAGGGATATCCCTTTCTAATCAAGGATAAGGAATTGGTGCAAGTTGGCTTCTTCACACACCCAATACATTAGAAAGGAATATTTGACAGCCAGCCCTCTAGCATTTAAAAAGACACTTCACGCCCAGCAAGCTAATTTCCAGCAACATAGGAATTGACTTTCCTGTTATCCCTTGGCCTGTGGAGGTTAATAATAAAATGTCTCTCTTTTTCGGTTCTTCAGTAGTATAGAAGCATTGATGGCACTTTGAGTGCTGCCTGTGCTCCATACAATAAATATTCTTGGTTTCTTCCTGCCATGTTTTGATATATTTTTATTTGAGCATTCTGGACTGGTATTCAATCTCAGTTTATTCTTTCTGCAGAGGAGCAAGACTGCCTGTTGGTGCATATCCCGGACCAGCCAGAGAATCCCAAGGTTCTGAGAGTGGCCATCATTGGAGCACCTAATGCAGGCAAATCCACCCTCTCCAATGAGCTTCTTGGAAGAAAGGTGACCTCTACCTCCTCTAGGGGTGTGAATAATTAGCAAACCACAGAAGTAGGACAAGCATTAACACTGTTTTTCTGCTATCCAGGTCTTTCCTGTGTCCAAAAAGGTGCATACAACACGCTGCCAGGCCCTGGGAGTTATCACTGATGCAGACACACAGATGGTGAGTTGAGAGGAGGAGTCGGTGTTTAATTTTAGTTGAAGTTATTTTAACTTTGTTAGGAAGGGTAAGTTTTGCTTGAACAGAAACACAAAGTTTTTTGTGTACCTAAAATGTTTCCCTGCCTGGGTTGTCCTTCAGAAAAACCTGCTTGACTTTCTCTTTCATCAGAGAAAAGATGGCTAATGTGTAAGGGAGCACAGAGGTTTTCAGACATGCACCCAGTCTACCTAACCATATATCAATGACTGCATAAATCAGTGCATGCAGGGCAGGGGTCTTTTCACTGGACATGTCTCTGATTTTGCCCGCCAAAGTCCTTTCAACTCAATGACATTGGTTGGGTTGCGCAGATGCAGGGATTAAATGCTTGTTTGCAGATTGTGCAAAGTGCAGAGACTGCTCTGGAAAGATGAGTTTCTCATAATCGCTGTTGATTTTTCACTTCATCTTTTAGATCCTCCTAGACACACCAGGCCTCACCAGCAAGTCAAAGATGAAAAGGTATGCAGATGTTAAGAAGTTCTTTGGGGAGAGGTATCAAAAGCCAACAAGATACAGCTGTGAAGGTTGTTGTATACTATTTATTACCTTCAGAGGACATGAATGTAGAGAAGGCACATGCCTGAATGCAAGGGTGTAGCAGCGTACAAGGTGGAGACTTGGTACACGGTGGAGAATTGGGAGAGCACAAGATGGGGGGGGCCCCTGATGTGGTCAAGTTTGAAGGAAGAAGCCTGATGATGTGGGCAGGGCACAAGTAGGAGGATATAGGGCAGAGCACGAGCAGGCACTAAGGTGGCGAACGCAAGGCGGGATATGAATTGCAGGGGAAAGTATTAGCGTATGGCCAGCACCCTCGCAGAAGATACCATGAGTGGTCATGGACCACATAAGAGGCCGTAGGGAGAACTTGAGCCTGAGGTTCAAATGGTGGCCCGTTGAAATGGCCTAGCAAGGAGGGCAAAGGTTGAAACTGATCCATAGAAAAGGTTCAAGGAGTCCGCGGGGGAGGCCTACGCCTGAGTACTGCTCAAGAAGGACACCTCAGGACCCAAGGTCTCCGCAGTGGCTAAGCGCATGCAATGGATCATACCAAGTTGAGGATTAATTTAATTATACATCAGTGGAGGCGAGGGTAGGAATAGGGAGGTAAAGCACACTTCTGAATTATAATTTGGTGAAAGCTCCCACTTGCTACTTGAAAGTGATCTCTGAGAGTGAGAAGGTTTATGATTTAATTTCATGACATCTACTTTTTTCTAGACGAACAGGGACGATGATCTGACATGTGCTTATGCTTCTTTTCCAGACATAACCTGGAGAAATCTTTGTATCAGGATCCATGGGATTCCATGAAAGCTGCAAATGTAGGTTAGTATGTTTGACTTTTTTGTGGCAAGCTGCTTTTTCTCCAAGCACTCCCACCAGAGAGCTGGAGGATTGTTTTGGTTCAGCAGTTTGTGCACTCTTGCAGTCCCACTTTATTAGACATAATATTACTGAAACAGCATAGCAATCAAAACGTATCCTAGCTTTGGAAGAGTATGCAAAACGGAAAAGCAAGTAATGTGAATGATACATGTAGTAGTGATCAGACACTCCAGGATATTTGCACAGTAGCAATTAAGGCTACAAATACATATTATCTACTGTGATCTCAAAAAGAATCTCACTGCTGTGCTCGAAAAACCTTATAACCAAGCAGCCAGAAGGTACCTTAAACTGGGAAATCATAACCACATCAAATATATTCTTAAAGCACCCCATTGGCTCTCATTAGACGCTTACCTCATATACGAAAGTCACTTGAGATACCAGTAGCTCTTGAAGAAAATGTCCCTCGGGTACTAGTACATGCAAGGCATTTTTCCCTCAATCTAGTCTTTTGCAGACGACAATCATGCAAAACAAAATTGTAACTGCCTGAGTGAAAATGTGAATTCCCAAATACAGAAATTAGACAAGTGTATACTTGTAAATACAATGGAACATGTCGCACTCTTCAATATCCCTGAATAAACAAAGAAAACGAAATGAAAATCTACGTATTTAGATAAACAGGTTTTTAAGTGAGACTCTTGGAGAAGGGTTTTTTATATTACATGCCTAATAAGCAAATTGATATAAATGAAAGTCCATAAGCTGGGATGAATTGGTTTACAGGCTAGGGAGCACACTGCTGGCATCTCATCAAAATGTCCCCATTGAATTCTGGTAAATGCATTTCATGATCATTGCAGTAATTCACAAGTAAATAAATGTTCATAGTTTATGGGTGCATCCAGTGTTGATATTTCTATGCATTTCTGGACACTTATGTCATTGTGATTACCCTTCTTCAGCAGTGAGTAGCAGGTCTCTTTTTTTTGGGGTGGGGGGCGAGGGGGGGGGGTGAAATTATGTTTGTATTTCATAGGGTTAATACCACTCAGAAGCACACAGGTGCATCCCAATGCTTGTCAGCCTAATCATTCCCGAAGATGCATTAACAATGTGAAGGGGGCAGGGGGATGAAGGGGCTCACTGCTGGCATCTCAACAAAAGTTCCCCATTGCGATCCGGTATATGCAGTGCTGGTATTTCTGGGCTTTTCTGGACATGTGTGCGCTTGGTGATTGCCCTTCTTCAGCAAGAAGTGGCAGGGCTCTTTGGGGGATGTTTGAAATGCTACTTGTACTACATCAGGTCCATACCACTCCAAAGCAAGCATCCCACAGCTCATCGGCCTAATTACTCCAGAAGAAGCTTTGAGAGTGCAGGGAGGGGAGGAAGGAGCACACTGTTGGCACCAGAGGAAAAGGTTTACTGGTGAATCGGTGAGAGGAGGGCTTTGTAGTACATGTCTGAGATCACAGTAGTGAATTAGGCGCAGGTACAGGGCACGTTAACTGGGAAGTATTTCATCGACCTTTTTCGACAAAAACTAGTGACCACTATGTAGTTCTTTTGTGGTAGCCCTATCGTTTTGAGACTGGAGCAAAACAAAAGAGCTTGCTTCTGAAAAAAGGCTTTAAAACAGATTGGTTCATTCGCACTTGCACTGATAAGTTCCTGTTGAAATCAGTCCTTCTCTGCTTCTGCAGTTTATTGCTGCAGTGAATAACCATATTGGAACAAGCGGGGCAGCAGGCAGGGAACAGTAATTTCAGGGGGGTTTCTATAACTCCTTTCATTAATTCAAGGGGCAGAGTATTATTGGAGGTGATGCAGGCTTTTTTTAAGAAGCAGAGAATCTGGAGGAGAAAGATGGGGAGGGTGGAGGGGGGGGGTGGAGTTTGGTACTAAACCCCTCTACGTACTTCCTGTAAGCAAACGCCTATATAGAAGAACACAAACCAGGCACACTGATCCGTTCATTGGGGACCACTCTAACAAACATTCTTTAACGCTTACAGACACAAAAAAATATTGGGTGCTATTAGACCTCCATGACTCGCCAGCGTTTAATGTTGTTAGTTCGCCAAACAATACAGGGTCGGTGGTACCTTAAACTTGCCATTACAGCTGACCAAAGCAGTTATACTCCTTCTAAGCATTGTAAAAGCAAGCTGAAGTGTGGTTGAGTAGAACAAGTAAGGGGTTGGAAGAGGAATGGCTATCTTTACGCTCTGTTGCAGGCCAGTCCGTAATGAGTTCATCGCACTGTTGTCCCTACATCATACGGGTACTCAGGCATTCTATCTCCTTCCTGTCCCAGGAAGTGAGAGACTATCCAGATGTTAGTTTCATTCACATTGTTCAAGTTGGCATGAGTAGCAGATGGAGGGTGCTGTGCAGGTACCAAAACCTTGTGAGTATAAGACACTTGTACAGCTGCGCCTTTCATGTATCTGAACAAATGAGGGTAGATGGCAAACATTTGGGTATCTAGTCTCTAAGATAGATCAGTTGTGTTTTGCTGTTGCTGCAGAGATCTGTGTGTAGTAGAATTGTCTCTAGTTAGAAGGGGTGAATTTGAAATAAAATAGGAAGGCTTTGATAGCATTGTTTTGTACTATAGATGTTCCATGTGATGAGTTAATGGCCTTCACAGTGGTGTCATGTTGGGAAGTGGTGTAAGGCTTTTTCCCCCTTTTTTTTTTAGTTTTGGTGCTGGTAGACATTGCAGATTTCTGGACACGGCACAGGCTGCACCCGGAGGTGTTAAAGTGCCTCTCCAAGTTCCCGGAAGTGCCAAGCATTCTAGTGATGAACAAGGTAAGAGGGGTCAGGAAGCACTGCTTCTCTAGTGGGGTGGGGTGGGGTGTGGTGGTGTGAGCAGAGTGATTGCGGTCCCACCCTGTACCATTTTGAAGCATATACCTTTAGAAGCAGTGTCCTAGAAAAACGTCTTTTGAACTGAATTATGTCTCCCGGTCTCTTCAGAGAATGTCCAACACACATGAGCACGTGTAGATGGCTTGTAGTTTCTGTCAGCACAGAAAATATATCAAAGATCCTGATTAAAAAGAAATGAGAAGCCAAGTGAAAGAATGTTTTTTTTTCATTATTTTATTTATTTATTTTTATTATATTAATGTTATTTTGTTTATTTTTTCATTCTTTATTGCTTAGTTAATCAGAAAAATTGCAAAATCATACTATTTGCAATAAAACCAAGCAGTAAATAGAAAATTCAACTCAGAATGTTCTTAGGATGAATAAAATCATGTTTTCAAATATTTAAGACCAACACAGTCACTATCCCAGAAATAGTAGTGATCTGCTAAGTGGTTACCATTTTTAAAAAGAACTAATGTGAAGAATAATGTCCTACTGGAGTCTAGAGTGGTCTCTGCTCTCCTGGGCCTAGCTGAGTGCAAGGAATACTTTATAGTCTCTTACCCCATCCCAAATTCCTGCCACTAGTTACTTTGAGGTTAATTGTGGCTCTCACTTTATTACTTTTGTATTAACATCTGATTGATACTTTTGGGTTAATTCTATGCTATAGTTTTTAATTGTTTTATTGGGTGGCTTCATAGCCCAATTTTGATTACTCTATCCTTTTAAAAAAATATAATCCTTATCCTATTTTCAGCTTCCTTGGTATTTCTAAGTTTACACATCAGACAACATTATATTGATCATTAGATATGATTAATCCAGTATGCAAGAAGAGAAGTCCCCTCATCATCATCTACAGGAAAAATGTGTTGTTTTGGGGTATCGTCAAGTTGGTTTACATAAATACAAAAATAAGGTTCAAATGTGCACCTGTAGTTTACACAATAATAATTTGAACTCCGTCAGCTGTGCACAGGAATAACATCTCCATTCTGTTATGTCTAGAGCTGAATAATGTAATAGGCAATCAAATGGTAATCAAATGAGAAGCATTCAGCTTTGGAAGTCAAAAGCTTAGGCGATGCAGCCATGTGTTAGACACATTACTTTGTTGGGCACGTAGGAGGGGTGTGGGCCACAGGATTTAAGGGGAGGCCATCCGCCAATCTTACTGGTGGATTTTTCAACATTGGTGAAATTCGTTCCATCTGCATTCCTAGACACTATAGGTAGTCTAGGCACTTTAGACAGTTCTAGCACAAGCATTTCTGCATGTGGAAAGGGAATACGGCTCCATTTATGTAATCCGTATCCTCTGTACCTGTTTTCTTTATTTTTTTCCTCTCGAGTTAATTTTTTTTAGCCTATTTCATTTCCTGTAATTGTTTTTGTTGCGGACAATTTAGATTTTTCACAGCCTGGTGGGCAGAAAATCTGTATTTTATTAAAGACATGGAGGCTAAGATTATGCAAATATCCATTATTGAGGGCTCACAGCAGCAATTATTGAAGGATATAAAACTTCAAGAACATTCTAACAAGGTATAAAGTCCTCCCACACGCAGCCTTCTTCCAGCGATACGAACAAGATAACGAACGCCAAAAAACTTAAACTTTAGTAAATAGAAAATTCACCAGCGGAAATCCCAAACACAGGCAAGTTCTTACTCTGAAAGAAAACAAAACATTTGAGATAATAAACTTTAACTCCACTAGAGAGGATATCAACGTGGGGGGATAAACTAAGCCTCCATGTCTTTAATAAAATACAGATTTTCTGCCCACCAGGCTGTGAAAAATCAAAATTTTATGGCATGACATGGAGGCTACCATTATGCAAGTTTAATGCGCATTTAATACATTATCAATTGCGTTTGTGATGGGTCTAAAATAACAATTTTAAAACATATTTTCATTGGACCAGTCTGCAGCTCCTAGGATATCCTGTAGACCTCCCCTCCCCCCACCTAAGGGAGTGTTTCATACATGGTGACATCCACACAGGCCTCACTCCTAACCTCCTTCACCCTTCTCACTAAGGTGGGGTAAGAAACAGCTCTATGAGGCCATCTATGAGAAATTAACAGTTGTGCTGCATTCCTTCTCAAACCTTCAGTTCTCCTCTCATACTCCTTCAAAAATTTCACTACGCAAAGTCTTTCATTCTGTGGAAAGAAAGAATAGATAACAGAAGTTGACATAATCTTTGTTCTCCTTTTAAAATAAAGGCAAACCCCTTTAGGTTGATGGGCCCTGCTAGTGACATTCAAGGCCTTCATGTCTGAAGTCCGTCTAAAATACACCAAGTAGAGTAAAACTGAAAGCTTATAAGAGATGCGCTTCAGAGACAGACCGGAGTTCTCGCCCCAACTGACTAGGGCCCGTAGGACATCTCTAACATCCCATAAAGCAGTGCATTTTTCAGTAGGTGGGTTCAGTACCCGCATACTTCGCATGATTTTCTTAGTAAGCTCTGGCCCACAGGGACCCCATCCACCCAACAATGACCCGCTTCTATAGCTGATCTGTAAACATTAACTGTTCTATAGGACAAACCGGAGGCGAATAATTTTGATAGATCATTAACCGCGTGCACTAGATCAGTTAAAAAGGGCTCATAATTCAGTCGAAGACTCCAACAAACCAATTTCTCCCAAGCCAGTCGATATACTTTCCTTGTTCCTGATGCTCATGATTCGGATATGAGCTGGAAAGCAACTGACGAAAGGCCTGGGATTTGCCTCCGTCTCCTGAAATCTTCCAGGCCATCAGTATCAGTAGCCCTTGCTCTACGAGAGGGTGTGACTCTCCTTCTGGGCCTAGAATTGTTTACCTAAATGCGGGGTATTAGGATAGGGAAATCTACAGTCTAAGAAGATTGGGCATCAGGCCTGCAACGTCCAGAGGGGTGTTATCACCACTCTGGTCTGTCCGCATCGGAGTACATGCAAGAACATTCTTGGCAGCATGGCAAACCGAGGAATAGCATAAGATGCTAGACCTTCTTTAATTCTGAGGGAAAGCATCTACCCCCCAAGCCTGAAGGTCCGGCCTCCACCTAAAGAATCACGCCAGCTATGTGTTCAGTCTGTCTGCAAAGAGGTCCGCCCCGAAGGGCCCCCATCTCACTTAAATATTCCGGAATATGTCCCTGTCTAACCTCCAGTTGCTGGAATCTTTGAAATTCCTGGAAAACCAATACGCCACACCATTGCTTAACCCAGGAATATGTTCTGCCACAACCAAAACTCCTTTGCTCAAGCAGTACCCCCAAAAAACCTTCGCTAAATTTGCAAGTGCCTCGGAATGAGGGCCCCCCCCCCATCTTGTTGACGTACCTCACTACCGACACATTGTCCATATGCAGCATCTCACAGCACTTCATCAAGCCCTGGGTAAAGCAGCAATTTGCAAATTAACCTGCCAGCAAGTCTAAGCAGTTGATGTGCAACCCCTTCTCTTGATATGTCCAGCATCCACCTGTTGATGAGTTGGCATATCTCGCACCCCGTCCTTCTAAACTCTCATCCTATTCTATTACTTCCTTCCCCCAAAGATGGCTCTGTCATTCTGTGCTTCTGCATTCCTGAGCCACCAGAGCAGCTCCTTCCTTGACTCCTGGTCCAAAAACAAGATTTAGGAAAAAGACTGAGTTGCTCTTAACGTCCTTGCCTTGAGCCTTTGGAGGGCCTGGTAATACAAGGGACCCGGGAATATTGCCTGGATCATCGAGGACAGGAGACCCAGGATCCTCGCCAAAAACCGTTAGAGGAACTCCTTTTTCCCTAGCATTCTCCTCAACTCCTTACAAAGCTTCCTTAGCTTCTCCCCGGTAAATTCAATTCTGATTATACAACAAAGCCTAGAAACAACGTTTCCTGGCTCGGCACCAGACATGATTTTTTCCTGTTTATGACAAAACCCAGGTGTTCTAGTAAGCATATGGTGAGATCTCTATGATGAGCCATTAACAGAATATCGTCCAGGTGTATTATCAGCCTCAGTCCCCTTGCCCGAAGCCATGCCACTATCGGGCGAAGTACTTTGGTGAGGTACCAAGGAGCCAAAGAGAGGCCGAAAGGGAGACTGCAAAATGGCAAAAGCTTGCCCCTCCAAGTAAATTGGGGAAATTTCTGATGCGGAGTACAAATTTGAACAGTAAAGTATGCATCCTTGAGATCCAGCCTTGTCAGCCAGTCTCCTTTCCTCAGCACATCCCTTAAAAGGTGAACCCCTTCCATTTGAAATGATGGTAGATCACCCACTCGTTTAGATCTTTCAAACTTAACGCCATCCTCCAACCTTTGTCCTCCTTCTCTACTAGGAAGGTATTGCTGACAAAACCTGACCCTGTTCCCTCTCGAATTGCCCCTTTGGCCAGCAAATGCTCTACCTGTGGTGACACTAGGCTCATGTCAGCCTTCAAGAACACCATTTACCGAGGTATCTTCACTTGGACCGGGGTGTCTACAAACTTGATCTTGTACCTCCACGCCCGTGTCCAGAACCCAGGAGTCTTGAGTCACTAAATTCCAATTCCCACAAAATTGGGCCTGTCTGTCTCCCACCTTTATAGTGGTACCTGAAAGGTCTTTCAAAACCCTTACCTGCAGAGAAACCTCTCTGCTTCCGATCACTTCTGAAGGATCTTTTATGGAATCTCTGCATCTGGGGATGAAAGCTTTGGTGGGTGCTGTAGCTTTACTGTGAGAACCTTACGCCAAGGAAGGGTCTTGTTGAAGCTTGACCATGGCCAAGGAACCGACAGCTCGTTCTCCTGACCTTGCCAAAAACCTTATCCTGGAACACCCTCTTGATATCCTTTTGGGACTTCTGGATGGAGCTAAACACTCCCACATACTTTACCATGTCCCTTATGAAATTGTCACTGAAGAGGAGCTGCTGAGAGGCAGGGCCCCTTTCCTTGCTGGCCAACTCGACCAGTTTAGGGTCGATTTTGAGGAGGATGTCCTTCCTCCGCTCAGTTGAGAGCTGTGCGAAAGTGCCTCTTTTTGCTTGGTTAGCCCCCCACATTTTGCCTGGTTTTGATGTGGTTTCAAATGTATTGCACAGGGTCCCTGCCAACCAGGTGCCCTGTGCCAGTGCTCCTTCCTTCAAAACAAACTCCCATCTGGTACTTTTGCCCCCTGTAAATCCCCTAGTAACTGGTACCATGGGTACCTGGGGCCTGAGAGCTGAAGAGGGTTCCTTGGGACCCCCCCTCACTGTGACCATGCCACTGTGTTTGTAGCCTGCATGTCCCTGTGAGTTAGAAAACGAAAGTCGACATGGCACCCTGTCTGGGTGCCATGCCAACTAACATTGCCTGGCAGCAGAGGTAAGTCACCCCTCTAGCAAGCTTCACAGCCCTAAGGCAGGGTGGAGGCAGATTCTGCAGACTCCAAAATCCCCAACGGGATTGCCCCTAAATATTTTGAGGGTGATGATATCACTAAGTGGTTCATTGCTTTTGAGAGAGCCTGTCTTAGTAGACAGGTCCACAGGAAGCTGTGGAGTCCTATCCTGTGGGAAATGTTCTCAGGAAAGTGCAGGGATAGACTCCTGACACTCACTGAGAAAGATGCAACGTCCTATGATCTCATTAAGGGTACCTTGATTGAAGGCTTTGGATTCAGCACTAAAGAATATAGGATCAAGTTCAGGGAGGCCAAGAAAACCCAAGGCCAATCCTGGATAGATTTTGTAGATTGCTCAGTGAAAACACTGGGAGGTTGGTTGAGTGGTAACAATGTACATGATTATGAAGGGCTGTATATCTTAGTTATGAAGGAGCACATTTTGAGTAATTGTTACTAAGAGAAACATAAATTCCTAGTAGACCTAGGTCCACTTTCTCCTCAAGAATTGGGAAAGAAAGCAGACCTCTGGGTCAAAACAAGGGTCACCAAAACTAACACTGGTGGGGGAGACAAAAAGAAAGTGGCCAAAAAGCCCCCACCCAAGGGAAAGAGGGTCACCCTAAAAATAAGAGTCTTCCTTCTGCAGGCCCACAAAAACCTGCTCAGGAGGGTGGGCCCAGAGTCTCTGCACAGTCTAAGGGTGGATACCAGGACAAGAACTGGGGTCCCAACCAGGCTGGGTGCCATGACTGTAAAGCACTAGGACACCGAACTGGAGACCCTAGCTGGAAAAATGCCTCTAGTCCACTTGCAGTACCTGCAGTTGCTAACATCCAGATGGGATCCCAGGTGTGGCCTGACCATGTCAGTAACCCACTGAGGCAACATTAGTTGCGGGAGAGATAGACTTACTCTGGCCAGCTAACATGAAAAAATACAGACAGTTTCCCAAGAGTAATGGGTCCAGAATAGAGGCCTTGAGGGATACTGGGGCTAGTGTCACAATGGTGACCCAGCAGCTCGTTCACTCAGATAAGTACCTAATTGGAAAGCCCTATCCAGTCACCAATGCTGACAATGTCCTCACAGTCCATCCCATGCCTATGGTCCCTCGGGGGTGGGGGGGTTAGTTGGACAGAAAGAGGTGGTTGTGTCCCCTGATGTTCCTGTAGATTGTCTGCTTGGAAAGGACTTAGAGACTTCTCCTTGGACTGAAGTCGTTACTGAGGACCCATGCCAGCATGGTTGGTCTCTCAGGATGGGGTTGTGTTACAACAAGAGCACAGAGCAGAGCTCTGAGTAAAAAAGAGGTCTATTCTGGAAGAATGGACCAGCCCTCCAAGAGAAAGGGCAAGAAGACTGGGGGACCAGCTTCTACACAGAACCTAAGTCAGAACCCCTCTTCTTAGGAAGAGGACTTGGTATTCTCAGAGGGAGCTGAGCCTTAAGAGATTGGGCATTATCGGGCAGATCTCTTTGGCCCAGGCGGTCCCTCTAGGATTGATCTGTGCCAGGGACAAGTAACCTGTCCCACTCTTGAAAGCCTCAGGCAGCAAGCTGCAGCATAGGAAAAGGGTGACATCAGTGGCACCCACAAGGTCTATTAGGAGGATAGGCTCCTATACACTGAGGCCAGAGACCCCAAACCTGGTATAACCAGGAGAATGGTCGTGCCTCAGAGTTTGAGTTTCTCCTCACTTTGGCCCATGATGGCCAGGATAAGACTTGGAGTAGTGCAGTCAACCACTTCTACTGGCCAGGGATGTCCCAGAAGCTGAAGGACTTTTGTCAGTCCTATGTCACCTGCCAAGCCAGTGGCTGGGCAGGAGGCCATCAGACCCTCCAACAGCCTTGGGGAACAGATATATTCTAGTGGTAGTGGTAGTGGATCATGCCACCAGGTATCTTGAAGCTATTCCCCTAAGGGCCACCGCTGCTCCAGTGGTGGCAAAGGCTCTCTTTGGTGTATTCACCAGGGTTGGTTTCCTAAAAGAGGTGGTATAGGACAGAGGTACAAACTTCATGTCTGCATACCTAAAACACATGGGATGGGTGTGAATTGAGCTACAGATTCACCACACCCTATCATCCACAAACCAATGACCTGGTAGAGAGATTCACCCAGACATGGAAAGGCATGTTTGGAGGGCTCCCTGAAAAACTCAGAAGGAGATGGGATGTCCTACTTCCATGCCTGCTTTTTGCCTATAGGGAAGTGCCACAGAAGGGAGTGGCGTTGTCACCCTATTAACTTTTGTTTTGGCACCCTGTTAGAGGTCCTCTAAGTCTGCCAAGAGAAGGTTTTGAAAAACCTCTCAAAGATCTAAAACAAGGCACAGTGGACTATGTGCTTGGCCTTCGTTCCTGTATGGTTGAGTACATGGAGGAAGCAAACCAAAACCTTCAGGCCAGCCAAGACCTGCAAAAGCAGTGCTATGACCAAAAGGCTGCTCTGGTAGAATTGAAACCAGGGCAGAAGGCATGGGCATTGGAGCCTGCGGCCCCCAGGACCCTCCAAGACAAGTGGAGTGGACCATACCCTGTCCTTGAAAGTAAAGGGGAGGTCACCTATCTGGTGGACCTTGGCAATTGCAAACACCCCAAGAGGGTAATAAATGTCAACCGCCAGAAGCCCAGTTATGACAGCAGACATGACCATGCTCATGGTCACAGATGAGGTCTCCCTGATCTCTTCTCCAGCAATCCCCAAGAGGGGTATTTTGATGGAGTGGTCTTTTCAGAAACTCTCACTGCCCAACAGCAGGTTGACTGCTGGCTAGTTCTAAGTCTGTATACGGAGCTCTTCTCTCTGACCACTGGTCAAACTACCTGGTGTACCCATGATGTGGTCACTGGTTAAAGCCTTCAAAAACAAAATTTGTAGGCAGTCTGATAATGTCAGAGAGAGCATCCATGTTGGAGTTGGGTGTCAATGAACCCTCCGAGAGCCCCTGGATCAGCTCAGTAGTCTTAGTCCCCAGGCCTCACTCCAAGGGTGAAAAGAAAGAAATTAGGTTTTATGTAGACTATAGGGGCCTTAATGCTGTGACAAAAACTGATGTTCACCCAATTCCTAGGGCAGATGAACTAATTGACAGGTTAGGGGCGGCCAAATTTCTTAGTAACTTTTGATCTCACATCTGGGTACTGTCAGATAGGTCTGGTCCTTGGAGCAAAAGAAAAATCAGCATTCTCCCCTCCAAATAGGCACTTCCAGTTTACTGTGATGCCCTTCGGATTAAAGAATGCCCTTGCCACCTTCCAACGGTTGGCGAACAAAGTCCTTGCTGGGTTGGAATCTTTAGTGCAGCTTATCTTGATGATATTGCTGTCTACAGATCCACCTGGCAAAATCACCTGATCCACCTTGGCAAGGTCCTGGAGGCTCTGAGAAGTGCAGGCCTCACCATCATGGCAAGCAAGTGGCAGATAGGGCAGGGAAAGTTGTGTACTTGGGTCACCTGGGAGGTGAAGGCCAAGTTCAGCCACTCCTACCCAAGATCCAGATCATTCTGGACTGGGTAGCTCCAACAACCCAGACCCAAGTCGGGGCATTTCTTGGCTTGACTGGGTACTATAGGAGGTTTGTGAAGGACTGTGGGCCCATATTGACTCCCCTCACAGAACCTAACTCCAAAAGGATGCCCAAGAAAGTAAACTGGACAGTGGGCTGTCAAAAGGCTTTTCACAATTTGAAGTATTCAATGTGCTCTGCCCCAGTCCTGAAAGTGCCAGACTATACCAAGCAGTTCATTGTGCAGACAAGATGCCTCTGAGCATGGGATAGGTGCAGTCCTAGTCCAAACAAATGATGGACATGACAAACGGGTTGCTTTTATAAGCAGAAGACTACTCCCTAGAGAACAGTGTTGGAGTGCCATAGAGCAGGAAGCCTTTGCTGAGGTCTGGGCCCTGAAGATGTTTAGGCCATACCTGATTGGCACTCACTTCCTAGTACAGACAGACCACAGGCCTCTCAGGTGGTTACAACAGATGAAAGGTGAGAATCCCAAACTGCTAAGGTGGTCCATATCCCTATAGGGAATGGACTTCACAGTGGAACACAGACCTGGGACTGCCCATGCCAATGCAGATGGCCATTCCAGGTTCTTCCACTTAGACGATGAAGAATCTCCAGAGGAAGGTTAGTTTAATCCTCTTTCGTTTGAGGGGGAGAAGGGGGAGGGCTCATATTAGAAAGTGTATCTTTTTGCATGGTTAGCCCCCTACTTTATGCTTGGTTTTGATGGGGATTTCAAATGTAGTGCACAGGGTCCCTGCCAACCAGGTGCCCCGTGCCAGTACTCCTTCCTTCAAAACAAACTCCCATTTGGTACTTCTGCCCCCTGTAAATCCCTTAGTAACTGGTACCATGGGTACCTGGGGCCTGAGAGCTGAAGAGGGTTCCTTGGGACCCCCCCCCTCACTGTGACCATGCCACTGTGTTTGTAGCCTGCATGTCCCTGTGAGTTAGAAAACGAAAGTCTACATGGCACCCTGTCTGGGTGCCATGCCAACTAACATTGCCTGGCAGCAGAGGTAAGTCACCCCTCTAGCAAGCTTCACAGCCCTAAGGCAGGGTGCACTATACTACAGGTGAGGGCATATCTGCCTGAGCAAATATGCCCCTACAATATTGGGCACTATTTTCCAATATTGTAAGTGCCAGTGAAGCCATAAAGAGTACATGGGTCGGGAACTCGGCAACTCGAGTTCCACAGCACCATGATGGCTTTACTGATTATAGGAGTGTTTGGTACCAAACGACTCCTTTCAATAAATCCACACTGATGCCAGTGTGGGATTTTTTTTTGTACTATGTATGCAGTGGGCAGAGGTGCCCCCTGAATCCCTACCAACCCTGGTGTGGTCTCTGACCCGGCTGTAGGCAGTTGGCCACCACCAGACATGTTTCTGAACCCCTGGGTGGAGAGCCCCCTGCTCTCTGGGACCGTGAACAATGCTCCTCCTGGGCAGAGGTGTCATGCCTCCTCCCCCAGGGTGGGCCAGTGCTCGAAGAGGGAAGCGTCAAAGGCCTGCCACCTTTTTAATGCGACCCCCAGCCTCTGCTGCTAGCAGCAGATTGCAGCCCCTGGTTTAATCCCCCCCTTTTGGGCGGGAAAACCAGTAGAAAATTCAAAAAGGTAGGAGGTGTGCCCACCTCTGCCAACCCCACCCCTAAGGTGGGGGGAAGCAAGGTGAAGCACAACTTTCAGTCCCCGCCATCTTGAACATGGGGGACCCTCCAATCAGGGCTAGGTCTATGCTCCCATAGGAGGGTGGCCTAATAGAGGGTGTAGCCACCACAGGTAAGGTGCCTATTAGTCCTACCTGCTACTCCCCTAAAATGCCTTCTAAATTTAGTATTTAGAGGGCTCCCCCAGACCTGACCCTCAGATCTGCGCCGGCCTAAGAAGCAAGAAGACGCGCTGCAGCAGAAGACAACTGCCTTGGCCCCAGTCCTACCGGCCTGTCTCCAGCTTCGACGAAACCTGCAACCTGTCTTGCAGCACAACCTCCAAAACCCCTGGGAGGACGGTTGCCTTCAATAAAGACTCCAGTCACCCGAGGACAACGGACCTGTCCAGAAGAAACCAACTTCAAAGACTCCGGATCCCGGCAGATCAGTGTCTCCAGCCCACTGTGCACCCGATGCCCATGGTCTGAGTCTGGGTGGCTCACCTGTGCAGTGAAGTCTCCCTGGTGATCCTGACCTCGTGTCCAGCGTTTGCTGACCTCTCTTGCCCTCCCCAACAGCGCCTGCAGTGTGAATCCAGAGGCCCTGCCCCAACCCCAATCCGCCCCCCCAATCCCCTCCCCGACCGCAACTGGCTCCGGAAAGAAGATTCCAAAGGCACCCCTGCACCCGATGCACTTGGGTCTTGGTGAGCTGAACCGACAGTGCCCCTAGGACCCCTTACATCCCAACTTACCTCTGCTGTCGTTGTTCTTCCTACTGCAACCTCCGGTGCCATGCCTGCAACCTCTTTGCCGTCAGGAAAATCCTAATTGGAAAGCATTGGGTGCCGACATCGAAGTTGAACCCTGCATCCAGGAGCAGCCCGTGCAGGTAAGAGCGGTGGGGCGGGATGGAGAGGGAGTCAACAGATGACAACGAAGAAAAATTTAAAAAAAAAAAAAAACATTTACCTTGCACTCGACTCATTGCCGACTCGGTGCTGACTTGGAAAGTGTGAAAGTTTCTAAGTATCGATTTTTGAAAGTTAAAAGTATTTTTAATTAAAAGTGTACTTACCTTATCACAAAGACTTGGGTCTTAAAATAAAGTACTAACAAAGCATAATTTTATAAAATTGGTCTGGATCTCTTCTTGAGTCGTGTCTTTTATTGTGGTTGCAATAAATGTCTTGCACTCCTCTGTGTTAGGCTATAGGGCTGCTTGCCCACACTGCCACTAATGGAGCGCTTTGGGTTTTGCACGGTATTACCAACTAGTGATATCATATACAGAGCCAGCCACATACAAGAGTGCAGTATTTGCCCCTAGGAGACAGATGGCCCTTTGGGCCCATTGGCACAGCTCCTTGGGGTCAATCGGAGTGTCGTTGAGAAAGGCTACCTCAGCCATCTCAAAAATGTTGGTTGGAGGGCCAGTGATGTCAAGCAGACAATCCTGGCAAGACTTCAAGCCCTTGTTGAGCACTTTCCTATGGTCCTTGCCGCCCTTAGCAATGAATGCCACCAGTTTGGCATCTGGATCTGGGGTCATTGCGACCTTGTCAGGGAGGGTGGGGCATGAGCCTGTTGATCTCAAGTGAGACCTGACCTCCTTCGGGATCTCTTTCCTAAGCCAGAGTGAGAGGTACTCGACAATGTGCTGGGAAGGTGCCCACTCGGGGGACAGGAGGTGTTTGATAAGGAGGGGATACAACATATCTTCCCCAAAAGGGTCAGTGATGCCCATTTTAGAGCCTGAGGCACTATATGCCTCATCAGACATTCCCATCCTCCTGACCTCCACCTCCTTGTTATCAGTATTGAATTCAGAGGAGCACTAGAGGTTGATCTCGAGCTCAAGGGCCTCATCACTGTCAGTGGAGATGGGAATTTCCAGGCCTGTTTCTTGCCCATCTGTAGTGCCCAAGGCACTGCTCTTGTCACCGCCTACTATGCTTTTTAAATCGTCCCTTGTGGGTTTAGACTTTTTTGCCCCCTTAGGCAGGCTCCCCCCTGCAGCCCTCTTCCTCAGGGCCTTCATTGCCCCATCCCTACCTTCAGGCTGCTCCCGCGCCTGCAGCAGGCCATTCCTTCTTGGAGAAGGTTTCCAATTTTTTATTGATGGTCTCATCCAGGGATCCCATTACCTTCTCGAGAGCCCTGCTCATTAAGCCCTCCAATTTGTCCTCAAAACTGTTTCCCAAAGATTTCACAGACTTGTCTGTATGAGTAAATCACAAACGGGGGAAGTCTAAATAGCAAAGTTGTAACAAGCAAAGGGTTTGACCTCTTGGAAAAAAGGATCAAAGATTGGCAGCTCCGAAATCAGCTGTTCACCACTGCCAGAATTCAAGCTATACAGCAACTAGCAGGTTAAAATGGCTGCTGTATTAACTTTAACAAAGTGTTCCCAATTGTCTAAAATGGCAGCCGGCACGCATGTAGCATGGATCTTTACTTTAATGGTCGATGCCTTCCCCTTTCAAAAAAATTAATATATATATATTATATTATCTACTGGCGGTCGCCAGTAGATAGTTATAGTTAGGACCTATTTTCCATAGGAAATCCACAACATTCTATTTGAAATAACTTTGGCGCCGGTTGACGAATCTTCGCGAAATTTTCAAAACGTATGGCCCGCTCCGGTCCGCTCCTATCCTGAAAGTTTCGGGGTGATTCGGCAAGCGGGGGCCGAGAAAAAAGGGGGGTCCCAAAACTTGTTTTCCCCATGCAATTTTCCATAGGAACCTTTCATCGCAGCTACAGCCCGAACTGCTGAACGGAATTACACCAAATTTGGCAAAAAGGTAGCCCTTGGTTCAGAGTCGTGCCTTTTGGTCAAATGGTGTAAATCCGTTCAGTAGTTCCTGAGAAATTTGAAAAAGAAAACACATATATATCTGGGCGGAGCCTAACCACACATGTCATCGTGAGATCTGATTGGCTGTCAGCACTTCATCCTGGAATTGCTGGCAGCCATCTTGGGACCAATATAAATGATAGTACCCCATTGAAATGCATTGTAGTGAATCGAAGATTTTGAGGGTTACCAAAAGGAGAACTATAAAGGGTGATAACAGACTTTAGTTACATTAGAATTCATTTGTTGATGGTACCATACTAATTTCAGGAATTGTGTGTGTTCTAAGGTGATTTTACCCTGTGAAAAGCCTTCTGCTGGGATATCATGAATCATGTTTGAGAGAAAACTATTTTCACATGCTTGTCCCATACAGTTTTGGAAGGTGCTCCAGAAGCTAAAATGAGAGCATATTTTCTGTAAATTCACATTATCTTTCTCAGTCATGTGAGAATGAAGTCTGACATTCTCAGTAAAACATGTACATCCAACAAGGGCAGAGGCTGTCAGTTGATTCCTTTGTGTTCTACTGCAGCTTCCCAGAGTGTTCTAAGGAACAACTAGAGCGCCAACAGTCTTACTTATGACAAAAGTATGGCACACCTGAAGCCATCTTGATTGGAATAAACTGGTAACACTTATAACATTTAATTTAAAAAGGAACAAAATGAGGGGGTTCATTTTGCCATAGAAATTATGGTTAGTGCTGCAGAAAGAAAATTTAGGGCATGTTTTAAGTGAGATCTCAAATCCTCTTCTATTTCATTAGAAAATTCTGACATGCAGACTGAAACAATCACTTTCAATACCAGCAGTAGACTTCCAGTTAACTCCCTGGTGAGTAGTAGCTTTACTACAGTGATCTAATGAACAACTAGAGTGCTAACATTCTGAATTTATGGCAAATGTGTGACACATCTGAATGCCTTCTTGATGGAATCAAAGTAAAAACTGAAAGCATTTCCTACTGAGGAGACTGCAGTAAATGACGAAATTAGGAAACTTCATAACAGTAAGTCTCCCAAGATGGCCACCTGAGAAAAAAGAGCCCAAATGTAGCCCACATATAGCCCAATGGCAGAAGTGTGCAAAACACTTTTTATTTTTTCTGCAGTTTTAAATAGTGCAAACTGGTCAGGTATTGGAGCGTTACATCTTACTTGGACCCCTTATTGCGTATTTTGCACGAAGTACATGAGATTGATCTTGCGAAACATTGAACTTTATGATTCTGTTAACCTGAAGTTGCTCTGAACCGGGCTTTGTAACACCCGCTTTTACCTACTGGTTTTAATTAATTCTCACTGTATTGTATTAGGAAAGAGGATTTACTGTTTTTATGTACACTTTTATGATCTATGTTTCTAAATCAGATCAAATAAAGTTTAATGAATTCTATGGCAGGACGGAGGCGAGGATTATGCATATCTTTCCTCACTTTATTTGCATAGCAGTTCAAAGAAAACGTAACACAACAATTATTAAACAAAAGACTACACAACCCATGAACCATTAGGGGGGTAGTCTCCAAGGCAATTGTAGTCCAATCATATCACAGTCCATCGTATATAATATTGTGACGTCCCTTCCGCTTCCTCTTTCTTCACTGCTCGTCAGTTAAGTGCATTCTTTACATTCTTGGCTTAATCTGACGTTGTTGCTGTTTGTATAGCGGTTTCTTGTGCACGTTATTAGCATTATTGCCTTGGTATTGTTTCATATTCCCTGCGCAGCAGGCTCTTGCCCGAGCGCGTTCTCCCTCTGCAATTTCTCCCGCTGTGTGCTCTGCGCGCGGTGAGATCCTGTCAGGCGCGTCTGGTCCGAGCGAGGCAGCTCCGTCGAGCGCTCCTGCTGGTCTTTACGCGCGTTTGGGAATCCGGTCACTCCTTTAGTGTCCGCTTGATTCTCGACCAACCCTCGCCTAATTTTGACACCGCTACGCGGTGATTTCCCCACATGGCCACGTTAGTGACCAGCGCCACCTGGTGGTGGTAATTGGTATTGCGCCTCAGTCTATTCTTATAACAGCTTCGGGGAAAGCCCAGCTGTTGGAGCACCGGCGAGGGGCTGTCTTAAGGATTTTAAGGGCATTTGTTCTGTGCTCACACCCTCTGCTATCATGTCTTCTCCAGAAGACCATTTTTACTCCTCCTACCAGGAAGTGGAGGAGGAATGGCCCCCAACTTCTCCCTCCAGCAGTGGACCAAGCCCTCTCTCTGGCTATTTCTAGGCGCTGGCTCCTCTTAGGGATCAGGTTGATAAGCTGGCAAAAAGCATCCCTGGGGTGTTCAGTGACCCAGATCTGGTGGTGGCGGGTCCAAGTAGCTCCCAGATGGGGAATAAAAGGGCCGTTAAGCATAACGCGGGGCACTTGGAAGGATTTGATAAACTTACGGAGACCTTCCTCAGGAGTGCGCGAATGCTAAAACATGCACCTTGCCGGGAGGAGGAGGGGCCCGGAGAAAATTGCGACACTGTCACCACTATTGTAGACCCCGACGGCGGGTTTCCTTAGAGGGAGAGGGTATATCGGAGGACGATTTCTCCTCCGATGAGGATAAGGACTCGGGGCGTCCCTGGCGTCCAGAGTCCCACTCCTCTCAGTCCCCGGTTGGGGACGGGGTCCACTCGGACATGTTCGAGCCTACCCAAATTTACCATCCTAGGTCGGCAGAGTGGACACCTGACGCCAAAGTGGCAGAGTATGTGGTGGGGAAAATCCATCAACCCCTTGAAAGGGAGGTCAGGAATAGGATGAGGGGAGAATGCCCCAGGCCCTCACTGAAGGGGAAGGTGGCACACACGCCTGAAATTGATGAGAAACTATGTACCTTTTTCTCCAAGTATATGAGGGATCCCAAGAAAGGAATTGATAGGTCTTGGACGTGGTAGGGCCCTTGACCCAAATTATTCAATTGACGGAGCGTTCCAAAGAGTCAGGATCCCCTTTGTCCACGGATATTGTGGCTGGTTGGGCGCACTACCCTAAACCCTAAAACACTACCCCTCCACTACCCAAACACCACTGCACTACCCTAAACCCTAAAACACTACCCCCAGCACAACACCCTACACTACCCAAACATAACTGCACTACCCTAAAACACTACCACCAGCACGACTCCCTACACTACCCAAACACCACTGCACTACCCTAAACCCTAAAACACTACCCCCAGCACGACTCCCTACACTACCCAAACACCACTGCACTACACTAAACCCTAAATATACCCCCAGCATGACCTCCCACACTACACAAACACCACTGCACTACCCTAAACCCTAAAACACTACCCCCAGCACGACCCCCTACACTACCCAAACACCACTGCACTACCCTAAACCCTAAAACACTAACCCCAGCATGACCCCCTACACTACCCAAACACCACTGCACTACCCTATACCCTAAAACACGAACCCCTACACTACACAAACACGACTGCACTACCCTAAACCCTAAAACACTACCCACAGCATGACCCCCTTCACTACACAAACACCACTGCACTGACCTAAACCCTAAAGCACTACCCCCTACACTACCCAAACACCACTGCACTAACATAAACCCTAAAACACTACCCCCAGCACAACCCCCTACACTACACAAACACCACTGCACTACCCTAAACCCTAAACCACTACCCCCAGCACGACTCCCTACACTACCCAAACACCACTGCACTACCCATAAACAAACCCCCAGCACGACCCCTACACTACCCAAACACCACTGCACTACCCTAAACCATAAAACACTACCCCCAGCATGACCCCCTACACTACACAAACACCACTGCACTACCCTAAACCCTAAAACACTACCACCAGCATGACCCCCTACACTACTGCACTACCCTAAACCCTAAAACACTACCCCCAGCACGACCCCCTACACTACCCAAACACCACTGCACTACCCTAAACACTACCCCCAGCACGACCCCCTACACCACCCAAACACCACTTCACTACCCTAAACCCTAGAAAAGAAACCCCCACCCCATGCCCAATCCCCCTTACCTCTCACTCCTCATGGTTCCTGTCTCCTCGTGGTTCTTGCTTCACGTCATCTCTGAGGGGCGGTGCACGTCGTTGTGAGGAAACGGAACAGCCTCTGTTTCCTTACAACGACATGGATCGCCTACATGTTTTTAGAACGCATGGTCATTTACCATACATACCTTTACAACAAAATTCGTTGTAAAGGCATGCGTGGTAAATGACCATGCGTTTAAAAACATGCGTAGTAATGACTTCGTGATGTACAACGCATGCGTGGTAATGCATGCGTTGTAATGGTATCGCAAAGTAAAAAGTCGTTGTAACGGCTGTTTACCGATCAAGCTGGCCCCTGTTCTTCAGTGAGACGTTTATTTGATTAATTAGGAGGAAGGAATGTGGTTTTTTACCGAAAAGTGCATTCCCGGCTGTTGTATTGTGAAAGTTTCCGCGTGGCCTGGTTTCACTTCCGGTGAGAGAGTGGAAGAGTCTGTTTGGATCTAAAGGAGTTCTGTTGTTGGACGGGGCCGGCGCGACATGTCAGCAGAAAACATAGCTAATGGAAAGCGTCCTCTCTGAAGTGTGGAGCAGTGCCATGAGAGGTCAACGAGTGTGCGTCCCACCGCAGTATGACCGTACCGCGTGACCCATGTGCCGCCTCCAGGGTACGGGAGGTAGAAGCGGCATCGCAGGTCCTCTTGAAGACCGTTGTAGCACTAATTCTACATTTTGGTACTAGGGCGTTTTAACTTCGTTGTTCCTGCCAGATACAAAGAGAAGATCCTGTGTTATTCAGTGCCCTCGTTACCTTTTTTATGGGTTGTGGTGCTTGTCACTTCGCTGCCCCGCCGGTGTACACGACTGGGCACCCCACCTCGAGTGGCAACCTAAACAGTTGCTCCCAAAGGACTAGCCTGAACACTTAGGTGAATATCCCCTGCACCAGCATTCCACGGAAATTCTTTCCTAGCTCTCCCACGTCAACGAGCACGGCTCCGCCGCGACACCGTATGACGTCATCGGAGCCATAAGAGGACCTCGCCGGCGTGCTGACGTCAGTTCCACCCATTTTTTCCGTGCCACCGAGGCAAACAGGGGACCGAGACATTTTCACATGTATACATAGTATAATAAATATATATATATATATATATATATATATATATATATATATATATATATATATATATATATATATATATATATTCACTGAAAACCTATGGTTTTTTCAGTGAATTTCTAAGGTTTTTTAAATGCTAATTTCTAACTATAACGTGCCTGAAACCTATGGTTTTTTCAGTGAATATATATATTAATGAAGTCGGGTGGTGCAGTCGCAGCACGCCGCACCGCTGAAAAAAGCGATCCAGGAAGCACCAGCAGCTGCTGAGAGGCAGGCTGCAGCAATAGAGAGTGCCATGTTGGTTTGCTGGTAGAAGTTAGCCCGAGCAAGAAAGTGGGCTCACGTATGCGGCCACTCGTGAGAAAGGCATTCATTGCTTCGGAAACAGCAGCACGGAGCTGGTTTTTATGGTTTAAATCTTTTTATTGAAATTTATCAACAAACAACATACCTGGCAGTTCAGAGTGCGTAGCATAATGTGGCAACAAGGCCACAGTCTAATTGAATACATAAGCGACAAAACCAGTGCCTACGAGAGATGCCTAGGCATAAAATGAAACTTATTCGAATCCCCCGCCCCCCTCCCTCCCCTCTCCCCCCCCAACCCTTGTCCACCGGGAAAACGAAAAAGGGGGGGGGGGGGAGGGAACAGGATTTGGCATATGAGTGACGCTTTAAGCCGCTTCCAGTTGTGGGGCAGAAAGTCGTAGAAGACGCAAGTATCTGGGGCATGTGACCTCTCGGAACTCAGTAGCCAAGATGGATATGAACGGCTGCCAGAGCTCGACAAATGTAGAGCCCTTCCCTGCCAGTGTGAGGGTCAGCTTCTCCATCCCCAGAACATGCCACAAGCGATACAACCAAGCTGAGAAAGTAGGGACCTGGGGAGTACGCCAGTGTGTTAATATGTTTTGGACCGCCGAGCCTAGGGCAATTGCTATCAGGCGACCTCTGCGAGATTTAAGCGGGTACATCAGTGGGTTTGGAAGGCCCAGCAGAATGTATGCGGGGAACCGTGGCAGTTGGGTGTCCAAGTGTGCATCCACCTCATCAAGTATCTGAGTCCAGTATTCCTGTATGTGTGTGCAATCCCAGAGAAGGTGTACCAGGGTGCCCACGCTCCCACATCCCCTCCAGCATTCAGCACTCTGTCTTGGGTCTGCACGATGTAGGCGCTCAGGCGTGTAGTACCAATAGGTAGCCAGCTTAGTAAACGTTTCCGTCAGTCCCATGTGATAGGCAGAGTGGCGAGCCCTATAATACACCCCCTCCCATTCCTTATTGCTAAGTGTCCTGCCCAGGTCCCGCTCGCACCGGGCCCTGCCGGCGCTGTACTCGTGTGTGTTCCTAGTTAACAGCATCCTATATAGATCCGAAATAAGCTTTTTGTCGGATGTGCGGGTGAGGAGCCATTTCTCATACACAGAGAGACGTCTTTCAGCCGACGGCCGCACCCGAGGGTGTAGTGCCCAGTGTCTAATCTGCAGATAGCGCAGCCTTTCAGATTCGGGGATTCCGTAGTCCAATCTAAGTTGTGGGAACGGTATGATCCCATCTACATCGAAGAGGTGCCCCAAAGAGCGGCACTCCGACGAGCGCCACCTCGAAAAATCTGCACTGTCCATGCCTGGCTGAAAGTCTGGGTTGTCGAGTATCGGGGTGAGCGGAGAAGGGAAGGAGGTCAAGCCGTGTTTAATATTGGTGCGGTCCCAGGTCTCCAAGGTGACGCGGGTAATATGTGACGCGTAAAGATTGGGCGGTCGATGCGCCCTGCGAAGGAAAGGGACCCTCTGTAAGGGTGTAGCCGCAACTGCTTGGTCCTGAAAAAGCCAATGCTTCTCCGATTCCAACCTGTTCCACTCAACCAGGTGGCGTAGCTGTGTCGCCTGGAAGTATAACTGGAGATCGGGGACGCCAAGGCCGCCTTCCTCCGGCGGGAGAACCGTCAAAGTACGCTTCATCCTGGGTTTACGGCCATTCCATATGAACTGCGCGAGGTCAGACTGGGTTTGTTGAATCCATCCCGGAGGGGGTTGAGGGGCAGGGTCTGAAACAGGTACAGGACCTGTGGCAATATGGTCATTTTTATGGCTGCCACTCTGCCGAGCCAAGAAAGCGGGTAGTGCCTCCATTGACCCAGTTCCCTGCGTATTTTCGCTCGCAGCCGAGTGTAGTTGACAGTGGCCGTGTCTAAGACAGAGGGTGCAAGTTGGATCCCCAGGTAGGAGACCGTACCGGACGCCCAAAGGATAGGGTGTCGCTCTTGTAGCCACGCCCGGGTGGATGGAGACCGGGAGAGATCAAGCGCGACAGACTTATCCATGTTAGCCCTAAACCCGAGGCTTGTGCGAAGGCATCAAGTTCTAGAAAGCAGGCCTGCAGCGCGGGTATCGGGTTAGATAGGGAGATCAATACATCATCCGCGTATAAGCTGATGGTGTGGGTATCCCCTCCGAATTTTATCCCTGTGATCTCCGGATTGCGTCGGAAGCGTTGAGCCAGGGGCTCCATATATAGCGCAAAAAGGAGGGGTGAGAGAGGGCACCCCTGTCTGGTCCCTTGGCCTATAGGAAACCGGGGAGATGTGTGGCCATTCACCCGGACTGTAGCAGTGGGGAAGCGATAACAGTTCAATATGTGTGTTCTGAGCTTCTCCCCCATCCCGGCCCGCTCGAGGACCTGCTCTAAGTATGGCCAATGGACCCTGTCAAAGGCCTTCTCGGCGTCGATGGTAAGCAACATATATTCTCCCGCAGTCCGGGAAGCCTTCTCGATAAGGTGCAGGGCCCGTTTGGTGTTGTCGCTCGTTTGGCGCTGGGGGATAAAACCAGCTTGATCCGGGTCTATAAGCCCTGGCATGTAGGGACCCAGGCGTGCAGCTAGGATACTGGTGTAGAGCTTAAGGTCGACATTAAGGAGGGAAATGTGGCGGTAAGCTCCGCAGGCCGCTCTGTCACGCCCCGGCTTCGGGATAACCACTATGGATGCTGCAAGCATCTCCCCCGGGATCGCACCTTGTGTACCAAAGGAGTTAAAAAGGCCGGTCAGGACTGGGGCCACAAGCGGGCAAAATGTTTTGTAAAAAGCAGCGGAGTATCCATCGGGTCCTGGGGCCTTGGCCTGTTTAAGGCGCGAAATGGCTGCAATAACCTCCTCTACTCGTATTTCTCTCTCCAGGTGATCGGCCTGAGCCTTGGTTAGGGTAGGGAGATCAGTCTCCGCGAGGTATGCAGCACCATCCGCTGTGTTCAGGGATTGACTGGAGTATAGACGGGCGTAGAAATCCCGAAAAGCCCCAGCAATCTCGGAGTCCTCCGTGACCCGCCGACCGTCCCCCCTCCGGATCTCCTGGACCCCTTGTTTCTGCCTAGCCTCACGTAGTTTGTGAGCGAGGAGTCGACCACACCTGTCGCCGCCCGTATAATAAGAGTGCCGCAGCCGAAGAGCAGCATACTCCGCCCTGTCTTGATCTAACGCGGCAAGTTGCTGTCGCACAGCCTTCAATTGTCGCCACACCCGTGGGGCCCTGGTGCGTTGATGCATCTGCTCTAGTTCTCTCGTCCTCTGGGAGAGGTCCTCCCTCTTGTGTCTGTGCTCCGCATTGTCTGCTGTGGAAATGGCCACAAACTCCCCGCGTATGACCGCTTTAAGTGCCGCCCATTGTGTAGAAAGAGATGTCTTGGTTTGCATTGTGTAAGAGGTAGTCTTTAATAGCGCGTTGTATCTGCTCTACGGTCGCTGTGCGGTGCAAAAGGGTGTCGCGGAGGCGCCAGTGGCGGGTAGGAGACTGCACAGGGGGGAGCGCGAAGGTAGCAACCACCGGAGCATGGTCAGAGAGCGAGGCAACTCCTATCTCCACCCCAGTCGCGTGCGCGTGCATAGCTGAGGAACCTAAGATATAGTCGAGTCGAGCATATGTTTTGTGGGCACTGGAATGGTAGGAATACTCGCGCTCAAGGGGATGGAAACAGCGCCATAAGTCATTAAAACCTAAGTCCTGCAGCCGGGCAAGGCCGGTTGCTGAAATTGCACCCGCCTGGCTCGTGCGCTGACATGACCGGTCTATAATGTTGTCAAACACCAGGTTCAAGTCACCCCCCAGTAGGATCCTGCGTTCTGTCGTCGACGTAGCCTCCGTGAGTGCGCTGTGCAAGAACTTCTCCTGACCCTCATTAGGCGCATACACCGACCCAATCGTGAAAGTCAAACCCCCCAGGATAAAGCGGTAGGTAAGAAGGCGCCCCTTGATCTCTGCCTCTTTCTGAAGAACCCTCCCCTGGAATGTGCTGGACACCAAGATAGCAACTCCAGCGGTTTTAGTGGGCTCAGATGAAAACGGCTGAATCGGAAACGCGCGGGACCTGAGGCGGTGGCAATACTTAGTCAGGAGATGCGTCTCCTGCAAGAGGCATATGTCAGCTTTGGCATTTTCTAAGCAGGAGAGGACAGCCTTTCGTTTGATAGGGTTATTAAGTCCCCTCACATTAAGGGAAAGGACTGTAAGCGTAGTTGGGGGCATCTATCCGATGGAGAGGTGGTGGGGTGCAGTACTGCGGGGCAAGGGCCGTCGCTCCCGTAGCGGGTAGCGTGTGATAACAATGGAGGGGTTCTCCCCTTGGGACGCCCTATGTGGGTGCGAAAGGAGGGTGGACGAGGGACCCCAAAACCCAAAAAATAACCCAAAACAAACTATCCACATAAGGCGGATTCAAATAAAAACAAAATTCAAAATTGCATGATAGTCCATCATCCATAGACGATCGGTGAAGGTCTTCGTGGGGATCGTGTCGTGGCCAGGGGCGCGTCCCCTCCCCCCGTCAGCCACTTATCGAGAGGAATGACATCGGAAATGCGTTTTTTGAGTAGGTGCCCGTCAGGCGGGCTGCGTTGTGGCCAGCGCCTCAGGCATGGCGTCCAAGGCTGCTTTCTGTCCTTGTGCTATCGTCGCGGGATCTGGCCTCCGAGGGCGGCGCCGACGTCCCTGTTGTCTCCAGCGTGGTCTGTCTTCCTCTGCTCCGCGACCGGAGCCACCCCCGCCATCCTCCTCCTCCGGGATGTCAACCCCCAGCAGGCGGCCCGCCTCTGAGAGTGAGCGGAGTTGGTAAAGTTTGCCCTCCATGCGGAATACAAGCCGGAATGGGTGCCCCCAGCTATAGGTGATGTTGCGCTGGCGCAAGTGCGTGGTGATGGGTCGGAAGGTTTTCCGTTTTTGCAGGGTGAGTGCTGCTATGTCTTGGTACAGGACGGGTTGCTGGTCCCGGAATGTAATCGGCTGCATCATTCTGGCCTTCCGGAGAATCTCCTCTTTGGTACGAAAGTCCTGGACGCAGACCAGTATGTCTGCTGGTGGGGCCGTGTCAGATCTTGGAAGGCCCACCCTGTGTGCTCTGTCTAGAGTGAGTGCTGTATCGGGGGGGTTACCTAGTACGTGGTTGAAAAGCTCCCTGACGTACTTGAAAATGTCACCCTCTTCCTCGTTGGCCTTTACCCCCCGAATTCTAACGTTATGGCGGCGGGACCGATTCTCCAGGTCCTCGAGATGGGTCTGAAGGTCCACTTGTTGGTCGTGTATCCCCGATGACCTCCTGCTGGAGGGTCGACAGCTCCGTGTCCCTCGTGTCACTCTTTTCCTCCAGTACAGCAACCCTCTCGCCAACACTGTCCACGTCTCTGCGTACCTCCTTAATTTCGGCGGTGAGGTCGCGCTTGAGCTTCTGCAAGTCATCCCGCAAGGCCAGGAAGAGGGACTCGAGAGAGGCCCTGGTGACCGTTTCCGCTCCGTCACCGCCCGTCTGTGAGGAAGATTCGTCACCTGGGGGAACAGAACCTGTCTGGCTCCCGCTATGGGTGCGCGCAAACAGTTCCTTCAAAGTTTTGTCCTTCTTCCCACGTGTAGAGGACATGGCTCGATTCTCCCCTGTGTGCCCGAGTGTGTCGGGGCAGGCCGAACTGGTGGGCGTCTTAGACCTCCGGGTCCGGCGCTCACGCCGCGGGTCGATGGGGGGGCCCCTCTGCTGGCGCTATGTATCGTAGATGCGTCTTCTCCCCCACGGCGCTCTCGGCGGATGCTCAAAGGTGCGGGGAGACCAATACCGGTCACTCGTGGGCCACCGGGTGCCGTGTTGTGTCACTGCCTCCAGCCTTGGTCGTTGGCGGGAAAGGCGGACCCTGGCTCCACTCTACAGTCTGGGCCCAGTGTAAGCGCCCAGTCTAGCGCGAGGCTCCTGCTGCGCAAACGTCCCAGGGGCACTCAAGCCCTCCCTCCAGGCCGGTGCAATCGGGGGTGGTCGCAGTCCCCGCTGGATCCCTCCGGGCACCCCCAGCCCAAGCGGCGTGTGGCGTCTGCCGTCTGCGTCTCTGAGCTTCAGGCCCTCAGCGAGCATCCGACTCAGTGCCCCCCAGGTAAACCGATAGGTGGCATCTGGGTTTTTCACTGGAGGCCGCAGCGGTGTGGTGCGGCGAGGCCTCTGGGGAGTGTCACTAGGCCCGGTCCCAGCGCAGAGGAAGGCCCCGTCCAGTCGCGGCCGCGCCTCAGGCCTCTCAGCAGCCCACGGGACCCCCGGGCCACCCCAGCTCTTCGCCCAGTGCCGATCACGCACTGCGAGTTTTCCCCGGGGGGTGCTCACCTTACGCTTCTGTTGCCGGGTTCACAGTCCGTCCTCCGGACGCTCGAGAGTCGGTCCGCCCCCAGGCACGGGTCCACCAGTGGGAATCCTCTTCCTCGGTCGCGGCCCCGACAGCTCCCCGCTACTGGTGGGTCGCAAGAGACACACAATTGGGTCGGCCTCGTAGGGATCAGCAACGGGCCTCGTCGCCAGCCGCTGGTCGATGCCGGAGCCGCCGCCACTCGAGCTCCGCGGCCACTGCGGTAGGCGATGCGTCGCAGGCCCAGATCCAGACCTCGCGCTCTCACTGACAAGGAAGGCCAGGCTCGTCGTCGCGGTCCGCTGGCTTCCCGACGGAGCCCAGAGCGTCCCGCAACCCTCGGGAGTCAGTGTGCCAGATTCCGATGGCTAAGGTGGCTAAAAAGCCAGTGCTTTACTGGGCCGCCGACGGGAGAGACGGAGCAACGCGTCCTATCTCGCCGCCATCTTGGCCACGCCCCCGGAGCTGGCTTTTAAAAGAAAACCGGCCTGCCGTGTAATTATATTTCGGCCTGAAAATGATAGTAAAGGTATGCTGGGTACGGAGACACATTGACACAGGGAAAAGAAGCCCCCATCCCGGCAGAGAAAATACCCTTCTGGGCACAGTAATTAGTAGAAAGAGTCCTCCTCCCCCAGGAAAAGAAGTAACAGAATAGGGAGAAAAGAAAGGAATTAATCAATTAAATAAGAATATGCAGGGAGTACTTTCCCACAGGGGAGGAGTTGGGGGGAATAAAGTACACAAGTGCACTAGAATATAGAAACTAGTAAAAGAAAGCCAAATAGTACTTATCTTGTGAGCAACAGTAACAAAGAAGGAAGAAGCCTGCATGTGGGGGGACTTTATACCTTGTTAGAACGTTCTTGAAGTTCTGTATTCAATTGTTACTGCTGTGAGCTGGCAATAAGAGGATGTTGCCTTACGGCTAGAGCGGTCGACCTCGAAGCTGGGGAACCGGGTTCCAGTCTCTGCAACGACGCTCAACATCCTGTGATTCTGGGCAAGTCATTTAATCTCCCCGTGCCTAACAAAAATGAATGTGTCCTCATGTAACGAAACTGGTGCTCATGTAAAGTGCTCTGATACCTGATGTCTCGGGTCTAGTTTGCGCTATATAAAACTCTTAAAAAAATAAAAATAAAAATTGAAACAAATGAAGAAAATTTGCATAATGGTAGCCTTTGTGTCATGCCATAAAATCCAGTGGTGGTTCATCTAGCCCTAATTGGCTCTTGGGTGGGTCAGGCAACTTCCAAGAAGTTGCTGGACCTGCTACCTGCACAAGACTGTCTAATTTAAATCAACAATTGTCATTAATGTCTATTTGGAATACAAGGATTAATTACCTGATGACCTTCGCAAATGGGCATGCAGTTAGGCAGTGTTGAGGGATTTCACAGTCTACTGTGGGTCTCCGAATGCATTGATGAGAGAGTATTTTAGCAAGAAAAGATTAGAGACGGACCCCGCTCCAGTCTCTCTAGAAGTTGACAGTGTCTTCAATATCAAATAGGATAGAGAAAGCAAACTGTCCTCCATCAAGGGTCTTGATGAGATGATTTTGTGCCAAACATAGGTCTGCTCTCTGAGCGAAAGTGATTACTGATGCATTGTGGGTCCTGTGTCCTTGTGAGCGTTCTTGGCTGGTCTGGCTCTGTAGTGGCAGTACTTTATCATGTTTTTCCTCTCTTTTGAGGTACCACAATGATTATCTTCTACTCATTGCAAGTTGTCATTTAGCCTGGTTGTGAGAGCCTCTTTTTCTAATTTGAAATTGGATTTCTCTGTATTCTTTACATTAGTGCACATTGAGTTTATCCACTTTTTTTTTTTTTCGGGGGGGTTCACCTACTACACAGCGCATGCGCTGTTTGTTGCGAGACGTTGTGGGCTTACCAAAAACAAACCCATTGACTTCATTGGTTGGCTTTCCTGTCACTCTAATTTGCCTGCTTCTTATTCCTGTCCTAGCTTGTCAGTCTTGTTTGCTCCTCCCTTGAAGCATAGCCTCTTTACCATCTCTTTTGATTGGCTGGCTTCCAGTACTTGCTTTTCAAGCATTCTTTTTTTCTTTTTGGTTAAGCACTCCATGGGAGTTCGTGTTTTCCAGCTATCGCCATTGTGTACTTCGTTTGCTCTGTCATCCATATGCTTCTCCACACCGCTCCAAGGTGTGCTCTTCCTGGCCTATTCACCCCCCCCCCCATTTGCTTTCTCCTCTGCCTACTACATGTTGCTGTTTTGCCAGTTTCTTCCCCAGTTCTCCACTTTGCGCTCTCTCTCCTTCTTTCTGTTTTCCCCCCACCCTTGCTCCCATGTTATTGCCCTCCCACCCATGTCCTTGTACTGCTTTTGCCATGTTGCTCTCTCCCTCCACCTGCTTAAAAAAACTATATACACTTCGGGGATGCTGTGCAGCGTGTCTAAAAACTATTGGCAAATCTAATGGGTCCCAAAAGTGAGACCTATTGGCTTTGCCAATTCTTATACTTTCTTTGCTACAGCTCATTTGTTCATGTTTGTGCGCTCAAGGGCATGAGTTGTAGTAAGGGGGGGGTCACGATGTTTGGAACTGTATGCTAATGGGTGTGTTTGTGAGTGTGATGGTGCTGCATTGTGATGGTGCTGCATTGTGATGGTGTTTCAGCTTTTGTGAACTTTGTTCGTCTTTGCTTGAATTGTCAGCCAATAAGGGGAGTAGGCTGGGATCTGGGACTCTGTGCCCTGCTTATGTCATTGCTCAGGACGAGCCGATTGCTCATCATAAGCCGGGGAAACATTGCTGCTTCTGGCTGTGCAGCCACACATGCATCCTCATGCACATTCATACACTAGCCATAACCAACTTTGAGCAAAGTATAGAGCACCCACCCTTGCATGCCCAGTGTGGTGTTGTAAATTGGTCTGCTTTCCTTCTATTGCCAGACTTTTTCAGTGAGAGAGCATCAGACCAGCCTATCAATCGCCTCTTCCTCAATTCTCATGTCTGGTTGAACACCTCCTCCAAACACCTGCATTGACAAGCTGTCCCTGCCTAACATGCCACCTCACGGCTGCTTTTGAGGTTTCTGATACACTAAGTATGCAAAAATTACAAAGCAAAGTGTTTTTCAGGCCATTACATAGAGCATCATACATCAATTGGTACACGCTGGATGCTGACTTTCATTAGTAGACCATAAATCCCTCCAGGTGGACACAAAAGACCCCACATTACCACGAGTTCCAGCTTTCATATGTAGGTGAGCTGCATGGACTAGGGACACATTTAGATGAGGGTGAGCTTCGATCTCCAGGTACTCGTGAGCGCAAATACCCTGACCTGAAGCCTGCTCATTGCAAAAATGCAGTCTTTTGGGGGTAAATGTTACCAATTTTGGGGACTACGCTCACGCTAATCTTTCCTCCTGTGCTGTAGTTTCGACCTTCTGTTTAGAGGCGATCATGGTGACCCCTAAAATACACAAGTAATATATCAGCATACTGATAGATCTGGTCTTTATACCAGACTGCTTAGCTGAAAAGAACTGGGACTGTTAGATGTGGAGGACTCTGGCAAGGCTGTGTGTGAGAGAGGAATGCATAAAGCATGGGCCGACATGGCATGTTCTTACGCTGCTTAGTGCAGACTAAATATGTTTAGAGGATATATGCATCGAAATGTGCACAGGAATATTACATTTACATCTCTAACCTCAATCCCTTCACTCGGGTGTCATTGTGCCTCAAAACATCGTGCAAGCACAGTCACCTGTATATCGATGTGCACGACCTTTTCAGTTTCACGAATTGGCTATTAAAAACAATTCTTAGTTTTACTTCTTGGCTTAAAGGTCCAAGACTGAAAGGAATCTGGAGCCTCAAACCTATTGTTCCTTTCTCTGCAGTGTTCTGCTTTAAGAACCAGGTGACTCGTCCACATTGCTTCCCAGCTCTTCCTTTCAGTGCCACAATCTGCTATTAATATTTTTTCTCTAAAAAAGCAATGGCGGTAGGGCTTCTAGAACACATATACATTAATAGGATTCTTCTAATTATTTCCATGATACGGTTGATGCCCGTTTCCTTGTAATTGTATCTTCAGCACTGGTGATGAGTGGAAAAACCCTCCCAAACACACGTTGGCCCACTCGAAGCATAAGGTTACAGTTTTTTAGTTTTTTTTAGATTTAATAGGCCAGTGAAGAATGTAGAGTATTACTTTGGTGACCTTTTCTACCTTCTCTTTAAGCCTAACTCTTCTTATTTTCTTTTCCCTCTCTAACACGCTTACACTGTGAGGAGATGGTAGGGTTAGATGAGACACTTTATAAATCCTGACCTTAAACCTATGTGTGTATTTGGTGCCACCATCATGGTTTTCCAGATTTGTAAGAAAGACCTACGTTAATAATGTCATTGATTGTCAAAGATGAACCTTAGTGGTGCCTAAAAGGACCCTCCCATGTGGTGTACCCATATGTGACCTCCTCCCACTCCATGGGTATCAATCATGAAGTATCAGTTTCCTACTAATCTGAGCAGAATGCCCACAGATCAAGTCCTTTTTCTTGCGTTCCTAGAGTTTTCTCTTCCAGATTCTTCTCATCCTCATTTTATTACTTCTTACTTTCTCTAGGTGGACATCGTGAAGAAGAAAGGAGTACTTTTGGACTTGGTGGAGGAGCTGACAGAGGGATTTGTGGATGGAAAGAAGCTGCAAGTGAAGTCTTTGACGAAGCCCTTCTCCGGTTCCTCACAGAAGGAAACTTTACAATCGCCAGCAGCTACTAGGGAGGTGGATGTTGGTGAGGCAGACAAAAAACACAAATTGCAGCTTGTGGAATATCTAGGAGGTGCGCACAAAGAAACAAGCTGTGATATCCATGCAGATTCTGATCACAGCCTGAACCGTGGAAAAGATGGACACAGAAGAAAGTTGGAGAACTTGGAGGATTTTGATACAGATTGTGTTACTTCAGCTGCAGAGGAGAAGCGGATGGTAATGGATCTAAAGACTCAGAAAGGCTGGCCTCATTTTCAGGAAGTCTTCATGCTGTCTGCAGTGAGCGGAGAGGAGGTAGAGACTCTGAAGGTAAAAATATGAGAGAAATTTTGATTACAGACTGTTTCATGCAGCTGAATACAATCTGAAGGTTATCAATCATTCAGTGCTTTGCGTCTCTTGCTTGTGCTCCTCACTTACACTATCTGCACCCCACCACCACTACAACTCCTCAATTCCTCATTCCAACCTCGCATGTCTATTTTTCTCTATGAATGGTTACTCTATAGGGCTTCCACCCTTCAGCTTGTTGTGTGAAGCTGAATAATGATGTAATTGGTATTTTTAGGTTGAAACCTACCAGACAGCCCAGCTGTCTGGTTTGCTCAAGACATTTTGGGACCTTCCCTGGAGATGCATTCCGATCGTTGCATACCATTGGCTTTGTGGTTTGTAACTCACATTTTCTGGCTTTATTTGTTTTAGGCTTTCAGGTTCAATTAGTCGTTCCCAAGGAGCAACGCCTTTTCACACTACCTCTCCTTGTATTCTTCCAAGAGTGCTCCTTTCTGTAAACAAGCATGTAAATCTTGTCTTGTCACATTTGCACATTTGCTGTGCATTCAAAGACAGAGCTCAAGTGTCGGGCTCTGTCTTCCGAAGGAGCTTGGTGTTTCTTTCTCTGTCTTCAAAGTGAGAGGATTTTTGTGACAATCTTGCTGGATACTGGGAGTAGAGGAAAGGCTTTTGTGAAGCACAAATGAAGCACATTTTTGTTAATTCTGAAGTGTTGGAAACAGATTCTTTAATATGATCAAAGCAAATCAGTACACTAGATGATGCCATTTCCACACATCGTTTGTGCGCTGTCTTTATAAGTAAAACTGTATATCTGTGCAAATGTAATGGTCATTTCAATTGAAAATGTGTCGTCTGTAATGGCAGTGTGCTACCACACCATGCATACTCCACTCTACGCCCCTCCATTCTACTCTGCACCATTGTACTCTGCACCACTCCACGTCACTGCACTCTACTCTACTTTACACTGTGCCACTGCACTCTGCGCCACCTCACTTTATGCCTCTCTACTCTGCACCACTTTACTCCATGCCAAGGCTCTCTACGCCACTCCACTCTGTGCCACTCCACTCTGTGCCACTCCACTCTGTGCCACTCCACTCTGTGCCACTCCACTCTGTGCCACTCCACTCTATGCCACTCCACTCTATGCCACTCCACTCTCTACCACTCTACTCCAGTGCACTCTACTCTGCACCACTCCACTCTACACCCACGCACTCTATGCCAATCCACTGTACGCCACTCTAACCTACTGTGCACCACTGCACTCTGCCACTGCACCCTACACCACTTTACGCCATTACTCTACACCACTACACTCTGCCCTGCACCACTCTTCGCCACTTCACTCTGCTCTCAAATAATCTACTTTACGCCACTGCACTCTTCACCACTCTACTCTAAACCACTGCACTCTACATCAGTGCACTCTGCTCCACTGCTCTCTATGCCTCTGCACTCTATGCCAGTGCACTCTATGCCACTCTACACCACTGCACTCTACGACACTCTTCTCTGCAACACTGCACTCTCTGCTACTGAACTCTACGCCACTCTACCCTACTCCACTCTACGCCACTTCACTCTACTCGTAAGCAGTCAACTCTACGCGACTGCACTCTACTCTGTGCCACTCTACTCTGTGCCACTCTACTCTGTGCCACTCTACTCTGTGCCACTCTACTCTGTGCCACTCTACTCTGTGCCACTCTACTGTGCCACTGCACTCTACACTGCAACACTGCACACCACTAAACTCTGCCACTTTGCACTACTGCAGCACTCCACTTTATGCCACTGCACTGTATGCTACTATACTCTACTCTGCGCCACTCTACTCTGCGCCACTCTACTCTGCGCCACTCTACGCCACTGCACTCAATGCCACCATACAACACTCTACTCTGCGACTCTATGCCACTGTATTCAACGCTACTGCACTCTACTATGCACCACTCTAATCTACGCCACTCCATTCTACGACTCTGAATTGCACGCCGCTAAATTCTGTGCCGCTGCACTCCACTATTCTCTGCAACACTCCAGGCCAATGCACTCTATGCCACTCCACTTCACTCTACAATACTGCACTCTATGCACCTGAACTATACCCCATTCTACTCAGCACTGCTGCATTCTACCCTAGTGCACTCTAAGCCACTGCACTCAAAGCCACTGTACTCTGCATCACTCCACTCTATGCCACTGCACTCTGCATCACTCCTCTGCATTCTGCAGCACTCCACGCTATTGCACTCTGCCACTGCACAATACTGTACTCTGCACCACTCCATACCTCTGTACTCTGCACCACTCTATGCCACTCTACTTTGCATCACTGCACTCTACGCCAATGTACTCTGACACTCTACTCTGAAACACTGCACTCTACGCCACTGCGCTCTACCCCACTCAACTCTGCACTACTGCATTCTGCCAGTGCACTCTACACCACTGCTCTGTATGCCACTCTACTCTTCATCACTCCACTCTACGCCACCACTCAGCAGCACTCCACTCTGCCACAGCACTCTATGCCACTACACTATAATCTGCACCAGTCTACGCCACTGCACTCTGTGCCACTCTACTTTGCATCAATGCACTCTGCCACTTTACTCCACGCCGCTCTTCACCATTCCACTCTGCACTACTGCACTCTATTATGCAACACTCTGATCTACAACGCTGCATTGTATGGCGCTGACTTCTGTGCTGCTGCACTCTATGCTATTGCACTCTGCAACACTCTACGCCAGTCCACTCTACGCTACTCCACTGTACTTCACTCTACGTGACTACAATCTATGCCATTCCACTCTACGCCACTACTCAACTCTTTGCCATTCCACTCTACGACACTCCACACCACTCTCCTCTACGGCACTAACCGTTAGCCTTGCTGGTGTACAACATGTCTAAAACACATTGGCAAAGCCAATAACTCTTGCATAGGCGAGACCTGTTGGCTTTGCCAATGCTTGTTACTTGAGTATGCAAGTGCATGAGGTGACCTTGGAAGGGTGGAGAATGACATGGAGTTAGATGTGGTGGATTAATTTCACATTGGCTTGTCATTGTCTTCCAGCGGTACCTACTATCACTAGCCAAGCCTAGTCCATGGGAGTTTCACAGCGGCGTTGTGACCACCCAGTGTCCCCAAGAGATCTGCAATAATGTCGTCCGCTCAAAGTTATTAGAATATCTCCCCCAGGAAGTTCCTTACAATGTCAACCAGGTAAGCCCAAAGTGAGCAAGATCCGATTTACACATGACTGACCAAAACCAGTAAACTCCATTTAATCTGAAACCAATCTTTATAAAGTTAGCTCTCTGATAAGCATGCTTTTAGATAACGATGCATAGAAGATCATACTTTAAAGCAGACCTCCTTTGAACTGTAAGCAAGCTTGGAAAGGCCCAAATACCTACAGGCACAAAATAAGTAGGCTCATTCAGCTGAGTAAACGTTTGAAAGATGTGGGATATTATTAGCATAAGAAGCAACATAAAAATATCAGAACCACTATTTGTTTTTTTACAGGTGTATGGAATGGCATCCATAGTTACCAGCAAAATTGAATGTTACTTAAACATAATAATAGCTCAGGTGCATAGGTTCTTGATCTCACCATGTGATTTAAACTCAGAAAATATAGTACAGTCAATAGGAGATAAAATCTAAATGTACCTTTTTATTTTTTTTAAACATCTTTTTATTAGGGACTTAAGAAAGCAAAACAGGGTTGCATACCACAATAGGCATGTATAGATACAACAAGTGTAAACAGTACTCTCCCACTGTTGACTGGTCCTCTGCTTGTACTACAATACACTCCTAATCTGGTGGAAGTCAGACGTTGTATTAACAAAATTTCCAAACCTGGAGGATAGCCCCATGTGGGCGGCACATGGACTACCTCTATAAACATTCCATTTGCCCCAAATCTTTTCCCACCTTTTAGGGCAGCCTCTACTTCCATACACCACCCTTTCTGCAATTATGCACCATTCCATGCCTCTCTTCCAGTCTCTGAGGCTTTGCACAGTTTCTGCCCCCCATTGATGGGCTATATTTCGTTTGGCGATTATCATGCACAGGGTCACTCAGGTTTGTTCCATACGATTCATATCTGTGGCATCCCAGCTGTTGAGAAGACACCACTTTGCAGAAGGTGTGAAAGTGCTCCCACATACTCTGCTCATACACGTTATCACAGACTTTCAGTAGTCTTGAACCACTGGGCATTCCCAGATGACATGGGAAAAATATCTCTCCCGCCGCATCGTCTACGACAAGTTGAATCAAGTGCTCTGCCCATCTTTACAATGGTGGTGCAGGACAAATAGGATCTCTGGAGTATTTTAACTGCACCAATCAATACCTTGCTTTGATTGCTACTTCCCTGGGGGAGGCCATAGCCTCTGGCCAGTCTTCATCTGCCATATCGCCTAGGCCACTTCCCAGCGGTGGCGCAAGTGAAAGAGCTTGTCTGGGGAGTTGTTTATTAATTTTTATAGGTAAGGGAGATTTCCCGTCAGCTCATATGTTCGTCTAAAAATCTGTCTTCCAATGGCAAAGACTCCGGAAGTACGTCTCCCCGAGGGGTGGTCGCCTGGAGTGCAGATAACGGAAGGTCTCCCCAGTCACCAATGTAAATGTATCTTTTTATTAATATTATAGAAGCAGAAAATGGGAAGTAAAGTTTTAATTGTACAATAAATTATTCTAAATGGAATATTTGTGGTATTTGAAATGGAGCAATTCCTTAAAATAATGATGTATCATTAGTAGTATTGTAAGTGAGCTGACAGATTCAGAGAGAGATTGGGGAATTCCTGTGATGCAAGAAAGGCCTAGTGCGAGCAGGTAAGACCTGAACTGATAATCTCAGGAATTAAGGGCCGAAGGTGTTTCTATACAGATGAGCTCAGAAACACATAGCTGAGAGTAGGGGCAACCATTTTGTGTGAGCCTGCTTTAAACAACGTGAGTAAGCAAAGCCAGAACTAGTAAGCATTAACAGGGCTACAGGGCGGAAATGGCTTTCACAGGTGAGCTTAAAAAAGACCCAGAGATGGGGCATAGCATGAGCAAGCTAGTTCAGAAATATCCAAAATGAACAGCTAAATGCTATGCATGTGAACTCAAAAATACAGCGAGCAGCCAAGGACAGTGCTAGTGAGCTTAGAAATGCATTAGAGACAAAGCAGGACCTATACATGTGAGTTTGGAATGCTCAGCAAGAGTCCAGGTAAGTAGCGCACCAAAGTTCGGAAAGTTACAAAAGATCTGGGAGGTCCTTTACGGTCAGGCTGAGAAATAGCGATTCCAGTGATTGTATTGAGAATTTTGAAAACCCAGAGACCGCAGGCAGGGCATGTACAGGTGATCTCAGAAACACCTCGAGAGCGCAAACAAGGCTTGTACTAGGAATCTCGCAAATGCCCAGAGAGAACCGACAACGCTTGTATAAGTAAAGTTAAAATTACCTAGAGTAGATGTTTTCATTTGTAGTTTTATATAGCGGTCCTGGGATTTGCACTCCTACATATGTGAACCATGATATCGGGTGCAAAAGTGTACATATAGCAAGTACGCTCATAGTGTCAGTGGGTCGAAAAAAAATAATCGGAACATGGTATGGTCTTTCTTTACAAGGTGAGGAAGACTAGGAGAAGGAAAAACAGACATAAAAAGTAATACACCACTGCTTTTGAGCAGTGCAATGCAGGAAACATAATGATTTTAACTTTGCGTTATCATCATTTTATTCTTCGTGCTGCTTTGCGGGCGGGGCTGCTGTGCTCTAGGGGCAGGGGAGGAGTAGCTTGCCCTCTCCTAATTACGCAATGACTGACTGGTCGGTCCTCTCGGGACGCCCAAACCAGTCATGCACACTTTCCCCCTTCTCCATGCAGGCTGCATTACAGCCTGCATGGAGAACATGCCCCCCCCCCCCCTCCAGCCCCTGGCTGAGGGCCTCAACGCTCCATTGCAGTGTTGTGATTGTTAAGGGGAGCCTGTGTGCTTACCAATCACAACACTACATTGCAACGTTGTGATAGGTCAGTGGGGCCTGGCTGTGCTTCCTGTTCAGAGAAGAGCAGTAGCAGAGACGCAGGACCGGCGCAAGGTAAGGTTTTTTTTGTGGTTTTTTTTAAAATAGTGCTCACTCAAGCACCCCCTCCCGCGACACCCTGCCCCCGCCATGCCACCCATGCCGGCCACCACTGAATACATGCACCTTAGGAAAAACGGTGAGAGCAAGTAAGATGAGTGCAGATGTCCAAATAAGCAGAGAAATATTTAAAGCGAGCAGGCAAGCCTGTTAATGCTCTTCACAGAGCAAGTATATGTGAACTCAGAAATACCCAGGGAGTTGCTAAACCCCTTTGGACAAGTTTAAAAATATATTGATTTTCATCCAGAGGGCGCATGTCAAAAGGTCTGATGAACTGGAGAGGGAGAGTTGCCCTGTGAGTATTTTTAAAGGTGCTGGGAAATGGAACTTTCTAACTCCACATAGCCACCGTTTTGCTTTCATTTTCTTGTAGTCCATTGAACTCTGGGAAGAAGGTCCAGGAGGGGAGCTGGTTATCCTGCAGAAGCTTTTGGTACAAAAAGATAGCCATGCGGTGAGTGTGCCAATTGACAGGTATTTTAATTCAGACATGAAAGCTTTATGGTTCACCCAAAAACAAGTTGTGAAATCTTTATTCTCCCAGAAATGGCATCACATTAGCTTTTTGTAAATGGGACCTCAAAATGTGTGGTCTCGCACTCCGATACAAAGACGAGCTATTAACACTCTGGTACATGAGCCTCGCCCATACATCACAAACTAGCCGAACTATCCAGTATCTTGGTTTCTAAACTTACCCACACTAAACGGAGCTCTTCCCAGTGCACCAGAGCTATTGGGCCCCATTCTCAGTAGAACCCTGCTGAGCTCTCTCTAGTGTGACTGCTACATTGATGCTATATTCACCAACACTGTGCTGAACTCTTTCTATGAATGTATCGTAGTAAGTCTCACACTCCGTGACACCAAACTGCATTATCTCGGTCACTACCTCATCGTTGGTCCTAAACCTATCAACACTATGCCTTGCTCTTTCCAGTGTTAACTCCTTATTGGAACCACACTCAGCAACACACAGCTCCTTCTTTCTAGGGCCGCCAGCCTAAGGTCTAAAGCCGCAGTGCTAGTGAGCTCTTAATGGTGTTAGCGCCTCTTTGTCACCTACACAACAGACTATCAAGATGAGCTTTCCTCATCACCACAGAGTTCTGTGAGCCACTTTCACCTACACCAACCTGCGCTCTTTCCAATACTACACTCGCTGACATACATGCCAGCTCGCCCTAATATTGCAGCTGCACTTTTCGCACCATTGCTCACACCAAGCAGATCTCTCCCTTCTACATCGATTGTATCATCCCGCAGCGCAGATCTCTCCCTTGTACGTCGGTTTTATGTGCCACTCACTCCTTCAAGCAGAGCTCACCTCAGAAAAAGAGCCATGTGGGTTCCATTCTATTCACTTAACGTTTCACAGTACTACCGCTTCTTGGCAGTGTATTGACAGGCACCAAACTCTGCTCTTCAGTAGTACGGCCTCATAGGCCCTTCCAGTATTGCAGCATGCAAACATTCTGTTGCTTACTGTAGCTTGTGCCAGTATGTAAATATTTGTGTTTTATGTTGTCAACAGAAGATGCTGATTGGTCAAGGAGGTCAGCTAATCAGCAAGATAGCACAGGAAGCTGGTGAGGAGCTTATGAACATCTTCCTGTGTGATATTCGTCTCAAACTGGTGGTGAAGGTGAAGAAGTGAAACCCTAGGTCTTCTGCCTGGAGAGAACACCTAGACTGCAGTCCCAGTCCTCACTGGACAAGACCCTGGTTCTGCTACCTGGAGAGGCCACAGACACTGCAGCTCATTCTGCAGGCACAGTCACTTATCTGGATGACCTCTATCACTGGGCAAGATCAAAACTAGTCATTGTAGGACTGGGGGACGTAATTCTCGTGGATGACCGTGTTATAATTTGGTTTATTGCTTGGACAGACTTCTGGGAATTTTTCCAGTGTCCCCAAATCAATCTTTGACTCAGTGCAGCACATTGACCTTGGATGATGGTCTTGGAGAACAGAGTCCGATGGCTGCATCAAAGCATTCCGTTGAGATGGTCCCATTTTCTTCTGGTGTACACATGGTGAAGCGAAAAGAAGAGAAGCTACAGACTCTTCAAGTAGTTTTTGGGGGAGGAGGCAGGGGCTTCTTAATTGGGAGTGTTCAGTAATCCAGAAGGTGGATGAAATGAATATAGATTTTAAATTTTTTTTTTTTATTATTCCAATACATGTTTCAGCAAAAAACAAGTTAGTCATTGACAGCTGGATCTTTTCCAAAGAAAAAGCTGTGCCCTAGACTTCAAATTGCTAGCAAGAATCAGTGCTGGAATGTGCTAGTGAGAGAATGGTGATAGGGTACAACATGTTTCTACACATGCTTACCAGTGAGAAACAGACGTTTTTAACCCCATGCATTACTGTAGATTCACAATGAAGTGATAAAGGGCCTCTGGGTGAGACATAAGGCATTAGACATATTACAATAGCATTCCAGTGATCTGCACTTGGTGCTGGACGGTGAAGCTTGATCTTGGCTCTCATGGTTGACGAAAATTTATGCTTAGTGACCTTATTATCCTGCCCCTTGAATCCTTAAGGTCCGGAGGGTGTCAAACTCTCCTTGGAAATAGGTGGTGCGTTATACGGTCATGGGCTTCAAGTGTCAGAGGTGCAGTTTTAGACGCACACAGATTTTGCAACCACTCGAGTTGGCCTCAAGGTTAAAGGACGATGGTGGAGCTGAGAGAATAGGTGATTGTTGCATCTTGCTTGATTGTCCACTCCATGCACTCAGTTTGCAGTAGGAAGTTTGAGAAGGTGGATGGTGAGCTCGGCCGAAATAAGTAAAACTATAAAGAGTGATTTCCAGACCAGTCTGACTGCTTCCTTTTTATTTTTATGAGTGATGCAAGTTTTACCTTTGTATTGGCCACTTGTGCGCAGCCTACACATCTGAGTACCGATATGGTACAGAACCTTCAAAGATCAGGCTTGTGGCTTGGGGAGTGCATTAATACTCTCACTGATGAACTTGATGACCTCTCTGTGCTTCCACTTTTTGTTTAATGCAACTTGATAACCCCAAATTACAAGGCATCATGAAAGGATGGGGACGGATTTATCTTCATGAATGGAAGCATGTTATTCATGTTGTTTTGGGATAAAGGGTCAATACCTCTTTGGAAGGGTGCTCAGCCTGTGTTTACCAGCCTGAGTCTAGAGTACCTGTTCCATATGTTATTTTTTACAGAGGCGCCTCGTGATTCTTTCCTTCAGATCCAGTTCTTTTGGGAGCTGTCCTCTGATTAAAGGGTCAGATATGAGACAGCCAGTGGCTGCCATGCCACCAGCATCGTGACCTACAGATAAATAGGCAGTATGGGGCATGGTAGGCTGAAGTAGGCGGTGGCGCATGAAGAATACGTGCTCCACTAGGGTTGTGAAAGACTGGAGGAGGTGCTCCTGATAGCCGAGGGAGGGGTGTGCGCGGTGACCTGCTTAGTAGAAAGCAGCAAAAACTTGTGTGTAGGCCAATGTGAAGGAAGGATACGCCCACCATGGGCTACGCAAAGGGCTAGAACTTTGAAAGAGGCGGGAACAAACACACAGAAACAGTCCCCATCATGGAAACTGGTTCAAGAGTGACTCGATCTCCATGAAAGGTTATTTTTTTAATATGAAAGGAGAAACGGAAGAGGAAGGGAAAATAGGGGGGGAGTCGTTGGAGCACGAGGGCAGAATGAACAATCCAAGATGAAAGCCTAAGAAGCCTTGCAGAAACTGCTTTAACACCGTGGCGTAACGAAACTTGAGGGGGTCCCTCACTTTCCAGACCCAGTCCGGAGCTCTCAGGCCAAGGACCTGCCATTGCCTGAGGAGGCCCCTGGAGCTCCGGGCTCCCCCGCACCCCAGAGGCTGCTGGGCTTTTGTTACGCCACTGCTTAACAGAGACTGTGAAGAAAGGGCCAAGACGTGTGAACTAAAGGGTGTACTCAGAAGACGTGCTGAAAAGGGGGAGGAAATATACTCAAGGGAAAGTAAAAAGAGCAAGACTTATCTGATTAACAGGAGTCGCAAAGCGAAGGCTCGCTCTCACTTCCTACTGGCTCTCACATGGTCTGTAGCTGAGGACACAATAGGTTTTCTCATGTTTCTCATTATTGCTGCTGGGAGTAGTTATAAAGGTATTTTGCATAATATACAACTTCATTGGCTTTTTTTATGTATTCTATTTAAATAATTTTATAAAGCGGGTAACATAACCCAAGGGTATCCGAGCGCTGTACATAGAAAAACCCACAACCGTTACAAAGGAAGTATAGTCTAAAGACAAAAGGTTTGTCATCCCCGATCGTTCTCCATAGGCGAGGCCGGAAGGCTCAAATAATCAGACATTTGTACAGCACGCAGCTACCTCCACTGAGGCGTCCCGGCGCTCAAAGCAGGCTGAGGAATAGACTCGGCCAACAAAATCTAAACTTGATTGAAGAACCTCTTTTTAAAATCTTTCCTGAAGCCCTGTTCAGACTCGGCCATGCGAAGATGAATGGGCAGGGAGTTCCAAAGCTTAGCCGTCTGTTCCGAAAAAGACCTGCCACCTCGTCGAACCTTGGCATGTGAAGGAGACGCAGGTGGTTAGAACTTGGGGCTCTCTCCTGATGGTACAGGCTAAGCCTATTCCTGAGATATTTTGGTCCTCTGCCACTTAAGGCTGTAAAAGCAAATGTCAGGGCTATGTACTAGACCCTCTTGGCAACCAGAAGCCAATGGAGTTGCCTCAAATGAGGGGAGATGTGATGTCGAACGGTGACCCGTCGGATGAGCTTGGCCGCCGCATTCTTTATTATTCGTAGTCTATGGATCAGAGAAGCTGGAAGCCCCAGGTATAAGCTATTGGTGTAATCCAAATGCGAAGTCACAAGCGAATGGATTATGATCTTTCAGGTCTCCTCTGGAAGAAAACCCAATAGCTTTTTGACCGATCTCAGCTTAACAAAGCAAGATAAAGAAATATGCCGTATTTGGATCACAAAAGAGATCGGAATCAAACATAATTCCTAGATTTCTAGCTGAAGAAGCCGGAATCGGTGGAGGATTCAATTCAGTGGGACATCAAAGACTGGAAGGAGGGGACGCCAACTGACTAAAAAAGAGCCTCAGTTTTGTGTGCTGTTCATCCATTTTGAGATATCTTTTTGACACTCTTTGAAATTGAGAAAATCTGCTTCTGAATGTTCTCTAATTGAAAACACAAGCTGCGTGTCATCCGCATACGAGACAACCTTCACTCCCCAGGATTCAATGAGGGTGGCCAAAGGGGCCATATATAGATTGAAAAGCAGCAGGCTGAGAGCAGAACCCTGTGGCACCCCATAAACCAACGGTTTGGTTGAAGATGGAAGAGGATGAAGGAAGTCCCGCTGGAATCTATCTTCTAAAAAAGATCGTAGCCAAGATAACACCGTGCCCTGAAAGCCAAAATGGCTTAGTCTATTCAACAAGGTAGAGTGCTGACGAAAGATCAAGAATCAGCACCATAGTGGAGGCACTGCCATCCAGCGCATCTCTAACCTTTTCAGACACTTTCAGTAGAGCGGTCTCCGTGCTATAACCTGCACGGAAGCCAGACTGAGTGTCATGCAACAAACCATTAGCTTCTACAAAGGACAATAGTTGGCTATGAACCATCTTTTCTAAGATTTTCGCGGGTGCCGATAGCAATGAGAGAGGTCTGCGTTGGGATTCTTGAGCAGCGGCAGTCGGAACGCCTGTTTCCATATCGCGGGGAATATGCCAGATTACAGAGAGGCGTTCCAAATCCGATTCAGGATAGGGTTTACGCTGAGAGCAACCATTTTAAGAAACTGAGTTGGGCAGGGATCATCTGGGGAACCAGAGTTACAATTCAATAGCTCCTCAAGTAAGTCATTTTCAGGGATTGGGCAAAATTCCGAAAAAACAACCAAAGGGTTATCAGACGACGGAACAGGTCCTTCTATGCCAGCTTATGGCGGGAACATAGAGTATGGCTTTTGAATTTTTTCATCAGAGAAATCAGAGACACTAGTACAGAGAGCAGGGGAAGGATGAAAAGCATTTTTCGTCCTTACAGTGTGGTAAAAGATTTTACAATATTAAAAATTTCTTTAGAAGAGCTACCCGCATTCTCGATACACCTTGAGAAGGGCTCTCATCGTTTGTCGTATAAGTTTGCGAAAAAATTTTTGTCGGGATTACCCGTAAGGGAAGGCAAGGTCAATTGAAGGGCAGGCTCAAAGGTCTCCTTCGTAACATTTCGCTAGTTCCTCCTCTTTTCAGATGTTTTGCATCTCTTTGGCTAATTGCCCACGTCCTAGAAGCTCGAGCGGCAGCGTTCTCAACCCATTGAAGCATATTCAAACGGGACTGGGACACACCCAGATATAGAACTTTGCAGTAGTCCAGCCTCAATATCACCAGGGTCAGTACTACACTGGTTTTTAGGTGGCCTAAGGTAGAAGATGGAGAATGTTCCTCAAAGATCTCCGCATCCCAAAACATTTCCCTGTGAGGGCAGTCATCTAGGCATCAAAGGAAAACTTATCATCGAACCAGATGCCCAGATTCTTTACCTTCGTTTTGGACGGGGGCAGAGAACCAAGGTAATCAAATCAAAATTCCTTTATTTCGGTCACAAAAGTGTCCATAAAAGTGCAGTAGATAAAAACATTGCAATACATATCAAGTTAAGAAAATACATCACAGTTCAAAGCAATAAAGTACGTATTAGTTTTTTTTTCCTTTTAAGTACATCAAAGATAAAACGGGCAGATAAAAAGACAAAGCCATGATTAAAATGCTGAGGATTAAGTGAGCATAAGGGAGAGAAAAAATAAACTACTAAAACAGCATTAAGTTTCTCCTTTTGATAGCACATTTTAAAAAGGAGAAGATGTTTATGCGGTTAGAGAGGCAGTACAACAGTTGTAAATATTCTAGGGTAGCCAGAGAGGTCCATAGGTCCCGAATTCTCACAATGGGGAGCAGGTTAACCTGCTAAATTCCTGATAGAATTTTCAAAAAAAGACAAAGTGTAGTAGGTTTTGACTCGACACTCCGTAACGGGGGCAAATTTGAATACTAGCCGATTCATATTGAAGGGGAAAGCACAAATGCCACCTCACAAAACCTAACCGAAATCATGTCAAAAGGATTCTATCCCAAAAGGAGTCAATCCAACCCAGGCATAGAGCCATGCCCGTGGACGCATGGTGGATAGCATTCTCCCTAACTGTGGTTTTAAAGAGCTCCCTCACCTCTCTGTTGTTTTGTCTGTTTGAACAATATCTTAACCCTGGCCAGAACTTGTTTTAGCATCCTCTCAGGCTGGAAGAAGAGGTGGGGTTCACCCAGATCACACAGCCCGGACTTCACATACTGCAGCCAGGGAATGGACATCTCCCTTTCACATTTCGGGCAATTCCGCACTATTTCCCTGTTAAAGGTGGCTTGCAGATTTGTCAATACAGAGCACCACAGTAATAGGGGGGCTAATTTAATGGTGTCCTCTACATAGTCCACCCCAAGCTAACAATAGGTTATATGTGTGGTGCAAGTTGGTGGAACCCCCAAGAGTCTTCTTAACACCCTGTTTTGCTCGCCTGAAAGGGGCTTAGGGTTTGTATAGCCCCACAGGCCAGCACCACACAATAAGGTGAGCAGGCACTTTCTTTTGTTGATCTCCAGAAGGTGAGACATGGGTTTTTTCCTCAATGCGTGAGCCAAATTTTAAATGAACTCATAAGAGCTGGCTAATTTGGGCCACACAGTGGAGATGCAAGGCCCTCAAGTCCACTTTGAATCTATGCCCAGGTAGAAAAACTCAGGGGTAAGGCTCACTGGGTGCCCGTCTATCTCAATGCCCCTTATTTTGGTATGCCCTAAATTGCATGTCATCGTAAATGTTTTGGAGAGGTTTTAGCCAGGCCTAGGGATTCCATGAATAAGACAAACCCCCCCCAATTAGTGTTTTCAGGCCTCTGGGCGTTCTAGCCAACAAAAGTGCGTTGTTGGCGTAGCGCAGGACTGGAACCTTTTTGCCAGCTATGGTTGGAGCACCCACACCTCTGGCAAAAAGGGCTGGGACAAGGCCGTTAATATATAACAAAAATAGCAGGGGTGCTAAAACGCACGCCTGCCGCACCCCAAGGTCATCAGGCCACCAAGCATTGGAACAAATGTTGGGGTGCTTGCTGAGAACCAATACCTCTGTATTCCCAGCATTCAGTTTTAAACAATTTGAGTCCATCCATGCCGCTATGTCTGACAGGCATAGGCGGAGGGAGGAGGCCACAGTCGCTGTTCTGCGACAGATTTATGACAATTTGTGTGCCATCCATGTATGAAATAATGTTAAAATCATATCACCCGACCTCCGCCAGAGGGCGGACATATACATTTATAAGGGATGGGCTGAGTGAGGAGCCCTGCGGAACTCCCTGCTGCAGGGGGTGCACCATCGAGTTAAAAGGTTTCGGAGAGACCTGAAAGGTGCATCCCAACGGGAATGAGGACAACCAGGCAACGCATTGGCGCCAATGCCAAAGTTTCTTAATCAGGATGTTGTGTGAAAGGTGGCACTGAGAGCCAACATTAGGATGGCCGCAGTGTCCCCCATGTCCATGATCCAACGGGCTGACTTGGGGGCCAGCAGCAAGGCGGATTTGGTGCAGTAAGAGGGGTTGAAGCCAGATTGAGTCCCGTGCAGGAGGTTATTGTCCTCCAGGTAGCTAGAGAGCTCCCTATTCACATGCTTCTCTGCAATTTTAGAAAATAGGGGTAGCAGTGGTATAGGTTGATAATTTTACTGCTTGGAGGGGTTGAGTAGAGGTTTTTTGAGGAGGGGTAGCATCATAGCATGTTTCCACTGCTTGAGAATGCACCCAGAGGCCAGATAAAGATTGATAAATTCACACAGGACCGGTTGAATAGTTTCACAACCCTGCTCCAAGATGGTGTGGGAAATAAGGTCAGCTGGGGATCCAGATTTAATGGCGGAGTAGAGGGAAGCAAATTCCTCGGTTTGGATAGGACTAAAGTGCCAGAGCTTAACATTTTCGCCTAAGGGGATAAACCATCCCTCCAGCTGCGGATGGTTTCTGACTTTTGCCTAATAGGAGGCGTAGATGTTTTTCACCTTTTCGGACAAAAAGGAGGCCAAGGCATTAAAGCTCTTTACAGTCAGACATGACGAGGGTGAGAAACAAGTTAGTGAGGTAAGAGATTTTACAACCTGAAAGAATTCTTGGAAGTGGAAATTTGCTTAAAATAGTAATCTCTGCATGACCGGTTGATATGCAGTGTATAAGCTTTCAAAGCTATCTTTTAGTCATCTCTGCAGCCTTGATCGTAGGCTCTGTGCCAGAAACATTTGAGCCTCTTACATAAAAAGTTAAGAAACTCCTAAGTTAAGTTGCTTCCTTCACTTTGTGAGATTTCTGGTAATAAAAATGTTAAAGCAGACTTTTTCTTCAGATTGCCCATTGACTTTGAGGGCGAGTAAAGTCCGTTTTTATATAGCTGGGGGCCGGAGTGGAAATTAAGTGAGCTAGCCCAGAGTCACATGGTGCTGAGCTGAGCTGCCGCCGGAGCCGGGGATCGAACCGTGAACCCTGTGCTCCGAAGTCAGCTGCCCTGGCCGCTGCACCACACCTCTATCACTTATTGGCTGATGATGTGAGTTAAATAGCTTATCCTCAAGTGAATACTAGCCTCTTGCATGGCGAATGAGTGATGGTCAAGGTGAATGACCTCACTATAAGAACTGCGTTGAAGTTGAAGGGTCGTCTTAAGAAAAAAAGTTGAATAAATGGTCTTGTTTGATTGTACACAGGCTCGTTTCAGAGTGTATACAATGGGTGGTTGCAAGTAAAAACAGTTATTCTATCAGTCAGATCATTATCGTGGACATATGGAAACCCAGGGACATATTTGTGGCAATGTCACGCAGTGCAGCAAGTCACCTTGGTGCGCGACAGGGAAAGGGCAGGAATGCACTGTATTTAAAAGAATACGGCACATTCCTGCCCTTGTCCCTGCGCTGGCACTATTTTGGCTACCTAGCGCCAACGCAGGCACCCTTGCACTATGGTGCAAAGGTGCCTATGCTGTAAAGAGTTTTGTCTTTGTGCAGGAAGGGGCACCTTCCTGCACAAAAAGAATTTTATGAGGCATTTTCTCTTTGTGTGTGCAGCACACATCGAAAGAGGAAGTAATGAGGAGAAATAAAGATATTGCTCCTCGTTACACCTTGCCTGCGAAGGCATAGCATTTTGGCGCACTCCCAGGTCTACCATTTTTGGTAAATCTTGAAATGGGTCAAAATCCATGGATGTTGCGTGGGAATACCCACGCAACACCCATGGAATGCCTCCCTGGCGCAGAGGAACGCAACACCCATGGAATGCCTCCCTGGCGCAGAGGAACGCATAACCGTGATTTGCACTGCGCTGCGTTACTCCAAATTTATCAAGCCACTCAGGGCCACGCAAGGTGGACTTGCATGGCTTGATAAATCGTATTTTGGGCTTGCGTCGCGTATGCACCACGTCTTGTGGTCTAAGAGTGATGCAACCCCAGTCATAAATATGCCCCACACTGCGCTCAGACAACATTTTTGTTATTAAGTGGTCAGTCTTCTAATGCAGGCTTGTATGCCGCCTGTATGAGAGTGGATAAATAAAAATGAGGCATTGCTAACAACATTAAAGCCTATCAAAGCAATATAAATCTTCTAAGTCTCGTGGGTTTATGGTGGATGACGAGGGTTGTGTTAGTCTCTATTGCAGGTGGTAAAGGGGTTTTTAGAGTGTCAGTCTTCTGGTGTAATTGCAAATGTCTATGAAAATGCTGTCAAAGTTGATGGTGACATGGTGGAACACAAGCAAAGCGCCTAAGAACCGTACAGCTGTGGAAGATGGCGTTCTGGAAATAGTGCTGGAGGAAACCAGTGCATCTAACGCTTTTTTGAGCGGTAAAATCAGAATTGGTGGTGGATTCTGTTTTAGCGAGAGATTGAACAAAGTAAAGTGTATATGAATTCTGTTTCTGTTCCCTGGGAGTTTGTCAACACAATGTTCTGATTGCTGCAAGACGAGGAGACGTGTTGTAATCCGTGTGTATCACGTGGTATGAGGGAGCGATCCTTCGATTCTTGAAACGCCCCCCTTACACCTTGTCCCCATCGAAAAAAGTTAAAAACACTTGTGTGGTGACTGCTGCCTGGGGCAAGGGAATGAAATAATATTTTACATGTAGGCTATCTGTGTACTTGATTAGCAGTCGTACACCTGTTGCCGCAGTAGGCGTGGGGGAGACCACAGTGAACCACTTAAACCTGCACCGCACCTACCTGCTCTTTCACACGCACCCTACCTGCTCCTTGTCTGATCTCCTTCACTACTCACCAGTGCCCATCCTAATACAACTTAAACTTCTGTTTAATGTACTTGTCGAAACGCCTCTTCCTGTGAAGATGCTTTGAACCCCTGCACTTCCCCCACCTGGTGCTTCTGTGTCTCGTTAACCAAATCCCACCTCTGTCACCCTCTCAACCTCACAATGGGGCATATCTACAAGAATATGTTGGAGCGGAGAGCTGCACCTAATTTGGCCGCACCGCGCTCGGACATTTTCAAAACACTGATGCAGCAACCATAGAAGTAGCAAATCGTCATTATTTTATGATTGTTTATGTAAAGGAAGGGACAACTTCCGGAAAATAAATGTATTTCTCCTCGTTTCGCCATTCTAACGCCTGTTCTTGCATGGCGTTAGTTTTTGGTGCTGCCTCAGATTTACACCTCCTTGTAAATCTGGGGCATTGTCGAAAGCAATGGGTGTTGCGGTGGAACGCCCACAGTAACACTCATTTCACTCCCCTTTCACGTTAAGTGATGCGTCTAAAGGGGCCTTATTTACCACTCTTTGTGCCTTAACGCTGCTTTGTAAATATGGAGAAGGGCATAGTGCCACCAGAACGCTGTTAAGTGACGTTCTGGTGGTGATATCCCCTTTTAAATATGCCCCATTGTTCCCTGTCTTCCTGCCCCTTCTTATCCAGCTCCTGCCCTCAACAGACGCGGCATCTGCCTAAGCACTAAGGGGCCTATTACGATGGCGGTCGGATGTCCAGCGCCGGGCCAGCGGTGGTGCCCGCCGGTGGACATCCGACCGCGATCGCAAGCCAGAAATCCGCTGGTCAAATTAGGATGGCGGTGGTGACTGCGGCGGTGGGAAATTTCGACTGCCGCTTTTCCGCCGGTTGCCTTCCGCACTCCTGCCTGGCGGACGGAGCAGGACCGGGATAATGGTGGCGGTGCAGGGCAGGCTCCGCCGGCAGGATTATGATGCTGGCGGTAGCCAGCCTTTCCTCAGCGGTCAGACCGCCATGGAAAGGCATGCGGTGATTGTCTTCCGGGGGCCCGTTGCGGGCCCCCAATGTTTTGTGGGGGGTGTGGGTGCACTGGGGGGGTACCCATGGTCCCCCCCTACATTTCCCTGTACCAGGTGGCAGGCACTGTGCAGTGCCTGCCATGCAGTGCAGGAAAATGCAGGACATGCTCATTTGGACATTGCTGAGGTGCTGCGGGCAGCAGCAACCGCCGCAATGTTAAGGCCCGCGATCCGACCGCCGCGGTCGGATTTCGAGCAAGGAACATCCTAATGCGACCGGCGGTTATGTTGCGGGCCTTGCGGGCTGTCTTTTCCCGTTACCATGGCGGTCGGGGAAGTTTTCCGACCGCCATCGTAATAGGCCCCTAAGTATTAACAGAACAAAATGGAGCACTTGAGCCACTGGTTATTACATTGCAGTACATTGTTTCTGGCTCGAACATGCCGATACAGACTGGTATCAACAATTTGCAACTCAATCTTGTCCCTGTCCCACCGGGGATAACCCAGCATGAGCTGCCAGTACATGTGGTGATGGAATGAGAGCAGATAAAATGTGGTGATGGAATGAGAGCACATGAAACCCTCAATCAAGTGGCTCTAGAGTCCCTCTGGTACATTGAGTGTGGGACTGTAAATTGCAATAATTGAGATCAATCGTATTCCCAAGACGCACAGAAGAATCATTGGTAAAAGCCTCCAGATAATTACAGCACTTCATCCAATTTTTCGCGCAATATCTTGATATTTGGAGTGTTAGACCTGCATATGGAAATAGCCACACAAGGTCCTCCATCTTAGTTTAGCATTTAATATTGTGCTCCGAGCCTTGCCTTGTGCAGTCCTATGTTTCTGTCCTGTTTCAAGTTGCATTGGTGTACGTTTTAAAGGGAGTGTTGAAAACAGTTTAAACACTATAATTAGAGCTCCTGGTTTTATAGAATTTATTTTTGGGGGATTTCTGTCTGTATTTATCCATATTTGTTTAGCTCATTTTATCTGTATATATCCACAATTATTTTGTGCTTAGTGTAAAAAATGAAGCTACAATGGGCATATTTCAACGTTTATTTAACTGACTAATGTTTACTCATGTGTGACTGTCCAATGAGTTTGACATTTGCAGTACAATACAGTCATCTGTAATCATTTGCATTGTAGAACAGTTTAAACTGTTGAACTGCTGCAAATATTTAAGCTTCACTAGGAAACCTTTTTTCTTTTTTTTAACTCTGCTGCCTATAAGTCTGCACAGCTATTGACCAAGCATGCATGATTGACAATAGTGAGAACTGCCCAAAAGAGAACCTATTTTCAGTATTTTTCCATATTTAAGGAAATCAGATTGTTTTCTGTCTTTACTTATCTGTAAAAATCATTAAAAACGGAAAACTGGGGGCCTTAACTATAATAGACCGTACCACTATAGACTGGGGCCCAGATTTACTAAAGCTTTTCTGTCGGGCTGCATAAGTCTTGTGGCACAGCACCTGCGCAAAATCATTTTTGGCATTAACTAAGCCACAAACACCACTTTGCGTGGTTTAGTAAATACAAGGTAAACCAGGCAGCGCAAAGCTCTGACTTGCATTACTTTGCATCCAGTAGGCATTACAAGGGTGGAGCATGGACCTTCCCATGCATCCACCCATGCATTTTGATGCAAACCTAGATTTAAGAAGACTTGTAAACCTGGGTTTGCATCAAAATTGTGCTCCTACCTGACAGAAGCATAACGAGGAGAAATATCTTAATTTCTCTTGTTACTTCCTTTTTCCATGTCTGCCGCATGCTGCACACATAGAAAGAGGAATGCTATGTTATGTTAATTTAATTTATAATGCGCACGAATCACCCCGGTAGGGCTATCTCGGCGCAGCACAGCAAATAAGCAGTGGAGTAGACTGATTAAGCCTAAAATAACTGTTTTGAGAAGTTTCCTAAAATTGAAATGATCTGCGCATTGGCGTGCATAAAGTGGGAGATTGGTCCACACAAAGGGAGCCAGGTTAGAGAAGTATCTGCCTCCCGAGCGAGATTTAGTGATGCATGGAACTGCAAGCAGAGCTTTCTCACTAGATCTCAAAACTCTACTAGGACGATAGTGAACAAGCTTTGCAGAAAGGTAGCTCCGCGCACTGCCCAGCAAGGACTTGCGAGTCAGGCAGCAAACCTTAAAGATGATTCTCTTGCGAATTGGTAGCCAATAAAGCATGCGCAGTAGAGGGGCAGATGCCTTCCTAGCTGGAAGATTATGAGACGTGCTGCCATATTTTGAAAATGCTTTTAAGGATTGTTTTTTTTTTGTTGCAAGAACAGGGTCGGAGTGGCCTATTTGGCAATCAGGCAGTGCCCAATGGGCTAGTCTAACATCAGTGTGTGGGCCGTGTTTTTTTAGCAGTTGTGGGCCCGCAGTTGCTGCCAGGTGGGCCGCTTTTTTTCACTGTTGATTTCCCTGATATCACTTTTGTTTAGCTATCTGTTTTGATAATGGGAGCCACTTTTATTACAGTGCTCAGGTCTCTTTTTTTTTTGTCGTCCCAGTCCGACTCTGTGCAGAAATGTAGCCCTTCCTGTACAAAAACTTGCAGATGGTTTAAGGTGCCTGAGTTGGCGCTAGGTAGTATACAGTGCGCCAGTGCAAGGAGAGAGGAGACGTGCCTCTTACAAGCATAAAGAGATAAACACTCTCAGTACACTTCTACCTGATCTACCGCTCTATTATGCATTTCACCTCCATAGCGGAGTGTTGGGCACATTTATTTTGAATGCTTCTACATTCATAAAATCATACCAGCATCCATACCTCACATGTGGCCCATTAACACCATAGCCTGCCTTCCCTGGCTTCTTCATCACCTGTTCTTTGCACATCTGCATTTGCGGGCCCTTATAAGGGTGAAGGAGAAAACAGAAGTCCAAGGGCGTAGCTTAAGGTGGGTGTTTGGAGTGTGACACCCCCAAATAAATGCATTCATGGCATGGCAGTCAGGTCTAGGGACCCTGAGTCAGTCTACTATCTTCTGTCCGTTTTTCTTGTGAGTCAAGAATGAAAGAAAAAAACGTGCTGTTTTATGTAAATGAGAGAGAGACCAATCTGGTGATTGAATTTAAAGTTGTGAAACCAGAGAACATGGAATCAGTACCAATACCGACTTCCCTGCTTGCCCAAACTGTGTGCTCTTAAGCAAATATTTTATTTCACAGAGCCTCCTTTTTCCTTATGATCACATGAGCGCACTTTTATATACTTGAGTTCAGGATGTGCTCTGTACAAGCATCTCTTATATTTGAGTTACAAGTCTGTAAGTTTATCTATAATAAAAATCTAGGCCATGTTTAGGGTTTTCATGACTATTGACGCGCCTCTTAGTTCCCTAATGGCATTGACGATGGAGGGCGAGTCATGACTATTTCCAAAAACTGTTATTTAATAAATGTTTGTCTACGCAGTGATATAATCTGATGTACTAAGGTAAAATGCTTCTGAATGTTAAAGAAATGCACTTTTTTTTGATTTTGAAGAGATTGTCATGTTTTTACATTATGTTTGTTGCACAATGTATATGCTAAACGTTGGCTCAGCTTGTGGACGGACTCTTGGAGACAAGCCAAGCCAAACCAATGGCTCAGCTCTGGCGCCCTCCTCTGTTTGTGAATTGGGCTTAGTGATGTGGCTGTCAGTCACTTGATTAAATGATTTCTGAAAGGCAAGGACTAGAAACATGGAGCCCTACCCACATGCACCGATTTTACAACTCTAACTTCAACTCCACCATCAAGGCTTCTTGTAGCAGAGATGAAGAAGAGTGTGTGCAGTGAAGTACATTTAAAATAAGTTATTCCAATGGCAGGGACTCCAGGCTGTTGTGTTGTACATGACCGTAGTCATATGTTCCTAAGGAGAATTACCAGGCCCATGTGGAACGGACAGGGGTGTAGCTTGAGCGGGAGTGTTTGAGGTGTGACACCCCTCAAATGAATTCTTGGTTTGGGAGATTGGTCTGGGACCTCTGAGTCGGGTCTGCTATTTCTGTGCTGGTTTTTCTCATCATTATTTCATCAAGAGGTTTTAGCTTCTTCATTTTTTGGACAAGGAACTTAACTGTGTGTAGTGATGGTGTACCACAAAAGTAGTAAATCTGCACCTATAAAAGTACTTCTTGAATGGGTGCAAATGTACTACTTTTTGGAATTCACAAACATTGGCATTAGTAGGCTCGGAAAGCTGTGGCACTCTCAACTTACTGGCAATCAAACACCCAAAAGGTGATGTGATGAATGCTCGCAAATAGTCTAACCATGTGCAACTGCTCGGGGTAGCATTCCGACCCATTATTTTTTACCCATTGTGCCACTAGACAGAGGCCCATCTAATGCAAATAAGTACTGACTCTGTCCCTCATGGAAACAGTCCATCCCAAAACCTGGTCATCTGACTCCTCCACCCTGCAGCCCACTGCTTTTTTAGTTGGGATATTTGAGATTCACTGACTAAGCTACGCCCTTGCAGAAGTCCTAGAGCACCTCACAATTTTAGTTAAAATGTGAGGGTGAATAAGGGTGTCATTTAACAATGGAGTCGATTGACAGTTATTAATAGCCACACATTAGAAACACCCCTTCCAAGTTGCCATTTTAACGCAGTAGGTTCATGCTGAACGAATCCGGCTTCTAGTATTTGAGGAAGGTGGAGTGCAATTTAATTTGTTGCAGTTCGACAATAATTCCACAAGGTGCTATCTTGTGGTCAAGATGTTCACCCTTTCAAAATTTATTTGAGAGCTAAAGTGAAGAAACAGTCCACGGCCATTAGTTTCGTAAACCATTTTTGAAGATAGTAAAGTTCTTGACCCATGACTAGTCCTTTAGACAAGCCAGAGTGAAAGGCAGTTAGCATGTAAGCATGAGAGAGGGCGGTGTGAGGCGTTAAGGGTGAGAGAATGTGTGATATGTTCGTACTAAACAATGGGGCTTTAATTTTCCCCTTACGCCACTTGAAATTTGTATGTTGTACATGCAGTACAATAAAAGCAGCATATTTTCTAAACACTGGAAAACCAATGTTTATGTATTTTACTGGGCAGAAGGCTGTATAAAAATGAAACACAAAACAGAAAATAAGAAATCCTACTTGTGACAATGTACTCTGCATGTTATTTAGGGTGTAAGCTGGGCCTATAATGACAGATAATACTAACTTAAAACAGAGACAGCTGGAAGCCATATGGAACTCTAGAAAATATATATGAACGTTAATAAATATCTAGTAAGTGAATTATCGCTTAGACTAAAGGTGAACATTATTGTTGTATAATGGCTTAAATACCAAGGATCCTGTCCTCAGCACTACATTCCGATTGCTAAGGAGGGGACTTCCAAATCCCTGGAGAGAACTGCTGGTCCAAACAATAGGTGTACCACGTATCATTCACCCCTACACCCGGCCACGGAACAACTTCGTTGCCATATAAGGGTTTTGGTTTCATGTATGCGTGTACTGAGCGCTGACACCCTCAACGAAAAAATTCTGAAATATACTTGATCTGAATGGCTCCAGCAGACAACCAGTGTGGTTGCAGCAGAACTGTGTGGTGGGCCAGATGGACGATATACTGTTGGAAATAGGCAAATCTCCATTTTGCATTGTTAGGACTGCAGTTTTCAAATAGTAAAATGAGGGTTAACAGTGAGGCTAAGGAGATCCTGCTTGGAGTTGTCAATCGATTAGAAGTCGTTTTAATCCTTCCTTCGTTGCAAGGAGCGATGAGATAGTTCTTAATGAGAATGGGCTAGAGTTTTAGATTTCCATAGCATGCCATCAGCAAGACCGGGCAATCCTGCAATGGTTTATAAATGCTGAAACAAAAGTAAATCAGTGGAAGGAGCCTTTCATTTATTATTCACAGCTTCTGGGAAGGAGTGCTCCATAATGCCCTGTGGCGTTATAATTTACAATATGTTTAATCTTGTGGTCCCCTAGAAGTGGCAGGGGCACCATCAAGCATTTGTTTTAATGTTGTAGAGGCTGAGGAAATGAAGCAGCAACATTTAAAAAAAAATCATTGAGGCTCCTGTGCCATTAAATACATGACCCCAAGAGTACCTACCATATTTTTAAACGCACTCTTAGCTAGAGCAGCTCTATGCTCTTCCGCTGAAGTGCAAGGTTCTCTTGTGGATGTTTCTATGATTGCATTGTGTGGGCTGAAAAGTGTTAAAAGAAAGACTCACAAACATATTGATTCCTTTTTTTATTAAAACTTTATTAAACATTTGTATAATATTCACTATTATTAAACATTGCAATGTGTGAATTACAGACATACATTTGATTATAATTATTGGTGATTTTGGAAGAAAGATGCTATATATATATATATATATATATATATATTTGTCTATATATATATATATATATCTCGATATGCTCACCCTTTGAGAAAGCCAATAAGCTCACTTTTAATATTTTGGTGTTTTGACTCCTTGACAAAATCAGTAAGTCTGCCTGTGTGTGGCCAGGACTTGTGAGACCAACTGCACTCTGTACGTGCCAGAGGGCATGGTGTGGGGTTGCCTGCTCACAATGCGTTGGATGCAGGGCCCTGCGACCAACCCCATGCCATGCCCGGCACAACCCCCACACCCTGTGGTCATAGTGCAAGGGTGCCTGCTTTACGAGCTGGAATGTTTTCGTGCAAGGTGAACACAATACATATCGCGTCTGCTCAAAGACTTCTAGTTCCAGCTATTTTAACACTATCATGCTTACTTCTGTAGTCACAGAATCCATTCATGTCTGAGGCTGGAGGAGGAGCCCAGTTCAGGTCTGAGACTATCTGTATTCTGTCTCCAATATATAGACACGTACCCTGCAGGTTGGTATAGTAAGTCTTGTTTATATACCTTCTGGTTGGTTAAATCTTCTCCCACCTTGCCAGCTTTATGGACCATATTAATAGAGGTTTCTTCTGCTGCTACCCACTCCACTACATCTCTGAGCCATTCCTCTACTTCTAAGGTATTGCTATCCTTTGCCTAGTAGCATTGGCAACTGTGTTGCTCCTTACCTCATTTTGACTTGGTCTTGAATGTTGATATACCCAAGAGACATGTGACTAGACTGACCACACAGTCATTGTCCTATGGCCCTGTCTTGCCTCTCCACTAGTCCCTCCCAGAACCCATGGTTCACTGGGCCTGATAACGGCCATTCATCAGGTGTGCTAGGAGAGATTTTATGTAGCATAGCAGGGGTCATGTAAGTGCGGAGGACGATGTTGAATTCTCCGCGGTGAACTCTAGCATTACTTGAGGATTGTCTTATGTCTTTGTAAGACTGACCTTGTTCTAGTCTCAGTCTGAAAGGTCCGTGTCACAGCCCTGATCCGATTTGTGACTTAGTGGGAGCATCAGATTTGTAATATCTGCCCAGAGTGCACAATATATTCTTGTGGTCAGCCCCTTGTCAGTGTATCCAGCATTGCGTTTAGTGTGTGATATTTCTGATGTAGATGGAAATATTTCCCATGTATTTATGGCTGTTGTTGAAAGCCTTCTGTGTTGTAGAGAACGTCCTGGTCCCACCAGGAACATCTCCAAAGCCTTCTGAAAGGTTATGAATGTCTATTCTCGGGCATGGCCCCCTACCATTATACACCATTGGGCAACCCCCAATCAACATTGTGGTGTCTGCATTGCTTACATCATTGGGCTTATACAAAATCTCGGGGTATGCCTTCTGTGCTCTCTCCACAGTTGAGGGACAATTGAGTTCCCTGCTCTTTGCCAATCATTGGCTCAGGAGGTTCAGCACCATCCCAGTGTCTAGGTCTTGATCAATGTCATGGTCCTCCTCTTCCAGCCATCTGGTTACAGAGGCCAACTGAGAGGTCGGGTAATACCGTTCTTTATCAAGCACTTGAAGCCCACCTCCCTGATGTGTCACCCACAGTGTAGCAAGACGTCTGCTGCATTTCCCATCCAATATTAATTTTGTCATTATGCTCTCTACCTCTTTAAAAAATGTTCAGGGGTAGTGGTGCCTGCAGCATTAAAATAAATATAAACAGCTGGGCATCATTTGGGTGGCAGTGATATCCAGAAGCTCATTGACATAACCGAGCCACCGCGCCAGTCTGTTTGTGTTCAGTGTAACCTCTCTGGTATGTGCTGTTACCACACTTGGGGGGGTGAGGACCTTTACTACTATTTCACAAAACGCGGCCCAACAAGAGAACTTGCTGCAGCATTGCGTGAATGCTAGAGAGCAGATATACTCCATATTTACACAGATATGGAGCATTTTTGCTCTCTCCTTGCTCATGCGCACTGAGTGCTGCCTACCGCCAACGCTGGTACCCTTGCACAATAGTGCAAGGGTACCTATGTTACTGGCAACGTTGTTATTGTTCTGGAAGAGACACCTTCCTGCACAAAAACAATCCAAAGAGGTATTTTCCTCTTTCTATACATGAAGCATCAGGCATAGAAAGAGGAAAAAATGAGAAGAAAATTATTTTTTCTCCTCCTTACACCATCATCTGGGAGGTGTACCAATTTGATGATATCCCAGGCTTAAATACGTTTGTAAATCTGGAATTGCATCACATCCATGGGGGGGATGCACGGAAACTGCCATGCTCAACTCCTAGAACGCATCTCAACTTGATATGTAACTTAATACATCACAAGCAGCTGTGTTGCGTTGCATTGCTTTGCGAAGCCACGCAAGGCGGCACAAATCGCCCCTTGCATGGCTTTGTAAATCTGAATTTAGAAATTGCGCTGCCTTGTGTGACACAAGGACAATGCAACTCCTTAATAAATCTGGTCCCAGATATCCAAAAGTTTTGTCTGCCCAACCTCTATTCAGAGCCATACAGATGTTATTTGCATACACACTTTTGCCACTGGTGTGGACTCTCAATACAGTTTTTTTTTTTTAGGTCTGACATACCCGACAACGCAAGTTATCTGGTTGCGAATGACCTATTGTGGGCTTACCAAAACCTTAAGTGGGCTTGCAGCCCACCTATTGCTTACCATTGGTTGGATTATTTTCACTTTTCAATTTTTACTTGCTTCTTATTTGATGCCTTTCCTTTTCCATCTTGTGTTTGTCCCTCTCCTGAAGCATAGGTCGTGGCAACTATTTTGACTGGCAGACAATGGTCTTTTTCCTGCTTTGTTTTAGGAAGATAATTTTTATCTTTTTGTTTCAGCATGCCATCGGAGGACATGTGTTTTCCAACTCTATCCCTCTTGTGTTTGTCACCCCTTCCAAAAAATACCCGGCCATGGTCTATGTTTGCTCTCTCTTGCTCTCCTACAGAGGCGGCTCCTCTGCTAAGGCGGAGGAGCGTCACCCCACTGCCTTTAAGCACAGCAAAAAAGGAAAAATACAATGATAATAAAGCGATGTTATCATTTTATTTTTCTGTGCTGGGGAAGTTTTGCGGGGCGGGCTGGCAGGTAGGAGGAGTGGTGACACCCTCCTAAGTGTGCATGAATGTTTGGCCGGTCCTCTGGGCCCGGCCAAACATTCATGCCCACTTAGCATGTTCTCCACCCAGGCTGCATTACAGCCTGGGTGGAGAACATGCCCAGGCTTCCATTCCCCATCTGAGTGCCGAACCACAGCGTTCAGACCAATCACAACGCTGCATTGCAGCATTGTAATTGGCTTAGGGGAGCCTATCCTGCTTCCTGTTCCAGCAGAAGCCAGGAAGAGGACGGAAGAGAAGTGGCGGCTGGCCAGCCGAACGGCCGGCCAACAGGTAAGTGATTTTCAAAAAAATGTTTTATCCACCTCTTAACCAACCGCCCTCACCGCACCCCTCCCCCACTACTAATATGCGGGACCAGCTGCGACTGGTGTGGAGGCACACTATCTCTGTGTTAGTAAAACCCAGTGTGACTCTCCTGTTTAACACGACCAATGTGCCTCTGCGAGTTAACACGGGCAGAATGTACAGTGTGTGCATGTCTGTGTTAGTGTGAGTGGGTGCAGTGCAGATGGCCAAGTGTTTTTGTTGACAATTTGAGTCCATCCCTGGATTGGCACAGACAGTGTGTGTATCGGTGTGCTAATTTGGATGCAATTTGTTTCTCTGGGCGGGTAAGGGCACACCATTTTTCTTGGGTAAGTCTAGGCACAGTGGGGCATATTTACAAGAAAATGGCGCAGCACGGTGCTGTAGCAATGTTACTGTGCCGAGCGGCGTCATTTTCCAAGTGCAGGAATGCGCCGTATTTACAACAATACATTGCATTCCTGTACTCACCCCTGCACCAGCGCAAAAAAAAGCAGCCTAGCGCCAGCGCAGGTACTCTTGCCCTGCGCTGCAGGGATGGATAGTTGTTGTGCAGGAAAGGACACCTTCCTATACAAAAACAATTATCAATGGCGTTTTGCTCCTATGTGTGCTGCAGAATGCAGCACACATAGAACGAGAAAAAAACGAGGAGAAATAAAAATATTTCTCCTTGTTGCACCACTCTTACAGGAGGCATACGTTTTTTTTTTATAGATCCTTGTAACTCTGTAGCAGTGTCAAAAAGCAATGGCTGTTGCATGGGACCGCCCACAGCAATACCCATTGCACTCCCCTTTGACACAGAAAACTTCATCGGGGAGGACCATATTTATAAGGCGGCATTAAACCACGCAAAGTGGCTTAGCGCCGCCTTGTAAATATGGAGCAGGGCTCAGCACCACTGGAGCGTCACAAAAAATGACGCTCCGTAGGTGCAATGCCCTTCTGAATATGCCCCAGTTTATCTCTGGGAGTTAGAGGCTACACTGTGTGTGTATGTGGAAGAGCAAGCATAATTTGTATATTTGAGTTAGTGTGGGCACAATCAGCGGCGGCTCTTCTGCTATGGCGAAGGAGCATCGTCCCTCCCAAAAACTTCAGGGAAGGAAAAATAAAACGACTTTTTATTTTTCCTATCCGTGCGAGTCTTGGGGACGGGCCTGGTGGTGACAGACACTGAGGGGAGTGGTAGTGCACTCCCATCACTGCGTGTGATGGTTTGGCCGGCCAAACAATCATGCGCAGTGAAAGCTTTCTCCAACACAGCAACGCAGCGAGGTTGGACAGAGCAGGCACAGATTCAGTCTGTCCTGGAGCGCAAATCGAGGGTGCTCAGGCGAATCCTGAAGCTGCTCTCATGTGCGAGAGCAGCTTCAGTATTGGCCGCACGGAATTCTGGGAGCTTGTGCCTTCCTGAAGAGGTGAAAAGGAGCACGACGGGTTGGCTGCAGGTAAGTTTTTTAAAAATGTATTTTACCCCCCCGCCACCCCTACTGCCTCCCCTCCTCTGATCGCCTGCCTGCCCCTCCAGCATACCGGGCTCTGGGCATCATGCGGATCTCTGATTTGATGTGGACACAGTGTGTATCTCAGCATTAGTTTAGGTGCACTATGTATCTAGGTTAATGTGGGCATCATGCGTATCTCTGGTTTTGGGTTGATATGGTGTCTTTGGGTTCATGTCAGCACAGCAGGGCAGAAGGTAATTCTGGGCTAGTGACGGAAACATTTGTATCTCTAGGTTAATGTGGAGTGCGCATCGCAGGGTTGGTACCAGCAAAGTTATGTTGTGTTGTTATTTTATAGCGCGCACAGATACTCCGAGGAGTGTCCCGGCACGAACCAAGAGGGGTAGAAAGGGATGCACTAGACAAAGAGAAAAGTTTTCAGGTTTTTCTTGAAAGCCGTGGGGTCTTGGATGTTTTGTAAAGCAAATGGCAGTGCGTTCCAGGCCAAGGCAGCTTTCAGGGCAAGAGAGCTGCCACCCAACCTTTGTCGTTTGAAGCGGGGAACCTGGGCTAAAAGTTGAGACGTAGAACGCAGGTATCTCATAGGGGCATAGAGGGAGAACCGCTTCTGTAGGTAGGTAGGGCCTAGGCCATGGAGGGCGCGATGAGCAATGACTAAGGATTTAAATTTGACCCGTTTTGCAACGGGAAGCCAGTGCAATGAGCGCAGGTGTTGTCTCATGCTGCTTCTAAAAGGGATGTCAAGGAGAAGCCTGGCTGCCGCATTTTGACCACCTGTAACTTATTCAGCAGATTGCCAGGGATGCCAACGTACAGGGCGTTGGCATAGTCTAGCCGGGATAAGATAAGAGCACGGATGACCGTTTCTTTCGCAACCCTAGGAAGAAGAGGAAGAAATTTCCTGAGGGTTTTAAGAAGTCCAAAGCAGTTACCGGCAAGCTTCTTGCCCTGAGTGGAAAAAGAGAGGTTCTCCTCAAAACAATCTTTGTATTAATGTGGATATTGTGTTCATCCCTAAGTTAATATGGGAAATACCTTATGAATGCAATGTGTGAAGTGGGTGAGTCTATATCACTGTGTTCGTATGGGCATAGCGTATATCTCTGAGTTAGTTCAGGCCAGAGAGTGTGCACATTTATTTCTGGGTTAAATTGGCTTCTAACTGTGCCCTCATTCATCCTGAGAGACACCCACTGAGCCCACACTGCCTTTGAGATACACCAGCTGTGCCTACACTAACACTGTGCCAGTGATTGCCCACTGCCCACATTAACACAGACATGCATACATGTCCATGCTAATATCAAGATACGCACTGTACCCATAATTAGCCACTGTGACTACCAATAAACCGGAGCCACACACATGTGTACATTATGGACTTCTCGCCCAGCTAAGAAAGGACGGCATCTTCACTGGCATCTGCTGTTCTCAAACGACAGATGCTGATGACTAAGAAACTAGTAATCTTCTAGGAGACTGCTCATTAAGAGCCACTGGGGCTAGCTACAAGCTCACAAGCCAGTAATCAGCCAAGCTGTACTCAGCAGACTAATATGGAAGCCATGATTGGAAGGTATACATCGTAGGTGTGCATGACTGCATTTTATCCTCTGCTCTTTTCTGTATACAAGCAGCCCCCAACTACACTTCTCCGACCATCACTTGGAGCCTCACCCATGAGATAATACACTTTCCATCTAGACTATTCCTCTATCACCCACTCGTTCAACCATTCACACAGGCTCCTGATTGCAACTTTTAGCATAAGGCAGCAGGCTCTGGCCTGCCACCATTCAGACAAGGCAAGCAGACTTTGCCTGAAACCAACCAGACATAGACCAAGCATTGGCAATGCCAATTGGGACTTACTGGCATTGCCAATGCTTTTTGGCAATGCTGAACACCATTAGTAAAAAGTTTTGACTTTTGCTGGTGCTGCTTAATATCAGCAAGGGAAAAAAGCAATGATGCGGCCACTGTTGGTGGTCGCATCATTCTGTAGGCGTACCCATACGTCATTACTCCTGCACGCGCATAGGAAAGGATGAAAGTGCCATTTTCTTTTCTTTTTTATTGACCGATCTAACATTTGCAGGTGCCACTTAAATTGGTCAGTAAAAAGAGACATTGGAACTGTGTGAATGCAGTTTGTGGAAGGGCTGCAGCTATTTGCTGCCTGGACCTCAAAAAAAAATATATTTAAAAATATATTTAAAAAAAAGAATGACGAAGGCTTGAGAACAACAGAGGCGTGGGTGGGTTGGTGGGCGGGGGAGGCATGAGGGAGAGAGCGAGATAGATATGGGGAAAAGCAAACAAGAGGGACAGCAACACGGGGATTTAGGTGGAGAAGTACACGGAGACAGCAACCCAGGGCATGGAGGGGAGTGTACATAGTCCACACCAGGGCTTTAAGTGGGCCGGGTCTCACCGGTGCTGAGCACCGGCAGTTTTTTAAAGGAGGCCTCGAAACGGGTCTCTATCGGGCTCTGTTTTGTGCCCTGGCACAGGCGGTCCGTTTTTTCCCGGACTGCAGTGACAGCAGGCACATCGATGTGCGCGTGCTCACTTCTCACTAGTGGAGAAGTTCCGACATGACGTCATGCCAGTCGAGCATTGTAGGTGAAGGGAAATGCTTTAAAGAGAGTAATTTTCTCTCTGGATTTCCCTTCTCTTTTTGAACCTCAGGAGCAGCAACATTGTCGTGGTGTCACCAGGGCTTTAAGTGGAAGCTTTTTCAATATTATATACAAGCCATAGTTGCTGCTTATTTATCTTATGCAACTAACAACCATTGACAAAGCCAATAGTCCTGACTTGTTGTAGGTATGATGTTACTTGTTGTATCATATATCTGGATGCAATAACAGAAACAGCAAAATACACGTCAGGCGGCACACTATGCTAAGCACAGATTTTTAGCTTATGTGTTTTTAAGCCACGCCCTTAATTACATTGGCCACGCCCCTTTGAGAGACCCCCCAGTTTTTTCATCCCACTTAAAGCCCAGGTCCACACTACTTGTAAAACACGTCCTGTGGCTCAAAGACTGGCCTTGAGAGACACTCCGCACCCACTGGCAAAAGATCAGCGGCGCTGCACTGCTGTGGGCCCGAGCCTACCTGCGTGCAAAGTCTCTCCAAACATACGTTGAAATAATAATCACACTAGAAAAAATGGTAGATGACAAGATTTATAATCAAACGATGCACTCTGACAAACCGTGAAATATAATTAAGAACTAATGACATATTATAAAAGACCTAACAGAAGTACATTACTATAGCCCATTACAACCATAATATGCAGTAAATATGATCTTAAGTTAATTGTCCTCAGCAGCCATTTCCTTAGCGGAGATTATGCGGTTCTTTCTAAAAAAAAAAATAGAAAAATCTGCTCTTATTTTTCTGGTGGTATTATTATTTTAACTTACTCTTTGTGAAACTATGTGAACAGGTAGGCCACCCCAACTGAGAGGAGGTCCGTGTCTTTCATCTTTTGCTCTAAACGGTTCCGGTGGCTAGGGTTGCCCACCTAGTGGGTGGCAGCTTTAACCAGGCACCTTCACTCTCCTGACCCAGTCCCCTGATCTCAAATACCGCACCCTGTGGCTGTACGATGCACTGTGCCATGAATGCAAACCCTGCCAGTATCCAGCTTTGGAGAAGGTATGTCTGCATTGTCCCAGTCCTAAAGCTTACTGCATTATATGCTACTATTCCTTTAAATGATGTTGGCTGCCACACAACCTCAGCACCGCATTTGTTGTCTGCTTGGAAAGTAAAGGCAGTGTGCACAGTATTTCCAGAGTGATTGTTTCGGTTTGTCTCGTACGGGCTGAATTCGATTGGTCGTTGTTTGGTATGCTACCCGTCGTTACAAATATACATTCTATTGCATGATCGTAGATACCTTACTCGGTGGCCATTCATCCCTGAGGCTCATGTAACCTGCAACCCAAAACAAAAGATCTCTTTCAAAGCAAAGGTCACCTGGGGCAGATCCTTGTACTCCATAGAATCTGAACCACCAGTCCAGCACATCTCAAGAATGTTTCTTCTTTCTCTGCTTTCAAATCCTTTTTATTTTTAAACGTGCTCACCCTAAAATATCTCCACCTGACCGAATAATGTCCTTTCTTTTCTCTTCCGGCCTCTTCTCTGTTTAGTGCTTCGTCCTACTCGGGACACTGCCTTACTATTCCTTGAAGCATTGCATTGCATTGCATTTATAGCCTGCTAGCCAACTTCAGCCATTGGCTACCTCCAGTGAGTGACAGCATTCTGCCCTTTCACGAGAAGCACAACCAATCACAAAGCAGTTCATTTGTCATGTAATCATTTTCCTAATTTTCTGTACATCTTTTTTGAACGCTTATTTCTTACTGACTATTAAATGCATTTCAATGCTCATCCTTCAAACTGTTTCAGTTGACACTTTTTGTCTCTTGTACTACAACACACTGTACGTCGCTCTGCAACTTGGACAGTAGGACGTTGCACTATAAAAAACATATATAAAATTGATGAGCTATAATTATCAGGTTGTGCAAACTAAAAATATCCGCTTTTATCTTTTGTAAAAAAAAATCTCAACATATGGATGTAACCAAATTCTTCAAGTTTGTGGTATAGAATGCAATTGAGGTTCTAATTTAAAAAAAAATCCCTCTTCAAATGCAAATATATCTCCTCAATGGGACATCTGTTCATAAGTAAGACACTAATCCGCAGATAAGCAAACTCATGGATTCAGACTGCCACACTAACCCAGACAAAGACTGTGCCACACTTACCATGAAATGGACACCGTGGGTCCCACACTAACCTTGAGATACACCGCTCACACCCTGATGCAAGACACAAATCATGCCCATGTGATAAGGAACAACTCAATGTTTTGTAATACCATGTAGGCAGCCCATGTCCACCCCCACCTGCGACACCAAAGCCACCCTCTCCCTGCTCCCAGTCTCTTATCCTCCCAAGGTACCTTGACATATTAAAAGGTGGGAGGTTCAGTGCATGGATAAGGCGTGAAGAGCGCAAAACAGAAAATATAATCAACAGCAGAATTCTGGGATGATTATATGGCTGCAGACACTAAGGGCCACGTGGCAGCATAGAAACCTGGAGGGAAGTCTTTATCGCTATCAATATCTATGTATAATGTATTCATGTGTGCAATATGTATCTGTATGATGGCTCCCTTTCTGCCACCAAGGGGCCTTCATCTGTCATAGATTCCATGCCACTAACCTAATGTGGCCTCATATGAGATGCTGTTGGGAACAATTCTTTTAATAAACGCATATTCACAAATACATTACTACAGTGCAAAGGTCAAATGACACAGTAGGCAACAGAGAGTCTAAGAACCTTGAGAAATCCCTGGCTTCTGTATTCTAGGCCACATTGTATAATCACTTTACAAAGGAAATAACTTTGCTAATACTCACCACGCCCGTGTAAAGCTTCTGACTGCATACATTAACCCCTTGCACACCAGTTAAATACTTTATAGAACTGCACGCACGAAAGCACCCATGGCATAAGCCATGCATGCCGTTTCCCTAAGAGTTAGTTATTACCTCTGCTGGTGGACGGATGGGTCACCCCACAGACTAATGGCTCGACCCCGAGGGAGTCCTGCCCCTCCCCCCCCCCCCCCCCTGAGCATGTCACTAACTGCAGTGAGACAGATGAGCTGCAGGAGATGGTGGGCGAGCCCTCGGTCTGTTTCACTTTCTCCGAGTGCAGAAGCTGGGTTAGAGGCATGAGGGAAATAGAGACTCCATCCCAGAGAGGGCGCTGTTCCCCACGTCTGCCCCAGCAGGATCTTCCTCGAACCCTTGGCTAGAATAGAAACATAGTGAAGACAGACTACATTTGGACGGTAATACGAGATTGTCTATTCTTTTTATAGTTATAAAACAACAACTCCAATGGACATTTTAATTTGAAATCTGGTGAGACGTCATAGTTTTCACAGTAGGCGAAAGTACTACAAGAATCTGTGTCCCTTTCCGCAATCCCTTTGTCGTGCAGTTGATGGCCGCTTTCATTTGCCACCTTAAATAACACCCACAATTGCTGAGTTTTCATACTGCATCGAACAGATGGGCGCAAAGAAAGTTTGTATAGATATTTTTCTTTAACGACCCAGTCAGTAGTTGAAGAATTAATCATTATAACAAATAAACAACCTCAAAGATTCGGAATGACGCTCGTTGCATGCCCTTGGGAAGGTCCTCGCGTCTATAGTCATGTCCTCTTCGGTGGCTTGCAATATCCTGATTGGATAAGTTAGATTTACATTATTCCGTGCATACCGATGAGTGTATATAACTATGTATGGTGAAACCCTATTATACTCTCATTTCTTTGTATTTTAAATGTAGTCTACCCGTCTACCCCTTTCAAATTATTGGGTTACATTTCAAAAGCGAGCCACTCAATTACACATTCTTTGGCCGGTGGCTTCATTAAAGTCTGTTCTTAAAAACTGTTTTTTTGTTTTTTAGAAAAGGGATCTTACCTGGTAATCCTTGCACCCAGAGAATGTGTGGAGAGTGGCTGGGCCCTCCCAGTGCAGAGATAGCCCCAACAACAAAACTCTAACAAGCAGTGGCTAAGCCAAACGGTCTGACTTTAATTTGCCAATGTATGTAAACACAGGCAGTCACAAATGCTGCTCTATGGCTTTGACAACGCTGGTAAAAAAAAGAAGCAAAAAAATGGCTGCTTTCTGTATAGAATACATAAAGGAGACACAAAATAGAATGTGACAAAAAGCGCAATGATTGAGCGTATTTTCAGATGTAAAGTAGGCCCTCATGCCATCGAGTGGAAGCACTTCCTGGAAGGCGGAAGAGCAGAACCCCTCTGTGAAGCCAAAGCTCACTATGTTTATTTTGAAGAATTGGTAACAATAGGTCAGCATTCAGCTGTGCTGTCTAGCCAAACCTAAATAAACCTCTCATGAGTACTGGATTTGTAAATTAAAAAGTTGTCAGGCGTCTGTTTTAAACTAGTGGAAACTATCGGACCCCAGAGGAATATGGTAAAACTCTAAGAGATCTACATTTTATGGCACAACAGGCAGATTTGACAGTCTCATGTAGTCTCTTTTATAAAATACTTCTTTTCCTGAAAGGCTCCTTTCTGAAAACAATCCATTCCACATAACATTGAGAGGGTGAAGTGACTCATAGATTAACACCTCAGTACTTTACGATCAGAACAACCCCGCACACGATGGACACACTGCAACACAGCAATATCTTCATTACACATATATGCATGAAAAAAGCGTGATCATTTAAAGTTTTGTTTTTGTTATGTCTCCTCCTTCCTTCTAAGATACTGTTAAATCTAATCAAATCTCTATTAACAAAAAAATAAGTAAAAAATGTCAGTTACTTTAAGCACATGATGGAACTTGATAACAACGTTCTAAAAATATAAAACTCACTGGTTCACATACAACTCACAGCAAATATTCAAAAGTGTTATCAGTCAGTTTTAAACACTACATCAATCTAGAAGCACATTTCAAACGTTGACTGTGAAGCATGCATTACCACTCGGAAAATTGATTTTTTTCCTGATGCCTTTGAAAGAATGGTAGGGCTGGGGAGGAGTCAGACGCAAGCCGGGGATGACCTTGGTACATGGTCCACTCTCCTCATGCCACACCAGCCTTTCAGAAGCGCATTCTTGCGTTGGATTTACAATGTAAGCGTAACCACTCAGGTGCTAAACTCGAAATGGCCCAATGGGGGTGGGAGGTCATGGTCTGTTGAGGGGGTGCCTTCTTATCCATCACGACTGGTCCCAAAGGGGTGTGCTGTAGGGGCAGCAGGAGAACCTTTACCATTACTAAACTCAGTAATGGTAACGGTTAGACCGATACCCCATGGAGCCCCTTCCTCCGGCTGTCCGCAGCGCGTGCCTTCTTCACGCGTGGTGGTGGGTGTTGTGTGCGGAGGCCCAGCAGAGCGGTGCTCCCATCTTTCTCCTCCGCTGGTGTTCGTGAGTGAAGGCAGAGTAGTACATCATCTATACTGTAGTGCCTTATTACAAACTTACAGTATATGATGATATCCGACCCGTGACCCCCAAGACGCATCTGTGTGAAGGGAAAAAGATAGGACAATCAAAAGGCAGCACAGACTGTCTTAAAGAAATGGCAGGAATGTCAACAGAGCCATGGAGCAGGGAGAGACGAGGGCCAGGGTGCAAAGTCATGTGATCTCAGAGGATGTAAGCAGGAGAGAGTGACCCAGAGAGGGGAAAGGTCACAAGCGGCAGATTCCAGAGAGAAGCAAGCCGCAGGAAGGGAGGAGGCAACCAACGGTAGCAAGTAGGGAGAAGAGAGACAAGGCAGTAGTGCAAAAAGGAGACTGGAGGATGAGATGCAGGAAACTAAGCGAGCAGGACTGAAAGAGAGTAAAGGAAATCAAGAAAGGAGAGGCACAGAGAAGATTTCAAAGGTAACCAAGCAAGCGGGAATTGAAGCAAAGATCCACTGGAATCACCCAGGGAACGGGGAGATAAGGGGATTAATGAAAGGAGCTGGCAGACGTTATCCAAGGGAATCAAGAAAGCATAGGCTGTGGGAGAAGATACAGCAAATCAAACAGATAGCTGGGCTCAGAGATAAAAAAAATAATCAAGCAAGCGGAAGGCAAGGTGAAGTGGTAGAGAATCAAGCAAGCAATGGATGGGAGAAGAGATCCAATGGAATCAAGAAAGCCGGGGGCTCTGGGAAAAGATGCAGCGGGATTTTAAGAAAAACCAGAAACCCAATTAGGCAAATGAGAACAAGGTCCTGGGAAAAGACACAGGAAATCAAGTAAACAGGGATAAGAATACAAAGTTCAAGGGAATCAAAAAGCAGGGAGCAGGAAGAAGAGATTTAGTGGAACCAATCAGGTAACTTAAAGCAGAGATTTTGGGATGCATGTATTGGAATGGAAGACGAGATCCCTGGGAATCAACTTTCAAGCATTAAGAGATACTGTGGTGGAGGCAGGAAGAAAAGATCCAATGGAACCAATCAGGGAACTTGGAGCAGAGCTATTGGGAGGCATCAGTGGAATGGAAGACGAGGTCCATGGGACCAAGGAAGGTGCAGAGGCAGGAAGAACACAAAGGCAAGCAAGCAGTGAGAAGAGATCTGCCGGAATTGTGCAATGGGAGGCTGGAGAGAAGTTACAGGGAAGCAGGCAGAAAGGGGTCTTGCAGAAGAGATACGGGGACTGAGCAAAGAGATTCAAGGTAATTAAGCAAGGGGCGAGATGGAAAAATAGAATTAAGTACGCAGAAAGCTAGGTAAAAGGAAACAGGGATTCAATGGTGTGAATAGATTAAAGGAATCAATCTGGGAAGAAGAGATACAAGGGAATCATGCAAACAGGAGACTGTGAGAATAAAGAGTCTGGAGCAAGCAATTCAGTTGACAAGTAAAGATTCAGGGATCAAGTAAACAGGAGGTTGGGATAACAGGTCCAAGCTGATTAAGCAAGAAGGAGGAAGAGATCCGAATAAATACTGCAAGCTGGAAGAAAAGATGCATTGAATTAATGAGGAGGTGGGAGAAGTGATACAGGGAATCAGTCTTTGGTGGGTAGAGGGGATGCAATGGATCATGAACGCAGGGGGCCGGGAGAAGAGAGCCACGGGCATCTAACAAGCAGGGGACCATGAGACAAGATCCGAGGGAATCAAGCAGGATAAGGGCTCGGAGAAGTGATGCAGGGGGGTATTTAGGCTGCATGGAGAGGAGATGGAGATGCAATACAATCCAGCAGGGGACATGGACGAGAGATATAGCAGAATTTAAATGTAGTAAGTAAGGGACTCGAGAAAAAGAGCCAGAGGCAAGCAGGGGAGAAAACAAGGAACAGGGAAGTAATCCGAAACAAGAGGAAGAAGAGAGACAAAGGACAGTCGAAAGAAAATGAGAGGAAGAAAGCAGGTCGATGGGGAGCAAAGCTGCACACGGCCGGCACGGCAGCTACTTTGTTGTGCAGCAGGTGCAGTGGCACGTGGGCCAGAGGCAAGAGGGGTCCACTTTACCCAATTAGTGGCTGATTGATTTTTACTGACAAAAAGGGGCTGGGGCAAATTCCTTGCATTGGGGTCTACCGCACCCTTGCTATGCTAGCATGCCCTCTCCCCCCTCACACATCAGCTGTCAACATACCAGAAAACGTAAATAGAAAGAAATCAGCCATGTGATGGTGGCGAAGGTGATCAGGCTAAAGCCAATGAAGGGGAGCAATAGTGTGGAGACTGAGAAGGATGGCGCTCCCCAGTGTTCCCTGTGCACAGTGACCTGAGGGCGAGTGCTTAGCTGGGGGGTGCTTGGCATCTTGTGCAGAGTTAAGGAGCTAGGGAGGAGTGCCCTCTGTGCTTTTGCCACATCCCAGCACAATAGGCACTACTAGGCAACTGGTGCCAATCAACCGGGGGTGGGGGGGAACTGGTGATGGGGTAGACGTTGATGGACAATGCTGCCAAAGTGCATATTCCTGGACCCTGGGTGCTGGCTGCCAGCTGGAGTACAGGCAGGATTCTGTGGCACAGTAGTGGCACAGGGTACTGGCTGATGCCAGATTCCTGGACCCTGGGTACTGGCTTGCAGCTCGAGTACAGGCGGGATCCTGCGGCACAGGGTACTGGCTAATGCCAGATTCCTGGACCCTGGGTGCTGGCGTGCAGCTGGAGTACAGGCAGGATCCTGTGGCACAGTAGTATCACAGGGTACTGGCTGATGCCAGATTCCTGGACCCTGGGTGCTAGCGTGCAGCTGGAGTACAGGCAGGATCCTGTGGCACAGTAGTATCACAGGGTACTGGCTGATGCCAGATTCCTGGACCCTGGGTACTGGCGTGCAGCTGGAGTACAGGCAGAATACTCTGGCACAGTAGCGGCACAGGGTACTGGCTGATGCCAGATTCCTGGACCCTGGGTACTGGCGTGCAGCTGGAGTACAGGCAGAATACTCTGGCACAGTAGCGGCACAGGGTACTGGCTGATGCCAGATTCCTGGGTGCTGGCTGGCAGCTGGAGTACAGGCAGGATCCTGTGTAACAGTAGCGGCACGGGGTACTGGCTGATGTCAGATTCCTGGACCCTGTCTCCTGAGCTGCAGTGTCTCTTTGTTTCAGTGTCCTGGGTGTTGAGAATGGATTCCAGTGACCCCATGCAGATGGAGAGGTTTGCTGAGGAGGTTTCTAGGTACAAATGACGTAGGAGCTCCTTCCTTCTGTGGCCCCGGGCTAGTGGCACCATTAGTGGCTATTTATTGGCAACGCTTCCCAGAGCCAGCTCAGTGCCCCCTTATCCTGGCCGCCTGCACCCTGCAGTTTCCTACTCTTCTCCTATGGAAGGGTCCTGACACCAGCCCCAGGAGGACAGGTGATCTCCTCACAAGGAGCGGGGGGAGTCTCTTGAGCCCTACAGTCTGCAGAGTCTGTAGGTCCTGAAGGTGGGCCTGCACGAGAGGTCTGAAGAAAGCTTCCCTTGCGTAAGTCCTACTGGGTCCTTAGACGGAGAGCGCCTCTCTGGAGAGCAGGTCAGGAGACCCTCCCAACAGTGAGAGCTGCAGATGCAGGAGCTGGTGGAACACTTATCATGTAAGTGCGCTGTATGAAATGTTCTTTGAAATAATGAATCGTCAAAATGCTTCTTCCGTTGAACTCCAAACCATCCTTCAAGTCATATTTGAAACGGACTCTCTTTTGCCCATGTGGCGGGTGATAGCTACTTTTAAAACGAACGTGTTTTAATGCACATTGGGGAGAATCGCCAAACACCCCTTGGCATTTGTATTTGATTTGAAGTCTATATACCTTGGCCCAATGTGCTCATACATTAAAAACCTTCAGAGGCGATCTGCAGAACCACCTTCAAAATTACTTTTCACTCCTGACCACATTAAAACAATGTGTAGACTCCTCGGAAGTTACAAACTATATTGCCTGAATAACAAATATCTTTAGCATTTCTTTGGAGACAAATTCATTTCAAATTATTTTTGCTTTAATTCACAAGAGGATGCATATTTGTTTTGTTTACGTGTTACTTACCTCTTACTTTCCTAGAGATTTGTTTTGCTCCTAAAACCAAAGCAGACCTCGGTCAAACCATATAACTTACTTTAGAACCCTTAGGAAATGTTTGTGTCCAGCCCTGTTTTAAATAGTTTGTTAAGAATAGGCCAACAAACCAGACCTAAAAAAAGAGCAACTGCGGTTAGGCCAAGGTACTGACACTCAGCTTGTACCTGAAGCAGGCCACTTCTCAGCGGTGTGCTTTTTCGGAAGAAAGTACCTCAATGTACTCCAACAAGAAGCCTACTCAGCACAGCTGTAATGGAGTCTTTACACCCTGTGCACCAATGAACGCTTGCAGGCCTTCCTTGGCAACAATCCGAGTGAGACCATCCGTGCAGTCCGGGGTGCAAACTCGCAGAGTGAACCACCTCCAAGTTCACCTACTCTAACTAGAAGTACCCTATCTGGGTAAGAAGTACCTTACCCTGGTGAGAAGTATCATCCGATGGCAGAACTACCTACCAGGATAAAACAGAACCTACTACTCTGTGAAGGGCCCTAACAAAGTGAGAAGAAACCTGTTGTGGTGGGTGGTATCCTGCCATGGTGAGAAGTAACACATTGAACTGAGAAAAGCACTACTGGAATAGGGAATACATTACTCTGGTGACAAGTACTCTGTTATGGTTAGAAGACTCCTCTTCTTGAGAGACATACCCACTGTGGTGTGAAAATGACCTTATCATTGTGAGAAATATGCCATATTGGTTGAAAGTACAATATAGTTGTAAGGAGCACGTGACACACTGCAGAGAGAATGTTTTACTGAGGTAGAATGACTTTACAGTGGTGAAAAGGGCTGTATCGCTGCGAGAAGTACCCTCTTGTTGAGAGAAATAGCCCCAAGCGGAAAAATGACCTATGTTGAGAAGCACATGATAATAGTGAGAAGTGTTGCACTGTTGTGAAAAGTGTCCCCACCGGGTTCAGAAGTAAAGCACTCTGCCATTGTGAGAAGTAATGCATTGTATTTAGAACTAACCTACTCAAAATATCGTGATAAGAAAACATACCCTACTATGGCAAAAAGTAGTCAGTCATCGTGAAATTGTCCTGCTAGGCTGAGACGTGACTGAACCAAAGTGATACATATCCTAATCTGGTGAAAAGTGCCTTGATTGTGTGATAAATGCGTTTCAGTGTTTGGACATCGGTTTACAGATTGAGAGGCACCACATTGTGAAGTCTCCTACCTTGGTGAGGAATACAGTTTGGTGAAAGGTCTAATCACTTAGAAGTCCCTTACCATGGTGATAAATACCATCCCATTGTGAGAAGTACTCTACACTTACAAAAAGTACTGTACTGTGGGGAGAATTGCCTTACACTACTGAGAAATATACTACAGCTGAGAAAAGTCTGGCCAGCCTAGTGAACAACCCACGCACCCTACCTTCGTCAGAACCCCCCTCTTACCATAGTGCACCGGCCAACCCAACTTGGTTATAAGTCCCCATACCATGGGGCGCAAGCCAACTCACCCTGGTTAGAAACCCTCATGCCATGGAGGCAAGTCAACTTACCTTGGTAAGAAGCACCCGAGTATATGGTGTGCAAGCCAACCTACCATGGTTAGAAGCCCACGTGCCATGGTACGCATCCCAACCTACCTTGGTTAGAAGCCTGCCGGCAGCTTTGAGATAACTGCAAGGAACACCTTAGGGCTGACGAAACGGGCATTGGGCCGGTGCCTGTTCTGCCCTCCTCCGGGGATTGGATCAGGTGTAGATCTTCTCCGCCCTGCTCCAGATATAGCCTCATTCTGCTCTGCCCTCCCTCGGGTTGTGGATCAGGTGTGGTTCAGCTCTGCCCTGCCTCTTGAATGTGGATAAGACAAAGGTCTGCTTTGCACTCCTTCAGAAGTGTGGGTCAAATAGGTGTCTTTTCTGCCTTCCCAGGGTCTAAGTGAGGTCTAATTTATCCTCTTGTGGTGGGGGATCAGGTGGGGGCTGCTGTCCCATCTTCCACGGTCGGGGTCACATGTGGGTCTGCTCTGCCCTCTACCAGGTTGGGGATCGGGGTGGGTCAGCTCTGCATCCTAGGATCGAGGTCATGTGGGAGGTTTGCTCTGCCCTCCTGGGATTGGGGGTCAGGTGTGGGTCTGTTCTGTCTTTCTCTAGGGTCGAGGTCAGGCGTGGGTCTGCTCTGCCCTCCTAGGACGGAGGGTCAGGTATGGGTCTTCTCTGCCCCCCTATCGGGTCAAATGGGAGTCGGCTCTGCCCTCCTCCCGGGACGGGGGCCAGGAGTGTTGTCCTGTTCTGCCGGGTTGGAGGCATGCGTGAGTCTGTCCTACCTCCTCCATGTTCGGGGTCAGGTGTGGCCTGTTCTACCCTCCTAGGGTAGGAGCCCTGTGTGAGTCTGTCCTGAGTCTGTCCTACCTACCTCCTCCAGGGTCGGATCAGAGGAAATGGTTCTGCTCTGCCCTCCTAGGGTAGGAGCCCTGTGTGAGCCTGTCCTACCTCCTCCATGTTCAGGGTCAGGTGTGGGTCTGCTCTCCCCTCCTAGGGCAGGAGCCCTGTGTGAGTCTGTCCTACCTCCTCCATGTTCGGGGTCAGGTGTTGGCCTGTTCTGCTCTCCTAGGGTAGGAGCCTTGTGTGAGTCTGTCCTACCTCCTCCAGGGTCGGGTCAGGTGTGGGTCTGCTCTCCCCTCCTAGGGCAGGAGCCCTGTGTGAGTCTGTCCTACCTCCTCCAGGGTCGGGTCAGGTGTGGGTCTGCTCTCCCCTCCTAGGGTAGGAGCCCTGTGTGAGTCTGTCCTACCTCCTCCAGGGTCGGGTCAGGTGTGGGTCTGCTCTCCCCTCCTAGGGCAGGAGCCCTGTGTGAGTCTGTCCTACCTCCTCCAGGGTCGGGTCAGGTGTGGGTCTGCTCTCCCCTCCTAGGGCAGGAGCCCTGTGTGAGTCTGTCCTACCTCCTCCAGGGTCGGGTCAGGTGTGGGTCTGCTCTCCCTCCTAGGGCAGGAGCCCTGTGTGAGTCTGTCCTATCTCCTCCAGGGTCGGGTCAGGTGTGGGTCTGCTCTCCCTCCTAGGGCAGGAGCACTGTGTGAGTCTGTCCTACCTCCTCCAGGGTCGGGTCAGGTGTGGGTCTGCTCTCCCTCCTAGGGCAGGAGCCCTGTGTGAGTCTGTCCTATCTCCTCCAGGGTCGGGTCAGGTGTGGGTCTGCTCTCCCCTCCTAGGGCAGGAGCCCTGTGTGAGTCTGTCCTACCTCCTCCAGGGTCGGGTCAGGTGTGGGTCTGCTCTCCCCTCCTAGGGCAGGAGCCCTGTGTGAGTCTGTCCTATCTCCTCCAGGGTCGGGTCAGGTGTGGGTCTGCTCTCCCCTCCTAGGGCAGGAGCCCTGTGTGAGTCTGTCCTATCTCCTCCAGGGTCGGGTCAGGTGTGGGCCTGTTCTGCCCTCCTAGGGTAGGAGCCCTGTGTGAGTCTGTCCTACCTCCTCCATGTTCGGGGTCAGGTGTGGGTCTGCTCTCCCCTCCTAGGGCAGGAGCCTTGTGTGAGTCTGTCCTACCTCCTCCATGTTCGGGGTCAGGTGTTGGCCTGTTCTGCTCTCCTAGGGTAGGAGCCTTGTGTGAGTCTGTCCTACCTCCTCCAGGGTCGGGTCAGGTGTGGGACTGATCTCCCCTCCTAGGGCGGGAGCCCTGTGTGGAGTCTGTCCTACCTCCTCCAGGGGTCGGGTCAGGTGTGGGTCTGCTCTCCCCTCCTAGGGCAGGAGCCCTGTGTGAGTCTGTCCTACCTCCTCCAGGGTCGGGTCAGGTGTGGGTCTGCTCTCCCCTCCTAGGGCAGGAGCCCTGTGTGAGTCTGTCCTACCTCCTCCAGGGTCGGGTCAAGTGCGGGCCTGTTCTGCTCTCCTAGGGTAGGAGCCTTGTGTGAGTCTGTCCTACCTACCTCCTCCAGGGTCGGGTCAGGTGTGGGTCTGCTCTACCCTCCTAGGGCAGGGGTCAGCTGTGGGTCGTCTATGCACTCCCCCAGTGCCGGAGCGGCAGCTCGTAGATATGGCGTGTACACGAGGACGGCTCCGGGCTCCGGCGCTTATATGAGTCGGGCGCAATTTGCATATCAGTGTTTGCTCTGTTTCTCTCCACCCTCTGTCGCCCCCTCCCTGCTGTGAGCCTCAGGGGAGGCACCAGCCCCGCTGTCACACTCTGCGCGTCCCACGAAGAGCACGCATCAAACTTCACGCATTCAGAACCACCTGTAAGGGTTGCTTTATGGGCCACACCCCAGCACTTGTGAAACGCCGACAGATCTCTGTACCAGCACTTCGCGGGAGCCCTGCGGCGGTTCTAACGGACTGATGCCGGCACTTTTAGCTGCACGGCTGCTGCTGTACATATTAGAGCAGCACTAGAACCAGTGCCTAATTTTTTTAAAGAATAAATAAGTGCCGCGGCCCAAACTTTTGTTAACAAGCCGTAGGCAGGCGCTATCGAATGCTGGGGTGCCCAACACTAAGGCTGGGAGGACAGTCCTGATTCTCAGGGCCTCTTTAATCCACCACCACCTTTGACTCACTATTGAAATTAGTTTTATATCCTTGTTTTCTACCTTGGTCACTGTTTTCCGACATTTCTTCCTCATTCTTTCTCCCTTTTGTGTTTTCCTCTCTCTTGCTCTGGATCAAAGTTTGTTGAGAAAAATAAGTGCCTGCTCTCAAAAATGAGTGCCGGTTGGCGCACCTGCAACCACCCGCTCAAATTAAGCACTGACTAGAACTTCTCAGCAGCCGCGCTTGATTTTCAGTGGGGTAGTTGTAGACATTTTAAGCAGCTCTGCAACCACTTTACATCGGTTAGTAGCAGCACTCAATGCATTTATTAGAGCAGTATTTGGATTTCTCAGCAGAGCTGCTTTAGTTTTCATTGAACAGCTCTGGCGCTGCTCGCGATGCCCCTTGCACTCCTCAGCAGGGCCGCCATACCTCACATTGGGCAGTGGAGACATTTTTTAGGAAGGGTTCTTTACATTTATTGGACTTGTACCAGCATTTCCCAGCAGCCCCGCTGTACGTTTGCGTTTTATTTCAGAATAACTTTAATGAGTTTTAACAAGAAAAAGAATGAAAATTGCCAAGAGGGACTTAGTGGAAAACAAACAGCTGGTTGACGCACCCGTCTGTGTGTAGCACAGAACATATAACACAACGGTACGACGGACGCACGAGTCCAGTTTGTTCCAGTAAAATTGGACAATAAAATGAGTAAGAAAACTACTTAGCAACGGAGGAGGAAGGGTGAAGGAGGCTAGTGCGGCGAGAGGGGAGATAGGGGCCGTAGGTGGGGAGTGGGAGAGGCTGGACCTACGCATTGGTGATAAAACCTGCGTTAGGCGCGAGGCGGGTCTCGAGCGAATGATGTGCGTGGAGATGAAAGGGTGGTAGCTATCTTGGGGAGTTATAGGGGTTTAGGAGAACCGGTGTGTTGGTCCACGTTATCCCAAAGGTTCCCTTTGGACTGGGTTCTGTTTTTAACCCAAGGAGTTCAGGGAGTTATCAGCACCTCATGCAAATCGCATCTCTAAACCCAAGATGTGTGAGTTGGTAATTGATTATCATGCCTAAGAAGTCAGTAATGCTATGCTTATCACTATGGTTAGCATCCAACCAACACATCAAGGTCAACCCGAAAGAAAGCAAAAATCTTCAGAGCAACCTAAAGCTCAAACTCACAAGGCTCCTCATTAAGCCCCACTCACTTTAACATGTATGTAGCACCCCTTGCCCAGATAGTCAAGTCCTCTGGTTTTGAAATTCTTTCCTACGCTGCCGACACCCAACTAGTCATCTCTTCTGGACTTGACAAAGAAAATGTCAAACACAGATGCATAGTCTGCATGAGGAAATTGCCACATGAATGACCCTTAATTGTCTTCAGCTAAATGGAGACAAAACAGAGATCCTTCTGTTTCGAAAAGCTCAGCTATACTGGTCAGGGGAATGGTGGCCTCCTGAATTAGGCCCTGTGCCTTCTTCCAGTAAAACGGCAAGAAATCTAGGTGCCCTTCTAGATGAAAATCTATCTATGAAGGATTAGGATATAACCACTTGTGGTACCTGTTTTGGAACAATGCGCCTCCTCGGGAGAATATTTCTGTGGCTTCCGCTGAGTTCAAGGAGAACTCTTATTCAAGCATTAATAATCAGTCGCCCTCACTATGTAAATGCCCTAGTACTAGCGTCCAGTAAATCTCTTCTTTCTAAAATGCAAGTCATCCAGAACACTGCTGCCCGCCTGGGTAACTAACTGCCGGCAGGCGCGCCGCCGACTACTTTACCCAGAGCCCGACACTGGCTCCCTATCAGGAAAAGAGCGCTGTTCAAATTGCTCTGCCTGACTCACAAGTCCCTAATTGGCATAGGCCCCGCATATTACAAGAGAAACTCGCCTTTTACTGTCCTGGCAGAAATCTAAGCTAAAAAAATAAACAGTTACTATGTCCCCACCGTAACCTTGAAGTTTCAAGACAAAGGTGAGGACATATCCTGACTGTAGTTCAGTTGTCTGTAAACTTATATGAGGAACATTTGTGACTTTGCTTTGGACAGCAATGCTGTCCTCACCTTTTGTTTGATTTTTTGGCTAATCCTGTTATTTTGCCCAGTGTATTTGGCATCTATCTGTTGAGTTCACTGGAGACATTCCATGTACTTTTTTGTTGTCCATCAGCAGTATAAAATGCTGCTGAACAGGGGTGCACCTGAAATGTACCCGCCTCTAGTAAAGGATGGCTACTTCCCCCTTTACCGGGCTATGACTAGAGTGACTGATGCTGGCATCTGAGATTTAGGAAGGAGCACAGATCTTTTTATTGGTGCTGTCGGAAGAGGAGTCTATCAAGAGCCTCTGTGTAAAATCCATCCAGTCTCCAATACCTGCGGTTCATCAGTTCTCTAATTAGTGTGTGTTGTATGTTTTGGTTTACATTTTGAGTTCAATGAAGACTGGATGTGCACTGAACGGTGTCTTCTGGTAGGACATGTTGCATGCAGTACAAGGTGATAGTTGCTTGTACAGGTAAAGACCTCTCTGACTCACCTCTATTTCAGCATTAAATGGAGCAGTGGCTCTGGGATCCCAGAGCAGGTTCAACCCTGTCTGTTTTGAATGCAGTATATAATCACCTTAGAGCCCTGGCCTACATGAATACAAAGGACTAACCAGAATTGGATTTCTTTCTTGACCCATCTGATTATAAATAAACAGGCCTAACTCTGGAAGTGTGACTTGTGAAAGGTCCATTTCATATCATGTGGCTGTCTGTGGGCCCACTGTCTGGAAATTGCACACTCCCCTCACAGATTCTGACATCCCTCCCTGGGAAATCTGCATGTTCTTGACCAAGTGCTGCCTCATTTCCCCTCCTTTATGAAAGCCTAGAGAGGTTGTTGGTGAATATCATCTATATATTGATTAGCTTGAGTTATAAAGTTGCAGCCTTACACCACAACCTGCTTGGTCTAGGCTTCATCCCAGTGTCCTCAGTTTTAGATGAATACTATTTTTATGTCAGCAGCTTCGCATGCGCCTGGACTTCTATGGAAGCCTGCTACATTAGCACACTGGAATCCCTGCTCAGGAACAAGGCTCTGGGAATTGCTGTTTTCCTCAAGACTAGGAACACGTCTAGGTCTCGGGAGAAAGGCATGATGGTGTGATGAAAAAGATGAAGTGGTGTCAAGAGATGTCGATCCCTGAAAAAGACAGAAAAGGCTCAAGGCCCCACTGACCGAAGCCTGTTTTGAGGTAGTCTTTCAGTAATGTCCTGGACAGGAGCCATGAGAACCGTGCAGGCCAGAACTATGCTTCAGACATGTCCTGGCCCGAGGAGGTGTCAGAGACACCATGCACCCCAAGCCAATTTCCAAGTACAGTACTAACCTTTGGAACATCATAGGGCTGCTGAATGGAGTTTAATTAATGTGCTGCCACCTATGAGTGTCATCCCCAAATATGTACCAGAGGAACAGCATTTTTAGCCCAATACAGCTGGACCTTGGATGCAACCATAAACTTGACTTCCTAGTAACTGCAGAGTTCTGGCTGAATTCTGGGTCCGTGGTCGCGAAAGTAATCCCTAAACAATACTGGATTCACAGTGACCTGATGACGTTCAGGTGGTGGAGTTGTATTTGTTATTATGAACTGCTTCTCGCTTATACTGATCAAGGGCAATCTTTCCCTGAATGGTAAATGTCTTTCTCTTCAATAATTTATTTTCCCCTTAACTCAGTTTCATATTTCCTTGCTTATCACGCCTCTGGATGGCATACATGGTTTACTTCCCAGCTCTTTCTTCAAACCAGCTGGTAGAAGTGAAGGGTGTTTTTTTTTTTTAATTGATAACCCTTTTGCTGTTTTAACCCATGCTTCTATCCATTGCCTGAACACCTAGGCATTCCTATCCCACAAGGGGTTCAGGGCCCTAAACACAAGGGGACAGCCAGTCACTCAAGCTTGTTGTACTCACTCATATGGCTACTTGGCCGGTTATCAGTACAACACGTAGATTTCACTGGATGGAATGGCCATGTAGGCATGGACCTTTGAATTTTCCCGCTCTTTTTTGGAAAAGATGCTGAGGAACAGTACTTCAGATATGACATATGACATGCATCTTATCCAGGATTGCTTTGAATATCTTCTCATCTTTGGCCCCCTCTTGAGTCTGCAAGAATCTTCATTTACTAATGCTTCCTCTAACTTGATGACCTTTTTGAGTAAAGTAGCACCAGTGACTACTAGGCTCAGGTGCAGTGACGCTGGGGTCCAGGGGTTTGAGGGGCTCATTGCACCTCAATTTTAGGTGCTTTTTTGACTATCAAACAAGGGCACGTGGGATCCATTTTCCTTGATTGCATTAGGGTCCATGGCACCCTTGCTCCGAGTGCTCTGATTATTGTCACGATGGTGGCCGTGATCACTGTTTTTGTACAGTGTTGCAGCGTGACTAGGTGCAAGACTAGCCACAGTGTTGGTAGATTATACATTTAAAATGGTGAGCGCACACGTGGAAAGACCGGCATTATGCCGTCATGCGTGGCGCGCAAATTAGTTTAAAAACAAAGCACGGAAAGCAGGAAGCGGCGCTTATGTAGAAGATATTATAATTACACTATGGTTGAGTGTGAGTGGCTGATCGGGGCTCGGGAGGAGTTCGCTCCTCTGAATAACTCTGGTAAGAGAAAAAAGCGGCATGTGAGGTGCAGGGATTGTAAATGCTCACGGAATGCCTGTAGATATGGCCCGCAGCGCAACCTTACTTGATATCAGAGCGAACCCGCTAAGAACCTGCTGTGGTCTCTCATCGTCCCGGATGAGAATGGGGGCCGGTGTGGGCTCGGTTAATGTAGTTGTTGGAGCCATGGAGTACGTGCCGGTATGAACGCCGGGGAGCCGGGCTATGCGAGGCTGGAGCGAGAGGGGCGTTTGCGCATGTGTGGCTAGGAGCAGGTACTCTATCTACATGCGCGCACGGGATTCGAGGGTGTCTGAAGGTGCGCAGGCGCAGTCGGCGGCATGTCGCGCAAGAGTGGAGCTAGAGCTCCACGGCCACCATCGTGACAACCCCATGTTGCCACTAGACTGCCGCACAGAAGCCTCACAGCTTCATAGCAACGCTAAGACTGCTAACCATAATGGCTGCTGCACCAATTCTGCATGCAGCATGTTCACCATATATATATTCATTTTATTACAGGTACCATCACCAGGCAGGTCATTTTGGATGACCATAGCACCTTTTCACGTGGCATCACATCTTTTGCCACTCACTTATTTCCACGGTCCTGAAGAAAGCCCCTCCTACATTCTCTTGCGGGCTGAAACATGTAGACCCATCACAAAGCCAACTACAAGATAATTATTTCTTTTTTAGTTGCATCACACACAATTTTTAACCATATCCTGAGCCGCCAGTAATAAACATAAAGAGGCAAGGATTCTCAGAGATATTTTTAATTCACACCACATCACATCTCTGCACCACACCAGCTCTGCTGTAATCAGGCGTCGTAGCACAACCGGGGGGAATTCGGCCACCCGGTTGGGACCCCAATGATGAAGCATGACACCAACTAGGTTGGTGTGTGAGGGGTCTTTTAACAAACCCAGTGGGTTACAAACACTGCCTACCAGTGATAGTGCCACACATAGATAGGGTTCGTCCATCATTGTTTAACATGTCAAAGAGCACAGGCAAAATTCATGCAAGAGAACCTAGAATGTTCAGATTACTTATGCCAATAATCTCCATTACGCTGAATCCTACTCTTCCTCATCACAGTCCTTACATCTTGAGGGGAGCCAGCCATCCAACAGGTCCCTTTGGGACCTTTTAACTCTTGCAAAAACATTTTCCGATTTCCTTTATAACTTCCTGTTACCAGTCTATAACAAAGACCGACAATAATAGGAAATCCTGTTAAGATAACATGCAATTACTAAATCCATTCCACCACTCCTGAGGAGAGGAGGGTGGGTAAAAAGGCTGGGACAAGGAAGAGTAGGACTCAGAGTAATAACAATTACTGATAAGTGATCTGAATATTAACGCGTCATCCCTCTTTCTCCCGCCTGTCCTTACCTCTTTGATGCTATTGCAAGTCGTTTTTAAGGTATTGATTAGACAGGGCAATATATGATCAGTAAAGACAATGTATTTCTTTTTTCAATATAATTTAAATTAACTATTTACAGCAGTCAGAACTGTGGAACAAAAATCTTTACCAATACTGGTAAATTGTAAACTATAATCTTAACAAAGGCGATCAGATAGTCCAAGTCGCAGCCCTGCACATATCCAAAATAGATACTCCATGCGCTACTGCCCAAGATTCCTCTTATTAAATAAGCACTAAGAGCAGACATTCTAGATATATCTGATGCACCATAAGCCATGGAAAGAGTTAAGGGCACCCACCCACTCAGTGTGTCTATTAATGGCTTAAAACCTTGACCTAACGTCAAAAGAAACAAAAAGAGAATCACATTTGCGGAACTCAGCTGTCCTTTCTAGCTGTACTTTGACCGCCCTTCCCACGTCCAAGGGATGCAAAGAATGTTCTTCTTCGGATAGTCTTAAGGCAGAATTAGGGAAGAAATGGTTCTTGATTAAGATGGAAATCGGAAGCTACTTTAGGGAGGAAGACGGATGAAAGATGTACAGCAAGAACCTCAGTAAGTAAGCAATGGTATGGTCTAAGCTTAGAAACACCCTAATCTCCCCTAATCTTTGTGAAGTGGTTACTGCAATCCCAAAAATACTTAAATAGATACATTTTTTTAATGAAACGTTCTTCGAATAGTTCAAATGGTGGAAATGGAAAGTGCTTAGAACCAAAGAGTCCTCACCAAAACCTTTCAAGAGTTTGGGAGCAAACTCACGTAGGGAACCTAAATTTTCCTAAATGATCTAAGTGATGAAAAGGCTGCTGAGTGGCATCTCAAAGCAGGAATATCTACCCCTAAAAGGAACCTATCTCTGAGAAATTCAAAAAAAGGTAGGGGGTTACAAGAGGGCGGATTCAAGCCATTGGACTCACACCAACGTCTGAATGAGGCCCGATGCTTACTATATGATTTTTAAGTAAATGGCGCGGAGACTGCTGCAGCACTTTTGCGGCCTCCTGAATAACACTCAATTTACAAAAGCCTAACCTTTCAGTAACCAAGCCATCAATTTGTGCCTGCTCAGGGTAGATGGAGGAAGACCTGGTCACCGCAAGGGAAATGGATGGTACGGAAGTGTCCACACCCCTGTTGTACGCTTAACTGTCTGAGAAGAGGCAACCATGATTTTCTTGGCCAACAAGAAGTTATTAGAATGAATTGACCCTTATCCTGTGAATGTTCAACAAAAACGTCATTATTAGAGGGGGGGGTGAGGTAGCAGCACCTGGGGCCAAGGGGATGCCAGAGCATTGTGTGCTAGGGCCTGTGGATCCCTCTCCCTGGAAAAGAAAGTGGACAATTGGGTATCCCTTGATTTGGCCAAGCAGGTCTATTAGGCGATCGCCAAACCTCAGTCAGTCTTTCTGAAGAAATTTCCATTTTTGAAGAGAAGTCTGTCAAGGTTGGGAAAACTCTGCTCAGCAGGTCTAGCACCACATTCTTCACCCCTGGAATATGAATTGCTGAGAATGAAGATGCTTCTCTGTTCAAAGAACTATTATGCAAGCTATTTTTGCTATGGTTTGAGACGTCACTCCCTCAGCACACAATTTAGATTTTCGCCTCCACTTTGTCCATTCTGATGAGGACTGCCTTGTCTAATAGGTAAGGTGCAAATAATCTGAGAGCCCTGTGAATTTCAGTACATTTTTTACAGATCACATACTGATGTTTCTCTTTCCTGGACCATCTTTCTCTCTGACATAACTAATTCATGGTTGCTCCTCAACTCTCTAGATTGGCTTCTGTCGATATTACTGGAGCAGTGGGAGCCACACCCACTCATCTGGAGAGATTCACAAGAGAGAGCCACCATTGCAACTGTGTCTCAAGCTGTGGGTCACAGGATTTGGAGTCTCTAGATTCAAGAAGGCTGGATCCTAATTATGGAAGATGTGCGGGATCAAGTTTCATATGAAACCTCGTCCAAGGTACTAGAAAGATTGAAGCAGCCATGGCCCCTTAAACTTGGAGTCACAGATGTGCAGGAGCTGACTGCATCTTCACCATATTCTGGAGGCAGTCCTGTCATTGCTGTATTCGAATTTCTTGGAAAGCTCCTTCTATGTAATGTATTGAAAAGGCGTCTATTTGCTCCAGCTATTGTGAAGTCTGAAGGTGTGTTTTTTCTCAATTTATCAACCAGCTGTGATCTTCCAGTAAGGTACAGACTGCTTTACTTAAGATCAGCGCAAAAAAGCCAATCATCTAGGTATGAATGGATTTGTATACCTTCTTGATGTATTAGGGCAAGACCTTTTGTGAAGACTCTTGGGGATGATTTAACCCCTTCGCTGCTAGTCCTTCCCCCCCCCCCCTGTGCTAAGCCTTTTTTTGGCTATTTGGGGTAGTTCGCGCTTATGCCCCTGTAACTTTTTGACCACATAAGGTATCCACGCCAAATTTGCGTCCTTTTCTTCCAACATCATGGGGATTCTAAAGGTACCCAGGGTTTGTGGATTCCCCTGGAGGGGACCCAGAAATTAGCCAAAATATAGCTAATTTGTTTTTTGGGGGGAAAAATGGGAAAAAAGGGCTACAGTTGAAAGCGTCTGGTTTTTCCCCTGCAAATGGTATCAACAAAGGGGTTGTGGGGCTGAATTCACCATTTTCCAAGCTTTCAGGGACAAGCAGACTTTTGTCAGAAAACCAAACTTTTTTACACAGTTTTGGCATTTTTCTGGGACATAGCCTATTTTTGCTATTTTTTGTGCTTTCAAACTCCTTCCAGTTAATGGTAGAAATGGGTATGAAAGCAATAAAGGATCCTGGAAAGCTATACATTTTAGAAAAGTAGACAAAATTCTGAATTCAGCAAGGGTTCATTTATGTAGATCCTTCAAGGTTTCTTTATAGAAACTAACAGTTGAATATAGGAAAAATTGAAAATTAGTTGAAAAAAACAGCCATTTGTGTCAACGTTTTCACCTGTAACTTCTTCTAATTATGACAGCTGTTTGAAAGCAATATACCGTTACATCCGCTGGACCTTTTTGGTTGTGGGGATATATAGGACTTGTAGGTTCACCAAGAACCAGACGAACCCAGAGCCAATAACTGAGCAGCATCTTGCAATGGTTTTTTATTATATACCGGGTATATAGCAATTAATTTGGGAAAATATATACATGGAAAAATCGGTATGAGAGACAACTATGTATTTCTGAAATTGGAACAAAATATAGAGTTTAGAAACAGTAGATATTTGCACATTTCCGAAATTGTGAGTACCCATACTAGCATGAGAATTATAGGTCATTTTTCAAAATGACTTCTTTTTACACATTATCTTTCATTTGGAAGGCAGAAATGCCTCGAAAGTCAATAGGTAATAACAGTTGCTCTACAATTCTGTGTTACCCTAAGTCTCCTGATAAAAATGGTAGCTCACTTGTGTGGGTAGGCCTCGTGCCCGCGACAGGAAACTGCTCAAAACGCAATGTAGACACACTTTATTTTTACAGTGAAAACTGACCCTTTTTTCGCAAAGTGCCTAGCTGTAGATTTTGAACCCTAGCTCTGCCGGCACCTAGGGAAACCTAGCAAAACTATACATGTTTGAAAACTAGACACCCAGGGGAATCCAGGATGGGGTGACTTGACTGGCTCTCACCAGGTTCTATTACCCAGAATCCCTTGCAAACCTAAAGATTTGTAAAAAAAAACCCCACATTTTCCTCACATTTCTGTGGTGGAAAGTTCTGGAATCTGCGTGGATCCACAAAATTCCACACACCCCGTGTTCCGCAAACTCTTCCGAGAAAAATGGTATCTCACTTGTGTGGGTAGGCCTAGTGCCCGCGACAGGAAACGGCCCAAAACGCAATGAGGACACACCACATTTTCACAGTGAAAACAGACCCTTTTTTTGCAAAGTGCCTAGCTGCAGATTTTGAACCCTAACTCTGCCAGCACCTAGGGAAACCTAGCAAACCTATACATTTTTGAAAAATTAGATACCCAGGGGAATCCAGGATGGGGTGACTTGACTAGCTCTCACCAGGTTCTGTTACCCAGAATCCCTTGCAAACCTAAAAATTTGTAAAAAAAACACACATTTTCCTCACATTTCTGTGGTGGAAAGTTCTGGAATCTGCGTGGATCCACAAAATTCCACCCAGCCCGCGTTCCCCAAAGTCTTCCGAGAAAAATGGTACCTCATTTGTGTGGGTAGGCCTAGTGCCCGCGACAGGAAACGGCCCAAAACGCAACATGGACACACCACATTTTCACAGTGAAAACTGACCCTTTTTTTGCAAAGTGCCTAGCTGTAGATTTGGAACCCTAGCTCTGCCAGCACCTAGGGAAACCTAGCAAACCTATACATTTCTGAAAACTAGACACCCAGGGGAATCCAGTATGGGGTGACTTGTCTGGCTCTCACCAGCTTCTGTCGGGGGTGGGGGCATTGGCATGCCCGTTTTGGGCAGCCCCCACCCCTGATTCAAATTGGCAAAAAAAATCCCTGGCATCTAGTGGGCTTTTTGCCACCCTGGGGGGGCAGATTAGGGACTACTGCCCCCATCTGCTCCCCAGGGGGGGCAGAAAGACTGTAATTATTGCGGGGGTGGGGGCATTGGCATGCCTGTTTTGGGTAGCCCCCACCCTAATTCAAATTGCCCCCCAAAAAATCCCTGGCGTCTAGTGGGCTTTTTGCCCCCCCGGGGGGGCAGAAAGGCTGTAATTGTGGCGGAGGGGTGGGGGCATTGGCAGGCCCGTTTTGGGCAGCCCCCACCCTAATTAAATTACACACAAAAAAATCCCTGGCATCTAGTGGGCTTTCTGCCCCCCCCGGGGGGGCAGATTGGAGGCTACTGCCCCCATCTTCCCCCCAGGGGGGGCAGAAAGGCTGTTATTGGGCAGCCCCCACCCTAAAAACAATTGGGCAAAAAAAAAATCCCTGGCGTTTAGTGGGCTTTCAGCCCCCCAGGGGGGGCAGAAAGACTGCATTTTGCCAATTTTTTTATGGGGGGAGCGAAGGCCCTTTCCCAAGGGGCCGCTCCCCCCTCCCTGGTGTCTAGTGGGTGGATCCCTGCTTGGGGATCGCCCTCCTGGGGCGAACCCCAAGCAGGGATCCACTGGGAGGGGTACCATTGGAAAGGGAGATTCTCCCCTTTCCAATGATACCTCTCCGTCTTTCTACGTGCTCAGGGGGCTGAGATAGCCCCTGAGCACGTAGAAAGTGAAACTGAAATGAGCCTAAAGGCTCATTTCAGTTTCGGTTTCGGGGAAATGACGTCAGTACGACGTGCGCGCTGATCGTCATTTCACAAAAACGGGGGGGGCCTCAGGAGCTGGGGAAGCTCTTCCCCAGCTCCCGAGGCTACAGGGGAGAAAAAGAAATCCCTCTGGTGCCTGCACCAGAGGGATTTCCGGTGCCATGTACCAGGACGGCCGGGAGCCGTCCTGCGCACACGAACACCGTGGCGCAGGACGGCTCCCGGCCATCCTGCGCACCGAAGGGGTTAAGGCTGAATGAAAGGACAAGCAACAGCAAACCTGATGAACTTCTGCCGGCCTCATCTGGCAAATATGTGGAAAGATGTGTCCTGCAGGTCTAATGAAGTCATGTAGGACCACTGTTGAACCAATGGGATAACCTCCTGTAACTCCTCTTTTGAAAAGTGTACGGGGCATATTATCAACAAATGGCGATATTTATCGCTAACTCCCCTTAGCGCCATTTCCCTTATCGCCGCAGTTCGCCGGAATCTATCGCCACATTAGTGGCGTATTAGCAACACGCCGCTAACAGCCGATAGCTACCTTTTCCCGCGGGAATGGACGGCGATAAATTTAGCGTGCCGGCGATAAAAAAACGCACGCTAACGTGAAAAAAGTGGCGAAGGGCCAATCGGTAACAGAATCCTATCGCTAATTAGCACTAGGCCTGCATTTAACGCGTTCAGCGGGAAAATGCACTATAAAAGACCCGCCAAGCAGGAAAAAAAAAAGGAAAATACCAGAGGAGCAATGGAAGTAGCTGGGACCAGTGCAGAGGCCACAAACATGCCCACAAATACCCAGGAGGACCAGCCAGAGATCCATGTGAAGGCCAAGAGGAAGAGGAATCCTAAGTTCAGCCTGCAGGAAAACCAGGTCCTGATTGCGGAGGTGGCTGAACACCAACAAGAACTGTTTGTCACCTCCACAGTGACATTGGCAAGAAAAAAAGAAATATGGGAGGACATTGTGTCCAAGGTGAATGCCGTTGGAGAGAGGAGGAGGACAGTGGACGACTGCAGGAAGCGCTGGCATGATACCAAGCGCAAAACCAAGGAGAAACTAGCAGCCAACGTGAGAGCAGCGAGGCAGACTGGAGGTGCGAGTCCAGCGCCACAGGAGGAGCTGGATGAGTTGGAGGAGCAGGTGTCCCGAGTTATCAGTGAGGAGACGGTGGTTGGAGTTGCGGGCCAGGATAGTGCTGAATGTGAACAGACACAACAACACCAGGGTGAGCATCAACCAGGGACAGGGGGAAGGGGGTGGATGGGCACAGTGGCACTCATGTACAATTTAATTAATTGAAGTGCATACCCACATGTACTGTGGATCATGTCCCGGATACCCCTGTCCATGGTGGCATAGGGACATATCACCCTTCTCAAACAACACATTGCACGACACACATTAGCCGGCATACAGACCTTCAAATGAGCACAGGAAAGGAAGCCCAAATTAGTCCTAGGTCGACGTCAGACCACTCCATAAGTGCCCCCTCAAATGACAAAGTGGAACAACAACCTGACATGCGACAGGGTGGCTAAATGGCCCCCTTGCCACATCACCACACACATACAAATTGCTTGCACAAGGACACATCTCACTCTAATGCCAAAATGCATGTGCACTGTGAGTGTGACTGGTCATGTGCACGATAAGGCATGCCACCACCAATGTCAGCACACCTGCAGCATTCTGCACATGTGTATGAGTGGTGTGCAGGAATGTGCATGTGCATATAGGTGGATTTTGCTGTGCATACACAACCTTGCACACTACTCAGACACATGTGCACAATGCTGCAGGTGTGCTGACATTGGTGGTGGCATGCCTCATCGTGCACATGACCAGTCACATGCACAGTGCATCCGCATTTTGGCCTCAGAGTGAGACGTGTCCATGTGCAGGCAATTTGTATGTGCGTGGTGATGTGGCAAGGGGGAAAATCTGACATCACCTGCATCACCATGCAATGTGCCCCCTTGCCTGTTCATGAGATGCAGTCTGCTGTACACCAAGTGGGGAAACATCTAGTGAGTCTGCATACCACACACACATGCAAAGTCACAACGAATTGACCATGTAGGCTGCTGGATAAAGGTTGCACCTACTAAAATGCACACAAATAGCACACTTCACTCAAAGGGCGAGGGAATACAATGAGCAGGGTGACGTGCCAACAACCACACAGTACGTGAACAATGCAGAACAGGAATGTACCACACCAATATGTACTGCATGCCTTGTCTGTGTGACATACTCGCTGAACCACAATGTGCCTGTAAAGCTGTCTCACTGCCAAAGTATGACAACAAGCAAGCATAGCTAAATTGAAATAAATCATGTCAACCGGCCAAATGCCAACCCCAACCCCTATGTAAAATTGCACTCCACCCCCCATGTGTACACATCTGCCACACAGAATACAGCATTCCACATCAGTCCTGATGTGAGTTGCCCATCACACCATCATGTGCAAGTCAAATTAACGGTTTGGTAAGTCAACTGTGTCAGTGAACAAATATGCAGTCAGGTAGTCATCACCCACATGCCAAGCCAGGCATTGAATGACAGAACCAGGACAGCAGGTATCATCCATGGCAGCAGCTGCGTGGCACATACACAAACACACATCACCCGCACATTTGCATCTCTTGTCAGGGTGGCATTGACCAGGCCTCAACACCATAAATAGGCATCATGAAATACACATAGATCAGAAAACTGACCACTTACACACCACACGTGGGGTCAACCTTGAGGGTAATGGGTGTTGACACCATGGGGCATATTACCAAGCCCCTATCGCCACCACAACGTCACTTATCTTTTGACGTTGGGGTGGCGATAGGGTCAGCGCACCATTATCAAGGCAGCGTTAAGTCACTCAATGTGGCTTAAAGACACATTAAGTTGCTTTACGCTGCCTTGAGAATAGGGCCCCTTTCACACTAAACTTTGTGTGAAAGGGGGCGTGCAGTGGGTGTTGTGGTGGGCGTCCTACAACAACACCCATTGAAGTCGACGCTGCCATCCATCATCAAGTTAGGCGAGAAGAGGTGGCAGTGCTGATCTGAACACCAGAGAAATCATGGGCCTAAGGTTGCAAAACTAGGAGAAATGCATTAATCCCCTTGTTATTGCTTGTATCATGTGTGCTGCCTTGTGCAGCCCACATGTGAAAAGCCAAATTCCATGGTATGTTCATGTACAGGAAGGTGTCCCTTCCTGTACATGAGCAAACTGTACTTCTAAATGTCATTTCGTAACTTCCATGTGTGCTGCACGAAGCAGCACACATGAAAGCTACAAAATGCCGTCTTAGCTTTGTCCATGTGCAGTAAGCAACTACTTCCTACACATGAACAAACCTCCCTGCTCGCAGAAACCCTTGCACTATGGTGCAAGGGAGCCTGCGCTTAGGCGCTAAGCAGTGTAATTTACTCCCATTGCAGGGGGAAACGCCAGGCTGCACCATATCCTTGATAACATGTATGAGCCTGGCATTACCAAAGTGGAGGCGAGAGCCGTGAAGACAAGATGGCTAACGCCTCTCCCTGCCACTTCCTTGGTAACATGCCCCTGTCTGTTCAGACCGCAACAACTATCGAAACTCACGCAGAACCATACTCACAACGGGTCAGCCAAACGGAGGGCACTCAGCAATGCATGCAACAAAAAACATGAAGGACGACATGCACACCAGACAAATCAAAATAGACAAAGCAAAATGGATGTCCATGTGTACCACATAGTGCAGCACATGTTGAAACAGCAAGTAAGCTCACATTGCTAATGTGCCTAAAGTTTGCCCTACTCACACATAACCATACTTGCACAAAACACATGCACATGTGCAGTACCCTGCAATGCTGCGTGTCCGTGAGCCACATTGACAAGGCAAGTGACAGTGCATGATGAATAGCATGCCTACAGGCCCAACCTATTAACATGGTTCAGGCCACCTCACTGAGGTGGCTGGGTGTGGACAACATCCTTAAACAAGCAAGTCACACTCTGACACATCCTCGTGTACATACAACCCCTGACGTAAACAAGACATTTGAAGTCAAACAATGCACAACTCACACAACTCTGACCAAGACCCATATTCCACCCTGTTTGCCTCAGCACAGCATTGAAAATGCACAGAACCCAAAGGCTCACTACCTGAAAGGTATAATGTGCAGCTAAACCAAAGCTGCAGGTGCCACCAGCACACAATGCAGTGCACACACAGACAAATCTGAGCACGTCAACAATGACTACTATGTGGGCCAAATAGCATTACTCACATAAATGAACAGAGGACACAACTTGTGACGCGTGGGTGTAGATATTGTACAATAACATTTGTCATAGCTGGAAACTGTGAGATGACAATGTACAACTACAACATCACATCCGCAATTTCCTCAAAATCATCACTATCCTGCAACAAGTAGGCATCTCCTCAAAAACAGTATGAATGGACACTGTCCTGCTGTCTGCTTGTAAACACATCCAATGCATGATTGTACATGACAAACACTGTTAAACTGTATCTACCCTATCACATTGCAGAGGGAGAGACATCACCTCCTGGACAGCAGACTGGCCCAACCTTCACTGATGACGAGGAGGAATACCCCACCATTGATCAGGAAGCACTGCAACATCTGCTAGACTCCTTCAGCACCCCACCTCCAGGAGCAGGGCAACCCAGCAGCATAGCAGCAACCCCACCCCCTGCACAAACCAACCAGCAGCAAGCACCTCCCACCACAGCTGCCACCCCGGACTTTGAGAACACACACCTGGCCTTCCAACGCCGTGTGCTGGAGGTCCAGCAGGAGATGGCGGAACAGGTGCGGGTGGGGTTCGAGCGCCTGGCGGACAAACTTGAGGCCATACGTGGCTGTCTGAGTCCCATCCGGGACCACATGCAGAAGATCACGGACACCCACAGCCCGCTCAATGCCCTCCAACGGTCCATGGCTGACATTGCTGGAGTCATGATTCTGAGACAACAACAACTGTCTGCTCAGAGTGGCTCCAGCAATGTCAGCCAGGATTTGGCCAACATCTGTCGGATAATGGAGAGCATGGAGCGGATGCAGGCACAAGATATGGCTGCAGGGCGGCACACCAGCGTGAGGGTGCTGGGATCTATCATGCCCTGCACCTGCTCATCACTTCATTGCTGCCACAAGCACTGGCACAGATGAATGTTGCTGCTGCCTCCACATCCTCAGCTCCGCCACCTGATGTGTCAGTGCCTCACAGTGCTGCACCCACCATACCACCACCCACATGTGAGGCACATGACACATCAGAGGATGAAGAGGAGGGTGAAAGTGCATTTGTGCTAAGGAGGAAGCGGTAGCATCCATCTGCGCCAAAAGCCCAGTATCCTCCTTGGTATCATCCCACAGAAAATCTTCTTGCACTGTCTTCCACTGTCCCCCGACAATCACCTTGGACCTCCACATGGACTGCCATATAACTTTTTCTCTTGCCAATGCCACTGCAATCAGCCTGCGGACTGAACTATGCCTCTTCCCTTGGACCTGTTACCACCAAATGACTCTGTCTGGCCCTCCAACGGGCATCCATGCAATGTGGGCATGTATGGCCAAGCACTGGTCCAGTCTTCATCCTCTGAATGTCAATAAAATTGGTTAACTCACACAGATGTGTGTGGTTCTTGACCAATCAAGTATAGAAGTATGTAAAAAGTGTTAGGACACTGATTCACCCAGAAGGTACACCAAGGGAAATACGAGCAATGTACCAGTTTTACCTGATACAGATAGGCAGTGAGATGGCAGTGTGTGTGTGAACTAGCTTTGCCCCCATTGCTCCAAAACAACCATCTAGCAATATACCAACCTAGCCCCACGTCCTCTCATGAAAAGGCATGTGTGCAAAAATTTCCTAGTCTGTTGCAGGCCACGAGTTGTGTCCTCCTTAACACTTGTAAACAAATATCTCTTGGCATATCTACTCACACACTACGTGGTGGACAAAGCCTGTTGTGATGGTGCACATTGCATGTCAAAGCCCAAAATACTGGACAGCATATTCACATTGATGAAGACACGGAAGGGCACATGTCCACCATACACATACAGAACCACAATGTCTGCCTCAGTGAAGTAGATTGGCAAATAGGGGCTCACCCCAAAGTGCAAGCCCCCAGTCAGCCCCTCACTGTTGACAAACGATGTAACCTAAAATATGCCCCCTCCCATGCTGTGACCACTACGAGCGTATCGGGCAATGTGTATAGGGATGTGTGTGGCACTGCACTCAGCATATAGTCAGACGCACCAACAACATTTCAAGGGCGTCATCAACATGAACCAATGGCAGAAGTAACAGCTGGGACAAGTCTCCATGACACTGTCACTACAGGGAGCAATGCAACATTTCCCCCTTGTGTGCAGCAGGATAGTGTGCCACCCCCCAAACATTAGCTGTGACAAAATCAAAACTTGACTAGTCCAGTGAGTCACGGTAGGTATTTAGGAGATGTCAACTCTGTAAAGCAAAATGCACTACTCCCAAACTACATTTGTGAGTAACGTAAAATGTGAAGTCATCAGTTACTCACAGATTACTTTTGTAAATCATGAACACTGCTGTTCCATGTCCTGTACACAATGCACACAGATTTCTAACAAATCATGCATGGTCTGGAGAGTGAGCGTACATGAACTGGAACATATCTTGCAAAGGAAGCGGACACACTGGCACTACGCAGCAAGTGTGGCTAGGTCTGTGCAATGTAGATGGACTCTGCGGCAGGAGCATCTGACATGCAGGTGTGTGACGGAATCCGTGGAACCTGGCGCATACATCCATCTCCATGATGGATAACAGTAGCTAACTGTATTCACTTGCCATGCCATCTCACTAGGTCATGTCCAAAATGTGCAACAATGTGCTGTCCAAATCCGTGAGTCACACAGAAGATGTAGAACGTCACAGACGACTGTCCCTAGACCAGGGCGTCAATCCAAATTTAAACCCTGTCATCAATGCAAGTCCAGTGTGCTCCCATCTAAGGGATCCTGACACAATACATCCTGCAAACTTACATGTCATGAGCAGACTTAGCGATTCCAATGGATAATCCAGTGATGTGAAAAGTTGCATACAATGGAAAGAGCCACACTCCAGAACCTCGTCCCTGACATAAGTGCAAGCAGAAATCCAAAGTATCAAATTTTTATTAGAACAGTATAAATATGCAAGTGACCTAAACTAACACTTATCACTATAACTACTACTAAAATCTAAACTAACTATAAAACAATCTTACTTACCTAAACTATCTACCCTAACTAATCCTAAACATGCAACAACACATCATAGACATCAACCCCCCTCCCACCCTTAAGCCACACCACGAGACAGGACAAAGACATCTAAGCTATACATAAACTAACTAAACATGTAACCTACACAAATATATATTTTTTGTAAGATTTTTTTAAAAATTTTATGAAGAAAAAACACATCAACCCCCCACCCAAAGGAAAAGGAAACTTATCCCCAAATACGGAAGACTAATTAAAATCTTATATCTACCTAACAAGCTAACACTAACTAAAATCTACACTAAAACTACACTACCTAACAAATAAATAACTAACCTAACACTACATAATAAAATATTTCAAACATTGGGGGAAGGGAGAAGAGGGGGATGGTGTCCAACAGGTCCACCCATCATGGCAGTCCCAAGTGTTTGTGTATGTCCATCACTCGTCTGTTGACATCAGAAATTCACGCCTGAGCTCTGCCAGCGATAACACAATGTCCTGTAGCAGCCTCCTGTCCCGCAATATGAACGAGACCACTTGATCCCCAGTTGCAGGTGGGACAGTGCCTTGGGGTGGGGCGGAGGGCCGTAGGGGGATGTGCCACCTGTACCGGCTGGGACACACCACTGACGCCTGAGGTGCCTGGGGGGGGCTGTGTGACATCCTGGGCATGCTCAGGCACCGCCTTCCATGTGCCCTTCGTACGTTCCTCATGGTACCTCTTGGACATGTTGCAGTACCCCTTCGCAACCTTCTTCACATGCCGGTAACGGTCCTTCCGCACCTGGAAGGCATGTATTTGGCCAGGCGTCATGTTGTCTGTAAAACATACACAAAGGCAAATTAGAGTCCCTTAGCCAATTTCAATTTCCTCCATACACATCTGTAATACAAGTTCACTTCAACATGGGAGCATACACTACAGCGTAACTATGTGAAGTCAGCAAGTGACCTGGACAATGACATGTTGACGCATGGATCAGTGACTACATGCTGGGGAGACTGACATGACAGTGCATTGCATGGTACATGCACTGTCACTAAGTAATTTGGCTGACAGTGCCAAAAGATTTGGCCATTACATACACGGGCAGAGGGTGACATGTACAAGCAATCGGAGGAGGAAAGCATTACCCCCCTGTGTGTAGCACCACCCTCATCCTCTCCAGTGACTCAGGGCTGCATGATAGGTACTATGCCCATGTGCAGGCATGTGTGTCCCCCAGCACATGTGTGCGGTTCATCACCACTGCGCCAACACAGGCACCCTTGCACCAGAGTGCAAGGTTGTTTGTGTGTGCAGGTGAGTTTGGTGTCTGTACATGAAGGTGCCCCTTCATGCACAGATTCCATCCTAGAGGACCATGTTGTGACTATCATGTGTGTTGCTTAGTGCAGCACACAGGAAAGATACATTGGGGAAAAATGAGGCATGTTAATGTATGTACTGGAAGGGCCACCTTGCTGTACTTATACACACCATGTCAATTCTCTATTCCCATGTGTGCTGCACAAAGCAGCTCACATGTACAAAGCAAACATGATGATCAAGAAGCATCCCTGCTCATATGGCCAGAATACAACCGGGATGTAACTGTTGGTAAGTTGTGCGCTGCCAACTATGAATGCTGCACTTGGACACCAGGGCCAGCCTCTGAAAAAATGGGTGTTGCCGTGGAACGCCGAATACAAACCCCAATGCACGCCACGTTCACACTCAACACAGCGTGACAGTGTACCTCATTGACAAGTAAGCATTAATACACGTGGAATGTATTAACGCTTCTCAGATTATGATGCTAGGCCCCTATTGACAACACAACTTTGATGACAGTTACGTTGACTTTGCGATATGGGCTTGATGATATGCACCTCACTTCCAATGTGTGTCACTGACTGGGGATGGGCCAAGTCACAACTGTGAGACCAATGCATTTGTCCAGAGTCACTTCCCGATTAGTGCACACTGCTGACTTCCACAATACATCATCACACTGTAGGCAAGGTAGACGTGATACGCACCCATACTACATACTGCAACGGTGATCATGTGACCCAGACATCCATGCCAACGCAACATGCTATTCAATTACGTTCCAACTCACCAGTGGCATGTGGGTCCTCAAAGCTGTCAATTGTAATTGTAACTGACATTTGTAGAGCGCATTATCACCGTCAGGTCTCTAAGCGCTGTGAGAGAGAGCCCTACCCTAGAGCCTGAGATGTTATAAATTAGGCTGGGGGTCCTGTGTGATTGGCGGTCGTCCATCTGTGAGACAAGGAAAGAAATATGTGTTGGGATTAGACTTCAATTCATATGTGTCGTATTCCTCATACCAATCATCACCATGACAGCAAATGCTACGTAACTGTAGTGTGGCGTTTCATGTTCACTACATGATTGGGTCAACTTTGACTGCCATTCACACCAGACCTGTGACAGCTGATTTTGGACAGACAAGACTGTAATGCTAGCTGACATGCCCATGATCGTAGTGTGAGTCATCCACAAGGCAACATTAATACATGCATCCTGATGTTCTACATGCACTTTGTGCAATTGAGTAGCTGCAGATTGCACAAAGCAGTCACACAGAGGTAGGTGGTGTATGACAATCTGGGGATGTCCACTTTCCTTAGAGCATTTGTACCTATACAATACTTTGTCACACAGCAACTATGTTCACAGGGCAGCGTAGCTAATGTAACACAAATCATGAGGACAGCATTTTGACTCTACCTTTTGTCCAGCACACAGCTCACATGGACAATTCCATAGCTGGTTCATGTACAGTCACCCCTGCCGTACCCAAACAATCTTCTGTCTGCACGCACATTTTGCGCAGGTGTGCCAGCTATGGCAGTACAGTGCCAAGTGTTGGTCCAGCGCAGTGGGTGACACAGACTTGCAACATATGCTTGTCAATGTGATGCTGCGTTGTGTTTCGGATGTGCCAACAAGATGCGCAAACGCATTGCGTCTCCCACCTCAATCAGCAACCATTTCTCACTTTGACACCAGTGTCACACACGTCGTAACTTTCATTTGTTACAGTACACCAGATTAAATGTGGAGTTTGTACTTACCACCCTGTAGGCCTGTCATGACTCCCACGTAGTCAAGGAGGTCAGCTTCTCGTGCAAGCATGTCCTGCCAGCGGTGCTTCCTCTGGCGCACGTTACGGTCCACTCCAAAGAACTTGCGCATATGCACCCGCACACGCTCCCACCTAATCTTCCACACACTCACGTTGTATCCTTACAGGATACGGCCTCCCCTCTCCAACATCAGTGGCAGGTGGAATGTTATGAGCCACAGGAAGCCCCCCAATGCCCCCTCGGACATCCTGCCCTCCCTGCCCACACCTGGCATCTCCCTGCACACCTGTGAGCCCACAGCCAGAGAAAAAAAAAAAATTCCTCTAAGATATCCCCAAAAACAATGTTAGTGTACTACCCCAAGACAGACACCCGACAAAACTGAGGACAGGAGACAGTTAAACACAATAAATCAGTACACAACACTTCACAGACACTATCAACAGGACACAGGACACAGCAACACTCTCAAAATCTCCAAACTGCAGCACACACCACCAAACAGCTCCAACACTCTCCACAATCACCAGCAATGTGCTCAAAAGAGAAAGTGAAAGTGGAAAACACTACTCCAGTAGACAGGAAGCATGCAGACATCACTTCCTGTCTCTTTGCGGCCCGTTTTTGAGTAAGCGGCGAAAATCTGCACGCAAATGGTCACATGAGTGAACTTTCTAATGGCAAAAAGTGTCGCGCGATGTATTTTAACATTGGGCGGATGGAAAGAGAAAATATCGCTTTTTCCTGTTAGCGGGCAGATCTGCACGCTAAGAGGGAATCAATGCACTGATGTACAGTCTTGCTGCAAATTTCATGTCAGAGCCATGTAACAACATGTTGAGGTTGGTTGGCACTCAAATGACACCATGTAAATGATGTTTCACAACACATGACACCCTAACTTGCAACATTCAACACAGGTCACACCATAATTGCATACCTAAGAAGAGAACCATCAATCAATCATGGATTTTTTAAGTGTGCTACTCACCCGTGGGGGTCACAAGGCATAGGGGCATGACTTTCGGCACGCTTCAAGTTGTCTGTGTACGTGCATGTGTTGAAGGTGATGTTGATGTTGCGCAGTGGTTCGTGTGCGGAGGCAGATGTGGCTCTGTGGTAGATGTGAGGGGGCCAGGGGTCTGTGTGGGCCCCCGAGTGGATGCCTTTCCTAGCGGAGGAGGTGTCTTCATCCGTGCATGATGTCCATTTGGAGATGGCGGTCTGGTTGTTGTCTCAGGGGTGCTGGTGGTCCGTCTGCTGTGTCAAGTTAGTGGTCCACATACTTGTTGTAGGGCTTGTTGATCTGGAGGAGGTTGATGCTTCAAAGCTAATTGCTTAGGACACACAGAAAGGCAGGTTTTACCCCATTGCTTGCCCTATTTTCATATTTTACCCCATTGCACGCCCTATCTTCATATTTTACCCCATTGCACGCCCTATTTTCATATTTTACCCCATTGCACGCCCTATATTCAAATTTTACCCCATTGCACGCCCTATTTTCATATTTTACCCCATTGCACGCCCTATTTTCATATTTTACCCCATTGCACGCCCTATTTTCGGATTTTACCCCATTGCACGCCCTATTTTCATATTTTACCCCATTGCACGCCCTATTTTCATATTTTACCCCATTGCACGCCCTATTTTCATATTTTACCCCATTGCACGCCCTATTTTCAGATTTTACCCCATGGCACCTCCAAAGTTTCATCTCTTACCCCATTGCACGCCCACAGTCTCATTGTTTTACACAACGTACACACTCCAATAAATTATTGACCACTGTCAACAGACTACAATTGTGCATTTATTCACAGACGACAACCTATATTGACTGATTTACACAAAGGACACGCAACAATTTTGGATTGGGTAGCCCAATTTGCACCATGAAGACTCTAGTCTTACACATTTGACACACTGTAAAGCATCTCTGTACTGAGGAGACATTCCCAGCATGGATGAAGTTTTGTTATTTTCATTGCACATATTGTGCAACGTACCCTTTTCAGAGTGATGTACCCATGCTGGACAATAACATGCAGACAGGGTATGTGTGTAATTTTTTTTTATTGGCACACACCGTGATTGCGGTCATTTTGCTATGAGATACATTGGAGGGGGGACTGTCACAATGTGACGTGCTCAGTTGAAGAAATTATTTATTATTCGGTCCCTTCGGGCAGTTCCTGCTGCATTTACTGTGGGGTGTGCGCCACCTGCCTCATCTTCAGCATCATCCTGGTCGTCGTCCGGTGCAGCAGGCACTTCAATCCATAGAGCATTTGTGCGCACACATATATTGTGCAATACACAACATGCAAGGATGATTTTGTTGACCATTTCAGGGCTGTTCAGCAGTCTGCCACCTGTGATGTCCAGGCAACGGAAACGTGACTTTAGAACACCAAATGTGCGCTCCACAATGGACCGGGTGCGTCTGTGGGCCGCATTATACTGCCTCTGGGCCTGGGTGGTGGGGTTTCGGAGCGGTGTCATCATCCACGGGCAGAGTGCATATCCTTGGTCACCTGTAACGTGTGATAGCGAGATGTTTACATTATTGGTTGTGCAGGCTGTGTTGTTGGTGTAGATGGTTTGGTGGTGTGTCATTTGTGTTATGTTGGATTTCATGTTAGCCATGTGTTGCTTCGGACTGATTACAAGCATCACTGCGAATTAAATTGCCTCACTGTTGATACTCCCTTCCCCAAGCCTCATCAATTGTGTGCGCTGCGCGGTTGCATGACTGGCTCTTCTACCATCTATCGATGGCACTCATCCACCCTCCTCACAGTCAATGCCATGTGAACGTTGAAATGGCAATGGGCCACACCAGATACGGTTCACGTTCAGTTGTGCTGCTGTCGCTGCTGCCAGACCTGCCCCAATGCACAACACATGCTGTTTCCTGTCCCGAGCGGACACATATCAACAGTCATCAGCCCCCTCGCATGCTGGGCCCATTGCAGGCAGGAACGCTTCACCCACACCATCAGCATCATCAGACGCAACACTGTACACTCCGTGGACTACGTACTCATTCAGGAGTGTAGCCTCCAACTCACATGCCACGACTACTCAAGGTACATTTGACTCAGAGAAATGTTAGCTGACATCAGACTGTCCCAGATCTTCACCACACTGATCCACAAGGCAGGGCACACCTTTGACGGCTTCTTTGCATGTGTAGACAACGTCCAGTTCCTCGGCCCCACTAAACGCACATGTGTTGACCACTTACGCATGCACCACCTTGTTGATGTACCCCAAACCACCTTTGACCACATGCAAGCCCCCACAAAGTTGGTGTAGATCAGTCACCGATGAGATGCTACACACCACCATCGACAGCAACAACCACAACACTGCAGTCGTCAACAATGGCGCAAGTCCACATTTTCCAAACATGTATCTCCAACTGCGCATGCACCCATGTCCCACTATGCAACTGCAACATATGGCAGGCAATGAATGCCACCTCGGTCAGCACCAACCTCAGAGTTGGCAGATGCAGCTGCTGACACATGGAGTGGAGCTGGTGCAAGCTTTGGGATACCAGTAAACTGCACCACCAACACGTACAGAATGCTCATATTCAACATCAACAATACGCACACACACCAAACTACTCTTCCAGGTAGGATTGCTGTGATTTGCAACATGGATGATCAACAGCTGGGGCGTGCTATACGCAGGGGAAACATGAGTCATCATCCTCGTAAAAGTACAATCAGCATGTGGCATCACCTGGTGGTCCAACGCTTTCGGATGCCCCCACCCAAAATCTAGGTACCTAGGCCCCATATTTGACTCCCCCATCTCCATGTACCTACAGGTGTACGCAGTGGCCTGCAGCTGCTTCGCCAGCCTCTGCAGCCTCTGCATCCTCCATGCAACCTTCACATAGATCCCCCCATTGTTGGGTGTAACAGTGACCCACACAGTTATTGCCATCTGGCTGGGCTACAGAAACACACTATATGCCAACATGGGCACGTCTGCAGTCAGCTTACTCCCAACTATCCAGCACAACACCTACACACTGGGCCTTGTGTTCCTACTTTCATTATGGATCGTGTGCCTCCATTGCACATACATGGTTCCCACCTCTCACCACATTTGCTTATGGGTGGCACAGGGGCTAAGCATTTGAGGATGGTTTGTCTACATATCTAGCCACAGTTCCCACAGTTCTTGGTGTTGTTGTGTCTGGTATGTGGGCATGTTGATTGACATGTTGTATGTGTGATTGTAACATGTACATTCTCACAATTGTGAGATGCATGAATGTGGAGTTGAGGCGTGTGGTGTGTTCAGTTAGTACTTACCAACAGGAACTGCATTTCCAAATGTGCCATCCTGGAAGCGCTGGTTTATGATAGACTGTCGGAAGATGTAGGAATCATGCACACTCCCTGGGAACTTGGCTATGACATTGCTGAACAGTCCCCGGTGGTCCACTATTGCCTGCACATTCATGGAATGGGTGTGCTTTCTGTTGCGGTATATGTGTGCACTGTCCGCAGGGGGCACAAATAGAACATGTGTGCAGTCAATTGCGCCCAACACCTGTGGGAATCCGGCTATGGCGTAGAATCCTTGCTTGGTCTCAATCTGTTCCTGCACAGTGTTGGGGAAGTGAAGGTGCTGGGGTATCAGGCTGAGTATGCCATCCAAGACAGTTGGGAGGAAGATTGAGAAGGCTGCCTGTGCGACTCCTCCAACTCTGGCCGTTGTTGGTTGAAAGGTCCCAGAGGCCAACATATGCAGCACGGCCAGCAGCTTTGTCTGCGGAGGGATGTTGGTTCTCCGCTGTGTTTGTGGCGTCAGCCTGTGGGCTATCAGGTTCAGGATGTGTTGGATGGATGTCCTCTTGAGCCTGTAGTGGGCAATGACATCCTCTGGCGTCAGGTCTGCGAGGCTGAGACGTCTGCGCAGGGCCCGCTGTCATCTTTGGCGCTGCCTTAGTTGTGGTCCTGGGGGGGGGGGGGCAGTGGCGGTTGTTGCCTTCCTGGTACTCCGAGCTGAATGATTAGCACCTCCATGGCGTCTGTGGGTCTTCAGGTGTGGGTCTGGGCTGGCCTCCCTTATGTACCTTCATTTATCACCATTTTTCAAGTTTTAGACCTGTTTTTTTCAGGTCTTATTTTCCTGCAGCTAAGGGGCCTTAGCTGGACTTTTTTTATCGCTTCGCGGGTCCGGGACATCATCGGTAATAGTACGATGGTGTGTTAGCGACTTTTTTCATGACATTTTGAGAAGGAACGCCTACTTTGCATATCATTTGCGGAAACTATCGCTGCCATGCATGGCGATAGTAAAAACGATAGCTATCGCCGGAAAGCTGTCGCTAACATCTTGGTAATAGGGCGATAAAAAAAAACACGTTAGCGGCAGGAAAGTGCCGCTAACGCGGCGTTAACTGGCTTGATAATATGCCCCTATGTTTGTTCATGCAATTTGATGTTGCTTAGGTCGATAATGAGGCAATATTCTCCTAACCGTTTGAGTACAAGAAAAGGGATTGAACAAATACCCTATCCCTTTTCTTCCAAGGGAACAGGGTATATTGCTCTCTTCTGCAAATGCTTCTGTACCCCTATCACTCTGGCCCTTCTGACTATATGTAATTGATAAGTGGGTGCAGAAGTGTTATGTTCTAAAGAGCTGTGACTCTAATTTTATATGTTTTTGTCACTCTTCTTTTTTTCTTTGCCTGTGTATGTTACTTACCTGTATAAGTGTGCCCCGTAGGGGTACGATGCCAACAGATTACTCTTGACTTTACGTATTAATAAAATGGCATTTTAAAAGTTGATTGAATGTTTCCTGGGTTAATTTATATTCCCAGTGCGTTATATAATTGCCTATTTTTTGCTAAGGGACCCCTTGTTCCTTATAACATAAACTACCCTTGGTCCCTTGACATCCTTGGGTTGCCCTTGTGTTTTCACGGTTGGAACTCCACTTATCATATCCTAATATGCTGCTGATGCTTTGTTTTATGTCTCCTTGCCCTGAGAGGCTATCCCGGAGCTCCTTCAAGTATTGGAGGAGTTTGGCGCGTGCTCGGGGCTGCGGCTCAATAAGCTTAATCACTGATCTTTCCTCTGGCTCGGCTGGCCGGCCTCCCCCGGGATGAACTCCCACAGCTAGGACTACGATGGGAGACAGAGAATTTCAGATACCTGGGCATACAGGTGGCAATAGAGGATGCACAAATACTGCAATATAACGTCTACATGACGATCGATGCATTGAAGCGATCGGTGGGTTTTTGGAACACCCTCCCCCTTTCCTTAATAGGCAGGCTGGGGGTGGTCAAAATGGTGGTACTGCCCCGCTGCCTATATATGTTGCAAAATGCGTTGTGTCCCATACCAAGGCGGATGTTCAGGACACTGGACTCCATATTAATAGATCTTTACTGGGCTGGCCGTCGCACCAGAGTGGCGCGTGCTACAATGAACCGCGTGTATGAAGATGGCGGGCTTGGGGCACCACGGTTGGACCTTTATTATTATGCCACCATTTGCAGCATGCTTTTTGCTGGCTAGACGAATGGGACAATTGGGAAAAGTGGTTGCTCTGTGACAGGCTCACGGCTGCCAAGCTGCCGTCGTTGCTAATGGAAGGGGCGGGAGTCTCTGAAACAGTGCCATATGTGGCGTGCACCTGGCAGAACTTCGTGGAGCGAATCTTGAGGCACGTCCCATTTCACCGGGACTTATCGGTGTGGGATCTCTCCCCAGTTCGGAAAGTGATGTCCAACATGTCCTACTGGGCTTGGCAGGAGGGGGGTGTAGCATGCTGGCAGACCTATACCTGGGCGAAAGCTTCACCACCTACGAACAGACGTGTGGGGGCTTTGGGCTGGGAAGGGGACAATATTTGCAATACGCCGGACTGTCCGACCTATTCAAGGAGATATGGCCCACATACCCCTCAATCCTGAAACACACTCAGACTTTGGATGTGTTTATTTATTTTATTTATTTTTAAAGTTTTATATAGCACGAATTAGACCCTGAAAGGGTATCAGAGTGCTTTACAAATGTTACATCAAATAGATAGAGTGAAAAACTAGTAACATGTATAACAGTAAAACATAGATGTTGTCGGTACTCGTTGAAGATCACATCAAATGGATAGAGTGGAAGAAAAAAAAAAACTGGGAACATATATATGAGGGGATCACAGGAGAACATAAAAGTTGTCAGTACTCGTTGTAGATCCAGAAGGTATTCAGGAGTGCGTTAGCCATTCGAAACTTAGAGTCAAGCGCAGATCCTGGTAGGTGAGCTGCATCTGATTAGTTCCGAACTAGCCCAAGAATTGGGATCAGGGTAGAGTTTTGTTAATCAAAAGTAGTTTGACTTCTTTTTAGAAGGAAGTGATTGAAGGGTTCATTCTGATTTCCAGGGGCAGGGCGTTCCATATTCTAGGTGCTAGACCAGAGAAGGAACGGTTGTATGCTTTCATTTTTTGAAGTTTTTGAGGTTTTAACAGCAAGGTGCTGGTGCTTCTCGAAGTTCTGCCACCGCCTGATGAATCCAGTTTATTGGCTAGATACTTTGGTGTGTTGAAGTGCAGGGCTTTGTGTGTCATGCAAGCATTTTTTTGGCTGTCTTCTTGCCTCATAAGGGAGCCAGTTCAGTGCTTTTAGATCAGGGGCGATGTGGTTGTTCTTTTTGGAGCCGGTGACGAGTCTTGCAGCCGCGCTGAGGGAGGCTCTTAGTGGAGCCAGTCTGGATCTCGGCAAACCACATAAGGTTGTATTCCCATAGTCTATTCTGGGTATCACTAGAACTTGCACGGCTGATTTGAGATTGTCGGCGGTGAGGAAGGGTTTTAGTTTTCTAAGAATGTTCATATGAATGTTTGCTCCTCTGGTGGCTGTGCTGATGTGTTCCTGCATAGTGATATTCTTGTTGAGTGTTATTCCCAGTGATCTAGTGGAATCTATGATGTGTGGTGTGCAGTTGAAGGCTGTTAAATGTTTCATCCAATTTTCAATGTCGCTGTGTCCTTGTGGTGGGGAAATTAGGAGAAAATCGGTTTTGAGCACGTTGAGTTTGAGGTGTTTTTTTTGTCAGCCAGTTGTGGGGTTTTTGCAGAGTTGTGTAGAGTAAGCGGATGTCATCCGGAAATGATATTTTTTGGTATAGTTGGGTATCATCTGCATACATGTGTCACTCACATGCGGAGCTGGGAGACGTATTATTATTTCCCTGTTGTATAATGCCATGAGGGCTGATGCGGATGGTCCTCCCCCAAGGGCGTTTGCAGCATGGAACGCAGACTTGGAGGAGCCCCTAGAGGACAGGGAATGGAGAACAGTGGGCGCGCTCACACGCACGGTCTCATGCAATGCCCGCTTTAGGCTCATCCATTATAACTATGCGCACCGCACCTACTTGACCCCGGAGAGGCTGCATCGCATGGTTCCGGAGCTAACCGACTCCTGCCCTAGGTGTCATAAGGAAGGGGCCAATTTCCTGCATTTGGCCTGGGAGTGCCCCGAGGTACGGCTTTTTTGGACCGAGATGGTAGAGAGGGTAAGGAGAAGTATTAGCTGTCGTGTGAGGCTGATGCCTTCCCACAGTCTGCTGGGGTTGATACGTAAACCTAAAAAACAAAGCAAGACAGCATATAAGCTCCTACAATTACTAATAGTGCTAGCGCGGCGAAGAATAGCAATCGTATGGATGGGAGCGCGGGCACCTGAGGTCACAGCATGGCTAAAAGATGTGCGCGAATGGACACTAGCCAAAGAGGTACATATGAAAGTGTGTCGTAAAGATGAGAAGCTAGAGGAGGGCTTAAGGTCATGGAGGGAACTCTGCCACGATCTCCTGGACAAGGGGCCACAAACAAGCCCACAGAGTCCAACGTTGGGAGCCGCGCGAGCTCAGAGGGGAAGATGGACTAGATGGTATGCATGTTTAAGGGGACGCCCATGAGATTGCTCATACTATGTGAACTGCCGGGGCTATGTCTGATGTGCATATGTTTATGCTATTAATGAATGCTGATACTGGTGTGTACACCTGTTACATGTGTTATTTAAATCGTACAAATAAAGTTAATAAAAAAAATAATAATAGTTCACGAGAAAAAATGATAATGGTAGGTATACACCCAAAGAGAGAGAGATTCTAAAGAATAAAAGCAGTTTTTCTCAGTCTTAGGCCGATAAGTGAAATACAACTGCCGACCAGATTTGGCCTGATATGCGAGAAATAGACCTGCAGGGCTGGGGCTACATGCTACTCTTCTAAATGAGAGACAGACAGACAGACACATACACACACACTCGTTTACAACCTTTTTTAGGAGAGCCTGTGAAATACCAAGTTACAGTTTTTGTTTGTATTCAACTAGCACGCCTTTGCACATTAAAATTAGAAGATAAAATACCAACTTAAAATGCATACAAGATCACATGAAATGAACATTTGGCCAAGTGGGTTTTCTTGTTAGCCATATCTGTATTTTGCCAGAGAGTCACAATCAGTTGGTCTACTTGAATTATACACCATCCTATGACAGTTGCTACACGTGGACTCCTCCCAACATTAGCCACCAAGCCCCAGATATGCATTTAGGAAGTGAGTCTACTCTGCAGCATATGTTGAGCTGAAGAATGCAATCATCGTCCCACCACCTCTTGATCACAGAGGATCCATTTATTAAACACTGGACCTTAATAGCGTCAGCTGCTGCCCGCATTGGCGACGTACAGCCGGATTAAAGTCGATCTAACACCTACAGACCCATTTTTCCAGCCCTAACGTTTAAGCCAGCCCACCACTAATGCCAATAGTCAGCTTTTATTTCATTATTTTATAGCGCTGAAATTCGATTTGGTAGAGAAGTGTGTTGTGTTCCCCACGGATGTGCACACGAAATGTGCCGGCTTCACTCGGGGTCAAACTTGCTCTACATAGTAGAGTTTTACTCCACTGGGGGATTTAATAACATAAGCAAATATGAATTGTCATATTCTAAAATAAAAATGTCCCAAGAGGGTTACTAGGTGCCCCAACAAATTCATGGAAAGTCCCCTATAAGTGAATCCCGGAGTCATAGGCCATACACGGGCTTGTTGGCGATGGGGATACACCCTGTGTGACTTGTATGTGTCCGCAGCCAGAGAGCGAGGGAGATAGTGGGCAGAGACACGAAAGGGAGATTAACGGAGAATTCAGCTGACTGTGCGTGCAGACACGACTAACTGGGACATCAGGCAGCTGAGATAAAATAAAAACCGCCCTGGTGGGGACCAAACAACATGCAGCATGGTTTTGGGGGGCAGCTGACCCTCCTCACTGATGGAAGGAAAACATGTATTGGCAAAGTCAACCTTCTGGCTTGCATTTTGAGGCTTTTTAAAAAATGTTTCAAAAATACTTTACATGAGGCAAAAATAATAAGAAAACGAAAGCTTTCTGTATACAATGCACCTGTGAGATAAGTAAATGTATGTGTGATGATGGTACTTGTACTTCTGAGCTGTGAAATAGTGCCCCATGCATAGCAATGTAAGCATTCCATAGGAGGTGGAACAGTGCAACAAATAGCCAATACCGTGATGTGAGAGAGGTACTCCTCAAGGTGGAAACCAAAGATTGTGTATCTTGAAGACCTGGTAATAATATGTGTAACTGACAGCTGTGCTGTCAAACCAGACCTAACAAGCACTGGCAAAGCCAATAGGTCTGGCTTATGAAAAAGGTGCCTTTTGTGTCATTGGCGGGTTAAGGCACTCAATAAATCATACAAGCACTCTGTCATTCATAATTGCACTCATGTATCCATTCATCCAGTTACTGACTCATTCTTGCAGTTACCCTTTGACACAATCACAATAAAAACACCACACACAACCTCAACATATACAAGATAAATTAATAGAATAAAAGTAGAAAAAAGAAAGCATGCAGCCATCCAGACATGGATGGACATTGCATAACAAAACTAAACACATAAGCCGGTATGGATTTTGCGAAAGTATTGTAAATAATCTATTATTATTTTAAAGTTCCAGCGTGGCAACACCACATTAAGAACCAAAGTTTTGTCCTTCTTGGAATGGTAAAACAATGATACACTATGGATAAAAGCATTCCAGAATGGTTTCCTGGTTTCGAAGAAGTGGCCACATGGGATGCAACGCAATGCAGATGAAACAAGCGGCAAGCAAGTGACCCGTTAGCACTGCCTGGAGAGCTGTAGTATCCTCTTAAGAAACATTAAAATAAAAAGAGGTACAGAAGTAAATGAAAGGGGAACTATACAAGGAGAAAATCAAAAACTAAAGGATTAGCCAACAAGCTCTGACTTAGAAGCGCACTTATTTTCAGGTGGCTATACATATGTGATCAGAAAATGCGGTAATTCACAGGCCAGGAAAGCCAATGACTGTTGTGGACTGAATCATACCTCGGGTACTATGCTGTAATGGATGGAAGCAGAGTGTAAATGAGACATAGACAGGCCAATCGCAGAACAGAGCTGACCTAAAAGTTCTCTAGAATCTATATGGATATATATTTTTATATATGGATGTATGTATTATTTAATGCTATTTTATTAAAATATCCTGGCCGACAGCAAAGAAGAGATTCTAGAAAGAACTATTACAGTGAAAATCTTCTCCCTCCAGGGGTTGCCAGAGGCAGTATCAAACATCAAAATCCTTCCTAACAAAGGTAATCTGTGACATTTCAATTATGAAATTACTTATCTATAGCCTTTAATACAGAGAAATAACAGTTCACCATTAAATAACTATTGACTATAACATATGCTTTTCAAAGTTAATATGTCAGGCCTATCATAACTTTTCATAATAAACAGATCAGACATATGGCATAAGAAATATATTTACTAGTGAACCAATCAGGCCTCTAGCTGTTATTGGCTTGTCGCCATAACCACCTAAGAAACTAAGCTTTCCCAGAAGACACCCATCAGTAATACAGTCACAAAATTACATAGGGCCTTATTTATGAAGCCCTTGCGACACTTCTGCGCCGCCGTTGCATCACTTTTCGTGACGCAGCTGTGGCGTACACAATGCGCCACGTTGTGCCATATTTACAAAGTGACGCATCTTGTAAAGCCCTGCGCCACATTATACCTGCATCAGGTATAATGCATGCAGGGTCGGCGTTCCCTCGCAAGAAAGCCTTGTAGAAGTGTTGCAGTGAAATCTATGAGATTTCACTGCGTCACTTCTAGGACACCAATGCATCAAAACCTTACGCCAGGCGCAAGGGTGACACAGTGCCATAGGCACAGGCCTACCCTATGCATTGCTGGAGTTGCGTCATGCTTGCGACACAACTCCAGCAATGCGTGACTTTTGCGCCGACAGATACGTCAGGATTCCTGATGTATCTGTCTTTCCTTACGACAAGGAGTGCCATACATTAAATACGGTGCATCCATCATGTCGCAAGGAGGGTGCAGTGAAAACTGTCGCATCACTGTTTTGTCGCAGCGATGCGACAGTTTTCATAAATGAGGCCCATAGTATACAAAATGACAGTTGGACTATAACAGTGCAAATCTTCTATACCCACAGTTTGTCAGAGGGGATAACCAGCACAAAAAACCCTTGCCTACTATTGTCACCTGTCTGTAGGCTTTATACACTGTGATAACAATCTACTCTTAAATGCCTATTTACTTTGTCATATGCTTTACACAATCAGTATGTCAGGCCTACTGGGTAACAAAAACGGCAAGCTTTCCACTAGCAGGACCATCCTATTGAGGGAGGTTCTATATTGTTTGACAATTGTAATTTTGCATAGTTTTGCAAGTTTACAAAGGTATGTCTGATGGTTACCAGTTTATGCACACTTCAGGAGGCCTCTGTTGTATATAGCGTCACGTGCTGGATATGGCTAGAGGCCTTATTGGTTCACTGGGAAAATTCCTTAGGCGTGATCTGTTTATGATGAAAAGTTATGACAAACCAAGTAGACCTTACCTACTGTAAAAATAAAAAAAAAATAAAAAAATGTTATGGGCAATAGGCTTTTAAGGATGGATTGTTATTACACTGTGCTAAAGCCTGTAGGCAGGTACTTTGTTACATAGAATCTCAGGTTTTAGCATTGATGCCCCCCCCGAACAAACTATGGGTATAGATGATATGCACTATGCTAATCGTTATTAGGCACTATTAGTAGTGATTTTATTTTGTTATCACAACTATATTTTGTGTACATTTGTAATTTTATTAAAGTATATCTGATGGTTTCCTTGTGGGAAGGCTTATGACCAACACAGTGGCCATAGTGGGCACCAGGCATTTCCCCGGTGGGCCGCCAGGGTGGGGGCCGGTTTTAGACCCCTGGGGGGCCGTTTTTGTTACCGCGTGCCGGTTTTGCAGCATAGCCGTAATTTCGGCCCCAGCAACAAAGGCGGCAAGCTTTCTACTTCAGGGCAGCCCCGAGAGAGGCAGTATCGCTGAGTCATGTCCACGTTATCAGCTGCAGACAGAGGTGTTTGTACAAAGTGCTGAGAAACGCAAGCCAAGGATCACTGATGAAGTCAATGTGAAGTCCTCCGATATCAGTGAATGTTCTGGTAACTCCTGAGTGCGCATGTGGCGGTACTGGCATACTCAGGCTACTGTACTAAGCTGTGTTGTACCACGAAGATCAATTTTCCCCCAGGAGCACTTACCATAGAGTCCCACTGAGCTTAGAAGACCATTTATTACCCAGTTGGCAGCTCCTAACTTTTTACTGGCACAGGCTTACATTGAATCAGGGGAAATTAATTTTATACGCTAGGAGCAGGCTACCCAGTCCAAAAAAACTAAATACCCTCGGTGAAAAGATAGTAGTGATAGCCCTCCTGGCACAGAGTAGGGTATCCACAACTATTCCTGCCTGCCCAGAATACTACATTCGGATCCTACTCCTGCCACACCACTAATATTGCCCTGCTGCCCTACAAGGGTCAATCTGGTCTCCTGCCTAGTGGTGTGCAAAGTTTTTCTTGCACAGGTGTATCCTCGTATACATCCGGGTATTAGGCTGCCCGTAATCCGTGGAACTTCCTGGTTCCCATTCGCCTTTGCCTCAGTGAAGCTCTGTTATGTTACGGTATTAACTTCTTTCAAAGTGCACTCTCACCAAGAGGACTCCAAGCACTCGGGATTGAACAACAGAAGACTGGCCCAACCATAAATACCTGTTAAAACGAAGTAGGCGTTAAGTAGTAGTGTTATCAACTGTTTTCTGAAATGGAGGTGAGAGGAAATAGACGTAGATCAAGTGGAAGTGAGTTCATAAGGAGCGTGCACATATAGAAAATGTACCACCTCATTACTTCTCTCCGAAAGCGTGGAACCTGAAGAAGCACCTTAGATGATGATCGATGCTGTCTAGAGGGCCTGGCTTTGAAAAGATTGGAAGGACTGAATTAATAAGATATTAATTCCCAGGTAGGCTCTGTTACAGTAGCCAGACTCTGAGCGCTATGAGGACATCTCTGCGTCCTTCAAAATGGAGATGAGGCACTATTGGTCGGATTTTTCTCAGCCATCAGTTACAAGATGCCATCCCAGATGATACTTGAATATCCATCTTTTATTTTAATGTCAATGCTTATCACACTATAGGTAAGCATAGGACCACGTCCAGGATCTTGTGGCAATACGGCAGGAACCCAAAGGTCTGATTTCTTTATTTTAAAGGTTGCGCTTCAGCCAGTACTAGCCCATCCAGTCTTTGACTTCTGAAAGACATTGTAGAAGGAATAGCTCGTCAGTGACCACCACTGAATCTGAACAGCAGTCGAGTGCCATCAGCACGGATATAAAACTATAGTAGACCATGCAGGCAGATGATGGATGAAAATTATGTCACACGTAAATTGAACAAATACGGAGAGAGGGCTGAGCCCTGAGGACACCACAAAATATCTTATTTGTGGATGAGAGGAAAGTGCACAGTGAAATCCTTTGTGATCTATCTAATAGAAACAATGTCAACTATTTGTCCCATTAAGCTTGTTGTGGTTCCTTTAAGAGTAGGGTATGGTCCATAGTGTTGAAGACTGGCAGAGATCGAGTAAGAGTAACACATTTGCATTTTTGGTGGAGGCAGCAAATCTGAGACCATCCAAGACTTGATTTAGACCCAACAGTGCCCCTGTTGGGTCTAAATCCAACATGTGCAACATCAAGCACCTCATTTGTTTCTAACAAAGACCAAACAAGGTTATGTGCATAGACTTCAAGTAAATTAGCAATGATAGGAAGAAGCGTGCTAGGCCAACAGTTTGATGCATTGTAGGGATCAAGTCCGCTTTTTTCATTAATTGAAGTACTGTTCCAATAGAATCTGGAACCAGATTTGACTCAAGCGATGACTCCTGGCTATTTAATAAGCCTGGTAGGAACAGAAATTTTTTATGTTTTATATGAAAGAACTTTTTACAAAACTCAAGGGTTTTTAAGGCTAGATAGTTGGCATTTTATTTTAATATACGAGATGTGACAATCGTAATTTTAGTGTATTTGTAAATTGTTAATAATTTATTGTTTTTTTAAAAATGCTTGTGCAAAAAGGCAGCTATGTCTTTGCATTGTTGACCGAAAGCATTTTCAGTAAATTCAAGTTCAAGCGATGACTTAAGAATGTCAGATAGAGGTGTCACTAAATATTCATTCGAAAGCAAAAGAAAATGGACTGGAATCAGATCAAGAGAAGACCCAGATTTACATTGATCAAGCAACAGCAGTAATGTCGGCTCATCAACGGCCGGTCCTTCTCCTACTTCGCGGCCAAGACCTGGAACGACCTTCCCCTCCATCTCCGGACAGCCTCCTCGCTGGCAAACTTTAGAAAGAAACTCAAGATCTGGCTCTTCGACAGAGACACAGCGCCAGATACCCCTCGGGGTGACAGTGCTGGGCTCTAAAAATGCTATTTGATTTGATCAATGAGCTTCAAATTGGTCCACGTGATAGGGTATTTATATCTAAAAAGGTGGAGGCGTCAGGTGGGTTAAATTGCCATTGTTACATCATTAGTGTTATTTGGTGCTGGTAACTTGAGAACATTTGTAAGTACTTACCTTTTCTTAGCTTTTCCTTTCATGTACTCTGAAATGCAAGCATTCCTATGCCAGTACATTCCTTGTTTAGCTTTTTCTCACACACTCTTGGTACCTTGCATGCCATTGGCGAGCCAGTGTTCACCTTTCTTAGCCTTTCCTCGTGAGTAATAGAAAGGTATGTCAAATTATATTCATACGACATGCTAGCGGCATCTTGATTTTCATGCTTACGTCTAATGCCTACCAAACTTTGCGACCTTTTATTTTTCATAGATTTTGTGAGAAATGCATGAAAGCTGCAAGAAGAAAAAAATGCAGCATCACATAACGCTTTCTGCTTCCTTTAATGCCTTGTCTCTCCCCAGGTGACCTTCCTGTCCAGTCACATCGGCTTCCGCACCTATGCTGATTCCCCTCAGATCCACATTTTTACTTATTTTTGTGATTTTATAAAGTGCAGACTTGGCCCGTGGGTATGAGAGCACTTTGCAATAGAAACTAAACTATCACATTGTAAATACCCTAATGAAAAGAAGCAAATCAGGAGTAAACAGGAGGCAGGCTGTGCTTAAGTAAAGATCTGCGACAGTCCGTGCAGGTGTATATTTAAGATACAACCTCAGACAAACGAAAGCATAAATTGAAGAGCGGGAGGCGTCCAGATAAATTTAACCCAAGTGTCTTTTGAAGAGAAGAGATTTGAGATCTTTGGTTTGGATTTCTGAAGAGGCGGGTATTCCTAGAAGGGGATGGACTGCCTTAAACATGCACAACAGAGGAAAGGTACCAGGTATCTCTGCCTGAACAGACCTACTCGGCTACTACTGGGTCTATTGTTGTTCGGCTCTGGCTGTCGAGAGGAGTTTGGTGCATTGGTGCGTCAGTAGTAGCGTGAGGATCCGATGGAGGAGGCAAACATAGAAGAACATATTCTCTGACACACTGTATTAGAGGGTGAACAATGGCTTGGGGCCAAAACTGGCCTCATCTTTGGAACCCCATGGCGCATCCCTTAGGCTACCCACATACCTCACCTCTTGTAACCCTTCCCCTATGCAGTTCAGTATGCAATATGGAAGTCACCTCCAACTCTAAGCTGTTATGTATTTCGCGGATCTAAAGTGTATCAGAAAAAGTGCCTTTCCACCGTTCCATCGCGTGCAGGAGCCTCCCACTACTTCTGGCACACTATGCATCACGTTCACCGTGGTCCTCTACCGGATTTACCTTTGTAGACGTGTCTATATTCAATTTGTCTTGGGCAAAATAATTAAGAAGCTCCAAAGGGTCCAAAACTGTAGTACGCTTTACTCTGAGTTTAAAGAGATCACATTCGACCAGCACTGAAATCTCTGCACTTGCTGTTGTTTTAGTGAAGAGCCAATTCCAAGCCCCTGATGGCTAAATCACATAGCACTTCCTGGCAATGTTCCTGACTGCCTCTAAATGACAATGCTTCCGGTCACCTAAGCATGTGGCATAGGTTGTCCCCACAATCACTTCTTGCACCTTCCAGCTAGAGACAAACATTTTGGGGGGAGGTGGGGAGATTCCCTGCGTCCTCAAGCCATTGGAACACTGCTTCCATTGGACCGAGGTGAAGTTCAACAAATATTGAAAATGCCTTGAGACCTTTCTCTTCCATCACACGGACTATACTCCTAGCTGCTCCTGCTTACTACCCTGCTCTATTAAAGTCTATCATTGGCACTCCTATCCCCTGCTGCTTTGCAAAGGGCTTAGGAACTGCAATAAGGCAGTGTGTGTGCTCTACAAAAATAATAAATTTAAAAAAAAGTATACCTCCTGCTATTTCTGATGGACTTGAAAGGTGCACTCAGTGGTAAGGCCGAGTTTTAAGGCTCTCAGCAGTGACACATTAGCCCTGCTCATTGCTGGTCAGAAGTAGGGTACCTATTGATCATGCATCTTGGTCTGTGCCCACTGATACTTTATCCCTAAGAGAGCACCGGTTCTGTTGGATCTGTCAGCGGTGTTCAACACCATCGATCATGCCAGCCTGCTCACCATCAGCAGACTGAAGGAGCCAGCTACAGCCTTGCTCCTGGGTGGACTGAATCTTCTTGGTCCTACAGAGCACATAGTGCTGCACCAGCCCCTTTCTCTTTTGACATGATCCAGATTTCCAGCTGACTACCAAAGAGGCCGGTCTGAAGCCCTCAGTGTTTGAGAGGACACACAGATCATCGTAGAGTTACAATTCTTTGATACCATTAGGAGTGATTCATCCTTCTCTACTTGTTTTCTGGCATGGAAGGATGTGTCAAAAACACTTGCACTGTAACAACAAAAGCTAAGATTAAGTTGGTTGGCAACTCAACTATGTCCAGCTACCACCTCTGATCAACTACACTTGTATCTTGCTCTTCAGAGGTTGTAAAAAACGTAAATACTGATTGGTTGTTCATTCTCATCGACCCTTCAAGTAGTGAATGCAGTTAAGTTTGGCTTCCTTCTTCTAAAATCACCAAAACAAAATTTATAGTTTGATTATACCCAAAAAACAATCAGTGATTTTGTTGGTTTTTCTGAACGAGGTTATACACACACCATTTGCTTTGGATTGTGCTTTCCAATAAAGGGCTTCAGCAACTTTGAAATTTGGCTGCTCGTATCATAAGAGTCCCTGGACAGAGCTTACCGATTCGGCTGCTCTAATATAAGAATGGGAACCTGAGCGATGGCCAGCGGCTTATATTAATTCAACCTTTCCTTCTATCACTTGTTGTTTGTTGTAGTAGACATGCTAAGTGTGACATGTATGCCCTTACCTAGGCTCCATGCTCAGTGTGCTACAAGACTCAAGCTATGCCCCACTGACGAGTAGGTTAAAAGCGATCTGGGATTGTTTGTGTTCGCGTCTGCAGAGAACCTGGCCTGGCCGGACTGCTTCCATTGGAGCAGGACAAAGACTGATTTGCATATAGTGGGTCTCTGTCTAGAGTGGTATAGTGGGTCAAAAACAATGATCAGGAATGTTGCCCCAAGTGACTGCCATAGGCTGTGATTTATTCAAGCATTCCTTACCCATCACTTGTCTGTTGCAGTAAGGAATTTCAAAGCAAAAGGCAAAATGATAATCTGCAGTACTAGGTGCTCGCTTTCTCTTGGAAACTGAGTCTTTCCATGTAAGTTTGCACACTCTAAAGACCATTTGTGGTGGCACCCTAAGGCTGCTGCCTACAAAGGCCCCAATGTAACACTGTTGTAGCTGTGCTCTCTGGAACAGAAGCAAACTTCACCGGTGGTGTACGAACACGTGCAGTTCAAGGCCCTATTCAGCCACGTCAGAATGTTCTCCAGAACCTAGGACAAAAACGTCACGTAGGACCCCTATATCAGAATTAGGTGCTATCCAGTGGTTTAACCATGCTAGTGCCATGAATAAGCAGATTTTGTTCCATAGAAGAGCACTGAAAAGGTGCATGGCGTGGAGAATAAAGTTCCCTCTGAGCTCTTCCTAAGGGCCCTGGCACTATCATATGCCAACGTGTTTTATCATACAGCCCGTCATTTGTCGAGATTCACATTCTAACTGCCACTGAGTTTGCTGCAATCTGTTTCTCAAAACTAATGGCTGTACTCTACCTTTTTGCTGCTCCAGAATGGATGATCGTTTCATGCGGCCTTCCTCCTTGCAGGTGATCTCTGACCATCTTCAGTTTACAAAATGATAGCAAATGTGGATGTTAGCCCTTACATTAATAGAATAGCACAAAATTAATATTTCTGGTTAACCCAGGCCAAAAAAAAAAAAAAATACAAATCCACCTCAAAGTATACCTTGAGCTTACAATTCTGGTCTTGAATTGCTAACACCATCTGTCTAGAGTAGTAAGAGTAGTACACTAACTGCTAAATCTGGTTGTCGTGCGTAGTATATGCAATGCACCACTGCCGGGCCTGAATACAATAGTCACTACATAGACTGCCTGCCAACCGAAGGAAGAGTCCTATTCAAACGGTGACCCCAGAGCGGAGCCTTAACTGCTAACACTGCCCGTAATGTACCTACTGATAACACTGATTGTTTGAACTCTCACATTTATTTTTTTCATATTTGCTATTGTATATAGTGCATACTAGATCCAGTGGTGTCAGAATGCTTCACAATATCAAGGTAAAATTAAGAGGAAATAGTAAATAAAATAAATATTATGGCAGCTGGGACACTCAAAAGTCTAAAATAAGTAGCGTGCACAAAAAGGTTACTATTTACAAAGCAACAGAAAATAGGAGAGGTTAACTGTATACGTATATCTGAGTCAGAAAGTCAGAAGGGGTTTTAAGTTCTTCTTGAAAGTGTTGCATGAGGTGTTTGTGCATATCTCTAGAGGGACTGACTAACATGTTCTGGATACCCATTTAGAGGGGCTGGTTCTTTGTTTCTTGACATTGGGACGTTCTAGAAGTAAGGGTCTGGCACTACAAAGAGAACAGCTTCCCCAAAACAGGGTGAGGTTTTGCACCAGGTGTTTGGGGTGCTACAATGTATAGCTTTGTGTGCAATCCAGGCTAGTTTGAATTTGCATCTACCTTCAATCAGGAGCCAGTTGAGAGGGATGAGCACTGAAGTCATGCGGCTGAAGAGTCTCAATTTTGAGATCAGTCTTGCTGCAGCATTTAAGGTGCCTTCATTTTTTGGTGAGTAGAGCAATATCATACACAACTCTGGATATGATCAGAGATTGTGCCACATTTTAAAAAACTGATTGAGGCGTGAAAGTTTTGATATTTCAGACAAGTCTGAGTTGGTGTTGAGCACTCTTTGTTGTGGCATTTATGTGCATGTGAAGGTTCAAACTCTAGTCACATGTGATCCTGAAAGATCTGGGGCATTCAGTGATTTTGAGTTTGTAATTTAATACAATCAGTGAGTCATTCACTGTCTCGAACCGGCCAAACTATGAGGCGATATATCAGGAGGAATTCTGTCCTCTGTGGATTGAGAGTCAGGCGGTTGACGGACAGTCAACTTTGTATGTCCTTTACAATTTGATCTAGAAAGAGTATGCCATTTAGAGAGTCAACTTGAGTTGTGGATCATCTGCATAAAGATTGTAGGAGAGGTTTGAATGTCCCCTCATAACACTGCTAGCCCTGAGCAGTGTGCCCATTGCTAACACCATCAGCTATGAGGGGTGGGCACACTGCTAGCACTACCAGTCCTACACATAATACTACCTGGATTACTGGTAATCTCATTCCTTTGATTCTACTTCCTCCCTCCAGTCTCTATAATATGAAGTGTTGGCCAAACTGTAGAAACATTATTAATCAACTACCAAAGCAGTCCAACATACCACATTGCAGTATGGCATACAGCATGCAGTGCAGGAGGGTAGAATCGAAGTAAAGAGATTACTTTTTATTTTTATTTTTATGTTTTGATTTTATTTTTCAGACAAGTAGATAAGGGGAGCACTAATGTGCACACATAACAACTTATATGACATTGTAGATCATCTTTAAGCACATGCGATAGTGCAGTACATCTATCTCTCTCCTTGGGCAGTCTAACGTATGGCAAGTTACATACAGTCATGTGCAGAGTTTCACTGGAACTCGTAAGAATCATTCCGGAGTAGACACATTTTCTACATGTATCATATCCACTCCATTGTATTTGCACCAGGGACCCCAAATCTTGGCAAATTTCTTTGGACAACCTCTAGCTTTATACATGACTTTTTCTGCAGTCATGTAGAAATCCATCCCCCTCCTCCATTCCACAAGGGTAGTCATCTCAGGTGCTCCCCAGTATTTGGCTATATCTCTTTTTGCCACTGCCAGACTTAGATTGCAAAAGAGAAGTTGAGCTACTGGGGCGTATTCGGGGATGTTCGTCGTGTAAATTCTCTCGGCTCGCCATGCGTGTCTCCATTGTATATATTTATAGTATTGCATAGTACTAAGTTGATAGTCAAACTGAAGGGAGCTGAAAGGAATTAAATCCCCATTTTCTAGAAGGTTCCCCAATCTGGAAATCCCGATGTGGCCCCAAGTCTTAAAGCCTTTCAATTTTCCTATTTCCTTGAGTCTCGTCCCTAACCACAACGGGATCTCCCGGGTGTACCTCATCGCCCACCCCAAGCATCTCCCAGTCGTGTCCCTTCCTACACAAAAACAATCATCCCTGCAACGCAGGCACCCTGGCACCATAGTGCCAGGGTGCCTGCGTTTGCACTAGGCAGCCTATTGTGCATCAGCGCAGAGGAAAGCACAGGGATGCGTCATATTGTTGTAAATACGTCGCATCCCTGCACTTTTCTAATGATGCAGCTTGGTGCAGCACAATGGCTTGCAACGCCATGCTGCGTCATCATCTTATAAATATGCCCCTAAGTTTGGAACTGAAGATGCTCTAGTAAGTAGGTGGGGTGGTGTACGTGCGCATATCCCCAGTCATTAATGATAATCAAATGGGCCACCCAGTAGTATGACCAGATGTCTGGGATGGTGATACCTCCATTGTATTGATTTCATTGCAAGGTTTGTATCACCACTCTGGGATGTCTTCCATCCCATCACAATTTGCGGATCTCCCCATTTATCTTGGTAAAGTATGGTCATCTGGGCTAGAATAGTAGTTATTTTGAAGGACAAATAGGAATTTTGGCAGGGTAATCATCTTGGATATTGCTGCCCAGGGACGGACTGGGAACCAAAACCGGCCCTGTCAAACTGCTCGGCCGGCCCCCAGGGGTGAGGGTGAAGGGGGGGTGGGGGTGGGGGGGGGTTCGCCGGGCAAGCTGTTTGCTAGGGCCGGTTTTGGACGATTTTGTTACAGGGGGCCGATATTGCCGGTCCCCGGTAATAAAAAGGGCCCCCCAGGGACCCAAAACCAGCCCCCTCCCTCCTTAAATGCAGCCGAGTGGTTAAGTCTCACTCTTCCCCGATTGGGTAGAGACTTGATTTGTCCCAGTTTAAGGTGTACCCAGAATGAGCACCATAATCATCAAATACTTGAAATATCACCAGGATAGTCTCTCTCGGATGGGTACAATAAAGGAGGATGTCATTTGCATATAGCAAAATCCTTTCCCGACTCCTTCTCTGCCCGGAAGCCCCTAATATCAGGGTGTGCCCAAATCAGACAGGCCAGTGGGTCCAGGACTAGAGTGAACAGGAGGGGGGTACCTCTCCTAGTAGGGAATTCACTTGACAGGACACCATTTACTCTGACCGCGGCTACTAGATCTCTGTAAAGTAATGAGATTACTAAGCAATTCCTCCTCATCACTTTCTTCTACCAATCCTTGTATCATAAGAAAGAGGCGTGCCCAGCATTGATCGTCCTCCAAAGTAGCCAGGTCAACAAGGGCAGGACCTGACACAATGAAGGACCCATAAGGCCAATAAAGCCCCAAGTGCCAGTAACAAAGCAAGCTAACAATTGCTAGAAATCCAGAAGGCATAACCAAGGCAGCCAGATATGCAGACCAACAAGAGAGGGGATACCCACAACAGCTGACCCCCACAAGGCAACAAGAGAGCCAAGGATGCCAAAGCTACCTACCAGGCAAGGAACCCACAGCCAGGTGACACAAGCACAACAAAGACAGAAGGAACCATGCAGCAACAGCAAGAAGAGCCCCACCAGAGCAGACACATCACAACCCAGGCAAAAATGAGAGCACAGTAGAGATCCCACCACTGACCACCCTCAATAAAGAGACATGAACACCTAACAAGAAGGCCAGGAGGCAGCCAGGGACATGAGACTAAGATCCCCTAATTAAACCCAAAACAAAGGCTCCTAGAAGTATGGGGGAGGGCCACATACAAACACCATGCCACATCCAAAATGGATTATAGCAATCAACAATGTCTCAACAGGTAATACTTTAGTAGGCAGTTTCCCAAAGTAAAAAAACTTAAATTACAGTTGCATGGTAAGAAGGGGAGACAACAAAGATTTGTATGAAACATATAGTGCGGTCTGTATTTAGAAAAATATTTAGACAGCAATAGGTATATAAGCACTGTTTACATTGTATGTGGGTGTAACCCAAACAATCATGTACACATACGTGCTCGTGCAAGAAGTGAACGGAGCAAGTGACACGTGAAATAATGTGAGGGACAGCGAAAAACGGCACAAAAAATATTATTTGCAAGAATGGTTACAAAACAGTATATTAGTAGTACAAAAATAATCCACTAATTTATGGAACCATGAAGACGCCCAAAGATGCGCTGAATGGTCAATGGCGTTTCAACCTGTAAGTAATTCAGGTCATCATCAGGACCGGGTTACAAAGAATTCGGTCAGTGCTGTATAAAAGAATGAAAAGGGATAGAATAAGAATATGGGAAGGATTGTTTAGGCGAGCGGGACGTGGCCAATTGTAAATGCACGGATGCCTGTATTGAGAACGAGTCCACAAGAGGTAGAAAATAACTCCTATGACCAGGGTAAATCTGTCAAGGTATCAAAGGCGTGCCATCACGTCCGAGTATAATAGTAGGGAATCTGTGGAAGAATCAGAGGTGAAATTTCAGCAAGGGGAAGGCAATATGGCAGATAAGCTGTGTATAAGTCCATAGTTCGAACATGTAGAATTAGTACTCGTGGACGACGCCCAAATTAAACAAGCCACAAGAGAAATATAATCCAGCAGGGTCATGAAGTTGTATGGCCTCATAGGCTGCGCAAGTCGGGGAGCTGGAACTCATTAAGTGGGTAAAACCTCACCGCGTAGGATCCAAAGATATGACCGCATCGCGGGAAGCGCGAGCAGGATGCGGTCAAATTATCTTGTCGCTCCAATGGGTGAATCCGGCGTCAGAAAGGGCAGCCTCCAGACAGTGGAAGCTTGATTTGGAGGCAAAGGTGCACATAGCCCAGCTAAGCAGCAAAGGTAAACCAAAGGGGCAAGCCAAAAGCAAGTTAGTCAGCAGAATAGTGCCAACACAGGAGGGAAGCCCAGCCAGGAATAAAACCCAGAGCTCCAGGGGCCACAAGTCCACACACAAAGGTATGGACCTGGTGTTCTATGGAAGGAGACAACACCACATGGCCACAGACATGCCCACCAAGCACCAAGGCGCACCTACCCACACTAAAGTAAGGATAAGGCAAGTTGAGTGCAGGACCATCAGAAAGAAGCCCACCTGGCAGAGAAACACCAGATAACCTGAAGCAAGGATCTCTAAATAGAAGGAATCTGGGGCCAGATGTACAAAGCTATTTTCAGGTCACTCGTTTGCGACCAGAGAAAAGCATTTTTCAATGTACAAAGCCCTATTTTGCAATTGGGTAACCTATTACTGAATCGCAAAATGGGTTCGCGATTCGGTATTAGGAAGGAGCATGTTAAGGGCGCCCCTTCCTAATAGTGACTCGCAATTGTATGTGTGAATGTTTTGCGACCGAAATGCAGTCACAAAGCATTCGCCTTTTACCGCCTATTTTAAGTAGGTGGTAACCCATTCGCCAACGAGAAGGGGTCCCCAAGGGATACCTTCCTCTTTGTGAATGTGTGTAAAATGTTTTGTAGGAGCAGGCAGTGGTCCCACGACCACTGCCTACTCTTAAAACATGAAAAGAAAACTTTTCATTTTTCTTTTTGAAACCCATCCCGTTTTCCTTTAAGGAAAATGGGCTGGATTAAAAAAAAACATTGTTTTATTTAAAATCAATCACAGATATGGTGATCTGCTGAGCCCAGCACGGCACCATCCCTGTGATTTTTGGGATTCCCGATGGTCGCAAACCGAGAATTACCTCATGAATATTAATGAGAGAGGTCTATTTGCGACACAATGGGAATCGCTAAATGTGTGAAACATACATTTGTACATCACTGTTTGCGATTACCTAATAGCGAATCACTAAAATTCTCTATGAGGTAATCGCAAACCCTTGCATATATACATCTGGCCCTTTGTGAGCTATCCAGATTTAACCAAACACTCTCTGGCGTCTGGCTTCTTTTGACTTCTTTTTTAACTACCATATGGTGTAACTGTGGATAAATAATTCAGGGTCGTTTTTTTGAATTCTCATAAAATATCTATTTCTGTTGTTAATCCATAGATGTTTTTTTAATTAAGTCTGCTCTCAGTTAATGTGGTGTTGTATTGTGATGTGCGATAGTATAGTGTGATGTGGCAGCTGTGTAATTGACATGGAATGATGTGATGTTGGAAAATGTGTTCTTAGTGGTGGGGTGGGTTGGGTGGAATGGTGTTGTAGCATGTACTATGGTATGTTGTGGGGTCCGGGATAGAGTGACGAGATATTGTGTTGAATGATGCGATTATTTTTGTAAGGTGTGGTAGAGGGAAATGTTATGTTGTGTGGGATATGGCGATAAATGTGGTGAGGTGTACTGTTGTGTGATGCGATGTTGGATGGCGTGCAGTAGAATGATGTAGTACTGTACAGCATTGTGTGAACTGGTGTAATGTGACGTAGTACTGTGGGATATGGTCACGGATGGTATGATACGTTGTTAAACTGCGAAGGGGATAGTGATGCTGCGCTGAGTGATGTCGTTCGGCATGGTGTGGTGCTACATGATGAGGTATGATATGGTGTTTGTTGTAATCTGATGTGTTGTATTGTGGTATAATGTGGTGCTTTGATGCATGATGTAAGGTAAGGTGACAAGCTGTGGGATGGAGTTAAGTGTTGTGTGCTGTGGTGTTTTGTTGTGCGTATGGTATGATTTGATGATGGTATGGTGAGGCTGATGTGCATAAATGTGTTTTATACAGTGTAGTGGGCTACAGTGAGGTATGGTGTGAGATAACGTGCTGCAGCATGAACTGCAGTGTGGTGTGATGTTGGATGGTGTGGTATAGTGGTGTACATGTGTGGTAAGATGTGACTGGATGAGGTTTGCTAGTACTCCCCAGTCTTGTCATCAAACATCATGTAGATAAGGCTATGGCTCAGAATGGTTTCTATAGCTAGCCACAGCTGTGCAATCTTTCTGAGGGGGAAGTAGTGTGGTGCAAATGTGGCTGGGTATTAGGTAAAGAAAGCTGAGAAATAGGACATTGTTTCTGGGCACGGATGTCAAAGACCCCTGCAAGCACCCAGAACTGTACCAACTGCTAAGACAGCCTGGTCTGAGAAGCATGCCCACTGCAAAACCTGCCAATTCTAAACATTGTAATACCTGCTTATTCTGTAAGTTATAATGCCAGTATGACGACAACACTGCCAATCATGAGCTGTAATTCAATGCACACACTGCCAGCATTGGACTGTGTGAAGCCACCATTTACAGCAAAGGTACTATGCCCATTGCTAAAACTACTTGCCTTGACCAGTTTCTGCTACCACTGCCAGCCATGCATATTAAATTACTTGGATGCATTTTGCATCAATACTAATGTGTGTTAAAATGTCATAACAGCTAATGTCACAGTTACGCATACTTTGCCTTAACCGCACATTTGTCTATCTATACTGAGAATGTGAGGATTTGTGTGTACTATATGATATGGCTGTGGGGCCTTATCTAGAAGTACACTCGCAAATACCATGCTGTGTCCAGTCAGGATTATTTACTTAACCTTAGCTCAACCCTGGACAGCTGTGGCAGTGAGTAGTAAGGCTTGGCAAAGGAACTTAGTGTAAAGCTTTTAACAGCACCAATCAACAGAAGAATAAAGTCACACACCAATAAAGAGACATAACAAATTATAACAATAGAGCATATGTGTTTGAATTATTAGAGACCTTGAGCAACAAAATCCACCACAGTGTTCCAGAGATACAGATTTTAAAGGCTTTTGGCACTTCTAAACAAAGCCGCAAACAAGCATTGGACAATAAAAAGTTTGTAAACTTTACAAAAGTTTGAAAGAGTTAGTACGGGTACTCCGACCCGGGTTGGGTAACCAAATCTAGCAGGGAAAAGGTCTAGGGGGTCAGAGAGGATACTGTGGGCAGTTATCTGGCCACCAGAGTGTATTTAAAGCAAGTTCCCAACTTTACAGGACGACCACCACAGAAATCAATGAATCAATGGAGTGGTCCTGATGCTGAAGATACAGGCAAAATATGCTCAAAGGATGCTACAGTTGTGGTGCAGTTGGCGGGGGTGTCACTATGGTGTCCCTGGGGTGATGAAGGCGACTTGGGCCACGAAGATTGGGGTCCCTCAAAGTCCTCTACTTTGCAGGAGCAGTCCAGGCGATGCTGCGCTGCTGATCTCATTGCACCGTGGTTGGAGCGAAATCCTTAGGTGGGATCTAGTGTCCCTTGAGGATGACGAATCAGGTCTTTGAGAGCACTCCAAGTCAGGCAGACACAGCTGCAACTTTTGGCTATTTCTGATTTGTCCTTTTGTACACCTGCGACTGGTAGCAGCAAAACTTTGACGGTGGCTAATAACTTGTCGGTTTGGGCTCTTTCAACTCTTTTGTCCCTGGAGCTGGTTCCAGGAGATCAGCCGACTGATCCTTGGAGCCACTGCTGGAGGTGAATGCTGGAAACCAACCTTTTCCTGTACCAGGAGCCGCAGGCACAGTCCAAATCACTAGTCCAAAAGTGCGGCAGGTGCAGTACTCTTGATGGTGCAGCCTCTCTTTGTGTGGGCTAAGGGCAGCAGGGCAGTCTGTCTTCATTCCTCTCTTCAATTCTAGCGTATTCTCAGGGGCAGTGTGCCAGAGGTGCCACATTTGTCCCAGGAAAGAGCCCAAGAGCCCCGAGGGGACCACATGGTCACTAGCCAATGGGCTACTGGGTCCTTTCCTACCTAGTGACGTGTTTCCTGCAATGTGTGCCATTCAGTTATCCCAGAGTCCCCTATTCGTGCCCCTTTCAAAACAGCAGGACCCTTCCTTGGTCATCAGGAGCACAGTAGCCCACCCTAGAGATGTGGCTCCCAAGGGGCTACACACCCATGGGAAAACCAGTTTGGGGACGGGTTTACCCTCTCTGGCTCTGTCTCCTAATTGTCTGAAGGAACAAAACTGCATATTGACACGCCAGATGGCGACTGGCAGGATGCTTTGCATGGACGGCTGTCTCCCAAAGACTTTGGATTCTTGAAAGTTACCCCTAATTCTGATTTTAATCTATGGTGAATTTGATTGCATTAATCTTATAAGCGTGATGGCCATTCCCTAGATTCTGAACGTTCAAGTCAGATTATACTTCTACTCTCACAACGTGGTCAAATTGAGTCTTAAAAGAAGTACATTTGGAGGATTTTCTGTCCTTTGCGACACTTTTCTGTTGAGAACTACTGACAAGGCTACAATATACATCTCTGCCCTGAGGAAGCCTGTAACAAGGTGAAACGTGTTAGCTGTGTTTGTTTACATCTTCTGAAGAACACAATTAAAAAAGACAATCATGAGCAAAGGGCCTCTTTGTCTTATTGTCTCCTGCTGTTTCATTTACTATTGTTCTTATGTTTTGTTGCCTCTCAATTGTGTTTAAAGGAAAAAAAGGCATCCTGCTCAGGGGTGTTCTTGTAGTCGGCCCTTCAAAGGCGGCTTCCCCTTTGAAGCTCGCTTTTTGGGCTAACACCCCGAGTGGCCATCCTGGGAGAGGAGGTAACACCTCGCTCTGCGGCAACTGCCTTTGTTCCTGAGCAGGGGAGTCGTTCACACGTTTCCCCAGGTGGGCAGAAAGCTGTCTGTGTGCCAGGGACTTTGTGAGGTCACTGGACTAGTTGGAGTAAGAGTGGCAACTTTCTACATGTTGCTTTCTTTATTAGTGACATTAAATTCAACCTGAGCATCAGTTCAGGTTTAATGCCACATTTAATTTGATACCTTACTTGCCCCACCTAGGTAGTCTCATTGAGAGGTTAGCAAGGCTGAGATGCGAGTCGGTAACCCTGTGTTAGCTAATGGAGCTACTAACGTTTCCACAGCAAAACAACACTTTGGAAGTGTTGCTGTTAAGACATATGAAAAATAAATGTCCTACTTAATATTATTTAGCTGCTCGCCATAGGGCTCCATAGGCCTTCCTTAGGGGAGACTTTCATATACACATAACTTCCACAGGTAAATGACGAACATCGCTGATTGGATAAAAGTCAACTACCTGAAACCCAACACAGAAAAAACAGAAGTACTGATCTTTGTGAACACCTGGTGGCCCTCAGAATTAGGACCCACACCAACAGACCATGCCCACAACCTCGGCATCATCCTGGACAGCAAGCTCACCATGAAGAATCAGATCAGTGCGGTCACCTACGCCTGCTTTCTCAATCTTTGCACACTCTGCAAGATCTTCAATGGCTCCTGGTCAACACCAGACGTACCATCGCCCAAGCCCTAGTCACCAGCCGGCTGGCTACAGCAACGCACTCTACGCAGGAATCACCTCGCACCTCCTGAAGAGACTTCAGAACATACAGAACTCTGTGACCAAGACTCATCCTCGACCTCCCTAAGTGGACCCACATCACCCCCCACCTCAGGAAGCTCCACTGGCTCCCCATTCAGAAGAGATGCCCCTTCAAGATGCTGAGCCAGACATACAAAGCCCTGCACAACCAAGGACCAGCATACATCAATCACCACCTGAACTTCAACCAACCCTCCAGAATCCTGCACTCCACCTCCCTTAACCTTGCTCACACCCCCTGCATACGTCAAAGCCACTGCAGAGGTCGCTCCTTCTCCTACCCTGCGGCCAGGGCCTATAACATCCTCCCTCTTAACCTCCGGACCTCATCCTTGCTACTGGAATTCAGGAAAGGACTCAAGACCTGGCTATTCGACTGAGCCTCAACAGCAAGATCGTCAGCGGCTGGATACCCTCACGGGTGATTAGCCACGCTAAACAAGAGTTCTTTGATTGACTGATTGAACATTAAAGGAAGTGGGGCTTTGCCATTAGTTGTAATGGCAAAGCCGAACTAGCAGTGTAAACACTGCCCTTTCAGTCTGCAGTGGCATGCTGGGGTTTATTTAGTCCTTGGCATATGCAGGATGGCACTAACAGTGCTGCAGCCCTGTGTGAACACTCTGCCTTACATGCCCTGTCCTATAGAAGCAAAATCATGCTGGGCATAGAGGCCCCCCGTTGGGTAATATTCCCATCGAGACCTTCAAGGCCGAACTAAGTCTGCCAAAGCGAGCGTCACCTGCGAAAGTTAGGATCGAGTTTAACCTAACAAAACAATTATGGGCTAGAAGCAGTGCCTTTTTAATCTTCTTCGACAGGCTCAGACTTGCCGTACCAGATCAATGAATGGTCTACTCTGGCGAGACTTAGACAGTTCAGGAGCCTCATAAAAGTGCCAAACAAAAGACCTTTCGGTTACTGAAGTTTGGGAAAAACACCTCCCACAATCAGCATTTGAAAGACCTGCAGTTAACTACAGCAAAAAGGCTTTTAAAGGTTGGACGACTTAGCAACGCTGAGCAAGCGTTCGCACGCTTGGGCAGTGGTCAACTCTTACATGCCTTGGATCCAACAGAAGTACATTGCCTGCACTTATCCGTTGTAGCTCAAGGCTAGATATGTAGCTCTCAGGTTAGGGGGAGGAAAACTTGTGTGACAGACGCCTGTTATGGCAGTCATCGGCAGCTCCAAGCGCAACGTGCCACCTTTGTGGACTGGGAGAGGAAACCATCATCCATATTCTCTGCATCTGCCCCATGTTGCTTCACCTGAGGAAAAATCTCCTCTGCAGAGAGTTTGTATGCCTAGGGGCGCGCACCTGCTGCCAAGCTGTAATTGCCTGTCTGAAACCAACAAATACTATTTTAAATACCAAAGTAATTAAATTTCTCCAGGCGGCAGTGTCAAAATTGGGATCCACTTGTACCTCAGATGACCAGGTGTCATGCTCTAAGCCTTGCGCCAATGTGTCACAGCCACCATCAAACATCTGAAAGCCTCTATGTCATAATACGGCCGCTGCTGCTACACACACGGGGGCAGATTTACAAGCCCCTTGCGCCACTTTTGCGTCACTTTTCCCATGTTAAAAATGACGCAAAAGTGGCGCAAGGGGCTTGTAAATAAGCCCCACGGAATGCATTGATCAGCTTGAGCTCCCTCAGGCCACAGCATGATACAGCAGCCAACTGAACCATTTTTGGGTCCCACCAGCGCCCACAACCACATCGCACTTTGCACTTTCTGCTCGTCTGTCTAATCCCGAGCAACAAGTGGAATCAAACACCTGAAGTCTCTGGGACTGCTTGATCCCCTACACTGAACATTGACAGCAAAAAACAAATGAACGCTGTGCGGTTAGCTCCGACCCGCCAGACGGCGTACCCCAGGGCTAATTTGTGTCTATTTTTTAACTGATCAGCACTGATCATTTTAAGGTACCATTTGTAATGTTTTAATATCCTGTTCTGTTCCGCAGTTTTTATTTTACTCCTTCTTTCTTCAGAGCCTATAGGCTAATTTTATTGCGCTATCTATTGCTTCTCATGCACATTTTAAAGTGCCTTGACTTACACCAAGGATCTCAGCCCTGCACTTTCTAAGGCCCAACTAATTTTTCTGGAGGTCTGATGGATCATTTTACTGTTTTATGTCACAAAAAGTATTTGGTGTTCTTGCTTTTATAAAAGTTTTACTCAACTCTACTATACACTTATTTATCTATCTACATGCCCTGGGTACAATATACTAGGGACTTATAAGTAAGTCAGTTCTTGCCAATTGGGTGTATCCATTATTCAACATATATTTTGTATAGTGTTACTGGCACTGAAATCTGGTTAGCAGTCCTCGGTACACTCTTAGAGTTGAAAAAACAGCAGCATCAGTATAAAAATGTGGGGGTGAACATGCAAAAACAGGCATTTCCTTACAGAGAACAACTGGAGTTATGCCTCAAGGTAGGACCAAATTATGTGGCAACGTTGACTACATTATGCAGCAAGAACAGCAAATGCTGCACATTTTGTGGCAGAATTCACTATTTTGTCAGCTTTACACTGTCTGGGCAAATGTTTTGCCTGGTTAGTATCAGTTTGACATCTATATACAACATTCGGCACCTTAAAGGTGAATAGTTAAACTTTGCAAAGGAGCTGCCACTGTGTGGCAACATAGGTGGCGGCGTTTTTAGTAAATTTGGATCAGTGTAAAGCTAGAAAGACTTTTTTTGTTAACAGCTGAAAATTACGCAGCAGAAGCCGAAAATTCATAACTATGCCATTCCAGTGTCCTGCATATACTGAAAGTCCACTAAATCATGCTACAAAACTTGGTTGCACGTCATAGCATTATTCCAGTGATCCCTGGTTTATAAATCCACTATTAACATCAGCTTCCCCAAGAATTATCTGGCTGTAAACATGCTAGCATTGCCAGGCCTGAGGAGGGGTACCTCGAGAGCAATCCCATAGAAACTCAGGGTTGGGCATTTGGAACAATTTACATATTAGCTGCTACTTTCAGGCAGTGCCGCGATCTCGAGCGGCGCCTGCTGTGCTGTTTTTTATCCCCCTGGGCAGAGAATCAAACCCGTACTCAGCCCTTTAGACAATCACCTATGGTCCAAAATAAAGAGGGTAGCTTGCTACCGCGTCCAGTAAGCGCTTCGAGGAGGCCTGGTCAAATGGATGAAGCGCTAAACCAATGTAATTGCGCGATACATATCTGAACAATTGGAAAGGAGAACATAAGCTCCTGCCCCCATTGATTAGTGCATAAGACCCACCCTCTCCTTATCAATACAGAGGGACCCCTGGCCTTTCTTGATTCTTAGGAGGTCCCCTCCGCCCTCACCTTAACCACACAGATAACCCTCTACCCTAGGTACCAACACAACCGATTGACGCGCCAACCCTCAGCTGGTAATCAACAAAACACAACAGACGCCTAATAAACAACACAAGACAACAGATCCCTTCGCTGTCCTGATCACCCCATATCAATTAACCGATCTCTCTTCTTATATGATCGGCATTCGGCGCCGACTTTCAAGCTCCCTCGCAGTCCCCCACCCCCCTGTGCTCGGCCCTGATGGAGTTCTCTCTAATCTGCCCTGAGCAGAGATGCTCGAGCATGCTGGAAACCCAGGGCGGGTCGCCCCCTCTCAACTTCTGCAAGGGATGGGCGGCTGATAAGACGGCCATAGTTTAATGTCAGTTTTAGGCCTCCCGAAGCGCTGCCACGCGGCACCCAGTGGCGGGAATACAACAGACACTGGGGCAGATTTACAAGCCCCTTGCGCCACTTTTGCGTCACTTTTCCCATGTTAAAAATGACGCAAAAGTGGCGCAAGGGCCTTGTAAATAAGCCCCACTGTGTAGAGATCTATGGAAAGCCACAGGAAAAAAATCTCCTGAGATGCGGCGACCATGGCATACAAGAATGAAGATGCTGAGATGCACGTGCACGCGCCGGTGTGACGTAACCAAACACATGCACAAACAGGAAGTGAGGTCAAAATGAAGGAACGCATCACTTTACTGTATGTGCAGTTGTCCGATGCCAGCAAGAGACCATGGTTCAGTCTTCAGAAAATTGTAAAAACAGAAATAGAAATATGTACGACTTCGGTGCGAGACAGGGGACTCAGCAAAGCAGTGCAAAGCGAAAGACGGCGTGTTCTGGCGCCACTTGGAAGGTGACACTTCAAACCGGGTAATATACCTATAGGTGCTAAGAGTGGACATGGGTCTAGTGATCAAATGGGGAAGTCACATGTTTAGCAGGAGACGATTTATGTGTGTTAAAAAAGCCGAGGTTACCCAAGATTAAGGAACCTTGGAGCATTGGTATACAGCAACCTGCTAATTTTGGAACTGAGGAACCAGGTTCGAGCCCCGGCTCCAGCTCAACATCCTGTGATTCTGAGCAAATCACCGAATCTCCCCATGCCTGAAAATCCGCAGAAAAATGTGGTGTATGCCAATGCCCCTTCAGTAAAAACAACCTTGGACCGGACCCTAATGACATAACCTGCTATAATGTTCAGTGGTGACAGTTAAATACTGCCCTAATGTTGTGTCACAAGCCAAGTGGGGTTTATTTGAGGCTAATCTCTAAAACATAAGAATGAATATGATATTCAGTTGTTTGCCCCGCCGTACCCAAGCACTCAACTAAAGTGTCCAACAACCTATACAGCACCAGGAGCAGTGCAAGCAGGGCTCTGCTGTCCATGGAGCAGGGCTTTCTGCTCTTAATACTGAGACGCAGCTTGCTACTGGTCCTGTTACCCTCCAGAGCTGCCCCATCGCTGCCCAGAGCCCCCCAAAGGCCATCAAGCCAGTTAGACGGCGTCTGGCCCCTGGGAGTCCATCTGCCTGCAGTCATCTACAGTGATGTAACGCAAAATTATGAGGCCCCCCCTGCAGAATGTCATGAGGGACCCTCGACTCTTTGATATCTCACATATATCCATTGGTCTGAGGCCGAATGGGGGTCCACTGAAGGTTTGGGGACCCCTTTAAGGGTTTGCGCCCCCAGCGCCGCAGGGGCCTAAGTTACGCCCCTGCTCATCTACCTCCATTCCTCAGCTTCGTATCACAGATTACCTCAGCGCTCAAAGGCTCCTAGCTCTCATTAACTCAGCAAGACCACCCATAATCTCACCTACCCTGAACGCCCCTTAGCTAAACTGAAGTTATAGAGAGAGAGTTACAAACCAAATTAAAGGCCAGTCCTCTGCTGTGATCAGAGATCCTCTCTCTGCCCCGGCCACGAGACCTCAGTGGCTCGCCGGCAGGCCCGCTGCCGCCCGCAGGCAGTGTGCTGACCCTCCCAGTGCCTAATTTGTAAAAGAATAAGTGCAGGGGCCCAAATCTTTCTCAGCAACCCACTGCAGCACTACCAAATATCGAGATTACAGATAGCTGGGTCTGAACTGGGGTGGCAAAGTGAGCTAAAGAACGATGATGGATTCAACCCAGATCTGTGACTGGGGGTGAGTGTCTGTAAAGTTTCAGCGCTCCGTCCATCATCTCCTTGTGTTTGCTTTGTTCGCCCTAAGTTGGCAGGGTATGCCCAGATGTGGGTCCCTTGCTCCCTTGTGTTCGCTTTGTTCACCCTAAGTTGGCAGGGTATGCCCAGACGTGGGTCCCTTGCTCACTTTCCCACTGGATTCAAGCTAGCCTGGCTGATGAGGGGTGTTACCAAGGCTGTCTAGTCTTGATTCCACCTCAGTCCTTTTGCACTCACCACTCCCACACTCTAGGCCCCTCTATATCACTCCTGCAGGTTCTTTTTCATCTCCGATTTCCTTCTTTGTCACTGTTTTCTTTATTTCTCTTCCTCTTTCCTTCCTCCTTTTCTGCCTTTCTCCCTCTTGTCCTGGGTGAAAACCTGATGATTATAATTAAGTCCTGGTCCGCAAAAAAGAGAGGAGGTGGGTCCCACCTGCAACCACCGCTCATATTCAGCAATGGACTCTCCATGTCTCTGCTCAGAATCGGTCAGCCCCCAAGCAATCATCTACCTTTCCGCAGATTCTCTTAAACTGTCCTGGGTCCACCATAAACTACCTCATGCTCGTCCTCAGACGCTTCAACAAATCTTTGACTAACATAGCTAGGTGCTTCCGACACCCATACCTCACCCTAAGAAGGCCTTTACTGGACTCCACAGACCCCTATACGTAGGGCCGGATTGAGCATTGACGGTGCCTGGTGTGACAACCTTTGTTGGCACCCCCAATGACCTGCTTCTTCACAGATTCCCTCACTACCACCCTCCAACAGTGCCCCTCATCTCTGCATAGCCCCTCTCTCATATGTATTCCATTTGTTTTACAGCGCTGTTCATACCAGTATAGGTTGTCGGAGCACTTCACATCACAAGCACATTATAAAGAGACAATGAATCACACACGTGTAAATCAGTGTATAGGAAATGTTACAGAAGACAAAGAGGACCACAAGGTGTAGCAGTCACGTGTCATCCATAATGGTAGACTGCATATTTTAGAGTGTTTGGTCTGGAGAAGCACAAGCTCGGGATTTAAAACTTAACACAGTGGTGGGGGGTGGCTTTACTAATAAGAATGTATTCCTACTCAAATGAACCCTTTTTAGGAACATTAGGATAATTAAAGACCAGGAAAATTTGTGACGTCCTAAGCTATACCCTGCAGTTTGCATGTGGTTTGTTTGATGCAAGTTCATAGCTCACATTGCTATATTAGGATTGTGACTTATGGACTGCAAGTAACAAAAGGATCTGTGTGACGAAAGCAGTAACACAATGAACTATATACTTAACGGTCACAGATCCACCTCTTTCACTCTTCCCTGTGGGGTACCACAAGGGTCGGCGTTAAGTCCCACCCTTTTTAATCTGTATGTTACCCCGTTAGCCTCTTTGATCAAGAGTCTTGGGTTCTCAGTTGTGTCCTATGCTGATGACACTCAAATTGTAATGTCAGTCACAGAAAACCCTGACAGCACGGCAGAACCTTTCCACAACTGCATGTCACAGATTGGCTGTTGGATGTCCAATAATAGTCTGAAGCTAAATTCAGATAAAACTGAAGTGCTGCTGTTTGGCAATCAGCCATCATTTTGGTCCCCTAACTGGTGGTCTCAAGAAATAGGTATGCTCCCAACTCCTGTGCCAAAGGTGAAAAATTCTCGGAGTCCAATTTGATAAAAACTCTCCTTTGTGGGACACGCCAATGCCATCACCTTGTCATGTTTCTTTATTTTTAAATCACTGAAGAAGGTTTTCCCTTTCATCCTTCAAAACCTACGTAAAGCAGTGATCACTGCTCTGGTCTTATCAAAAATTGACTACTGCAATGGGCTTTTTCTGACTGCCCATAAGAAAGCTCTAGACAAGCTCCAAATGGTCCAAAATGCAGCGGCCAGACTGTTTTTAGGAATACCGAAATATCAATCAGTCTCCAAGGCTCTCCCCGCACTTCACTGGCTCCCGGTTAGAAAGCGGGTGGTGTTCAAATCTCTATGCATAGCCTTTAATGCGCTTCATCTTGTGGGTCCTGAATCGATCAAACAACTCTTTCAACAATATATCCCCTCTAGGACTTTAAGATCCTCCTCCCAGGCTAATCTGGTTGTACCTAAATTCAGGAGAGCCACCTGGGGAGGCAAGAGCTTTGCTGTAGCCACTTCCAAGCTCTGGAATTCAATGCCTCTGATGCTAAAAACCACAAAAAATGTGCTTACCTTTCGCAAAGCCCTTAAAACCTGGCTGTTTAACAACTAGCTCAGTACTATCACTTACCGGTACCATACACTCCGTTGTCTGGTGTTCTCTTTACATTGGTCCACCCCCTGGAAGTCAGCGCCTAGACACCTACGGGTAGTAGTGCGCTTTAGAACTCCTAATTTCATTTCATTTCAAAATTCCATTCTGTGATCTAGCATGGTGCACATTCTTTACAGCAGGCACGTTAATCCTCTGCGCTACTTTATTTTGAGTCAAAACTGCCACTAGACAAAACTCCAACTCTTGCCAGCAGATACATTAATCACCAGAGTTATCAAGAAATCTTTAGTGTTGCATGAACGTTGTTGGACACACGAAGAACTTTGCAACATATGCTTTTAAACCCAAAAGTTATTTCTAAACACAGGGCCCCTCAAACCCCCGAGCTCAGATCCAGGTGCGGCTGCACCAGTCACATCGCCCTAAAGCCAGCCCTGCCTACATGGCCCTTGGATATCCTCAAGCACACACTGCAAGCCACAGACAGCGAGACTTCCTCCCCGGACATTTAGAGCCTCACTGCATATTGATACTTTATCTAGGAGTAGATATCAGATATTATGTATACAGTTATCACAAGTACCATGGCTTGTACCTGCAGTGTACAGTTACATTAACAGGCACTGTACCTAGACTTACACTACTGTAACACAATGGGGCATATTCTCAAGGACGCATCGCCGATTTATCAGCACTTCAGCGCCGCAAAAGTGGCGATAGATTTATCGCCCTATTCTCAAGCTGGTGCAAACTGCCGATATCGCCAGTTTTCCAGCGATAGCTGGCGCTAAAAACATCGCCACGGATGAGAGCGCCAACTAACACTAATGATATGCAGAGTAGGCGTTCCCGTGCAAAAACACACGAAAACACCACTTCGCGATATTCTCAACGACCAGACAGATCTGCGATGCTATCCAAAAACAGGCGATAAGGCGCGTTAGCAGCAGGGATTTAACACCTGCCTTTTACTGGTGTAAAGCAGGACGACAACCTGCAGCATGAAAGGGAGCCCAGCCCAGAGCCACATCTGAAGACCAACACATGTCATGGAGCTACTGACCATGCAGCTCGGAGACCCAAGAGGGCCACAACACCCACCGCCACCACCCCCAGGCCCCCCCTCACCCCCCCCCTGGACTACCACTGAGGCAGCGCAGAACAAGACAGCTGACCTTCCGAAAACAGCATGGCCCCTCAGCCACATAATTGCAGAATGTGGGGAGAAGTGGGAACCAAGTATGTGTGAAGGAGGCAAGTCACCCATGAATAAGAATGTACCCAATGCCAATTGTGGCGGTGATGTGCTGGACAGACTTCAGTATGCAGAGCACAGACATATCCATGTGGACATATACTGCTGGTGTTTGTAGTGTTGTGGACAGTGGACGCAACCAGTCACCTCAGGCAGTGGGGAAGACCTCGGTCATGTAGCTGTGTCGTCTCCCCCTGTAAGCGTAAGCGGAGTGGGCTTGTCCGGCGTACACCAGTCCAGCGTAGGAGTGTGAATAAATAGGCCGGGGCTCTGGGCGTGGTTCACTTCCCGGATGGCCAACGCGTCTGCCAGGGCGGCGCCCCTCACCCTGCCACGAGTCCGCTGCCGTGACCGCCAGCCTCCTCAGCTGATCGCTGGCTTCCGTGACACAGGCCCCCAGCGCACCCAGCGGCACAGCACCGCGGAGTCATGTGTGTGCTGACTACTGCCTTCGGCCTACACTGCGGTCAGCAGGTCCCCCAATTCAAATTGAGTCTTGATTTATTTATGGTGGAGTCCAGTAGGCAACAGACATTGCTTCCAGTGCGGCCCGCCCGGACGACGCATCATCGCAGACTGCGCACCCGCTGAGCGCTTCAGGTGCCACTAACTCTGTGCAGCTCAAGTCATCGCCACGTGGCTGTGGGCCCTTGCTGACCGATGCCTCCGGCCTACACTGCGGTCAGCAGGGCTCACAAATCAAATCCAATCCTGACCTGAAAGGACACGCCATCATCGCTGGCTGCGCACCCGCTGAGCGCTACAGGTGCCACTAACTCAGTGCACCACAAGTCATGGACCCTTTACGTTTGAATCTTGTGTGTGTGATTCCAGATCTGGTGCCCCTACCTCAGTGCACTGCAAGTCATGGACCCTTTATGTTTGAATCTTGTGTGTGTGATGTCAGATCTTGTGCCCCTACCTCAGTGCACTGCAAGTCATGGACCCTTTATGGTTGAATCTGTGTGTGTGATCCGATGATCACTGTTCTAGTTGTTGCCAGCACCAACCACTCCCTGAGGACTGGCTTACACTCACCCCACACCCATCCAGCACAGGCGTCACTGGACATGTGACCCTGGTAATAAAAAGGGGCCAGGCGCACGTGCCCATAGCCAGTTCCACTATCTATCTAAGTGTGTCCGTGTGGTCATTATGTATGCATAATGGCCCCGGGCCCTACCACATTGCATTGTGCTGTGGACAGCGGACACAACCATGTCACCTCAGGCAGTGGGTAAGACCTTGGACACGTAGCTTTGTCGTCCCCCCCTGTAAGCGTAAGCGGAGTGGGCTGGGCAGGCGTACGCCAGGGCAGCGTAGGGCTGTGAAGGATTTGCCCGGGGCTCTGGGCATGGTTCAGTTTTGGCCTGGACAAGGAAGTAACTAATGAGTGTGTCACTGTTGTAGTGTCGGCGCCACCCAGCCCGCAATCGACAATGTTGCAATGTAGCATGCACCCGGAGGGCGGGCTCGCACGAACGGAGAAATGAAGGAGCGCAAGACCGATGGGGGTCTTGGCTCATACATGCCAAGTGTTGTGTGTATCTGTATTGCCGCAGCATGAGCTAAATGCCTAGCCTTAATCGCAGCGCGAGTTCAGCCAGGCATGAACTCTACATCTGTGTCCGCCCTATCCTTCCCACAGGCCTACACTCACGTGGCCGCCCACCTTCAACATCACAGTGTCGTTGTCAGGCTTGTGGACATGCGCAGACAGGCATGACAATGTTGTGCCGTAGGAGTGCAAGTGATGCAACCGCGCAGCGCACACAAGTAAACAGGCTCAGGGGGAGGGAGGAGCAGCTGTGAGGCAACGTAACACACAGTGATGCCGCTCATTTGCCACATGCAAGACATGTAAACATGAATCCCAAAGTCGCACACATCCCACCCCACCCCCCAACAGGCCACATCACATTTCCTGAATGCAAGCAGATGAGAAACTAACATTAGGGATGAAAGCTCCTTTGTCTGAACTATCAGGCGGAAGCACATCTGCACCTCCCACCTCAGAATTGCATGTGCCCGGCACCCCCTGACAGATACTATAGCAGCTGATGACAACTCCCACACTACGCACAGCCCGACGAAAGACCAACGTATACACACCCCACACACAGAAGTCCTTGCTCGAAGTTATCTTGCATGGAATGGCCTTCACACTTACTCCCACACCATCCCAGGCGTACAACCGTTGCACACTAAAACAACTCATTGATCCGAGATGTGGCATTTCATCCACAGAACTGGCGCAGGTCAGAACAGTGCCGCTTCAACCAGAGCCACTAACGCAATGGCAGAACATCCTGGACACATGCACAACCCCTGTCAGGTGGAACTGTACCGTGCACGTATGCTGCGTTTACTGGGGGCACTGCCACTGGCAGTGCTGCGGATCAGTTACCGGCTAAGCTTCCGCCTTGCCAACGTCACCTGCGTTCAGCCTGTGTTGCATTGTCGATCGTGCATATTCGAGTGGTCCATGGATGTCTGCCTATCCAACAGGACGGTAGCTGAACTGGATTTTGACATGTGTGTGCGCCCCCTGTTGGCTCACGACCAGGAGTGTCACCGTGATACCCGTTTATGGGATGCCTTGATACTTGGCATACATGCTGGCAGCTGGACCTGGGAGATTGCACAACTCCTCGTGTGCAGTGACCACATTGAACTGCTCCCCTATTGGGCTGTAGTGCTAATTGGTGAAAGGGGGTGGACGCAGCACATCTGTCCGGACCTGCTAATGGATTGCCTTGCCGTCCTGTTTGATGAAGTCGACAACGAGCTCATGTTGGAAATGATAGCCTACAAAGCTGCAATCGCTTTCATGGACGAGTAACTACGTACCTGCAGCTACAACAGATTGGAACCCATTGCACATGTCCCAACACCTTGTTGCATCTTGGAGATCTGGTCACATGTCCCACGACAACAGTGGACATGGCTGCATTCGCCTGGACTCCGAATACATGAGCGGACAACAACGCGGGTTAACACACACCTGTGAAAGGTGAGGCACTCCCCCGGAGTGGACAGCGGCGCTTGGCAACGTTCCTCATCCTGACATACTGCTGCATTGGTCTGCATGTTGTGGCACTTATCTTGCCCGTACTGACACGCATATGCTAATAAAGTCTACGCACCTTCACTTGGATTCAACTATGATGAGTGTTGATTTGAATGACAATGTGTGTCTCACTGCCTATCTGGGTCACGGCCATACATGCGCATTGATAGCATTACCCAGGGAGTACCTTTTGTGGAATCACTGTCCCTACATTCATCCATACTTTCATACTTGATTGCTCATAGCCACAACACATCTGTGTGAATTAGAATGTTTTATTCGCATTCAGTGGAGTGTTGAAGCTGGAGCAGTACAGGGCCATGTAAACCCCACTTTACATTGTTGCCCCGTGGAGGGCCAGCCAGAGTCCTTTAGGGATTGACAAGTTCATCAGAAGAGGGAGACTTCAGTCCGCAGTGTGATTGCTGTGTCATTGGTAACAAATCAAAATATGGCAGTCCATGTCGAGGTCCAAGGTGAGTGTCGCTGAATGTATCGGGGGACAGTGGAAGGTGTTATTCCAGGGCATGATGCAGAGGGCAGAACCAAGCTGAAACAGGCCATATGACGGAAATTAATGCTACTACTTCATTCCTACCACAAAGCCAGATTCATCATCATCTTCGTCCTCTGATGTGTCAGGTGCCTCACATGTGGGTGGTGGTGTTTAGTCTGCATCACTGTGTGGCACTGACACATCAGGGGCCGGAGGTGGAATGCCTGCCGCACTGTGTGGCACTGACACATCAGGGGCCGGAGGTGGAATGTCTGCCGCACTGTGTGGCACTGACACATCAGGGGCCGGAGGTGGAATGTCTGCCGCACTGTGTGGCACTGACACTTCAGGGGGCGGAGATGTGGATGGAGTAGCAGCAGCAGCATTCATCCGCGCCAGGCCTTGTGGCGGCAATGCCATGACGAGGATCTGCAGGGCATGGAAGATCACAGCTACATCTCGCTGGTGTGCAGCCGTGGCAAACATTCTTTCCGCCTGCATCCGCTCCATGTTCAACATGATCCTCTGCATGTGTCCCAACTCCCGGCTGACATCGCTGGAGCCACTCTGACTAGACAGTTGCTCTTGGCTCAGAGTCATGACTCCAGCGATGTCAGCCATGGATTGTTGGAGAGCATGGAGCGGACAGTGGGTGTCCGTTAGGCACTGTAAGTGGTCCCTGATGGGACGTAGACACCCACGTATGGCATCTAGTTTGGCTGCCATGAGGTGGAACCCCACCCGCAGCTGATCAGCCATCTTCTCCTGGCACCCTAACACACGGCGTTGGAATGCCATGTGTTGGTCGTGGGGGTCCTGGGAGACAGCCGTGGTGGTGGTTGCTTCCTGCTGTGTGGTCTGTGCAGGAGGTGGGGTCTCCTCGATGCAGCTGGGCTGCACTGCTCCTGGAGGTGGGGTGCTGAAGCTGTCCATGGGCTGTTGGAGGGCGTTGGTGTCGATGTTGGGGAGGTCCTCTTCATCATCAGTGCTGAGTTGTTGGGTCTGCTCTGCAGGAGGTGTTGATTCTCCCTCTGCAATGTGAAGGGGAGATGCAGATTGACGTGTTCACATGTATGTTGACGCATTGGACAAGTTTACTTACAGACTGCATGACAATGTACATTGTGACTGTTTGTGAGGAGATGCCTATGTGATGCGGGACAGTTGACATTTCTACACCATCAGGGATGTGAGGTTGTACTTGTACATTGTCATCTCACAGTTTCCTGCTATGCCAAATGCGAATGGCCATTTTCTACACACAAGCGGCGGCAGTTGTGTCCTCTGTTCTGTTGTGAAAGTGTTGCAGTTTGTACCACATTGTTGTCAATGTTGAGGTGCTCTGATTCTTGTGTGTGTGTGTGTGCTGCATTGTGGGTGTGGTGCCCCTTCTGCTCTGATTTTGCTGGCCCTTATCCCTTTCAGGCGGTGTGCCTTTCACTTCTGTGCTTATACAGTGCTGAGATGTTGCAGACTTGGGTAACTTGGGCTCTTGGTCGGAGTTGTGACTCTTGGGCATGGTTTGTCCGCAGATGTGCTATACTTAATTGTGCATGTGTGCCATTGTGCCTATCTCCCCCCGTCCCCCCAGTCCTTGGTCGTTACTCACCCTGTTGCTGTTGGGTCAGGTCATGTTGTGCAGTGTCCGGTCCCCCAATTCCTGCCACCGTCTCTTCAATGATGACTCGGGTCACCATTTCCTCCATCTCATCCAGCTCCTGGTGTGTCGCTGGACTCCCACCTCCAGTCTGCATTGCTGCTTTCAGGTTGGCTGCGAGTTTCAGCTTGGTTTTGCGCTTCACATCAGTCCAGCGCTTCTTGCAGTCGTCCACTTCCCTTCTCTTCACTCCGACTGCATTCACCTTGGCCAAGATGGACTGCCATATTGTATTTTTAGTTGCCAATGACACAGTGGTGGTGGTGTTCTATCACCTCCGTAATGATGATCTGGTTTTCCTGCGTACTGAAAGGCGGGTTCCTCTTCTTCTTCTCCTTGCCCTTCCCTGACCCCGAGGTCCCAGGCTGGTCCTCTTTGGGGCTTGTGGGGTTCTTTTTGTCCTCTGTACTCGCTCCGGCTACCTCCATGGTGCTTCGATGTTTGTGTTTTGTTTGTGTTTTTTGTTGGCGCTTTTATAGTGGTTTTTCCCGCCTGACTTATGGGACTTGCAGGCCTGGCGCTGCTTATCGCTGTATTTTTTATCGCAGTTGGGCCCATCGCAACTTTTTTCACGTTCGGCTTTAGATTTTTATCTCCGTCCCGGTAATTTTATCACGGACATTTGACGCATTATCGGGAAATTATCGCATGTTACCGCCGTGTTGAGAATACGACGTTAACACAGAGTTATTTTCCCACGATAGACGGCGATATGTAAAATTGCGTTAACCTATTTTGGCGATGATTATCGCACGTTCTTGAGAATATCCCCCTCTGAGTACTGCTCATACCCAGTAATATGATGTGACTTTCTGGAGCCAGTATAACACAAATACTACTTCCTGAGTTATATCCTATACCCCTGACCCCATGTCCCACATCTGCCTCCGCCTGTAATGACAGCTCCCTTAGAAGCATATCAGATAGCTTTTCCCTCACCCTTCTCATTAGGAATACCACTTATCAAAGACTAGCAGCTTTTCCACTCTTCCTTAACTTTTCCATCCCACAGGATTCTTTGATTTTTGAGGTCCTCATACCTCCAACACCTCATAATAACAGATCAATAAAAAGGTGCCTTGGCTGATCCTGTACCTGTTGAAACCAAAAACATATTTAAAACAAATAAAAAGGTGACTGCTCCAAAGCACCGCCTATTCTTATCATTAGGAAAAGTCTACACAAGACAGAGACACGAAAGGACGTCACTAATCTTATCTACTTCAAATTTACACAACGGATTCACCCAGGTACACCTGCTCCAAAATGTCACTTATCATGTATGCTTATACATGCCAGATCTGCCAGTGCATTCTGCAACAAAAAAGCATAATAACAAACCAGATCTTAAATCTGTTCGGGTTATATGAATAAATGCCTCCGAAGGTTGTCAAAATCCATGGCATATGCCTGAATGTGTCTGCAGTAACATCCTTCTCATCAGTGGCGTAACAAAAGCCCCCACTGCCCCTGAGGCGCGGGGGAGCCGTGAGCTCCAGGGTACCCCCTCAGCAAAAGTGGTAGGTGGTGGGCCTGGGAGGAGGGCCCCCCTCCATGTACTTTGCAGGGAAGCCCCCTCAAGTTTTGTTACGCCACTGCCTCTCATAAGCGCGCTTCGGTTTCAAGCTACCACAAAAGCAGCTTGCAGAATCTATAAAGATGCCCAAAAAATCGGTTCAGCTGTCTACCGATGACGTAACCAGCGGCATCACCCATGTGATGCAATCAAGAAATTCAGTCACGGTTTTCCAGCTGTCGGTGAAAACTTGCTGAGTTCATAGACTAAGAAGAATGAGAAGCCGTAAAGCGCCTACCAGCTGCAGGACACGGCAGCAGGAGGTTGGGGGGGCACTGAGAAAGCATCTAGAGGCTGTGATTCAAACACCCTATTAGCCTAGAACGGTTTGTTCTAGCGAAGGAGACTCGTGGGATGAAAAGGGTGTGGGAAAGGGCCTATAAAATGGGCGTGGCCAAAGAAGAGAAACTAGAAAGCCTTTCCAAGAGACGTGGCCTATGTAATTAACGGCATGACTTAAACATGTAAACTAAAATCCTGTGTATTTGGATGCTTGTGAGGTTTTTTATTGCATCCAGACATGTCACATCTTCTAGAAGAAGTATTGCAAGGTCTGCCCAATCTGAGAAGAGGGAATATTCATGCAATAAAACGGATAATTGATGAGGTAACCACATAATGTTAAAAGCCTCTGTGTATTGTCTTATTTATTACTAGGTGTTCTGTCACAAGTTTTTACTAAATACTGTTGATCTCCCAACGTGGCTGCACAAGTCTTTGTGTATTGCTTTATTAACTATTAGATTGCTCTGTCACAAGCTTTTACTAAAGCTTGTTGTTCTCCTGATGATGTTGCACAAAACTGCATGAGCTTGTCTCATTTGAAATCCTTTACTTAGGTTTTTTCTGTTCAGCTTGTGTAAATGTATATAAAGAAAGTGTATATTATGGTTTTAAGAGTAAGATAGTACTTACATAGAAGTTTCCCATACTGTCTTACTGATATGGTTCATGAAGAATACGATTTGATATTGTAAATATGAACAGACAACTAGTAATTTTATGTCTAAAAATTATTTCACTATGGAGTGGAGTTTGTATAGGGATCATGGCCTCCCAATGAACTGACTGTTCCGTCAAATATCAGTGTAAATATGTAAATAGAGTAGTAATGTTTGTTTATACAAATTGTTATAAATATTTTTTATTGTGTACATATTGGTGTATATAAGAGGTTTTAAAATATTGTATGTTGTCTATGTCTTGTAGCCCTGAAGAAGTCCTTAAATAGGACGAAACGCGTTGGCTACCTGTGAAGAAAAGAGAATAAAATTCAAAGAATAAAGAAATGTGTGAACAATTTCACTTGGTGGAACTGATTCTTTGCCTTTAATGAGTGCGGATCAAATCATTTCTGTAAATGTTTGATGTGGAAAGCTTTTTCACATACTAGGAAACTATGGGGTCTTGTTTCCTTTGATCATTGCACCATATGCTAACAATCTCCCAAAATACAAATAAGTGCGGTATTAAATCCTAGACCTCTTTTGTAAATCATTATGTCACACAAGGCATACCTGAAATAAGCCAGACCTATTGGTATGCATATGTATGCCCTACTTCTATAGCAGAGCCCTAGCCAAAAAGCTGCAGCGCGCAGTACAAGGTCAATGACAGGCATAAAGTCAATGAGTGATAGGCGAGGAAGCTGGTTTGTGGACAGTAAATGCACTGTGATGTGGTGCTCTTTAAAGAGGTGAACCTTCAACTCTTACCTAAATTGAAGCAACGTGAGAGCGGTCCTTGTGGGTACGGGGATGTTGGTCCAAATCCTGGGTTGAGTACATCTGGAAAGTTTACGCCTCACCCCTTTCAAATTCCACTAGCTGCTACTGTTGATCTCTGAAAAAAACTCACCTTGTATACTTTCCAAAAACCGCATTATATCCACACCCTGACTCCGAAACACCACACAAAATATTGAAATGGAGATCAAAGAACATGAAGATAAATTACAGAAATCACTGACAAACTGTTTTCTCTTCATTTTAAGAAAAGTAGTCCAATGCCAAGCTAACCTGGGTTCACAGAAACAATTGCGCAAGCAAGGAGTAATTTTAGAAAACGTGAGATTGAATAGAGAAAGACAAACTCCTCGCCTAACCGTAGTCTTTGACACGATTGACCATGACAGGCCTATCATGATCTTGAACACCTCATGGGATTACTTGGAAACATTTTAAATTGGTTCTCATATCTGCCAAATAGACACCAAATAGTAGAAACTGGAGAGCACACATCAGACACAGCAAAAATAGTATGTGCTGTCCATCATTGTTCAATCTAGATTCCTACATTATTCAGTATTTTTATGGAACCTCGAGTTTGATTCTGAAAAATTACAGTAACATGGTGAATCAATATGACGATAACACCCAACTGTATTTCTAGCCTTCAACAATAGAAAACATAGTGACCATAAGAATTTACCTATATCAACAACATTCATAGATGCTGGGTAATGTTCTGCTCTGAAATCCTCCGAAAATTGAATTTGTTACTAGACTCAATGAATCTAGAAGGATTCTCCCCTTCTCGCACACCCTCCGCGAAATCCTTTGGATTCACTTTATATTTAGTTCTAACATTCAGGGCATATATCAGAAAAGTGTCTAAAGTAGACATTTTTCTTTTTCACACACTAAAGAAAATCCACCTTCATACTCCCTCTGAACATCTCAAAACAGCTGTACACTCACTAGTCATAGCTAGACCGGACATTGGAAGAGCCATTCTTGCTGGAGCACCCCAGGCCTTCATTGCTTAACTCAAGGCCACCCTACACTCGGCAGCAAAACTAGGGAACTCAGCAAAAAATATGTACACATTCGTCCAATACTCGTAGACCTACTCTGGCTTCCAATCTCAGCCAGAATTCAATTCAAGTTATGTTGGATAGTTCAAAAGACCACCCACTACCAAATCTTCTGGCAATCTCTGGTGGATCTAGAGACACTCTCCTCCTGGAAAATCCTAAATTAAAGACCTCAGTTACATTAGCTCACAAAAAATCGTCCTCTGGGACATCCACCTCAGTATGGAACTCTATACCCCCTTAGTTACAGAAGGTAACATCATACATCATCTTCAGGAAGCACCCAAAGATCCAACTTTTCGGACGATTCTTAGGTTAATGTTTTGACTTAAATCATCCTGACTTATTCGGCTGGAGCATTTTATTTCTACGACTGCCTAAGACAATTTCCACTCCCACCAGTACATTCATTTTCTTAATCTTATATGTACCTCCCAGTTGTGTTATCAAATATTGCACTGTAAAAGGTCCTAATACCTCATGTCTTTTTGGCTATAGAAATGTTTTAAATAAATAACTTACCCAGGCCTTTCATCCACTCCTCGTATCCTCTCTGCTGACTCTCAAATTTCCTAAAACCATCTTTTCTAGCCTTCAGGCCCTCATTTTGAGGTCTATAAATCCAGTTCTCTTCTCTATTACCCCCAGAACCATTCCGGAACTCCACTAGCCTTAGTGCTGCTTTCACTACCCTCACAACATACATGGCTACCATGGGGCTCGGTGGAACCTCAAGATACCCGCATAAACTGGGCATTCAGGCATACACATTTATCACATTTGCACTTATTTCACAAGCAAGGTGTTTAGACAGTCTTGCAGAAAGTAGCAATATTAATGTGCCTGCTGTAAATAATGAGTGTAGTCTAAAATCACATATTCAAGTTCTGATAAGATAGCTCATTTCGTTATTTGATCGTTGAAGAGAGCCTGGTGTAACCTAGAGGTCACAAGTCAAGATCCTGAGAAACAGTTCAGTAGGTTATGCTTCTGCTGGCTTATGCCTAAATCATTGCAGGTCTGCTGAAAATGTTATCCATCGCATTTTATTAAAATAAATGCAGCTGAGTTGGGTAGTCCCAAAAAGAGTTTGTAGTGTGTTATGTAAAAGGCAATTTACATTATACGTTCTCACGCCCTCTCTCTGTCTCTCTCTCCAACAACAGGAATACTTGGGGAAAAAACCCAAGCCTGTAACCGGATTCTGCATTGACATATTCCTCTGACCAGAACTCTTTGGTTAAGAGGGAAGGAAGGAAGGAATCACTCAGGAAGGTGTTTAATTCGGCCCGTCTTGTCACAGATTTGCTGGGTCTTCAGGTACAGGTTCGCCTGCTTGCAAGGCAACAAACAACATGCAAACCAACACCCACAATTAGTGTTTGATGCAGAATATGGGGAAACTAATGGATTACTCCCTGTAGAGAGACAGATGTTAGGCCTATGGTGTCCTTGGCACTTCATTTGTCACCCCCCAGTCTCAATGGCAATGGACGCAGCCGGGGCAGAAGGTACTTATGGGCAGATTTACAAGGAACTGACGCATCTGCATAGATGCATCAGTTTCCTTGCGCCAGCGTCAAATGTCCTTGCGCCACCATGGATGCGCTGTATTTACAATACAGTGCTCCATGGCGCAAGGATTAACAGATGCATCAGAAATTCTGACGCATCTGTGGCCCAAAAGTCACGCATTGCTGGAGTCGTGTGGCAAGCACGACGCAACTCCAGCAATGTATTTTGAGGCCTATACTTACTGTACTGCATCACTCCTTACGACTGCTTCAAGCAAGTGCAAGGTTTTGACGCAGTGGCGTTCTAAAAGTGGCGCAGTGAAATCTTGTAGATTTCAGTGCGTCACTTTTACGAGGCCTTACTGCATGGGAACGCCCACCCTGCATACATTATACCTGACGCAGGTATAATGTGACGCAGGGCTTTACAACGTGACGCATCTTCCTAGATGCGTCACGTTGTATATAGGCCGCATTGTTTGCGCCGTCGTTGCGTCAAACAAAGTGACGCAATGGCGGCGCAAGGGGCTTGTAAATCTGCCCCATAGTGTTCTAGATGCCTTTTCTGCTTCCTATAGTTAAATTTCTCCTAGTGCTGTATCAGCAAATAGAAGGCTAATGAGGGACTATGCCTGAGACAAGATTTATTGGGAATATAAGGTGGCGCAATGTCGTTATTTCAGGCATTTCAGTTAGTTAACCTCCATGGTGATATGCCTAATCAATGCGTGTTGTACTTTTAGGATGCAGAGTTAACCATAAAAGACACTTTAAAAAACTGAAATAGGATATGCTTGTTGTTGAAAGCAACTCATTCTATGTACATATTTATTTCTGTATGGCATGGAAGTACTATTGACCGAGAAAATCATTCATACGATGAAACCACCAATCACTTTTTTCATTTCATGCCTGAAGAATTATTTGTCCAGGATCACACTATGTTCGCCAGTCAACTTTGCATTAGTCTCTCCTGGTTCCAAAGTGGCAACAAAGTACTTGAAAGCAGTGGAGACAGACTGGAAGGAAGTATCCCTGAGAAAAAGGCAGCTTGTACAAATAAAGGTAAAAAAAAAACCTGAAAGATCTAGCGATAGCACCATAGTAAAGGAGTAGGAATATGAACAACAGAAAGGTCGCGATAAAAAGAGTATGAGAGAACGAGAGGGAAGTAAGAGAACACTGGGGGATTACAAGAGTGTGGGAGGCAAATGGAATGTAAACACAATTGGAAGAGACATTTCTGGGATGGTAGAGGTGCCCTGTATGGCTCTGGAGCAGGTGCGTAGCACAGTCAATAATGTTAAGGGGGAGAAGTCTGAGATTTTCCTACAAGCAAAGCAGTGTACCGAACTAAAAAGAATAGGATGGGCCGTGGCCGCTGGACAGTGCTGATGGACAGGGTTATGGACACTAGTTTTCAGGTATTCTGAACAGTAAGGACAGTCAGCACATGGCCTCAGTGAGACAGTCTGGACTATGAAGGCTGGCGTAAGCTCATACCTAACATCAGAAGCCCTGGCTTAGGATGGCCAGCGAAAGCAGGTCTTTCAGAAGCCCAGGCAGACTGTGCCTGGAAGAAGAGAGGAATTAGGGAGAGAATTAGGGATAGTAGAAAATGCTGCTGAATACATAGCAGTGCACAATGACACAAGGCACCTAACCTCCAGGTCCGGAAAGTTTGAGGCTAGTTGAACCATACAACTCCTGCACACTGTAATGACGTACACAGCAGGGAACCAGTGATCCCTCTGTCTTTCTTCTCTTTTAATAGAACACATAGAAATAGTATCACAAATGAAAAGATATGAAGATTATGTGCTTGGATTCGTGTGCTGAAGGACATTGCAACATGGTGCACAGTTGTCCCTAGCTCGGCTTCAAGCGGTTGTTAAGCTTTGAACCACCTTTTCTAATCATGTGGCTTTGATGCCACTCCAAGTGTTTGTGGATGTGTTAGGTTTAATCTAATTCTTCACAATGGATATGTAGATTGATGATAGGATTTCATTTGTCAGTATAACTTAAAGAATCTGCAACAGAGGGAGCAAATCTTAGACATCTGTATTGTGCAAATGATGGTGAATTGTGTCTAATGTGTACTATTGTTGCAGGATGACAGATAAGTGTGGCTTGAGCTGGATGTAAATAGTTGCAGATTGGCTAAGTTAAAGAAAAAGAACACAGACAGATTTACACGAACTGCTTTGTAAGTACCAGTTTCTGGTGCTTCTAAAACATGGGAATACACAGATATTGACAGTATTTTTCCTCTGAGAAAGATGACAACCCTTACTGCAGGTCTTCAAAGAAGACGGGTCTACCCACTGGGTGCTCTCAGTCGTGGTTAGAATTCACAGCCAGATGCACCCCCCTGGCATCAACAGGGATGTGATTTATGCTTCTAAAACATGAGAGAAGCAGCTCCTCTCCCCCACAGAACATCCACTGGACACTATCAGCAGTGCAAGCGTCTCTCAAAGAACAGGCACACCCAGGCATTAGCAGTGCAAGTTTCCCTCTCTCATATGCATCAGTTGACAAACTTCCCATTTTCAGAGTACACCACAGCATCCCTCACAGAACAGGTACCACTGGGCATCAGTAGTGCAAGGAATAGGTACAGCGTGGGCAAATGTGCAAGCGTCACTCCTTCACGGAACAGGTACCACATGGTAACAGCAGCGAAAGCTTCCCTTCCTGACAGAAAACGTACAACACTTGAACAGCAGTAGACGCTTCCAACTGTCACAGAACAGGTAAAGCGCAGGAACTATCAGTGAAGGATCACAGAAGCCTACTCTCTCACATAATGTGCAGCAGCAGAGCAAAACGCTTGCCTATATGATGTGTATGTTTCAGTATGGTTGTATAGTTTGGCGAATTCATGGATGATTGAGTAAGTGAATGGTTAAGTCTGAATGGTTGAGTATAAACATCTTTTAATTTAGTGCAAAGAGGCACCAAGGGGTGAACATGGATTTACAAAGACATATGTCATATGATGCTATGTTATGTATGGAGGGGTCAATGGCTGTATTCATACATGAGTAAATGCATAGATAAGTGGAAGGCGGTGTGAGTTCTGATACAACTGGGTGAGTGGAAGGCTAGATGGCTCACGATAGACTAATAGACAGATAGTAGATGAACGGGGAATGTCTGTGGTTTAAAATGCACGTGAAAGGAAATTGTCTGTGGATTTATGGGTATTTATGCAAGGATGGGCGAAGGTCAGTTTCTGTGCATGGGTGGATTAAAGGTCCCTTTGTGTAGGTGGAATATGTGCATGCTTGTGGTGTGTGTAAGGATATGTGCATACATGGGTGATTCTTGTGTGTGATGTGCATGTGTGCCCAGATGGCTGCATAAGTGTATGGATGTGTGTAAATTACTTTGTTACAGCTGCAAATGGACTACTCCTCTTGTGTAAATGCTGAGCTGTAAACAAGGGCTAGTGACCTTAAAGGTCATATACATACATATACATCTACATGCTGGGCAACGAAGCATGATAAATCTCTGCGATGGGAAAACACTGTTACCGAATCTCAAGAATCCTGATACCGCACAGTTTTTGGGGGTTGTCGTATGTGCATTTAGTTGGTAAACCTCAGTAATGGAATGTTTGTTAGCAACAAACATGATGTGTTTCATATGACACTGTCACTAGGCCACCGCTGGTTATAAGACAAGCTCATACCAGAAAGAATAGCAGTGAGCCATCTCAGCATGATGTATAAACATGTAGTTGACATATATGTTGCAGGTCTAAGGTTACGCATGCAACTGTGACTCAGACAATTGTGTTAACCTTGTGCCCTGATTTCTCAGAACATTAATCATTTACAGCACCTCAGAATGACACAACATGAAGCACTATAAGAACTAATCGCTAGGATGCTAATGAACTGTCTGTAAAGTGTGCCTGTTTGCGCTGCTATTCGCAGAGTAAATATGGAACCAGCACAAACACTGGCCTTGTGATCCAGTGTCATGCTGCAGAGATGGTTGGGTGACAGTCCGGGTGGAGCCTAAGGGAAGTGGTGGTAAAGTGTTGACAGCTTTGAAGACCTGACTTGAACCTGGTGAAAGTGAACAAAGCCACATTTTTCTTAGGACTCAACAGCGCTAGATTAAATTAGTGGCAAGCAAATCCTATGTTTTATACTTCTCATATACACAGGCGGTTTCAGATAGAGGAAAACCGATGTTACAGGGGGGAACATATAATTTAAAAGCCAACTTCAGTTGCTGAAGTACTGTGTCCCTAGTGCTTAAGAACCACATCCAAGGCCTGAGTGGCTCTTGAAGTGTCAACGATGTTGTAGATCAGATCACTGTGGTAATCATCCCAGGCAGCCAGTGCTTTAAGTGGGAAGAAAAAGGTGGGGGTCAATCAAAGTAGCAAGGGTAAAGAAAAGTAAGGATAAAAATTCTTTCCAAAGGCATTGCCTAAGTAATAAAGGGTGTGGTTTAAATGATGACAAATAAAGTCCTGTGCTTTACAAATAATGCCACCTGATCAGAATTTGGATGCCTCTATCTTAGTTTTATGTTTTTACATCCAGACATTTAATACAACAAAGGACATATGCCTGAAACAAGCCCAACCTAGTGGCTTTGCCAATGCTTGTTGGCAGTTTCAAATAAATAATAATGATTTTGCTGTGAATAATTAGAATTGAAATGTTTCAATTCTGAAAATTCGAGACTCAATCAAACATTTCTAAGAGGAGGTGGTTCCCTTCACGACACTTTCCTCTGCCGTCTCTCATGCTGCGAGATACTTCATTTTTCTCCCGCCTTTCTGAAATCCTTTATCCGTTTATTTCACACATCATCATTTTTCTCTTCACACCATTTTGCCATTCTTCTTCTGCATGTATTTCGGCTAATCTTCTTCACTTCGCCAACCCCCCACAGACAACACATTGACTCTTTCTTTGCCACTGTTAATATTTCACATACTTTCCCATAGAATCACAATTACAATTGACACACATGTGACCATTGCATGTGCGGGAAGTCTGAACACCTTTGTGATCCACTGACAGGCACTGTGAGAAATTAGCACAACCTTCAGCTTCATCTGTAGAACTCTGATTTGTGTCAATCATGATCACACAACCACATTGGGAACTCACCCAGGCACCGGACTCAATTCACATAAGAGTCATGTGGTGCACATAGAAAGCACAGAAACACAACATAAGGAAAATAAAATATTATTAGGGAATGTGCGATGAAATAAAAATACAATGTTAGCAGGGACTACATCAATGCGTCATTCTCAATGCTTTCTAACTGTTGTTGGGAATTCAAGCATTGTTTTTACCTGTAAAGGACCTAACATTTAGAACCCAACAGGCACCAGTTTCAAAGACAATTTTTAATTACTGCTACATATGGCAGGACCTGCTCCACTTAAAGCCTTGCAGTTGGCACACTGATGTTGAGTGACAGACAGAGGCCCAATCAGATCTGTGCCCCAAATCCTGCCAGAGCATCACACATCTTTGTAGGTCATACTGCTACCCCAGACCCACATGGATGACCCAACTGTCATTGCCAGGCCGTGACCTGATTAAGAAATTATTAGAGGTGTTTCCTACCTCATGCACCCCCCTGAAGCTATGTCCCTACTCTGGACACTATGTGCTCTGCTCATGTTCCTCATAGCAAGAGTCTACTGTTTTTTTTTATTTTCTCCTCAGAACACATGACAATCAATGCAAGGACTCCTTTTTTTTTTTTTTTAAACATCTGTTTATTGGTGATTTTCTTTTTTTTGTGCAAAATAAGTGCAGCAGCATACAAAATACACGATACAGAAGAAGTAGCATATGCTAAATTTTCATGGTTAAAATTCTGGTCTGGCAAAAGTTACATGTTCACTATGGTCATGACTACATAGTTTTACAACTAACCATATAGTGCTTCGTTATGCCAGGACTATCTTGTGCATTGTCCAATGTAGCGCGAACCCTGCCGCGACTGTAGCTTGCAAACAGGTAATAATAAAACAGATTAACACATGTAGAACTAGAACTTCTGAGCCTGGTAATATAGATGTACATCTCTACCTTATGCAGGATCACTCTTATATGCTGTCCCCCGTTAAGTTTGCCGCGTTTTGCGGCACACATGCAAGCATCGTGGGTGGTGCCATATACGGCGTGTGACATTTTCAGGCTATTCCCATATGTGTTATACGTTCTGTAAGAGATAGTATGTATTACTTGCGCATAGCTTGGTGAGTTATGTGCAGTGACTGTCTCATTCAAGCTAATAGTTGTATGCAAGGACTCCTTTTGACATGAAATGAGACTCCTAGAAGGATCTGTGGTCGAGAAGGACAACAAGTGTGTATTCCTTTTTCTGAGCATGACTACCGTCAGATTGTAGGCCTGTAGAAGAATGATGGCAGCAACAGATTCTGGTGATAGAGTAGGCCTTTTACCTGTTAGCAGTCCCCTGCAAACCAAGTCCTTCACGATTCAAGTGGGACATGGATGGCACACCTATATGTAGCACGCATGTACAGCAGAGTGTGGGTGGAGCAGGAGTGCTGCTTGTAACTATGGCAACACAGGAATCCAATTTGATTTCCTGAACAAACATAGTACATAAGATGGAGGGCGGAGGGAGCCCATCACATACCTGAGATAATTTGCAGTGAATCAGACTCTAGACTGTGGAGGTTAGGAGATGAAGGGCCTGATTACGATCTTGGTGGACAGGGTTACTCTGTCACAAACGTGACGGATATCCCGTCCGCAGTATTACAATTCCATTATATCCTATTGAACTTGTAATACGGTGGAGAGCATCCCATCCCCCAATATCGTAATCAGGACCAGAGTCTTTTTGAAGTGTAAGGAAGTTACCTGACCCTTTCCTGCTCCATTGTTCTTTTGAAGCGCTTCTCCCAACCTGTTAAATGGTAGCTAAGTAGAGAAGCCTCTTCCTTTTGTACCTTTGTTTTAGAGATCCCGCCACAGTTGGCTCCTAGCTCTGCCCCAGCCTCCTGCTTACACTGTAGGACAAAGCCTGTGAATGAACCCGTCTGCGAAAAATACGCAAAAGTCAGGAAATGCCTGAAATTGGTCCCAGAGTAGAATTGCAGAATACACAAACACGGTTATAACTATTAGGTAGAAACTACCAACCAGTGTGCCAAGATTTCCCTCCCAGAATCACAGGGTTCCACAATAGTAGTGATCTAGAAATTCTTCTGTGCTCAAGGGGTTGGAGCCATTCACTGACAACTCCCCTTTCCCAGGTTCGGGAACAGGAACCTGGATATTCTCCACATCTGCACGAGGAGCTGCCTGAGGACTGGCTTGAGGGAGGGAAGGAACTCACTGACTGCAGAGAAAGAATGCTGGAGGTGTCTTTACATGAAGAAGATGCTACCTTGAAAAAGAAGACTGAGGAGTGGAGGCAAAAGGAGCAGAACCCAAACTACTGCCATCCAGGGAAGACTCTGCTCTGCTAGGTCTTGAGGTAAGGCTCTGAGAACCTGTGGCATGCTTAGACGCTAAAGCATCTGTCAAAGGCTGAGTGCTCATGGCTATCTCCATTACATCTCGTGGTCATGCCGTATGGAAATCAAGTACTTGTGACTGCAGCGGCACCTGAAGAATTGAGAATGCATGTAAGAAGTCATCTCAACTAAAACCAAAGTGTCTTGAGAGAGTGGGTGCTACAACAAGGTTGCACACCGCAATCAGCCGTCTTCCACTGACCTCCACTGGAACGACGGGCGTGGGCTCTACTTTGTAAGGAGGTCATTAGTTTAAGCCTGAGGAATTACCGCCGATGCGGATGTACCTGAATCCGAGCAGAACCAGCATAGCATGTCCTTCATCTCATCCCATAACATCCACCTCTTTCCTGGAGTGAGCACCCCTGCACTTGACAAGACTGAAGGCCCCAAAAGTGTTGGCTGGCTCAGAACGAGCGAATGCATCTGCCATGCAAAGCCAGCAACCCTGCCTGCAGCCATAAGAGCGGACTGATCCGCTCAGGACTGAAAGATACTAGTGTAAGGATATCGAGACTTTAAAGACAGATGTGTACTACCACAAACCTAGCCAAATTTTCTTGTGGGGAGGGGTCAACTGGCAACATCCAGAAAGAGGAACCAGAAGACCTTACCCACCTGTTTGTCAAAAGTATAATAGGGCTGACTTTGCACTGAAGCGATTTTTACTGCCTTGAGATTGGGAATATAATTTGTTAGTAATCACAAGGTTCCTCACACACTAATAGTTCTGTTGATAACCGTGTACCACATTATTTTGCCCGATAATATTTTATGTACAGTATTGTGTTGGGAGACTAAACTTAAGTACTGTTTCTCTTTGCAAAAAGAAAGGGGGACCCACATCAACAGCGGACCTCTCAACCGCACCTAACACACAGTTCCAGTTAATATTGTTTGGTGCCCTTCAGTTCCAATATCAGCAATTGTGTGCTATTGCTGCAGAGCAGAATAATACTTGAAAGGAAAAGATGGAATGGTGCACCCACAAAGAGACAGATCAAAACATTTTCAAGTCCATTTTTTAGAAAACGTATTCCTTTATTTAAATCCAATTTTAAAATGTAAGATCCAAAAACGAAAGCATCCTGCCAACGAGTTTCATTACAAATATAAATATACACACATATATATACAGTTATAAACAATATACAATGACTGACATGTATGTTAATGTTGAGACAATAACATTATACAGATCTGTTTTTAAAACCAACAGTACATGTCATACTATTGCTACACTGACAACATAACAGACAAACATCAAACTAATTAGGCCCACTGACAGGCCCACCCCACCATCAGGGGGTCTGCAGAAGGAACCATTAAAGAAGAGAGGAAAAGACAACATCCCACTTGTTAGTATTAAATCTTTGGTCTACATCTTCAAACTGCAGACTCATAGATTACCAGTGGTCAAAATTAATTGAACATTTATAGATATAATCATTGTGAGCTGATCTGTACTATTTATGAGAACTGGTTCGTTGGACACATGTGATTATAGTATGGGTAAAAAGACCATTTTTATAGGGGGACCTGCATGGGTTGACACTCACAATCCGAATGTCCACCACATGTTTGAAGGTTAGGGGGACTGACACACATTGGCCACATCTCTCGTCATACTTGGGTTATTCCAATCTTTATTCCTATGCGACTAGTGGAGTTATCATTTCCTATATCTATATTTAATATGGACGCATAGCCTCCAATTTCCTTTTTGTATATATATATATATATTACAAGCATACCTTTTTCTTATAACTTGTTTTGCATCAGTCAATAGTACCCATGCTTAGATGGTCGTGTATGGCATTTAATCATTCAGTGGAATATGGTCTTCTGCATCTAATCTAGCAGGCTCTTATGTTAAGTCCAAATAGGGTTAGGGGTATCAGTATCCCCCATACTTTGCCTAAAAGAACAGGGGAGGAGTTTTAGCAGCATGTTGTAGCTTGGTTACCAAATACATTCTATTCACTACACTTATGCTTAAGTGCCACTTGATGTCAATCCCTTTCCTACAAAGGTTTATACCCAGACTTTATATCAACATATCGCTTTGGTAAAGTGCTACACATCCACAATGTGAGAGCGGACAGCACGTATGGTCCCCCCGAAAATTCCACATGCTTACACACTACCAAGATGTGTTTGTAATATTAAGGATGGGGTTGGCCATAGACAACTCCATCGAGAGCCCGCAACTGCGTTGATGAGAGATAGAAGCCTTGTTGTGAAATGGGTAGACCATGCACCAGTAATTAATACTCCGCAAATTTATCAACAACAAGCATTTTCTACCATCAAAACAGCCGTGCGGCCCCCCTCTCGGGCCGATTTTGGCCACGGGGACCACATCCCCCAGGGCCCGTCTTGTAGTGTGGGTGCCCATGTCTCAACCCAGTATAGTAAGAATAACAAGGAGACCCTGGAAGTCAGCGGGGACCAAGGGTGGAATTATGCTTTACAGAACAAGGGTCCCACACAATTTGGAATGCAGAATAACAATTTCACAGTTTTATAATAAAAATTGGATATAACAAATGTTTTAATATACAGATAGGTATTTTAATGCGAATATCTATAAAACAAGGGAATGATAACACGCGAAAAAATAAGGTGAGCAACCGTGGCCAGGCAGAGGGAAATCAGCCGATTTCCTTACCCCAGGCAAGTGACTTAAAGCAACTTCTCAGGCACCTGTTCTATCTGTTAGTCCCGATACTCCCTCCGGGATTGAAACGTCGTCGACACATACATTCTCAACTCTATACCGCCATTTATATTCTACTGTGGAGTATGAGATGTAACCTCAACTGTGACTTTTGTTTATTTATATTTACATATACTGAAAAGTCACGTTTTAAGTCACTTGCCTGGGGTAAGGAAATCGGCTGATTTCCCTCTGCCTTGCCACGGTTGCTCACCTTATTTTTTCGCGTGTTATCATTCCCTTGTTTTATAGATCTTCGCATTAAAATACCTATCTGTATATTAAAACATTTGTTATATCCAATTTTTATTATAAAACTGTGAAATTGTTATTCTGCATTCCAAATTGTGTGGGACCCTTGTTCTGTAAAGCACATGTCTCAACCCAGGGCACCCACTGCCAATGTTGGGGAGCTTCAAAGCCCCCGCAGTACCTGCCCACTCTCCGCCTCCTGAGGAAGCTGGCATTGCTATGAGACCCAGGGAGTTTCTAACATGCAGGTCCCTGGATCCCAGAGCAATGTCTGTTTCCCTGCTCGCTTCCCAGAGGGCAGGGAAACAGACACTTGCTCTGTTTTCAGCAAGCGAGAGCATTTTGCGCTCTTCCTTCCTGAAAGCAGAGCACTTGTTTGCTGTGGCTTGGCGGGAGCCGTGCTCCCACCAAGTCATAGCAAGCTGGAATGTCCCGGGGGTGGGCACACTGGGACTTTGCTGGAGCCGCCTCTAGGGGGTAGCGGTCCCCAGGGCCATGTAGGGTTCCTGGAGGGGGGCCACATGGACTCCCTCCTTTGTTCGAATTTGCCCTGGGGAGGTGCTGGTTCCCGGGGCCAGGGGTCTGCAACGGACCCCCTTAACTATTGTATTTGTGCCCCGTGGAGGTGAAGGTCCCTGGGGCCGTCGGGAAGGCCACTTCTTTCTTATAATAAAGTATGTGCCTTTGGGACGTGGTGGTCCTCGGGGCAGCAGCTGAGGCCCTAAGGCCTCCCCCACATTTCTCTAACATACAGTGTGCCTGGGGAGGTGGCGGTCCCCGGGGTAGCGGGAGGTGGAGCTCCCCCCTTTACAATATTATATCTAGCCCCGGGGAGGTAGCCGTCCCTGAGGCTGCGAGGGGGGGGCGTGGGGGCACCCCATCATTATTTAAACTTGCCCCGGGACCTGGCCCACCTGGGGGCATATAGTAAACGAAGCGCGGGAGCCTGCGCTTCATTTTTTAAAAATATTTTGCCACAGATTCAGTGATCCACCTGCGAGCCAGAGGCAAAATTTAAAAAAAAATGCTTTTTACCCCCAGCGGGGTCCCTAAGGGACCCCTCCATCATATCTGGGGAGTCAGGGTATTCCTACCCTGCCCCCTTTTCTTTCTACTTTTTTTTCTGGGACTCAGCTTGAAGCCAAGTCCCTAGATGGCTGCCAACACTTCCTGGCTGAAGTTTTGGCAGCCAACAAAATTTTAGTAGGATCCGCGAGTCCACCTCAAGAGCTAGTGTCCACAGATAGCTATATTTTTTAAACTTTAATTTCTATAAAACTACTGAACGGATTTACACCAAATCACAAAAAGCACGCTTTCTGGAACAACATCTAGCTTTCTGCCAAATTTGGTATCTCAAAACAATACCCTTTCAGGCTTAGAGTGCTGCATAAATTATGCAAAAAAGAAGTAGAGAACTCTGGGTAGTTCCCAAGTTTAGGTGGAGAGCAGCTCCTGTATAGAGCACCCTACAGCACCAGTGACACTGAATCTGCTCACCTCAAATGTCTCTATCCAGATACATATTTTATACAGATATACAGGTACATATTGTGGAAAGGCGATGCTGCACTTATGCAGACATCTCTCTCTTGAACTATTTTAGCCCCTTTGAAAAAATAAACATAATAGCCTATGTTGTCCTGTTTTAAGTGTTTATTTCTTTGTGGATTTCAGTGGTGTTTTCTCAGTTGTTTCCAAATCTTTTGAAATCAGTGCTTATCAGTGTTTAGTCAGCTGCTTAAGCCCTCTCTTCTCTAATAGGCAAAGATTGTGTTTTTCCAGTATTTACAAAACATATTTGTATTTTGTTATAAAGCATATATTTAATATAAAGGGGAACTAACACGTGGAATGTAATGTCTTCCCATTGGCAGTATGTCTAATGGACTTATGTTATACTGTTTGAAGCATAGAACGTTTGAGTGTAATGCTCTCACTCACATCTCATTTCTACTCACACTCACCTTGTCAGGATTCTATCTGGTTTACAGGACTATTAATAGAGTAAAAAGGTACATTATTATATTCAAATGTTTTAATAAACACATTTCTGCACACATTTGGGGGGTGGGCATTCACCTACTCCTAACTGAATATTATGACATTGTAGGGGCCGTCAATCCTGCCAGCACAGGATTGACTGCACCTATAGTATCTTTTGAAACCATTGAAATTTTGAATTACGTGAGATTAATATGTAGACCTTCATTCTAAGGTAGCTGAAACTTAATGCTTTAAGCAAACTTGTCACTTCGTTCTGCACTCTTTGCATGACTATAGTAAGGTGGTCCTGTTGGTGTGTGGATATTCATAGCTGCCAAGAGTTCCCATGGCAAATGCCTCACTTCAAGTTAGTCCTGGTCATTTAACAGACATTATATTGTGTTCTGGGACTTGTAATTGATCTGTTAAGACTGTAACTATGGGCTCAAAATCCTATCGGTAATGTGCAGTTGGGTAAAAAGCCATTTTTAGCTGAAGTTACCACACAACAATTGAACACCTTGCAGCTATGAAATCTGTTGGCATGTGGAAAGTCTTCTGTCATGTTTTCTCCAGCATCCCATATGCATAGTGACACCACTCTTCACAGGTACCTGTCACTACACGTTGAATTGAATGTTTAAAGCCTGTGGTGTTTGGCATATGACCTGCTATCAATACTGATTTGTTACAACAGGAAGCAGATGTATCAAAGGGGTTTACCCATTCTGTATCTATGGGTAAATGCGATAGTACATATTAGACAAGATTCAAATGAGCAAGCTATTTCACCCATCATTGAAATAATTAAACACTGTCAAAAAGATCAAATATGATTTAATATTCCCAGATTCTCAACAGTATATAAAATAATTAGATTAAATAATTACATCAGACCTAAAACTTTCTTCTAAACCCTGCGACTTTAATCCAAGCACACAAAACTGTAGGAAAGAAAAGGAAGAAACAACAATATTTTAGTGTAGAATTTCCAAAACTGGGGGTCGTGAGCGAATGTTTGGTGGGTGACAAGTCTGAGCAATAAATTGAGATGCCTTTAAATTCTGTATTTATCATGTCACATTTGCTGTGCTTCAAACACAGAGGTCAAAAACATAGGGACTAGTGTTTAGAAATCCCTCTCACTTTGCAGTCAGAGTAAGAAAAGTGAATTATGTGACAATCTTGCTGCGGTAACAAAGGTTTGTGAAAGGAAAGGCTGTAGGATGTAATTATTTTTATACATAGAAAAATGTAAATACCTGTAAGTGATCTGTACACATTCAGCAGTTAGGAAAGCAAGAATGAAGCACATTTTTTGTGATTCTGAAGTGTGATAGAAACAAAGATTTTAATAGGATCAAAATAAATCAAGACACTTTATGTGGTAATGCACAAAATGTTTACTGAAACTGATTCCCACTATCATTTGTGTGCAAATAATTTTATCAGTAAAACTGTATGTCTGTGCAAATGTAGTGGCCATTTCAATGGAAAAAGTGCTGTCTCATGCTTTAGTTACATTAAATAAGTGCCCGTCTCACGTCCATTAAACTTAGGTGGGTTGCGAATATTTGTTTTTCTAAGAATTGGGTCGTGGTTCTAAAAGGTTTGGGAAGCACTGTTATAATGACATAACTATGCAGCAAAGTTCAAGCAGAATAATCTTAGACTAGTCTTTCTTGCTGCAACATTGTATAACAAAACTAAATGTGTTGGTCCCTTTAGAAACAAAGAAAAATTACCTCATTTGCTTTCACACTTTCCCTTCATTAAGTAGCATTATAGTTTGCGGTTGTGCAAGTGTTTATATGCTTAGACTGATGATTGTTCTTTTCCTTCAGGTGGGGTTTTATCAATTATTATACATTTACACCTAAAACAGGATATACTCATTATGCAACAAATTACTCAAAACCTGCACCTCCCCTCACATTTGTAACCCTATCGTTTCTTGCTTATATTAACATATCAATGCTCATTTACTTCAGCCTGCTCTTCAGATAAAGGCTTTAAATTCAACCGATCCCATCCCAACAAAATGGTGTTCATGAGTGCCTCAGTTTTGTCTTGAATACAAAATGTTAGTGCTCTCGTTGTTTATTAGAACTCTGTGGTGATGCTGCAGTTGCTTATTAGGGAGTTAACTGACTGCTATTGGAAGTACATGTTTGCCTGAATGTCAGAATATGCTACTGAAATGGATGATGTTGGGGAACTCATAGAAACTGTGACCTTACCTAGCTGTTTAGAACACTAACCATAATTGTTATGACAGAAAGAAACCCCTAATGTTTCATCTAATACAGTATCCTCTGTAAGAAATGCTTTAAGTTTGCAGCCTTCAGTCCTTCAAGATGGCGTTCAGGTATGCCAAACTGTTGACATTGTTACAGAGTGTTAGAACTCTAGATGCTCATTAAATCTGTGTGGTAAATCTGAAGTTGTTCAAAAGGGAGTTAACTGAAAGTAAACTGCTAGTGTTGAAACTACATGTTCCACTCTGCATGTCACAATGGTTTACCGAAATGGACGAGGAAGATATTTGAGAACTCATAGAGAATGTGTCCTCATTTTAGCTTTCTGGAGTATTAACCATAATTTCTATGACAAAAAGTATCCCATCATTTTGTTCATTTCTGAAGGAAATGATTTAGGTTTTCCAGTTTTGATTCTATCAAAATAGCTTCAAGTGTGTCACAATTCAGGAATACAGAATGTTATTGCTCTAGTTGTTTATTAGAACACTGTGGTAAGCTTCAGTATAACACAGGGGAATCAATTGACTGGCTGCTGCTGTTGTTGGAAGTACATAAGTTACTCAGAATATCAAACTTTATTCTCACATGGCGAGGAAGACAGTGTGAACGTAAAGAAAATGTGCACTCATTTTAGCCACTGTAGCACCTTCCATAACCTCTGTGAGAAAATCATGAGAGAAAACAGTTTTCTTTCAAACATGGTTCATCAAATCCCAGGAGAGCGTCAGCATTTTTCACTGGATAAAATCACCTTACAACACACAATTCCTAAAATTAGCATGGTACCACTAACAAATGATTTATATTGTGAATAAAATCTGTTATTGCCATTTAAAATATGTGCTTCTTTTTATGATCCTCAAAACCTAGCATTTACTACAATGCATTTCAATGGGGACCATGTCCAAGAGTCTTGTAATGGCTGCCAAAACATATCGTTCAGGTTGTGGCCAGCCAATCTAGCCCCTGTAAAGTGGCCAATCAGAACATATCTAGACACCATCAATCCAGATATCACTATCTTTTTGACCCCTTCATGACAAGCCAGATCATCTCTTTAAACACAAATTTCAGAAAAATGCCTGAACAGACAAGCTTTCTGAATAAAGGTCTAACTTATTGTCAAATTTGTATAATTCCTCTAAGCCGTTTTTCTCTATTGCTTCCCAAAATTTCTTATTGGAATCAATATGAGAAATCAATGTTTTGGAAGCACTTTTTTCTTGGCCCCGCTTGACAGATCACCCTGATACTTTCCATGAAGGAGCTGAGGTATATGAATTGTTTTTTGAAAGGTTTGTATGGATTAGTTAAGCGGCGCCAAAGTTATTCGCAAAACAAAAAATGGTCTTCTTATGGAAACTCTGACCTAACTAACTTCACAGTGCTGACCAACACTTGTAATGTGTCATTGTTTTAATTTATCAATTCTCAGCTTTATCAATGTAGTGTCCTTATTTCTTCTTTCATATTCTTTTTTATGAGGATCAATGCATCTTGATTTTTTATGGGTCTCATCAGAACTAGGGCATTGGTGTCATCTTCTCCTACAAGCAAATGGAAAAATATATAATTACATTTACTTGTGGAGTCAGATTTGTAGATTTACCTTGACCGTAAGCCATTGATTACACAGGTATTGTTACAAGTGTTGTTTCTAAAGAGGCAAAATTCTTTGTGGTCAACGCCTTTCCTTTCACACAGTTGCTTAGGACAGGGTGGATGAAGGGGCAATTCCTTCTACCTGAAAATGAGCACACCCTAGAATAATGTTCTTTCTTATCTCAGGTTTTTAACACTTGTTTTATCATACGTTTTGTGGGCATAAAAAGATTGAAAAAACCAGAAAACTGAGGCATCTGTTAGACCACTGGAGTTAGGTTCCTGTATTTATGCATTTCTCACTTACTGTGAGTGCCCGCCCACCCACCCACCCAGGTTTGTTGTCTTGCTTCGCTTTCTATAGTGCAGTTCATGAGAGATGTGTATTATTCCTTCCATATTTGTGTGTCCGCTATCAATGCTTTGATCAAGTTTGCTATCCGGCTGGAGGTTTACAGCTCACACGTAGCCTACCTTCATTTGGCCTCTGTCGCTGAATCTTGTCTTGAAAAGGATTGCAAGAACATTGCAGTGTAGTAAATATGGACACAGCTCATCTTTTGTTTGCGTCTGCTACTTCGCATTGGATTTGTGTGATGTCTACTCATAGGGGCCCATAGTGATGGAATTATTTTCATAATCTTACCGTGATCTACATTAGTTTCTGCAGTTTCTTAACTGGTGTCCTGACATTTGCTTTAATATCTCCCTTTTCTTTTCTCTTGAGCAGTGTCTCCCTGGTGGTGAACCATGATATTTTCGATGAGTTGTGAGAAGTTTTTTGGGTACCCCTTTTCCTTGAGTTTTATTTAAACTTTCTCAGAGCTCTCAAAGTAATCCTTTTTGTTGGTATAGTTTGATCTAATGTTTAAGAACTGACCAAATCGGGAATTGTCCCTAGGGTTTCTTGGATAGAATGTTTGCTAGTGCAAGAGACTATACTGGTCTGTGGACTTGGTTTGTATAGATATGTACAAAGTCCCATATTAAATATCTAGGGGGATACTCCGCCTCCTCAATATAGTCAAATATGGCTATCCCTAAGACTAGGTGTGGCAAAAAGAAATATTGCTCAAAGATGGGGAGCTCCGGACCCGCCACAACCGCAGGGTGGGGCTAATGATATGGACTGGTGCATATTCACCGAGAAGACGATCCACAAAAGCAGGGGTTGCCCCCAAGAAATGGGACAAGGTATGGTCTTCTTGGAGAACGCAGGGAGGCTGGGAAGGCGAACGAGATGGAGACACTTCTGTGGATGAATAGAATGATGATCATGGGGGGTTGTGTTGACTTATTCACTTTCCTACTGCTTCTTCATTTGCAGTGTATTTGGGAGCCAAACTATGTTCTTCTGATATGTGCCTGCAACGCAATTATGCAAATTTGTTAGACTTTTTCTTTTTGTTAATGAAACTCAATAAAAAAAAGATTTTTTAAAAGAAGATGTGAACTAAGCCCAATTCTCTTCTTGTCTACAATGTTAATTTTCTCTGTATTGCTATTCGGTGACATATGATTGAGCCAATAAAATAATTAATTTTGACTGTCCTCTAATCCTGGCAAACACATACTACATTGTCTATGTACATTTTTCATATAGTTATCTTGTTGTTGAAGGCTTTACTGTTGTACACCCATCTCTCTTCATATACAGCCATGTAGAATTGCCAGCTCTAAAGTGAACAAACAGTTCATTTCTGTCCCTTGGATTTGGGTAAAGAATTCTTCACAGAATGTGAAAAATAGTCTTGTTTTACTGCGATCTGAGCCAATAAAAGGATATGTTTTATAGATCTTCACTGTCTTTTTCGAGATATATTACAATAACCTTTTATGCTTCATCTTGAGGGATATTGGGGTAGAGAGACTGTTTATCAAATGTTACTTGGATGTGATATTTGTTGATCGTTTATCCCTCCAAATGATTAACACCCACTGTGCATCGAATAAATGAATGGATATATCTTACTAAGGGTTTCAAAAAAAGTTTCAATATAAAGGGAGATTGGGTCCAACAGCGAATCACACCCAGAATCTATAAGTCTATCTGGGGTATTATCTGAATTTCTGCTTGATTTGGGTAACAAATATAGGGTGGGAAGTCTTGGCCCAATGTTCCCAAGAAATGTAAATTCTTTATTGGTCAACGAGCCTTGTGCTAATCCTTGATCTAGTAAGGATCTTATTGTTCTTTTTTAGATCTGGTGTGGAATCTCTTAATAACATCCAATAGTACTCTTGGTTGATGGTTTGTTAATGGCACTCCTGGGTATAGTTTTGCTTGCTCATTATGACCATTGTACCCCATTAATCTACTGGTTTAATGACAATGTCCTTGAAAGAGCTAATATGTGGTAAGCGGTTGTAGGAGGCTGGCTTAGTACATGGTGTACACTTATGTAAGTTGGCACACTGTACTAATCCAGACAACCCTTTGGTGATTTTAGTGGTCCTAGACAACCTTAGAAATCTTTCGTAGCTGTGGAGAGCAGCCTTTACGCTTAGTCCAGAAGGAGTGTAAAGCAGCTTGTTTCACCAGACCGTAATCTTATTGGTATAGATTAAATGAAAAAGAACCACACAGTATATTTATAAAAATAGGTATTTATTATAAGACACTAACATACAAATATCTCCTACCCGGATATATGCACAATGCACACAATACTTTAAAATAAAAACAGGTAAGTAGCCCAAATACACAGTGGTCGCCAGGGGGGAGACAAAACCATATACTAAAAACGTGGTATGCGAACCACGACTTACGTCAAGACTATACCTAAAAGACATAGTAGTGCTGGGGACCCAAGGAACCACCCAAGGTAAGTAACCAGGATCCCCACGGAGGCCGTGTGCAGAGTGGGAACACGACCGCTTGCTCAATTCAAGTCAATGGGTAAGTCGCTGTAGCAATTTCAAAAGAAGAAGGACCCTTCCCAGTGGACCCTGAAGAAACCCCATGGAAGACAGAAGGTTGGAGAGCCACCCCACCCGTGGATACCCTAGGAACCAGGATACCTACACCAGGGAAGCTGGCTGCATAGGTGTGAAGTGGCGTCAGAAACCGCCGAACTCAATGGAGAACTTCAAGAAGATGCCGCTGCGAAGGTGAGATTGTCCAGTGGAACCCAAAGGTGGATTCAAGTTGAGGAGTACCTGCAAGCAGAAGGACCAGGAGGCACAGAAGACGAATGCCCACCAATGTCGGGTGTTGCAGGTGAGTTGACGGTGACCTTGGAGCTGCAGCCGTGCGGACCAGGCAACTCTGAGGAAGACCAGGAGCCGTCCACGAGCTGTCCCACGTCGGATGTCGAGAGTTGAGGGGTCAGTGTCCGTCGGAAGTACCAAAAAACCTTGGCAACTGCAACAACGTGGCAAGCGAGAAAAGGTGCAGTGTCAGGACCAGCAAGGTCCAAGTGATTCACCACAAGCAGGGGCGAGCAATTAGAGGAGCCCACTGGAATCAAGAAAGACCCTCAAGAGGACCAACAGGCCAGAGGCACTGGAGTCGCAGGAGGACCTCGAGCAGCTGACCAAAGATGCAGGCTCACAGTGCAAGAGGTGTGGTGAGGACGGAGATCTTGGTTGGAGGAGATGCTTGAGGTGGAGGCTATTTGGAGCCTAGAGATCTTTGAGGAAGACAGCCAACAAGCCTTTGCAACAACAAGTCAACGCGGTGCACAGGGGTTTGGTTCCTGTGGTTCCGACGAGGAATACTGGCCTTATACTTGGTAAGAAGACAGTTCAGGCCTCGACGGAGTTGTAGATCCACCACCTGTGTTGCTGAGCCTTTCAGAATCCGTAGGAGCCCAGGAGCAGCAGACCAGTTAGCTTGGTTGCAGTGCCTGCAGATCCAGGGAAGTGACCCCTTCACTTCAAGGGAGATTCCTTCAGGTGTCTTGGACATCCACAGGCCTTGGAAGGTTCCTGTATGGAGCACAGGCACGGACGTTGCAGCAGACGAGCAGGGCGACGAGACCAGGAGCAGCAGGAGTCTTCCAAGTTGCAGCCTTAGTGCCCAGAGTGAAGTCCAGCGAAGTCCAAAGTGCCCAGACGGTCGAAGGTGAAGTGGTATCTTGATCTGAATCTTGTCCCACGATGAATCTAGGGACCCACCCACAAGTAAGCCCTTAAGTACCCTAAGGAAAGGGTTGGGACGATTCAGGGTTCCCTCCCAGAGGAGGGACTGGACAGTGGGGAGGATACTCCCATGTCCTTTGTCCAGTTTCATGCCAGAGCAGGAGCTAACGGCTCCCTGAACTGGGTTGAACTGGACAATGCAAGGAGGGCACCAAATGTGCCCTGCAAGCAGTCTCAGTGGCTCTGGCAAGCGCCCCCACGCTGCCCCAATACACTAAACCCTGTCTGGGAGGTGGTCACACCTCCCTGAGACAGGATATCTTTTGTTCTGCCTTCCCCTGCTCGAGCTTGGCTCAGCAGCAGGAGGGCAGAAACAGGTCACTGGTCGGCAGCAGCCCTAGCTTGCTATCCGGTTCTGGAAGACTGGTACCGGGAGCACTGAGGGCCTCCCGGAGGAGCTTTACAGTGCATACAATCTTGGGGTATGATTCCAACATGCTTGATACCAAACATGAGAGGGTTCGATACAGCCAGTTTAGAGATGGCCATCGCGTAATGACCATGGCCCCTCTATATGTTATATGGCTGACTCACTTATAACCTGGGAGAATGGACTCCGTAGGTTATAGGGGGTGCCCCGCTCATGCAGGGGCACCCTCACACTTAGAACCGAGCACCCTGCCTTCAGGATTAAAGGCTTGCCTTAGGGGCTACTTATAGGTTTTATGTGTAGTGACCTCAGATATAGAGAACCTATATCTGTCGTAAGTGGTGCTAGCACCAGCTTATACAGGCTGCAATGGCAGGCTCGTAGTCACAATTGGACTGGTCTCTCATGGGTGGCATAATGCATGCTGCAGCACATGAGACCCCTGGTGTACCTATGCCCTAGGTCCCTCAGAAACATATACTAGGGACTTATAATGGTACACCAGTAGCCAATCGGGGATGAACCTAAGTACTCACCATAGTCAATTTAAGGGAGAAAGCACAGATACTGGGGTCCTGATTAGCAGGATCCTAGTCAGGCTAGTCAGAAACCATCACACCCAAAAAGTGGGGGTAACCAGGCAGAAGGATCCTACCTTCCTACAGCGGTTTTAACAGTTCACCACAGCCAGAGTTTTGTTATGGTTTTTCCACTGATAAGTTCAGGTTCAGCGAGGGCGGGAGGGAGGTAGGAAGTAGAAGAGTAAAAAGTGCATCAACTGGAAAGGGTCCCAGACATAGAAAGGAACGCAGAGGTCTAAAGTATCGTAGTGAATGTAGAGAGACACACTATGCCTGGGATTTGGAGCCTAACAGAATGCAAAGACAAACACCTATGCCTCAACTCAAACTAAATGACAGTGAATGTGACAGGGCTGAATAATCCGAGAAAGACTTGCCAAATTATGCCATACATTGAAAGACATAACAAAGGAGACACATCACTTTGGAGACCACAATGCATAACCAATGTAGCCAAGAACTGGAGTAACACACAGTTTCAGCTTGTTCTACTCTATATAAGTTGGGGTGTAGCCATTGTGATCAAGAAAGGAATATATTTTGAACATATTTGTACATTTTCTGACCATGCAGGTCGCTACCCTATCGTCCAGCGTGTTTTACCCATTACGCCTATTATCCTCATAAACACCAATAGCCCCAACTATGAAAACCCAGAGTTTTTCTCCACCATTGTGGCACAGTGTACAACATTAACCCCTTCGCTGCTAGGCTCCCACCCCCCTCCCAGTGCTAAGCCTTTTTCTGTCTATTTGGGGTAATTCGCACTCAAGTCCCCATAACTTTTTGCCCACATAAGGTATCCAGGCCAAATATGCGTCCTTTTTTTCCAACATCCTGAGGATTATAAAGGTACCCAGGGTTTGAGGATTCCCCTGGAGGGGCCCGATAAGTTAGCCAAAATACAGCTACATTTTGGTTTTTTGGGGGGAAAAATGGAAAAAAAGTGCAGTAGAAGAAAGCGTCTTGTTTTTTCCCTGCAAATGGTATCAATGAAGGGTTTGCGATGCTAAAATCACCATCTTCCCAGCTTTCAGGAACAGGCAGACTTTTGTCAGAAAACCAAACATTTCTACACAGTTTTGACGTTTTACTAGAACACATCCTATTTTTCGTGCTTTTAACCTCCTTCCAGTTAGTGGTAGAAATGGGTATGAAACTGTTGGACTTGGCCCTTTTGCAGGGTCATCCCAGAACTTTTTGCCTTCTCCTGTATTATTTCTGACCTGTTGGTGGTGGTTTTAGGACTCTGGGCATTTTATCACTGCTGTTCAGTGCTAAAGTGCATGTGCTCTCTAAGGTAAACTTGGTAAGATTGGTCTACACCTGTTTGGCATATTTAATTTACCTGTCAGTCCCTTGTACCATGGTATCTCATATACCCAGGACCAGTAAATTAAATGCTACTGGTGGGCTTGCAGCGCTGCTTGCGCCACCCACCAAAGTAGCCTTTTCAAACCTGTCTCAGGCCTCTGCCACTGCAGGGCCTGCGCGCAGAGTTACTGCCGCTGTCATGTGGCACATAAAGTGGTTGCCACGTCTGTGACTCCCCTTTTACTACATATCAGTCACCCCTAGGTTATGGCCCCAGCTAGCCCTATGGGCAGGGTGCAGTGTAGGTAAAAGGTAGGACATGTGCCTGACCTATGTGGCAAGTCCTAGTAGTGACAAAGAGCCTATTTGGTTTCTCACTGCTGCGAGGCTGCCCTCTCATAGGGATGCATTGGGGATTCCCTGAAACATGCTTCAGTGGTAATTCCGGACATGAGAGGGGTAGCGTGATCAAGTTTGGTATGTTTGGAATAGTGGTGATAAATGCTGCGTACTGGTATTCGCGGATTTATTATCACTATTTTAGAAATGCCACTTTTAGAAGTAGGCATTTCTGTGTGCTATGTGTCTTTGTGCCTGCCTATTGTGTATTGACTGTCTGGTCTTGGAGTGACAGGGGCTGGGGGAGGTGCAGTGGCTCCAGAGAGTCTGGATGAGTCAGCGCTAAGCTGAATAGGCCTGGTCTGCATTTGGAGTGGTGGGAGGAGTAGCACCTGCACCTGAATAGGGCTGTGCCTGCCTTCCACAATGATGGCTCCGCCCCCTGTGCTGTGTCTGGGCCAGGGCCTACACTTACAATGGGGAGTGTTGTGCATTTGCCAAGTGCCCCCCACAACTGGTTTGAACTGGGCTCAGAGCCCTGGCCAGGGGAGAACAAAGACATATGCCCTATAAGTACTGGGGCTGTGACCCCATGTTTGGGACTTGTTGAGCTTACTTGGGGAACTAAGGAAAGCACACTGCATGGATAGCAGTGTGCCAGAAGGAACCGCCACTGGGGACTGACCTGCTGCCCGCTGGGCAGCTGAAAAGACTGCTGCACTGCGGAGGAGACCTGGTGTGCTGACCTCCCTGAGCCCGGTCTCTGGGGATTTACCAGGGCTGTGTGGCTAGCCTTGGAAGAGATTGAAGAGGTGCTGTTCTGTCCCCCCCCCCACTTGTGAGGAGGTGCTCATTAGCCTGGTGCAGGGAGCGCTTCCTCGATGCATACTAGAAACGTGCAACAGAAGCACATTGCGAGCGCTTCACAAGCTGTTTTCTGAGCCTGAGGAGTGGGCTCTTACAGCGAGCGCGGCGCGAGCAGCCGCGCCATGAAGCGGAAGTCAGGCGGAGGACGCCTGGTTGTGGGCGGGGCTCCAGTGAGGAAGAGGAGAGCCCCATGTGTTTGCCAAGCCTGGTTGTTGGCATAGCCGCATTCCGGAGGGAGAGTACCGGGCTCAGTCCCTGGGTAGTGGAAGGTGAAGCTGCGGCGACTGCAGGAAGGCCCCAGGGGTTCCCGTGTTGTCTAGCAGCGCCACATCATCAAGAGATGGAGCCTGCCGCTGTAGAAGGCTGGGCGGAGAAGACGAAGCCGACTGAGACTTCGCTCCATGTCCCGCCGCCGCCGTGCTGTGCCGAAGGAGCCAGTGCAGCCTGAGGTTGGTGGGGTGAGTGACCCTGCCGTACTTGGTATCCCAGCCGGAGGAGGCAGCGTGGGATCACCCTTCGCTCCATTTGCAGGTAGCTGCCCTGGGCGATCCGTCTGTTTGCTTAGCGGTCCTGCGCAATTGCAGGTAACTGCCCTTTGTGAGGGTCCCAGAGGAGAACGGGGTGAGACCTCAATGGAGGCCCCCCGAGCCAGGATCGCTTTCTCCTTTCCCGGCGTGGTGAGGGCTGTGCCGCCTGATTGCGGGCAACCGCCGCTTCATTAGCAGTATCGGCAGCATTATCTTTTTCAGAGACAGGGTGAGTTGCACCCTTGCCCCTTTGTTGGTGGCATTGTGCCCCGGAATGGGGTGAGATCTCGACAGAGGCCCCTAGATTGAATGTGCTGCATCCCCTGTGGTAGGCGGGCAGGAGCCCAGGAGCCTACGCAGGGGAAATCAGTGACAGTGGGCATAAGTTCTCTAAGGTGTGCACCGGGCCAGTGGTTATTCTGACACAAGGTGGACTACGGTTATACCGGGCTGTGTTAGTCCCGGATGTAATTAGGCTGTGGTGTTAAGACTACTGTGGGCATGAGGCTCCGAATGGAGGCATGAGGTATTTATGATGGGTGCCCAGCGGAAAGGGCACTAAGGTGCACTGGTGATAATACGCATATTGGGCTATATTAAGTACCATTGTGATCTTTATGCCTAAGAGGTGCTCATGATATGTGTACTGCAAGTGTTTACTTTGGTGCACTGTTGCTGATACTTTTGCCTATGCTAAGTGCAATCCTGCCAGTATTTACTGGTGATGCTAAATGTTTATGACAGTGCCCGATTGGCCTAATGATTTAGGTAATCCCTGTAAAGTCATGACAAGTGCCTAGTGGCACGGTAAAATATGTGATTTGTGTTCTAATGTGTTTTATGGATAATACAAAGGCTATTTTTATATAACCTTGAGTAGAGTTTCTTTTGCGGTGTGCCTAGTGTGTCGCTGCTGTGTGAGTGTATTGCGCAAACGCTTTTCACATTGCCTCTGGGATAAGCCGGACTGTTCTGCCAAGCTACCAGGGGGTTGAGCAGAGGTTATTTTCAGTGTGTAACTCCCTTGCCCTGACTGGAGTGGTGGTTTCTGCCTGGCTTAGGCGCACGCCCTAGCCAACCCGAAATCCCATTTCTAACAGAAACCAATAATGGATCCTGGAAAGCTATAAATTTCTGAAAAGTAGACAACATTCTACATTCAGCAAGGGGTCATTTGTGTAGATCCTTCAAGATTCTATTATAGAAAGTAACAGTTGAAATAAAAAAAAATGAAATGGAGTTGAAAAAAAACAGCCATTTGTGCCTACGTTTTCATCTGTAACTTCTAACTACGGCAGATTTTTTAAAGCAGTATACGGTTACATCCGCTAGACCCTTCTGGTAGCGGGATATATAGGGCTTGCAGATTCACCAAGAACCCGAGGTACCCAGAGCCAATAACTGAGCTGCACCTTGCAATGGTGTTTCATTGTGTACCAGGTATATAGCAATTAATTTGGTAAAATATAAAGAGTTAAAAATAGGTATCAAGGAAACCTATTTATTTCCGAAATGGGAACAAGATAAGGAGTTTAGAAGCAGTGGTTATTTACGCATCTCTAAATTTGTGGGTACCCATAGTAGCATGTGAATTAGAGAGCATTTTTCAAAATGACTTCTTTTTTACACACTGTCTTACATTTGGAAGGCAGAAATGCAAAGAAAGACAATTGATAAGAACATTTGTTCTACTATAGCCTTAGAGCCCGACCTAGCAGGCTCTACTGACCATTAAAGGCCCGCTCCAGCGTTAAAGGCCCTTGCTTTCGGCTCGGGCCTTTAACGCTGGAGCGGGCCTTTAATGGCCGGTAGAGCCCGCTAGGAGGGCTCTAAGGCTATTAGAACATTCTGCCCCTAGAGGGCAGAATGTTCTAATTTGTAAAAACAAAGGCCTCTCGGTGCCTGAGGGGATTTAAATCCCCTCAGGCTTCGAGAGGCCTTTGTTCACAGCAGCAGCTGTGAATAAAAAACCACATTAGAATGTTGTTCTGCGGGCTTCTACCGGCCAGTAGAAGCCCATTGTCTGCAATGGAGTGCTAAACATTCTAATGTTCTAATATTCTGTGTTCCCTTAAGTTTCCTGATAAAAAATGGTACCTTACTTGTGTGGGTAGGCCTGGTGTCCGTAACAGGAAATGTCCCAAAACGCAACGTGGACATCACATTTTTCTACTGAAAAATTACCCTTTTTTTGCAATGTGCCAAGCTGAGGATTTTGGGCCGTAGCTCAGCTATGACCAAGGAAAACTTAGCAAAACTGTATATTTTTGAAAACTAAACACCTAGGGGAATCCAGGATGGGGTGAACTGTGTGGCTCTCACCTGGTTCTGTTACCCAGAATCCCTTGCAAAACTCTAAATTTGTCTAACAAACACATTTTCCTCACATTTCTGTGATGCAAAGCTCTGGAATCTGAGGGGAGACACAAACTTCCTTCCACCCAGCATTTCCCCAAGTCTCCCGATAAAAATGGTACCTCACTTGTGTAGGTAGCCCAAGTGCCCGCGGCAGAAAAAGGCCGAAAACGCAACATGGACACATCACATTTTTCCACTGAATACTGACCCTTTTTTTGCAATGTACATAGGTGTGGATTTTGGGCCCTAGCTCAGCCGGCACCTAGGGAAACCTAGCGCACCTGTACATTTTTTAAAACTAAACACCCTGGGGAATCCAGGATGGGGTGACTTGTGTGGTTTTCACCAGGTTCTGTTAACCAGAATTTCTTGCAAAACTCAAAGGTTTTTCAAAAAAACATTTTCCTCACATTTCTGTGATAGAAAGCTCTGGAATCTGAGGGGAACCACAAACTTCCTTCCCCCCAGCATTCTCCCAAGTCTCCCGATAAAAATGGTACCTCACTTGTGTGGGTATGCCCAGTGCCCACAACAGGAAACGGCTCATAAAGTATTGTGGAGACATCAGAATTAGCTATCACAAAACAACCTGGTTTTGCAAGGGGGTATCCTGAGTTTTTGGTCCCGGGCCGAGTGGCCATCTAGGGAAACCTACCAAACCTAGACATTTCAGAAAACTAGACACCCGGGGGAGTCCAGGGAGTTGTAGCTTGCTTGGATCCGCCAACGCTTTCTTACCCAGAATCCCTTGCAAACCTTAAATGTAGCTACAAAAATCAAGTTGGGGATCACCAGGTCAGCAAATTTCCTTCCACCCGGTATTCCCCCAGGTCTCTCGATAAAAATGCTTCCTCACTTGTGTGGGTGGGCCAAATTCCCATAATCAGGAAGGGCTCAGAACATATTGTGGAGGCATCAAAGTTATCGATCACAAAACAACCTGGTTTTGCAAGGGGGTCACCTGCATTTTTGGTCCCGGCGGCCATCTAGGGAAACCTACCAAACCCAGACATTTCTGTAAACTAGACACCAGGAGAGTCCAGGGAGGTGAGGCTTGCAAGGATCCCGCAATGTTTTCTTACCCAGAATTCCCTGCGAACCTTACATTTAGATTAAAAAAATCAAATTTTCTTCACATTTCTGTGTGGAGTCATCACGCCGGCACAAATTTCCTACCACCCCGGCATTCCACTCTTTCTTCCAAGTAAAAAGATACCTCACTTGTGTCGGTGGGCCAAGTGCCTGTGACAGGGAAGGGCCAAAAATGTGTAGAGATTGAGGGGGAGATCACAGCAAGTTGGTAAGCACAATTTTCTTTATACGTTTTTAAGCTGACTCTGCTTTAGGCACCCACACAAGTGAGGTATCAATTTACTTGGGAGACCGAGGGAGAACGCTGGGTGGTAGGAAGTTTGTGCCGGTGTGGTGATCCCACGCAAAAATGTGAAGAAAATTTGATTTTATAGCTAAATTTGAGGTTTGCAGGGGATTCTGGGTAAGAAAACGTTGGGGATCCATGCAAGCCACTCCTCTCTGGACTCCCCCAGGTGTCTACTTTTCAGAAATGTCTGGGTTTGGTAGGTTTCCCTAGATGGCCGCCGAGCCCGGGATCAAAACCACTGGTGACCCTCTTCCAAAACCTTGTTGTTTTATGATCGACAATTTTGATGCCTCCCAAAATGTTTTGGGCCCTTCCCTGTCGCAGGCACTTGGCCCACTCACACAAGTGAGGTAGCATTTTTATCGTGAGACCATGGGGAACGTTGGGTGTTAGGAAATTAATGTTGGCCCGGTGATCCCATAACTATCCCACACAGAGTTTTTTTTAGCTAAACTTGAGGTTTGTGGGGTATTCTGGGTAAGAAAACGTTGGGGGATCCACAAAAGCCACACCACCCTGGACTCCCCCGGATGTCTAGTCTTCAGAAATTTCTGGGTTTGGTAGGTTTCCCTAGATGGCCGCCGAACTCTGGGCCAAAAACGCAGGTGACCCCCTTGCAAAACCAGGTCATTTTGTAATTGATCATTTTTATACATCCACAATATGTTTTGGGCCCTTCCCTGTCACGGACACTTGGCCTACCCACACAAGTGAGGTAGCATTTTTATCGGGAGACCTGAGGGAATGCTGGGTGGTAGGAAATTTGTGCCGACCTAGTGATCCCACAACTTTCCCATATAGAAATGAGAGGAAAGAATATGTTTTTGTCAATTAATCAAATTTACAAGGGCTTCTGGGTAAGTAAATCTTTTGGGATCCACCCAAAACACACCACACATCACTCCCTTAGTGACCAGTTTCCAAAAAGCTGTGAGGGCAGAAGATGTTCACTACAGAGAGAGTATGCATTGACCGTAAAAAGCAAAAAAAAACACCAAAACATTATTGCACACCCATCCACTAGTCAATCCCAGGCCTACTGGTTGGATTTGGTGCGAGGGTAACTAAATGGTTCATAAAAAAAACTTTATTCACCAATGACTTGACGAAATAAAATCCACAAAAGTCATTGTTAATAATTTCTACATTAGATCCAAGAACCACTGACTTACAGCTTGTGAGCCGTAAAGCCACATCAAGGCACCAACTGTTTTACAGTCCATTCACATGCCTTTCATGCATTAGACATAGAATACCATTTACATTGTCAGCCGCGGTCACTACATAATACACCACTTACATTTACAAACAGCACAATTCAAGGGCCCATCACTATCATACGCCAACAGGACTAACACACCAATCACACCAACAAGCACCAAACATCAGACAACTGACAAACACCTCAAGCAAGTCAATATACATACTGGCTACCAGCCACGAACACACTGCCAGTCTTCACACACTGCCAGCCAAGCACCAGTCTGCACACACTGCCAGCCAAACGCCAGTCTACAGACACCATTAGCCAGAGCAACAACCTACACACACCGTCAGTGAAGCACTAGTCAACACGCACTGCCAGCCAAGCGCCAGTCTACATGCACCACCAGCCAAAAGCCAGTACACGCAGACCGTCAGCCGTACTTCAGTACACACACACACACACACACACACACACACACACACACACACACACACACACACACACACACACACACACACACACACACACACACACACACACACACACACACACACACACACACACACACACACACACACACACACACACACACACACACACACACACTTACTTTCCCAGGTGTTTAGTAGTTTTCTGTCTCCCTTGGGAGCAGATGGGCGTAAAAATATGGCCAATCTGCCCCCGAGGGGGGGGGGGGTAGAAAATGGCCAAAATATTGTTTTAATAAAGGGGAGCAACCCTTGCAGCTCCCCGATATTCAAATATAAAACTCCCTGATTTCTAGTGGCTTTCTGCTACCCTTGGGGGCAGATGGGTCTAAAAATATGGCTGATCTGCCCCCAAGGGCGGCAAAAACAGCCAAAATATGTGGCCAAATAAAAGGGGAGCGACCCTTCTCAAAGGGCCCACTTCCCTTATTGCACAAATAATTATCCCTGGTATCTAGTGGGTTTCTGCCCCCCTCTGGGAAGCAGATCAGCCTAAACATATGGCTTATCTGCCCCCCAAGGGGGGCAAAAAAGGCCAGAATAATACACACAAAAAAGGGGGAGCGCCCTTGTTTGAGGGGCCACTCCCCCACATGCCAAATTACAGTATCCCTGGTGTCTAGTGGGTTTCTACCCCCCTTGGGCAGATCAGCCTAAATAAATTCCCGATCTGCCCCCGAGGGGGTAGAAACTGCCACAATAATGCCCCCAATAAAAAGGAGGGGCACCCTTGCCTAAGGGACAGCTCCCCCACAAGCCAAATATCAATATTCCTGGCGTCTAGTGAGTTTCTGCCCCCTTTGGGGCAGATCAGACTAAAAATATGGCAGATCTGCCCCCAAGTGGGGCAGAAACGGCCAAACTTTGCCAATATATTAAAAGGGAGCAACCCTTGCCCAAAGGGCCACTCCCAATACCTGAAAAATCCCTGGTGGACTAGTGGATGCATTCCTGCTGCCCAATCACGGCCCCATCCACGATCAAGCAGCAGGAATACACTGTAAAGAGACATTGGGGGAAAGGAAAAGCTCTTTCCTTTCCCTGGTGCCTCTGAGCACACCCTGAACCTTCCCCCAAAGAAGAAACTCACTTCTTCTCTATACACCCTGGATGCAAACAGCTACCAGCAGGTCTCAGCATATTTTGATGATGACAGCGTGCTCCGTGTGCACTGACGTCATCAGATCGCCGAGGGGGGGTGGTGGCAGCGATAGCGCTTCAGCGGCTACCCCCTGTGGGGGCTTGTAGATGGAGGCCCACGGGGGGAGCACCAGCGCTTCTCCCGTGAGTGGGTGCCAGGATGTAACAGTTACGTCCTCAGCATGTGAGCGCCAAGGCTGAGGACTTAACCGTTACGCCCTTAGCATCCAAGGGGTTAAACCCACACACAATAATATGTGATAGGGACCACAAACTACTATTAGATGCTACACTTAATAGTATTAACAATAGAGATAGGCTAGAAAGATGCTGCTTCAAATGATACAGTAGTAAGATATGGTGGCTATTTGGAAGGCCAGGTATGATACAACTAAGCAATACACATATTTTCTACAGTTAGGAGGCCCACCTTCAGGATTTGCACAAAAGATGGCTGGACAACAGCTGCAATGAACCTCTCCAGAACCAACTCTGATCACTTACTAGTGGTGCTGACCTGGACTCTCCCTAACCCTATAACTGTATGCAGAATGTGTAGGTTCCAGCCTAACATGCTATTTGATAATGTGTTGAAGAGGGAACCAAGACAGATCATCACTACATACTTAAACACAAATCAAGGCTTGGTCGATACCTGTGTGAGGTATTTAAAGTTGTGTTTACAGGGGAGTGCATAGCTACGATGCATGGCATACTTCAACTCCCTACTATATCTACCTCAGAACTTTACATCCTCACATCCCTCTGTCTATCGGATTCTTCTTTTATATAATGTTGATATATATTTTGATTTATGCTTTATGTAACCAGGGCACTTGCTGCTATTTTGCCTACATATCCCATTGTATACAGTTTGCCTTTTTTACAGTTACTATATATTTTTTATCTATTTTTGATGTACCTCACGCTATTGTTGTGCTTATTCTGTAAAGCGCTCTGATACCTTTGGGTCTAGTTTGCGCTATATAAAACTTACAAATAAATACATGTATTTGGAACACGTTAAAGAGACAGAAATTAAACACTACAATGAACATGGTGTCCCCAACGCTTCTAAACTGCTTTTAGACATACTCTCTAAATCTAATTTGCAGGAGTTTAATGAAGAGGCATATAAGGAGATCACAATTCTAGGGAACTACACATTAGCAAGGATATATGGGAGGAGAGGACATCCTGGTCATACCCGAACTAGTCTTAGTCTGCAATGGGTTGCCACTGGGGTTATTCAAATCAATTCAATTCAATTGAGGAGGTTCAGCAATATCACCCAACAGCTATCCTAGGATCAGTTTCTCTATTGTATTCTAAGCTGTACGCCTTGAACGTCTCACCTTACACAGATGATATACAGAAGTCTTTAGCCTGGAGACAGGGCATAGGTGGAGGCAGCAAAGTGCAAGAGGTTGTGTTCACCAATCACAGTGGATGAAATAAAACATACCATTAAGGGAATGAAGCACAGCCGAACTTCGGCTAGCGATAGCCGACCAATCAAACAAGCATTTGCAATGCAATAGGTCTCGCATTCATGCGAGTTTGAGCTATTGGCATTGTAAATGACAATGTCTTTTATTTACGTTTTGGGCTTTAAAACATAAATAAAAGGCATTGTCATTTACAATACTAATAGCTTAAACTCTCGCAAATGCGAGACCTATTGCATTGCAATAAAGGGCCTTCTCAACCGCTTGTTAGATTGTAAATATCAGAAGTAGAGACCGGCCTGCGACGTCTTCAAAGTAGTGATAAATAGTGCAGTGAAGAAGATGTGTAAGTGTTGTAAGCTGACGCCCAGCACCTCTAATGACCAAAACAGAACCAGCCTAACGCCACAGGGAACCACCGCTGACGCCCAGCACCTCCAATGACCAACACAGAACAAGCCTAACGCCACAGGGAACCACCGCTGACGCCCAGCACCTCCAATGACCAACACAGAACAAGCCTAACGCCACAGGGAACCACCGCTGACGCCCAGCACCTCTAAGGACCAACACAGAACCAGCCTAACGCCACAGGGAAACACCGCTGACGCCCAGCACCTCTAAGGACCAACACAGAACCAGCCTAATGCCACAGGGAACCACCACTGACGCCCAGCACCTCCAATGACCAACACAGAACCAGCCTAAAGCCACAGGGAAACACCGCTGACGCCCAATAGGGCACAGCGGGATGCAAGCATGAAGCACCTCTAATGTCCGACACAGAACCCACCTAATGCCCACAGGGAACAACCGCTGATGCCCAAGGGTGAGCCAGCTTAATGTCCACATGGAGCCAAGCCTGATGCCCATAGGGAGAAACTGCTTATGCTCAACAGGGCACAGCGGGATGCAAGCATGAAGCCACGTCTAATGTCCAACACGGAATCAGCCTAAAGCCCACGGGGAACAACCGCTGATGCGAACAGTGAACCAGCAGGGTGCAAAGATGAAACAACCTCTCATGCCCTACACAGAGCCAGCCTAATGCCCACAGGGTACAACCGCTAATGCCAACAGGAAACCAGCAGGGTACAAGCTTCCAACGCCCGACAGGGCTGTAATGCCATCATTGGACAGTGCCAGCACTCGGGGGAGGGGGACATAGACAGAGTTCTGTTGAAAGGGGGGGGGGGGGGGTCAGCGTAAGCCAAGACTGCCAGGTATAAAGAGTGGGCCCTGCAATTTGTGGGGAGGTTAGGGGCAGTTAATCTACGCACAGACATACACAAAGAGGCGCCATGCGAACAGAGGGCGTGGTGGGGAGCTGAACCCTACACAGAGCCACACACTGACACAAGCGGTCCCCTACACACGAGGGGTGGAGCAGCAGGTAGAGGCCTAAACAGACAGACGGGCGGAATCCCCCCGGAGGCGGGAAGGGGACTCTGCAGGTGGACATCATACACACGCGGGGACTTGGGGTGTGCTGGCACCGTGACCCGGGCGAGGGGTGTCTGTCTGCATCGCTATATACAGACGCACGAAGGGGGTGACAACGGGAGCGCCGACTGCATTCACCAATACCACACGCATTCTGGATAAACTCCAGTAGTTTTGCTGCTCACAACGTACGTTAGCAGCAAGTGGTGCTACACAGCCGAGCAGGATACTCACTCACACCCCCCCAAACAAACACTGGCTTTCACAACGGCCGCTGGCCGGCGCACACATCCGTTGCTTCCTCAGCAGAAGCAGAACATTACACCGCAGAGTCCATTTCATCCACTTCCTATCACAGCTCGGCTGCGTTTCTGGCCTTCCCAAAGCAGCAAAAATATAACAAAACGAGAAACCGAAGGCTGAAGATCGACACGCCCTTGGGACAGCGGGTCTACAGCGTCTTGCTCACGCTGCCTGCACGCGCCAGTAGGCTCTCTGATTGGTTGACAAGGTCCACCAATCACAGTGCTTATTTGGTAGTTGCCAACCAATCAGAGAGCCGACTGGCGCGTGCAGGCAGCGTGAGCAAGACACGCCATAGACTCGCTGTCTTATGGGCGTGTGAAAAAAAGCCACAGGGCGGTAACAAAAACCGCTGCAGACCAATGAGAACATATAGTTTTAAATAAATATTGACGTTGCCCAATCCAAAGCATGGGCGGGAGCAAAAGTCCTTCTCCTAAAATCCCTCTACCCCAATAAATCTCTCGCTGCGCGCTGCAACGCTAGGCGCGAGACCTAAAAATATAAAGTACATACAGAAGAGCTGACCCATGTCTTGCTCTTGATTTATGAAGAGGTATGCACAGATTGAGTCTGCCCCCTCTCTATGTGAAGGAACAGTCATGCTTCTGAAGCTGGGAAAACTTCCCCAACTATATGACTGCTACAAACCACTATCCTTAATAAATAGTGTTAAAATACGTATATGAAATTGCATAATAGAATACTGTCCCTTCTACATGTGTTGGTCTGACCTGATCAATCTGGTATCAGTGGATACCTTGAGGACCTAATTTGCTGTCACCCATCAAATAGACTCAAACATAAAAGCAAAGACTATGTATCCTTGAAGCAGCCAACACCTTTGTTTTGGGAAACTGGAGGTTTCTGATGACAACACTGGAATGAATGACTGGGCCTGGGCAAAACCATAGTAAAATGGATCAAATTACTGCACACACTTCCCACTCCAAAACTCATAATAAATAACTATCTGCCCAAATAAATAGCAGAAAGGGGATCTGGCAATCATGCCTCCGTCCACTATCTCTTTGCCCGGACAACAGAACCCTTTGCCAGCTTGCTCAGGTAGTTCCATTATAGCCGAGGCATAAAATCTGGATTTTGTAGAACCTTGTTATCACGAATCATAATATTTGGTAGATGGTCGGGACTAACCAACTGGTCAAAAATTATAATGTTACATCTGACGAGGGTCACACGGGTCCCTACATAGATTACCTTATTGAATAGCAGGAGACTTCTATTAAGCATTTGGGTGTAAAATAACATTGGGACATGGAGCTAATTATACAAGATAACTACGGCCAGTGTCTAGACACAGGGAGAAATGGAACAGATTGCTGATATCTATTGGTGGGGAATTGCCCTCGGGAAGATGGTGCTTCTCCCCAAGCTACAGTATAGTTTTTAAAATGTTCCAATACCATGTAACTGCACATTTTTCACCACCTACTCCAATCCCTCCAGGTCAAATTAGGTTAGGCAAGCAAACAGCCCAGAGTAAGTTTGAATGCATTAGAGCCGCCATGTAGTGCTGGTGGGTATATTATTTAATAGCACAGGCACATTCAGCACAACACTAGTTTGACAATATCAGAAAGGCCCCACATTGCAAGTTTGAAAAAGGATTAGTAGACTCAATCCTTTGAATATAGTATTATGAAGAAAGCTTTGAGACCCAGAGGGCAATACACACAATAAAACGAACAATATAGGCATAGTCGAGACTGCAAGAAATATGCAGGATTGATATGCCATATTCACCGCTAAGCCACACTTCTAGCATTGAGGAAGCACGTGAATCCTTTGCACGGAGACTATTTTGCCTCCGACAGCTGAACACTTTAGGTGATATGTATATTAACAAATAATATGTTAAAACGACATGATTACATGACCAGGAAAGCTGGCACCCCCATTGCACGCCCTGCTGTTCCATAATAGCCTGCGTACTACCATGCATGTGACTTTCCCCTCTTTACCGAAGGAGCCAGAAGAATGGAAACTATTGACAAGAATACCCATTCCCAATATCGTTGATAACCACTACATATAATATGTTATTTAAATATATAAAAACCAACCAGGAACGAGCCGGGAAACAATGGCACAGGAATTAAATTTGAACATAGCAGATGACAAGGGGCATATTGTTGTCAGCAAATTAAGGAGGTTTCATCTAATGGGAGGCACAAGCTTATCCATTACAAATTCCTACACAGAGCTTATTTTACACTAGTAAACAAGGTTAAGTTCGGTTTGGCTGATACCTCAGCATGTGGAAGATTTGCTGCCCCTAGTGCAGGGTTTCTGCATCTGATAAATGAATGCCCATCCATTAGGGATTACTGTGCACAAATATTCAATACCATTAGTGAAATTACAGAATTCTGCCTGGAGCAATCACCAGTTGTCACATTCCTAAAGAATGTATGTTTTTTCCCCCAGAACATATTGGAAGTACATTGCACTGGCCCTTGCACTGGGGGAATGTAGAATGGCTATGTCTGTCTGGCATAAAGATTTGGTAGTGTGCAAGACTCATTGTGAGGAAAATAATTGGATTTTTATTTTTAAAACCTACCTTTCTGCCGGGTCCTGCGTCTTCTCTGAGAGGGCCGACCAAACAGTCTTTGCACACTCAGCAGTGGGCAAACCACTCCTCCCCTGCCCTGCTCGGAGAGCAGAGGAGCCCCGCCAGCCCGCAAAGCAAACATAAAATGGTAATAAATAAAAGTTATTACCATTTTATGTTTTGGCTTCTCGCACTGCGAGAAAGCAGTGGGGGGACGCTCCTCCACCATAGAGGAGGAGCTGCCCCTGGTCTGCATCTAAGGAGTAATGCATCATAAATGTGTGGCAGCTTTTGCACGTTGCAGCTCTGTAGGTGTCTGACTGAGGAACTCTGGCATAAAGTTCTGCTGTGGTCACTGCTCCCCTTAGAGAGTGGCTTGACACACTAGTACACAGAGGACAACCAGCCTTAGAATGACAGCACAATAGCAACAGCACTCCATCTTGCTATGCTTTGTTTTGAGAGCAGATACCCTCTCTGTTGATGGCCAAAAACCCTGAAGCGCTGATTTGACTGCTAAGAGGGCTTAGTATAGTCAATGTTGAATTTCAAGTACATGCAGGCGTCTAAGGAATGTAGCGCACTTTCGGAGCATGTGGGAGGAGTCTGAAAGAATGCTTTGAGCTTAACTGGTTCATTAAGGTGAAAGTCACTGGGCACCTTAGGGAAGAATTTTGTGTTGGTGCATTGGAGAACACTGGTCCTATAGAAGTATATGAAAGATGGCTAGATTGAGAAAGCGTGAATATCACTAACAAACCTAGCAGACGTTAAAGCCAACAACAGAGCAGTTTTCCGTGTCACAAGTTTGATATTCACTCTAAAAAAAAGCTGAAATGAATATGTTGGAAATGTTGTCCCTTCTGCAGGGCGACCTTTTGCTGAGCCCTATTTTTGCTGGCTGTAGAACTCTATGCACTTTACCCCAGAGCCTGTAAGTTAAATATCACAAGTGAATTGCAGCACCCATTGTGCCATCCTCTATAGTGGCAATGTAAAAAACAACTGTCGGTTCTGCGACCAGCAGCCTGTCTGTGCCGGTTTTAACTGCAAATTCAACCTGTCAAAATAACCTTTTAGAAAGGCCTAAACTGCCCACAAGGTAGGCTGAATGGTATTTAAAAGTAGGACATGTAAAAGTTTAATGTTAAACATGTCCTTACAGTGACTCTCACTGTAGCAAGGCTGCCTGTTCCATAGAAAAGCAGTGAGATGGAATAATAAATACTAATACTGTATTTCAGGAATGGGACTAGCTAGAAAAATAATTAACCAACTGTTTTTAATAGTTATTAAAAATCCAATGCAATGGTGAAGTTGGATTTAAAAATATATATATTATGAAAAAGTAACTTTTATAAAGTTACCTTTACCCTGCCTGAAGTCCCTTGAAGCTAAAACTGCATTTTTCTCTCCCACTTTGACCAGCCAGTAATTGGTATTTAAATAGGTATGAACGAGGTGTAAACTTGCTCCCAGGAGCAAACAAATTGCTGACCTGAATGGGCAGAGATGGCCCATCTGAACCTGACAAATTATCCAGGGAAGGCTCGGAGGATCCTCTTTGACATTAAAGTGTCAAGTCCTGCTTGAATATCACATCCCGCTTGGCGGGTCTGCTGGAGTTTTCATAAAGACACTTTGGGTGCATTTCAAAGAGGCCTCCACTGTCACAGGCAAATGTTAGTTGACACTTGGGCAGGGCACTTCTTTTGTTACCCCACCGAGTCAGGCCCCAATCACAGTGGGTCTCTTTTTGACATTACACTGTCAGTCTGTTTGACAGGTCTGCTGGGTTTACATGTAATATTTGGGGTGCACTTCATAGAAGGGAAACCATGCCAACAAAATTTGTGTAAATCCACTGTCTCATCACTGAAAAGCCAGCTTTATTCTACCAGACATCTGTCTCAGAGTTTGTTGGGCTACAGGGTCTGCCCGAAACTGGATTGTAGTGCTAGATGTGGAAGGAGAAAATTATTACCATAGTAAACTCCCCAGACACCGCCCTACCCTCAGAGCTCACGTTTTGTGTGGCAGAAGTCTTCTGCTCTCTTGAAAAAGCCCAAAGTTGGTAGGGTTAGCCCACGGAACCTCCCAATTGGCTAGCACTTCCCCAGAAGTCATTACCACCCACTAGCGCGTGCCAGGCATAAATGTGGCATCTCCAGGCACCCACTTCAGAACACTCCTGGACTTGTGGAAGATTAGAAGAGGACTAAACCTGCTGTCTGAGTCCCGAGAATAACAGGGCAGCACAAAGTCTCTTGCTTTTTCGGAGGAAGTGCAACTTCTTTGGAAATGGGTGATAGAGCACGGAATCTCATTGAGGACAAAACCTCTCGCTGAAGTCTTCCACATGAGTGAATACCTACAGCAGAACAGCAAACATCCCCCATGAAAGGGAGCTATCTCAAGATCTGACTGATGCTTGACCATTAGATTTATTTGTAACACTAACAAACGAGAAATGCTGGTAGTTCAGCAGACGGCAGTGGTATCCAGGGTTGAGGAGAGATACGTTTTCAATCTCATGGTTCAAGACTTTGCTTAAGCCTTTCCACCACGTCCCCTCGCCCTGAGAGTTATTAGCTAAGTCAAGAGGGAGCCTTGCTAGCTGACTCTCATAGCCCATGCTAGTGTCCACCAGTATTGTTTCACCAACCTTTTCCATCTCTCTAAAGTTCTCCCTACCTCTCTGGAGCCTCGTCATAACCTCCTGTCCAGGGAGAACAATATATTCTTTTCCACTTCCTGTCCCTCAATAAACATGGCAGCAGATTCCTGGAGCATGCACAGTGATATTCCTTTGAATACCTGTCTCTTTCTGTCTCCGGCCGGAGAGTCACCTACCACCGAAATATATTAAGTGAAATAGAGAGGCTGTGTCTAGTATCAGTATAATAGTCTGCATCCGATAACTGAACAGCCAACTCCATTCCACCTTCTCAGTAACTCTACTGTAAGGTCTTTCCTTTTTCTTTACAGAATTAGCACATCATACTGTGTTTCCTCCCTAACCTTCCTTAAAATCTCTCTCCTCCTTAGAATCCCCACTGGCTTCTCCCACCAGCTATTCTTTGGCTCAGTTCACTGAACTGCCTACGCAACAAACCTAGAGCCTTGTTAGATCTATTAAATCTGTGTCTGCATTGGACCGCTGTGCAGCATAGATTTTTGCCCTTGGTGCCAACATTCTGTCAGTGTCTAGAGGACCCGTGCAATTTGCCTCTCTGTTCAAGCACTGCTACCGCAGGTAAATTATTCCACTACACAGATGTGCCGTCTCTGCTGACATCTGGCCCAGAAGGTTTCAAACTATCCTGGTTTCATTCTTCATTTTGGTAAAAGTGACACTTTAATCTGCACTTTGCTTAAATATTCTTCAGTCAAGCGGATTTCAACGGGAAGGTGAAGTTGGAAAAGCATCTGTATGTCATATGTAAGATGCGCATGTTTAAAATAAACAAGGGAACCCGCAAGGTAGGAAGGACCCTGGGTATCACCTAGTTATGAAAAACAAATGGTCCTTCAAACATACAATTCAAATGACAATAAATATAGACTGGAATCAGTACTATATTATATTAGTGATGTCCAGCCAGACACCTGATTTAATCAATCAAAACAATTAGTAATGATCAAACACACAGTAATAGAGTGGGACACAGTCCTGTATCCTACAAAAACACAAAACGATTACAATTGGATAAACACATTTCAGGCAAAACAGGAAGTAGCTTATGGCCAATGCAAATAATATGGGCAAGCTTTTTAAGTAAACAGTAATTGCACTTGTTTTAACAGATTAGTTTAACGTGCACACTGTTTAAAAAAGTCGACGACGTTTCGATCCATGACATGATCCATTCCTCGAATCCCCGTTGTGTTTCCTTCCCTCCCCCGCCTCCTCCCTCCATGATTCTTTGGCTGCCTCCCCTTTTCCAGCCCTGCGTGGAGCCGTGGAGTTAGCTACCTTGATTTGATTTTGTATATCCCGCCATTTTGGGATAATTGCTATCGGCGTCTGTGGGTCCTCCATCTTGGTGGTTGTGACCTATCGCCTGTTTGTCCTTTTCTTCTAGTCTAATCCCCCCTTTTGCCTCCCACACCCCTCCCCTCGTATACGGACCTTCACTTTGACTGCTTTGTTCCCCCTGTTGTACTTTTCCCCCTTGCCGGTCTGCCTGACTCTATCTGCATTCATTACCCGTTTACCATTCCCCCTCTACCTTACCTTCCTTTCCCCATAAGACATGCGCCTTGGCTATTCTACGCGCTAATACCTCATATTATTGTATAATCTCATGTTTTTTGTTTTCTCCTATGTCTATACTTGGCTCCTGTAATTGATGTAATTATGTAGCCTGTAACTCGCTGATCCTCATGTAAAGCGCTCTGATACCTCCGGGTCTAGCCAGCGCTATATAAAACTTTGCAAATAAAAGAGCCTTTAGGACTGGACCTGCTCTCCTTCTTGTACCCAGGACAAACAAGTGGACTCCAAGGGTCATAAGACTGAGCTTGTTAAAGCTGCAGGGCCACACCACACTAGCTGCATGAGGCCTTTCCCTATAACTGCCCAACTGACCAGTGGCACCTGTACTGGACCCTCCTGTTGGCCTCTGGTTGCCACCCTGTGAGTCTCTAAGTGCCGCCTCTGAGGCCCTGGAGGGCTTTAAAGCATACTCTTATGGTGGACTGGGGCTTAAAGGACTAAAGTAAGAAAGCAAAATCTTTGACCAGGATCAACCGGACTTGTACTCCATTGCAGAGGCATCAAATTGCACCTAGGTCTAGTTCTACCGGAACCACTGGCACTTTGTGCTTCTTGGCACTAGTTCTACTTAAACAATTTACAAATTTGTATCTCCGGTTCCCCTTATTGAATTTTTGTCATTTTGTTTTTTTTAAATGTTGCTCTATTTTTCTAATTTGGTTTGGGATTTTTATATTTTTGCATTTTGACTTTATTACTGTTTTAGGAATGCATAAATACTTTACATATTGACTGTAAGTTACGTCTGTAAGCCCTATGCCACAGCTACCAGGGGGTTAAGCTCATGTTAATTTAGTGACTTTGAGGGTTCATCCTGACAAGGATTGTAATTATTACTTGTGGTGGGTACTTAATTTCCCCAACAACCTAATTGCGTTCAGGTTGTTTCGTCAGCTGACTGAGGAAAGTATCAAGTTTCCAGTGGAAACTGGGGGCCACAGAGGTGAAAAGACTGAACAGTTGTACAAAAAACTCCTTGAGGAGTATAGTTGATAGAAAAGATGAGAATTCAGATCATCATCTAAATCGTGAAATCACCACTAAGTAGACCCTAATGGAGTGGTGCTTGAGGCCCAACTTTGCCAGCTGTGCACCTGCATCCTGGGAGTGGTGCAGACACCGGTGAAGAGTCTAAGCAGCATTTCCAGCACCCCCAAATGTAAGTGTTAATCTCAACGGAAGAAGGACCAATATCCTGAAACACGTCTATAAAACAGCATTGGCTGTGCCAAAGGGGAATACTGCACAGACTTTCAACTAAAGTGAGTGATATCATGCACTGCATTTACCACAATGCATCTGGGTGAATTGTGTTGGTATCCCAAGCAGTGTGCTCCCTCCTCCATTTTTAGATTGGTGCCAAGTTGAATTATTGGACTGAAACTCATTGGGATCACCTGCGCTCTAGAAGTAGTACAGCCACCTGAGAAAACTGTAAGCAGCAATCCCAAAATTAAGTATTAGTCTCTACTGAAGAATCACAAATGTCCTAAAACAAGTGTCTAGAGATACACATCATTGGCTGTACCAACAATAGTTACTACTGCAAAAACTTTCAACTATAGTGAGTGTTAGCATGCACTGCATTTACCACAATGCATCTGTGTGAACTGTATGCCTGACTGGGTGTTCCCTTTCCCTTTTCTGGGCAGATAAAGTCATATTTGATGGTATTTTAGGATGTTGTAAAGCACAACAAATACCCCATATTGTGCCCTGTTGCTTTCTATCAATCAGCAAGGGAGCGTGGAGGGAAACTTAAAAAAGCCAGGTTTCGAAGTTTTTCTTTTTAGATGGTCAGATTGGTGGTAGGGCGAATAAATACTGGAAGAAAGTTCCATTGCTTAGGCCAGATAAGGAAACAAATGCCCCCAACGTAGCTGCATGTAACAGGTTGAACAAAGGTTTATCTTGAGAAGGATGGACGAAGTGTTCAAGAAAGTTGGTAGAGAGGAAATTTCTACCACCACAAAAATTGTAGGTAAAAATACTCTTTCTTATTCATAGCTCTGTGGACAAAACATAAAGATATAAAGATTAAGTGTTTCCTGATTGTAACCCAGTGACAATCTAGGAGTTTTGCCATAACCAAGGCAGTGGAAGATTCAGTATACAACTGGCTGTGGTGCTCTCAACCATCCGTAAGCAACAGATCAGATAATCAGGGACAATGAGGAACATCAGACGCTCCCCGACCCTGCACACGTTCAAGAAGGACCTCAAGACCTGGCTCTTCGACTGATCCGAGCTGCCCCCCCTAGCGCCTTGAGACCCTCACGGGTGAGTAGCGCGCTTTACCAACCCCTGATTGAGTGTTTGCCATAATCAAGCATTGAAGTGATGAGGGCTTGGACTACTGTTTTAGCAGACGATTCGGGGAGCAAGTGTAAACTCTTTGCCAACATCTTGAGCAGAGAGAAGCATATGGATTGGTTAGTTTATTTGGCGAAGCAGTGTCACTAAATGGGTACCACCACCGTGGTGATCACTGTATAGACTCAAATTTAAGTTTGGTAACAGTTTAGTTTGAGGCAATTAGCATTTTTTCAGATAGCTACCGCAGTCATATACAGACAGCAGTAGCAACAAGTTTTGGAGGGGGTCTCTGAGATGGGAAAGATACTTTGGGGGAGATTTACTTAGCTTTTGCGCCGTGTTTGCGTCACAAAAGTGACGCAAAACGACAATCTTTTTTTTGTAATTTACTTTCCAGCGCTAAACTTGTTTAGCGCTGGAAATAACGTAAAAGTAATGAGAAACAGCGCATTGCGCTGCTTCGCGTTACTTTGCACCATAGGGGCATACCAAGGGTGGTGCATGGGCGTTCCCATGCAACCACCCAAGGTTTCTCACGCTAAACCCAATTTACTAAAAACAGTAGATTGGGTTTAGCGTGAGAAAACTGCGCCCTTTTCAACCAGGCGCAAGGAAGGAGAAATGCTTTCATTTCTCCTTCCTTTTCCGACTTTGCATGTGTTCTGTACTGTGCAGCACGCATACAAAGTGAGAAAAGCTTTCCCTTGTGTCGAGCATAGAATTTTGTACAGGAAGGGTACCCTTCCTGTACAAAACCTATGCTGGACTCATGCACACACCCTAGCGCTGCGGCGCTAAGGTGTGTGCATGGCGCACAGTAGCTGTAAACAGCGCCAGCGAAAGGAAAGGGGAGGAGATAGCCATATCTTTGAAGATATGGCGCTCTGCTGCTCCCTCGCTGTCGCAAAACGCAACTCAGCCTCGCTGGGGGCTGCGCTGCGTTGCATGATTTTTTCGTAAATCTCCCCCTTTGTATGGTCTGTGGATGATATGATGTCCATACTAAAGAAGCGCATAACAGAGAACAAAGTGATAATATAACTATTGAACAGGATGAAGATCAGGGACGAGCCCTGAGGTACCCCACAAAAGAGAGAGGAAGAAAAGGAACTAGGAGTAAGAGATACAGTAAGAGATAATGTCCGAGTTCTGCTGGAAATAAGACAACCTAGCCACTTACGTGCAGTCTTGCAGATGCCCATATTGAATAAGCATGAGAACAATGTAACATGAGAGACCATCTCAAAAGCCCTCAAGAGGTCAAGTAAGACCAGGGCCGCTGAGTTGCCTTGATACAACAGTATCCTTAGGTCACCGGTGACAGAAAGTAGAGCTGTTTCTGTACTATGGACCTTGCGAAACCCAGATTGGACTGGGTCCAGTAGGCCCTTGTTTTCTAGGGAATTGCAAAGTTGTCCGTTTGCTGCTTTCTCCAGGACTTTCAAAGGAATCCATAACAATGAGGTGGGCCTGTAGTTATAAAGGGCATTAGGGTTTCTTTAGCAATAGAGTGACATATGCATGATTTCAGGAGTCGGGTACAGTTTTTTATTTTATTTGCAAAGTTTTATATAGCGCTGGCTAGACCCGGAGGTATCAGAGCGCTTTACATGAGGATCAGCGAGTTACAGGCTACATAATTACATCAATTACAGGAGCCAAGTACAGACATAGGAGAAAACAAAAAACATGAGATTATACAATAATATGAGGTATTAGCGCGTAGAATAGCCAAGGCGCATGTCTTATGGGGAAAGGAAGGTAAGGTAGAGGGGGAATGGTAAACGGGTAATGAATGCAGATAGAGTCAGGCAGACCGGCAAGGGGGAAAAGTACAACAGGGGGAACAAAGCAGTCAAAGTGAAGGTCAGTATACGAGGGGAGGGGTGTGGGAGGCAAAAGGGGGGGGGGGGATTAGACTAGAAGAAAAGGACAAACAGGCGATAGGTCACAACCACCAAGATGGAGGACCCACAGACGCCGATAGCAATTATCCCAAAATGGCGGGATATACAAAATCAAATCAAGGTAGCTAACTCCACGGCTCCACGCAGGGCTGGAAAAGGGAGGCAGCCAAAGAATCATGGAGGGAGGAGGCGGGGGAGGGAAGGAAACACAACGGGGATTCGAGGAATGGATCATGTCATGGATCGAAACGTCGTCGACTTTTTAAACAGTGTGCACGTTAAACTAATCTGTTAAAACAAGTGCAATTACTGTTTACTTAAAAGCTTGCCCATATTATTTGCATTGGCCATAAGCTACTTCCTGTTTTGCCTGAAATGTGTTTATCCAATTGTAATCGTTTTGTGTTTTTGTAGGATACAGGACTGTGTCCCACTCTATTACTGTGTGTTTGATCATTACTAATTGTTTTGATTGATTAAATCAGGTGTCTGGCTGGACATCACTAATATAATATAGTACTGATTCCAGTCTATATTTATTGTCATTTGAATTGTATGTTTGAAGGACCATTTGTTTTTCATAACTAGGTGATACCCAGGGTCCTTCCTACCTTGCGGGTTCCCTTGTTTATTTTAAACATGCGCATCTTACATATGACATACAGATGCTTTTCCAACTTCACCTTCCCGTTGAAATCCGCTTGACTGAAGAATATTTAAGCAAAGTGCAGATTAAAGTGTCACTTTTACCAAAATGAAGAATGAAACCAGGATAGTTTGAAACCTTCTGGGCCAGATGTCAGCAGAGACGGCACATCTGTGTAGTGGAATAATTTACCTGCGGTAGCAGTGCTTGAACAGAGAGGCAAATTGCACGGGTCCTCTAGACACTGACAGAATGTTGGCACCAAGGGCAAAAATCTATGCTGCACAGCGGTCCAATGCAGACACAGATTTAATAGATCTAACAAGGCTCTAGGTTTGTTGCGTAAGCAGTTCAGTGAACTGAGCCAAAGAATAGCTGGTGGGAGAAGCCAGTGGGGATTCTAAGGAGGAGAGAGATTTTAAGGAAGGTTAGGGAGGAAACACAGTATGATGTGCTAATTCTGTAAAGAAAAAAGGAAAGACCTTACAGTAGAGTTACTGAGAAGGTGGAATGGAGTTGGCTGTTCAGTTATCGGATGCAGACTATTATACTGATACTAGACACAGCCTCTCTATTTCACTTAATATATTTCGGTGGTAGGTGACTCTCCGGCCGGAGACAGAAAGAGACAGGTATTCAAAGGAATATCACTGTGCATGCTCCAGGAATCTGCTGCCATGTTTATTGAGGGACAGGAAGTGGAAAAGAATATATTGTTCTCCCTGGACAGGAGGTTATGACGAGGCTCCAGAGAGGGAGGGAGAACTTTAGAGAGATGGAAAAGGTTGGTGAAACAATACTGGTGGACACTAGCATGGGCTATGAGAGTCAGCTAGCAAGACTCCCTCTTGACTTAGCTAATAACTCTCAGGGCGAGGGACGTGGTGGAAAGGCTTAAGCAAAGTCTTGAACCATGAGATTGAAAACGTATCTCTCCTCAACCCTGGATACCACTGCCGTCTGCTGAACTACCAGCATTTCTCGTTTGTTAGTGTTACAAATAAATCTAATGGTCAAGCATCAGTCAGATCTTGAGATAGCTCCCTTTCATGGGGGATGTTTGCTGTTCTGCTGTAGGTATTCACTCATGTGGAAGACTTCAGCGAGAGGTTTTGTCCTCAATGAGATTCCGTGCTCTATCACCCATTTCCAAAGAAGTTGCACTTCCTCCGAAAAAGCAAGAGACTTTGTGCTGCCCTGTTATTGATATAGAACATGGAGGTTGTATTGTTCATCATCACTACCACTGGCAAATTCTCCAGTCTTGGAAGGAAAGTTAGTAGACTTTTTTGGACTACCTAAGCTCCAGGACAGTGAAGTGAACGTCCTTCTCCTGGGATGACCAATGATCTCTTGTTTATATAAATCATTATGTTGGACTCCTCAACCTTCCATTGAGGCATCCATAGGCATAACAAAATGAGTTGACTGAGGTTGAAATGGTAAACCTTGCTTTAGTTCGTGTTGATCCAATTACTATGTGCAGGTGTTTTTAATTTTGTATGTCACCTTGCTGCAGCTGTCAAACGGTACGGATACTTACCGGGCAAATAACTGTTCCTGTAAAAGGTGCATTCATATTGTGCAGAGCGGAATCAGTGGGATGCAGGATGACATCCTGCTTTGTAATGACTTGAAAAGACAGACATATGTTAACCCTAGTTTCTCAAATCTGCTGAGTAAGGGACCGAATGCGTATAACTCCCTTCCGTTGGAAAGGCTTCGCCTACTCTGGTATTCAAGCTGGTATCATGGATTTGGATTCAAGTAGTAGGGCACAGATGAGACTTGGCCACACTGAGTGAGAGGCCCAATCAGCTGAACAGCTGTGTGTGGTCCTGCATATATCTTTTGCCATTGATCGAGGTCCTCCTCTTGATACGGAAAAAAATATATATGGAAGTTGGGATCCTGGATATCCAGAGAAGTCGTACACTCTCTCTCTTGAAGCAACTGCAGCACTTTCTGCACGGCTACCATTCTGAATGATATATATATATATTTTACCTACTGGCAGTCGCCAGTAGGTAGTTCTAGTTAGGACCTAGTTTCCATAGGAAAAGCGGTTTTTGATTTGCCTATAACTTTGGCGCTGTTTGACGAATCTTCTCGAAATTTCCAAAACTAATGGGCCACTCACTTCAGCTGTTGTGTTCAAAGTTTCGGGGTTGATCTGTCAAGCGGGGGCTGAGAAAAAGGGGGGTCCCAAAACGCTTTTTCTCCATGTTAATTTCCATAAGAAACTTTAGACACGGCTACAGCCCGAACTGCTGAACGGAATTACACCACATTTGGCAAAAAGGTAGCGCTTGGTTCAAAAAGCACTCTTTTTGTTAAATGGTGTAAATCCGTTCAGTAGTAGTTATACAACTGTGGCCGCGGTGGATCCGTAAACCCTCCCGATCTCGTGCCTGAGATCTGATTGGCTGCCAACACTTCAAACCAGGAAGTGTTGGAAGCCATCTTGTGACTCGGTTGAACCTAGTCACAAGAAAAAAGGTTAAAAGACAAGAAAAGGGGGCAGGGTAGAAACACCCTGACCCCCTAGGTCACAGGGCCAAATCATTTTAAAAAACAAAAATTGGGCGGGATCCGCGCATCCGGCTGAAGAAGAAAAAAAAACGAAGTGTGGGCTCCTGCGCTTCGCTTCCTTTAGGCCCCCGGGTGGGCCAGGTCCCGGGGGCAATTAACGCAGCCCCAGGGACCGCCACCACCCCGAGGGCTATTTTTGGAAATGCGGGGGCCCCCCGCGCAGCCCCAGGGACCGCCACCTCCCCGTGGCTCATAGAGTGAAATGCAGGGGCCACGCCATATTTTCAAGATGGGAGAGGGGCTGCGCGGATCCCCTCCTGGAGCCGTAAATGGCCCTGGGGACCACCACCCCCCAGGGCCTGCTCCTGCAATGTCTCAGGGTTCCCACCCCGGGACATTGCAGTTTGCTTTGGGTTGGCAGGAGCAGTGCTCCCGCCATTCCATAGCAAACCACTGTGCCCTCTTTGAACAAGCGACAGCACTTTGCTCTCACTTATTCAAAGCAAGCACAGTGTGCTTTTTACCCCCAGGGAGCTGCATCTTAAAAAGCTCCCTGGGGGTAAAAAGCAATCCCGGCTCCCGCAGGAGGCGGGAGCCGACTGGGACCGCAGGGGCCTTCAGGCTCCCCCCACGGTCCCAAAGGAGATGGCCAAGCCCAGGGGCCAAAAGTGGCCTGGGGGAGGGGGGCAGCTTGGCACCCCTCCCTTAAAAATAAATAAATAGGCCGGGCCTCGGACCCCCCTTCCCTTTTAATTAAAAATATAAACATAGGCCTAGCCCCAGGGGATGGAGTCCCTGGGGCCGAAATCGGCCCTGGGAGGGGGGCCGCGTGGCTCCCCTCCCTTTAAAAAAAATAAATTTAAATGATAAAAAAAAAATGGGTCAGGCCCAGGGGGATGGGGTCCCCGGGCCCAAAAGGGTGAAAGGGAAGGGGTGGACACACAGCCCCCCTTCCTAAAATACAGAAAAAAACGAAGCCGGCAACTCGCCGGAGGCCCCGCCCCCTTTCTCCAATAGTCTGCAAATGCACCTCCTGGCGCGCTCTTGTTTGGGGGATAAAGTCCCCTTCGCAGCTGAGGGTCCTTAGGGGCCAACTAGCCCACCTGTTACCTACGTAAGTCCCACACAGTGGAATTACTCATACAAATAGTAACACATACTCACTCAGCTCTACAGTCACTGACAGAAGCATGCACTCAAACATATAGTCACTCTCACATTCTCACTCATGCATATTCACTCATATACCCCGTCGCTCACGTATGCTGCCTTTCACATACTCAGTTACTCACCCATACTGACATGCACTTAATCACCGATACAGACACTCACTCACCCATACAACTTCTCACACACGCAACAGTACCCCATATAGCCACTGACTCACCCACTCACTCATCCATACAGGCAGTCACATGCCTCCTCACTCACAAACACAGACACTCAGACAACCATAGAGGTAGTCAGACAACCAATCACCCATATAGCCATTCACGTACCCACTTACACACTCATACACCCACTTAGACATCAACTGACAGACAGATACACAGATGCACACAACCAGTCACTCATCCATACATTCACTGAGACACCTAATCACTTATACAGTCAGTCATGCACCCACTGAGTCATAAATACAGTCACTCATACACGCACTGATTAACCAATACACCTTGGTATATATATTTAACACTCAAACTTTTAAAAAACACTCACAGTCACTGGATGTCATCAATTATGTCACTGACCATGTCATGAGTGATGTAATATGTGAGGACATAAGCAGTGCATTGCGGGTGGCACGAGTTATAGTTAACTCAGCTAACTATAACGGCTGAATTTCTCTGGTTTTGTATGAGTAAAATCTGACCCTAGCTAAAACGTCCCTGTAACCTTTTGTTTTTTAGTGAATTTCTAATGTTTTTTAAATTCTATTTTCTAACAATAACGTCATTGTAACCTTTGTCTTTTTAGTGAATATATATTGTTTAGTAAAATATATATATATATATATATATATATATATATATATATATATATATATATATATTACAGAGTGGCAGTCGCCACAGCGTAGTCATAGTTCGGTCAGACTTTCCATTTGGAGAGCATTTGTTTTGCTAATCACTTTGGAGACATTTGACCAATCTTCACGAAACATTTCAAAGAAAAAGTTCATCCATCTCAGCAGGTTCCTGTGAAGTTTTGGGGTTATCTGTCACATGGGGGGTGAAAAGGGGGGTTGGGGGGACCCACAATTTTTTACTCTATGCAATTCCCATAGAGAAAATTAGACAATGATACCGAAAAAAAACATTAACCGAATTACACAAAATTTGGCAGATAGACAGCGGTTTGCCTGCAAAGCATGCTTTTCATGAATTTGTTAATCAGTTGAGCCGTTTAAGAGAAACCCGTGCTACCTCCCCAGCGCATGTTGGCTGACACGGGGGGGGGGGGGGAAGTATTTAAAGGCCCCTCTGGTGCTCTGCACAAGAGGGAGTTCTTTATTTTATTTTAACCTCGAGCAGGCCAGGAAGAGCTTCTCGAGCAACCCAAGTGGTATTTTTTTTTTTTTTACTGCAATGACGACCAGCGCGCAGGGTACACTTATTACCCCCAATATGTGCCCCGGGGGAGGGGCAGAAAGCCCACTGGACACCAGGGACTGCATTAATGCAGTGGTTTTTTTTGGGGGGGGGAGGAGAGGCTCCCCTGGGCATGAACCCGTGCTTTCCCATACCCCAATAAACGTTCTGCCTCCTCGCCCAGGGGGTGGGGGTTTGATAGGGGTATTCATCCCCAATCTGCTCCCCCGGGGGGGGGGGGGGAGCAGAAAGCCCACTAAACACCTGGGATTTCAAAACAAGCGAAAAGAGGGGCTGGCCTACTGTGGCATCGAGCCATAACCTTCCCAGAAGGGGCAATAGTTTCTTTCTCCCCCCATGGAGGCATTTAGGTTTGAACCAATTGGGTTTCCCCAAATATATCCCCCAGGAAGGGTAGAAAGTCCACTTGACACCGGGGATTTTGCATTTGGGCCAAAAGAAAGAGGTGCTGGTGTGGAACTCTGTCCCATTTGGGGCGGGGAGGTGGCCAGTGCCAGAGTGCAACACCTGCACCACTTTTTCTTTTTTTGCCCCAATGGCAAAATCCCTGGTGTTAGGTAGACTTCCAACCCCTATACCGCAATGGTGGAAGATTCTGGGTATTCTCCCTAATTGAAACAAACATCCTATCTGCCACTAAGAGGGAAGAAAGACACTATTGCCCCTTGCGAGGCGGGGTGTACCTCAATGCCAGGGTAGACCTCGCCCTCATCTTGTTTTGGCACCATTTAGTCCCTGGTTGATTGATCTAGAATTCCATGGTGTGCACCCTTCAAGGGCAAATTTAAGGCAAACCCCCATCTGTCCCATTTTGGGTGGGCGTGTGGTCAATGCCAGATTGTGTGCCTCCACTCCTGCGCTAGGGCCAGAGAGGGTTTCCCTTCAATTTGCCCCTGTGCGAGGCAGAAAGCCCACTATACACCAGGAAATCCAAAATGGCACCAAAACAAGGGTGCGGCCTACCCTGGCATTGTGTCTTTTTGCTCCTGTTGGGGCAGATAGATTTGTTCCAGAATGCCCAGTATCTGCCCCCCGGGGGAGGTAGAAAGCCTACCTAACACCAGGGATTTTGTCTTTTGGGCAAAAGAAAGTGGTGCAGGTGTTGCACTCCAGCATTGGCCACCCCTCCACCCCCCAAAAGGCACAAACTAGTCTCTCCCTCCTCCCCCAGGGCAGACAGGAGATGTGCCCCCATTTTGCCCCTGGGGGCAGAAAGCCTACTGTATGGCAGGAATATATTTTGTTAATGAAATAATGGAGTGGGTATGGGCCATCCTAACATCAGGCCCACACTCACCCCTAAAGGCTCAGTCTTTCTGCTGCCCGGTAGACTAAAGAATCCCAACCCTATGGCAAGCGAGAGGACATTTGATTCTTTTTGATGTTGTTTTTACATATGGGCCAGGAGAGTGTGGCTAATTTCCAATATCGTCTCACTTGCAATTGTGAATGGCTGCACTTTTTGGACTTGGGTAGGCTGCCACCTGGGAAAACCTACCAGACCCAAACAGTTCTGAAAACTAGCCATTTGAAGGAATGCAGGGTGGTGTGCTTGGCGTGGATCCCACAACATTGTTTTGCTAACAATGCCCTGCAAACCTCAAACTTAGACAAAAAACACACATTTTCCTCACATTTCTGTGAGTAAAACTTCTGGAATCTATGGGGAGCCACAAGTTTCCTATCACCCCGAGTTCCCACATGTCACCCTATAAGAAAGATACCCCACTTGTGTGTATGGGCCAAGAAACCACAACACAAAATGCCCTAAAGCTCTACATTGATAGATAAGCAATGGGGGAAGTTGTAGTATTTGGGGCCGTGCTGTGGTGCCACCCATGCAAACCAACGAACCACAGACATCTTTGAAAACTAGATAAACTAAATTTTAGGGTGATGTGCCTTGCGTGGATCCCATGAGGATTTCTTACCCACAATGCCTTACAGACCTCAAACTTTGCCTGAAATCACACATTTTCCATACATTTCTGTGATAGAAACTTCCTGAATCGGACAAATTCAGAGACGTACAAATAACCATTGCTCCTTAACTCCATATTTTGTGCCCATTTCAGAAATACAGTTTTCCCGGATACCCATTTTTCACTCAACATATTTCACCATATGAATTGGTCTATACTCTGTACACAATGAAAAAACATTGCACGGTGCAACTCAGTTTGTTGGCTCTGGGTACCTTGGGTTCTTGAAGAACCTACAAACCCAATGTATCCATGCAACGAGAAGGGTCTATCGGACGCAATGGTATATTGCTTTTGTAAATCGGCCATTGCGACAAAAAGTTACAGATGAAAACGTCACAAATGGCTGTATTTTCCTACTCATTTTCAATATTTCTGTATTTCAACAGTTATTTTTTTTGGAAAAACCTTAAGGGATCTACACATATGACCCATTGCTAAATTCAGAATTTTGTCTATAGCTTTCCTCCATCACCCATGGGTTTCACAAACTGGAAGTAGTTTGAGAGCACAAAATAATATGAAAAATGGGTCACATCTTTGAAAAATGCCAAAACTGTGGTTTTAAAATTCAGCTCTACATGTTCCTGAAAGCTGGGAAGATGGGGACTTTAGCACAGCAAACCGCTCGTTGATGCCATTTTTAGAAACAAAACAGACACACCTTTTTACTCTCTTTCCCCCAAAAACTCAAAACGTAGCTTTATTTTGCCTATTTTCAAAGTCCCCTCCAGGGGAATCCACAAACCCAGAGTACCTATAGAACTCCCAGGATGTTGGGAGAACGAACAAGGATGCAAATTTGGCACATATATATACACACATATATATATACACACACATATATATATATACACACACACACACACACACACACACACACACACGTTGAATTGTCGAAGATCGAGTTTGCGACACCATTTTCTCGACTTTTTCTTGACCAGGGAAAACCTGGAGTGCAACCTTTTGCAAGGGTATGCACAGCGAGAGTTGCCAAAGGTCCTCTGCCCAACCTTCTGAGAGCTGTCATTCCCTGCTGCATGCTGCCTTCAGCTGTGCATATCAGGGGTTTGCTGCTGGGCCTGGCCATTGGCCATGTTCCCAAACCTTCATGGGCGGACAAACCCCTGCTCAGCATAGTGTTCTGGCCTGTGGTCTATTTTTTTGTGTGAAATTTAAGGGTTCGTGGACACCCGGTTTTGAGATCCAGGGATCTGCACACTCATGTAGCCTTGTTGGGCGCAGGATCAACAGACATGTCATTAGGTCCTCAAACTCTCCGCGGGATGAACAAAAAGGAACAAGAACCAGAGGGCTGGGTTCGCAGACATGAGGGCTGCACTGGGGAATGCGACCCAGTCACAGTGTCCATGTAGGGAAAAAAAGGACAATTTTCAAACGTGTTACCTAACGTGGAATGATGGGCCTTTTAGGCCAAACTGCACCTGAACCGGGAAAGTCAGGGGAGGCTCTGCAGTCCCCTTATAGCTCCTGCAATTTTGTTTTCGTAGGGCGCAAGGACCAAGTTTCCACGTCCTGTATGGTGGTCGCAATATTTTTTGTCAGGTTGCAGCCACATTCCACATACGGGCTCAAAATGGATGATTAGACAATAAGTTGCTACGGAATAGAGTTTTTTTAAATTTATTTATTTTTACTTCGGGTCCGCAGTTGCTATGTGAACACCTGGGTTCACAGACTAATGATTCATACAAATCCCTCTTCCAAAGTTCAAAAGACATGTCGGCTCAAATTGAGTCTTTCAAAAATCACTTTTCTAACACTAATTTCTCAAAAACTATTAAAAAGATTTAAACCAAATCAAGCAAAAACACTTCCTTGAGTAAAGTTCTACTTTTCATGCCAACTGTGATCTGGTAGGTGGTCTAGGCAAAGATAAAGTGCAAGATGGTTCCAGAGTATAAGCACCAGGGCCCGTATTATATAAGTGCCCCGAGGGCGCTACAGGTGTTTGAGACCTCTTTGTGTGCCTCCGGGGCCCTTTGGTATTTCAGAAGGGGCCGCACAAGCATCTGCGGCCCCTTCTGTAATATTAAAGTGCCCCGGGGGCGCGCAAAGCAGACGCAAACACCCATTGCGCCCTCAGGGCACTAATGTAATATGGCACCAGTTTGCTTTAGCACTGCCACTGTAGGGAATACAGGATACATGTTTTTAAAACCTTTATTTTAATACTAAAACCCTAGTCTTTTGCACACAAGATGAATTGTTACCACAATGAACATGAACAGTACGGCAGCAAGGAAGTTTATGATTAATGTAAACAATAGGAAATACTTCATTATTACCATGGAAGCTATAGTATCAACACCCTCATTTTCTACTTCTAAGCGCTACACTACTTCTAGCGTATTAGATGCAGATTAACAAACAGCCTATTCTGAGTTTCAAAGAGGTCTCTCACCCGCATGCCTTTATCCTTAAACTCTTGAAATATTTGGGATTTTCCCAAAAAAGGGCCAAAGTCTCACCTAAGCTTCGTGACGAGGATTTCCTTCATTGGGGCTGTCCAACACATGGTGGCATTAAAGGCCTCTCCGCAGCTGCAGTCATTACATTATATTCAGGATACAATCCCAATATTTCAGCCTCAATCCAGGGTCCGAGGACAGCTCTGAAGGTTCTTGGACTCCTAGCATTGCGCATTTTCTTCGCCCAGATAGCATACGCAGACCCTGCAGTGGAACCTCAGGTTTTCGTGGGCCCAGCATCCATTCTCCACCCAGAGCTCACAGGAGATGGCTCAGGATTTTCTGTGGTGGGAGACAAGACCCACCCTTACCTGCAGCTGGCCTCTTTCCCTTCCCCCACCCAGCCTTCACAGTTGTGACGAATGCATCATTGTTGCGTTGGGAGGGGAAAGGGTCATCTGGTGGAGTTGTTTGGGGAAAGTGGCGATAAGAGGCCATGGTGTCTGGCAGAGAGCCAGCTTCATGTCAATTTTCTGGAGCTTCGGGCAATCCGTCTAGCCCAAAAGCCTCCCTTCTATCCTTCAAGGGGAGGCTTGTGAAGTTCATCAAAGATCATACAACCGCAATATGAATGAATGAATGATGATCTTGTAAAGCGCAAACTTTGCCCAAAGGTTTCAAGGCGGCAGGGATAGAACGACCAGTCATGAGTAGTAGGGATAAAGCTTCAGATATTAAAGTGCGAAGAGCCATGTTTTTAAAGACTTGCGAAAGGGTAGATGCGACTCTTGACAAGAGATCGTTAAAGGGAGAGTGTTCCAGAGTTTAGAGGCGGCAACAGCTCTTCCCCCCCCTACCTAGCCCTCCTAAAGCTGGGGACTACCAGGCAATTTTTATTTGCAGACCGCAGCTGTTTGGTGGGGACGTACCGCTGAAAGTCTTTTGATTCCTTCAGGACCGAAATTATGAAGAGCCCTATGGACAATGCACAGGGCCTTAAACAGAATTCTCTTTTCTAGAGGAAGCCAATGTAATTTGCGAATTGCTGCGGAGATTGACTGGAATTTAGGAAGATCCATCACGAGTCTTGCTGCTGCATTCTGTACAAGTAGCAGTTTATAAATACAGGATCAGAGCAACAGCTGCCTGCTTTCGAGGAGAGAGAGAAAGACATGGAAAAATCTTCCTCAAGATCCTGATAACCCCAAAACAGGTTGAAGCAGTTCTATTGACCTGGGGGGTCGAAAGAGAGTGAACTGTCGACTATAACACCCAGATTCTTTGCTGATACAGCAGGGCAGGGGCATGGTCCAAGCATTTCAGGCCACCAGCGGTGTGACCATATAGATGGTTGGCTGCCAAAGACCAGGACCTCAGTTTTGTCTCCATTGAGTCGTAAATAGTTGTTTACCATCCAGTCAGCCACGGCCCGCATGCAGCTTTTAAAATTTGCTGCGGATGCTTCAATGCTGTTTGTAATAGACACTATTTGTGTGTCATCAGCATAAGACAGAGCCTCGAGCCCGATCTGATTACCTTGGCCAACGGAGAGACATAAATGTTAAATAAAGGAGGACTCAATGAGGAACCCTGAGAAACTCCACAGAAGGTGGAAATGGAGTCAGAATAAAATTGGTCCATCTTTACTTTTTGGGACCTATCTGTGAGAAAGAAGGACAAAAGCTCCAGAGCGGAGCCTGATACCCCAATTTCTTTAAGACGGTTAATCAAACTTATTAGCGAGATTCTATCATTGGCCGCAGATAGGTCCAAAATTATTAGCAGAGCGGTATGCCCAGCATCTACTTGGATATGTATGTTGTTTAATGCAGATGTTAAGGCAGTCTCAGAGCTGTGGCCACTCCTGAACCTATATTGGGAGCCGTCAAGTAGGAGATGTTGCTCCAGGTAGGTGCTTAGTTGGGTATTCAGATGCTTCTCCAGAATCTTGGCAGGGACTGGTAGCAGCAGGATGGGCCGATAATTTTTAGGTTTTAAAGGGTCCAGGTTGGTTTTCTTTAGTAGAGGCCTAACCACCGCTGTTTTCCAGTTAAGTGGAAAAAGCCCTGATGAGATGGCCAGATTAAGCGTGGACGTTAGGTGAGGGACAATTATCTCCCTTCTTAATTTCATAATCTTCAGGGGGCAAGGTTTGAACTGCAACAGGCAGAGTGGAATGGGGTCCTAGATTCTGTGCCAGGAGGCCCACGTCTCGGGAGACAGTTGGACAAGCAGGCTATCTTTCTAGTAGCCAACCATCTAGAAGGATCTCTGAATGCAAAAGCTGACTAGCTAGCAGATCAAGAGTGGCATCTCTATTCTGATCTAGCAAAGAACATCAATGATCATTGGGGCTTGCTCTGGTTAGATCGGTTTGCCACAGTTGAGAATGCAGTGTCAAAGTTACTGTGCACTGGTGTTCCCTCCAGGAAATTAACTGGCTGACACATTCTGATTAGACAAGGGTACCCTGTACGTTGCTGCCACAACTACCTGGCCTGCCTCGAGTTCTGAGGGAACTCACTAAGGACCTGACCATAGTCATATTAATCACCCTAGAGTGCACCAGGACAGTATGGTACCCAAAGTTTCTGAGCATGACCATCTGCCTTTCTATCCAGCTACCGCTTCAGGAGGACCCAATCTCAGCAACAGAAGGTCCTGCACCGGAGTCTTCGCAACTTACAAATCCATAAGTGGAGACTGAGCAGCAGTTAAATCCATTTGATCTGCCCACAGTATTAGATGTCATTCTTGCAGCTTGATGCCCTTTGATAAAAAACAATCTATGCCCGGAGAAATGTGTTACCAGGAGTGGTGCTTATCATACAGTAGGCCAAACATTTGGATGCATTATTGCTTATTAAACTGTTGGTCCAGCAAGATCTTGAAATGAGCACTGTTAGGGTTAATTGTTGGCCATTTGGGGCTTTTTGCATTTACATCATGAACCCTTTTTATTTAAACCACCTGTTGTGATGGGTAAAATCAAAGGTCAGAATAAAATTTGCCCCGAAGCGGTTTGTCATACCACAAACGGACTTGAACTTAGGGTCGACATTTTTTATGTACGCACCTTGTGACACATGCACAGCTGCTCTCTGCAACTACAGATGATAAAAAAATGTCGATTGCCGCCAACACCTCTGCGCATCACATAAATGAAATGCAGGTGCTCTGAGTGCAACTTCCCTAGTCCTCCTTTACTGACAAATTAGTGTTGAGGAGCTGGGCAGCCTTCTTACCCAAAGTTGTGGCACATCCCATCAGCCAAATTATTATTTTTTGAGTCACCTCACCCTATAAAAAAGGAAGCTACATCGGCCCAAACCTAAAAAGTACTTTGGTTTTTGTGTGGTCACTGTAGAAACCCTCAGTGTGAATGATCAGCTCTTTGTGGGATTCTCTGGAGCCAAGAAAGGGAAGCCGATGCAGAAAAAGACCCTGTCAAGATGGATACTCATCTGTCCTAAAGTCTGCTATACACTGTCCAGGAAGCAACACCCTTAATGCCTGTGGGCTCCTTCCACAAGGACCAAGGCTGCTATGACGGTATTGGCAAGGGCAAAGGGGGAGGTGGGTATGGTTGGGAAAGGGGTTTGGCATAGGGCAGGGGGCTGATCATGAAAGCCAGGGTAGGGTTCAAGTGCCAGTTCTGGACATCTGCAAGGCTGCAAATGGGTGTCAGTGCAGAGTCCATTCCTCACACCCTCCACCTTTGGGAGGTTACACTGTGAAATCTGTTCTAAGGGTAAGAAATCTGCAGTTAGAAGTGTCCATCAAAAGAGTAAGTTGAACAAACTCTCTCAGATTCCTCATCTTGAGATATTCCCCAGGCGTCAGACTGGATCCAGAAACTCTTGATCAGTATCTTTGCACGCCGGCAGGTTGCATCATTCAGCTCTGTGTCATCCGTGTCAGAAGTGACGCTGCGGTGCACCTAAAGGCACTACCCCATAGCGCTGACATCACTTTCTTCCGTGACTTATTTCTGCAAAAAAAATGCAGAGCCATGTAAAAACTAATGTTTCTGGTTTGACCAGTGCGAGGAGTCTAACAGGATTTTTTGGACAAAGAGTCCATTTGGCAATGCGGGGTGGATGGGAAAGTCAATGAGGAATCTGCAGTTAGATTGAGTCTCTACCTGAATAAGCGTTACTGAAGGTAAATACCCTGTTCTTCTGAGAGAGACTATTAGGCTGTGAATGGACTCAAACCAGAAAGTCCTGCAAGACTGAACAGGTAAAGTGCCCTTCTCAGCAGACTTGGCTGTCCAGACAATAGTGCTTTGTGAACGTGTGAAGGAACATCCACATAGCAGCTTGGCAGATGTCCAGGACAGGTATCCCGCAGTCTATCGCAATAGTGGAGGCCGTGGCCCTAGTGGAGTGAGCCTGCAAGCCCTCAAAGAGTTGAGTCTTCGCCAATGCATAGCAGATTTTTATGCTGAGTACTATCCATTGAGAGATGATCCGTACTGCACAGTCTTGCCCTTCTTTCCAGTGAACCCAATGTAAAGTTGGTCATCCACCCAAGGGTCTTTGGTGCGATGAATATTAAAAGAAAGAGCTCTTTGGGTCTGAAAATTGAGTCTCTCCTCCTCCTTGGAAGAATGAGTCCGAGCGTAAAAAAAGCCAGCAGTGTAATGCTCCGGCCAACATGAAAGGCGGTGACCACCTTTTTTTGGTGGGGGGAAGAGGGGAAAAGAGGCTCGCGTCCAAAGGACCAGTTTGTCCGGGAAGAAGTTGATGTGTGGGGAGCGAAAAGACAGACCCTTAAGCACACAGATCCTCCTGGCTGATGTAATGTCCACCAGGAAAACCGTTTTAATGGCCAGGAGCTGCAAAGAGCAGTTATGTATGGGTTCAAAGGGGAACACATGAGGTAAGTAAGGACAAAATTAAGATCACAAAGGCAGTATGCAGGAATAATGTAAACTTTTAAAACAAGCATTGGCATAGCCAATAGGTCTCGCCTTTGGGACCTTATAAGTGTTTAGTTATCCAGCACAATATCCTTGGTGCAACAACATTAACTGTTGCATTTCGAAACACTTATAAGGTCCCAAAGGCGATACCTATTGGCTATGCCAATGCTTGTTTTATTCTCTGGTCCAAGATGACAAATGCCACTTGGATATTAAAAAAAAAAAAATCACTTGTGCCCACCAATTACAAAATATATATATATATATATATATATATGTATGTATATATATATATATATTTATATATATTGATTATCAAGAGAGGTGGAATAAACATCAAAGGAGAGGATGAAGAGAGCAGGTTGAGGAGAGGATACGGTGAGATTTAGGGTAAATGATTGCAAAGGAAAAGATAGAAGGGAGCAAGGCTTAATATGCGGGTGAGGTAGAGAATCGAAAGGAAAAGCAATATGTGAGGGAAAGGCGAAGTGGAAGTAGAGAGCAACAATGAGCATGGGGGCGTGCAGTTGGCTGGGAGGAGCGCACACACAGAATAAGCCTAGAACATGTGCACACTCATGGATTTCTGAAAGACGAAGAAAAGAGCAGTTCCCTAAATGTGAGCAGTGGAAGGATACAATACAGCCAAATAATTATAAGGCCCATAAAGAGGCTATCCTTCAGGGTAGGAACATAAAAGAAGATGAAGGCAAGCCATTGATTAAGAGGCAAGCAAATGAGAGTGGCAATAAAGCCAACAAATGGCAAGAAGCATTGGGCTCTAAGACATCTGTAAGTTTCTGGTACGGTCCACAAGAGGCTGTGGTCTACAAACAGCTAGAGGCTATCTGGTAGGCGACACCTAAAAATGTGAAAAAGGAAGGTACATAATACTAGAAAAGTTTGGCTATTTCACGTGCAAGGGAAGCCTTACATCAGAATTATAGACACATCTCTGATCAACCCGACAACACTAGTTGTGACATGGCCATGTAATGTAACACATAGAAGACAGGAAAAAAGACCATGTTAACGTTAATTGCATACAACATGTTGTAGCCTTGAAGAAGTCCTGATAATTGGTTGGACAAAATGCGTGTCAGCAGTATTCTCTATGTGAAGTGATAAACTGGCTGTGAAGTGAAAAGAATCCCAGCATTGCTTGCCCAGAAATGCAGAAACATGTTGTAGCCTTGAAGAAGTCCTGATAATTGGTTGGACAAAATGCGTGTCAGCTGTATTCTCTATGTGAAGTGATAAACTGGCTGTGAAGTGAAAAGAATCCCAGCATTGCTTGCCCAGAAATGCAGAAAGCACTGCTTCAATAATGTACTCTATGATCTGGCTAACGTAGCTTAAAGCAGTATTAGTGGTACTTAGAAAGTTTTGTGCTAATCCACTGCTGCCTTGCAACGTGTTATTCAGATAGCTTTTAGACTATTTTATTTTTATGTGAATACTATCAGTTTTTCTCTGACTTTAGGTCCGTCTTGCTAAGGAGGTAACAAGTGATAATAACCAAAGTCTCATTTAGTTTCTGAGCAATGAATAAAATAACTGCACATTTATTTATTCTACTTAGTTAAAAGTTATTGCATCACGGAAATGAGGTATAACAGCATTTAATATGGAAATACTATGAAGATTAAAACAAGGTTGGTGTAAAATGTTCTGTAGATAAATGCCCAAAAAGTGATAAATATGTGCACAAGTTATTTTGTTCTGTGTCGTGAAATTGGAAAATAAACTGTGCAACCATAAGCTGTAACACAATTAGAGCATTAGTCCGGAATCAGCATTCCGTTCTAAAAGAGGACATTAGGGTTGAGATTTCACCTCTCACACCAGTCTTTCATTCTGCTAAAAAACAAATTGAGCAAAGCAGATGGTTCACTTCGTCAAACATCCCAAATGTTAATCGTGGCACTGGTGGAGAACATAACATACTTTGAAAGAGGAATTCTAGCAAGATCTGCTACCTTGAAATTGTAGCTCTGTATTTGAGCACTTGATGTCACAGTCACTATATACAGAAAAACGTAATGCGGGGGAACTGTGTTTATGGCCCCGGTCCTAACTAGTCTGTCAGATGCGGTCAATCAGTCAGAGCTTCGAGCTCCGCTGTGTACTTGACACCCAGGGCTACAGGTTTTTTTGGCATTTATTATTTACACATTTCTATTTCAATTTACCCGTATTTACTTTGTGAATAAAATGAGCATGCAACTGGTTTATTTACAAATTCATTTAACGTACAAATATACCCGTGTGCATGGATGCCTGAAGGGTTTCGGCCGTAAGAAACCATACCTTATGATCACTCATGTGCAATACTTTCAGCAACCCTGTTCAAGGCCAGTAACTGAAGGAGGCTGAAAGGCAAAGAAAACTTTACAGGTTCGACTCTTCCTGCAACGGCAGAGAAAGAAAACCAGCATTGGCCGCGCGGCTCACTGAGAACATCAAAGCGGCCGAAAGGGGAGAAAGGAGGGGTGAGTGCAAGCCGAGGTGACAAGAAGGGCTGGGCGAGAAGGGAGGGGGAGAAGGGAGGAGGGAGTGCGAGCAGCAGCTGTGCACGTGCACGGCTACAAGGCAAAAGTGAAAGCAGGCTGGCAAATGGTGTGCGATGTGCGCGCACCATGACGAGAGAGGAAAGCTATATGGCGCCTCTGCTCGTCATTGTGCGCGTAACCGCACACTCGATGCCAGCCAAAAAGCTGTGGTCGCATTTCTGCAACCCCACTACAAAACGTCTCGCCCAGAGCCAGCGCTATTTAGCGCTGGCTTTCAGGGCGAGACCTAAAAACAAGTCACAACTTCTGATTAGGACAGGTAGGGTTGATAAGGCAGCAGCAGAATAGCCGAAATAGCTGACAAGTAACCCTTAACAGTGACCAGGGCAAGGCCTGCCGGGCTAAAGATAGAACAAACAGTAAAACCTCTGGCAAAGGTGCAGAAAGTGGTTCCAGATGTCATGAGGAACACAAGGCCACAAACTGATCACAATGGCAGGCATCAAATCTTTTAGTGGATGGACGCCTTGCTGCCAAGACAATATCACAAACCTCAGGAAGGAGATTAAAAACCCTCAACTTTCACCGCTCAATCTTCAGGCATGAAGGAGGAGCATATGCAGGTTCAGGTGCAGAATCCTGCCCTGTTGCTGCAACAGAAGGTCCTACCGAAGGGGCAGCCTAACCGGAGAACAGATGCTCCTGCTCAGGAGTTCGGAATACCATACTCTCTGAGCCGAATATTGAGCCACTCGTATGACTTGGGCCTGGATGGTCCTGATCTTCTTGAGAACTCTGTACAGGAATATTATCGTCGGAAGAGCATGCATAAGTCTCGAGTTCCACTAAAGGTGGAACGCATCTCCAGGTGAGAGCCACTTTGGAAACTCAAGTGCGCAGAAGGGTTGACATTGCACGTTCTCTGCGGTGGCGAACAGATTGAGCCAAGGTTCTCCCCTATCTCAGAAGAGACCATGCACAGCCTCTGGATGAAGACACCATTTGTGATCCATGAGGAATGAGTTTGTCTGCCCTAGCATTCAGGAAGCCTGCCAGGTGCTGCATGACCAGGAAGATGTCCTGCCAAGCCAGAGGTGCAGAGCCTCCTGGCATAGGGTCTACAACCCCACCCCGCCTTGTTTGTTGCAATACCTCATGGTGGTGGTGTTGTCCACGAACACGTGAACCAGCCTTCCCTTGATGGACGGAAGGAATGCTTTTATTGGCAAGCGAATAGTCCTCAACTCCCACAAACTGATGTGCAGCGGAGTCTCCGCAGGAGGCCAATGTCCACTGATTTCCACATCTCCCAGTTTTCCATTCCAACCCACGAATGATGCATCTGTCACCACTGTGAAGTCTTGGTGGTGAAGGGACAGAGTTTTGTAGATAACCCAATCGTGGTTAAGCCACCACTGCAGATCTTTCGCAATTCCCTCTGATATCTGCACCTGGTCGGAAAGATCCCTCCTGATGCCACCCTCATTGGATCTTCAGGTCCCACTGAAGAGCCTGCATATGCCATAGGGCCTGCTTTATCAGCAGGATGCAGGAGACCATAAGACCTAAAAGCCTCAGCGTCGGTCTCACCAAAATCCACGATAGTGTCCGAAACATTGGAATCATAGACTGAGTATCCTTGACTCATCGTTCCTGAGGACAGGAGCGGAACTGCAATGTGTACACAATGGCTCAAATGAAAGGGAGCGTCTGAGAAGGGATCAATTAGGTGTGACTTCAGAATGCTGACAGTAAACCCCAGCGCATGCAGAAGGTTCGCTGTAGTCTGGAGGTAGGCGATGACTACCTAGGGGACAGCCAGCTGTCCAGCTAGGGTATGACTGGAACCCCTGACCTCTGCAGATGTGCTGCAACCACCACCATTACTTTCATGTACATCCGAGTGGCACTAGTGAGGCCAAAGGGGAGCATAGCAAACTGGAAATGCTTGAGGTCCACCATGAACTGCAGGTATCGCCTGTGGGCTCACAGAATGGGGATGTGGAAATACGCATCCTGCAGGTCCACCAATATCATCCAGGCTCCAGGGCAGACAGAACTTGAGCCTAAGTGAGCACCATGAATTTCTCTTTCCTCAGAAAGTAGTTGATAGGGGAAGTTGAGAGGCGGAGGCCTCTGTCCTTTTTCAGCACCAGAAAATAGCAGGAATAATAACAACCATGGCCTACTTCTAGTGCTTGCATCCTCTCGATGGCTCCTTTGTCCAAAAGAGCATGCACTTCCTGAAGGAGTAAGGAGAGATGGTCCTCTATCAGTCATTCTTGGGATGGTGAGAAAGGTAGAGGTGTTTCAACAAATGGTAGGGCATACCACTTCTGCCCGATCTGAAGCATCTACTTCTTGGATGTAACTGCTGGGGAAACATCCTTTACATCGCGGTGATTACACCGCGATGCATTTAGAACGCTGCCATTACAACGCAAGCGTTACATCGACTTGCACTGGAGGGCGCTATAACCTAAGGAATAGTAAGATTTACTATTCCAACACCTTCCCTACTGTAAGTAGACTGGTGTTGGAATAGTAAATCTTACTACTCCTAAGTCCAGCGCCCTCCAGCGCAAGTCGTTGTAACGACTTGCGTTGTAAAAACTGCAATGTTACATACCGCGATCATTTTGATCGCGTTGTAACATCACATATTCAACTGCTGACCATTGGGTCAGGTGGTGCCGGATTCTGCCACGAACGGGATGGCTGTGATGGACGGAGGGCAAGCTAAAGGGGCTTGGAGCCTGCGGCAGGCAGAGGTGGGTTGGACTTGGTAGAATGTGGGGACTGGCTCCTGTGTCCTTTTTGGGCTCTGCAGTCCGTCCTCGAAAGGACTTGGCAGGCTGCTGGACTAGGTATGGCTGGTACTGTGGATGCCCAAGGTTGCCCCTTCCCAGTCCTTGGTAAGAGCAGAAGGACTGGTGTTGCCACCGAGTAAAATCCCAGGGGATTTGGAAGTGATCCTGCTCCTGCGAAAGCATTCAAGCACTGTGTCCGCCTTGTCGCCAAACAGGCAGGAGCCATCAAAGAACATGTCGATCAGTGATGACTCAACATCTCCCAAGAACCCAGTGGACCATAACCAAGAATGGCGACGTAGTGTCACCGTACAAGCCATGGCTCTACCCAGGGAGCATGTACCATGCAGTCCATACTGGATGACGAACTTTGGAGCATCCCTGTCATCTACCAAACACTGGTTGTGGATGGCGCGGGCCTCCTCGGGCAGCATGGGAAGCAGCTGCGCAACAGTACCACAATGCATGGGACTATCAGCCCAAGACACATGCTGTGTTCATCGACCGCAAGACAAGGCTGGTGGAAGGGAATATGAGTTCCTAAAGGTGTCCAGACTTGGATAACCTATCTGGTGGAGTGGTTTGAAACGTGCATCGGTTGACCTTCGCTGTTGAGAACTGCACCTCCGGGGTCTCAGGGGAGGTGTGTTGGGAGAGGAAGGCGGAGTCTCCCGGGGCAGTACGATGGCGATGGGAAATCGTTTTAAGCACAGGAGTCCCTGTGCAGGGTTTCACCCCCAGGCGCATGTCGGTGACGGCTTCATTAAAGGGGAGTATGGGTTCAGACTAACTCGCCTCAGGTTTAGGCATCTCTGTCAAGACATTGGACTTGACATCAACAGCAGGCAACTGGAGATCAATGAACTCTGCTGCCCTGGGCATCACAGTGGCAAAAGATGAGCCTTCCTCTGAAGCCTGGCACAGGGGAAAAGCATTACAGAGTCTGGAGAGGTATCCAAGCCACTGGCGTCACCCAGCTCCTCATACCAGTTTTCCTGTTCAGTGTCCTTTTTTAGGGGACCATACACATCCTCTCCCCCTTCAGGGAGGTAGGGCCTGTCTACGGTTGGAAAGTACAGGGGATGGCAGAGCCTGGAGTGCGCCAGCATCAACGTTGAGTGCGGCCAGGGCTACAACGAGTCGGCATCTGGGATTATCACTGGCTCATTGTTGAGTGGCACCAGGGCTGGCACCAGGTGAGCGGAAGCCAGGGTATATGGAGGCACCTGTGGTGGCAACAGTCTGGATCCTGGAGCGGATCCCGAGGACCCAGCTGAGGTCGAGGGCAAATCAACTGACGGTAACCCAGCAGGGGCACTTCTCGGCTACGTGGGGCCTGAAAGCATGTGCCAGAGGGAGTCGGTTGCCCAAAGATGACAGTGTTCTTTTGGCCAGTCGCTTATCAAGTGAAACAGGTGTCCAATCAGGACAAAGCCTGCTTGATCCCAATTAACCTGCCTTGTCATTATAGGAGTATATCTCTTAGCTAGGAGCTTCACTAAACTTTTATAGTCCAGATTTAACATGTACAGCTACCTGTAGGATGTCCGCTGCATGGGGTAACATGGTTTCTGAACTGTTTTTAATTACCTCCGGCGTTCACCTGTACTATATCTTGTTTCTATGCTTCTGTGTAAACTCTATATAATTTAGCCACAAATGTGTTTGCATAAGCCGAGCAAAACTCAATAGACAACCCAGTGTCTGCTGGGGTTTTGCTAGTTGCTAAATCTTTTATTGCTCAACTAATTTCTTCTTTGTCAGTCAGAGCGTCAAGCTCCTCTCTACATGCTTTGGCTAATTTCTCCAAACCCGCCCCTCGCACATAAGCTATTATTTGTTGCTGAGTGCCCATTCCAACTGTGCTGCAAAAAAAGTTCTTACATTTTTTTTAAAAAATTGGACATGTCCTTATTCATTTGTTTATGGGATGTTATCAATTGCCTGTTTTCAAAAGCATTGCAGCTTTTTGGGATCTTCCTCACTTTGCAGTTACCAGACCAGTAGTCTGCGCGGTTTGTCACCCTCCTTATGTTGTTAAACAGTCTGTGTTCTAAGGTTTAAAAAATAAATAAAGGTGATCCACCGAATCCATATTTGCCTCTGATGCTCTTTAGGTTGTCTATTTTCTGTATTCACCTAGCTACTTTGATTCTTATTTTTCCTGTATATTTCCAGTTGCATAACCTCTTTGTCCCCTGTGCATCACTGTAGCAAAAGATGTGCCTTCCTCTGAAGGCTGGCCCAAAGGGGGAAAAGCATGTCATAGTCTGGGGATGTATCTAAGCCACTGGCAAAGCTGCCTACGGTAACCCAGCAGGTGCGCCAGAGGGAGTCAGTAGCCCAAAGATGGCATGCATGCGTCATAGAATTCCTTACTTTGGGTGGGCGTTGCTCTGGTGCCAGAAAACTCAGGGTAGAGCAGAGCTGGCCCCAATGCTGGCTCTGCAGGTGGAGTGCAGGAGCAGGGCCTAGAAGCATGAGGTCAAGAGGGTGAAGCCGAAGAACGCTTCAACGACTTCTTGTGCTTTTTTGACTTACCCGACTTCGATAAGGAGGTCTTGAAGCGGGAAAGGCTTCTGGAGCTATGCAGATATCTTCCACGGAAACAGGACAGGGGACAGGGCGGAGCCTTCTATTACCATACCGCCAGGAGCCTCATCGCCAACTCGTGAATTGCTTGGGTCGCATCGACTTGTGCCCGGCCCAGGTCTTGGGGTTGTGTCCCATCCCCAGGCACCAGAGACAGACCATGTGGGGATCAGACACAGGCATCTGCCAGTGACAATCCTTGCAAGACAAGAACCCCTTAGGTTTTAGAAGAGGACATGTCTCGAGCACACTGGGAGCGAAAACTCCAAACTGTTGACAAAATGTCAAAAACAGTTAGTCAAAAAATAACCGAGGTAGCTCTCCTGATCCGCCCTGCAAGCGCAGAAATAAAGGAACTGATGTGAATTTCACAGTATCAAACATATAACTCCTCATATGGACAATTATCTGTCTCTATGGGTCATTTATTCACCAGGCTCTCTTGTGACACATCTGCTAATCAACAACACCAGCACCTGCCTTATCAGGGCAGGACCCCCATATCTGCGCTTCATGACAAATCTTCAAAACACACAACACAGTAAAATACTGCAACATCAGCCCTGATTAATTTAAACTGTTTTGGTTGTTATGAAAAAACATTTAGTTTAATGTTGTTTTTACATAGCTGTGTGAATAAAAATTTTAATATTTTAGGATAAATAATTTTTTCCTGAAAAAAGTGATCTAGGATCTTGCGCCTGTGTAGCGATATTCAAGGTTCTGAACTATTGTTGGGAGAACTTGAGTCACAGATTTTCATTAAAAGAGATTTCACCACGTCATTAGGGTGAGCTGAATACATCAGAAGACATTTAGAAAACAAAGAATGTAGGTATACTGAAGAGTCATAAACAGTCAATTAACATGGGGATTTATTATACATAGGTAAAACATTACAATATTGCAAGAGTCAGAGCCTGACCTGCTTCTTAAGAACAGAAGTGATACAGCACATGCATACTTCACATGCAGATACAAGTAATGAACTATAACAGTCATAATAAAGGGTGAGTTATCGATCATTTTAATTTATAAAACAAGGTCTTCTTCGTATAGCGTACACAATACCTTTCAAACTAGTGACTGACAGACCTGATCATTGCCGGGATTTTCCCACTACTTACTCTCTAACCCATGCCTGCTTGACATGACAGATATTATTCTAGGAACCATGCAACTTTCTTCACCTTCTGACCAATTTATGACTAAAGATTTTAAACAGGGACTTGACTACATCTGCTTCTTGACAACCATTGTCAAAATCTACAAATCTTTTGTATGGCCTAGCACAATAACCAGGTCTAGACATGTATTTTTTTCTTCAAACCACCAGATATTCGCACATGTTGTATTTTTGCAGGCTAATAGTAAAAAAAGCAACTTGCCTTCAGGGAGGTTTTTCTTGCTGGGACAAGAAAACTGAGGGCGCAACATAAAACCAAATTACCCTAACCAGTGTTTTTTGGGGAAAAGGAGGACAGATCAACAAGGATCACTAACAGCAGCTATTGGAAAAGTGGAAAAAGGCAGAGTAAATTAGTGGCGGCCGCCAACATTTAGATTTGATGTTTCCCTTAAACTGGTTACTGATTCCTCTTCTCTACCTTACAACTCTTGAATTAGTGTGTAGCCTCATGGCCGCTACTTGTTCAGTTCAATGTGGATGTCAAGGCACTTGGAGATATCCTTCAGAAGCACGCACTGAGGTTATCGGAACGTTTGTTGACAGCGAGTTCCACAGCTTAATATTAAATGTAGGCAGTGAAGTCTCAGAATTAAGCAATCAAAGAGAACATTGATAGTGTCTCATTCAAAATAGTGTCTCATTCAAAACATAAGTGATGCAAATAAGTGCAAGAAAAATAAATAGCGAGGACAATTACCAATCTGTGAAATAGCACCAACCAGATCACAACAGTTTAATAGCTACAAGCAAGCTCTTGGTGAAGGAAGTCACTAAAATACAATTGCCAGAAGGGGGATTTGCCGCTCAGTAACATTGCCACTCTCCCTTCCAACAAAGACACCGACACCTTGGTTGATGGGTTCAGGGTTGAGTTTACTGTCACTATAACAGCATCAACTTGTTGTAAAAGATCTTTTGGGGGGAGGGGGGGGAGGGGAGACTGAAATATACTTGATACATTACAATGTTACAATATTCTTGCTGGCTAAATTGCAAGAAACTTTATTCAATATTCATTACAATAAAAATATAACTTTTAACTCTACAATTCCTTGTGTTCCAAAATCCCAAGTAGATTTAGTTCCAGAACATCCAAGCTCCTCAATTTGAGTTCTAAGTATGCACTTGATCCAATAGTCCAATGCTAACATTTGATTTGAAAGATGTGTCTACACGCCATACATAAGAGAGACAGTGATTTGATGGAATATCAAAGCAATGTTTTTATGTGGAATGAATACTGAATACCGATTTCTGTAATTTTGCTAACAAGGCTATTGTAACATTGCATTATATCCAACATGCAGTTTGAGCACGTTCTCCTTAAATAAAAACTAAATGAGCTTTGGTAATACGGGTGCCAGTGGGATTTTCAGAAATTTGGGTGGGGAAGAGCAGGGCCATAAAAGGTGACAAAATCCTTTGATCTATACATAATGAATTTGTTGTAGGTGATACAGGAATCGTCTTATAATTATTCTCCATTAATATATTAGAAATTGGTTGGTTGGAGGAAGCAGTTTCAGATATTGTTACTACAGCATACAACACTACATGTTGCAATTACTAAGTTGTAAAATTACCTCAAGACATCGCCCCACTAAAGAGAGTAACGATGCAGGAGATCTTCGAGATGCACGCACCCAAACCTTTCAATATGAATTGCTCGCATTTATAGTTGTTGGCATGAGCCAAATAATTTTCAGTTGCATACCAAAGCTATTCTTCATCTACCCTTTATCATATCCCCAGTATTCTAAACTCATTCGGTTAAATTATTTTCACAACCTCCTCTCGAAAACTGAAACCCAATGTGTGGTTCCTACACTATGCTTTTTTTTTATTACATAAAATAATTATGTCAGATGTACAAATTTAGCTGAACGTTCTTTGCTCTCTCAGCAACCAAAATTAGCTTATCTTTCTTCATGGCTTCAATGATTTCTAAATATTAGTTGCATTGCCTAAATTCTAGAGGTGCAGTAATGAAAATGTAGGAGAGATGCCCAACATGGTAAGCCCTGGATGTTCAGATACCGTCAGATATTCAGGAAATCCAAGGACTATGTAGATGAGTCCCACTGAGATTTATTCGATGTACCATTATTGCAAATAATAATCAAAGCATCCCAAATTACTCCTGTTGACAAGTTTCAAATGCTGGCAGTCCCCTTACATTTAAAATGATCTCCTTTATTTGTAGGGGCACAGAGTTGTGATACCATGCATTTCAGAAAAGAGCCATTCTTTTTCTTTTTTAATCTAAAGTGTCATGGTAAAGAAGAGAGCATAGCTGCCATGATGCCTCATGTCACCCTTCAGCTATCTTTTTTTTTTAAAATGGCAAAAGAAACATGAATGAGTAAAACAGTCAAACGTAACACAGGGCCTTTTGGCAGCTTTACGATGTTGACCAATTCATTGAAAATATATATTATGAACTGGCAGAGATAAGGTTAGCAGTCAAATGGCTAAAGGTACTACTAAAATACTAATGCTCTGAACATGAAAATACACGTTGATAAACTCGAAATATAGCAGTAATCTGAAAATCATTCACTTGATTCATATTTGAAACTAATAATATTCTTAAAATATATGTATATTATCTGTGACAACAAAAAGGAACAAATTGCAAAGCGAAAGAAAATCTGTCAAGTAACATTGTATGAGTGTTTGACGCAAACTGTTCCCTGAGAAGCCTATTTCCTATGAAGAGCTTCTCGTGAAAGTGGAACTTGCAAAGACGAACATTTACAAGGCTTTAAAAAACATAAGATGACAGAAAAAGGACTCCGGGCAAGGATCTCTAAACCAAGACACTACACCCTTTTGGGACCTCAATGTCACCGAATCCTCGTCACAGCTTTAAGAAAATTCACATTGACATAATATGTTTGTCGGCATAACATTTCGATAACTGGTCCATGTATTTACCTTCTTCAGATATGTTAACCTTTGTTTCTCCATCTGGTGATCAATTTTTTTGGCTCGATTCCCCTTACAGAACATGTGTTCTGAGACATGCAATTATGCGGTTTTTGCGTGCGACTAGCCAAGCGTTTTCTGATTTTTTACACCTATCTTCTGTCTGATCAGGTCTCAGACCATAAGCATCTTCAATAGCTATATTCATCAATACAAGTCATGAAGCAGGCACACACATCAGGTTTTCTCAATGTAATGAATTTGCTGTAGCTAGTCACAAGGGTAATTTAGTGTGAGACACATATCAAAGATACCTGGTAGAGACCTATCTATTGCTATGAGAAATGCCATTATACCATGTGAAACAGAATAGCATTACTATTAGCAATTCAAAATCCAGCATCATTATTTAAAACGCAAATATTTGAGTTAATTATTGGCATACATGAGTGTATGTTCAATACATGTTTTGACATTAAGAAACATGCTAGTCTCTACAAAGGTAGGACATTAAGGGTAGGGTGCATACATCAGGACGTACACATCAACAATCGCGTTTTTCAACTTCAGGAATAAACAATTAGCACGCCAGATTTGTGTGTGTATTTTCACATTTTGACTTTGGGGCCAGGATGTGTTACACTGATCGGAATGGAATCTATACAAAGACAGAAAAGGGCTCTTAATAGAAGCACTGAAGGTGGAGATCTAACTATTGATTTGCTGACTAGCAGTGGATTTGAATTTCATCTTCAATGATTTAAAAATAACATCCCGGGGAGGACACCTAAAAACCACACATCTTTGAAAATTGGCAAAATGTCACGCCTTCTTGTATAGTGGATGGAGTCCTAGGATTGAAGGATGTTTCTTTGCAAATTGTGCATTTCCATGACTGCAAATTTTGGTACCTTCAAATAGTAAGTCTAAAAGGCCTTTTTTTTTTTTTTATTAAATCTCAAATGAAATACCACCAGAAAGAGCACTGTCAGATTGTTTACCACATAGTTTCCACTAGAGACTCTCTTTTATCTTCGGCCATGCAAAGGAGCTTTCCACACATATGGATATATACCATCCGCATGAGAGACCAGTAAAAAAGAGGACTTGGGGAAAATCCATTCTCTTCTCAACCACTAATATGCACACTCATTACCCGTACTGCCGGTTAGAACTGACGAGACAATAGGGAAAGACAGCTACCTACTAAACACCGTGTCAGGTATTAATAACAAACTGCAGACTAAAAAGTAGGATTAGATACCACAAACCCCCCAACTGTATTGTCTAGGTCTGGTGACAGACGACACAATCGGACAAACAGAAGGCACTTTAGAGCAAGATGCAACAAGCTTTGGTTCCTGTGGTGGCACGCCTGCTTCTTGCATTTAGATTTCCCAAAGGGATGAGGCAGTGGGACAAGCATCCACCACTAAATGCTGCAGAGCTCCTGACCTGACGCAAAGCCCACAAAAACAAGGCCACTCACTCAGAGCTACGATAAGCACTAATCATGAGGAGAAAATCCCACTAACATTGCACCAACACAGATCTTTGATCCTCATGATCCAATGTCTACTTTTGGAGGAAACGATTAGTTTGTGGGTATCGCTGCACAAACAGTCATTAACCCTTGCTCAGTCATTTAAAGGAGTATGCAGCTGATCTGTTTACCAACTAAGAGGCAGTTAAGTGTGGGAGAAAGTTGGCTGCTCCAGAAGCAAAACCATTACCTAAAGGCTGATGCTTCTCAGCTGCGGAGGATAATTTGCAAAAGATAAATTGAACTGTTCCCGCCTTTGCTAAAAAGGCAGTAGGCTTGTCTCATTCAGAAGCACGCCTGCCTGGACCCACATTCCTGGCCCTTTCTCTGAAATGCCCAACAACGCTCTAGCTGTCATACTCCCAAGTCATTAAATGATTAACTGCTTCAATTAAGTGCCTATGGGTAGTTGGTTGAATTCCGCAGAGGTGTAAAGCAATGGAAAACTCCAGTCTTATCCATTTTTGCTTCGACATGTATCAAGCAGCCACACCGTCTTCAGCCAGGAGACTTTAGACGTGCCATCTTGGACAGGCATGTTTCATGCTGCAGTGGGATATGTTCTGTCTTGGAAGTGTTTCTGAACATTTTCGCCAGATGACAAGACCACGAAAACTAAATTATCTGTATGGGTTGAAGCAGATTGTATTTAAGAGATTATATGCTTTCCAGGAAAAAAAACAGTCCTGTGATGGTGCAGGATAACCATTACAAACCACACCACTTGCTGTCGTAAGTATGTTCTGTAAGGAAACTGGCACACTAGGGCAGAACAACAATGCAGTCACCATCAAAGAAGATCAAAACTACGCTTAGGGAATGCTTTGTTAAGCATAAATCACTTATTTACAAGCTGAACCAGACCGTGCAACAGGTGCGCTGTTTAGACATTGCAATAATATTTCAGCGCTTAGCTACAAAGAGGAGATTTGCATTTTGTTTATGTGCATTTGCACAAAATAACTGTTCGATAACTGCATAATTTACACTCAACGTAGAAACCTCTATTTTTTTTTAGTTCGACAGAATTTTCACTTTTGTGGTTATCATATTTAGGTAACAAAGGACAGAACGGATACCTGCTTATTAGGGTTGATAAACGGCCTGATGTGGGTGTATAAAGGAACACGTTTTTTGTTTTTAGCTCGCTGCTACATTTTTCTGCTCGCGTAAGATATCCTGCACACATATATAATGAAACTAGCCGAGCAGTCGCAGTCTTTCAACTGTAAATTCAGCCACCAGATGGCAGACGACCCAAAGGCACCGACTTGTCAAGACAATGCCAAACGAGAAAATAGACCACACCTGAAATGTCAATACAGAAGATGGTTTTCTGTTGGGTGAAGAAAAACCACTAATGCCGTTGATAACATATATACAAATTACAACCTAAAAATGGATAACGACAAAATAAAACTGCAATGACAAACGCCTTGCTTCTGGTCCTACAAAATAAGGCACCAGAGAATTTTAAAAATCCAAATTGTCCGTCTGCTATAAAACAAGAAGCTCCCAAGAGTTTAAAGGCCGTTGATGTAAGAGTGCAGAAGGGTAACAGGTCATCACGAGATGCACAGGATTCTGTTCTCACGACTAGACGCCATTTGCTCTCTGAAGCAGAGGGATCTGCAAGAAAAGGAGACACGAATCAGACTGCGGAGTTGACGATTTTGTTGAAAGCATGTCCATGGATGAGAAGCACTGGATAGGCCGCTAGGTCTGGTTTATAAATGCACTGCACTGTCAAGACAGACCTAAAAAGCCATGCCCTCCTCCCAACTGTATGCAACCCGAGGAAAAACACCATAAATGATGTAGTTATCTAAAACACATTAATAGCATTACGTGTGTGCGTGCATCTGAAAGTTCAACCTGAGGCTGCTGCATAAACAAAATGATCAGTGAGGATGGAAAGCATCTTTATTGTGGAAGCACACAACTCCTGCCCGATCAAAGCATGCACTCCTAGCTCCCATCATGAGGGCGGAGACATGGCCCCTCTCTAATGGTGCACACAAAATTGTCTGTGCACTGCCAAGCCAGACCATAAAAACGAAACAATTTGGGTAGAGGGGGTATTTTCCAAACAAGCATTTGCAATGCAATAGGTCTCGCATTTATGAGAGTTTTAGCTGTTGGCATTGTAAATAACAATGCCTTTTATTTATGTGTTGTTTTTAAAACAGATAAATAAAAGGCAATGCCAATAGCTTAAACTCTCGCAAATGCGAGACCTATTGCATTACAAATGCATGCTATAAAAATAAAAAAGCGTTAGGAGAGCGTGTCAACTATTTGAGAAAATAGTGCTTGGAGGGTGTAATTAAAGCCTACCGAGCAGCAACACACGTAAAAGAGGGTGTCCCCATGGGAGGTTACAAAATGAGACAAGGCAGTACTAAGGAGGGACTACTAAGCCTTTTGACCAATGAACAGCCACAGTTTACAGAGGACAACACAAGCCAATGAAAAATGTGGGCAGAGAGTGGGCGGAGCTTCAAGTCACTGCCTCAATATAGCATGCCTCGCAGAGCAGCGCCTGTGCTGCCTAGGCTCGACCTAAAAATGGCCAGGTTGTCGTTCTAGGTTTCTAGTAAGAAAACCTGCAACATATTTTTGAAGTCTTTTATCCATCGCAATTCAAGAGTCCTCTCTAATCCAGCACCTGGATACCCCCCTGGGGTCATGAGCCCACTATACAATTACTGACTGATTGATATTCTCAATAACAATGAACAGAAAAATGGGTTTGTCATCCGGCTTCATCCTCAAAATAATGTAAACTAGAATTAAACAAAGAAATTCAGCTCATATGAAAATCTGCATGCGGGACTTCCGGTTGGGAAGTGTGCAGAGAAGGGGGATTAAAAACAGCACTTCTTAATTTTGGGACAAAACAACTCTACAAGTGGCAAAAACGTGATGCGGGGCGTGGGACATGTTTCTCTCTGATCTCATCATTTGGTGAAATTCGCATATGCTGCAGCAGGACTCACCTTGGATAGGTCGATACCGGTCAACGCCTGCACAGAGGCTGGGAGCTCGGCTAGCAAACGGTTCACCTCAGAGGTAACTTTGCTGTTCTCTCCGCTAAGTATAACTATCTCATCCACTTTGGCAAGAGGAGCAGACACCTTGGCAGCAAGCTGAAAGGTAAGGGAACAAAAATAAAATGGAAATTTAATACTGGAAACACTAAATGTTTCAAACTTGCATATGCAATCTAAAAATGCTGAATCAATGTAGAGGGAGTACTGGGATTTTAAGAGCATGACATGGTACATAGTGGCTACATTTCTCTAACCCCTCCTTTTACCACAGACCATTTGCCAACTATCCCACAGTGCCCCCCAGAATTGAGCAAATCCAAAAACGTATCCATCAAGCAGAAATAAAATCAAAACTCACTTATTTGGAATATTAGGTTAGTGCCATGTGTATCACACACAGTGCTATGGGGATGGAGTGTGAGTCGGCTAACAATGGTGTCACCAGTACTGTCTTCTTGTCCATTACACGGTAGGTGACTACGTCGGAGGGCTGCTCGCCTCTTCCAAAACTTACACTTAGTAAATGTCCACCCAGCTCTGAGGTGATAATTTTCAACAGCATACATTCACTGAGACGGTGAATAAAACATTGACATAAAAGCACAGCCTAGAAACAAGAGTTCCGTATGACCATAACATTTTTTCCCTACCTAAGGACATTATCCATTAAATTGATATTGTCGCTGTGGTTAACGGAGTCACAACATTTCTAAGGAAGGTATAAAATGGAGTGTGAAATTAGCTGGAGGCTTTATCAATGCCGCTAGACCCAACAATAAAGAACATCTTGGGCTCTTCCTCATTAATCAGAACACTGTTCCAAACTTTACAACAAAAAAAACAAAAACGTTCCATTACAATGGGATGGATAGATGGGAGGAAGCATTTGCTAATGTAAAGCACGAGATTAGAAGCTCACCAGTGCTGAAAAATAACTCTTGAGATGCAATTGTCTTGAATATGGCTTTGGCACGGTATTTGTGTAAATCGAGGAAGGATAATGTTACTTACCCAGTAAGCATCTGTTCTTGGCATGTAGAGCTGTAGATTCACATGCTTTGCATACTCCTGCCATCTAGTGTTGGGTCCAGATGTTTGCAAGTTGTTTTCTTTTGAAGAAGTCTTTCCTAGTCACGAGGTAAGGTGACTCCTCCTTTCGGTGATAGTGTGCATGGTCATCTACTCCATTGTTAATTGTTTTTCCACAAGAGGGTGAGACTGGAGTAAGTAAGTGTAGTATAGAGATGTCCATGTGTATAAATGTACAATGAATAACTGCAACAACTACAGGTATCCGGGGAGAGGGGTGGGCGCATGTGAATCTACACCTCTACATGCCAAGAACAGATGCTTACTGGGTAAGTAACATTATCCGTTCGAGGCATGTGTGCTGTAGATACACATGCTTTTCATAGACTATAAAGCAGTATACTCCCAAGGCGGTGGCTAACCTGTAGATGCTGCAGTTGTCTGGAACAGTGTTTTAAGTACTGCTTGGCCTACATTAGCCTGTTGACGTGCCAACACATCTACACAATAGTGTTTGGTAAATGTGTGTGGTGTAGACCATGTAGATGCCTTACATATGTCAGCTCGAGGTATGTTACCTAAAAAGGCCACGGAAGCCCCTATTTTGCGAGTGGAATGCGCTCTAGGGGGGTATGGTTAAAGTTCTTTTAGCTTCAGCATAGCATGTTTGAATGCATTTAACAATCCATCTGGCAATACCAGATTTAGAGATGGGATTGCCTTTGTGAGGTGGAGCAAACGCAACAAACAGTTGTTTTGTGAAAGTCTTTTGTCCTATCTATGTAGCACAGTAAAGCTCTTAACGTCAAGCGTGTGAAGAGAGCGTTCTATTACAGAATCAGGTTGAGGAAATAAAACTGGTAACTCAACCAATTGGTTTACATGAAAAGCAGAAACTACTTTGGGAAGGAATTTAGGGTTGGTGTGGAGAACTATCCTGTCTTTGTGTAGCTGAAAGAAGGGTTCTTCTAAGGTTAATGCCTGAAGCTCACCAACTCTCCTTAGTGATGTGATGGCAATGAGAAAAGCAACCTTCCATGAGAGAAATTGCAAAGGGCACTTGTGCAATGGTTCAAAAGGTGGCCCCATGAGCCTTGTGAGAACAATGTTGAGATTCCATACTGGGGCAGGAGGAATCCTTGGTGGTATTTTTTTTAATCCTTCCATGAAAGCTTTGATTATTGGAACTCTAAATAGTGACAGATGTTGTCTGTTCTGTAGGTACGCAGCTACCGCTGCAAGGTGCAAACAAATAGAAGTGTAAGCTAGTCCAGTTTGCTGTAAATGTAAGAGGTAACAGATTATGTTTGTATAGGAGCGTCTTAAGGATTGATTTTGTTGTTATTGCAGTATACAACAAATCTTTTCCATTTTGCTGCATAGCAGCTCTGGTGGTAGGCCTTCTTGCTTCCTTTAAAATATTCATACAGTCCGGTGGCAAATTTAAATAACCAAACTCTATGACTTCAGGAGCCAGATCGCTAAATTCAGTTCTTTGGGATTTGGAGGTGTGATTTCTCCATGGTTCTTTGTGAGGAGACTAGAGGTGAGGAGCAGCTTTTGATGTGGAACTATTGATAGCTCCAACAGGGTAGTGTACCATGGTTGACAGGCCCATGTGGGAGCTACTAGAATTAGTGTGAGGGATGTTTGCCTGAGTTTCCGAACCACACACGGAATGAGCGGGAGAGGCGGAAAAGCGTAGACAAATATCCCTGACCAGTTCATCCATAGGGTATTGCCCTCTGAGAGCGGGTGTGGGAATCTGGAGCCGAAGCTTGGGCATTTTGCATTTTTGGCTGTGGCAAATGTGGAAAACCCCATTGTTGAAAGTAGGGAAGGAGAACTTGGGGATGAAGTTCCCACTCATGAATTTGCTATCTCCTTATGCTGAGGAGGTCGGCAATTTGATTGTTTACTCCTGGGAGATGTTCTGCCAGAAGGTAAATCTTGTGATGGATTGCCCAATTCCAAATGGCTTGAGCAAGTGTTGACAGTTGGAGAGAGTGTGTCCCGCCCTGTTTCTACACATAATACATCGCTGTCATGTTGTCTGTTCGGACTAGGACAGTTTTGGCTGGAAGGCGAGTTTGAAAAGCTTTGAGTGCTAGAAAAACTGCTAAAAGCTCTAGGTAGTTGATGTGGAGACTTTTGTGCTTGTTGCTCCACAAGCACTGTATTGTGTAACCTTTGAGATGAGCCCCCCAACCTGTTAGAGATGCGTCTGCTGTGAGCACAATCTGTGGAATAGGGTCGATGAAAGGCCGGCCTTTTGATACGTTTTGTGGGTTCAACCACTGCAGAGAGCGATGGGTACGGCCGTCTACCAACACTAGATCGGTTAATTAACCCTGTGACTGATTCCACTGATGTGCGAAGTACTCTTGTAGGGGGCACATGTGAAACCTTGCATGGGGTACAATTGCGATGCAAGACACCATCATTCCTAGCAGGTGCATGAACACTCTGGCTGGTAAAGCTTGGTTGGTTTGAAACTGTGGAATCATAGCCTGAATATTGCGTATTTTGGCTACATTGGGAGAGGCTAGAGCTTTAACTGTCTAGACTGGCTCCTAGGTAAGACTGCATCTGTGACGGATGCAGGTGAGATTTTTGAGCATTGATGGTGAACCCCAGTTGATGAAGTAGATCTATTGTGAACTGTGTGTGTTGTAGAAAGTTCCGGAGAGAGCTGGCTTTGATTAGCCAGTCGTCCAGATAGGGGAAGACGTGAATCTGCTGTCTTCCGAGATGAGCGTCGACTACTGCCAGGCATTTGGTAAAAACTCTGGGCGCTGTAGTCACTCTGAAGGGAAGCACCTTGAACTGGTAATGTTTGCCTGCTATCACAAATCTGAGGTATTTGCGATGAGCTGGATGAATTGGAACATGAAAATATGCATCTTTTAAATCTAGAGTAGACATAAAATCTGCTTTTTGTAAAAGTGGGTGTACCTGTTGAAGCGTCACCATGTGAAACTGTTCTGACAGCATATAATGGTTTAACTCTCCGAGATCCAGAATAGGCCTTAGGGAACCGTCCTTTTTGGGAATGAGAAAATACAGAGAGTAAAGCCCTGAGCCCTGGTACTGTATTGGGACCGGCTCTATTGCTCCTTTTAGTAAAAGAGATTGTACCTCTTGTTGTAGCAATTGTAGGTGTTCTGGAGACAATTTGTGGGATCGAGGGGGAATGTTTGGGGGATTGCTGGTAAGCTCCAGGCAATAACCATGTTTGATAATTCCAATCACCCATTTGTCTGTTGTTATGGACTGCCAAACGGGGATAAATTGTTGGAGTCTTCCGACAGGTGTGGTGTAGTCGGGGGGGGGGGAGGGGAGGGGGGAGGAGGGGGAAGGGGGGAAAGCGTGGGCAAGTCACTGTTTATTAGGGGAAGGGGAGCTATGTGGTGTGTTGCCCTTACCCCTACCTTTGAAGTTGTTGCCTCTATAACGGCCTCGAAATAATCTTCTGGAGGGAGAGGACTGGTTGTTACCTTTATATGTTGAGGTGTTCTGGTCTGGGGATAGTGTTTTAGACCCCCCTCTGTAAAAGGAGCGACGAAAAGAGCCTCTGTTGGAAGGAGACTGGAGCGCTCCCATTGACTTGGCCACTTCAGTGTCCTTTTTCCTCTTCTCTAACGCTTGGCCCAAAGAGATGTTCTTTATCAAAAGGTGTATTAAGGATGGATTGTTGAACTTCTGGCTTGAACACAGAAATTCTCAACCAAGCGTGTCTCCTGAGCAATATGCTAGTATTAACCTCTCTAGCCGCGGTGTCTGCATCATCGAGGGCACAACGTATAGAGGAATTAGAAATGAGTTTACCTTCATTTACTAAGTCCTGCGCCTTAGCTTTATGCTCATCTGGGAGATATTGAAGCAATTGCTCAATCTCATCCCAGTGTTCCCTGTCGTACCTGGCTAAAAGGCCCTGTGTATTCGCAATGCACCATTGATTCGCAGCTTGAGCAGCTATGCGCTTGCCAGAAGCGTCAATTAACTTGGACTCCTTATCTCGCGGAGGAGCATCTCCTGATGTCTGGGAATTCGCCCGCTTACAAGCGTTAGACACTACCAGAGAATCTAAAGGTAACTGGCCCTTGATAAATATGGGGTCTGTAGGAGAAGCCTTATATTTTTGTCAACCCTAGGAGTAAATATGCATGCTCTTACTGGGTCCTTAAAAATCTCATCAGCGTGTCTCATCATGCCTTTAAGCATGTGAAGTTTTTGTGATGACCTGTGTGTGGATTCTAAAGTTTTGAACAAAAAATCTTCCTCTAGTGACTCTTTGTGTAATGCCACACTGTGATATTGTGCAGCCCTGGCAATGAGTTCTTTCTGGATGGGATGCAGTGTCGTCTGGAGGAGATAGCTTGGCTGGGTAAAGGTCTGTATCATTATCTGCTGGGGGATCAATTGTATAATCTGTCCTTGGATCTATTGGGAGATGTATCTCCCCCTCCCCATCATCGGCATCGTCATGGTGAGATTGTGGAGAATCCGAAGGTGTAATTTGCAAGGGATTCTCAGGTGGAGAAGGAGGCTGTGGAGGTGGTGATGGTAGATGCAAAGGACTTGTAGCAACAGATTTCCTCTTTAAAGGGATCTTGTAAGAAGGGACCTCATCAGGAAGCTTGCGTTTGTGAGGCGGCTTGGTGTGAATATGGCCAGTCTCAGTGTTAATATATATTTTCTTTTGCTTCGGATCTGGTGTTAATGGAACAATGTCTATATTTGGATCCGAAGGGGTGTCGTTCTGTTTCGGTGCCAAAGGTTTCGGTGCCGGCGTAAGCTGGCCTTTCGGCGCGGAAGGTTTCGGCTCCGGAGGTTGGTTGGCTTTCGGCACGGAGGATTTCGGCTCCAAGCCGGACTTGTGTTTGGAACCGGAGGGCTTCAGTTCTGAGGAGGACTTTTGATGACTCGGTACCGAGCCGAAAGGCTTGACTGACTGTTTTAGGGCCGGGCTAGGAGGCGGGGCGTTGGAAACGTCGTCTCGGTGCCGACCTTGGCTAGGAGACAGAGGTGGTGCCAAAGCCTTGTGTTTTTTTGGCGTAGTTTGTGGGGGCAAGGGGTTTTTGGTACTCACGCCACCTTGTCCCTGCGGCAGATCTTAGGCGTCGAGGTCTATCTCGAGCTCTGAGTCAGAGTCTTGTTCAAAGAAGGCTTACTCCTCTTCTGCCACTGACGTCTCAATGTCTTCTTAGCCGGAATCTTGACCGAAGAATTCCAGCATATCTTCGATGCTTTGACGCTGAATCTCTGGACGTCGAGCTAGACGATCGCGAAGAGTTTTCTTTGATCGAAACGATCTGCAAGCGTCACAGTCATCTTCTTTGTGCTCGGGGGACAAGCACAAGTTGCACACTTCATGTGAGTCGGTGCGCAGATACTTTGCCTGGCACCGAGGACAGAATTTAAACAGAGTCCGATCCAACGACGGAGAGCTGACCCGGTGCGGTTAGGCCCGAAGGCCGCCCACTAAGCTTTCCGATCGAAAAGTCGATTCCATTGCCGAAACGATACGCGGAGAAGTGTGAAACACTTATGAAACAATACCGTCAAGGTAGAGAGGATTGCGCTTCGAGGGGAACCCGAAGAACGGTTTCAAACCGGAGCGCAGCAATAAATGTCCGAACCCGATGGCGGAAAAAAACAATCTAACAATGGAGTCAATGACCATGCGCACTATCACCGAAAGGAGGAGTCACCTTACCTTGTGACTAGGAAAGACTTCTTCGAAAGAAAACAACTTGCAAACAACCGGACCCAACACTAGAGGGCAGGAGTATGCAAAGCATGTGTATCTACAGGACACATGCCTCATACACAAATTTTCATCTCTTACATGAAAACGGGAAGATGAAGTTCATTATCGTAAAGGATGAACTGGCTAGGGCCCCATGTCCCATGATAAGAACACTCCTGTTTATGAGCTCCAGACAATTAAACTATAATTGGGTATGAAAGTGGTGACCTCAAGAGCGCACGTCATCCCTTTTTTTTCCCCCCCCCGAGATCCTCCTATGCACTCCTTTCAAGTTTAAAGCGTTAAAATATTGTCGAGTTCTCATCAGACTATACGATCAGTGGAGACTGCTTCACCCGGGTGTCACTTAACAGTTCTTCTTACTCTGAGATCAATGACAGTTTTCCTGAATATTTCCTAGTTCTGCAATCAGTCCTAGACAGACAGATGCAGAGTATTTAAGCAGGTTGAACTGTGATTGTTGATCAAGGTCAAGCAATTTGTTGAGTATAAGTGGGAGTAAGAGCCTGGCCAGGCTCATAAAAAGGGAGACAGCCTTAAGGGGCGTGGCCTGGGAATCAAAAATGGGGGAGTCCCTCCGTGAGCTCTCGGCTTCTTGGTAGAGACTCCATCACCATCCTTGCTGCTGGCGAGCCCCCAGACACTCAGGGCGATAGGGGGGCATTGTACTCCTTGTGGTGCCGCCTTGGAGCTTAGATCGCTGAGTGATGGTGGCCGAGTTAGCGGATTTAGATTCTGCCTGGATTAAGCGGACACGGACATCGCAGCAGCCGCCGACGTCCCATAGGTGCGTTCGCCGTGCTTCCTGGGCCCGTGGTCGCTGGCCTGCACCGACCTGAAGACGGTGGGAGAGCACCAGCAGAAACGCCTGGGTCCTCCTTTGGTGGCGGGTGAAGCCTGCAGATCAATGGCATACTGAGGGCCGTGGACGGCATCGGAGTCCTTGAGGCATGAGAAAGGGCCTGATGCGACGGCCCCCCTCCCTGGAGAGTCTTTGGAAACCGAGGTGAGCGCAGGGGCCCCGAATGACCTGATGGGGCAGTTTTACAGATTGCCTCTCTGCTGGGGTGTCCAGACTATTTGAGGTCCTGAGGACCCGCCTAGTTAATAATGGAGCGTTGCCCCGCTGCTCAAAAGGAAAAATACTGTGATAATAACTTATCGTTATTATCATTGTAGTTTCCCTATTGAATACAGTGGCTCTCGGGGCAAGCTGGGCTGGGCAGATCAGGGAAGGAGAGGTTTTCACTCCTTAAGTGGGCATGACTGCTTGACCAGCCCTATCCGACCGGCCAAACAGTCATGCACACTCTACATCTTCCTCACCAGGCTGCATTAAACAGCCTGGTGAGGAACATGCAAACCCTCCCAGTCCCCGTCCGTTTGCCAATCCACGGCACTCAGACCAATCACAACGAATGTAGCTTGTGATTGGCTGTGGGGAGGCTGGATCCAGGCGCTTCCTGCTGCCGGGACTGCAGGCAGAAGGACGCTGAAGAAGCTGGAGGAGAGGCAGCGGCCAGCAAAACGGTAAGTGTTTTTATATTTTTAATTCCCCCCCCCAAACTCCCTCCGCCCCACCACTCCCATCCGGTAGCCGCTGCTACTGCCCATTATCCTCTGCAGCCTGGGAAAGTACCAGCTTGGAGGAGACGGACCCGGAGAGGGGAGATGCCACAGAGGAGACTAAACAGAGGGCCAGACTACCCATGCTGCCAGGGTCACTGGCAATTAATTTCCTGAACCTGGGGGTTGATGACCCCGGTTTTCCCTGGTGTGTGCCTGCTTTACTCGATACACTGCAACCCAATTTCCTGCCTGAAAGCCCTTTGGGGACACATGGCATATTGTGTCTTAGGAAGCGATAGTGATGTTCTACGACTATTAGGGGGAGTGGGCCCCCTGAGCCCGCCCAAACACTTATTGACAACTGGATTTCTATGGCCGCTGGGTGACCCCTGCTCTGATTGCCGTAAACAGCCTGCCTACTTCCATTGGAGCTGAGAGCGCCAGGTCGAGAACCCCTGCACTGTCAGCAGAATAGTAGCCGCAGGCCTGAACCAAACTGCTCGTGCTGCCATGACCGTAGACGGGTTCATGTGCAAGTGGGTCAGGGGCCCCTGCACACTGTAACACGGCTTCCTACAACACTGCAGCAGCACCTGAGGACTTGCTGCTCGACAAAATCTTAGGCCCCCACCCTGCTTGTTGGTTTATCTTCGCAAGGGATCAATTTTAAGTGATTGACTGACTGATCCCGGAAACAGCACCATGAGTGGATGGGACTTATTTCGCCAGCAGCCCATTATCATTCTTGCAAAGTCAGTTTACAGAGGGTCGACCAAGATGAATTGCCCCAGTAATGTTACTTTCGTGTGTTCTGTTATTGTTGGGGCGGCAGATGCTTTTTGGGTGAACGAGTGGGGTGGGGGGTGAAGTACTATTGTGCGAAGGTTTTGACATTGTTGGCCACAGTTCATCCAGCAGTGCAGACGGAAGTTACGACCAATCGCCCTCTTATCCCTCCATGTGCTTACAGAGGGTTAATCGCAACCCGTGGGTTGACTTGGAGACGCCCGGTGCATGGGATTTGCCCCCCCCCCCCACATGTAAAATATCTCATACTATACTCCCTATATGGCGTCTTAACGCTTGGTAACTGCCAAATCCTGAGATCACACAGATCTCTTCTCACAGGAACTTCGCCCTGAATGAGGGCTCTGTGGAGTCACTCAGGACCCTGTGGGCAGCGGGCAAAGTCTATACGCTGAGAATTGCTCACTCACACCAAGAAAGAGATAAGCAAAAACAATACCAGGTGAGGGAATTTGGAAGCTCGCATTGCTCATGCAGAAGAGCAAACAAGAGAGGACAAAACTGAATCCCCCACCAGGTAGGGATTGATAGAGCATCGCTGAGGCAAATCTACCGCGGCAAGGCTTGGTCTTGCTGGATCGTGTCCCAAAGCAAGGCTTACAGGTGGAGGGACAAATCAAGCAAACTCCTCCATTGGTTAGCCATACACACAACACAGTGGAGAGGGTGATACCGTACATTGTGGATCCAGCCCATGAGAGTCATGGATGCTTGAGTAATTGCGTCAGCGTTTGCGGAATACTCCTGCTCCCTTTTTGAGAAACGCACAAGGGCCCTAAGAGAGTTTGCTGCCCCACTGATAGGGATTTACCGCTGTACGCCCAACGAGCACCTGACAGTGCTGAGCTAGAACCACTGAGTACAACTGAAGAGATAAATACGGCGCTCTCCAACATAAAACCAAGCAAAAAGCTGAGGCCTAATGGATTCCCAGTTGAATACTACCAGAAACTACGCAGGCCCCTCCTTACCCAGCTGCTGGGTCTATACAACAAAGCCATAGAAAAAGGTTACCTACCAGACGGGCTGAACATAGCGACTATATTGGTTCTCCTCAAAGTTGGACGCCCCCTTGAGGAGTGTGCGTACTATCGCCGGATCTCTCTCATCAATAGTGAACTCAAAATATACACCAAGGTCCTGGCCAATACAATCATCAAGGTAATTCACAAGCTGATTCACCTAGAGCAATGTGACTTTATGCCCCAACGCAGTACACAACACTGCATCCGTGGGGTGCAGGCGGCCATGACATTTTGACAGCGGCTCACAGAGCCCAACACCATTTAACTTATTAATGTCAAAAACGGTTTTGATTCCCTTGACTGGGACTTTTGTGGGACACCTTAAGCTTTGCTTTATGTCGTATGAGCGGGCACTATATGCCAGCCTGACTGCACAGGTGTGGGTTAATGGGGTATTATCACAGGTTTTTTCTCAATACGTGGCACCAGACAAGTGTGCCACCTGTTGCCCCTCATTTTTGCCCTGGTGAAAAAACCGTTGGCGTCATGGGTGGGATGTGATGCATAAGTTCAGAGTTTCCGGTGGGGGAATGACATAAATCGGATATCTCTATATGCAGTCGACGTCTTGCTCTTCATCTCTGGTCCGGAGACCACACGACCAAGACTATTTCGTATGTTAGAACCATATAGGCAGGCCTCGGGCCTACTTGTTAATTGGTCCAAACCACTTATGTTTCCCTTGACTGGACCCCCGGCGGATACAATATGGCACACTTATATACCGATCCACAGTCTGAGCTTCCTTTACCTAGGCATTTATATATCATTGCTCCCAATAGTCACTTGGTCACTTAACCTGACGCCCTAGTTTGTATGATGCGGCGAAACCTGGATAGGTGGAACCTCCTGCCACCCAATAAATTGGGGAGGGTAACTCTGTTCAAGATGATGGTCTTACTGCGCCTTTACATGTCCTGCAAAACTTTCCACACCCCCTTTCCAAACACTGGTTTACAGGGATACACTCCACAGTGCGTTTGTTTCTTTGGGCCGGTTGGGTGCCGCGCATCACATTTGGGAAATGTGTAGAATCTATCTCTGACAGGGACTTAGCAGCAGAAGACTTGCATCTATACTACTAGGCCTCTCAGCTGGTGATCCTTAACAACTAGCTTCATGGAGGTGGGGGCCACGCGGTCTACAAGGTTGAACTAATGTCTTTAGGCTGGGACACATAAGTGGAAAGGCTTTATGGAATTCCCATCACCTCACTAGAATCGTGTTTGTAGAGTGGAGATCGACATTACGCCAGACCCCGTGGGTGGGCAAGATTATGCTGCAGACCCTCGTTGGAGGGGCACTTGGTTAAGCCAAGTGGCTTACTTGGCAGGGTTCGACTGATGGGTCCTCATATGCATCTCCAAACTAGGTGACGTTTGGCATGCAGCACATATGAGGTCCTTTCAGGACCAGCAGGCAGACTTCAATCTAGACTGTTCCCAATTTTACAGGTTCCCGCAACTCCTCCATGCCCTGGCCTCCCACCGAGAGTTAAATCGGGAAGGCTTCTGAGTTCAGCCCTGGAGGCCAAATTGCTCATGGGTCCCCTGAGACAGGGTGACATTTCTTGGGTTTACAGCTCCCTCGTCAAAAACTAGCCTGACTTATTCACCCCTCTGAGGTCACACTGGGAATCATGGGTTGGTCCCTTTTAAGATAGTGAATGGAGGGAAGCCCTCATGACACCTAGAGCATTGATGATATCCCCTAGTTTCTGTCTGATCCAGTTGAATTTCTTACATACCACACATCCGACACCATTGAAGCTTTGGAGGGTAGGACGACGGCAATCGTCTACATGCTCCAGGTGCAACACAGAAGCAGCTGGCTTCTTCCATGTGACCTGGTCTTGCCCGATGATTGGGAGATATTGGTCCGTCGTCTTCCAAGCACTGGTCAGAGTACTGCATCGACCTATTGACTTGTCTCTTGGTACTACTTTCCTTGGTTTGATGGAGGACCTGGGGGGCAACAGGAGTGACCACATGCTTGTGCGTCTGGGGACACTGGTCGCCAAAAGGGACATAGCTTTACTGTGGAATTCAATGACCCCGCCCACGGCTGCGGCGAGGCACGCAGCTATGGACTGGTGTGCAAAACTGGAGGAGCCAATCAATGATGCACATGGGTGCCCTCAAACACAAATTTGGGGGAAATGGTGGGATTACTATGGGTTACAAAGCACGATATGTTAACTGCACACGTGATTGTCAGCATATACTTGTGGCTACTTTAAACTGCCAGGTCTTTGGTTAGCTTAGTTTTCTCAGTACCCTGGAGGAGTCTGGGCTTAATACCGAACTCAAAATTAAGTCACCTAAATCAATTTGTTTTAGGTCACAGACATTACCAATAAATCTATCTCTCATAGCTGTATCTGTTACCTACATATACACAGATAAGCTTGGGAACTATGTTGCAGGTGAATCTCACTGTCCAGTTAGAATAACTTACCAGTAAGGTAGTGCTCTAGAAGAATATTCCTAATGGGCCAATAGAATTATACACTCACAATTACTATACATTTTGTAGAACATTCCCTTTGTGATTCCCATCAAATGGTTGAATGAGCTTAAGTGTCATCACATCACTGACCACCTTAAGGCAGGGCCTCAAGAGAGAAACTTTCCACCCTTGTGTCAAAGCTTAGTAGTAGTATCAATATTTGACCATTACTATTGGACCACCCAATTACGATTGATTTAGTGACACTCCAACCGATGTTGGGTACCAACAGGGTGTCCTGCAGTGTCACCTCTGACTCAACATCAACCAATGTCCTATACAGGATCTCGTCTTCATCTTTACTATTTGATAAGACACTGCACAGACTAAATCTCCCCAGGGGTTTCCTTCCAGACACGCTTATTGGTGAAAAGGAAAAAGTTATTTACCCGCAACATTAGTTTTGCTGCTTGTGGCTTTTCTGGATTCAGCTGTGAACCCCTCACCTCCCCCAGTGAAAGGGTACAGGTAAGCAAAACAGGTAAAGCACCAGGGTAACTAAACTTTCTCACTATGAGAAACATGTTACCAAGGTATGGAGAGAAAAAAACAACAGAGTGACCACCTACTAGGGCATTGTGGGATTACATTCGACATCATAGAGGGCTGGCGTTGCCAACCTCTGGTTGGCCCTGAAAAGAAAAAAAAAACTTTGAAAAGCCAATAGGTGTCTTTTAAATTAAAGCGTCCCCTCAGTCAATGATGGGTTAAAGCATTCAATAAGTCATCAGACATGCACTCTGTCACTCATCTTACCACTCATGCATCTATACATCCAACCACTGACTCATTCTTCCATTGATCCACTGACACAAACTCACAAACTTGACAACAAACACAAGATAAATTCAAAGAACAGCAGGAGAAAGCATGCTCTAGCCTAAACATGACAGGCATATGCTTGCAATAAATAAACAAACATAGCAGCATGTTTCTGGCCTGTAATGGTATTGTCCATGGAGTTTTATTGTTTTGAAGTTCCCGCATGCCCGCCACGTTTAAAACCAATGTGTTGCCTATCTTAGAATGGTAACTAGAGACAATAACATTCCATGACTATGGCCTGAATTAGAGGTTGTGGCCTTGTGGGATGCGGCGCACGGTAGATGAAATAAATAGGCAAGCAAGCATCGTTAGCACTGTCTAGGGAGCAGTAAAGCTCTAAAATAATGCAAATAAAACGATGAGAAGGAAAGAAATGAGAGTAAAAGAATAAAAAAAACCTGAAGGAATGTCCACCAGTCCAGGTTCTGAAGCACACTTGTTAACTGGTGAATGTGCATGTGATCAGAAAAATGCAGTCACTCAAAGGCAACACAGCCAATGTCTGAAGTGGCTGACCCATTGCCCTATGCTGAATGATATCAGAGGCAAGCAGATTGCTGCTGGCAATGGCTCTATTGTCCTACGAGTGACAGCATGTTTTGATCTTATTTCTATACTTCTTTTTTCATTCATATATCATACATACTGAATCTATTATAGAAGAAACTAGTTAATTACCTGTAACAAAGTTTTGCAGCTTGACTCTTCTAGATACACATACTGTGCATATCCCAACATCTAGTGGTTGGAGTCGGAAAGTGCTATATTTTTTTTCTTCTTCTCTTCCCCGATGGGTGGTTGTGAAACCCGATCCTCCTGGTCAGGCTACAACCCCCTTTGTGTGTGTGCAAGCTCTCAGGTTATTTTTTCAGCCGTGGAGATCAAACATGCCGTGAAGACTTCAGAGAAAATACAGCAGCAGACGCGCGTCTGAGGCTGTATTTTCTCAGAAGTCTTCAAATTCTGCCTCTCCTCCCATTCAGCCTCCAGCATCAATCACATGGTGGAAGACTCTGGTTTAGTAGTAATAACTTGCCTTTTATATAGAGCTTCATACCACCCTTCTGACATTTCTACGGCCTGTATCTAACAGGTGTTAATTACTTACTAATGTAATAACAATCAATTTACCACTCTATGGAGAATGAGAGGCCGAGCTGGCATTCCAGGGATTCAAAAACATGACATGCATGTTACAGAAGATGCTAACAAAGCGGTTAATGCACGCGTCATCTCGCCGACACATCCCTTTCATTACCTGTGGCAAGCAGTCCAGCACCAGAGCCATCTTAGCTGCCTCTCCGTAATGCTGGTAGGCCTCTGCCTTCAGTCTCATTTTCTCAGCATCTGCCTTGCCGATCGCTTCGATGACAAATGCCTCAGCTTCCCCAATTTTGCGGATCTTTTCAGCCTCTGCTCGTGCTATGAGCACCTGCTTCACCCTAACAACAAATTTCAAGTGAAAGACAAGTGAGGTTGGAGAACATTAAGATGGGTATTTTGTGTAAATATATTGAATAGTCTTGTGTGACAGGCGTGAAACATCTCGATCCTTCTTACTGGCAACCAGTGAGTGGATGCAGAGATTCAAGTCACAAAACGTGGCACCATTTGACAAACTAGAGCACACGCGATTTCTTAGAAGATATGCCCAATGCTAGCAGACTATCCTCCCCCCCCCCCCTTTAACACAATGCTTATTTCAGTGCTTTTCATTTTTGCCTGACAATTCTATTCATACCCAACTCACTTTTGTCCTTCGGCGATTTGCTGCATCCTGTGCGCTTCGGCCTCAGCCGGCCTCTTGACAGTGGCCACCAGCTCTCGGTCTGTTCGAATGATTTCCTTCTCTTCTATGTCGATCTGCTTTTTGCGCTGCACCACTTCAATCTCAATCTCTTCCTGACGGATCTTTTGCTGCTCCGTGGCTGCTCGCAATTCATAAGCCAACTGAGACTCTGCTTTCTGCAATGGAACGAAAGAGGGCACAGCTGATCAGCGCTTTCAAGCACAGGCTGAGCACAATCTGTCCAGAAGATACAGCTTCGCAGTGAAATGTCAGTTAAGAGAGATTTCAAGAACCTCGTTAGAAAGTAGATCATTTCTTTCAGAGAAAAAAAGAAAACTTCATATGAATACAGCAATATCACCCTGGGGGGACATACTTCCAATTGGTAACTCTTATTCTTGTTATGCAGCTAGAAATCGGTGATCGGAGTAATTTACTTGTGATGTTTTTAAAGCGATACAAGCTTGAATCTTCGGGTAAACCTGCCAAAACTACCTCCGGTGAATGCTTAATGAAAGGTTCGTTGAATACACAAGGTGCATTAAAACTATGGATTCTGTAGTCTATTTATTATAATTGTATTCATACTGAATTATATCAAATTTGCTTCAATTTATCCACGAATTCCCTGGCCATGAAGGGGACAGTCCTGAGCAACAAAGGTCTTTTCTTCTGATGGAGACCTCTAGGCATTAAATAGAAATTAACAATAGCAAATATAGACGCCAGTGGCGAATAAGGGAGGATTGTCTGGTGTAATGATTGCTACATTTCAATAAAAGTATCAGAAGTTGTGAATCAGTTTTAAATGTTACGCACTGCTCTAACCATTTTAATTTTATCTCTTCCAGGACTGCTTTGGATTAAAATCTCCATGCCAGAGATATATTGTCACATATTTGTTTTCTATGTTTGTGGCATGTTAGGCTGGTGCATACAGCCCCAGCACTGACAATGGCCCTGTAACTGTTTCTTAACTCAGTCAAAGGACTGAATGAACTTATGCAAACTCTAAATGCGTCTTTATTTCAGGAAGACAAAAAAGTTCACAAAAAAAAATTCACTACCTACGCTTTTCACCAATCTTCAACGACCTTGGGAAGTAATGCTGCTAGCCTGTATGAAGCTGTGTGTTTCCTACTCACAATTGCATACCATCGGTAATATCCCAGTGTATATCAACCTGCCCCCTGGATTTGACTACTTTCACAAGAAGAGAGGCTTACAGTACATGCTTCTCTTCTGGAGGCATACACCGTACTACTTTCAAGGAGAGGTGTTGTTTGAGCAAAATGCTTAAACTAATAATGCTTCTCTTTGAAATAAATGCCCATTCACTTTGAATTATCAGCATCTTGTTAGAATTACATGGCGTTCATAATTCTCTCTTCATATGTGTGGAATTAGAATGGTACACATCATGTGGAAGTAGGGATAGTTGCAATTTAGGGAGTGATTATGAGTTTGGCGGTCTTGGAGCGGACCGCCATGTCAGCGCCCTACTCCAAGACCACCAAACTCGATCGCCGGCCGCCTGCCAGATTACCAGTGTTCTCGTGAGCTGGCGGGCGATCCTTTGGCGCTCCCACGGTGGTGCACATTAAAAAGGTACCGCTGTGGGAACACCAAAGCCTGTTCCTGCACATTGCCTGCACCCCCCCCCCACAGGCACCCCTTGGCCCCGAGGTAACAGGGGCCCTATAGGGCCCCCATTGTTTCCACACCGCCACAGTTTTCATGGCAGTCTCACTGCCATGAAAACTGTGGCGGTGAGGAAACTTCGAATATGCTCAGAGGTGCCGCAGCAGCACCACCAGTATATTAGGGCCTCTGAATGCCGCCTCCTCTGACTGCTGCGGGATCCATAAGCCCCGGCAGGTTCAGCAGTCCATCATAATCAGGCCCTTAATCTATAATAGAGGCAGCATGCAAATATCTGCTACAGCTAGTAAATTGTTTATTTTGGCACAGCAAGCTGTCAAGTTTTCACAAGCAGTACCTCATTTAAACCAGCTGACCTCCACTTATCTGTGAGCTGGGTGTGCAGCTGGACTAGTTGTAAACAAGTTCCACAAAACTGATTTACTTCAACTTCTTGCTTTGCCAGAATAATTATTTGTGAATTGGCGTAAAGATGTCCTTTTGGCACCTTATCTAAGTCTGCTAGCAAAAGATTACCCATGAGTTGCCAATATGATGAGAGTCATGAATTACAAAAATTTGGAGTATTAACCAGAAAATATTTCAACAGTTTATAACACAGTAGTTCTTTTAATATCTATGTATGATGCAAGGGTTCAAATGAGGGTTTAAGAAAACAAAATTCTAGTATGAGTAACATGGAAAATAAAGATAGCCTTACATAGGAATTCATGTTGCATTCTTAGTGATCTCCTATCATTTGCATGATGAGCTTTTTGAGTGCTTGTGGCTTACGACTCTTTGGGACAAAGTTATTGCAAATAAAACCGTTCCTCTAGTGTCGGTCCAAGTGGACAATAATTGCTTCAAAGAACAAGGTCAGTTACTTACCTTTTGTAACACTCTTTCCGGTGGATATTCTATCAAACCGCAGATCCATTACCGTAGAATACTCCTCAGCTGCCAGACTCGATCTGGAAGGCTTTCATCAGCAATGTACCAGCACATAGTTAGGTAGACCAGTGGAGCGCTCCATGGACTCCATTCCGCTCAGAGGTGATGGAGCAGGCCGCATGTAAGCCCCACTCCTGAAAGCTGGTGTCAGTGTCTTGCTTGTCTCTTTCCACGTTATCAGAAACGGAGTGTGAATAAATGGTAGTACCATTGTGTATATTTCTAACTTGCGACCTTAAATGATAAAAAGAGGCTGATCCACAGAATAGGGAGGTGGGAGGGCAGTGAGGAATCCGCAGTTAGAGTATTTACCAGAAAGAGGGTTACTGAAGGTAAGTAATTTGTTCTTATGATGGATGCGTCTAACTGCAGATTCCTCACCTTAGAACAGATACCAAAGCAGTACTTTCCCAGGTGGAGGGTCTGTGGAGTGACAAAATGCCATGAGGACCGAGTAGGTGGAATGTCCTTCTCGTCAGACCAGGATGTCAAGGCAATAGTGCTTTGGGAACTATGCCCCACAAAAAGTTTGTCTGCATGGTGGTCCTTGGTATAATCAAGGTAAAAGCTTATAGCCCTTTCGGTGTCCAGATGATCAACCTCTCCTCTTTTGAGGGGTAAGGAGGGGGCAAAGAATGCTGGTAGGGTAATGGATTACCCAACGTGGGAGGGAGCCACAACTTTAGGCAAGAAGGTAGCACGAGTCTCCAGCACCAGTTTTTCTGGACTAAAGGTGGTGAAGGGCGGTTGCAGAGACAGTGCCTGAAGTTCAGTCATATGATGAGCTGAAGTGATCACAATGAGGAAGAAAGTCTTTAGAGTCCGAAGACAAAAGAAGCAGCTATGCATCTGCTCAAAGGGCGTGCACATGAGAAAACTTCAAGGCCAAGTTAAGGTTTCACTGTGGTGTCCCATATGGTTTGGGAACGAACAAGCGTGTTAAACCTTTAATAAACCACATCACAACTGCGGACAGTTGGTTTGGCAAACACAAAAAAGCCGAATGAGCTGACAATTCACCTTTATTAGTGCCCAAAAAAAGGATTTGTTGGGCTACAGAGCAAACAAACAGAAATTTGACAGTTTGGATCGTTAAGGGTCTGCCTTGCAAAATCCACACCAGGCCACAAATTTGTCCCAGCGCCTGATGGCAAGGATGACATCCACTACTTTGGGGGGCTGATCAAATGCAATCAACTGGCATTGCTCGATCTCCACGTATAGAGGTGTGGATAGCGCAGGTTCAGTTGAAGGACCTTGCTCTACTGCTGTCACAGACGATTCTCCCAAAGTGGTATCCTCATTGGAGGACAGATGCTTATGCTCAGAAGCTCTATGTACTACACTATCCTGATCCAATTCAAAGGCATCAGGATGACTTAGGCCGGCTTGTTCTTAATTTTCAGAACTTGGGGTAGGAGACTTAGTTGAAAGGTGCACAGGAGTCTCTTCTTTCATTCCAGCTGGAATGAGTCTCCTAACTAGCGTCCTTGTAGAGACTCGAACATGCAAAATTGTTGACACAACACATTCGACTGTGGTGAAACTATTTAGCTAAGGCTGCCCCACACTGGTAGAATGCCACCTCAGGATGTAGACCTCATTTGTGATCTGCCACCAACAGACGCTCAATTTGTTTGCAACATTCATGGACCCATCAGGAGGTTGGCGATCAGAAAGATCACGTTGAGGGACCCTACACAAGGTCACAAATTTCACCTAAAGAGCCGAAAAGATATATTTAATCAAAGGACAGCTCTCTCCAAGAATCACATACACTACTGAGCAGTTTAGCCTAAGCTGCTCAGCTGTCACTGGTCAATCTGCACACATGTAAGTGGAGGCTCTGCAGATTTGAGTGTATGACCTGTCCATGTTGCCGAGATAGTAGGTCCTCCAGAAGAGGTAGCTAGTTCGAAGGGCAAGTGTTTAGGCATAAGAGATAGGGGAACCACACTTCTGTCCCGATCCAGGGCTATCAAGACTACTTGGGCTCGGTATATTCAGATTTTCTTAAAAACTCGAGGCAGGAGAGAATGCGGGAATACATACAGAAGACCCGTGTCCCATCGTAGACAAAAAGAGTCTCCCAGTGACTCCCTTTAAGGGAACTCCTGCATGCTAAAGTTTTGACAGTGTGTGCTGTTGGTGGTAACAAACAAATTTAGCCAGGGCAGGTCCCACTATTCGAAGATGTCTAGTGCCACCTCTGAGTGGGGCAAGTGCAAGACACGGCTCTGCTTGTTCGTTCTGGTGTTCCAGGACCCTATCAGACAGTTGGCCACCAGAAAGATCGGTCAGTGGTCCAGCCACCTCACAAGGTGCTGGGCCTCCTGTCACAGGATCCAGGAACCAACTCCACCCTGCTTGTTGCAGGACCACATGACAGCAGTAAAGAAATAAAAGTTAGGGCAAAACCCATTCATCTTGAGTATATGTTGGATCCTAGCCCCTACTGGGGGACTGTGGGTCTGCAAGGGCAAATCAAAGCAGTTTTGGTGCCACTGCAGCAGAGGAGGAGATAGTAGATGAATGCTGCCATTGGTGGTATGAATGGGTTTGACAACCTCCACGTTTTGTGCCTTGAAAAGGCTAGGCTGGTTGCTGTCGGTAAGCGAGGCTGACAAGACTAACCCCTAGATATTCTGTACTCCTGGTGGAATTGACAGCCTGGCAAACACAACCGCAAGGATCGCTTGCTGGCACGACTAACTTAAAATCACTCAGGAGCAAAGTCATCCTTTTCTCCAAAAGGTCTAGATCTGTCAAATGGCATGTCTATGAGGTACACCAGGACATCCCCAGAAAATCTGGTTGCCCACATCGAAGCAGGTCATTTAAGCACTACACTGGTGCCAATAGTGCAACAGATGCAATCATGTCCAAGCCATCGCACAGTGCATAATATGTTGCATCCTGAATCGTTTGGGGAAGAGATGCCGTGAGTTCATCAGGGAAGGCTGGTCCGGCAAGATCTTGCTGGCCACGTTCCAAAGAAATACCTTCTCAGAAGTAATACCGCATTCAAGGAGCACAGGTTCTGACTTGCTAATGAAAATATATTTTTTTTCCAAATAAATCAATATACTTTGATTCACTTTGGTTTTCACAGGGAAGATCTTTGACCAGAGGAGCCATGCATGGTTTCAACCAGGTGGCCATGAGGTTGTCGCAAGATCTTTGCTAAATAGCAATAGAGGCTCTGACGGAGACAATCCTGGTTCGAGTACATGAGTCACAAAATTGGCTATAGTTTCAAACCTATGTAGTTGTAAATTTAGCGCCTCGTCTGCTCTGCCCAATATTATTGCAAAGGAGGCACTTTCCAACACAGTGATACTGTCACCTGTATCCATCAGAGGCACTACCTTAGTCTCATTGATTTTAGGACGGACAGCCAGAGATTCAAAATCCACCCTAGCACAGAGTAGCTTAAGTAGCTTCAGTGTACCCTCTGTCCTCTACAAAGTACACTTCCACCCCCACTCCTATGCTAGCCAATCCCTTAGATTGTCCACCACTGGGGGACATTTTGGAGCATGCTGAATCTCCTCTCTAATGTCCTGGCTGATGACAGTCATGACATAACCAGAAGCCTTTGCTAGGTCCCAGTTCTTACCCTGATACCCTTTGCCCTTGTAGAAGTATTGGAGCCCACCCTCATGAGAAGAATTGTGGGGGCCTTTAGAGAACTCTTTTTAATCCTTGTTGCTCTCCTCCTTCCCCTGTTGGGAAGTCTGAGCACCCTTTTTCTCGTCACACCCATCGTGTGTCTGTCCTTTTGGACTCCCTAGTTCTGACCCATTTGTCAGCTACCCTCACCAGCTCTCTGGGAGAGGACAACTTGGAATCCGCAGAATGCTGATGTAATTTCTCTGTGGTGCAACTAGTCAAAATGTGCTTCTTCATAATTAAATTATAAAGCCCATCATAAGTGTCCACCTCATTGCATTTTATTCAACCTTCTAGTGCTTTGACTGAAGAGTCCACAAAGTCCACCCATTGTCTTGTTTTGACCTTTATGGGGTGTCCCTAAACTTTAATTTATATTCTCCTGTGGCAAGTCCAAATCCTTCTATCAAGGTCTCATTCATATGCTGATAGGACTCAGCCATATCCTCATTAAGGGTCAGAAGTCCATCTTTGCCCTTCACTGAGAATAACTCCCTCAGTAGAGAGCCCCGGTGCTGGTGACCTAACCTAATTTTGCAGGACCTCTCAAAGGCTGCAAACCATTTTTAAATGTCATCACCATCACTAAACTTGAGGACAATCCCTTTGGGGATCTTAGGGTAAAATATTTCTCCTTCTCCCTATTAAAGTTGCTGCCACCATTATCTTTGGGCTTCAAGTCCATATTGACCCTTCTTTCTTCAAGATCTAGTCTCCTTTCCTCAAATCCAATCTTTTTCTCCTCTGGTGAGAGGAGATCAAGCTCTTACTCAAGGCTTACTACCACCTTACCAGTGGGGGGTCTGCTAGGGTTACTCCTGTCACTTCCCAAAGGTGAAGGGAATATGGGAAAGGGTGGAGAGTTTTGGTCTACACCTTCTTCCTCATCATCAATTTGGGCTAGGGCATAATTCTCACCATCTTCAGGGTCTTCTTCTGAAGAATGGCCCTCCCTCTCTAGTTTTTCCTTTTCATAGGAGCTGAGGACTTTTTCAAGTTCCTCCTTTATAGTCCCTCCTCTACCCGGATCTTCAAAGCTGACCTCAAGTCTCTTCTATTCCAAAGACACTTCCAGAACTAATACGTTCGGTCTTAGGCCCCTCTAGGAAGTCCGCTCGTCAGTAGAAAGTTGTACTTTTGTCTGTTCATTCCTTATTTTATGTGTTGTGTTGGTTTTTATGTGCGTGTTCCCCCATTATAAGTCCCCTGTGAAGTCACGCCTCTCTACTACCTCAAGGAAGCTCTTCCATGATAGGAATTCTGTATTCCAAGCCTATAGAAGGGCCTTCTCAGTGTGCTTTGAGTTACTGCCACTTATTACAGTATTTTGCCTTTAGTGTATTTTGTACCCCATGTATCATATTTTGTACCCCATGTACCCCCTGCTGAATCCACGCCCTCTCTACTACCTCAAGGAAGTTCTTCCACTATAGGAAATTCTGTACTCCAAGCCTATAGAAGCGCCTTCCCAGTGTGTCATGTGTGACTGCCATTTATTGCAGTATTATACCTCCATTTGTATTTGGTATCCCATGTTTCATGCACATCTGTCACTTTTTCCTATTGGAACTTATTCCTCTTTTTGTATTTGGTTTGTTTTTGCACAATTGTCACTTTTTCCTCATGCAATGTAACGCTTGTCTTTGTATTATGCTCATTTGTATCCTCCTCCTTATGTAATGTTGCTGATCCTGTTGTGAAGCGCTCTGACACCCTCGGGTAAAGTCCGCGCTATATAAAAACGCATAAATAAATAGCTGTAACTCTATAGCTAATGCCCCTTGCATTGCACAAAACACTCAGATCACTGATCTTCAGGGCTGGGTTGCCGAACAGGTCAAGATTCTTACCAGCCTCCATTGTGCCTAACTTTTTACTTGGAGGTTGAGAACTTTTAAAAAACGTTTTAACCTTTTCCTGAATTTCCCAAGCCTTTTTAATGTACTATTGGAATGAGGGTCTACACAGGGGGCTAAAATTCTAATTTACAAATATAAAAAAAAATGAAAAAAATAATTTGAGTCTAAAGTCAATAATGGATTTCTCATGCAAAAATCACTTATGATCAAGTGGTACTGCGAAACTCAAATTCAGGATCCCACCGCTGCAACACAAATGTAGGAAGGTGGAGTATTATGTGGTGATGCTGGTTAGGTTTCACCATGCAGTACTCACAATACCCCAAAGATGGTCCTTGGATTCACAATAATAAATCTTTAGCTCAGTCTTGGTAGAGTGACAAAGAGCAGGCATACTTTACTAGAGGAACATGTTATGCTTTTCAGAGTACCAACAAAGACAATAATTGACATGACTCAAAAGAAATCCAACACCAACGTATAAACATAAAGCAGATTTTTACATAAATTTTGATATCAAAACGAAGTAAATCAGACAAGTAAAACCAGAGAAATGGATTTTAGAAGCAAAATTAAAATCAGTGCTTAGCAGTACTGCAAAACTTTACCAATGCAGTCAATGGTAAAAAGCGCTAGTGACAATCGGTCACTTGCAGGTTAAGTTGCGTGGAACCCAAGGAGGTAAAAGGTGATGTGTGTCGCAAGACCAAGCCACGACAGTCAGTTCAATTTTACCTGACCCGAGGAACCTGGGTGCAGAGTTGTACTGGCTGTCCCTGGTGCAGAACGGGAGCCGCGGAAGAACTACTTTTACCACTGAAACGGTTCTACGTGGGAAAAAGATGCAAAAACACAACAACGGAGAGGTTACTGTCATGGGTCGAAGGTCAGATGGAGTTACCTCTAGGTGCAGCGCCGAGTTAAGGGGTCGGTTTCTGGACTGGCGACCAACAAGCCCTGGCATTCGTAAGTAGAGCAGAAAGTAACTTCGACAGCCTGTGGTCCCGGGGAACACGGTAGCTGCCTGTAACTTTGTGGAAGGCAGGACTACAGTTCACACAATGCCCTTGACCATCTGGATATGGGCGATCCCTCGGAGGGCCTGACGGCAAGAAATTCTTCAGATCCGGTCTGTTGTTTTACCTGCAGTTTGCAGGTGACTAGTGCCACTAGTCCAGGGGAGTCTGAGGGTGCTTCAGGCTTCCACAGGGGTCCCTCTGCGTGGAGGAACCGAGAGATAGCTTAGGACGAGTATCGGTCAGGCAGTTCCAGGAGCGTTACTACAGGTGCAGGGTATCCCACATTTGCTTTGTGCAAGTCCTGTTGTAGCAGACACGGGTCTCTTCTTCTGTCCTCTTTGATTCAGGTGGTTCAGAAATGAGCTTCTGGTGTCAGGGGTGTCCGTTAAACCATAGATTTAGGGGAGTTAGGGATGTGGGAGCCAGTAGCCAATGGGCAGCTAGTGCCTACAGCTAGTCCGCCCCTTAGGTGACCACATCCAGGGGTGTGGGTCACCTTTTCTACCCATCTCTCTATTCTGCCATTCCTAAAGATGGCAGAAATTTATTTTTAGTATACAGACCAGTCAGCCCACTCTGGACGTGTGGCTAGCATTCTGGTGTACACCTCCTTGACTATCTAATTTCCAGCCTTTCTAGGTGCAAATATGCCTGGGGCAAGGGGAGGGCTGTTTCTACCTCTAGGAGTCAGCACTGATGCATATCGGAGGCGGTGCAGCCTTCGAAGCTCATCGACTTGATGTACCACTTCACAAGCCTTCTTGGGAGGAGGGAGGTGTAACCTCCTTTCTGCCCAAGCCCTTGTTCCTGACTCCTGGGAGTGATCACACTGCCTGACAGGAGGCCAGAATCCTGCCTTGGCGGCAGGAATCGCGGGTTTGCCAGCCAGAGCACAGAGAAGCTGGAGCAACCAGGTGGGCAACCTCTATGGTAGCCTCCTGGGTGCATGCGAGATTCGTGTCAAGGGTGGGAAGGCACGTTGTTTGATACCAAACACGACATATTTAGGCAGTACCATAATGGAGCTGCCAACCTCTGGTTTGCCCGTGTACCAGCCCATGATACCCTATGGACCGTCTATCACTTATAGTGTCCTTTAATGGTAATGGGCCCTATAGGATCATATAAGTTTGCACTTACATGTCCACACCTTTTACATAATGCACCCTGCCTCCTGGGCTTTAGGAGGCCTTCCTTCGGGGTGACTGGTATATATCAAAAATACTGCATTGACTTTGCCACACATGGTGAGGGTAAAGTCGAGTTTGAGCAGTTTGCACTGTTCATGCAGTCTGCAATGGCAGGCATGCTGTCAGTAGTGTATTTGGGTCACTCAGGGTGGCACAAGCAGTGCTGCAAGCCCTGGGGACCCCTTTCCCACCCATGCCGTAGGTACCACTGGTACCATATACTAAGGAGGGGGGTAAAGTCCCTGTCAATTGGTATTGCTAATTCACACAACAGTTTTAGGGAGAGAGCACTGGGGTCTGGGAAGCAGAGTCATAATCATCAGAATTGGAGCACAAAGTGTGTGTGTTACAAAAAGACCATACAAAAGAGCACTTTCCTACAAGCGGTGTGGCCTTTTTTTTTTGTTTAACTGAAGCTGCCCAGGAGGTGCAGTCATAAGGAGTCGCTCTTGGTATTGAAGTCTAGTGTCCCAGATGGTAAACAGCAGTGAGGGTACGGGACAACCTTCATAAGATACACACAGCTAGCGGGGCCAATGCCAAAGATTCAGGGGGAAGAATAGCTCAGGGAATTTGTAATAAAAGTAGCAGTTCAACCAAGCGGCTTCCAGAATTACTTCCATGGCTTCTGGGGTTCCAGCAGGGATACAGCAGCACAAACAGCTCTCTCATAGGTGGAGAAAGGTGCAGAGTGGCAGTCATGCATGAAGCAGTTTGTTTTGACCGGGCTAGCTAGCAGCAGCTCTCCTGTCTTGGCACAAGCAACACTCACAGGTGGGCAACAGATCCTAATGGTAGGCTCACTGAGCTATCCCTCTTGCACTTGATGGTGAGTTCTGGTCAGTCCTCTGAAATCAGCCAGTCTACCTTCTCTCAACTCACAGGAACAGCAAGATTCTTCCTAAGTCCTAATGCCTGTCCCTGATTTGTAAGTAGGATAGCAGTGTGGTGCCTTTCCCAGAGTGTAATCCTTACCCTGAGCAGAGGCACTTCACTTCTAGGAAGTCATGGGTGAAATGAGAAGCCAGTCTTAACCAACAGTTTATATCTTAAATTTATGGCACTTTGTGCTAAGCCAACTAGCAATTCAGGCGCCGGCAGCAAATTAGAGAGTTCAACAAATCTACAAGAACCCCAATAATCAGATATTTATTTTTTGCAGGACTCGACCCAAATGTATTGGAGTGCATTACTTAGCACTAGTTACATTACATAAGGTCAGATTTATTATTATTATTATTTTTTAGGCACAGGGAAATTAAGTGATTTGCCCAGTGTCACAGGATGTTGGACCCAGTTCCAAAGTCAACGGCTCTGGCTCTAACGCCACATGCTGGTATTACCACTTACATAGTGCTGATGACAAACAGAGTGCAAAAAGTCAACAACGAAGCCACTGCTCACATCAGATGAAGATTTTGAGGCATTCCCTCAAGCCCTCAAGGTGCAGCATTGAGTACAGGGGGTGGTTACCGGGCTGGAGACCAACATGCTTTGGCAGCTGTAAGCACAGCAGAAAGTTATTTCAACGTCCGGGGGAACACAGTAGCCGCCTGAAACTTCAAGGAGGTCAGGACTATGTTTCCCACAATGCAGTGGACCATCTACTTCTGGGCGATCCCTCGGATGGCCCGGTGGCCAGCAACTCTTTGGTTCGGGTACGCTGTTTGTACCTGGGGTAGAACAGTGCACTGACTTTGCCCCACATGGTGAGGGCAAAGTCGAGATCAAGCAGTTTGCACTGCTCCTGCTGTCTGCAATGGCAGGCCTGTTGTCACTAGTTTACTTTGGTCACTCAGGGTGGCAGAAACAGTGCTTCAGGCCCTGGTGAACCCTTTAACACCCATGCCCTGGGTGCAACTGGTACTATATACCAGGGACTTATAAGGGGGTTAAAGTCCTTGCCAACTGGAGGTACCAATTCACACATCAGTTTTAGGGAGAGAGCAGCAGGCTCCACTGTGCTTTCAGAGTCATAACTATCAGCATTGGCGCAAAATGTGGGGTGGAGGGTGATCATACAAAAAGGGCACTTTCCTACAATTACGTCATGGTGTCCTTATGATTTATACATAGATTACCAGTGCAATTTCAGAGTCTGAAATGGCCCTTTTGGTTCCTGTGAGTGGTCCAGGAAATGATTTGTCAGCTTTGTCCTGGCGTACAGATTTGGGTAATAGGATTTAAATTTGAGTCAATGGTGGTGAGTGATTATTCAATAATGGTTGCACATTTGTCCAGTCTGTGAGCTAATATTGTTTTGGCTAACAGAAGTTGCTTTGGAATTAAGTGAGATTTGACTTCTTCATTTGGGTCACATGCTAACTGACATACTGCATTCCGTATGTCTGGACTATGGCTTAAAAGCTCCCGAGGACTCTGGTTTAGGCAAGAGTTTACTGTTCGAGTACTGAGGTCTTATAGGCTTAATGAATTTCTTATTGCTAGTTCCTGAGTTACTAGCTGAAGGAAAACTTAAAACAATTGTATTTCGTAGTGATGTGTTTGTAAAATGGATGACATATTGCTGCTTGCCTTTAAAACTGGATAACATTTCCAGCATTTACATCCTCTACTGCTTCCATGTCCTTGTTTGGATACATGTAAAGAGGGGATAGAATTGCTGCTTACGTTTGGCGGCTCCTTCATGAATTCCTTTATGGTCCCTTTGTAGGTTGCCTAATTTCTTCAGCTGCTTAATTTCTTCAGCTTTCCGAGCCTGAGCATTTACTTCTTGCTGTGGTAGGAAACAAATCCCTCTGGATCCTACATTGCAGTCTTGTTCTCTGGACTGTTTGAATATGCCAGATGAATTAATAGGTTCAATGTATTCCTGCTCTTTTGAAATTGACAAAAGGCTAATGCTATATCACCTTACTGTGTTATGGTATGGTGGCTGCAACTGTGCTCACAATTACTAGTGATGGCTCGGCTGGAGATGATGACCATAATGGATTTTTTATTGCAGTTGTGCTTTCCAGCATGTGTTAACCTTTCAAGGGAGATTGATATGAGGAGGTTGAAGACCTGTAATTCATCACAGCATGCACTAATCTAGATGGAAGGAATCTAATCTCTTCTAGGATATCTTCTATTCTCAATAAGGCACAGTTGTGTTTTAGCATGGTGTTGATCAACTGAGCTGAGGCAAATCGAACCATATTTTGTTTGATTATAGGTGTGATTCCCATATGTTTTCTATCTTTTTTAATACTTCAAATTGCTTGTTTGCTTTTCCATCTGATCATCAATGCGTTTGAAAAAACTGAAGACCTAAGAGATTGTGCTTATGGCCAGTGAGACTGGGTAGGTCAGTTGAGAATCATCCACATCCTCGGTCAAGGTAGAGCTGTGCCCAGGCTGATGCATTCTAGCCTTACCAGTGATTTCTGGAGTCACTGCAGATTAGTGGTAGGGGTCCTTCTCAGTTACCATCTTTGGCAAGAATTCCAAAGATTATGAGTGTCTCATCCGAGAGCGAATGGTTGGCCTCTAAGAACAACAAAGATATAGTATATAGTATTACTCACTTGTGTAGACAATTGCAGCCTAAATTTCCAGTTTCAATGAGTTGTTCCCATGTGACTCGTGATCTGTCAGAGATTCACTATAAGTAGGGAATAGACTAAACCTCATATTTGATTGCTGTGCTGGTGTGGTAGCTGAAGTGCAAAAAACACATGAATCCGTTTGAAAGCTAAAAACAAGCACATTGTTTCGTTAGCAGTAAGTTTTGCCCCTATTTGGGACCAGGTTTACATTTTTTTTCGATAAAAAAAATAGCTCTCAATACTTTAGCCCAGTACTGTTCCAGTAGGTGAGTGCTGCTAGCTTCAACGAAAGCTAGTGGTTAGTTATAACACTGGTAGTTGTTAGTTCCCTTCACAATGCTTCCTAAGTGCCCTTCAACAATCGAAAAGAAATGCGGTTTGAAAGTTTGCCAAGGATGGGGTCGCCCTAGATGTATGTTTATTTCTGATACAATTGAGATATCTTCGATAATGTGAGGTGAATCATATTGAATTAGGTTACATTTCAGGCAGGGTAACAAATTTATGAGCTGGTAAAGGCTTAATGTGAGGCGTGTTTATTTCCTTGCATGTTTGCTTCACCTATTGGTCTGGTTTGCAGGCTTCCATGAGCACCAGTAGGTTCTGATGGGCGTTGTGGACTATGGGATGAAGATCAGGTGACTTGCCGTTGTAAGCTATGCTGGCAGTCCACCAATGTGGAATTTTCTAAGGATTGGTATCATGATTTGAAGGAAGCACAAAGGAGGCTGTGAAGCCAACCCCTCCCAGAACTCCATCAGTGGTTGCTACTGACCCCCAAAAAGACTGGCTGCCACAGCAGAGATGAACAGAGAGCCAACAGCCGCAATTGTCTGAAAAAACACACTGGGCCCAGCCAGACCTCAACCACTTTCTGTAACTCACACCCTGCTACAGGTATGCTGACTGCTTCCTGCCACTCACATAAACCAGTAGCCCAGAGGTTCAGAGGCAGAACAGTGAGTGAGAAAAACCATAAACATCCAAGTGCAGCAACAAGCAAACACTGCAGTACGCCAGACAGGCGCAAGAAAGAACCAGGCACAAGCCCATTCGCCACTGCTGAGATCTTCCAGTAGCTTAATCTGATTGCAGTGTTCAGCAGTACCAACAAGATTTCCATTTTAACTTCCAAAAGTCTGGGAACCAATTATACAAGCATACAAGGTGGATGGCAGGACTCCTGTCCCAAAAATTAGGAATGTTTCCTGCCCAGGAGTATACATCATATTGGAGCTTGTCAGCAACTCTGGTCATCACTTTAGTAAAGGAAGTGAAGCCATTTAGCACAGCGATAATGCAAGGAATTATTCAAGGAGAGAGAAGTGCACATGCACTGTGGCAATCCTGAGGAAGGGAATCCCTATGAGGCCTGTGTGGAATTATGACCATCTAGGAGTCCGACTTCTAGGGGGACCTTCTAAAACAATATCTGGGCTAAGATGGAATTTCTCTAGAGTGGTGTTCAGCACAGTTACAAGGAATCTGTAAGTTAGTTCATGCCCAAGAGCAAAACTAGTGTCGAGAAAACCCATCTTTAGGTTTTGGAAGACAGTGTGATCAACCTGAGCATTTGAAGCCTTTGTCTTTTTTGGGGTCTTCAACATTCAGTGTGCTATCTTTGATGAAGCATATGATGATGTATGCCTTGACACTGAAATCCTCCAAAGGAAGTGATCCCTCAAAACAAACGTATTCAGCAAACTTCTTGAAGAGAAGCGTTGGCCGTCAAATCAGTGCCGGTGCACGGTGGGCTTCATGTCAAACTCATGTGTGTCAAATAGCAAGCCCACGGTAGATGTGTGATATCTCTTCCCCTTTTGGTGGGTTCAGATGCCTTGAAACAGGATTGTGAAAGAGACCTGGCATTTTCAAAAAGATCTTCAAAGCTTGCCCCATGCTATATTTCCCCTCGTATGCCGGTATATTTTAAATACATTGAAAACTCCACTATGATGCCTGACAGACAAACCATGCAAAGTGAATAGTTGTGTTTAAGCTGTAGGGATATGAGTTGATGGTGAATTTTAAGATGGACTGGAAAGACATGAATGTCTGTTCAAGTGGATCAAAAGGGAAAGTTATTGTTAGAGCAGACCATAACTGTTGAGTGTGTTGTAACTATTTCGTGAATGTGCGTTATGACTAGTGTGTTTTTGTGTTATTTGTGAGTGCACTAGTAAATTACTGAAAGTGCTTTCTAAATTCCATAGCAACAAAATTTCTTGCATAATTTAACACATGCAACCAACACATCAACAACCACGATTTCTGGAAATATCCAGAAAGCAACATCTGCCAAGCCTTCACAAGTGGTCGTCTGACTCAGTAAAACCTGGGCAATTACCTTTGTGTTCACTTCCTGGCTGAATGCTGCTTTCTGAAGTTCAAAGGCTCTCTTGGAATCAGCCATTTTAGTGTCAGCAAGGTATTTCACATCCAGCATTTCCTTCTTACACTCTGCCTCCTGGAAAGATAAAATGAAGGGGAGACTGAGTACAAATCACGTTCCATAAAACGAATGCACACAGTACAATCCTTCCATTGTAGACATGCATAAAAAACAACTTGGGCAGGAAGAGGGGTAGGGGTGGGTTACCTTTCAGGACAGATCATAAAATAAAATAGGTACCAAGGGAACCCTAATCAAACTGTATTGTACAATGGGGACATTGCCAAGCGGCTTGTAAAGAAAAACAGGAAGAAATTTGTAAAACGGTCTGTTAAAAACATAAAGCATTTAGTGTTATCTAGATTCAGCTTACCTCATTGCTATCAGCTTACATTAAACCACAGCAGTAAAACATACTTCTTACTTGTCATAACATACTAACTACTTAAGAAACGTTACAATTATTAAAAATGAAAAGATGCAAACTTAATTTAGCATTTACTAATATTAAAGTACTTTAATTTCTCCTGACACTAGAAAGACATCAGGGTGTCAAAGGTAGGCAACCAAAGTTAGCTATCCCAAATTAGTATGACAGCTGAAAGTAACATTTACGCTCTGGAGTATTTGATCGGATGGTGGGTAGAACTTACCCGGATGCCGGCATCTCTCTCTGCTTCAGCCACTCCGATGTCTGCATCTCTTTGCACAATAGCTGTCTGGGTTTTGCCCAAAGAACTCAAATACTCCACTTTATCATAAACATCCTGAAACAAAAATAGAGTTCTATAAATCACTGAGGATAGACTCTGCTCCCACCATATTACACAGGTTGAGTGTTTAGAATAGGCTAATCTAAACAAGGATTTTCCAGCATGCACCTGGTGAATCACTCAAAGGGACCAATATGAAACGCTAAGAGTTTGCTTTGCAGAACTTTCAGTTTTACTTTATGAATGTTATTTCATAAAACTAAATTGCTTTCTAGCCAGCCCCTATCTGTTAATTTCTGTCCAAGAAGGTTGCAAGTACTTGCCTTCACACCTGTGAATTTGCAACTCTTCTAGAGGCTGTTAACATGGTCATATCCACCCTCTCTCTTACTACTTCAATAATGCAATGGCAGGAAATACTAAAGAGAACAGAAATATATCGCTCATTTACTGCATTTCTTCTTTGTAAAGAGCAGCCATTGACTCACAAGTTGTGAATAGTGTCGATTTCTCCACAGCTTTTGTTTACTAGTTCTTGTGAAATCTTTAACTCTATAAATCGAAATACAAGTGCTATTTAGAAGTAATTACCACCAAAAAGCGAATGAGAACGTATACCAAACCCTGACGAACCCAAAATTCCTGAGGGTGTGTTGCTCGCTGTCTTCATATGAAATAGCATGCCTTTTCCAATCTCTTAATGTTAGTATCATGCTTCCCCCAGTCCCTAATCTTTAGGTCTATGTTCCCGTTGTACACCGAAAGTGGAAACATCCTCTGGATGTAGTCTTTCAAGTCATTAACCCTTAATCTTTTGTCAGTAAAATCCTTCCAGTGTTCATTTCAGCCCAACTCCTATGCCATGCTAAGCCTGTTACATACCCTAACCCCAGCAAAAACTGGTGCATTTGTGTGTCTTTGGAAGTACTTCATGCCCATAGCAATGTCTGCACCAGTCTATGGCATGGACTGCCTCACTGAATGCTTTGGCTGAAAGACCAACTGTTGCTTAATGGTGTGCTAAAGCATTAACAGATGTGAAGGGGGAGGCAGGATGGGCATCTTGGTGCCGTTTTAGCCCCCAAAGTCATTTTCAAATCATATGGCCACTCACCAGGTAATGCCTTCAGTCAGTGAGGGAAGAAGAGAACCGGATTTATGCCAGTATTAAGAGGGATGTGTGCCACTATTAAGAAGCATTGTGGAACTTGGACAGCCAACATGGCGGACGCAGCCTAAAGCGGCTCCGACCGCACAAGCCAACAATCCGTCTAAATCCGCAAATATCCTCTCCCCAGCGGTCCGCTCCCACTGCGCTACCATCTGGAGTGAAGCAGTGCCCAAGATTAGGGCGAGACAACGGACTCAACGGCGGCCATAGCAGGTGAAGGGAGGGCCGCCGCCCGGTCCCGGACTGCCGCCTGAGGAAGTTCCCCCTGCCGTGGACGCCTGGCACGGCCCGAGGAGCACTGCGAGCCCCTCCGCAGGTCCTGCTATTGAGGTGAGGTGAGGTGAGTGCTGCGGGCTGCAGAGGACTGTGCCGGGGCCGGGTCGCGGGCTGCTGGGGCCTACTAATCCTGACGGAGCCACTGGGTGCTTGGTGCGCCTCTGCCAGAGAGAGACCGGACGGGGGCATCGGGTGTGCCTGGGGCGGCCCTGGGTTTGATTGCTGCAGATCCGGCCGTGGCTGAGTTTGGGCCGGGCGACATCCCCCGGGGGGGACCCGGTTGATATCGAGACTGCGGAGTGGACGGTGGCGCCACTCGCGCCTGGGCGGCCCGCCCGCTTGAATTGTGCAGCTGGCAAGGCCCTGGGGCTGGAAGTGAGGGCCTGCCAGGAAATGTGGATCCGTTCATACAGAGGTACATGAGAAGAAGTGGACTCGAGGATAACGAGATTGGAACTGCTCAAGACGGCCTGCAGGCTGGAGGTAGGCGAGTCCGATCCCGTTAGGGGGTCTACTTGGCTGGCCACCTCAAGTCGCGGAAGCGGCCAAGATATGCTTGGTGCGGCTTGTGGCCAGAGGGGGCCGGATTCTGTGAGGTCCAGCCTGCAGTGCCATAACCGGATGTGCTCAGGAGGAGGGTGCCGGACAGTGACGCCGTTCATAAGGCCGTCGCCACTCGAGGAGGGAGGCTCGCTGTGTAGCCCCCTCCGTTCACTCCCATTACGTTCAACATGGCCAAGGATAAACCGGCGGGCTCCGGCCCCAAGCAGAGTACTCTAGACCAGTTCACTACAGCCCCGGGCGGCACGAGTGGAGGAGACACTGGGAACCCGGTCCCCCACAAAGCAGCTCTACTGGCCGCGATCACCCAGGCCCGTGAGGCCCTCGACGCAAAGATTGGTGCGGTGGGGTCAGAGGTCTCATTTCTGCGTCAGGACCTCTGCAAGGCTGTGGATCGCATCACGGAGGCGGAGGCTTGCGTCTCGACAGTGAAAAGAAGGTAAACAAGCTCACAGTCGTCGCGCAGGAATTGGCGTCCCGTGTCGAAGATGCTGAAGGCTACTCTCGACGCAATAATTTGCGCTTCATCAGCTTCCCGGAGGGGTGCGAAGGCTCCTCCATGGACCGGTTCCTCACGCAATGACTAAGGGCCCTCCTGCCGGAGGACTCCCTTTCCTCCTGCTTCGTAGTTGAGAGCGCTCATCGGGCGTTGATCAAGAAGCCCCCCCACCCCACCCCCCTGGGGGAACGCCTGCGGCCGGTGATCGCCAGGCTATTGAACTATGCTGACCGGCATACCATCCTTCAGTATGCGAGAAACCACAGGGAACAACTGCGCTTTGACTCAGTCTATAATGATCTTCCCGGACTACACTCGACTGGTGTAGTAGCAGCGCCAATCATTCACGGCCTCTAAACGCAAACTCAGAGAACTGAATATACAGTACATGTTGTTATATCCCGCCCGAATGAGAGTCACACATAATTCTAAATCAAATTTTTTCGACAAGCCGGAAGCGGTCTTCACCTGCGCTGACGAGATGGTACACCCAAAACCCCATACTCCACCTCCGCTGGAATCCAACTCCCCACAAGGATCGCAAAGGAATCGGCAGAGATGGGGTCATTCCAAGAGGAGGCACAGGTCCAGGTCCAATTGGTGCTCCCAGGTTTAGGGCGACGAGTCATGAGCATATATTGACTGCCCCCTTCTCCTTGACCATCGTCCTCAGCCGGGGTGTGATGTTTCCTTAAAAGGCATAGGACCGCTTGGGACATAACATGGCTTGGGGGCCAATTCAGAGAACGGCAATGCCCCTGAACACTTATGTTTAAGTTTTGTGGGAAGTTTGGGTACGATTGGCGGAGGACCCCGGGACCCCCTGTTGGTGTCACGGGCATCCATCCTCTGCAACAGATACTCCTTGTTGGGTGGATGTATTGGGGTGGGGGAAAGTAGGGGGATTGTTCCGACCTACCAGGTCAAAAATTTTGCATTTTCTATACTGGCACAGGGACCCAATCACTGTTTCGCGAATGCACCAGAGGTGGCAACCCCCTTAGACGACCGATGACCACACATGCATATATTCCGCAGCTCGGGGATTTAAACATTGTATCCTGGAACGTTAGAGGGATGCTAAATAAATTCAAGAGGGGTGCCGTCCTTCGACAAGCAAAGTGCTGTGAAGCAGACATTCTTCTCCAACAGGAGACCCATCTGCTTGGCAACAAAGCCCCTTGTCTTAATAGATTCGGATACAACACAATATATCATTTGGGGTTCACACGTGGCTCACGAGGCACGGCTATCCTAGTACACCGCCGGGTTCCCTTCACTATGTCAAAACTCTGGTCAGATCCGGGGGGTAGATACACCGTTGTGTCGGGTACACTACATGGCAAATGCGTAACAATAGGAAGCATCTATGCTCCCCCTCCTTTGGGGCATATTCATTGATAGAATCACACGACTGTGGGAGGAGTTCCCGGATGGACTGACATTACTGGGCGGGTACTGGAACGACATCATGTCACCCCTGGATCGTCTGCGGTAGCCGGGGAGGGGGCCCCCGTAGGGGGGAACCAAGCTTCATCTTCTGGCCACCACACTGGGGTGGTCCGATGCGTGGCGGGTTTATCATCCCTCTGAGATGGGCTTTACGTTATCAGCCGTGCATAGCTCTCTAGCCAGACTTAACTATTTCCTCCTGCCACATAGCTACATACATAGGTTCTCCCATGTCTCTATCCTGCCCAGGGGACTGTCGGACCACTCCCCGGTCTCACTTGAATTGCACATAGGACCACAACAGCCACCCTTCAGGTGGCGTATGTCGCCCTGGCACCTCCGCAACCCTAACTATCAAGACGTTATCAGTCAGGCCATCTCCGATTATCTTTTATCCAACGCCGCCTCAGCCCCGTCGGGTGTCGTCCTTTGGGAAGCTCTCAAACCCACGATCTGCGGGGTTGATATAAGCTATCGTACTGGTGAAAAGCGTAAATGCCTCGCCCAAATAGTAGAATTAGAAAACCGTCAGAGGTCCTTTGAAGCGGACACAGCCCTGTCCGATGGTCCAATACCACAACGTAATCTTCTCTAAATACAACAACAAATACATCAACACCTTATCAATGAAGCGCGGGAGATCTGGTTAGCGTCACAGCACAGGATCTACCAGTGGGCTACAAATCAAGCAAAATGCTCCATCGGCTGTGCCAGGCCGCGATGTCCCCCACACCTGTCCCGACACTTCGCAACGCTGACGGAGTCCTCTGCACTTCCCCCAATATGGTAACTCAAGCGTTTGCTGACTATTATGCCTCCCTATGCCAGCGGAAAGAACACATATCAAGCGCGCTGATAGAGGAATTCCTAACAGACATACCTCCCCGGAAGCTCTCAGACTAAGTACGCGACCAACTAGATGCTCCCATAACCGTAGAAGAACTTAGCGCCGCGTACGGGTCAGCCCCCTTTCCTATATGCCGTGGTACAAGGCAGGGCTGTCCCCTGTCCCCATTGCTAGTCATGCTTGCAATAGAGCCCTTAGCCATATGGGTGCGGCAGAACCCATTGATCCGGGGGTTTGAGTGGTCGCGGGAGCAGTCGGACAGAATCGCATTATACGCGGAAGATGTTTTGTTCTTTATGGCAGATCCCTGGTTTTCTGGGCCCAGAGTTCTCCAGATACTCCGAGTGTTTGCGGAAACCTCATGCCTCGGAGCCAACCCGTCGAAATCGGTGTTATTTCCCATATGCGGGGATCAGGGGCGGGGTACATGGGCTGAGCAACTATCCTACGCGACGGACGGTTTTAAATATTTGGGAGTCTTTATCTCGCCGTGCCCCACAATATCGTGGTCACATAATATTAATTCGCTACTTTCGCGTATACGAGAGGTGACCAAGATATGGTCCCAGCTACCGCTGGTCCTGTATAGACGGTCGGCAATTTTCAAGATGGTCTCCCTACCTCGGCTACTCTACCATTTGCAAAACGTCCCATACAATATTCCGCGCACATGGTTCGCCCAAGTGAACGCAATCCTGAAAAAATTCTTTTGGGGTGGAGGGGCCTTTCGAGTGGCACTACGTACCTGCAAGCAGTCAACATATTGTGGTGGGATTGCAGCGGCGGATGTATATGTTCATTATGCAGCATCACACCTGTTGACCATTAATGAGTGGTGGTACAGCCCTCACACAGATCCAGCATATGCAGTTGAGCGCCTGGCGATGGAGGGGGTACCCCTCTTGAAGCTTCCGCATGAATCTAGATTTCTTGCCCCTGCCAGCTGAACGGTCGTTCAGCTTTGGCGATACATCGTCAAGAAAATGGGCTGGGAGGGACGCCGACACAGACGACCCCGCTGTGGCAGGGTACTTACCTGTGCCCGTTGTCGCGCTTACAGGCTTTCATAATTGGGACCTTCTCGGCATCTCTACTTTAGGAGACATAATGCAGGGTTCCACTCTCAAATCGTTCCAGAAACTACAAAACGAGTTCCAACTGCATCAGTCGCAGTTCTACAAATACTTGCAACTGAGACATGCTCTGACTCCCTTGATCCGCTCGATGAGTGACTTGCCGGAATTTCATCCCGTTGAGGGTCGCTCACTTATGGGGGACCTTCGGGGCTCATTAGATCTCACAGATCTATCAAACACCGACTACTCATGCCCACTCCACACTACACAAAACCCGAGGGGCATGGGAGGCGGATATGCCTGACATGACAGACGACGACTCGACTGGACTGGACGGAGGCCCTCGCAAGTCCCCGGGGGTCCACTATTTCCACACGATATAGCCTCATTCAGTTTAAATATCTACACCGAGCATACTTCACTCGCATCTGCCTTTGGAAGATGGGCGTTATCCAGTCCCCTGCATGTCTTAGATACGGGAAAGCGGAGCTAACCTTTTTCCACACGGTTTGGAGTTGCGGAGCGTTGCAGCCGTTTTGGGGGAAAATGTCATCATGTCTGGGACGGGTCCTGTCCTGGAGCCTCCCGCTCGACCCCAAGCTGTTCTTGCTCCAGAGCACGGAGGGGATCGGCAGGAACTGCTACAAACAGAACCTCTTATTCTTGGGCCTCATGCTTGCCAAGTGAGACATCGCCCAACGGTGGAAGGCGATATCCCTTTCAACAATGGGCGGGTGGAGGGTGGCCATGGACCAATGCATGGGGGCAGAAATCGCAGTTTATCAGGCATGCAGTTGTCCACAGAAACACAGGAAAATATGGTTCCGCTGGGTGACATACCGGGGCATAGACCTACCCCCCCCCCCACCACCAACAGACCTCCCCCCCACGAAACCCGCTCCATATATCTCCCCGACCCCTCGATACCATAGATGAGCAGCCCGCCCTCACTATATACACACTATGATCAGCGAACTCTGGGGTAACCTGTGCCAAGTTTTAGTTTACGTTTTTGGGTCTGCGAGTTTGCAGGTTAGCTTGCCGTTTAAAAATAACTAGTAATTTCTCATCCAAAATGTATCTGTAATTGCCCGCTATCTACCACTAAACTCAATAAAATTTGTCATTAAAAAAAAAGAAGCATTGTGGCATATAAGACCACCTATATCACACAACTTAGAAGCTTTACTAAAATAATATCAAAGTATACCATGAGAATAACTAGTGTTTTACACCAAGAGAGAATCAAATTGAGAACTCAGGAGTCCTCAGTCTTCACCCACAGCATAAAGGATGCTATGTTACAGAATTTTATATAAAGCTCGATGACCGGTCAGGTTTCTTGGCGCTGGTTAACATAGGCAAAGCACTGAGAGCAAGAACTTAGACATACGCTTGTTTGAACAGCCAAGTCTTCAAAAGTTTCCGGAATCGCATATAGTTGGGTGTAGATCTCAACTCAGGGGGAAGGGAGTTCCAGATGAGTGGAGCAAAAGCAGAAAATCTGGAACCTCCCAATCTCTTCTTTTTAAATGAGGGGGTTCTAAAGAGGTTCTTATGGGCAGACCTAAGGTTGGAATTCGGAGTGCATTTCTTTTATTCTTGATGATATGAAAGCAGGACTTTTGCCATGCAGAGATTTTAAAATGATACAGCCAGTTTTAAAAATAGAACACTATTCCACCGGAAGCCGGGGAAACTTTCTCAACAAGGGGGTAATATGGCAATGCCTAGGCTGTTGTAAAATAAGCCTGGCAGCCTGGTTTTTAACCAATTGAAGTCTTTGGTTGAGGCCTTAGGAGAGGCCAAGATATAAGGAGTTGGCATAATCTAATCTAGAATGGACTACAGCCAAAATGACCAGACTAAGGCATTAAATGCGAGATATTTGCAGATCATCTTAATTTTTCATAGCTGTATGGAACAGGAGGACGTGACCGCTTTGAGTTGGGGTTTCAAGGATAGGTTCGTCGTTGAGGACTCCAAGACTCTTTACTGAGTTCTTAGGCTGTGGGGGGTACTCATCATCGGGGGCAAAAAAGAAGAATTCCACAGATCGATCTAACTGTGTGTAATAACTATCTGTCTTATCAGGGTTGGGCTTAAGTTGATTACTATTCATCCAGTCTCAGATATACAGCATAGTATTTTGGAAGGTTTCCATGGATTACGGGGATTGGTCAATGGTACACACCAGCTGCTGATCGTCAACATAGTTATAAACTCTGGCTTGCATTTCTTTTAAGGAGTGCACCAGCGGACGAATTTAAAGATTAAAAAGATGTGGGGACAAAGAAGATCCTTGAGGTACTCCGCAGGTTAAGCAGACCTTGGGGGAATTGAAGTGGGATAGCCGGACAGATTGCAAACGGTCTTGTAAAAAGGATACAAACCAGACTAAGCTCTATAGACCTGCGGCCCTGACACGGCCGATCAAGAGCTCATGGTCGACTGTGCCAAAGGCCGCAAACAGATCGAGAAGGACCAACGCCTGGGTAATGCCTTGGTCAGCTTCTTCCCGCATATCATCTACAACTGAGAGGACTGTTTCAGTTGAATGAGTTGGCCGAAATCCTGCCAGATGGGAGTCAAGGAAATTAGATTCCTCTAAAAAGGAACAGAGATGACTGGCAAAATGAGCCTCCAGCACTTTTGCCAAGAAAGGTAACAAAGATTCTATAAGATCAATGGGTCCTCGCCCATTTTGTTTTGTAGCAGGACCACTATAGCCTCTTTGAAGATGTTGAGTACCATACCTTGGCTAAGGGAGTGGTTGAGGAGGGAAATGGCTATGTCAGGGAAGTGAGAGAAGACCTTTTTTTTAATTCGGGGGGGGGGGCAAGTGTTGTTGGGGTGGGGGCCCGATTTGACTTTTGATAGTAGGTTCGAGAAAACCTCCTTACTAATAGCGGGAAAGACAGATAGTTTGAGTGGATTACTATCTTCAATAAATGTCACGTTAGGAGGGGGACTGGAAGGGATGCTATCCTTTATTGTCTTAATCTTCTCAATAAAGAAGGAATTGAGAGTATTGCTTTGTCCTGTGTCGTTGGATGGGGATAGTCACCCTGTCGGGATTGGATAATTCAGAGACCATGCAAATAATTTCCTTGGACTTATTCAGAGACCAAGATTTTGTTAGAGAAGAAAACAGTCTTGGTTTGTCTGATTAACTTTTTATATTCTTTAAGGTAAGAGGAATAGGCTTACTTGTCCTCTGTTGAGTAGTTAGTCTGCCATTTACGTTCTGCATGGCAGAGTGCTGATTTTGCTATTTTTAGGTCTTTTGAGAACCCTTTGGATGCCTCATGGCACCTAGCTTGTTTGGACTTTCGGAGAGGGGCATGTATGTTACTGGCTACTGTTAGTCAGTTGAATATTTCTTCTACATGAAGGTCCAGACTGTATTGTGCAATGGGTAAGGTGATGTTTAATCATGGTCTACTCGAGACCAATTTCTACAAAGAAGTTCAGGGCATAAAGATGGTTTCGGAGAGGTCAGGCCAAGTAAAGAAAATGTAATTAAGTAATGATCTGACCAGACACACATGGATGCAGTGATATTGGTTACTGATAGGTTAATGGACCATACCTGATCTAGCGTATGGCATTTCTCATAGGTGGGTGAGTGCATATGTTGTACTAAATTTAAATTGCTTAGCAGGTCAGTGAGTTCTGTAGATGTATGCCCATCCACTTCCCACTGGCCAATAATTAAAGTCGCCTATTATCAAGATCTTAGTGTGGTCAATAACCAAAGGGGATACAGAATCTGCGAAGAGCTGTGGAAAGTGTCGCATGTGGCCCGGGGGTCTATAGATCACTGAACAAATGAAGGGAGACGTACGACAGTCAAGCTTAATTAGAAGGCAGACAACTGTAGGGATGAAATGAAAATTAAACTTTTAGAGTGCTCTACTACCCAAGGGTGTCTATCTAATCAGAAAACAGGAGGTCTTCAGTACTGAAAAGCCAAGTTTTAAGAGCTTTGTGGAAAGAGAGCAGATCCGGGTTTTCTCTTAAGATCGGGGGGCATCGAGTTCCAAAGCTTAGCAGTACAGGTAATAAAGCTTCTGCCACCTTAGTTAGATCTTTTAAATCTGGGTACTACAAGATTATGAGCTAATGAAGATCTACTGGGGGTGTACCATTGGAATCTTTGTTTAAGATACTTGGGTCCCACATCATGCAGCACCTTACAGGCGATGCAGAGGGCCTTGAAGTCTATACGCTTTTTAAGCCAGTGAAGCTGGGAGTGTCCCTGGGATGGCAAATGGGACCAGGATAGAGGATCTAAAATGTCTTAATTACAGAAGCTACTCCCACCCCCCGTACCCTGCCCCAACTATTTTGCTCATTTATCTATTCGTCTGAAGAAGGTAGTTGTCTGCAGGCAAAGCTGCTAGGATGCCCGGAGAGGATTAATCGGTTAGCCAGGTTTCGGTTAACAATATAATATCCGGAGAATCAGATTTAAGGAGATGAAAAGTTTTGATCTGGTGCGGAACCATAGATCTAGTGTTTAGGTACATAACCCTGATTTTGTCCTTTTTAAGTTTGGAGGGAGTGGGATTCATAGTTGATCCTATGGTAGAATCAGTTGGTTTAGGCAAAACATAGGAAGCAGATTTGTCGTTAAGGATATCTATCTTTTGCAATTTATCCAAAACATGGGGTGCAGGTTGATAATGTGTTGAGTACAGCGTTTTGAGTGCCTCTGAGGAATATGGAGGTAAAAGGGCATGTAAATATACCCAGGCCCCACCCGGCAGCGCGCAGACGGGCTTGCCTTTGGCACTCCAGCTATGTGTCCGCACTGCTGCCGATTGGTTCCTTCTATCTAATCAACGAGTACGGTGGCCGTGAATAGTTCCCTCCCACCCCCTCCCCCAACAATGGTTGATACTAGGTCCCACAATTATGGCTAAATGGTGCACAGTTGAATTATAAAGGTGCTCAAGTTTAAAAGCATGTGCAAAAGTGCAAAAAGGTGAGGAGCAGTGCAGCTATGTTACCAGCACGTCTGCGCTACTACTGGCATGAAAAAGGATGAGAGCTCTTACAGACTCCGTCCCTTCTCTTCTGATTGGTTCCCTCTATCCAATCAGTTAGGACAATGGCCGTAAACAGTACCCCCCACCTCCTTCTTTTCTGATTGGTTCCTCTCCTCTTGCATAAAGTAAAGAAAATGGAACCATGTTAAGATGAGTGATGCATAATGGGCTGCCGTCAAGATATACGATGGTCTGCTTGGTAACCTCATCAGATCGTATTCTGAAATGTTGACATAGGTAACCTCCTAGCCGACCAAATGTCTTCAAGTCATGTGCTGAGTGATGTAACAAGCTGCTGTCATTGAACGGAGTACGACTGACAGCCTATTAGGAGAAGCCATCAGACCAACATGAATATCAAGAAAGGTGAATGAGGAAGGAAACAATAATAAACTTGGGCTAAAGAGGACTACTGAAGAAAAGTCTAGTTTAGGCTAGGGTTTCGGAAAAGCATTTACAAGACTTCTAACCACTTCCCTTCTCAGATTATCATTACAACAAATTTAGGTAAAAATCATTGCACTCACATAATAGAAAAAGCACTGCAAAACAGTTTTACACAAGATGGCAAATACACAGAAAAATATCACACCTCACGAGTACATAACTGCAGAATTTGTTTTCTTTTTTCAACTTTTATTGCACACACTCTGTATTTTGGTCTGATTGAGATGAGCACCCCAACCAGCTTGAAAAGAGTCAGTGCTAACGGTGACTTGCGGAACGGGGTCTAGAAAAGGCCTGTCCTGCAACAAATTGGTGCTGTTCCACCATTGCAGAGAGTGATGCGTGTTGGCCTTTACCAACACTAGATCCTCCATCTGGCCCTCCACCTGTGACCACTGTGGCAGCAGATGCATGTGTCGCCGGGCTTGGAGAACAAAAGCGATAGATGAGGCCATCATGCCTAGGAGGCGTATTACGGTTCTGACCATGAGAGGGCAATGTGGTTGAAAAAGAGGTACAATCTGCTATGATGATGAGACCTATTGCCAGCTGGGGTAGCCTTTGCCTGTAACCAAATTCTGTACCGCTTCTAAGGGTTGGATCTTAAGAGGCTGTAGGTGGGATTTGGTGGTGGAGAAGCAAGATGGTCACCTGAGTGTGCTCTAGGCACTGTTAGTTGGTTGCTTGCACTTTTGATCAGCCAGTCGTCTAGGTAGGGAAAGACGTGAATGTCTCTCCTCCTTAAGAGAGCTGTGACCACTGCCAGAAACTTGGTGAAGACTCTTGGGGCTGAGGTGACAGTGAACGAAAGTACTTTGAAATGGAAATGTCGGGCACTTGCCACAAATCACAGGTAGCGTGGGTGGGCGGGATGAATGCAGATGTAGAATTTGGTGTCCTTGAGGCCTAATGCTGCCATATAGTCAGTTGTATTGTTGAAGCAGAGGAATGAAATCCTGCCGCTTTAGAATGTGGAATGTTCAGAGAAGATATATAAGTCGAGGGGCCTAAGATCTAGGATGGGCACGAGGGAGCCTTCCTTCTTGGGAATGAGGGAGTAAAGATAGTACACTCCCTTGCCCTGCTGGAGGTAGTGCACTGGTTTTATGGCCGCTTTCGATGGAGCCTTTGGACCTCTTCCACCAGAAGGCTGAGATGTTCCCTGCAGAGAATGTGCCCATGGGGTGGGTTGCACAGAGGGGGTGTGAGAAATTCTAGGAAGTAGCAATGGTAGACCAATGATAAGACCCCTTTGTCTGATGTGATTTTCTGCCAGCATTTTTGCAGTCTGACCCGGACAGGTGTTAGGTGATTGGGGGAAGGCAAGGGGAATCATTGTTTGGAGGTGGAGTCCCTGCCTCTGTTGTCTCTGAAGGCACCACTGTGATATGGTCTGTCCCTCTGCCACCAACTCCCCCCTCCCTTTTCTTGTATTCATCTGGGAGGTTCTTAATGAGCCCCTACATATCATCCCATTGTGCTCTATCACATCAGCAGAGTAGGCTGACTGAATAGGCCATCGTCCTGTGGGTGGCAGCTCCCTCTTCTTGCTGTCTCTGTCCGGTAGGTGAGCATCACCCACCGCCTGAGCATTGGTATGGACAACAAGGGAATTAGGAGGGAAGTGACCCCTGATGTAAGGTGAGTCATTGAGAGAGGGAATATATTTTTTCTTCACCTGGGGAGTTACTATCCTCGCCTTGACCGGTTCCTTGAAGGTGTCTGTGGTGGACCCAAACATACCCTTCAACATGGGGCGGAATAGGACTATTTTCTGGAACTTGGACAGTGTCTCCACCAAGACATCATCTTCCTCGTAGAGGACTTGTATATCCAGCCTATGAATTTTGGCCGCCTTCTGTATCACCTCATGATATACTGTGGTATCATTCAGGCATTATGCCCAAACTGGAAAATCCAGTTCAGGTTCGCGAAGGGGATCAACATTGTAGTCGTCCCACGGGTCATCGGTGGACACCGGATCAAAAGGTGCACAATAAGGGTTGGTAGGGAGGAAAGTGTTACCTTCCCTTTAAGAAAAATGAGCGGAAATGAGTGTGGAGGCAGTAGTGGAAGAGTTGGTGGTGGTAGTGAAAGGGGGTGTGTGGAGGAGAAGGGGCATATGAGAGCAGGCTAGTGCCCATGTCCTTTCGTCTTTTATGCTTAGGAGCTGGGAGAGGTTTTGAAGCCAGCTCTTCCTCAGAAATCAATTCCCTCTTCCGAGGCTATGCCTCTGTGGGCCTAGGGCGCAGCTTTGTATACATCTTTTCAATCTGAGGATGTATAAACAGACGCCTCTGTCTTGCATCCATCTTCTTTTGGAGCTGCTGGAGGATGGGTTGCTCAGAGTCGTAGGAGCTTGCCGCGGAAGGTGTCTTTGTGCCCAGTGCATCTTACTGGCCCACTGTGTTTTTGATGCCGATGTGTGCTTAGGGACTGGGGCTGGTTTCAGAGCCAGCATCAAAGGGGTCCTGGGCTTCAAGGGAACCCAAAGCTTATGAGGCATCATTGGTGTCGATGGCAGAGAAGGGTGGGCACCCGCAAGTAGGAGTGTTATTTGATCTGAAGTCTTAGGTTGGTGCCGACTAGAGCCGAAAGCGGAGGGGGCCCGCAAGGATGAAAAGCTGAGTCTTTCTGGAAGGACTTTACTGCTGACCCCCTTATGGGTAGTGGGTGGGTTGTTGGAGTGCTTTGCATCGAGGCCATTTGGACGGCCTGGTGAGCGTTTCTGTGTTGTCCACACTCACAGTTCTGTCCGAGTCTCTGTCTGAGGTCTGGAAGGTGTGAACTGGTGGGAGCCTGTTGCTCCTCTTTCTCAGGGTTGGAGTTGGAGGAGAAAGTCACCTCTGAACTGGGCAATAGCTGGTGGGCAGAATGCCCAAGGGGCCGGCTTCTTCACCTCACTCAATGTCGGGCTAAGGGACCTTTTGGAGGCCTGACGTTGCAACCTATAGTACAATCTTGGTACTGAAGAGTTTTTTTCAAGTGGCTTAACGGCAAGAGTCGACCTCGAAGCTGGGGAACCGGGTTCAAGTCTCGGCAGGGACACTCAAAATCCTGTGATTATGGGCAAATAACTTAATCTCCCCGTGCCTAGTAAAATGAATGTGTTCGTCTGTAACACAACTGGTGCTTATGTAAAGTTCTCTGATACCTTTGAGTCGAGTCTGCGCTATATAAAACTCCTCCCAAAAAAAGGCATGCATTGCACACACTGTTGGCCTGGTCGGGTGAAAGGAAGAGGTTACACATCTCGTGGTGGTCAGTCCAGGGGAATCTCACATGGGACTGAAGCCAATTCTGGAAGGCCGTACTTTCCACCACTTTGCTAACATTCTCCATTAAGAAGTCCTCGAAGGACAGGGACACACAGACTTGAAGAGGGTCTGAGGCCTGCCGGTTAGGAGTCAGTGGTAGGTCAGTAACGAGAGCTGACACCTCAAAACGGAGACAAGTAGTTTCTTCTACCAATATCGAAGTCGATCTGACCAGTTGTGCCTGAACAAAAAGTGTGAAAACTTGCTAAACTCGGAGCCCCGTCGGTACATGTCCGAATCAGATGGCAGACAAAACCAATCTAACATTGAGTCTGTGCCCATGCGCATTGCCAACTAGGGGAGGAGTCACCCTATTTCTCAGAAGGCAGGAGTATCTACTGCAAAAAATGCTACTATTACACATCTCCTCCTGAGATGTTATTACACACCACACTCCACTCCCGTAAGTGGAATAATCTTTTCCCCTGTTGACTCAAACTTCAATTTATCACTAACCTTTATCTTTATATGGTTGAACTAACATACCCTTCTGTAGGGGTATGTGACTGATAATATTGGCTTAGTATTTGGTTTCCAATGGTGAAAAGGCCAATCTGTATGAAGCATAGCGTTCCAACCTTTGCACTCTTTTGGTCGTTCAGGGAATCAGTGCAACGTAAAACAATAGCGGCACAAATCATATAATAAATCTTGTAAATATAATACTGTAGCAAAAAGCTGCAGACACGCAATCTTATCTCACTTGCCAAGATGAATCAAAAAGAGTGGTGGTTGGAGGGCAAAAGAGAACAAAATGGCTGCTCCATAAAGAGGCTCCAAATCCTGACAAGAAAACTGCCAAGATTTGACAGAACCTGCAGTATTGTGATCTCCCCGACAGGCAGGATCTGAAAAGCCACGGAACAAGGCACCAGTACATACCTGCAACAACATTTGAGATAGTGACTGCACCAAAGGGGGCAGTGGGGAAGGTGGAAGGCTGTTGCCTCATTGGATAGGCTTTGGAAATCAGAGACTAGGCCAGATCTGCTGCTGTGGAGGAAAGACCTACCACATGGACTGTGGTCCTGTTGGCGATCTGTGGGGATGCGGAGGGTCAGTATTGCTATGCTCATGTGGGGACAGTGGGAAGCTGAGCAAGAGCAGCAAATGAGACTAGATCTGCACCGCCAACTGGAGGTGAGAGGGCCAATGGGCCCGAGAACACAGAACACAGGATGGCACACACAATGAAGAAGCTCTTCAGAGAACGTGCTGAAACTGATGTACGCAAAGAATGAGGACTTGGAAGCCCAATCCCACAGTAAAAATTTGCACATCACTGGGGTGCCAGAACCTGCTAATATGGAGAAGATTGAGCACTATATGGAGAAGATGATTAGGAAAACATCCGACAGGTCACAATTATCATCCCTCTTTATAGTGGTGAGAGTATACTGCACAGTAACGCCCCACTTCCCCAAGCCGATAATCACTTGCCTCTTGAACTACAGAGACTGAGATATCATACTGAGGATGGTATGCCAGAAGAGACTTGTAGTTTGAATGTGTATTTAGGTCTATACTCACCAACATCACCACTGTGGTGCAGGAAGTCACACAATCATTTACTGCTGTCAAGAAAAGACTTCAACAAGTGCAAATGTGCTACACTGTGTTGTACCTGGTCAGTTTAAGGATCAGCCATGAAGGAAGGGTCCAATCTTTGTAGACTCATTGGTGACTATGAAATTACTCAAAACGCTGAAAACTGATGAAAGGCCGACCCACGCAGTTGCTATGTAGTCAACACGTTGTCAACTTTAGAAACTGAGAACTGCAGCCCATAAGAAGCCCCCGAATTGTTTTTTTTAAAATTAAAAATACCCAAATACTAAGGCATCAACATTTTGCTATTTGGGCAGTTAATTTTATAGTCAAGGAAATTGGGCCCCACAAATTCATTTTAAGGCTCCGCAGTTAAAGAAGACTGCTTTGCCTATCATCTTGTTTGCCTCAAATTGGGATATAGATCAATCAGAGAAATACCTCAAATGTATTCTATAAAGAGCATTTCAGCAATCACTTATGGTTCTAGTATATGGGGATATACGGATTGTAAAGCTCTGAAACAAGCTGAAAATCCAGCTCTTAGAAGACTAATAGCTATGTCCAAATCTACCTCGCCTTTTATTTGTCACAATGAATTGGATCTTTCTTTCAGTGAGGATATAATTAGAATAAAGGCTCATGTTACTCAGGTATTCTGTATGGTTGAAGCCCTAATGTACCTTAAACCGGGCATTGATTGTTAATTGCCTTTCCCTTGACTACTCCCACAAGATTGCCTGGCTGTAGTTCATTAGATTCAGTCATCAAATTATGGGATTAAATCTGGGTATTTCTGAAGGCAATATCCTCGCTATCATTTCTAATTTAACAAAATTTGAACTAAAAGGGAAAATGAAAGGATTTGCTTGTGCAGCTGGAGAGCATTGTGAAATGTCTATAAGCTCAGTGACAGCATATGCATTAATCCCTTCGCATCAAGGCTTGAAGATGTATCTTATTCAAGTTTTGAATAGGCATCATTGTTATATTTTAACTAGTTTTCGCCTTGGTACTATTCATTTTATGACTGCTCCCCCAACTCCTGGGAGCTGCTTTAGCGTGAAGAAAGTTTGTCCCTGTAATGGAGTATCTGCATAATACACATTATTATTTAGTCTTTTTTGTCAATTTTATAACATCCCAGAGATTTTTTTGATTTAATTTTTTTAAACATGCTTTAGGATTTAAACAATGTAGACCAACATTCTTACATCTGCAATCGTTGCCTTGATCCGCCGTATTAAGTTTTGTAAATAGTGCAGTGAATATTAGGAAAAGTTTGCCTGATATGCAAGCGTTGTATAATTGATCCGGTAACTGTTTTAATAAATCTGTTGCATCTAATATTTTATGGTTTTAATGTATAGACCAAATAAAGATTCCTTGATTACAGACTGGTGGTCTCTGGAATGCAGAATATGGTTAACAGGTGAAGTGGCCCCCTATTTCTATTTAATGGATTTGTAGAGCGCATGGCTGCCCGAGGGCTTCCCAGCGCTAGCAGGAATACTGACAGTGAAACAAGCTGAGCCGACGCCTAATTAGTGTGGAAAAAGCCACGTTTTCAGATTTTTCCTAAAGGTCAATTCGTGAGGGGTGGCTCGTATTTCCAGAGGGAGGGCATTCCACAGCCTAGGTATCAGATGAGCGAAGGATCTGCCACCCCATCTAGCTCTTTTAACTCTAGTAGTCTTGAGGAGCTGTTGGTGGGCAGATCTAAGATGCCTGGCAGGGTTGTACCTGGATATCAGATTCCTCAGTTTTTCGGGTCCAGAGTTGTTAATAGCTTTATAAGCTATGCAAAGAGTTTTAAACTTTACTCTAGCCTCGATAGGCAGCCAGTGGAGCTGTTTAAGTGCTTCTTTAGCGGAGATGCGGTTGGGGATCTTCAACAGAAGCCTAGCGGTTGCATTCTGTACCACTTGCAGCCTCCTAGTAACGTACTTAGGTGAACCCAAATAGAGGGAATTTCCATAGTCCAAACGCGAAATGAGGAGGGATTGTATCACCATTTTCCTTAGGTGCTCCGGGATTATATCAATGAATTTCCTTAACATCTTAAGCAGGGAAAAACATAACCCTGAGTTTCCTGGATTGACAATCCAGTGTCAGCGAGTCCTCCAGCCAAATTCCCAGGTTCTTTATGGCGGATTTGGCAATGGGAGGATCTCCCATGCATTTGGGCCAGTGTGTCAGGGGTGAGTGGATGCCCGGATCTCCGAGCAACATGAGCTCCGTTTTCCCTCCATTCAGCTTCAGGCAGCTGTTGGACATCCAACTCACCACTCTCTCCAGACAGATAGGTAGTTGGTTATTTCTAACTTCAGGGTCATTAAAAAAAGACACCACTAGTTGGGTGTCATCGGCATATGACACTACCGATATTCCAAATTCCTGTACCACCTCAGCCAACTGACGGACATAGACATTAAACAAAGTTGGACACAGAGCCGAACCCTGCGGGACTCCACAAGTAGTGGAGTGGTGTTCTGAGACGCAGTCCCCTTCCATCACCTGGAAAGATCTATTATCCAGGAAGGAAGCGAGCCACTTCAAGACTTTACCCTGAATTCCCACTTCCCCAGTCTCGCTTTTAAAATAGTATGATCCACGGTGTCAAAGGCAGCACTGAGGTCTAGCAGGAGGATGGCAGCAGACCGACCTTCATCAAGTATAGATTTGAGCTCTTCGGTGACTGTCAATAATGCTGACTCAGTGCTGTGTGTGCCTCGAAAACCCATCTGGGTAGGATGGAGAATGTCATTGGACTCCAGGAAGTTAGTTAGGGAGTGATCAACATGCATCTCCAGGAGTATACCCAGATATGGTAAAAGGGAGATGGGGCGGAGATTATTCAACATAGTCGGATCGAGGTTGGCTTTCTTTTGAAGTGGCTTGATGATAGCATGTTTCCAGGATTTTGGGACTAGCGCCGAATCTAATGAGAGGTTAAGAAGTTCAGTCACTGAAGGGGAAAGAATGTCAAGTGCGTCCAATAGGAGACGAGGGGGCGCTGGGTCCAATGGTGAGCCCGATTTGATTGTCCTAAAGAGCTGTAGGACCTTCTCTTTCTCTAATCTGGGGAATTGATCCAGGGAAGAGGTAGGGGGCAGTTTAATCGTTGTAGCAATGGTGGGTTCCCTATTTTTTGGGAATTGATCATAGATTTCCGTCACCTTGCTGGAAAAATAGGCTGCGATGTCATTGCATCTTTTAATGGAAGTAAGAGGGGCATTTGTATTTTCATGTGGGTTGGACAGGGTTTTTACTACCTTGAACAATTCCTTAGGGAGTTCACTGCCCGGGCTATTTTTTCTCCATAAAATTTGGATTGGGCTGTCTTCATTTCATTATGGTATGATCTAATTAGCAACTTATAGTCCGATTTGAGAGAGGGGTCAGTTTTTCCTCCAGCCTCTCTCTAATTTTTTGCATTGTTTTTTTAGTGCCAGGAGCTGCTCATTGTACCGTGGGGTGATTTTAGAGAGAGGTTTGATATTAAAGGTTCTTTTAGGTGCACAAATATTGGCGGCTTGGGTAATCCAGTGTTCCCACTGCTGGTATTTCTCTTCCAGGTTCCCCGAGAGGATAGGGGAATTTTTCTTGAGGGTGGTTTGCCATGTTTTGGGGTCCACTTTAGACCAACTCCTCTTAGTAATACTCTGACCTAGAGGTGTCTGCACTTGCAGAGGCCTGGGTAAAGTGAACGTAATCAAACAGTGATCTGACCATGGTACTGGCAAGGGTTTAGAGACTATGAGTTGTGGATCATTAGAGAAAATAAGATCCAGAATATGACCTTTCTAGTGGGTAGGGAGAGTTACAAGTTGGGCAAATTGCAATGCTTCCATGTCGCCATGCAGCTGTCTAATATGATTGGAGTCATGCTTGTCTGCATGAAGATTAAAATCGCAGAGGATTGTCAGTCGGGTCTTCTCTATTGTCAGACTGGATAGTTGGTCAGGTAATGCCTCTAAAAATCTGCTACTAGCGCCTGGGGGCCTATAGATCAATACTCCTGAGAAAGTCTGGGCAGGAGATAAGGCTATACTGAACTGGGCGCTTTCACAATCAGGAAGCGTAAAGTTAGATAAGGTGCATTTATATGCATCTTTATGAATGAGCGCAACACCGCCCCCAACTCTATCTACACGGTCCTGTCTTTGTAGCTGATAGCCGGGGGGAAGGGCAAGGTGGATATCAGGGCCTAAGCTAGTGTTAAGCCAAGTTTCAGTCACAAACAATATGTCTAGAGGCTCTTCCTCCAGAGTGACTCCGATATCAGATAGATGTTTTACCATAGAACGAGCATTTATCAGTCCCATCTTCCAGCTACCTTCTTTATCTGTATTGATCCGCCTTTGGCTTGTCAAGCTAGTGTTAATAGTGGTCTTATAACCGCAAGTGAGGCAAGGAACCATGAGATTGTCTAATCCCACCTGGGGTACACAGATTTGACATGGTTGGGCCTAATTTCTAGTAGCTGCTCTCTAGAGTATGTGTAAGTACCTGGGTAATATGAACCAGAGTTTCTGGCCCCTGGTCCCTGTCGGGCGCGGACGGGCGCAGACGGGCTTGCCTTTGGCGCGCCAGCGGCGCGCCCGCTGCGCACGTCCGGCCTGGATTGAACATTTAAATGAGAGGTGGAGGTGGCAACTAGACCGCCGACCTCCAGCCTCGACCAAAACTCTATGGTAGGCGAGTCCCACTCGCACTCTATGGTTCCTGCAAGGGGAGGAGCAGGGTCCCTTACAAGGTGAGCAAAACTTCGAGTTGGAGTACAAGTAGATTCACTAGTAGGCAGGATTGCCCTCATGAAAATGGTTCTTCTACACAAACTGCTCTACCTGTTCATTAACATCCTGATTCCGATCCCTTAACCAGAGCCTTCTTTATGAACTTACAATTGATAGTGATGAGACAGATATGGGCGGGTGAGCCGATAGATACATCAGCTTCTTCCAAGCTGGGACAAAGACACTGCCATACAGCAAATGGTGTACAAGAGATCCTTGACATGAAGAAGTATTTTTTGATAGCTCAGGCTCAATTTGCTAACTACTGGTAGTCCCCCAACACTGCCCATGTCTCATGTGGCAATATAGTCATATGTAGCGCTGCCCTGTCCTCTGGGGGCTGTGTTGAAGGGCCCTTCACTAGATCACTCGACCAGAAAAAACACAGCAGCATGCACTGGGTGGACATGGATCGGTTGGCGGGCTCTGTGTGGGGGTAAAGGAGATATATCATTGAGACTTTTCATGGTTGAATAATCCGTGTCTGGTGGTCACGATAAAACAAACAGCATACACACAACTGGAACTGACTAACCCGGAAGATCTGTTGGTGAATGGTACATTTCGAACACCTCCCTAGTAGAAACTGTTGGGTAACACCATCTCACTCAATATCTTCTTATATTATAGATTCCGAAATACTCTCAAAGAAAACAACAGCTGTTCTTCCCACAGGAATCACAGACAATGAGTGAGAAAGGGCATGTCATGATGTCAGCAACACCTTATATCCTGCCTATACAGTGACATGGCGAAAGCTGGAGAGGTGAGGGATGTTGTGGCTTTGCAACACTGGGTGTGGACCTAAAGGTGGAATTGATTAGCAATCAATGGCAATTCCACAGGTTATAGACCAAAACTATTTTGCAACAATAGACACTGATTAATAAGCAAATGCAGATTTCATGCTTCTAACACAGAGTTGCCTGGGTGTTAGGGAGTACTGGAGGAATATTTGTAACACCATATCAGCTATGACCAATGAAAGTGTAAATCTGTTGCCAATAGTGGCATTTCTGGGATACGTAAAACTGCCTGCCTCTGTGCTTATAGTTCGGACATGTAAAATGCAACCTGATTTCTAACCCTAATCTATGGCTGTGCATTATTAAACCTAATTTAATTTTACTGTAGAAGGGGGATGTGGCGATTTCTCTCGATGACTTATCTCTCAGAGCGCCAGAACATGCTGCGTGGATAAAGATGAAGATGTCCAAATGGGAATTCAACTCCCATAGTTGCTGGAATGCATGACTAAGTACTTGGCCAAACATATATTTTAAATCCAAGTGCACGCAATTCCAATCCATTACACTGGTATAATCGTGTGACTTTCACACCACTAACAAATTTATACTGCTCATCTGCAAGTGTGCTCTGGCTGATTGACTGCTCCTGAAGACTGCCAAAAATATTTATTTATTATCAATATATAAAAAGAGCAGGATAAGTCATTTCTCCCTATTTAGCACATGGTACAATCACTGCCTGCTTTTATGAGAGAGGAAATTACCCGACTAATACGCCAACTTAGTTTCTAAATGTTTGAAGTCAAAAGGCACACCATGTAAACCTAGTAATTTGTAGATGGTGCTCCTAAAAAAGTCTTCAAGCACAAAACGTTGCCTGTTTTCTATATACAACACATTTTGTCTTCGATGAGAATAGCTGAGTGCAGAGATCATCCACACATTATGTGTTCATGAACAGATATCCCACTTAAGTTAGTGATAAGTATGGAGAAGACTCCTTCATCTTTCCTTGTGATGGCATCCTAAAGCTCAGTCTGTTGTTTTAAGGACACTGCTCCTTGCCCAACTTTAATGGGTGCCAGTGAGCGGTCTGCTTCTTTGCAACCTGTGGGTAGAGAGGGTGCTTTCTGTTAATGTGTATAGTAACACTTTTTTTTTTTTGCATTCATCATACCAACCCCCTAGCTATTAAAGCCAGTATGCCCTATGTGAGGCTATGCTTGACCCTGGAACTTAATAGGCATGTAAATACATCTATAGCCACTACTCTTATCCCTTTTCTTTCACCACCATAGTTACGACTAAACTGATGAGTGATTTAAAAACTGAACTGATACAATTTTTCAAAATGTGACAGGTGACATGGTCTGACTGAGCAGCAAATCAACTGTGCCTTAGTGTTGCAGCTCCAGTCCCTTAACGTAAAATTGTTTGCTAGCCATGTGTATATTATGGCCAAAGCATGGATGAGTCTACTGAAGGGGATGAACCTGAAGCATATGAGTGGAGGCAAGGATTGGAAGATAGCTTCACATCACATTTATGGTCTGCCATCTCCTTCTCTGAGCAGTGGAGGTTACGGTCAGAGAAATTCAGCAGTTGGGTGAGTCCGCAGAGCCAGTTATGCAGGTTGGCCGAGGTCATACTTGATCTGCCAGTCCAAATGGGCAAACCAACAGCTCTAAAGGCTAGATTTCAATAAATAATCTGCACAGCCATGCAGATATGTACAATAAGAGAACTGTGACAATAAAATTCAATGTATTAAGTGAATTCTAATTACTTAGATCAGCTGACAGGTGTTCACTGTTACTTTCAACAATAACACACCAATAAAAACACTGGTAAAACACGACAAACAGAGGCTTAGAACTATCTCAAAATGGCTAAAGGTGGCCCTGTAACTATAGAAAAAAACGAAACCTTTAACAGACTAAAAACAGGGCCCTCATTATGACCCTAATTAAGGAATAAAGTTAGCAGTTTTGGGGGAATTTTGAAATACATTTTCTGAGAGCTGAAACAAACAACAGATATTCTACACACAGATGTTGTTGCTAGTTGTATTGATACATGCAAAATGGCCACCATAGCAAACAAAGCTAATGTCAGGATAACAAATTTGAAGGATTCTAATATTAAAAGATATTAGAAATATAAAGAACACAACCTGGAGAGGCAGTCTGTCAAAGGAAGGTAAGGAACTGGAAAGCCAAAACAGAAGCAGCAATATCAGACTTTTTGGCATGGCAGAAGGATGTGAAAAAGATGCTAAATCAAGTGAAGAAATCTTAAAAGTCTGCCTTACGAAATGCAGGAGTACTTTTATGCCTTTAGATTTTAAGATCGTGAGAGTACGTAGAGCGTGTACACATCGGCTTAATAGCAAGTCTCCCGAGAAAAGATCTTCAAATCTCTACATTTTCTGCACTGGTCTTTGATACTTCAATAGGCCATGAAGATCTCAAAACATTAAATGGGAAGGTTGCAGTGTCCCTCTTACTCATGTCTTCACCAAAGACACTGCAAATGGAGGAAAACATTTTTAGACACAAGAACACAGTCAAGGAAATGGGACATTCCATACAGTTTTACAGGTCTTTCAAAAATGTGAATTATCTTCAAAGCAAATGTGTGCGGCGTGGCCAAACAAGCATGATGGTGAATGCTTAGTTCCAGGGCTCACTATCAGTGCCAGGTGTTCACCGTGATTGATTAGCAAGATAATCCCCAGTGGGACCCTGAAATTAAGTCACAGCTCTCAGGAGCAGACTGAGCCAACAGGGTCCACGGCTTATGTTCACTGAAAAGTGATGCCAATAAGCACCAACGGAGGACAGGCAACTGCCACAAGTACCGTTATAATGGTCCCCGGTACGTGCTGGAGTTTCTAGGAGGCCTGTGAGCACAAAATCAGGAGAAGCCCTGAGGGGGGAAAAGAGTGAGCATCTCTGTGTGCCGGACCGAGACATCAGCCTAAGCACAGGCTCCAGGAGAGGAGGTACTAATGAGGCATGGTGCAGAACAGCCAACAGATCAGAATAGGAAGCATGCACTACAATCCAGGTGTGTGGAACCCTTGGAAGCTAATGAAATCTCAAGAGTCCAGGGATCACACACTGCATTTAGGGGGCACAGAGACCAGGAGTGACACAGCGTTAGACACAGAGGGCGATCCTCACTTTTCCCAGCGCAGGTCTTCAGGCTATGTTATGTTAAAAGATTTGTAAAGCGCATTGTTGCCCCAGCCTTGGGGCGTCCCAGCGCTAGTTCCAGGTCACACAACGGAAGGAGAGACAGGGCTGAAAATTAGGCCGGGAATAGCCAAGTTTTCACAGCCTTTCTGAATGCCCAGTGATTCTGGATGCTCCAGATGGTCACCGGAAGAGTGTTTCAAAGGGCCGGCGCCTTAGCGCGGAACGAGCGCCCTCCCGCTCTTGCTCTTCTGACATGAGGAACACAAGCCAGGTGTAGATCTGCAGAACGCAGCTCACGACGTGGGACGCACGGATATAATACATTGGATAGAATAGGGGGTGCTTGGGAAGTAAGGATTCTATGTGCAATGCACAGAGTCATGAAGTGGATCCTCTTATCCACCGTCAGTGCAGCTTGTGGATGAATTTGGAGACTGGGCAAAATTTAGGGAGTGCAATAAAGTTCGCACTGCGGCATTTTGAGCCATCTGAAGTCTTTTAATCATCGTCTTATTAGCACCCAGATACAAAGTGTTGCAATAGTCCAGTCTGGAAAGTATAGTGGACTGGATAAAGAACCCAATCAACGGTTTGAGTTCTCGTAAAAGTCCGAAACAGACACCGCCCACTGATTTCGCCTGAGCTTCAAAGATCAATGCACTATCGACCCAGACACCCAGATTTTTTACTGCCTCCTTGGGCAGAGGAGGTGACCCTAACGAGGCGGGCCACCATTGATCGCCCCATAGATGAATAGCTCTTCCTAAAAGAAGAATTTCCGATTTGTTCGCATTCAACTGCAAACAGTTGGCCGAAATCAAATCCATAAATTCCACCATGTCATTTGATAAGATTCTGTTTAGAGTTGTTGGAGAAGGAGATCTCGAGCTGAGTATCATCAGCATAGGATACTAATGAAAGCCCTCTGGTTTTAGCCACCACCGCACTAGGTTGTATATAAATGTTAAATAGCTTGTGGCTCAGAGCAGATCCCTGGGGAACTCCATGACGTACGGTATGCATCATAGAGCTATATGGGGAAGAAACTGCCCGAAATGATCTCTCGTGAAGAAATTACGTGAACCAGGTTAGGGCGGCACCTCCAACACCTATCTCCTGTAAGAGCCGCAACAGGATCACATGCAATACGGTGTCAAACGCGGCACTTAGATCGAGTAGGATCAGAGCAGAGGAGTTGCCTTGATCTAGGGAGCCCCGCAAATGTCCAGTAACTGCCAGCAGGGCGGATTTGGTGCTGTGGTGTGGTCTAAAACCATTCTGAGAAGAATCCAGAATTTCATTGGACTCCACGAATTTGGTTAAAATAGAATTGATGTGGGATTCAGCAGTTTTAGCCAGAAAAGGAAGAAGGGATGAAAAATTTCTAGTTTAGATACATCCAGAGCAGGTTTTCTCAGCAGAGGGATTACTTTAGCATGTTTTCATGAGGCGGGTACCGACGCCATTAACAGCGAAAGGTTTATCAGCTCGCAACAAACAGGTAGGAGATGTTCTTGAAATTTCTGGAACTGGTCAGATTTGAGTGAGCCAACTGGTGAGCCCGATTTAATTTTACTGCTGAGAGTGCATAGTTCTCCATAAGATAACAGAGGGAAAAAGTGTAGTGATGGGTCTGGGGAACTGATCTGCACCTCTGGACTTACATAGCCAGTGCTGGCGGAAAATGTTTTGTAGATATTCTCAACAGTACTAATGAAGTAATTTGCCAGATCTTCACACTGAGTATTCGAAGTGATAGTAGGTTCTACTACCGAAGTGGGTTTCCTCAGGTCATTTAGAAGAGAGAAGATACTTTTGGCAGGGTTGCTACTATTTTTAATTGTATATGCAAAATAATCAGCCCTGGACTTCTGAATTAGTTTATGGTAAGCCTTAATGGCTGATCGATATTGAGTTTTTAGGATCGGGTCATAGGAGGGTCTCCAGGACCATTCCAAGATCTTGTTGTTTTTTTTCCTCAAGGGTCAGCGTCTCATTGAACCATGGACTGGTGTGTGTTTTTTTGCTTTAGGTAAATTTGGCGGGGATGCATTTAACGTGAGCATGCGTAAGCCATTCATGGAAAATACTCTTTGCTACCTCTATTTTGGGAGGCAGTTAGGGCATCTGAGTTAGAAGGAGCTCTTCGAAATAATCTGCATCCAGCTTATGCCAGGGGCGTTTCAAAGTCAGATTATAGCGGACACTCTATTTTGGGCCTTCACAAAGTAGCGTCAGAGATTAAAAAATGGTCTGACCAGGCCAAAAGGAGAGGGGAGTGAAACCTTAGCAAGGGTATATTTGAGAACACATGATCTAAAAGGTGCCCTGACTAGCATCCAGGTGAAGATTAAGATCACCCACAATATTGAAATTAGCAGTCTAAGTAGCCAGTGTGGCGACTAGATGGATCAAAGCTTCCCTAAATGCTTTAGAGGGACCAGGAGGATGGTAGATTAGCAGCCCTGATAGGGTAAAATTGCAGTTGAGTGGGATTTTAAAGAGAGCATTTTCGCAATCAGGACTAGTCTCCATTGTGAGACTACAGGAGTAGCTTTCTTTAACAATTACTGCGATGCCACCCCGCCCCTCCCCCCCCTTTGCTGCCCACTCTATTGTGCTTCTTCATGGTGTAGCCTTGAGGAAGAGCCAACACCGGCTCAGCTAAAGTGTCAGGGGTAAGCCAGGTCTCCGTTAGAAATAGGACACCCGGAGCCTCATCTTGTATCAGGTCGAACACTTCTGCATAGTGTTTTACCAACGAGCGGCAGTTTAGACTAAGGAATTTAAACTCTGAGGTGTGGGTGGGGAGGTGCTGTAGTAGAGCCTCCCTCACTTGTCTTGAAATCGCACCGTTTACAATAAACTGGGCATCCCGCTGGGACCCTGCATGATCATTACAGAGGATTGGCTGAGCTCTGAGATAGGGATAGGAGCTCCTCTTGGGAATAGACCAGCCTGTGGGTGTTCAAAAGAGCAGAGCGCCTGGCGACGTCTTGGCGCAGGCGGGCTTGCCTTCGGCTCCACACTTGGTCTCACACTAGGATAGCTTACCAAGGTCAATGAAGGTAAGAGAGCACCAGACCTTGCTTTAACAGAGTAAAGCAGACTGAGACACTGCCCAATGAAGACACTCGGATGGCAATGAAAGCAACAGCAGGGCGACAAAGGCAAAAGGACCCCACAAACCATTTGATAGAGGGGAACTCTTGGGCCAATCCTGTCAACAGGAATGGGGAATGGCAGCCTCTTGTATCACACTGCACATGGATTGCAGCTCACAAGAAGAGGCTGAGGCTCATTGTACTGTTAAGGTAAGCATGAGAGTGTGAGTCACGGCAGGTTGATTGACCTTGATACAGAGCAGGCCCAGTTATCATCAAGTGGCGTCAAGTACATGGAGAAAGCACATCCAGCAATGGGGTTGGCAGCTGAACAACTGGAGTTGGAGAAGGGAGGGGGGAGGTCTCTCCCATTCCTTCTGCTGAAACCAGAAAGTATGGAAGAATACTGCCCCTCCCCCTAACCTAAAATAAATAAATGCAAAAACAGAATCCACCAACACCTCCTCTGCTGCATGACTAGATGCCTGGACCAAACGTGAGGGGACAAATACTATGGAGGCTGACAGTCTGGGAGTTGATAAGAGCACTAAGTAGGGGAAGTCCAGGTCCAGTTAACGGCTGGCACTCCTGATCCTGAGTGAATAGCCACAAAGGAAACCTTGATGAGCAACACATCGCCGTTCAGAAAAAATGCAAGAACCTGGAGAACTGCTCTAGGCGAAATTAACATCCACATTTAACCGCCTTAGTCATTGGGGTGTGTCAATCTGGTCATACATACCTCACAAGACAGATTCCAGCTGTGTACAGGTGAGGCCCTCAAGCTCACAGCAGAAAAGGGAGCGTGGTTTGAATACATGCCATTACTGACCGTCTATGCACAATTTTCAATAGGCGGAGTTCCTGTACTCGCCTTCTGCATCAGGTTCACACCCTTTCTTTCTTGTAGACCTGGGCCTCATCAATATGGCGGCTCGTTTAGATTAGTTGTCTACTACATTTAGCACTCTAGTGTTTGTGCTTCACCCGCGCATGCGCGTAATTTCCCCGCGCGCTGGCACTATTCCTTCTGAGCAATTCCCTTCTGCTCACGTCCAGGCCTTTCTCCGGCAACCCGAAGACGTGTGGACTGGTCCCGCCGTTCTTCTAGGACAGATTAAATCGCTTCCTACAGTAAGTGACCTCCGCAGTTTCAGCGACCCCGTCCGCCCCCGCCAGCTCGTTGGGCTAACTACATCATTTCTGTTACAGATTGTTGCACCTAAGTAATTCCTTTAGCCTGGGTGTCCCCGCAACACCCTCATAGGATTCCTACCACCGGACCGTTGGTCTTCCGCCAGTGCCCCCTCCGGGGCCCCCGGATAAATAGTGAGTCTCCTTTCGTACAGCGCGTTGCGGCGTCCCACCTAAGCACAACCTTAATCCCTTTACTGTCTGTAGGTCGCCTCCACGACTCCTCATCAAGCTGGACATTCAGGACACTAAGTCGCCCTTCAGTCCCTGCCTCCCCAGGATCCCTAGCCTTGCGCTCAACTAGTAAGTTGCTTCAGTCGGTTTCCGTTTGCTCCAACCTTACCTTCCCGACCCTTGTTGATACGTCGCTCCTCACTTTCAGGTTTTCGTGCCCTCGTGCACCCGCCCCCACGGATCCAACGCCGCCTGGCCACTTGGCGATCAAATTGCTTCCCTACCCCGCTACTATCACGGGCTCTGCGCTAATTGCTCTCCCCCTCTCCTCCTCTGGCAAGTAAGTCTCGCCACCACCTTGCTGTTACAGTTTGCGCGCGCCTGGGTGTCACATTCACGCTATTAGTTGATCAGGACACCGCGACTAGCGCTGGTCTTCACTGCGCACTTCCCCTTACTCTTTGAGGCTTTCCCCCGCAGCAAGCGTCCTGATCCACACGGTGCTTGGTTCCCTTTTGCGCTACATCCCGGCTGGACGCATACTTAACCTACTGCCTCCTGGCCCATGTGATCCAGTCTGGTTCTTAGTGAGGCAACATATATTGCTACCTCACCGCTCTCTCCATAGTAATAAGTTATTGTATATACAATGTAAATGCTCACCATTTGGGACAGATGGTTGATACCATGTTCTTTCCTCTGACAGATTCTACTTGCTCGCACTTGTTTTCGTCCTGATGATCTCACAATTATGAGATCGAAACACCGTCAACCTTATACAACCAAAACTTCTGCATAATATTAATTTAAATTGAAGTTTTCCATGTTGTCAATGCTATGTAATTTTAATTGTCACTAGCACCCCTCACTTCACGCACTTTCACTATATTCTTGTGTGAGCACCAGAACTATCACTCTAAAAGTATAACTTTGATATTCCATTTATGCTGTCAATAAATGTGATGTCATTTCAACCCTATGTCCCTGCATACATTGCGTAGTAAGTCCTGTATGGACTTGTCCTTGCTCTACCGTACTAAACACTCATTAGAATAACAGTAGCCCAGGATACCCAAGGACCTTTTGGCCTCTTATGTACCACTGTTCTCTAATATACCATAGACTACCCCTGGACATACTACTGGGGTTCCCTTGTTCTTTGAAATATATTATTTAATGCCTAGCCACATCTCTACCACTTGAATGTAGACTAATCCCATTTACCAGCAGTGCATCAAACCTATGAGAGAATCGATTATCTACTGATCGACATATGAATACTAAATATGGTGGAGGAAGGTTGACAAGAATTCACAGATGCTATCAGCCCTGGTCCACTACTGGCAACATTCTCATGGGAGTTTTAGGAAAACAAGAGCCAGGGGACACTACCACCTCACTGATAAACGTTTAAATGACCTGGTTGTTATAGATGCAGTTAGAAAAAAGACCACAGAAAACAGATCACATAATGAAAGACGGGAGGTTTGTAAGGGAGTGGTCAGGATGCTCTGAAAGTGGCTATCCGAGACCCACTGATACAGGGGGGTTGCTAATGTGCAAAGTGCAGCTTGATAAAATGATGCAAGAATTTGGGGAGCTGGGGAAGAAAAAATATATTCAATCCCTTTAAGAAACATCAGCAAGCAGTGACGGCAGTGAGAGGCCAGATACATGCCACTGACAACCAGAAGGCCAATTATATGTCATCTAGGCAGGGGGCACTTTTTCACAATGGGAGGAACTAAGCTAGCAGACTTCTAACAAACATTACAGATGGGTTAATTGCACTGTAATGTCACAGGGATCCAAGGGGAGAAGGTAGGTGATTTGGGTGTCAGCCAAGGGAAAGTATGGGTGTTCCAGGCTTCTAGTAAGAACTGTACAGATTTGACCACTCTAGGCTCTCCGGCTTGACTCACTGAACAGGATGCAGAATTTCTCAACAAGCAAATATACAAATAGGAAATGCTGGAAGCAATCGGAAGCCTGAGAAAATTTAAGGTACCAAGCTCAGGCAGCTTCTTTGCGACCTTTCAGAAAGCCTTTGTGCCCCAACTCTTTCTGCTGTTGACTGAAGTGTTCAGCAGGTCTAATAGCACCCAGCGGTAAGGACACACTTCATAGCGGAGGCAACGATTTCCCTTATTGCTTAACCAGGGAAAGACCCTTTGCTCTGCACCTGGCACCGTATACTATTGCTGTTGAACATCAAAGACAATTATTTACAAGGCAGTGTTAGCCAATACGCTAGACAGGATAATGCTTGCGTTAATACCCGCTGACAAAGCAGGCTTCACTCCGGGCATAATACCCCACACATGATTCATATAGCCAGAAAGTGGGGCGGGGAGCCAGTCCTCGTCCGATGCAAAACATGCTTTCAGCAGAGTAAACAGAGATGATGATGTACACTCAGCAAATGTTTAGATCTCGACCTGCTTTATGGGGGTGAAAAGCAGCCAATTACAAATCTCCATGGGTCACTAATAGAAAGATCAGGTTGCACACGGGACACACGGAAATTCAGCAGGTGAAACATCAGGGGTTGCCTTTAGCATTTCTACTTTTTGTACTCACCCTAGAGCTCTTCTTATAGAAGATCAAAGAAAACCGTTTGTTCAAGAGGCTTAGTCTGTGGGGCCTGACACCTTGAAAATCAGTGCCTTGGCAAACAACTTATGATCCCTGAAGGAGCAACAGCAATCTCTAAAGGAGCCAATTCAGGAATTCAAGATTTACCAGGACATAGCAGAGACCCGGGTTCTGGTTCTTAGGGCTTGGTTTTGGAGAAGGAAACACCGTCTAATGAGTTACTTACAATTAGGGCTCCCGGTTTTATGGTATTTATTTTTTTAACATTTCCGTCTGTATTTATCCATATTTATTTTTGGGCCATTTTATCTGTATATATCCATATTTATTTTGTGTTTTGTGTATAAATGATATTGTAAAACTACATTTCCATATTTATTTAACTGATAGAGGCGTACTCATCCTTTGATCTCTGTCGTGATTTAGCTATTTAAGCTGCCAAATATTATGTAACAATAAATACATCCACTAAATATTAGCATTATACACAAATGTATGTTGACATATGCCATTATATAAAGAAATTTTTTCCTGCTTTTTAATTTCCCATGATGTCCATCTGCTCAGCTGTTGGGCTACAATTCATTAAAGATAGTGCGGAGAGTCACTTAAAAGAAGCAAATTTTTCTGTATTTATCCACTTTTAAAAATAAATGCAGACAGAAAACACATTGTTTTCTGTCTGTATTTATCTGTAAAAATCCGTAAAAACGGAAAACAGGGAGCCTTACTTACAATCCACTATCACATTCAAATGGTTACCTGAGGGCAAACAGCACCTAGGTATCAGAATCTCCGATAATCTACACTTTTGTTCAATTAATAATTTTACCGCTCTTTTTAGGGATGTTAAAACTGGCCTCGAGTCCTGTCAGATGTACACACTCGTATATATTTAAGCCCTCCATTAACCCTTAAAAATGATGAAGTCACCCAATTCCAAGAGTTATGGGGCTCATTTATGTCAGTTAAGAAAAAGATCTAGGCTGAGTTGGAAAGCATGCACCAAATTGGCCAGCTATGGAGGCCGGGGGGCCCTACTTTATCAACTGTCAAGCTTTTCAGCTAGACTATATTGTATAATGGTTGTGAGGCTAGATGGACAAATCAGGGTGTTTCATACATTAGAACCTGGCCTCCCGCCCAATGGGCAAAGTCACCTGGATGCCAAAGAGCCAGTGGGATCAAAACTCACTTCTGTTCATTCACAAAAGTCACTCTGGAAGGTGTGGAACTGCTTGGTTGTAGAGCTGGTCTCAACACCTTTCCATTACCCCTCACATTATTGTTCAGCAATACAGATTTTGCTCCCTGACTTGACAGGTCCACTTTCCAGATTTGGAGGAATCAACTGCGTTTCAGGCTTTGAGGTCTGTTCAGTAGCAAGGTAATGAAACTCTTTTAGGCGATCATAGAAGAGACAGGTATTTCCAAGATGAAACGTTACTGATCCGTACAGATGAGATACTGGACCCTACACCCAGAAACAAAGAGGGGCAACAAGAAAGATCACAACCTTCGAGCATCTCTTTCAGATGCTCTCCTGTACCAAAAGCTCAGTTACCACATATACACAGACCTAAATTCACAAAGGGTCATCATCAAACACCCTGACAATCTACAATGAAAACAGGAACCCAACATCACCTTCGGCCACAAGCAATGGAAAGGAAAATGCTACTTACCCAGTATGCATCTGTTTTTGGCATGTAGAGCTGTAGAGTCACATGCTGTGCATAGCCCGCCATCTAGTGTTGGGTCCGGATGTTTGCACTTTGTTTTTGTTCGAAGAAGTCTTTTCCAGTCACGAGGTAGGTGACTCCTCCTTTCGGTGATAGTGCGCATGGGCATCGACTCCATTGTTAGATTGTTTGCCGCAGAGGGTGATGATGGAGTTAGTAAGAGTAGTCCATGTATGTATGCATCTAAGTAAGATGTAACTGCAACAGGTATAGGTACCCGGGGAGGCGGGTGGGCGCATGTGACTCTACAGCTCTACATAAGCGCTATATAAATGCAATTACAATACAATACAATACATGCCAAGAACAGATGCATACTGGGTAAGTAGCATTTTCCGTTCGAGGCATGTGAGCTGTAGATCACATGCTGTGCATAGACTACAAAGCAGTTATCTCCCAAAGCGGTGGCTAACCTGTAGCTGTTGCAGTGGTTTGAAATAGTGTACGTAAAACTGCTTGGCCCACACTAGCTTGCTGTCTTGCTAACACATCTACACAATAGTGTTTTGTGAATGTGTGAGGTGTAGACCATGTTGCAGCTTTGCAGATCTCATCTATGGGTATGTTTCCTAGAAATGCCATAGAAGCCCCTAGTTTGCGAGTGGAGTGTGCTCTAGGGGGAATTGTTAAAGTTCTTTTTACTTTCGCATAGCATATCTGAATGCATTTGACTATCCACCTTGCAATGCCTGACTTTGATATTGGATTGCCTTTATGTGGTGGAGCAAAAGCGACAAATAGTTGTTTTGCGGAAAGGTTTTGTCCTTTCTATATAGTAAAGAATAGCTCTTTTCACATCTGAAGTGTGTAAAGCACGTTCTGCCACAGAACCTGGTTGAGGGAAGAACACCGGCAACTCAACAGATTGGTTGAAATGAAAGGCAGAAATTACTTTTGGTAGAAATTTAGGGTTGGTCTGCAGAATCACTTTGTTTTGATGTATTTGTAAGAATGGTTCTTCTATAGTTAGTGCCTGAAGCTCACCCACTCTCCTCAGAGATGTGATAGCTATGAGGAAAGCGACCTTCCAAGTAAGAAATTGTATTTCATACTTATGCAATGGTTCAAAGGGTGGACCCATTAGCCTGGTGAGGACAATGTTCAGATTCCACACTGGAGCATGTGGAAGTCTTGGAGGAATGATTCTTTTAAGTCCCTCCATAAATGCTTTGATGACAGGCACTCTAAAAAGAGACAGATGTCTGTTTTGTAGGAATGCAGCTATTACAGCAAGATGTAAGCGTATGGAAGAGTACACTAAATTGGAACGCTGCAGATGTAATAAATAGCAAATTATGTTTTAAACTGAAGCGTCCAGTGGATCTATTTGATTGTTATTGCAGTATATCACAAATCGCTTCCACTTTGCTGCATGGCATGCTCTTGTGGTAGGACGTCTAGCCTCATTGATAATATTTATACAGTCTGGCGGAAGATTAAGGTAGCCAAACTCTAAGATTTCAGGTGCCAGATCGCAAGGTTGAGATGGCTGGGATCTGGATGTCTTATTTCTCCATGGCTCTGAGTGAGCATATTGGGAAGGTGTAGTTTTTGGTGAGGAACTACTGAGAGCTCCAACAGGGTTGTGAACCAGGGTTGTCGAGCCCATGTGGGAGCAACTAGGATTAATGTCAGGGACGCCTTTCTGAGCTTCCGAACCACTAGTGGAATGAGTGGGAGAGGCAGAAAAGCGTAGGCAAATATCCCTGACCAATTCATCCATAGTGCATTGCCCTTGGACAATGGGTGTGGATGTCTGGATGTGAAGTTTGGGCATTTTGCATTTAGGTTTGTGGCGAACAGATCTATGTCTGGAAGGCCCCACATTTGAAATAATGGGAGGAGAACTTGAGGGTGGAGTTCCCATTCGGGGATCTGTTGTCTCTGACGACTGAGCAGATCTGCAATCTGATTGTTTACTCCTGGAAGGTGTTCTGCCAGGAGAAACATCCTGTGATGTATGGCCCATCTCCAGATGGTCTGTGCTAGTTGTGACAGCTGGAGAGTGTGTGTCCCCCTTGTTTTTGTATGTAGTACATTGCTGTCATGTTGTCTGTACGGATCAGGACAGGTTTGCCTACTAGATGAACTTGAAACGCTTTGAGCGCTAGAAAAATTGCTAGCAGCTCTAGATGGTTTATGTGGAGCTGCTTTTGCTGCAGGCTCCATATACCCTGAACTGTATGTGTTTGGAGATGAGCTCCCCAACCAGTGAGCGATGCGTCTGCTATTAACACTATCTGTGGAACCGGGTCGATGAAGGGCTGCCCTTTTGAAAGGTTTTGTGTATTCCACCCCTGCTGAGAGCGATGGGTGCGGCCGTCCACCAACACTTGATCCGATAACCGACCCTGAGCCTGGTTCTACTGACGTGCTAAGCACTCTTGAAGGGGACGCATGTGAAGTCTTGCGTAAGGGACTATTAGTATGCAAGACGCCATCATCCTAGTAACTGCATGAACACTCGAGCTGTTAATGAGTGATGAGGCTGAAACTGGCACAGCAGAGCCTGCATCTTTCGGATTCTGGTCAGATTGGGGTAGGCCAAAGCCTTTTGTGCGTCTATTGTGGCTCCCAGATACACGTGTGTGTTGGATGGCTGTAGATGAGACTTGGACAGGTTTACTGTGAATCTAAGATCGTGGAACAACTGTACTGTTTTGTGAGTGTGACGGAGACAGCTTTTTTGTGAGCTGGCTTTTATGAGCCAGTCGTCCAGATATGGGAAGACGTGAATGTGCTGTCTTCGAAGATGAGCGGCGACTACTGCTAAGCACTTGGTGAAAACTCTGGGTGCGGTTGTTACTCCAAATGGGAGCACCTTGAACTGATAATGCCGTCCTGCTACCACAAACCTTAGGTATTTGCGATGAGCAAGATGCATTGGGATATGGAAATAGGCGTCCTTTCAGTCCAGAGTGGACAGGAAGTCGCCTTGTTGAAGAAGTGGAAGTACTTGTTGTAGAGTGACCATGTGAAAGTGGTCTGATTGTATGTACATATTGAGTTCTCTGAGGTCTAGTATAGGCCTGAGAGATCCGTCCTTCTTGGGAATTAAGAAGTATAGGGAGTATACTCCGGTTCCTTGATGTTCTAATGGGACTGGCTCTATTGCTCCTTTTTCTAACAGAGATTGAACCTTTTTTTTTTTTTTTTTTTTTTTAGAAGGGTGAGATGTTCCTGTGACATTGCATGTGATCTTGGAAGAATGTTTGGGGGAGAGTCTAAGTTCCAGGCAGTAACCATATTGGATAATTTGCAGAACCCATTGGTCTGAGATGATGGTGTTCCGGACAGAGAGAAATTGAGAGAGACGTCCCCGACAGAAGTGGAATGATCGGAGGGTAGTGGAAGCAAGTCACTGTTAGTTATTAGCGGGGGAAGTGCGTGCAGAGTTGCCTCTGCCTCTTTCCTTACCATGGTTTCCTCTAAAACCTCCTCTAAAATATCCTCTTGATGAGGGCGATTGATTGGTGCCCTTGTAAGAGGAGGAGGGATTTGCTGTGGCAACAGTTTTGGAACCACCCCTGTAAAAGGAGCGGCGAAAGAAACCTCTACTAGCAGGTAATTGTAAAGCCCCCATGGACTTTGCGACCTCAGTGTCCTTTTTCATTTTCTCCAGCGAGGTGTCAACTGCTGGGCCAAATAGGTGTTCCTTGTCAAAAGGTTGATTAAGAATAGAGGCCTGTACCTCAGGTTTGAAACCTGATATTCTTAACCATGCGTGTCTGCGTAGCAACACGCTTGTGTTTACTGCACGTGCTGCTCTGTCTGCTGCATCTAATGCACATTTGATGGAGGTATTGGTAATGAGTTTTCCTTCTTGTATGAGATCATTTGCCTTAGATTTATGCTCATTAGGCAGATATTGCATAAGTTTTTCCAACTCATCATAATGAGCTCTATCATATCTGGCTAGCAAAGCCTGAGCATTGGCAATGCACCAGTGATTAGCTGCCTGAGAAACTACCCTTTTACCAGAGGTATCAATTAACTTGGACTCTTTATCAGGAGGAGGGGCCTCACCGGTTTGTGAATTTGCTCTTTTACAAGCATTAGAGACCACCAAAGTCTCTAAGGGCAGTTGACCTTTGATGTAAGCAGGGTCAGTAGGTGCTGGTTTATATTTTTTCTCAACCCTGGGCGTGATTATTCTTGCCCTGACCGGGTCTTTGAAAACCTCATCTGCATGCTTAAGCATCCCCTTAAGCATTGGTAAAGTGTGTGTTGTTTTTTGAGTGGAGCTTAATGTCTCGAATAAGAAGTCCTCCTCTAAATTTCTTTATATAATTCCACCCCATGATAGTGAGTAGCCCTATTAAGAAGCTCAATATAACCTATATTGTCATCAGGAGGTGCTGGCCTAGATGGATACAAATCAGGGTCAGTGCCTATATGTGGATCAGTATTATAATCCTCTTATGGATCAGCATCTTGTGGCCTGTTATCCCCATCCCTATCCCCCTTATCCTGTGGGTCAGGTGATAGTGGTGGTGGTGAATTAGTGGGGGTAATAAGTAGGTGAGGATTAGTAGGTGAAGGGGGTGGAATATCAGGTGGTGATGGGTCTGTACCCATATTCCTTTTCTTTAGAGGTATATGATGCTCATCCTGATGTGCCAATTTCCTTTTTTCAGGTAATTTGGCATGAATATGTCCAGTATCTGGGTTGATAACCAGTTCTTTTTGTTTCGGATCCAGAGGTGGAACATCGGACCGAAAATCTTTTGTTGGAGTCTTTTTCTCTTTAGTTGTAGTTTTCAGCGTCGAGAGTTTCGGCTCCGAACTCTTCAGCACCGAAGATTTAGGCTTGGACAAAGATGGAGGATGGACATGCTTGATTTTCGGCGCCGAGGATTTTGGTTCGGTGCCGCTAGGGGGCCGACTCGATCCCGAGCCGGAAGGCTTTTGTGTTTCGGCACCGGGCCCGATGGCGGGGTGCTCAAAACTTTTTCTCGGTGCCGACCTTGGCCCGCAGGCAGAGGAAGGACCGGAGCCTTTTTAGGTTTTGGTTGTTGGGGCAAGAGAGTTCCTGTACTCACGGTACGCTGACCCGGTGTAACTTGCTCCTCTTCTTCCATGTCGGAGTCGGCTTCGGACACGGAGACATGTTCTTCTTCCTCGGCTCCTTGAGCGTGTTCTTGGTCGGAATCTTCTCCGAAGATGTCCGGTACGGAGCCGCTTTGTTGTTGCATTTTGTGACGTTGAGCCCGACGGTCACAGAGCGTCTTCTTCGATCGAAATGATCAGCACGCGTCGCAGTCTTTCTCGTATTCCGGGGACAAACAGATTGCACACTTCGTGCAGGTAGGTGCGCGGAAACTTGGCGCGACACCCGGGACAGAGCTTGAATGGAGTCTGTTCCATCGACTGCTAGCGAGCCCGGAGCGGGTAGGCCCAACGGCCCTCCACGAGTTTTCCGATCGAAGATTCTTGGTTCGAAACGATACGCGGAGAATAGGAAACAGGATCGAGAAACAATACCGTCGAGGGTAGTGAATTGCGCGTCGAAGGGAACCCGAGAAACGGTGCCGAACCGGAGCGCAGCAATTCACATCCGAACTCGATGGCGGGAAAAAACTATCTAACAATGGAGTCGATGCCCATGCGCCCTATCACCGAAAGGAGGAGTCACCTACCTCGTGACTGGAAAAGTCTTCTTCGAACAAAAACACAGTGCAAACATCCGGACCCAACACTAGATGGCGGGCTATGCACAGCATGTGATCTACAGCTCACATGCCTCGAACATATCTTTATGCGAACGAATAACTAAGCAAGACACACCGAAGAGAAGGAAGCAATATACAAAATAATGTATAGATGGCACAATAAACTAGAGAAGTTACACAGAAAATGTTGGACGGGCTGCAGGGCGTCAGGCACTATATTGCATATACTATGGTCATGCCCAAAGCTGAAACAATTCGGAGAGGATGTCCTGGACGGTTTCGCCCAGGAGAAGGGGAAACAAATGGAACAATGCCTTGAAACAGTTCTCCTAGGCTGGCCTCCTCAAGAGGTCATCCTACTGCATTAAGTCAGGAGAAAAACAATTTGACAACTTTTATTGGCTATGAAGCATGTGATTCTATCCTTCTATTCTTTGGCTACAGAGAATCTGGGTGCTATCGAAGGCCTGAGAAGATAACGTACAGTATGTCAGGCTGGGAACACACTTTTTAGTACATTATGGGACCATGCACTTGCCTATGTCAACCAGGACTATAGATGCCTACCAGGCCTAAGGAAATTCAGGGTATTGGGTATATGAGACAATGATGAATACTTTGGATGTGGGAGGAACTGGCAGAGGGACCAAGACTCAGTCATCACACCAGGCCTGTGCCTGCAGTGGTATGGGTGGGTGGCGGGATGGGAATCAGCTAGTTATGAGATGGCAAGTTGAGATATGTGAGAGGACTCTGTTGGGAGATTTGTACGTGGGCGTGCTTGCCTTATATTTTACTGCTACATGAAAAGACTGAAAAACTGAATGAAACTAAAGAAAAGGCACATTCCTTTGAGGATCCTAAGGCACTCAGCCACTTCCTGATGAAGAATAACAATGTTGACCTGGTCACATAATGATGAAATTGGCTAGTGAAAGACGGCTGCTAGTTATCATCACACTCCTTAGATTGTTCTTTATATCTAATGGCTCCCACCATAACAGTGTGGCCCTTATGATGTCGAATTGGTGCAATTATCAGTCATGATTAGTCGAGTAAGTTAGACGAAGATGTATGAGAATGAGGCTTGTGGCATATCAGCATGTGTTCTTTAACATAAAAGCTTTTATGCTATGAGTCTTTTTTATTCACTTGTACTAGTGAAACAGGACTATGGAGTTTGATTTCGAACAGATGATCAATTTCTAATTTGCTGCACCATTGCTATTCCAATGTTTTCTTCACATGTGACCACTGTAGGTCTTGTGTGTTTTTAGCAAAGAAAGTATCTTAAAGTTAGGATTGTATATGTTAAATGGTTACGGCAAAAGCATGGGAGACTGGAAGGGATGGGTAATGGACATTAGGTATCTTCCATTGGTTGGTTTGCTTCTGGTATCGGATTTGGGGGGTTTGGGGGAGAGGTAAGGGAATAATGGGCATCTTGGAGCTCAGTTTGGGCTTGTTCTTTAATGCCTTTTTTTATACCAGTGTACTTCTCTTTTTTTATGCCTTCACCGTGCATCAGTCATCTGAGTCACATCGCTGAAAGCTTTCTGGCATCACCTGAAAAAGTTTCCAAATGTGGATTGATGCAAGCCTGCATGCTACGACTGTGGTTGCTTACTTTTCAGTTGTAAGGAGAAATATTAATCTGGGCCGAATGAATGAATTGAAAAACCTATTTTTAAATGTGAAATGTCTTAAGACATTTTCAGACTACTGTGGTAGACAGGGGAGGGTCGGGGGGAGGTTCTACTGTTCTACTACAACAAATTAGGATACAGCATAGAGAAGCTCTTCAAACTGAGTTGGGCGGATGAGATACTTTTCTCAGGAACACTTCGGAAGATTGGTAACTTGATCTTACTTGCCAAAAAGGTGCATATTAAAACTATTAAGGAGGGTCAGTGGGTCTTAGCTTACCTCTGTTGGATTATAAACTCTTTGGGTTGTGAATACATATGGTCATGCAAATGATAGCCCCTTCTTTTGGAATGAGTCTAAAAAAAATTGTCTTCAGTGAAATGATTGCATAGCGCAGAAAGAATGGGATATGGTGAATGCTTTAATGTTATTGTATAAAATAATAAAAGATTTTAAAAAAAAGAAAAAAAACGGTCTTCATTGTAACAAGGTGAGATTCTATGTCAGGACCGGAGGCTCGGATTATGCTTAATGCTTTCTTCACTTTATTCACAGCAGCCACTTCAATAGTACTAAACAAAACCACATTCCCCATGAACCACAGGGAAATTGGTAAAAACAAACAGTCAACATAATACACCAGGTCCCATTGTCCAATTAGATGCCAGGGTCCCCAATATAGTCCTTCGTCTCGGTCCTCAATCCTCTTTTTTCGCTGCTTGCAGCCCAGACAAGTCCAGGTTCTCTTCTCTTGCAGTTTTGGCATGTTGTTATAATTCACTGTGTGGTGTGTGTATGTGCGAGTCGCGTGACCACTTTTGCGCTCCTACGTGACATATGTCATATAATATTCCCTGGTTGTGCAGAGCTAGCGTCCAGCCACTAGGTGGCGCTGTGGGAGCGAGAGTTCTCTATGGCAGGCGACGGGCAATTTTTGAATTCCTGTCAGGATGCAGAATCGTGCGCCGCTTGCCTGTGCCTCTGCCTGCCCCTGGAGAGTGACGCCATTGTTGTAGAGGGTCTGTACAGGTTGTGAAGCCTGCATTTACGTCTTTGACACCCTGTGCCCAGGGTTGGTTTGCCTGCTTCTTGAAACGCTACATTGGAGTCTGTAACACTGGAGACAAAGCTCCACTGCCTTGGGGACATGCTCCCCTGTGGCGAGGTCACCCAAAATGGTACAGTTTCCAGGGAGGGTGGAGTCCATGGGGCGTAGACCCCTTTGATTGCAGCTCTGCCCATTATTGAAGCTTTGCCCCCCTTCCCCCCCCCGGAAACAAAATCTGCAGTCTTCAGACTGCCCAACGTTTTCCCTGTGCTTGCTATTGTACGGCAGACTTGTATAACGCCTGAACACAAGACTCCCAGGGCACCCCTAATTTGGGCTTTGTGCTGGTTCCCTTTACTGCAGTGGGCATGTCGGAACACAGATACATTCAGTGGTATGAGGATCCCCCTCTCTGTTACCTTGGGATGACAATTTATATGATGCAGTGGGTGCATCAATATATAGGGCGGTGGAGGAAGCTATGGCCCCCATGGAGCAGTGCCTAGCACGGAAAATCACACATGAATGTGTCAAGTGGTCCCAAGCCCCGAGCAAAGTCACCCCAGCACCCCTTGTCCTGGCCCAACTCTCAGATGACTAACCAGTCCCGGCCAAATGCCCCCAGGAGGCGGGAGTGGATCACGATGCCTTTGCGCTTCTGCGACAGGCATTCCTGACCCAAAAGCCAGTCTCCTTCCATGCCCATTGATGCAGCCCCCCTGCCGAAAGCGTCTCCAAGACCAGTTTCGCCTGATCCACCCGGAGATGATACCCATGGCAACACGGATGAGGAGCCTGACCCCTTCAGACCTTGGCGCCCTTCCCCTACAACCACGGTCACTGAGCCTCAAACCACGGACAACTGATTGGACATGCTTGATCCAGAGGAGATCCTCCATCCCCAATCGTCTGAATGGGCCCCTTGCACGAAGGTGGCAAACTATGTGGCGAGTAGAGTAACAGCCTAGCTGGGGAAAGAAGCACGGAGTCACCTCAAGGCGGAGTGCCCGTGTCCCTCCTTTTAAAAATTTTTTTTTTTAAGAGTTGTATATAGCGCGAACTAGACCCGAAGATATCAGGTATCATAGCGCTTTACATGAGCACCAGTTTCGTTACAGATGGACACATTCATTTTTGTTAGGCACGGGGAGATCAAGTGATTTCACAGGATATTGAGCGTCGTTGCCAAGACTCGAGCCCAATTCCCCAGCTTTGAGGTCAACTGCTCTAGCCGCAAGGCTACATCCTCTCCCTTGGATGGGAAGGTAGCCCTAACCCCAGAGTTGGACCCCAGGATGGCCACATTTTTAGCGGAATTCATGGAAGACCCTAAGAAGGGCATTGATAGGTCCTGGCAGGCATGCCAGGATAAGCTTCTGGATGCTCTCAGCCCCATGACCATGATCCTGGGCATGACGGAGAATGCCAATGCATTGGGATCACTCATATCCGAAGGCGCACTCTGGTTGGGCACAGCATATGATCGTATTCATGGGCAATGGCAATTGAGCAATGGTACCAAACGGAGGCGCCCCTTCCTGATAAAGATGGACCCTAAGCTAGGGGACCTGGTAGATTCCACAGCCAGGGCGGTGACCAAAGGGAGGCTCTTTGGAAAGCCTTTTATCAAAGAGCTCAGGAAGTTTGTGAAAAGTTTCAAGTCCTTAGACAAGGCCCAGTCTTCTATGGAAAGGGTTTTCTTCTCTGGGGTTTTCCGCGGGGCCGGTCGAGGTAGGGGCTGCTCGACCAGCCAGTCCTTCTCACAGTATCCTCCTAGAGGGCAAGGCTCCAGGCACAGGCAGTTCCAGGATCAAGCCTGCCATGGCAACTTTTATCCAACCCGCTGCTTGCGCTCCAGAGGTCAAGGTTTCAAAGGGGCCGAAGCTGCCTTCAATGCCGGTGTTCATATTTCTTCCCTCCTAAACGTAGGGGGCTGTCTGGCAACTATTTTCCATGTTTGGGAAGCAATAACGAGCGATGCGCGAGTCCTGCAGACTGTCCAAGGATTTCACATAGAGTTTTGAGGGTTCCAACGTCAACTTCAAGTCCCAGACCCATTCAGTTTTCCCAGCACGAGGCGGAGTTGGTGGACACGGAGACTGCCTCCCTCCTGGAAAAAGGAGCATTTTGTCCTACCTCCCCCACTCGCAGGGTTTCATAAGCAACATGTTCTTAGTCGACAAAGCCAATGGGGGTCAGATGCCTGTGTTAAACTTATCAGAGTTCAACAAATGGCTGATTTACCGCCATTTCAAAACGGATGGGATTAATCTCTTGCTCGACTATATGCTCCATTTTTTATACACAACCTAAAACTCTGAGAAATTGTGACGCGAGCACTAATTTACCTGGGTGCCTTTTTTGCTCACTTACCTCGGATACACAAAACAGACGTGCACTCCATGGTAAAACTGGGTTTTTCCCCTCTCCTTGTTTTAAAGTTAGTATATAGAACCTGGGAATCTGAGGTCCTACCCCACTAGAAGACTTCTCACTCCTCCGTATGTTTTATGAGATTGAAAGTAGCACATCTGCGGAGAGGCCTCGCTTACTTGCAGTCAGTTATCCCGTCAGACGAAGTGAGGGAGGAAATACGATGTGTTTCCCGCATGGAACGGGAGAGCAACTTTTGGATCAGTTCCGGACATCGTCACAGAATCCGGAGCCAGCAGGTTAGGCTGGGGTGCTCAGTGTGGTGATTTTTTCACCGGAGGGTTGTGGTCTCCGCAAGAGGAGGCGTTGCATTATCAACTGTTTGGAGCTTCTAGTAGATTCATTTGCGGTCCGATGTTGGACCAGAGATAAGATCCGGTCCTGCCTCCTGCTGAAAACGGACATCTCGGCCGTCCAGTACATCAATCATCTAGGAGGCACCTGCTCAAAAGTTCTGTTCGACCAGGCAACAAACTTTTGGCAGTTCTGCCTGGACCATCAGATATCGGTGATGGCCGAGTATCTTCCCGGTCTGGAAAATCAAGTGGCGGATTGGCAGACCCCTCACTTCCGGGACTCCAGTCTGTGGAAACTTCATCCGGAGGTTTTTGCCACTTTCCAAACTCGGTGGGGTCCTTTTTCTGTGGATCTCTTTGCCTCCAGGTTGGACCATCAGTTGAAGACCAGATCCTCTGGCGGCTGCCACAGACGTGTTTCTGCAAGACTGGAGGAAGAAGAGAGCATATACGTTTCCCCCATTTGCGATGATCACAAGAGCTTTAGGCCAGATCAGGCAGCAACAAGCGGAGGTGGTCCTGATCACCCCTATTTCGAAGTATGGTTTCCAGTTTTTCAGGAACTTTCTTGGGATTTTCCAATCCGTCTCTCCCGTCTCAAGATCTTCTTCTCAACCCAGATAGTATCCTGCATCAGATGGGGCTGGAAGGATCCCTCCGACTGATGGCGTGGAAGATTACAGGGGTAGATGGTTGATCCCAGGCCTTTTGTCCCAGGCTGAAGACCTCTTGTCCAAGGCTTGGTCTGACAGCACAGTTAAGCGATAAAGGTCGGCTTGGGCGCGATGGTGTCGTTGGGTGTGTGCGATGGGGTTGTGATCCTTTAGGTGCCGATGTAGTTCAGATCCTGACATTTTTGGCCAGTCTGGCCCAACAAGGCTTGGCCTATCGCTCCATCAACACCTTCTGTTCTGCTATATCGGTGGAGCATGTAACCATTGAGGGTACCCCAGTGGGGTAGCATCCTTTTGTATGTCGCTTGCTTCGTGGTATCAGGTTATCCCTTCCGCCAAAACCAGGCTATTCGAAACTTTAGGGTGTTAATAAGGTGCTCATTCTTTTCCTATCCTGGCAACCTAATAGGTTTCTCTCAAGGAAGGAGATCTCGGCGAAGCTGGCAATGCTTCTCTGCTTGGTATCGTGCAGAAGGGTTTTGATGTTAGGGCCCTAGAGATTAAGGGAAGAACGCTTTCATTCACTGGGGTCTCCTTTACGATTATAAATCTAACACTAGGGTTATACAGTACCCAGCCTTTCCAAACTCTCCTAAGTTATGCGTGGTACAATGTCTTAAAGCATATGAGGAGATGTTAGCGGATATCAGGCCTCCAGGAGAGAGAACTCCTAAGCGCTATCAGGAAGCCTCACAAGGCGGTTTCATCTCCCACCATAGCACGTTGGGTGCGGTGAGTCATGCAGGAGGCCAGCATAGATCTCATGATTTTTTGGTGCCCATTTCACTAGGTGGGTCATGGCCTCTCAGGCCTTCAGTCTAGGGGCCCGGCTAGAGGGCATTATGAACGTGGCTGATTGGTCCTCAAACTATCTTTAAAAGGTTCTATTTTAAGCTAATTTTGGATATGGCTCATTTGGTGTAAGTAGGCTTTAAACTAGCATCATCCGAGCCTCTGATCCTGACAGAATGAAAAATTTCCTAGCTATCGTAATTCTCTTAAGGACACGGAGGCGAGGATTATCCAATCCACGGATAGCTGATCGGGGAAGCCCTTCCCCTGATTAGTAAGTAATGAGTTTGTTCTGCTCTCTTGGTCTTGACTGTGATAAATTTATAATGTCAGTAGATATGTTCTTGTTCATACTTGGTTTTGGTAGATTGTTCTGGTTGATCAAGTTTCTCGTGGTAATTTCATCTTTTGTTCCAGGCATGGATACTGGAAATCAAGATGGGTAGAAAAAGGGCAATGGCGTGACTCGTGCAACAAAAGAGGATTTGGGGACAGAGACGAATGGCTATGTTGGGGTCCCTGGCATCTGATTGGACAACAGGACCTGTGCACTATGTTGTCTTGTTTTTACCAATTTCCTAGTGGTTCATGGGAAATGTGGTTTTGTTTGGTACTATTGAAGCGGCTGCTGTGAATAAAGTGAAGAAAGTGTTAAGCATAATCCTCGCCTCCGTGTCCTTAATAAAATTGAAACTTTCTATTACGATAGCTAGGATATTTTTCATTCTACATTAACACGGTTATTATAAGACATGGGGCAGTCCCCATAAACACAAAAAAAAAAGCTGCAAATTCTTAATTTCGGCAAAGAGACATATACCTCTAATTTGGGTCAAAATGAAGAGATTATACAACATTTTTGTAAATTAAATCGTCCTACATTAATTAAGAAACAAAAATAAATGTTAAAAATTCCACTTTCAGGATAAGAACTATATTTCTGAAACCGGTCCTAGGATGCTTGTTTCCGGTCCAGGGAAGACATGGCTTGGCAGTTCGGGCTGGACTGTTCCCATGAGGCACAGGGTCAGACTGATTTGCATATGGCCATGTCTGAACTGGGGTGGTGGAGTGAGCTAAAGAATGATGATGGATTAAACCCAGATCAGTTGACTGGGGGTGAGTGTTTGATTGGCTCAAACGTTCCGTCCATCATCCCCTTTTGTATCGCTTTGTTCGCCCTAAGTTGGCGGGGGTATGCCCAGACGTGGGTCCCTTGCTCACTTTGCCACTGGATTCAAGCAAGCCTGGCTGATGACGGCTGGAATGCCAGAAACCGGTCCTAGGATGCTTGTTTCCGGTCCAGGGAAGACATGGCTTGGCAGTTCGGGCTGGACTGTTCCCATGAGGCACAGGGTCAGACTGATTTGCATATGGCCATGTCTGAACTGGGGGGGTGGAGTGAGCTAAAGAATGATGATGGATTAAACTCCGATCAGTTGACTGGGGGTGAGTGTTTGATTGGCTCAAACGTTCCGTCCATCATCCCCTTTTGTATCGCTTTGTTCGCCCTAAGTTGGCGGGGTATGCCCAGACGTGGGTCCCTTGCTCACTTTTCCACTGGATTCAAGCAAGCCTGGCTGATGACGGCTGGAATGCCAGAAACCGGTCCTAGGATGCTTGTTTCCGGTCCAGGGAAGACATGGCTTGGCAGTTCGGGCTGGACTGTTCCCATGAGGCACAGGGTCAGACTGATTTGCATATGGCCATGTCTGAACTGGGGTGGTGGAGTGAGCTAAAGAATGATGATGGATTAAACCCAGATCAGTTGACTGGGGGTGAGTGTTTGATTGGCTCAAACGTTCCGTCCATCATCCCCTTTTGTATCGCTTTGTTCGCCCTAAGTTGGCGGGGGTATGCCCAGACGTGGGTCCCTTGCTCACTTTGCCACTGGATTCAAGCAAGCCTGGCTGATGACGGCTGGAATGCCAGAAACCGGTCCTAGGATGCTTGTTTCCGGTCCAGGGAAGACATGGCTTGGCAGTTCGGGCTGGACTGTTCCCATGAGGCACAGGGTCAGACTGATTTGCATATGGCCATGTCTGAACTGGGGTGGTGGAGTGAGCTAAAGAATGATGATGGATTAAACCCAGATCAGTTGACTGGGGGTGAGTGTTTGATTGGCTCAAACGTTCCGTCCATCATCCCCTTTTGTATCGCTTTGTTCGCCCTAAGTTGGCGGGGGTATGCCCAGACGTGGGTCCCTTGCTCACTTTGCCACTGGATTCAAGCAAGCCTGGCTGATGACGGCTGGAATGCCAGAAACCGGTCCTAGGATGCTTGTTTCCGGTCCAGGGAAGACATGGCTTGGCAGTTCGGGCTGGACTGTTCCCATGAGGCACAGGGTCAGACTGATTTGCATATGGCCATGTCTGAACTGGGGTGGTGGAGTGAGCTAAAGAATGATGATGGATTAAACTCAGATCAGTTGACTGGGGGTGAGTGTTTGATTGGCTCAAACGTTCCGTCCATCATCCCCTTTTGTATCGCTTTGTTCGCCCTAAGTTGGCGGGGGTATGCCCAGACGTGGGTCCCTTGCTCACTTTGCCACTGGATTCAAGCAAGCCTGGCTGATGACGGCTGGAATGCCAGAAACTGGTCCTAGGATGCTTGTTTCCGGTCCAGGGAAGACATGGCTTGGCAGTTCGGGCTGGACTGTTCCCATGAGGCACAGGGTCAGACTGATTTGCATATGGCCATGTCTGAACTGGGGTGGTGGAGTGAGCTAAAGAATGATGATGGATTAAACCCAGATCAGTTGACTGGGGGCGAGTGTTTGGTTGGCTCAAACGTTCCGTCCATCATCCCCTTTTGTATCGCTTTGTTCGCCCTAAGTTGGCGGGGGTATGCCCAGACGTGGGTCCCTTGCTCACTTTGCCACTGGATTCAAGCAAGCCTGGCTGATGACGGCTGGAATGCCAGAAACCGGTCCTAGGATGCTTGTTTCCGGTCCAGGGAAGACATGGCTTGGCAGTTCGGGCTGGACTGTTCCCATGAGGCACAGGGTCAGACTGATTTGCATATGGCCATGTCTGAACTGGGGTGGTGGAGTGAGCTAAAGAATGATGATGGATTAAACCCAGATCAGTTGACTGGGGGTGAGTGTTTGATTGGCTCAAACGTTCCGTCCATCATCCCCTTTTGTATCGCTTTGTTCGCCCTAAGTTGGCGGGGGTATGCCCAGACGTGGGTCCCTTGCTCACTTTGCCACTGGATTCAAGCAAGCCTGGCTGATGACGGCTGGAATGCCAGAAACCGGTCCTAGGATGCTTGTTTCCGGTCCAGGGAAGACATGGCTTGGCAGTTCGGGCTGGACTGTTCCCATGAGGCACAGGGTCAGACTGATTTGCATATGGCCATGTCTGAACTGGGGTGGTGGAGTGAGCTAAAGAATGATGATGGATTAAACCCAGATCAGTTGACTGGGGGTGAGTGTTTGATTGGCTCAAACGTTCCGTCCATCATCCCCTTTTGTATCGCTTTGTTCGCCCTAAGTTGGCGGGGGTATGCCCAGACGTGGGTCCCTTGCTCACTTTGCCACTGGATTCAAGCAAGCCTGGCTGATGACGGCTGGAATGCCAGAAACCGGTCCTAGGATGCTTGTTTCCGGTCCAGGGAAGACATGGCTTGGCAGTTCGGGCTGGACTGTTCCCATGAGGCACAGGGTCAGACTGATTTACATATGGCCATGTCTGAACTGGGGTGGTGGAGTGAGCTAAAGAATGATGATGGATTAAACCCAGATCAGTTGACTGGGGGTGAGTGTTTGATTGGCTCAAACGTTCCGTCCATCATCCCCTTTTGTATCGCTTTGTTCGCCCTAAGTTGGCGGGGGTATGCCCAGACGTGGGTCCCTTGCTCACTTTGCCACTGGATTCAAGCAAGCCTGGCTGATGACGGCTGGAATGCCAGAAACCGGTCCTAGGATGCTTGTTTCCGGTCCAGGGAAGACATGGCTTGGCAGTTCGGGCTGGACTGTTCCCATGAGGCACAGGGTCAGACTGATTTGCATATGGCCATGTCTGAACTGGGGTGGTGGAGTGAGCTAAAGAATGATGATGGATTAAACCCAGATCAGTTGACTGGGGGTGAGTGTTTGATTGGCTCAAACGTTCCGTCCATCATCCCCTTTTGTATCGCTTTGTTCGCCCTAAGTTGGCGGGGTATGCCCAGACGTGGGTCCCTTGCTCACTTTGCCACTGGATTCAAGCAAGCCTGGCTGATGACGGCTGGAATGCCAGAAACCGGTCCTAGGATGCTTGTTTCCGGTCCAGGGAAGACATGGCTTGGCAGTTCGGGCTGGACTGTTCCCATGAGGCACAGGGTCAGACTGATTTGCATATGGCCATGTCTGAACTGGGGTGGTGGAGTGAGCTAAAGAATGATGATGGATTAAACCCAGATCAGTTGACTGGGGGTGAGTGTTTGATTGGCTCAAACGTTCCGTCCATCATCCCCTTTTGTATCGCTAAGAACTATATTTAGCCATAGATCAACTTCCAGTTAGAAAATCACCAGGGGCAGCCGGCTTACGTAATGCATTCAACAGAAATGTGTTTTTAACTTAGATCATGTCTTTTTGTTCTTTCTTCAGAAAAACAGGTGAGGTTACAGGTGCAAAGGCTGGGATCTAGATTGTCCTCTTTGTGGATCAGAACTAAGACCCACTGGACACTGCAAATTGTCACCCTGACATTATTAAATCCTGAAGTGTAATTAATGTCAAAATATCGACTATTAATTTAAAAAAGGTGCTTGCCTTCATTGATAGTTTGTCACAGACGGGATTTCTGAAGAGCAGACTTTCAAGCGACTACATCAGGCAATTCAGTTACATAAACTTTGTAGAGAAATCTATTCGTAATACTTGCTGTGTAATAGCACACTATCGGAATCCTACAGCATTCATGAAATCTCAAGTTTGGTTCAGTTCCCTAACGTTAAAACAAATTATAATCAAGGTATGAGACAAGGATGCCCATTATCCCTATCTCTTTTTTTCTAACTGTGTTAGAACTGTTTATTGAAGTTTTAAAGCATGAGAAGGAGTTTAAAGAACTAAAGATTGGCACAAATTCCCATCAACTGGCTGTGCATGCAAATATTCTCTTTGTTCAATTTTAGCCATTCTTTGTTTTATCAACTACTCCCTTGTTTCAGGTTATAAATTGAATAATAAAACTGAAACCGGCCGAACAACATTCAATGTACGGCAGTTAGGATTAGTGACCCTCTGAAGTATTTATAGTTTTCCCTAATTAACGATTTGACAGGTACTGCCTCCATTAATGCGAACAAGACATTAAAGCACATGTCTGATATTACTGAACAAAAAGATCTAAATATCGTTCATGGTGGGGTTTTGTTGAAGCAACTGAAATGATAACACATATTGCTAATTATGCATTTTTAAGATAAAGCCTATCTACGTCTGCAAATCTATGCATAAATTAATAGATAAGTGCATCCAGTTGAATAAAAAGCATTGTGTTAGCAAAACTGAGAACAGGGACTGAAGTGCACTGAGAACAGACAATTTTGTTTTATCATCAGACTCCTTTTCTAGCCTCTAAAAGGACCTGGTAGTTTCAAAAATCTTCTTTTCTGTTCACCCCTTTGCACAAGTTACTAACTTGTGTAACGATATATCTGTAAGAGACAGTAGTTAGTGACAGATTCCTTACCTTAGAATATCCGGAAAGTTTTTTGCGTAGCAGTACCCTTGCGCGTCGGTAGGCGGCGTCGTGCGGCTCCGCGTACGTCGTAGGCGTCGTGATCGCCGGGATGACGTCGCGGGCAGTACTTAGACGCCGCCCCTGCGCGCTGACGTCAGTTCTGTACACGACTTTCCGCGCCAGGAACGCAGAGCCATGCAAGAAGCTGACATAGGTGTCTGAAAAATACTAGGGCCCTGAAAGGGATGTCCTTAACCCTAGAAATCAGTTCGCAGAACGGGGAGGATGGGTGGGCGGTAGGAATCTGTCACTAACTACTGTCTCTTACAGATATATCGTTACACAAGTTAGTAACTTGTGCATCTGAAAGAGACACGTTAGTGACAGATTCCTTACCTTAGAATAGATACCCCAGCAATACCAACCCCGGTGGTGGGTCTGCGAACAAAGATCAGACAAGGAAGTCCTGGAGGACAGAACGGCCAAAGAAGCCGTCCCTCCGGACCTGACTGTCAAGGCAGTAATGCTTTGTAAACGTGTGCAGCGAGGCCCACGTAGCTGCCTGACAGATAACCGGCAGCGGAACACCACGGCCCAAGGCCGTGGTAGCAGCCGTTGCCCTGGTGGAATGGGCACGCAGCTCAACAGGAGGCTCCTTCTTAGCCAAAGAATAGCAGGTCTTGATGCACAAGGTAACCCAGCGGGAGATGGTCCTCTTGTGCACCGCCCGACCTTTTTGGCGCCCACGTAGCCAACAAAGAGCTGGTCATCCACCCGGAAGTGTTTTGTGCGGTCAATATAGAAGGAGAGCGCACGTTTTGGGTCCAGACGGTGGAGCCTCTCTTCCTCTCTGGAAGGATGCGGAGGCGGAAAGAAGGTGGGCAAAGTGATGGTCTGCCCAATGTGGAAAGCAGTAACCACCTTTGGCAAGAAGGACGGACGCGTCCGAAGAACAACCTTGTCTGGATGAACAGACAGAAAGGGAGGTTTGCAAGATAGAGCCTGGAGCTCACTCACCCGCCGAGCGGAGGTGATGGCCACCAGAAAGGCTGTCTTCAGAGTCAGAAGACGAAGAGGACAGTTATGTAGAGGCTCAAAGGGAGCGCACATTAAAAGGTAAGAACCAAGTTCAAGTCCCACTGAGGCATCACAAACGGAACAGGAGGGAAGAGGTGTGTAATGCCTTTTAAGAACCTGTTAACAACAGGGGACTTGAAAAGGGAGGGCTGATCAGGGAGCCTGAGTAAGGCCGAGATAGCACAAAGATAACCCTTGATGGTACCCAGGGCAGAACCCTGTTGGGCCAGAGAGAGAAGGAACAGAAGGACCTCAGAAAGAGGGGCAGAAAGGGGATTCACAGCCTTTGCTGTGCACCATGCCACAAATTTGTTCCACCTGCAGGCGTATACCACCTTAGTGGAGGGACGCCTGGCTGCCAGAATCACATCACAAACTTCGGGAGGCAAGTCGAAAGGAATCAACTGCCGCCGCTCAATCTCCACGCAAGCAGGTGTAGACTGGACAGGTTCGGGTGGAGGACCGTCCCCTGCTGCTGCGACAGAAGATCCTCCCGAAGAGGCAGACGGATCGGGGGATCTACGCTCATATTGAGTAGCTCGGGATACCAAACTCTTCGAGCCCAGTCCGGAGCCACAAGAATGACTTGGGCCCGGTCGTGCCGAATCTTCTTCAACACTCTGGGTAGAAGTGGTATAGGCGGAAAGGCGTACAACAGACCGCAACTCCACTCGTGACGAAAAGCGTCGCCGAGCGAGTGCCGCCTTGGAAATTCCAACGCGCAGAACTGATGACATTGCGCGTTCTCTTCGGTGGCGAATAGATCTAACCAAGGCTCTCCACACTGTAGAAAGAGTCCTTGCGCCACTTCCGAGTGAAGACGCCATTCGTGATCCATCATGCACCTGCGGCTGAGTTCGTCCGCCCTGGCGTTCAGGGAACCTGCCAGGTGTTGAACCATCAGGAACATGCCCTGATGTTCCAGCCATGTCCAGAGGCGCAGAGCCTCCTGACAAAGGGTCCACGACCCCACCCCGCCTTGTTTGTTGCAGTACCACATGGCGGTGGTGTTGTCTGTGAACACCTGCACTACCGTCCCTTTGACAGAGGGAAGGAATGCCTTGAGTGCAAGTCGGATCGCCCGGAGCTCCAGAAGGTTGATATGGAGCCGGGACTCCGCCGGAGACCAGAGGCCTCTGATCTCCGCCTCTCCCATGTGACCGCCCCATCCCAGAAGGGACGCGTCCGTCACAACTGTGTGCTCTGGCTGGGGAAGGGAGAGGGATCTGCCCATGACCCATTGCCGGTTCGAGAGCCACCACTGCAACTGTCTTGCAGTCCCCTCCGAGATCTGGACGTGATCGGACAGGTTGCCCTGGTGCTGCGCCCACTGGAACTTCAGGTCCCACTGCAGAGCCCGCATATGCCATCTGGCATGATTGACCAGCAGGATGCAGGAGGCCATGAGGCTCAGCAGCCTCAGGGTCATCCGTACCGAAACCCAGGATAAAGGCTGAAAGATCGGAATCATAGCCTGAATATCCCGGACTCGCCGTTCGGGAGGAGAGGCCCGAAACTGCGTCGTGTCCAGAACCGCTCCGATGAAAAGGAGCTGTGGAGAAGGAATCAGATGCGACTTCGGCACATTGATGGAGAACCCCAGCGAGTGCAGGAGTTCGGCCGTAGTCTGGAGGTGGGAGACGACTGCCTGGGACGAGCCCGCCTTCAGCAGCCAGTCGTCGAGGTAGGGGAAGACTGAAACCCCTGCCCGGCGCAGATGAGCTGCGACCATCGCCATCACTTTCGTGAACACCCGAGGGGCACTGGTAAGGCCAAAGGGGAGCACGGTGAACTGAAAATGCTCGGGGCCTACCGTGAACCGAAGGTAACGCCGGTGGGCCGGCAGGACGGGGATGTGGAAATATGCGTCCTGCAAGTCCAACGCTACCAACCAGTCTCCAGGGTCGAGGGCAGTCAAGACCTGAGCTAGGGTGAGCATCTTGAACTTCTCCTTCCGGAGGAAGCGATTGACGTTCCGGAGGCCCAAGATAGGACGCATGTCCTCCTTGTCCTTTTGGGCACCAGAAAGTAGTGGGAGTAGCAACCACGCCCTACTTCTGGGGTCGGAACATGCTCGATGGCTCTCTTGGTCAAGAGGGCCGTGACTTCCTTCTGTAGAAGCACCAAGTGATCCCCTGACATGCGGTGGAATTGAGGTGGCATGGCTGGGGGGGTGGTCTCGAAGGGGAGGGAGTAGCCCCTTTGGACAATGTCCAAGACCCACCTGTCCGAGGTGATGGTGCACCAGTGGGGAAGGTGATGGCGGACCCTGCCCCCTACTGGCGTGCCGTGCACCTGAAAGGAGGGACTAGGAGGGCTTGGAGGCCGCGGACGGGTTGGAGGTGGTGGCCTGACCCGCACGCTGGTTGCCCGATCCGCCACGGCGGAATCCACGTCCTCGGCCACGCGAAGACGCCTGCTGCGCGGGCCGGTGGCTGGGCTGCTGACGTGAAGGGGCGCCCCTACCGTGGCCACGATAGGGGCGAAAAGCAGAAGTCAGCGGAGGGCGTGTAGCAGAAAGGCCCAGGGACTTGGCAGTAGCCTGTGAGTCCTTAAAGCGCTCCAATGCATGGTCTGCTTTGGACCCAAAAAGACCGACTCCATCAAAGGGCATGTCCATGAGAGTATTCTGGACATCCCCTGAAAAACCAGTGGTTCTCAGCCAGGTGTGGCGTCGGAGCGCCACCGTCGTTGCAATAGACCTGCCCAGCGAGTCGGCGGTGTCAAGGCCACAACGTATAGTGAATTTAGCCGCATCCCTTCCTTCCGCAATGGCGCGGGAAAGCAGTGTCTGGACCTCCTCAGGACACTGGGGCAAAACATCCGCCACCGAATCCCACAGGGAGTGGGTATATCGGCCCAAAAGACAAGCGGTGTTAACGGACCGCAAGCCAGCACTGGAGGAAGAAAAACCTTTCTTCCCAAACTGATCCAGGCGTTTGGATTCCCTATCCGGAGGGGCGGTAGGGAAGGCGGTTTGGGAAGCGGAGGCTTGGACAACCAAGCTCTCAGGAGTGGGGTGGACAGAGAGAAACAGGGGGTCGCCCGGAGCTGGGCGATGGCGTCGTGACACGTTCCGATCCACAGGAGCCCCTGTGTTGGGCTTGGACCAGGCGCCCAAGAGAACGTCAGTGAGGGCGTCGTTAAACGGCAGCACAGTCTCCGCAGAGGAGGCTGCCGGCTGAAGCACCTCTGTCAAGATGTTAGGCTTGACCGTCAAAGTAGGGAGTTGGAGACGTAAGGCCCCAGCTGCCCTACGCAACACCGTACCAAAATTGGCTCCCTCCTCCGTAGCCACGGGAGGAGACAGCATGCCAATGTCAGGGGAAGTATCCAGACCACTGGCCTCCCTAGACTCTCTGTCCAGTCCTCATCGTACTGACAGTGTCGTGTCAGAGGGTCATCAGACCCCTCCCAGTCCAACTGGTCCTCCTCTGGTTCAAAATAAGGAGGAGGAGGGACAGTTGGGACCTAAGGTCCCATCGGCGCCGGAGCTGGCGTTGAGCGACGTCGGTCCGGAGCCGGAAGGAACTGGGTGACGACGCCGCCCGGAGCCCAGGGCGGCGTTGAGAACGGCACCGGAGACATCGGCGCCGGTGGAGGTGTCGTTAGGTCGACCGGCGTCGATGGGGGTTGTGGAGCCGGGATCGAGGCCGGGGCCGAAGCCGGAGCCGGGATCGAGGCTGGAGGCACGGGCGACGCCGGAGCAACCCCATCAGGGCCCGCGGGGCCCGAAGGCGCACCGGAGGGGCCTGAAGGCCCGAAGAGGAATTCCTGCACTTTGGCCGGATCCGCCCCCGAACCCGGGAAGGGCGGGTATGGCGGGGGCGACTCCACAGGCATGTCCGGGGCCGCGGGGACGGTGCCGGGAGGGGCCTTAGCCGAGTCGCGAGACCGGCGAGGCGAAGTCCTAGAGCGATGATGCTTTTTGGACTTTTTGTGTTTCGACTTACCGGACGAAGAAGACTTCGACGCCGACGACCGGTGTGGACTCCGCGATCGACCCCTGGACCTCTCACGCGACCGGGGCTTCCGCGGAGCCGAGTGCCGGGCCTCGAGGAGCTTTCGAGACCGGTCTCGCAAAGCTTTCGGGTTAAGGGCATGGCAGTCGGTACAAGACTCCGTGTCGTGGCCTCGGCCGAGGCAGAAGAGACACTCCCAATGCGGGTCGGTGACGGACATCATCCGCGCACAGGCGCCGCAACGTTTGAAACCGGGCATCCCTACGACACCTTGAGAGATGAAAAAACAGTGAAAAAATTCACCAAAAAGTATGGTCAAAAAATGACCAGGGCACTGCTCTTCCCGGATCTGCGCTTGCTGGCGCGGAAAAAGAAGAACTGACGTCAGCGCGCAGGGGCGGCGTCTAAGTACTGCCCGCGACGTCATCCCGGCGATCACGACGCCTACGACGTACGCGGAGCCGCACGACGCCGCCTACCGACGCGCAAGGGTACTGCTACGCAAAAAACTTTCCGGATATTCTAAGGTAAGGAATCTGTCACTAACGTGTCTCTTTCAGATATTACGTTTAGAGGCTCAGACAGACTTATTGCACTCACCGATTCTTGTTAATCATTCTGGTAAGCCTCTATCAAATATCTTCTGGGACGAAGTATTATCAATGCTAAAATCAAAACTGAATGTCACCCCTTCACCCTTCTAACCCAACTGGGTGATTTGGAAGGAAGCCGTGTCTTGTTAAGTAAAACAAAGAATGGTTGCAAGACCAACATAATCACAAACTAAACATGCCCAATGAAAAAAACTAATAATTCTTTAGATCTAAAATATCACCCTAATAGTCTGGTACAGATTTTCAATAAATCATACAACACATGAAGAGCCTTTCCTTATGAACATTTAGGGTTGTGACATAAAATTGCCTGCAGATCTTGCAAGCACAGTAAATACACATTCTGTGAACCTTCAATTTGCCACAAGCCGTATCGGATTTGAACGAACATACATCTCTAAGGATATTCTTCCATGGTACTGCAGAGGTAAATCAAATCCAGGGGTAGCAGTGGAATTACACAGCATCCAAGGAAAGCTTGTTCAGGATAGATGTTGAGCATTTGAGAAAAAAAATGGACTACAGACAAAAAAATTCTAGAACCCCATTTTCACAAAATGTGCAGTATCAATCAGAGGTCAGGTGGTCTCTGGGGTTCAAGTCACTCACACCTTACTGGCTGGACTTTGGGTCTTTTAAAATGAGGCTAGTGTGCTGCTAAAGTGACATAGGTTTAAGACCAGTCAGGCATGTTGTACTCTCATACTGCCATTTTAAGTGTACATGGGGACTGCCACATTGACACTTGGGGAATGATTCAAGAATGTGACTATGAAAGATCTCATGCTGCAGAACTGAACAATGAATGCAATCCTCATGAGGGTTATTCAGAAGAAGTTCAGTAACTACATTTTTAAACACTTTTTTTCCCTTTCCTTTCTCTTCAGCCGTAGGGAAAAATGTTTCTAGACTCCAGCATAGGCCAAGTGATTCAGAAGTTAAGGCCTAGTTGCCTCAAAAGGCACTACTGCCTGAAAGTGCCAAATGAATATTATACTTAAAATAAATAAAATGCTAGGCAAAGGCTACGCACCAACCTTTGAAACCCATTTATCCGGATAAGGGCTCTACACAAAGAATTTGTCATGATAAGCATGAGCTCCATTCAAAGACTTCATCTGTGTGGCAAAAATTTAAGGATGGCTCTGGGCAGAGCTTAAGAACAATCCACTTAATAGTTCCTGATAGAAAGCCTCAAAGGAAGCAAATTGCCTGTTGTTTTACAAAAAGACAGTAAGGATTCCCAGTATGATTCAAACAATTTGAGACAATCTAAACATAAGACAGATCTAATGCAGAAGAAAGGTTGATGGAAAAGAAGAAATTGAGGTATTCATTAGATATATAGGATAACATTGCCCAGCGACTGCGCAAAACAGATGTGCTGACATCATTGATCTCAAACCATTCAGTCACAAATGGCTGAAATGCTTAGACAAATGAGGAATAAATGGAGTACGAGTAATATGAAATTCTTTTAGCAGGAAAAGATCAACTGGTCATTTTTTTTGTCCACAATAGCCCTTTGAGGTGCTTCTACTATATTCATTGTCTGTACCTTGATAGTGAAGCTCAAGATTTCGATACCCATACGTCCTACATCAGGAGAAGCCACCTCACGCACTAGCTTGGCAAACTGGTCTCTGTCCTGATAGATCTGTTCAACCGTGAGTGTTCCTGATGGCAAAAATTGAAATACACCAGTTATGAAACAAAGCGGACAGATGTCAAACACTACATAACATCACTAGAGCAGTAATATGAAAAAAATAGCACCATGATGTTCTCATGTGCATGGAACTGAAGGTATTAGAAACCTGCACAGCTGCACAAGACTCGTTCACTGATTTCTTGATACAAAGACACTGCTGAAGGGGATGTTGCAACGTGTAATCACCAAAGGAGTCCTGTAGAATATAAACCTTCATTTCTCCCACAAAATGATTCTTGTATACCAAACCATTTCATGACACTCAGACACCGTGATCAGCGGCTATCTTCCAACGGTTGCTTTTGTTAAAAAAAAAAATACAAGTGTACAAAAAGGGCAGACATTTTCAAGTTTCCACAATTCTTAGGTGGGAAGGATGTGGTAAAAATCTCTGGTTCTTAGATTCAGTGACTCGCTGCTGTAGCCTAAACAAGTTCAAATTTAACTCTCATTTCTCAGTCACAAAGCGTCAAACATATTCACCAGAAAAGCAGTAATTACAATCTGTAGCAGTACTAAGTTGTCAACAAAACAACAAGCGTCTTCTGATACCTAAAGATAACTTAGAAATTTATACTAACTTTGCTAAAAGTAAGAGTTTATTTATTTAGAATATTTATTAAGCATGCTTTAACCTTGACAACATGCTGGCGCTAGCCAAATATGGAACAACGGTCCTAACCATACTAAATAGCGTTAGGAGGAGGTAAATGTGATAGTACAGGCTAAATAGCCTACTTGACATTAAGACAAGCCTAAATTATACAGTAAAGGCACATGTATGAGTACAAGTGGGAGCAAGCGTTTGTTCAACCAGGAAAAAAAGACAAACTACAAAAAAATATATATATTGTTTGTAATGAGAATCTCCTTCATTTGTAACAAAAGGCTTCCCTGATGGAGAATTTCAAATCACCCACGATGACACACAATATGTCCTCTGAAGAGTTAAGATTGTGGCTCTTCCACCCCCTCGGAACCCATGTCCAAAAATTAAGATACTGCGGCTGATGCTGAAGAATTCTGCCTCGAATATAATATGGCAAACTTGTACCCAATTCACACAAAATTGAAATCACTTTGTGGTGGGTGCTCAATGTGTATTAATTACACATGAGAGTTTCGCTACTGTAAGGGAGATTTGCAGTGTCTGGACCAGAATTCGAAGTAAATAAACTAGGTCAACTACCATTATGGAACAGAAAGGGTGTCATTTGAGGTGCTTCCTGGCTTCAAGCACATATTTCTCTCTGGATAATCCACACACAGAAGTTACCCTCCAAATCAGACTTATTCCACTTCAAATATAATTTAACGTTTGCCACATTTAGTGGAGATCTTTGTGTGGGATTTATGTCTGATGTCAGGTGAGAGGCTAATAGGTATACAATGCACACAGGTAAATGTCTCAAATGAAATACCTCTGTAGTAGTTGTTAGGGGTGAGGCAGGCTTGACCTGTCATAAGGCAAAGCATGAAGTGCTTAACAAATTGGTTCCTATTCATGAAAACCCACTTGTGCAGAATAAGTGTACTGTAATCTGTGAACCATCAAAAATCAAATCTGTGTGACCGCCCCATCAATACCTACACGAGTATTTATTGACATTAAATAATACCTCCGGTTAAAAGAAATCACTGATGACATAATGAAGGAAGCAATGATTAGATTTCCATTTTGAACCATCTCCGAGGTAACATGAAGATCAACAAATTTTCATTGCAAACTGCAGCAACTACATGTTGATGCTATAAACCATAGAACTCTCACAAGGGGCAGTCTCTTACTTCCCTGCCATAAGCATGTGCATTGCGTGTGCTGAAAACCAACATTATCTGAAGAAAGAGTACTTCCTCAAAGGCATATGCTTGTCCCTGTTAACAGTTTTCAAAGCCAACATCTTACCAGAAGCGACACCTTTATTGAGGACTTTACTCAGATTGTGTGCCTTATTTTGGGGGGAATTGTGCAAGGAGAAAAATTGATATCTAGCACGTTTTTAACCACATGCTTACTAGCAGCTATTATAAAAAAGCTGCAACAAACAGACAGAATCTCACCTCTGATATATACAGAATCATGACTTGATGGGCTTGAGGTAAAAGGGAAGACGCCTTTCTTTTTATACCCCTTATAAGTGATATATCTGGCCCTTAACCTCCCTTTCCTTCGTTTGACCCTACCCCAGCCTGCTCAAAGTTTTGGGCAACTGCCATAAGCAAAATAGTTCTTTTCTGGAGGCCCAGAAAATTAAAAGCAAATGTATCCATGTGCAAAGTGTCGCTAATGGAAAGATGTAAACACTGTTAAAGATTCTTATAACAAGCGCAATAGCTTGGGTTTCCTCACTTCCCAGTCCCAGAGTTCAATCTCTTGGAGAAATTACCAAAAGATAACTCACGAGAAACTGGGGGTTACAACAGGAAATGGCCACTGGGCTATATATCCTTCCTATGAGAGTTTTAGTACTGGTGTTTCCAGTGCAAGGTCACTCTCTCTAGCTATTTTATAGCCAAACTAGAGCAGTCAAAACCACCACCTCCACAAAAATCACATCAAATTAAAAAGCCAATATTTTTGCAATCTACTTTTTACAATCCAATCTTTTAATGGTTTTTTTTCATGTTATAGTGCAAAATGTCTTTGGCTCTATAACAGTAACCTGGATAATAGAATAAACGAACCCGGAAAAGAAATTCAAAATCAACATGTTTTTCTAATAAGATCCAAAGTAGTGTTTTATCACTGCAGAGACACACTGTTCTTCACAGCTGGGTCGGTCTGTCAGCAGTATATCAGAGGCATGTTGCAACAACCAAATAACACCCTGTATGGCTGGCTTTTTTGTCTTCTATTACAATTACTCAGTGGACCATGAAGAAATCTGCAGTTTTGCGGGGTTGCATATAAAACTCTGTGCACCAACTCTGTGTGACAATTAATGGTTACCTTGCAAGGCATTTAGTGTACATGCCTTTAAATGGCATGCCCAGTGAGTTGAACATAATAGAGCTTTTGCTTACACACAAATATCACTGTTCTACAGTTCACAACATAAGGACAAAAAAAAAGGAAAGGAATAATAAAAGTGATTTCACCATTATCAGCACGTGCTCATGTAAATAAGTTGGGATTCAAAAGCAGATATCCTGCACTCACATGTGAAATAAAGAGGTATTGAGTGGAGTGGGAAATGTACTGCAAAGGTTTTCATGAGGTGCCGCAATTCACCAAGGTAGCCTCGGAGCATTGAAGGTGCAAGTAATAATCCTAAACCGAGATCTCGTAATTATGGTAAGCGGATGGTAACACCTTACAAGGAAATCTCAAACAAGCATTGTCAAAGCAAATAGATCTCACCTATGTGCGAGCTTTTGGCTTTGGCAATGTGTTTAACCATTATGTACACCAGTGTGGCTGCTGTTCAGAATGGCTAATAGGGTAGTGGGGTAGAATGGAGTGGGGTAGAATGGAATAGTGTTGTGGGAGTAGGGTGGGGTAGAATGGAGTGGGATGGATTGGGGTAGGTTAGGGTGTGGTAGAGTGGGTTAGATTGAGTGCAGGAGTTGAGTAGATTAGTGTGGTAGATTGGAGTGGGGTAGAATGAGTTGGAGTAGATCGGAGATGGGTAGATCGGGATAGATTGGGCTAGAGTGGGATATATTGGGATAGATTAGAATGGAGTGGGGTAGACTAGGGAAGAGTGGAGTGGGGTAGATTGGAGTGGACTGGAGTGGAGTCGGGTAGATTGGAGTGAAGTAGATTGGAATGGGGCAGATTGGGTGGATTATAGTAGGAGCTAACCCCGACCTATATCTTCTCCTTTAATTCAGGAACTGCATACTCCTTCTACCTACATAGCCTGATTGGGGGCATGTATGCTGGACCTTCATTCGCCCCCTGTCCCCTCTTCTTGTATATTAAAGATTCATAGAATGCTAGCTGCCCTACTTATTATCAGTGTGCAGACCCTGACCACCATCACCCCCTAGGCTTGGTTAGACCATGTTGGGGCCAATTACAACCTTGAGCCCGGTGAGGTCCCATTGCCTGTAGAACAGGAGGTTTCTGGTCTTTGCTTTCAGTGGGAGGAAGTTAGGGAAGCTATCATGTCTCTCCCAGATGGCCAGGCCCAAGGCCCAGATGGTATACCGGGGGACCTATTTAAATCTGAGGTTGATCTTTGGGGCCCTATATTGACTCAGCACTTAATCACAGCCATCAGTGGGCCGCTCCACTCTAGCTGGAAACAATCTTCATCATCAAGACAGGTACTAGTGCTGACCTCGCCTGTTACTGTCCCATTTCCTTGGTGGCCAGTGGGGTTAAGGTGTTAGGGAGGGTCCTCCTAGATCGCCTTACCACCTGGGCGAAAGATAAGAATGTATTATCGGAAGCTCAATATGGGTTTAGGGCGGGGCACAGTTGATCAGACCCTGAACCTGTATATGTTAATTGCAAAGTACACCACGGCGAAGGAGGGTGCGGTCCACCTGCCGTTTATTGACCTAAGCTCGGCCTGTGACAGAGTAAATAGAGCCAAGCTCTGGGCCGTGCTCGGGTCCATGGGGTTAAACCGTTCGTGATCTCCTTCTTGAGCAGTCTTCACGAGGATCTAACTGCTTCTGTAAGATGCAGGGTGAATGGGGAATCCACCCAGCCCTTTAATTTGAAGAGAGGAGGGCACCAAGGGTGTATCCTGGCCCCTTTTCTCTTCACTCTCTGCATATTAATGGTGTGGAATTGGCTCTACTGGATCAAGGTGTGGATGTACTGAGTTTGGGCAGATGTCGTCTGCCTGTTTTTTTATACACGGACGACGCCGATCTAATGTCACGCACGGCCAAGAGTCTACAGCATCTCCTAGACTTTTTTGTAATTTTATGGACAAGCTTGACCTTACCACCAACTACGCTAATTCCCATGTAATGGTGGTGGGCCTCAGAAACACTAGCTCCAAAAGTTTCTCGATAAAGAGGCAGTCTAGCTCTAGGATTGATCATTTTTCGTACCAAGGGATCCTATTGGATTCAGATCTTACTTGGCAGCCCTTGCTCAAGAAAAACGTTGTTCGGTTTAAATCAGCAATTAACGTGATTAGTGTCCTGTCTAAGCGCATAGGTCACACACACGTGGAGACGATGCTTAAAGTATTCAGGGCTAAGTGTATTACGGTGGCTTGCTACGGATGCAACATTAGGGACTTTGAGTCATCCTCCCAACTACAGCTCATTGAAAACTCTTTTCTGAAAGGTCTTCTTAGAGTTCCCCAGAGTACACCTTCCGAAATAAGGAAGCTGGGATGGGGCATATTTCTGACCTTATCGGGTTACGCCCCTTGCTTCTTTGGCTATCCATTTGGCTAAAGGAGCACCTGAATCTCAACAGGCTTATTATTCAAGATTGCCTTGCTTTGGATTATATTTCGCGCATTCCATGGCTTATCTACATCAGATCTACCTCAACCTCTTTGGATCACCCTGAGGTTTTTGCTGAACTGGAGCGCATTGTGAAAGGGACATTTGTTGGATAAAACAAGCCTATCAATTGTTCTATCAATTGTTGTCGAATAAAGAGACTTGGTCTAAAGTTTCGGACTTAAAGGCATGTTCTTGTGACAATGTTTCCATTCCGGATACCCAGATTTAATAGTTTCCGTCATAAGTATATCCGTCCACTTCAATTGCCTTTAATTTCAGCCAAGTGAGACCAGCCTTTTTGTTTCTGTAATTGTAAAGTCTCCCACTATTTGTTTCTTCATGATTCACTTTCTATCTGGGATTCTGCATGGGCGCAAAAAATTTTATATTGGGTTTTAAAGCTGGTATTGATGTGATTTTTATGATGCTGCTTAGAGTTTACTTTTAATCACGTGTATTATTAACTTGCCCATTGTAAATTGTAGTGGCTGTGTTTTAGACTTTTTTTTTACTTTTTCGTCTGCACATTTTTTATTGTGTATACTTTTATGATTTTCTTTAAAAATCGAATGTTTTCTACTACTTATTATAATTACTAGCTACATAACATAACATATCTCACTGTAAACACTCTCTTCATTTGCATGCCTCCTGTCCGTACACCAGTGCTAAAAGGTGCTAGGATACACATTAAAAAAAAAAACACCGGCCCACAGGTCACATGGCCTATGTTATGGGTACCCAATTCTCCTCGCACCCTCTCCATAAAATAAAAGATGGTATCAGAAGGACAAGCTCACAAAAGAATAAGTATACAAACAGTTATTGCTCCTCTTTCTTATAACTTTTACAAAAAAGGTGTTTTTTTCAAACAGGGTTTAGTAAAAAAAAAATTATCATGGCAGATCTGCATCAGTTTACAATGGCCAGTTAGTCATAGTAAACCCAACCAGTCTTAAAGAATCACTCTAATGTATTCTAATTAATAGTATTATTTGGTTGTCTATAGCCTATAAATTGGGCCTTGAGTCACCATACATGAAAGGATGAGGATTAACACTTTAACCAAACTGCTTCTTTTTTTTTTACTCCCAGAACGTATCTCTCCAACAACACTGTTGCGTAATTAAGGCACAGATGAAGTTAGGAATTTGGCCTGGAGCATTGTGGAGAATAGGAAAAACGAGTGCTTCCAAGTAATGCGCCTATGCTCCAGGGGAGGGACAAACACACGAAGAGGAAGGAAGTTAACGAGCAAGACGCAAGCAGATGTGAGTGATAATGGAGCCAACTCATGGCAAGCAATGAGTGGCCTCTAAACCCTTCCAAAGCTAACAAGAGTGTGTGTGCTGTCTTAGTCGAGACCTTAAAGAAAACACAAGCCCATCCCCATGGCTTCTGCTTGCCCTTAAATAAGACGGCAAACACATCTTTCCTTTTTAAACACAATATACTCATGTTGCCAAAACTACACAAAATATGTAGTTGCCCAGTTCAGCATGTGCACATCTTAATAGGTCAGTGTTCCCATGTTTGGGGGGACCTGCCCCTCGGCGGTCTGGTTTGCATATGGGTTAAAACAGATTCCGAAGATGAGAATGGCTCTACCCAAGCCTTCCAGTCCTATTGTCCAGCCTCACTCCAAAGGTCCCATGAAGCTGAGAGCGTCACATTAATTTTACAGGACATGTTGTATATTCAGATATGATATTATGAGTAAATTTAGCTGAGGATTTCTCCTGAATCATACCTAGTTTGGAGGACTGCTAATCAGGCAGAGCTGAGCTTCGGTGCAGGATGGAGTGAGACCCGGTTTGAGGCGAGTGGGGACGGTGAACCACTGACTAACCCTGGGGAGCTGTAAATCAGCAGCGTTTGAAATGGTATGGGGGCTTTGCTGAACCTAGCACCTGAATGAAGTTGGAATTAATTTAAATTTTATCTTTAAATGTTCCTTATTGGCCACTCATTGCCAAAAGTAGCAGAATAAAAAGTCTGTTGCGAGTTGTGCTGGCTTTCAGCTCGGTTAACTAAGGCAGCAGCGATTTAGTTCGACAATGTTTTTTTTACCAAACTTGTTTTCAATTTATGTAGCGCTTGCTATCAGATCACCATGTCACCTAATGTAAAAAACAAGTTACTTACCTGTACACTGTGGTTCTCCAGTATTAATATCTTTTAAATATTCACATGCTTGAATCTTCCCCGTCGTCATGGTGGGCGCCCACGGTAACAATATTCAAAGCAGTGCTAAATGCTTAGCATTAGTCCCAATTGTAAAACCAATACATATTGTTAGCCTATTCACATTGTTTTAAAACATCCAAACTTCAACCAATCAGAGCTCAGACTCGGAAGCCCTCAACCTCAGCAGAGCCACCATCATTCAGATTCTGAGCACAAGTGTAATAAAAACTATGACATCTGAAATGGTGAGCCGTAACGGGGAGGAGGGAGGGCTGCATGTGAATCTATAAAAGATATTAATACTGGAGAACCAGTGTACAGGTAAGTAACTTGTTTTTGTACCCAGTATTATATCTTTTATAGATTTGCATGCTTGAATCAGACTAGTTCGCAGTATCGCATCTAATACGGAGGTGGGTAAGGCGAAACCATCCCACCATGACACTTACTCTATATGAAGAGTAAAAACAAGCACTCTGAAAAGAAAAGTTTCGATGAAGATAAAACGTGTCGGCAAGAAATAATCCTTATTTATTTATTTGAGTTTTATATAGCGCTGGCTAGACCCGGAGGTATCAGAGCGCTTTACATAAGGTTCCACAAAATTACAACAGTTTCAAGTTACATCAGTTACAGGAAAACATTTCAAGAGAGTCGGAAGATGAAATAAATGGAGCATAGAAGGGTAAGGGGGTGAGGTAAGGTGTAGGAGGGAGAAAGGATGGAGATAGGATGGATGGAGAGACGAAGGAGAGTCTGCCCAAAGTCCGGCTGGGTAGGTGACGGCCTGAGGGGGAAGCCCACAGCCCATCTCCTCTATAGCTATCAGGTAGCTCCACCAGGCATCAGTCAAGCGGCTAGGTCTCAATGAGAAAACAATTAGAGAGCAAAGAGGAGGGAAAAATGGAGCATAAAGAAGAAAGTGGGTGGAGTAAAGAGGTATGAGGGAGAGTACGACGGAGAGACGAAGTAAGGACTGCCCAATGTCCGGCTGGGTAGGAGACGGCCGAAGGGGGTAGTCCACAGCCCATCTCCTCTATAGCTATCAAGTAGCTCCACCGGGCATCGGCCAGAAAGCTAGGTCTCCTCGGTCAGAGGCAGGTTTACAGATTCGGTATCCTGAAGGGTAGGCCAGATGGGGGATGTGTTCGAGGTCTGGACGAAGTCCGTTTTTTTCTCAGAGGAGAAGTACGACGTAGTGGGGAACACTGTGGCAGCCATCTTGGGGTCAGGCAGTCCCAATGATTTTAAACAAGAGATCCAAGCTCCCACAGGAAGGAGATCAGCTCCGCTACTGCCCGCGAGGATAACACCTCATTAGAGACGCGCCCCCGGCCATCAGCTAATCCGGGCCGTTAGTAAAGAAGGATCGGGCGCGTCTCACTCACCGGGTTACTTGAGTCAGGAACGCTGGTCAGTCTCGGCATCTGCTCTGGTCTTTGGTTTCTTTGTCACCTCTTCAGGCCGCCACTCACCCCCGACTTCTCTAACTCACACAGAGCCCCGCTCCGTAGTCTTCCAAACTGCAGGGAAGCTGAGACCAAGCTGCATTCCCAGAGCACTGTTGAGGATTTTTTTAAAACTGCCAGCGTGTTTGCTTTGTGAACTATTGACTACCAGCAGCACTCGCTGATCAGGCTGCAAAGAATCGTTTACTATGACGCCAGCGTGATGGGAAAAGCGGCGAGTGTGTGCTTTCATTTGTACAAATAATGAATAATACTTACTTGAAAGCAAGCGCGCATAGATTGACAAAGGCTACAATTGCCAAAACGAGTCTCTAAGGCTACAGTTGCAATAGTTTCGTTTGGCCACACCCCCCAAGAAAGGGAGGCTGTTTGAATATATATATATATATATATATATATATATATATATATATATATATACACACACACACATACACCGCTGTAAAGAAACACGGAATTGTGAGAAATTAACACCATACAAACATGACAGATATGAATTGGGCATCCAAAACGAGAACGTGTAGTCCTTTGTCACCGTTTACTGTGCTAAGCAGCCAATGAAAGATTTTGTGCATTTTAAAACATGAATTTTGCGTGCTGGCTGCATTTGATTGAATAACAGTGATAAAGGCATTTCTGCCGAAGTGCGTCTGTTAAGGATTAAAGCAGCAATCAACATACCCTATGAGTACTCCGTGTTTCTTTAGAGCGGTGTATATTCCATGAGTCCTACCCTCACGTCACGCTAGCACCCGCTGTGAGTTTTGCACTTTGTGAGTTTTGGAGCACAGTATGTTTAATGGAAGTGCAAGAACTACCACACGAAAATGATGTCTGTGCCGGAGGCTGGGTTATTGAACTCAATGATGCTTGGTTATACAAACGGACTCCTGCAGGTATGAATTTCAAATTGTGGCAAGCGAGGGGGTGTTTATGCATGCAATGGAAAGTGACAGGACTGTGCCAATTTAACATCATGGATGTCCACTTAATTGAGAGGTCTGGAGTATCTGAATACCTATGAAAGAGCTGATGGTGTATAAAGGTATTGAACTGAAAATCATTAACCATAGATACAAAGGAGGCTAATTGAATTGTGAGAAATTAACACCATACCAACATGGCAGATACGAATTGGGCATCCAAAACGAGAATGTGTAGTCCTTTGTCACTATTTACTGTGCTAAGAGGCCAATTGAAGTGGTTTTGGACATTTTAAAACATGAATTTTGTGTGCTGGCTGCATTTGATTGAATAACATTGATAAAGGCATTTCTGCCGAAACGTGTCTTAAGGATTAAAGCAGCAATCAACATACCCCGTGAGTGCTCTGTGTTTCGTTAGAGCACTGTATATTCTGTGAGTCCTACCCTCACGTTATGTTAGCACCCACTGAGAGTTCGGCACCTTTGGTGGGTTTTGGAGCAGAAAACAAACAAACGACAAACAAACACACAAACAAACACACACACACAAACACATACCTTATGCAAACAAGCGTAGCAGAGTAGCTTGTCTGACTGCCACATCAGCTTAACTCCATGAATCTAGGCACTAGTGCCTTGTGAAGGTATGTGCATTCACCCACTTTGTTGCCCTGCAGAAGTCCGGAAGTGCAACTCCTGCAAACCGGGCTGAAGGCGCTGCTACTTTTTGAGTTGAGTGAGCCTTCACTTTTCGTACAAGTGGACGTCCTGTCTTTTGGTGATAGAAGGCTATAGTTGCCAAAACCCAGCAAGCAATACTAGCTCTCGATTAGGCTTGACCTTTTCTAGGAGATGAGAAGGAAATGAGTAGCTGATTGGGCTTTCTGAAATCCTGTGCCCTTTGTAGATAGAACTTCAATCATTTAACGTCCAGAGAATGCAAAGCCCTTTCTGCCGGCAAGGAATATATTCAGAAAGATGAAAGGTAAAATGATAGGCTCATTGAGATGAAAAGCCGTCAGCACCTTTGGAATAAAAGATGGATTAGTGTGAAGGATGACTGTCTTCCTGAAATTGCAGGTAAGGTTCCTTGGTTGTGAATGCCTGGATTTCACTTCTTCTTCTGGCTGATGTGATAGCTAAGAGAAAGGCCACCTTCCAAGAGAGAAACTTCAACTCAGCCTTGTGTATAAGCTCAAAAGGAGATCTCATAGGCTGCGACAAGACTGTGTTTAGTTGCCAAAAAACCAGTGGCAGCTTCACAGGAGGATAAGCCCGGAACAGACCTTTCAAGAACTCCTTAACCAGTCTATTGGACCAGAGGGATAACTTTCTAAGACGCCACCTGTATCTAGAGAATGCCGCTAGATGCACTTTAATGAAAGCATGCATGAGACCTGATTTGGCTAGATGTAGAATACAGGGAAGAATCTGCTGAGAGGTAGAGAAGAAAGGATGGTTAGACTGAGATGTACACCATGAGCAAAATCTTTTCCATTTTTCTGAGTAGCATTTGTTTGTGGAAGGAGCTCAGGCTTTATGAAGAACTGAAACGCTCAGAAGAGTGACCTAGATCTCTGAATTCAGCGTGGTGAGGAGCCAGGCCGACAGATTCAGTGTCTGAATCTGTGGGTGAAGCACTTGTGCCTGGATCATTGAGAAGCGATCCTCCGTCGGCTGAAATGGAATGTGCGAGCACTCGGATAGGCGAAGAAGCTCGGTGAACCAATATTGTCTCGCCCATGCTGGTGCGATCCAACTTGGGCGACAATTCTCAGTTTTGGGTTTTTGTAAGACTCTTGGAATGAGTAGGAATGGGGGAAACGCATACGTGAACATTCAGTTCCAGGAGAAATGGAAAGCGTTCACCCAAGATCCCGCTAGAGGGTGTTTGCTGGTGAAAAACTTGCACTTCTTGTTGAGAGAAGTGGCGAACAGATCTAGGGTTGGATAACACCACGACTGAAAAACGCTCTCCAACTGAATCTGGTTGAGTTCCCCTTCGTTGCATTGTTTGACCATTCTGCTGAGAGAATCCGCTCAATCGATCTGCACTCCTGGAACGTGTTCTATCTTCAGAGCAATGTTGCTGACTCAGAGCCATTCCCAAATTTACTGTGCTTGGGCAGAGAGAACCTGCGAACTTGTGCCCCCATGTTTTGGGAGATAAAACATGGTGGCGGTGTTGTCAGTTCTCACCAGCACTGAAGAGTTTCTGATCCTGGGAAGAAATACTTGAAGACCCAGAAATACTGCCTTCAGTTCCAGTATGTTTATGTGATACAATTGTTCTTGACAGGACCATTTCCCATGAACCTCTAGGTCCTGCAGGTGAGTACCCCATCCTTCAAGAGAGGCATCTGTAGTCATGACTGCCTGAGGTATCACTGGAAGGAAAGAGACCCTGAGAGACATTTTTCCTGATCGCCCACCAGGACTCTGCCAGCTTCATTTTTGGGGTGACTGAAATTCTGTCCTCAAAGCACCCTTGAGACTGCGTCCACTGAGCATCAAGTTGTTCTTAAAGAGTCCTCATCCGCAGATGGCAATTTGGAATCAATGGAATGCAGGAGGACATCATCCGCAACATGGATTTGTATGTCCTCACAGAAGTAAACTTTTCTGCGGCTAGGCACTTTATCAGCACTTGTAGGCGAGAAATTCTTTCCTCTGTGGAAAACTGACAACTTTGTATTCAGTATCGCTCCGAGGAACACTGCCTATCTGGAAGGAATGAGAGAGGACTTTTCCTTGTCGAGCTTGAGGCTCAAAATTTGAAGACACGCTGATGTGGAATCCTCGGCTGAACAAAAAGTGAGACCCTTTATCAGTCAATCGTCCAGGTACAAGAACACCTAGTGACTTGAACGTCTAAAAAAGGCCGCCACCGGTGCCAAGCACTTGGTGAAAATTCTGGCAGTCGGCTTCAACCCAAAAGGAAGTACCTTGAATTGGTAATGGCACTCTGCCACCTCGAACCTGGGGAACCTTCAGTGCTCTGGATGTATTGGAATATGGAAACATTTGTCCAACAGATCTAGGGAGTACATATAGTATCCTACGTCCACTAGCTGCAGAATCTCCTGAAGGGTAAGCATTCTGAAATACTGCTTCTTGATGAACTTGTTCACAAGCCTCAGATCCATCACGTGGCTCCATTTCCCTGACTTCTTCTTGATGAGGAAGAAGTTGGAATAGAGTCCTTGGTTGCGCTGATGGACTGGCAGTTCCTCTATCGCGTTCTTGGACATAAGCATTTCTTTTTTCTGGAAGGGCAGATGACGATGTGATGACCTGAATGGAGGCACATTAGGAGGCTTTTGAACAAATTCCAGGGTGTGACCGAGATGGATTTGTCTAACAGCCATCTGTAAGAAGAGATGAGCTTTCAATGATCCAAGAACCTTGAAGAAAGCTTGTGGCATCAAAGTGGGGCCACAGTGATAGCGGCTTGATTTCCATCATTCCCTCCTAGATACATCTTGAGCCTTTTCCCCTGCCAAAGGTCGTCGCCGCACCTGCTGTCTGGAATAGGTTAATGATGTTGTAGGATGGTATGACTGGGCAGAAACATTGAGATCGAAAGCCCTGCTAGGAATAGGGCTGAAACCTCTGCTGAAACTGATGCCTGGTAACAAACTGTCCTCTTCCCCAGTCACAAAAAGGCTGAAAACGTCTTTGCTGCAAGGTGCCTAGCGACCTAGCGGGGTCAGTATCAGCCTTTATAGGCTGCAAGGCCTCATCAACATGCTTCCCAAAGAGGTTCTCTCCATCAAACGGCATGTCAAGAATCTTGGCTGTACTCCCTGGCGAAATGCAGTTGCTTTTAGCTATCCCTGGTATCGCAGTACTGCTGCCCCAGCCATCTGTCTGAACGCTGTTGATGACACGTCCATGGCCACGTCAATGATCTTAGACAAGGCCTTTTCTCCTTTAGCAAGTATGCCTCGGGCCTCTTTATTCTTGTCCTCCGGGAGATCTTCTAGCGGATATGAAATGTTCGACCACATCTGACAATCATATCTCACTTGGATAGCGAGGGCATTGGAGGCTTTGACGGATGTAGCCGCCATAGAGGAAAATCGCTTCTCAATATGATCAAGCCTACGGCCTTCCTTGTCCAGAGGAGCTGTGCACTGCGAAGAGGGTTTTTTGCTTTTCTCTGAGCCACCTGAATAATGACTGAATCAGGCATGGGTTGGCCAATGAGGCATGTAAGGGAATTCTCCTGAGCCTTGTACTTCTTCTCCAGCTTCGGTGTCACAGCTGGAACGGACGCTGGGGTCTTCATATATGTCAAGCACTCTTGCGGGATGAAGTCTATGATGGGAACAGACTGTGTCGAGCACTGTGATCCTGCTTTAAAATCATATAGGAAGTATCCTGCCTGTTTTGCTGGTAGAGGAAGGTCAAAGCATTTGAAGCCCTTTCAAGTAGGTCATGAAACCCACCAATGTCTGCTGGTGGAAAATTCCCTGTAAGAGGAGTTGGAGATGCCACTCAGGGTGGTCACTCTGATTTGCCCGGATCTCACCCTCTTCAAGTTGCTGATCACCATCACTGTCACGAAAGGTGTCCGAAATCGTGATGGGAGGCGGAATTGGTCTTACTTTTTGAGGTCTTGGTGTGCTGTGTGGCACCAAAGTGATCTCTGGGGTCTTCTGCCTGGGAGAAGGCTGTAGAGGAGCATTTTCATCAGGGAATCTTATAATAGTCTTTAATCAAGTCTGTTACTAGCGAGACAGGAATCACTATGGCTGACTCTTGCACCTGTTGCTTTTCCTCCTCCTGCTCCTCACAGGGAGAGTGCTCCTGGAATGTATCATATCCCTGGGCAGTTGTGTGGCCTCTATCTGAGAATGAAAAAGCACCCTCTATATATTCGGACTGCTCCTGATCCACTTCATCATCCTCTGTGTCCTGACATTTTACGTTTAATTGGGATGGACTATATGCAGGACCAAAGGCACTTTCATTCCCCGATTCCTTGAACTCCAGCAGATGTGTTGGAGAGAGGGGTGAAATTTTAGAGATGTCTTGAGGCAGATTAGAAACTATGACTTAATGAGAGATTAATAAAATGTCTTTTTCCACCCACGACAGACCCGTAGACTAGTTGGCACTGGAAACAGTCATCGATGGAGCAGTAGAAGTTGAGGCCGTCATCACTGACGTCCAAGACGATGGAATCTTCGATGTCGTAGATGGTCTCGTCGACGACTATAACATTGTCGTCAGGGTCTCCGTCAACTGCGATGAGGAAACCATCGTCATCATAGTCGCCATCGACACAGTCGTCGGTAAAGACGCCCTCTGCAAGCTAGTCATCATGCACAGTATGATCTTAGTCGACTATCCCGTCGACAATCTAATTTCTCGGAAGACAGCTCTTTGAAAGGAGTATCAGAGACAGATAAAGATGGTAAGAGGCTTTTTCTGAGAAGTAGTACCAGCCGTCTCCTTGCTTTTAACTTTTTCCATGCTAGCCTCTCTGATGCGAGATCTTTTTGAGCCTCTATTAGAGGATGACTAACCCCAATCCTTACTTGTTTTTGAAGAGGCATGAGGCCTCTCTTCTTCCTCAGAATCCGAATCAGAGTGAATGTTCTTCTTCTGTAGCCAAAAAAGCAATCTACTCTCTCGTTTTTTTTTATTTTTTTTTAGAGTTTTGGCAGAAAAAGTACGGCAGTACTTGCAGTCTTTGGTTTAAGAAATGGATAAAGGCACTCCTTTTGGGGGATCCTCAGAATACAGCCTGGATTTTCCACAAGTCTTACAAGGCCTGAACAGACATTTTTTAGACTCAAACATTCTGGTAAAATTGAGTCAGAAAACACTCTCGGACTGTACCTTAGATGTTCTCTGGATGACTGGCGATGAACTGAAGAATTGCAAGTCAAAATGTTATGAGAAACGCCGTGACTGAAAAGAGCTCAGGGAGACTCCCTATCAAACGATGTGCGGTTAGAAATCTGAGGGATTGTGGCTCTGCTGGGGTTGAGTGCTTCTGGGTCCGTGCTCTGATTGGTTGAAATTTGGATGTTTTAAAACAATGTGAATAGGCTAACAATATGTATTGGTTTTACAATGGAGACTAATGCTAAGCATTTAGCACTGCTTTTAATACTGTTACCGTGGGACTCCCACCATGACGACGGGGAAGATTCAAGCATGTGAATCTATAAAAGATATAATACTGGAGAACTGTACTCTATTTAGCAACCTGGGAAGGATGGATAATAGAGTCACCCTGCCAAAAAATGACTGTGTGACCCCGTAACACACTACCTCATTTGTAGGCCCCATCTATATATCATGGGTGATGGACTCCATTGTCTGTCTCTCAACAAATCATCTACGCAGCGTCCTCTCCCGTTCACATCCAGAGAGGCAGTTTCTTGGCCACACTTCCCCATGTCCATAATAAGAACAGGTGATTTGCACAGAAGTCAGTGACTGAGACAGCGAGCTTTGGCGCCTATCCTATACTCACCGGTGCCCCCATCCCTCCCTTCCATCAACTCACAGTCCACATAGGGCCTGCCAAAATAGCAACATCTCAGAAGTAAAGTGGGCTGACATTAAATGTTACCTTCAGATGTTGGCATATTACAGTTTGACGAGAAACCCATAACGAGCTGTTGGAGCGATCTGATAATGGTATACTAAAAGGGATTAAACAAAAACAGAAAACAACCAGTGAAAGGGGCATTTAGTTAATTTTGCAGATGGCGCTTGCCACTACAACGGCCTAACATAGGGGCTTGAAATTACACACAGGCAACACTGTTTGTTAAACTTTGGCCAGGTAGCAACCCTACTGCCGCTTGTTGCTTTGCTAGTCAAATCAACCACGGAGCCTGTTCTGTTGCCCTGGAGTTAGCAAGCCAAATAACGAGAACAATTATCTCCCCTCCAATTCACCTACCTTCAGAATGTACGGCATCCAAATCATTCTTCAGGTGAATTTCAAGTTCAGCAGGCTTTACACTTGCTGATGCTGTTAGGGCTGGGACAGGATCACGCAGACTAGTTCATCTGCAAGCCCCTTTGGTAGAGGAGGGAGAAACGCTTCGCTTCTGCACGCTCGTCGCTCACTGTGGGAGGTCAGAGCAGGGTCGCACTGGTAGCTGGCTGCCGCTAGTCTTCTGACTTCAGTTATCAAAGCAGTGTCATGCTTGGTTCGGTCGTTGGCGATTCTGACGATGTTCCCAATCCAATGGCTGGCATGACAACGATGTTGCTGCTACAGCGTTGCAAAAAGAGAAGGGAAATTCAGAGAGAAAATGTCTCTCTTCATAGGATTTACCTTCCTGCTACAACGCTCACCTGGTGTGACTTCACGCCAAAACTGCTCTACTGGTGAGACGTGAGCAAAAAATGAGCATGAGCACATCAATGTGCGTGCTCATTCCAGTCCGCAAACAAAATACCGCCTGTGTCAGGGCATAAAAACAGAGCCCGATAGGGACCTGTTTCGATGCCCCCTTTTAAAAAGTGCCAGTTCTCAGCAAGGGCAGGACCCGGACCACTTACAGCCCTGGTCGTAGAGTGTGACAGAAAGACGTGGCGGGTCATAGAGTAGACTGGAGGTAATTGCCGCAGAGTGTTGTGAAGCGGAGTGTCGTGGTGTGGAGTGTTGTAGAGTGGCGTGGAGTGTTGTAGAGTGGCGTGGAGTGTTGTAGAGTGGCGTGGAGTGTTGTAGAGTGGCGTGGAGGGTCGTAGAGTGGAGCGTCGTAGAGTATCAGAGTGGAGTGGCATAGAGTGCAGGGGTGTGGAGTGGAGGGATATAGAGTGTCGTACAATGGAGAGGCGTACAGTGGCATAGAGTGGAGTGGCGTAGAGTAGCATAGAGTGGAGGGGCGAGGAGCGGCGTTAAGTAATGTAGAATGTCGTAGAGTTGAGTGGCATAGAGTTGCAGAGTGTCGTGGAGTGTTGTGGCATAGTGTCGTGGAGTGGCATAGAGTAGAGTGGAGTAATATGTCGTACAGTAGAGGGAATAGAGTGGTATAGAGTAGAGCGGCTTAGTGTCGAGTAGAGAGGAGTGTAGAGAGGCGTAGAGTGGCATAGGACTGAGTGGTGTATAGTAGAGTGGAGTGTCAGAGTGGAGAGGAGAAGTGTGGCGTAGAGTGGAATACAGTGGAGTGGAGGCGAGTGGTGTGGTGTGGTGTGGAGTGGAGTACAGTAAAGCCGAATAGAGCGGCGAAGAGCAACGCAGAGTAGAGTGGCCTAAAGTGTAATGGCTTAGACTGTTGCAGAGTGGAGTGTCGTAGAGTGGCCTAGAGTGAAGTGGCTTAGAGTGTTGTAGAGCAGAGAGGAGTAGATATTAAGCAATAGGCAGGATCCATTTCCAGATACTGGAAAGCTTCCTTCCTCTAGTTGCACCATCTTAAGAGGTGGCTGTCTCCCAAGAAAAAACAAGCTATTTTAACTCCTTCATCCACAAAGTAGCAAATATTCAACTTTTGTTGCTCCAATCTCCATCAACCTTATTGACGGAGGGAGAAGCACATTATGCTACCACTAATGCTCCCTTACAGACTTCCTTCATTTTCATAAAAGAAAAGAAAATCAGCTATAGATTGTTTTGGCATGTTCAACTCCCTTAATCCTACTTGTTAATCTGAAGATCCTCTTAGAGAGTAACAGCCAGGATTCTTTTTTTTTTTTTTAAACCTAGTTTATTCAATTTTCTCCAATTACAGTACATGGAAATAGAAAATTCAAGTAATCATTATTTGCACAGCAGGTTAACACATATATACATGGTGGTAGATGTAATCGCATACTATTACTGCACAACTATACTTTAGGCCACCTTTATAATCTCGTCTCATTTGAGACCCGGCTCTGCCGACTACGTCCCAATATGGCATCTCTTCTCATCCTGCTATTACATCGCTTGTAGTATTTTCCTGGATCTAGGCATAACAAGTAACACACATTTTTGCAAACTCCCCTCCCCCCTCCCCTGCTGACGGGCCGCACTCAGATTAGGAAACCTCAATCTGTAAGGTTGCAACTCAAACCTAGCGTGTAAGAGACGGATGTCGGGATGACAATCCGGGCAGGTGGGTACTACGTAAAGTAAGGGTAAGTGAAATCTAGACACGTCCTGAGCCCGGCCATTTTCATGTTTCAGCCGCAAACTTGAGGATTCCTCTCCAGGCACGGGAGTAGTGGGGGAGTGTAATGACCTCTACAGAACTTCATGGGGTGAGGGTGTCGACCGTTTTAAAAGTCTCCATCAAGAGGTCCCAACTCACTGCAATCTGTTCCTTTCTGAGGCCTCTTTTTTCGAAACGTCGGATAGCTACACTTTCAGCCAGTCCCCATTTTTCAACTTCTTCTTTCCAACTGAGCAGCGTTGGTGCCACGGGCGATTTTCACCTCCTAGTAATACCTCGCTTGGCAAGGAGCAAAGGCAGATCTGCAAATCTGGCTTGCACCTTGTGCGCTTTTCGCCTTCTGTACAGTCCTAGTATACTTGTCTCTACTGCATGCCATCCCGTGTCGCCCACGACTTCCTTTAAGGTAGCTGCTATTCCACCCCAGTATCCCCCTAGACTGGGGCAAGACAGTGTAAAAGATCTGCGTGCTGGTTCGGACATCTAGGGCAGGAAGGCAGAATGTTAGGAAAGATGGCATGTTTTCTATGCAGAGTCAGATATGCTCTCTGCGTTACCATATACTGGATGAATTTAAAAACGGGTGTTGCGGGATACTCGTTTTGGGTATTCTAACATCGTTGCCCATTCTTTGTCTGTCATTGGTCTGCCAATGTCTTGTTCCCATTTAGTGCGTGTTGCAGTTAGTGGAGATGGACCGTGTGCGCGAGTGCCCAGATATAGCCAACGGGTTAGGTGGCTACCAGTCCCCATTAGATACACCAGATGGACCAACTCGTGCGTATTTGGTCCTGTCCCATCAGGTGCCCAGTGTCTGTTTAACGTAACGCGTCAAACTCGCATGCATCAAGAACAGTATCCCCTTGACCCCCCGCTCGTTTGTGAAATCTGTGTGTGAGAGCAACATTTTGTCCCCAAATAGGTCCCCAACTGTTGTCACTCCGGCCTGCAACCAGGGTACAGCCAGGATTCTTGATGAGATATTTGCACCTACAACTAACCGTGGGCAATGAACTCCGCTCCGCTAGCGGAGATTTGTTAACTACGCATTACATGGAAAACACGGAATTCATGCAATAATTCCGACTCTACCACGTAGCGGAGTTAGCTATTGCACCCACAACCCTTTGATAAATCAACTTTACCTTTACATGCTAAAAAGCATATAACCAATTCACAAAGGTGAACTTTGAAAAATACCAGGCAATGAGAGAGGTGATGATTTTGGGGTCACCCCTAATCTAGGGGGAGGGCAAGCAGATGCCTTGAACACAAAGAGCATATCATGCTGAACGATTCGGTGGTGGTCCTATCCTCCTAGGACCACCCCAAGCAAAGTTATGGGCAAAAATACAATGCCAACCAAAGGCCCAGCAAAGCATTATGGGGCGAGATTCTAGAGTGCAGTGAATATTATAGTATTAGCTCTCAGCTGAGCCGGAGAGCCTGCCCCTTGAGGAATGTTTTGATATTGGATACTATAATATTCACTGCACTCTAGAATATCGTCCCATAATGCTTTGCAGGGCCTTTGGTTGGGATTGTATTTTTGCCCATAACTGTGCTTGGGGTGGTCCTAGGAGGATGGGACCACCACCGAATCGTTCAGCATGATGTGCTCTTTGTGTTCAAGGCATCTGCTTGGTTCTCTCCCTAGGTTAGGAGGACCCCAAAATCATCACCTCTCTCACTGCTTGCTATATTTTTACTTTTGTGAGATGACTATATGTGTTTTAGCAAGTAAAAATAGTTATTTGTTGTTTTACTAAAGGTATGTGAGATTTCTGTTTTATTAATACACATTAAATTGAAAACACAATATTTCTGTTTTATTAATATGCATAACATGGAATTCATGCACAAACTCTGGTGTAAGCTATTGCACCCACAACCCTTTGATAAAACAACTTTACCTTTACATGCTAAAAAGCATATAACCAATTCACAAAAGTGAGCTTTGAAAAATATCAGGCAATGAGAGAGGTGATGATTTTAGGGTCCCCCTAACCTAGGGGAGGACCAAGCAGATGCCTTGAACACATAGAGCATATCATGCTCAAGGATTGTGGTAGTCCCATCCTCCTAGGACCACCCTAAGCAAAGTTATGGGCAAAATACAATGCCAACCAAGGCCCAGCAAAGCATTATGGGGCGAGATTCTAAAGTGCAGTGAATATTATAGTATTAGCTCTCAGCTGAGCCCGGAGAGCCTGCCCCTTGAGGAATGTTTTGATATTGGATACTATAATATTCACTGCGCTCTAGAATCTCGTCCCATAATGCTTTGCAGGGCCTTTGGTTGGGATTGTATTTTTGCCCATAACTGTTCTTGGGGTGGTCCTAGGAGGATGGGACCACCACCGAATCGTTTAGCATGATGTGCTCTTTGTGTTCAAGGCATCTGCTTGGTTCTCTCCCTATGTTAGGGAGGACACCAAAATCATCACCTCTCTCACTGCTTGCTGTATTTTCATTTTCACTTTTGTGAGATGACTATATGCATTTTTGCATGTAAAGATAGAATTACTTCTTAATTTATCAAGGGTATGCGAGGTTTCTGTTTTATTAATTGGGATGAGACAGAACGGAGTTGCTGAGCGGAGTTCACGGTGATTTTGTTCAATTCCGCAGAATTCCGTGTAGTGGTACTCCGCCAACTACGCCCACCCTTACCTACAACATAGCAATCTACATGAATAACTTGCTAGCAATCGTCATGGACCACAATACTCAAGGCTGCAACTGTGATGCCACTCATTTAAAAAGTCCGCAACAGACTGGCAGAACCTAGGCAACAGTAATCTAAATGCTATCCAAGATTCCAACGGCGGACTTATAGCTCTGCACCTCACGCTAGTTTCATCAATATTTAAGTCGTGCGCAGTTACTCCCCAGCACCAGCCGTTGCGTGGTGCCTCTGTGTTCCAGATCCCGAAATGTTGCTGCAAGCGGGGTGCGCCAGGTAATGAAGTCCAAAACACTTGTTTACACTATGACGCCAGATAGGGAGAGTCAACATATAGCCATGTGCTCTAGTCTTATTAATACAGGTTTTCTGTACGCATTAGATTATCGCCAACAGGCATGATTATGCCTTGGAAATTCCGACTGCGTCCAGCGCAATAAACTGGAGAGAATACTACGGATACTGTAACGTTTCGACTTAAGCTTTCGTGTTATTGAAGGTGAGACATCAATCAGTCTCCATTAACTTGGCGGACTGTCAAACTCCTCCTGGGCCCGCCACCCAAGCCTGTACATACTCCCGTGTCTGTTTCTGGCCGCCACACCACTTTTTTGGCCCCCACACCGTGTACTTTCCCTCACGCACATGCCCTTTTGGGGACTTGAGCCACGCTTTTAAGGATATTATCTTTTTCCTTTGTTTTAAAAAAAATTCTTAATGTTCACATGTTCTGACACCCCTTTTTCTTTCTACTATTTTTATGTATACTGCATCTATACGTTTGCATTTTGGCTTCTGAAAAAACCAGTTTACTCATTCAATTTTTTACCACTGCACACACCGAATTAGCTGGTGTGTTTTGCAGGTTTCCAGTAGCTCACATGTACGTGTATGCTAGATGCATGCTTTATTTTTGATACGTGGTGCTGTCTATCAAGTTATGTCCATTTTAGCTGTTGCCTATCTTTTAGTTCTCTTTTATCTTGGACATATAAATGTTTTTGAATGTTTAGTGTGTAATGTTTCCAAGTGGATAACTGTGGCAATTGTCTGAGTCCTGTGCCGTTTTGTAATGTACTTAATTTTGAGATTAATGTTTGTGTTTTGATTTTGGTTCTTTTGTATGTCAATTTCAGCCCTGATGAAGTTCTCCTTTCGTAAACGAAACGTGTTGGCTGAGCTGTATGTGCTATTGAATTAAAGAAAAGACTAATTTGAAACAAAGGTTTTTTGATACTGCAACAACTGTTTTGGACTTCATTGCCTGGCGCACCCCCGCTTGCAGCAAGTAATCTAAATGCTGTGCTGTCATGGCTAACAATAATACTGGAGCATGCAGCCTGTATTCACTGCAACTGCAATCCTGCCTGTAAGAACAATCCCTGGAATCACTCCCAAGCCGGCTTCAGAACAAGATATCGAATAGAAACACCACAGATGGGTATTTGGGATGACTGGTTTACTCCTTTTGTTTGGTATGTGAGTTTATCACAAGTGATAATGTTGGATCTCTCCATAGCTTTCAGCATCGTTAATCACTAGTTACTGCTTCATCAGTTGAGAAACACAGTTGGGGCCTCCAAGCAAGCTCTGGGATAGTTTGCTTCCTTTCTCCATGGTAGAGGCCAATGTGTGAAATCAAGAACTTGTATCTCGTCATTCCTTCTAATAAACTGTGGAGTCTCTCAGGGTTCTGCTCTGGCATCCTATTGTTTACACTTTTCCACGGTTTCCAAAGACATGCACCACGACCAAGGATGGTGTACTGGCACCATGCATAATGCTACGACTAACCTTCACTTACATCAGTGCTGTGCGCCTTATCAGGTCCCCATTACCCACAGGACTTAATAGTCCACAGTCACCTGGGCAACCAAACCACGGTCTCAAACCTACTAGACTCGACACTGTCAATGGATGTGGAACCACACCCACATGGAGTGAGCCGCAACCTCCAAGTTGCAGGCCCCCCAAAGAGAAGAGGGCGGTCTAATGAAAGGCAGTAGCTCGAAAAATCATGTGCTCTGTTGAGCCAAGTAATAATGCAGCACAGACAACAATGCTGAAAAAAACTGAGATAAACTAAATGTATATTTTTCAATAATTCTAAAGCATTTCAGATGCATGGTCTCTTTTGCAAACACAATTTAAAGCACAGCATTGCTACCTGTTCACAATATTTACAACAAGAAATACGATAAAGGGCGTAACAAAAGCAAAATGAAAGGCTGTGGCTGAGTGGTCCACGAGGGGACAAAGTCTTAAAGCCGATCTCTTCATTTGTCTCAAGGTTTACATGCCCTGGCAATTTATAGCAAATGAACAAAGCCTGCCCCTTACTTACGGTCACTTGGATTCTGGGGGATGGATTTAGAACAAATCCAATTGCGACTCATGGTTTCCATGGCAATATTCCTGCCAATCCCTAATCTTTGCTCAGAAGACTACATCTGCTTTCGGCTTTTAAGAATGAGAACGTCTTCCAGCAGTAATGGAATTACACTAACTCAAGCATGCTCCACCCCCTGCCCTGTAGGATAAAAAAAATCCTGACCACTGCTTTCGTGCGCAATTAAAAGGGAAGCGCCTGTTAGCAGTGAACTCAAAAGTACTGACAGGGCGCTGGTCTCTCATGAATTCCATTTTGTGCGGACATGCACTTTGTGTTTAGGCTTCTTCGCCTGATGACTGAAAGAAAACAAACGGCTAGAACTGATTTGCTACTGGAACATTAGGGATTCAGCAGGTGCCTTTGTAGACATGTGCATGTTCACGTGATGGATAATTTGGTGCATAAACAGCAATGACTGTTGCACAGCTGGACAAATAAATCCATCTATGTTAATTCCAATGCTACAATAGCCCAGGTGTCATAGAAAAAATTAAGCTAACCATCCACTAAGGCCTATGGCTCATAGAAAATATAAATCACAGGACCACTGTATTCCCCACCGATCAGGCACGTACTGTGATCATGTATATAATCTATACCACAAATTAAACCGAGTTTAAGATATAACAATTGCAATGGATCCATTGCACCTGCATTTTGGGTGCCCTAATCAACACGAAGACGCCTACAATATTATGATGCCGAAAAAGGCCCTTTGCGATTGCTGCTCTGCGTTGATAAATGCCCTGCACACACCCAACCCAGTCACAGTGCACGCCCTCAGTTGTCGGCCACGCAGTGCCCCTGCGCAATGTGCAACCTTTAACTCAGACCCTTAACATTCAATGCAAGTCAGCAACTCCCTTTGAAGTCTCTAGGCAATTCATGAATATTCCACAAGTTAAACATGGTCTTTCCAACCAGTAAAGTGTACTGCTACAGCCAAGATACCACCTCAGACCAGTTTCAGATCTTAAACTGCACATTCCAGTCTCAAGGCGCCCAGGTCGGAAGCACAGCTTTCAGAGACCACAGTGCAAACCACTGGAATGAACTGCTTCACCTGAAGTTTGACGAAGTGTTGAAAACCTGCCTGTTTACGCAGTGGTTCAGGAATCTGCGCATAGGTTTCAGGGTCAAGAAACTCCAGGTTTAGTACACATAATAAATGTTAAACTAGAGTAAAATCCTAAACCACTGTCTCCATCACCCGAACTTTTACACTTTACCATGTTCTTCTCCGCCTAATCAACTGTACTATGTGGACAGTCAGCTGGGTTGTAAAGCTTAAGCAGATGATGTTACAGGGGTGAAGTCACGGAAGTAGACAAAATAAGTAATGTTTATTTCTGCCATTGCCTCCTGACAATGCAAGAGTGCAGTTTTAAATGTTAGGGCAATATAGGCTGAATGAGGTCAAAATCATATTTTGCAAACATAAGGTTTCCTACCAGTTGGTCTTTTAAAAGTTGCATGGCCTACACCTATATGGTTTGATCTCATTATTAACAGCTGAAATGTACCCATATTATTTACTATATGGCACTTTTGATAACAGTTTTCTCCATGAGTAGCACTAGTCAGTCTAGACAGGGACAATACTATTACTCTGAATACGAATGTACCCTAAAGGTTATGTGCTAGGATAGCCAGCGTTGCCCTGGGCCAAAACTACAGCAGCAGAAGTGTAAGGTATCACAGTGATAAAGAATCTAGACAGATGACGACTGAAAGCTATGGGTAATTTAAAATCCAGTTCCCAAAGTTACAGCAGTCAATAGTGAGATGAGCGGACAAATGTCGCATACGGGAACAGCGCAGGTACCACTGATGTAGACTATTGTATACTTTTAAGAGTTTCGCGAGGTACTAGTTTCAAAATGGTGCTGCAGGCCATATATAAGTTACCTTGGCACAGATACATACGGGTGAGCACTGCACAGGGCACTGCAAGTTAGGAGTTGGGGGTAAGGAATGTGTTTTGTCCTTGTTCCAGTCAAGTCAAAGGTGTACTAATAGACATGTGTGGGACATCAATACAAGAACAGCAGGGCACGCTAAAATGATCAGGGCAGTGTGAAGGCAGTATTAATGGCTTAGCAGTGGCAACGCACTGTAGCAAGGAAGAAAGGTGCACTGGAACATCATAGTTTAGAGTCTATGATTCAGCTACACTGCTACAATTGTACACTAAGTTAATGGGGAAACATTGGCTCCTGTGGAATAATAATACAGTATTTCTAATGCAATTCTGCACAATGGCAATATACAGGGTTAGTAGGATGTCAAAAAGAAAGCTGGCCACTGACACTGAGGGTATAGTCAATGTGAAAATTTATTTTCGTTTATATAATAAATAAATGAAATAAACAATATATACGTAGGGCTTGAGAATCACAATTTGATTATACAACAAACAATGATTACAAATATTGATGATGATATTACATGGCAAGTAATAGACAAAGTATCCATCCCACCCAGAGGAGGAGACCTGGCTCAAATCCTTCAACGAGTAGAATGTCGCTGGATTGAACGCACCAATTCTATCATTCAGGGGTTAAACTCTGCTGAAGAATGGCGTGGTTTTATCACCACACTTAGTACCTAACCTCCATCATGTGCAGCAGCGCGCTTGATACCCTTTACTGAAACAGCACCCGTCTCGGCCCTTATTGATGGGATCTGTAAACACAGCATTTAGTTTTTCTATCCAATATTTCACTTCATTTGTAGCTATTTGCCATCCCCTGCCCTTCCCTCCATTATCTACACTACCACATTTATGGTTTATCCGGCCAACCATTTCTCAATTCTTACTTCTATTCTTTCTCTTCTCAAAACCCATTCCACTCCACCCTTAGTCATCAGCCATCCCCGGCCCTTCACTTCACGGACTGTATCACCACTTGTATGCTTCAGTGTATGCTCCTTTATATTTTCCGTTACTGGTAACTTCCACCACAACCTGTGTAACCCCGCAATTAGGCTTGTTATCCTATTGCACGTAGAGAATGCCACAGCATTTCTTAGGGGTCCACACAAACAAACACACAATTTATTTCTTTTTATTTCTTTTTTATTATTTATTATTTATCATTTATTATTTATTATTTATTATTTATTATTATTCTTCATTTCTATTCTCCCTCCTAACCTTCTGATTTTTAAATTCGACCCACCACATCCACCAGTCTTTTGTTTATTTCTATTTTGGCACACAGATCCATAGAGCAGATAGGTATTCTGGATCATGTAGCCATGCCTGACTCACCAGTTTTTGGCGGGAACTTTTGCTTATCTACTGCTTGACAACTACCATCCTGTTGTTATCGCACCAAACAGGGAGACGGACGCTCCACTGTTCCAGCAGCACTCGGGGAAATACACCGGCTAATTCAGCTTATCCAAGGTACTAATAGCCCTGATCTCCATGCCCTTGGCTCTACATTTAAGTCCTTGGTTATTCATCTAGCGCCCGTCCTCATTATTATTATTTTCTTATTTTAGAGCTCCACCTGTTATTTCCTTGGCGTTCATTGCCCATATACGAAGCAATCGCCTGCAGCTTAGATCGGCTATTCTGCTGATCAGCCAGAGAAACCCACATGGGTAAGCTTTTTCTTAAATGCAACATTGCAGCTACCCGCCAATACCCCACCATCATTTGCTAGGAATTACATTTTCTGCTTTTGACATTTTCGTTTTTTACATACAGTTTTTGTACCTTGAGAATATCAAGTGCCCCGAGTAACGCTGAGATATCCAGGCCCTGCCATCCTTTCTGCCTAACACTACCCTCACAAGGGGTAAGTTCTTGTGGCTTGTTCTTGTTAGAAACATTATCCATGCTACCACATCTTGAATCTACTATTAAACATTAGCCATGCCATTGTACACTGATCTAACTATTATGCATTTATTACCTTTCACAGTGCCCGGCCGGGTCCCTGTGAGTTTTTTCTTCACTTATTTCACGGTGACACTGCTTTTCACATTAGGCAGTGCAGGCCTCCCCTCAGGTACGCTCCCTCCCTTTTCAGAAGCCTTTACCTCCAATTTTGTAAGCCACTGCCTTGGCCACACACTGACAGTATCCTCCCATTTCTTTTAGGTGTCCCTACATCCTTTAGGTCCTGAAGAGACCCTGTACCTCAGATAGTGTCGAAACGTCGTCGACAATTAACAAAGGCGAACTATTATCAAACACTTATGATTGTATAAAGTGTTGTCCAACTGATTTTGATTTATTTAATGGTCGCCAAAATGTTTTCAAGTGAAACCTTGTACATATGTCACGTATTATGTCACTATTAGTTTAGGTTCCAATGTTTTTTTCACTGGGACACCGTTCACTATTTGTAATCATTGTTTGTTGTATAATCAAATTGTGATTCTCAAGCCCTATGTATATATTGTTTATTTCATTTATTATATAAACGAAAAGAAATTTTCACATTGATTATACCCTCAGTGTCAGTGGCCAGCTTTCTTTTTGACATCCTACTAACCCTGTATATTGCCATTGTGCAGAATTGCATTAGAACTACTGTATTATTATTCCACAGGAGCCAATGTTTCCCCATTAACTTACTTACCCAGGCTCCCCGTGAGTAGGGTTCCCTTGTTTTTTGTTCTCAACAATTGTACACTAAGCCTCTACTTCAGCTGGGTACTGAACACCCAGGTGAAGAGAAGAATTCAAGTGAACGGACAAAAGAACTTGGGTTCCAGTACTGGAAGAACAGACTCATAATTCATATTAGGTCTGCGGTGTCAGCTCCATAACAAACCCCTAAAGTTGCTGCCTTTACGAAGGCATTTATACTGAAAATGACTAACGTGCTTTAATAGAAAAGGCTGACAGCTCAAGGATGGGATGCGCTGGCAGATATCTGCAAAGAAAGCAGGGAATGAATACGGAGTAGCAGTGGCCAAGCCGCTATGAAACATGCACGGTGCTCACAATAAAGGACTATGCAGAACACGCAAGCCCCTGCCACCAGATGTGCTTCATACCCAAGATGGATCGCAGATGCCCCTCCAGAGTTTGAAGGACCACATTTTTCACTTCATGGACATTTTTTCCTAAGAACTGCTCAGAAGCAACTGCGAGAAGTTCCTTTTCCGTCATTATTTTCACCTGTAGATAAAAATAAAAACAAAGAACAAACATTTGCCAACATGAAATTAAAGTCTTCCAAAAACAGCAGAAAAAGCAAAAACCCATCACCAAAACAAGCAGGAGAAGCCATTGTTCTTGCCCAATCATAAACTGCAGCCATAGGGACGGGTCACACACCTCAATGAAGGCAAGTAGGGGACCGTCCAGATTAAATATGGAAAGCATTACATCCAAATATACCACAAGTGTCATGCATCATAAAAGAACTCGCGGAATAGGCAAGACCACGTATTGCCTTCCCACAGCAAAGCCAATGGTCATCCAACAGAAGTGATGTAGCGAGCCATACAAGTATACACAGAACAAACAGCTTGTCCTCACCTCTATTTTGTGGCTTCTTAAATTAATCTATTTGGTCCCTACCAAATGTTCGAATACCCAGTACCTGTCTCATTGGACCCATGAATGCCTGATCAAATGATAGTTCCACCATATGAATCTCCTCCAGGTCTGCTATGAAAGGTGAAGATGTTTCATATATCTATGGATGTCAGCATGCAAACTTATCATCACAGATTAACAAATGTAAAGACTGGTCATTGTTATCAGTCTTATCCAATTTGGTTATGAAATAGTCCATCTCCGACAGTTTATGTTGATGCCTGTGGAAGTGGAGACACAGGGGTATGTGTGAAGAAGATTTAAGATTCAGATATGCAATAATACAGACACGTTACCCATATCCTCTTGAAGATATCTTCTCATACACTTGCTTCTGTGAGAACGGGAAGGAAAAAGGGAAGTGACTAAAATATACCTCAAGAGCGCCTAATCCATATGCTACTCTACCCTAACCTGAGGGAAAATGAAGAAAACAAAAGAACCCCTGTTGACAGAATATTGAGACTTAGAAATCTTAGAATAAGAACACTAGTATAATGGGGAAACAGGAATATATTTGGAGGTCAATAGTGCAAACAAGTTTGGTGCAGTACAAATATCAAACCGAAAACACACGAATAGAAATGATACTTCAGATAAAAGAGGTCTGTGCAAAGAACTGGTATGGCAAATACATCAGCAGCAAATTAAAGGAAGTCTGGTTGGAAGAGATGCTCTGAAAATCGAGGTTCATTTGAATGTATCCAGTATAACTAGAACACTATCTCACTACTAAAGGAATTGTATGTCAGGATCTGAGGTAAGGAATATGACTTCCAACTTCGACTTATTTCCAACAGCAGAGAACACAACAAGAAGAAATAACCTACACTTCCTAATAACCATAGGGAAAACAGTAGTTCATACATTTACCAACCACAGTCTCTTTATATGATTACATTTCAGGAACTCAACTAGCCCCCTCCTTCTCTGCTGCTCCAGCAGCAGATAAGTGCTTTTTAGGTCGAGCCTAGCGGCAACGCGCATGCACTACTCGCTCTGCGAGGCATGCTGTAGTAGAGTATGCTGTGGAAGCCTCGCCCACTCTCCCATATTTTTCGTTGGCTGGTGTCATTGTCCTTGGTAAATGCTGGCTTCTGATTCATTATGAGGCTTGTTAGTCCCTCCTTGTTACCGCCTTGTCGCCATTTGTTACCGCCCATAACGACTGGACCTTTTACTTGGCACGTTACACGGTCTGCTTTATCTAGGGGGTTAGCACTATTTTGTTTATGGGCACGTATGGGGACAATGGCGGATGCAATTTTTTTGTATTTGTAACCGGAGCGTGGCGCCCGCTTTAGGGACACCGCGCTCAGTTTATTTTTTTATTTTTTTAAACTTTCATAGTGAGCGCGATGCCCGCTCCAGGGACACCGCGGTCTGTGTTTTTAACTTTAACACGGCGCACGCTTCAAGGACACCGCGCTCAGTGTTAAAGTAAAAAAAAATGTTTTTTTAAAAAAAGGATCTGAACGCGTTGTCCTTGAAGCGGCGCCGCAGCTCAGTTGTAAACTTTAACAAGCATTTGCAATGCAAGAGGTCTCGCATTTACGCGAATTTAAGCTATTGGCATTGTAAATGACGATGCCTTTTATTTATGTTTTAAAAAACAAAAATAATAGCGAGAGCTATTGCATTGCAAATCCTTGTTTCCTACGTGCCTTGTACTCTGCAATGTAATGTTTCTGTCTATAGTTGACTTTATGTGGCTCTGATCAATTGTTGACTCTGTGCGGATGGACTTTAACCATTCACTCCCTGCAGGTCACGGCTGGAAGCGGCAGAGGCCACAGTGGGGTTCAACCACCGCTAGAGGGAATCGGAGAGCTCCCGATTTTCAGAACAGAACAGCTTCGCGGTCTAAGAGGCTTCACGCTATGGTGGGGAGGGGAGGGAACATGATGTGTGGTACTTGGCAGGGCTGTGTATGATTAAGAAAAGAAGCAGTGCTCTCCGGGCCCAGGAGCAAAACACCGGTTTGTGATAGAATTGCCGCAAACTCTCAGCTCCTCCACACTACCCCCACCCTCTCAGGGCTGAGCACAACCCTGAAACCCTTTCAATTTTAGGGGGCTTTCTTTTGGAAGACGCATTTGTACTTTATCCTGAGCAGGCCAGCCTAAGCAGCTGACAGTACAGCACACTGGGTCTGGTATCTAGCAGGATTGACAATCTCCCTACCTACAATGTGTATAGTGCAACCCAAGCATCCCCAGTGCCTTATTTTACTGCAGTCATGCAGCGAAGGACCACGACTCCCTCGTGGAGGAGAGGGAAGCATTCATCTAGTGGGATGTCGGTTTCTCTGAGGCAGGGCAGTGAGCACTGCCCTAGAACCCACCAGGAAGCAACTCTTTCTGATAACTTCTAGTCATCTCGAGCCGCACCTTGGGAGGGACGACCAAGGTTCCTCCAACGGAGCTAGAGTACCCACAGAGAATCAGAGCAAGACCAAAGCTAAGAGGAAGAGAAACAGTCCTCTGCGCTGGATGCCTTTGAAAAACGGCCTTCTCTGCATGGTCCGAATACACAAGCAGATACTGGGCTCTGACGGTCATCCATCTGGACGTTCCTCCGATGTTAACGATCCCATTACTAAGCCTGGCTCGGATACAATTCCAAACTTAGATGTAGGAACAGACGAGGACACTCAAAGGGAACTTTGATGAGGGCAATGCAGGTAGATCCTGGCAACCGGGTCTGGGACATAAAAGTTGCAAAGAAGCTGAAAACCACCTTGACAAGACTCCGTAGGGCATGTTTGACCAAAGGACATCTACCATCCTTGGTCCACAGAATGGAACCAGTCAGGAAAAGGTTACTTAAAATATGTTGGAAATCGCCTGTGAAAACCCTTGGATAAGAAGGTCAGGGGCCATCCATGGACGGAAGGTCGCCGTACAACAAAAGAAGGCAAACTTACCATGACGCCAGATACTGACGGCCAGAAGGACACCTTTCAGGCCAAATTGGTCATGGAACAGAAAAAAGTGTCCTGGCATGCTTGACAGGAAAAACTTCTGGATACTGTGGGCCTCCTCACAAAAATTCTGGACATGGCTGATGAGGCCAAGTAGTCAAGCACCCTTATATCCCAGATATCCTCTCGGGCTGGGCACAAAGGACCATTATATTTTTAGGCAACACAAACTGCAATATATATGGAATGGCACAGATCTTTGCTACAAAAAAGTGGTTCCGAAGCTGGCGGACCTCGCTACCTCTGAGACCCAGTGGGGTCTCAGAGGTGCCATTCCTCATGAGCCATTCCTCATGAAAAGGGGGTGGGGGTTGGCGGAGTACATTTTGAAATTTGCCTCCATGGATAAGGCCCAGGCTTCAATCAAGAAATGTTTTAGACAAAAGGTCAAGCTCAACTCGGACAAGACCAAAGTACTCATTCTGGGACCCGCCCCCCTCAGCCTGGGACTACTCCTGGTGGCCCGACGCACTGGGAACCCCACACCCCCCCACAGACTATAGACGTAACCTCGCCATCATACTGGACTCATTACCAACAATGAACCGCTAGATCAATGCCGTATCCTCATCCTGCTTCCACATGCTCTGCCTGCTTCGAAAGACATTCAGATGGATCCCCACAGATCCAGAAAGACAGTCACTCACTCACTCATCACCAGCAGATTAGACTACGGCAACGCACTCTATGCCGGCGTCACCCAGAAACTGCTCAGGAAACTACAGAACATTCAAAACGCAGCACCACAACTGTCCTCAACATCCCCCGCCACAGCCCATCAACAAACATCTTCGACAACTCCACTGGCTCCCAGTCAACAAGAGAATCACTCTCAAGCTCCTCACACATGCCTACGAAGCTCTCCACGACGTAGGACCAGGATATCTGAACCACCGCCTCTCATTCTACGTATACGCCAGACAACTTTGCTATGCCCATCTTTGCCTGGCCATCGCCCCACGGATCCACAAGACCAGAACCAGAGGAAGATCCTTCTCCTACCTTGCTGCCAAGGCCTGGAAAACCCTGCCCCTCCACCTAGGGAAATCCCCGTCGCTAACCCAATTCAGGAAGGATCTCAAGACCTGACTCTTCGACTGAACCTCCACCCTCAGAAGGATCCCCAGCCCCCCCCCCCCCCAACCCCACCCCACCAGTGCCTTGAGATCCTCACAGGTGAATAGCCGCGCTATACAAATCCCTGATTGATTGATTGATAGGATGAGCTGGGAGAGGCAAAGGGTGGTCTGCCGGCTGCTTCCTCCATCAAGGCCTCAGCGAGGATTCTAGTCATGTTGTGCCAGTGGCAAGACCAGAAGCGCTTTGTCGGTTTCTTCCCATCCAGAGTATCAAATAGAGGTCAGGGTGCGAGAAGGGGAACTTCCAACACTGGAGGTTCATTCTCAGGTGAGTCCCTTCTTCCCATGTAAGTATAGGAGGAAGGTTGGCATGGTTCGCACAAATGGAGGGAACTAGCCAGTATTGCTTGGTCCTACAGGTTTTCACTTGAAATTCACCCAGACAGTGGCGAAAACCAAGGCTGATAACCTCCTCAAGAACAGTCTCAGAATTTGCAGATCAGGAGATTCAGGCATCATTGAAGACGGGCTCAAAAATCCCTTTGAAGGAACACCCCATTGGATTTCTGAACATCATCTTTTTGGTCCAAAAGAATGACAAAGAGTTTTGCCCTGTGACAAATCTCAAGAATTTAAATGAGTAGTTAATATCCAACTACTTCAAGCTTGAGGGAATCCATCTGCTCAGAGATATGTTTCAACTGGATAAATAGATGGTACGCCTCGACCTGAAGGATGCTTACCTGGCATTTCCCATTTTCTTTCTTCACCGGAGATTCCTTCCATTTCTGAAGAAATAAGAAGTCACAAGTTCAAAGCCCTGCGTTTCGGACTTACAGCATCATGGTGCTTTCCAAAGGTCTTGTGGCTGGTCATGGAACATCTTCATGCCAGAGGGACCAGGCAAGTTGCCTACCTGGGCGACATCCTCATCTTAGATCAGTGCTAGGGTAGTTTAAGGCTCCATCTGCAGACAACGATCACAACATTTTAAAATCTGGGATTCATTATAAATGGGAAGTCAGAACTCAATCTAAATTAATCCATGATCTTCCTTGGGTAAGTCATATATTCAATCCAGGCAACAATGGAACTCACAAACAAGAAGGTGGCAAGAATCAGAAAGGAGCTTAAAACAGCTCTGTTGTGGCAGAAGTTATTTGGACAACTTGTGCGCCTCTTAGGCCTGTTGTCATCTGCAATTCAGGCAACCTTCTTGGAACCCCTAAAATACAGGGCCCATCAACGTCTAAAGGCTAAGCAGAGGACTCACATACTCTGAACAGACCATCTTGTCGGACGGTGAGGAAGAGATCCATAGGTGGTTGGACCACATGGAGTTGTGGAATGGCAGGGCAATCTTAAGTTCCAGCCAGACTTGGTGATAAAGGCCGATGACAGCAGCCTTAGCTACAAGATTCGGTGTGCAGATTTGTCAACTGGAGGAAGGTGGTCAGAGGAGAAGGAGACCATGCTCATCAACTTCTTGGAACTTCTAGCAGGATCCTTCGCAGTAAGATGTTGGACAAAAGACAAGAGGAGATGCAGAGTACTGCCAAAGATGGACAATCTCACGTAGGCAGCTTCAGCAGGAGCATGGCAAGGAGGAGGCGGTGCTGGCCACCCTGCAGGCAGGGGAGCAACCGCATCCAGAAGCCCATTGCAGGGAGCAGGCAGTGTGTAGATGCATAGCAGACGTTTAGGATCGACTGGGCAAATATACGCTTAAGCAATACAGGCAGAGGCTGCAGAGAGAGGGGGATAAAGTAATTATGGCTGCTAGCCTGGATGCTCTGCAGGGAGCGCCCACCGCCGCTGACCACACACTTGATATCGTTGGATGGCATCAGGGTTGCCACCAGGGCTGAAATAGTGGGCGTCTTTCAGCAGCATTTATGGCATGTGCATGCTGCGTATCTCTCCATAACGCTGGCGCGCTATGTCCCGTTCCTGTAGGGTCTAGACCTCCCACAGCTCGCGCCGCTGGCTGCAGAGTCCGTTGACACCCCAATTAGCCTGTAGGAACTACGTATGGCGTTGAGTATGCTCCCACGGGCAAAGGCCCCGGGCGGTGATGGCTTTCGGCCCAGTTCTATCAGGTGTTCTTGTAGACGGTCATGCAGGGTCTCCGGGAGGTCCTTCTGAAGACATGTGAGAGTGGTGTACTGCCTCCGTCAATGAGGGAGGGGGGGAGAGATTTGTATGTTCCTCAAACCGGATGGTGCTGAGCATGATCCTGCAGCTTATCGGCCGCTCACCACGATTAATGTAGATGTGAAAATAATATGCAAGTTATTCGCCAACCACCTGGCGCCCCATATGTCTCTGCTGGTACACGAAGACCAGCTCATCCCTGGTCGGAACACTGGTATGAACCTTAGACATCTTGCCCATATCCTTCATGAAGTGGAGCACCAGGATGAGGAGCAGATGCTGGTCTCCATTGAGACCAAAGCTATGGGCCTTGATCCACAGTTTCGGGGACGGGCCCGGTTGCTCTACGCCGATCCAAGCGCCAGAGTGCACATGAGTGGGAGTCAGTTCGAGGTGTGGGCGCTGGAGTCGGGGACACGGCAGGGCTGTCCCCTTTCTGCACTCCTGTTCAATTTAGCAATAGAACCCTTTGTGATCTGGGCACGCTGTAGACTGGGGCATACGCCTGCTCGCCATATAATATCGCTCTATGCTGATGACGCGCTTTTCTATATTGCTACCCCACGTGTAGTGCTGCCCATACTGTTGCAACTCTTAGATGAGTTTGGGGACCTGTCCAGTCTCTGCCTCAATCGTAATAAATCCCTGCTCTTTCCCCTGGCTTCCTTGATCGCTATGCCAATGGATCGCCTCCATAGCCTGGGATTGGATTGGGAACTGGCACAATTCCGATATCTCGGGACGCAGGTGGCCCACACTGGGACACAGCAGCTACACCTTAATATGGATAGGGTCCTTGACGCTCTAAGGAAGTCAGTGGCCTTCTGGAACATATTGCTGCTATCACTGATGGGAAGACTGGCTGTGGCCAAAATAGTGTTGTTGCCGCGATGCCTGTATGCTTTGCAGAATTTGCTCTGTCACATACCCAAGAAGGTCTTTAAGCAGCTGAACTCTGTACTTGCACCATTATTGTGGGCGGGTCGTCCCAGTAGGGTGGCCTTGACCACATTGACCTGACGGTACAAGGAAGGGGGCCTGGAGGTGCCAAGCCTTCACCTGTACTATTATGCTGTACACTTACAACATGCGGCTAGATGGCTAACGAGGGGGACAACTGGGAGAAGCGCCTACTGGCAGGGTCGGTAGCTGCAGACCGCCTACCCGTGGCACTATTGGCAGGGGCAGGAGTAGCTAGGGACATGCCCTATGTTAAACGTCAGAAAGCATATATACAGCAACGCTACGTAGATGTGGTCCTGAGGCACGCCCCCTTTCTCCGAGAACAACTTATCTGGCTACTGTCACTGGTTCAGCAAATGATGGACAATGTGTCTTTTCAGGCCTGGAGGGACGGTGGTTGTGCTCTGTTGAGGGGCCTGTATCCTGGCGAGTTTTTCATCTCCTTTGAACAAGCCTGTGAGGACTTAGCACGAGGGCCGGGGTACTTCCTACACCACGCTGGACTGACTGAGGTGGCCAAATTGACCTGCCTCACATACCCCACTGCACCCAAGTCCACGTGTACGCTGGACGTCTTACTGTCCAGCGGTTCAGGTCGACACCTGATTACACACTTATATAGGGCGATGAGAGTGGATGCGGTCGGTTCACCCCCCCACGCGTGCGATACAGACCTGGTGTCTCCGTTACACAACAGAGCATGGAATGACATTTGCAAACTCATACATAGTGTCTTGTAACACCCGCTTAAGCTGATACACTGCAACTTCCTCCCCAGGACTTAAATGATTGCGAAGTATCCCCCACCCGACCGGACAGTTGCCCGCACTGCAATGCTGGCGGGCGGACTTCCTGCACCTGACATGGCAATGCCATACTGTGCAGGACTTCTGGGCACAGGTGTGGCCAGACTTACAAAGGACCACACACTAATTGACTGTATACCTCTACACTGTCTGTTGGGCTGTGTTAAGGGGCCAAAGGGTTGTAAGATGACCTACAAATTTCTGCAATTGGCGCTAGTTCTGGCCAAGCGTAGAGTAGTCATCACTTGGATGGGTCAGCGCGCCCCCACACTCTAACAATGGTACAGCGAGGTACAGGAGTAGCACTGGCTGAGGAGGTGAACATAAAGCTGAGTAGGCATGATTAAAAATTGGAGGACGACCTCCAGGTATGGAGGGATGTGTGCGATGCATTTTTAGACCCACATGCAGACACGGAGTTACCTGACAGCGATGACACGGGTGCGAGTTGGCATGCGGGTACAAATCCAGATATGGGGGAGAGGGGGGAGGATTCACCCAAACAATGTTCATGTGTTTTGGCTGCAAGATTGGTGTGTAGCCAGGCAACATGAGTGCAGGAGATAGGCCGCCAGAGCATTCGTTGCTTGAATGTTAGTGCTTTCCATCACAGACTGCCATGGGCTGTGTATAGTGTTACCTGTACTGCTGTCTATTGTACTTTAAAACTGAAAAATAAAGGTTAAAAAAAAAAGATAGACAATCTCGGTCTGTTGCTTAAAACATCTCGGGGGGAGGGGGTAAAGAATGTCATGAGCATTCACAGAACTAGCACTTCTGCTGCAGAACCAAGTGGCAGTAACAGAGTACCTCCCAGGTCTCTAAAATATTTCAGTGGACTAGCATTCAAGACACTTTCAAGACTCCATCGTGTGGCAGTTGACCGACATCTTCAGAGCACTGATGGAAAGATTGGGCCGTTCACAATGGAACTGTTTGCGTCCCAGTTGGACCATCAACTTCCCCATTACTTCAGCTGGAGGCCAGACCCAGTGGAGATAGCCACTGAGCAAAACAACAGAAGCTGGGTATGAATTTCCTCAGTTTGCCATGATAGCGAGGGAGAGGGCTCAGGTAAGCAGACCATATGCACCTCTCAAATATGGTTCCAGTTGGTTACGAGAATCTATTTATAGATACCAGAGTGAATTCTCTTGGGATTTACTGATTCATCTCCCCCACAATCAAAACACTCTGCTAGATCCTCAAGGTTTCTGTTAGCACTTGGTGGAAAGGACGGTCTGACTTAAGGCTTGGAGGATTATCGGGAATGCTGAGAAGTTACAGTAATTTCTCAACAGACTTCGGATTTCATCAAGCGAATCTGGTCACAAGGAATCGGTAAGAGGAACAGGTCAGCTTGGCAATGATGGGCTACTCAATGCCTATGACGGAGTTTGGATCGCTTAGGGTCTGAGCTTGCTCACATCCTAAACTACCTCTGAGAGACGGCGTGAGAAGAAAAGGTTTAGTGGTCAGGGAATACTTCTAGATCAGCTTTCTCAGCTGGTCATCTGATTGTGGATGGTGTGGCTGTGGGTGGGCATTGGCTGGTGTGATTGTTGTTGAGAAGGGTGCGACTCCCACCTCACCATGGACCCAAGTACTCATCAGTATGAAATGTGCACCAAGTCCTACATTTTTTAATTTTCATGGCAAACAAATCAGTTCTTATTAAGAAAGCAGTTATCAGTTAAGCTGGCCGTGCTTCTTTGCCTAGTGTCAGGCAGAAGGATGTTGGACATTGCAGCCCTAGATATCTCACAGAATGTACAATAAACAATATTAGAGTTATTTAATACCCTTAATTAAAAAACGGTCTTAATATCTCACGCAGAAGTACAATAAACAATATTATAGTTATTTAATACCCTTAATTAAAAGACGGTCTTAAACTTTGCGCAGTGCATCAAGGCTTACAAAGCCTTGATGAAGGAAGTTAGGCCCCCAGGAGTCTACCAGCTACTGATTTTGTTCATGAAAACTTTCATGGCGGTTTCCTCTACCACTATTGCTACCTGGGTGCTAAGTTTACGCAGGAGGCAGGCATGATGTCTCCAAATTTGGGGAAAGCTCTGCAAGAGAACTATGGCATCTAAAGTTTCTGCCCGTCTAGAAGACCTGATGAATGCAGCCAAATAGACTTCAGAATGCACTTTCCAGCATTTTTAGTTCAAACTGGTTGTGGGTGTGGCTTCACTGGTTGTGAGCAAGCTTTAAACTGCCATAATCCTTCCCTCCTGCCCTGACAAACTACAAAGTGTCTTAGCTGGCATAAAGAAAACTTTTCAATTCTATAAAAGACACAAGGAGCCGATAATTATCCTACTCAAAATTAACATAATCTGAGAGATGGATTGTGCTCTGTTACCATCATGTCTATGGAATTGAGCATAAGTAAAGTCTGCAATTTCATGTAACGTATTAGGATCAATGATAGTGCCAATGTATCCTCAGTGAGACAAAGTGATTTTATATCATTTGTTGTTACTGTGATAATGATATGGACAAAGAGTTTAGTTAGTAATACAGTTTTATCTTGATGCAGGTGCGGATCAAAAACAGGAACAGAATCATGTTGCACAAACAAATAGGGGGACCAGTCAAGATCCTGAAATGTCATCAGACAGACACTGAGTGGTTAGCATACGGACTGCTCTTTTCCCCTTGGTTACTGGGAAATATAGCTTTATCTTGTTTCTCTGTACGCCGCTTTTGGAAATAACGCAAAGCTGGACGACATAATACTCACCCCCCTGTCCTTAATGGAACTGAAAGCTTTCCTTCACAACAGCTAAGAAAGGCTGTATTCTAACTTGGAAAGAAGTCGTTTTTGTTTCATCTCCTTTTAGCACACAAGTAGTGGCTGGGGCAATCTGGAGAGTCATTGGAAGAGCAGCCAGTGAGAGGAGGCCTGCTGTCAAAATATTTCCGGTAATATGTGATTATCTTAAGGGCTGATATGGGGAATTCTGGCCATATTACTCTTCCTTCCAATACATTTTGTAGCTGGTCTCCTAACAGCAGTGTCATGCAAATACACATCACATATAGTTGGGCCTCGATTATTTTAACTTGCAAGAAATGGCCTTAAGTTTTACATCTCACACCACGGAAATGGTTCAAATCTTCAAACAAAACAGTAGCTACATGTTCAGAGCAATTCTTCCTTTTCCACGTTGAACGGAAATGTGTAAACTAAAAGGCATTCCTCAGCTACTCAGGAAGGCATAAGGGTAGATCTAACAACTATGGAAGAAATTGCTCGTCAGAGATAACCAAGGAAGACCAGTCCTCCCAATGCCTGTCAAAAACAAACTGTTTATGGTCTCTAAAACATTTAATAAGAGTTGGGGGAAGAGTAAGTGCGGAGATGATGGTGAAAGAGGCAGCTGGTCTTAAGCAAATGTGTTATATATACAAGATAAATTGCCCAAAGTGGTTGAAGTTTCTTTGACAACAGGCATAGGTAATGTACAGTGGCCTCAGAAACAGGTTTTAAAATTTGTAGGTAGAAAATGGGGAAGCAGTTTAGACTGGTATTTACACAAACTACTCTAAGACAAACAGAATACTAACGGGCAAGTAACACTGGACAAGACTCAAAAAAGTATATACGACAGTTGCAGAGCATAATAGTTTGTGACCAGGGTCTATTTTGCTTAGATGGCAATCTTGAGTCATATGAGAAACAACAAAAGACACACATTCAGAGGCAAAGACATTCTTCTATACATGATCTAGATGGTCCTTACAGTAAAAAAGTTAAAAGCCCTCTTAACAGGGCAAACATGATCATCTTGCACATTTTCTCTCTCTGCTCTTGACGCTCCTTCAGATGAACAGCCAGTATTGTTTTCATGGCAATCTGTTCTTTAAGAGTGAGCACTGTTCTTGTAACCCTATTTATTGCCAGTGTACGGCAGAGAACATTTCAAGTATGCCTGGAAGCTAAGGTGCCTGTGGTAAGAGCTTCAACGAACAGTCTGTTGGGAGATGCAAGATATATTTATGTAAATAGGAAGTAGGACTCCTGGGTGGAGTTGAAACAGGATCAATGAGTGTTAAGCACATACAATGCAGATACGAGATATCATTTCTAGTCTCTTGGGAACCTCATGACATTTTTTCTAGACTGAAGGTGAAGGAGCTTCAAGCTATGAGCTTTAGCATATGGATGGATCTCACCCCCTTCATTGGAAGGGAAGAGAGCAAGTAGGTTCAGGAGACCAACCTCAGGATTATGGTCAGTGAATACTTTTGCAATATCTTGGTGAGATTGACTTGGCTTCTGCACGTGGCCTTGATGTGGGTTCTTCCACTCATCTATAAGCACTGCAGGTCCTTTAACCCTGAGAAGATGTGATCAGAAAAAACACATTTTGATGTTGGAGCAAGCAGTGTTATTCTGGTTATTCTGAAATCTGCATATTGTGCAAGCTGGCATAAATGGTCTTGCAGTGATCTGGTTTATGGACACAGTGAGCCATAGGATATACACAAGTCATATATATCCTTGGCTCGTAAGGCAAATATTTGCAACAAACAAAAAGAGATGGATGGGAATGCTCAATTTAAGTTTAACCACTGGTAATTACTCAGAGAAGCATTCAATTAAAATGTTTTTTTCACTTTGTTATGACAAGCAGGATCCAACCATAGTCAAATCAGTCTTGACTTAAGCAGTCAGAATTAAAGAGCCCAGTTTCAGTTGCAACCAAGTTGCTACAACTGTGGATCAATGGAATAGAAGTAAATGCATACAAAAGTTTATAGAGGAGACTATCAACTTTGAGTCCCTCAGGAAGAATAAATGCTTGCCCATCCATCACACGTATACCCGACACATGGATTTTTGCAATGCAGGAGACAAGATGCGAAGGTCCACTTAAACCACTGTGTTTTATTCCCATTCTCATAGGAAATGAGAGTCTTCAGAGGGGATATCTCAACATTTTCCACTCAAACTAGGAGCCATACGATGGGGAATGCTGTGGAGCCCACCCAAAGTACCAACAGCCAACAAAGTGAATAGGAATGTGTGATATTATTTCATAGAAACTTAACATAATGCTTATCGGCAACTTGGGAATTAGGTGTGTGGGTTTTTAATCTTTTTGCAAGATGACCACTGGGAGCGTCGAAGAACAAATTCCTGCAAGATCCAGCTCTAGGAACTTACAGACATGTAATATGCCCTTCAGCACGAATCCTGATGACCAAATCACTAGAACCCCAGTTTCATTGACAAGTGAAATTGCTAAAACAATCTCAAACCCTGTGAAGAGAAGTACAAATGAGCGATCTGAATAATGAAAATTGCACTTCCACAGACAGCATTCTTGCACAGTGTGTAGACATAAAACATTACAGCAATCTTCCCTGGAACAACCAACACTCGTTTGTGTTGTACTTGTGTGGCACATCAAAGCTTATAAAGCGAAGACGAGAGCTATAGAAGGTCTAAATGCCACATGGCCTATCCTTGAGGAGAAGCCACGGGTGGAAAGGTCACCTATGTCGGCAGCCAAATTCCAAAACCATTTAATTGAGTGGTTTAGAGAAAATAACTTCAAAATTTAATGAGGAATCCCCTCACCATTTAGGAGAAGGGCCATCTGAAAAAATATTTTAGAAAGGGAACTTAATTACAGAACACTTCGCTCTATATTAACCTGCTTTATAAGGAGCGGGTAGTAAAATCCTTACAAGATGACAATTGCCTGAACAAACTTGTTTACAGCTAAAGGAAATATTTTACTAAAGAGAAGTGTTTAAAAAAGCGGCTTTTCTACAAATGCTCCGGAGCACGAATTGTTAAACCTGGACATCTGTACAGAGAATGTGCAACACTGCCAAGCGCAACACGAAACTAGAAAGACACTGGCACTGCACTGGCCATGTACATGAGCAGAAATAACTTATGAGGGGGGACAGATGAAAAAACAGGACTCCATACTACAGGAGACTGTAAGAAAAAAGGTCTTTTTGCAGATACCCCACACTTTTTCCCCCAGTTAGACTACTAGATTCTGTTTTTTGAATCTGACAGTGCACAGAAGCCTGCTAACCATGCCTCAGTGCCAGTACTCGTTCCTCAAAACTGTTATGTCTAAATTGGCAACCCCAACTGGCAAAGGATTTTAACATTCTTCTAAGTCTCTGGTATATGGTACCAGTGGTACCCAGGGCATGGGTGTTAAAGGGGTCACCAGGGCCTAAAGCACTATTTGTGCCACCCTGAGTGACCCCAGTAAACTACTGAAATCAGGTCTGCCATTGCAGACTGCAGGAGCAGTGCAAACTACTCGAACTAGTCTTTGCCCTTACCATATGTGGCAAAGTCAATGCACTATTTATATTATATGCCAGTCGCCCCTAAGGAAGGCCTCCTGAGCCAGGGAGGCAGGGTGCATTATATTAACAGAGTGGACATGCAAGTGCACGCTTATATGTCCCTATAGTAGTCCTGATCATTATAGGTCACTATAAGTGATAGATGATCCATAGAATAACATGATCTGGCACCTGGGCAAACAAGAGGTTGGCAGCTCCATTATAGTACCACCTAAATAGGTCATGTTTGGTATCAAACAACTTGCCTCCTCATCCCTGACACGAATCTCGTGTCGAGGACGATGTGGCATGCATCGAGGTGGCTACCTTAGAAGTTGCCCACCTGGGTGCCCCAGCCTTTCCTGTGCTCTGGCTCAGCTACCCTTGCTGCCACTAAGACAAGATCTAACCCCCTGAGGTGTGAATCTCCCAGGAGTCCGAAACAATGGCCTGAATGGGAAGGAGGTCACACCTGGCTGGCTTGTGAAGTGGCACATCAAGGTGGTGAGCTTCAAAGGCTGCACCGCCTGTGATATGCAACCGGGCTGTCTCCCAAAGGAGGAAACAGCCGTCCTTGCGCCCCCATGAACATTTTCAACTGAGCAAGCAAGAAAATTAGGTAGACGGGACGTGTACACCCCCAGAAGGTTAGCCACACCTCTAGGGTAGGCTACCTGGTCTGTACAGCTGAGGAAGACTTCTGCCATTTTTAAAAGTGGTAGAATAGTGGGTTCTGGTTAGAAAAGGTGACCTACACCCCAGGATGTGATCACTTCAGGGGGGGGGATTAGCCACCATGAGTAGTAGCTCATTGGCCTGCACCCACACCCCTAAATCTAGGATTTAAGGGCTACCCCTGACACCAGAACCTCAGTTCTGATCCAAATTGCATCAAAGAAGACAAAGAAGAGATCAGAGTCTGTGACAAAAGACTTGCACAAATCAAAAGAGGGATATTATGCACTTATGGCAACACTCCTGGAACTGCACGATTGAGGCTCGTTCCAGGCTAAAGCTCAATTCCTCTAAACCGACGGGACCCCTGTGAGAGCCAGCTGCAACCTCAGACTCCCTTCGACTAGTGGCACAAGTTCCCTAGAAAGACAGGTAAATACAATGTACTGGAACCAAAGAATCACTGGTCAACGGGCCTCCCGAGGGATCGCCCAAAAGTGGATGATCCAGTGCATTGTGGGAAACATAGTCCCGGCCTCCACAGTTTCCAGCAGCTACTATGTTCCTCTAGACGTCAAATTAACTTTCTGCTGTGCTTACCACTGCTAAGGCTTAGAGGTTGCCAATCCGGCAACCACCACCTTTACTCAACGCTGCACCTAGAGGGAACTTTGCAAAACCTTCATCCGACGTCAGCAGTGGCTTCGCTGTCGACATTTTGGACCCTGTTCTCCACCAGCACCGTACCGTGTAAGCAGTAAAACCAGCTCTCCCGCATCAACACCAAAGACATCCAGGACAACTCTGCACCCAGTCTTCTCGAGCCAGGTAAAATCAAACAGACTATTGTGGTGGGTTCCATGCAACTCAACCTGTGGTTTTTACCACTGATCCCAAAAAATAAAGTTTCACAGTATTATGTGGCACTGATTAAATATTGCTTCTAAAATCCATCATTTCGGTTATATGCATCTAATTTTTTTGTTTTGGTGTCTAAATTAAGATAAAAATCTGCTTTATTTTTATAAATTGGTGTTGAATTTCTTTCGAGTTATGTCACTTACTTATCATCTGTGTTGGTACTCTGAATTGCTTAACCATGTACCTCTAGTAACCGGACTACTCTATGCCACTCTACCAGGACTGAGCTAAGGATTTATTATTGTGAATCCAATGACCATTCTTTGTGGTTTGTGAGAGTATTTCATGGTGAAGCCTAACCAGCATCTCCACATAATACTCCACATTCCTACAGAGACTATCCAAAATACAATAATTTGTCTGGCTTCTGGCCATCATTTGCTACAAAACATCATTTGAAGCATCTGAGACATTTTCTCCGGTCCACGTATAATCAGAAGGTACTTCTCATGTCAAGGCGGAGGCGGTCCCTTAGAGCATCAAAATTTGGACCTTCAGAAAGATCTGAGAAATGGTTTCAGAAAAGAGGGGCTGCAACCAGTGCCTGTTTTGTATAAGAATACATGCAGAACTCAAGTTTTTGTTACATGACATGCCAATTAGTGCCAAATGTCAGAGTTGCTGAATACCAAGACTGTCGAAGCTTGATTCCACCACATGCCTCTTTCTTTCTCTAAACACTTCCTTTCTCTATCTCATTCTAGCACGGTTTCATCCCTGCCTTCTCTCTTTGTCCTTGTTTTTTAATCTTTCTTTTTCCCTCTTTCTGCTTTTCTCTCTTATTCTGGGTCAGTCTGATGAGGAGGAATAAGCCCCAGTCCCCAAAAAGGAGTGCAGGACAACATCTGCAAACACCTGTAAAAATTAAGCGCTGCCTGCAATTAACTCTTCCTAGGTAATACAGAAATGAGTCACATAGTCAGGGCAGTGGCACTTAGCTGACTGGCATCTATCACCTGAATAATACTAGTGTTCTATTAAAAAGCAAAAGATAACAGGCATTAGACAGCTAAGCTTAGTGAATAAGGACAAAGAGAAAACTAGGCCCTTTTGTTTAGATGGAAGAACGCTTCAGTGAAAGGTAGAAGCACCCAACGTTTCCTCTATTTCAAGATTTTCAATGGCCGTAATCTGTTAGGCGACCACAAGGCCTCCAGCATCTTTCATTTCCCACAACCAGAGCATATATTTGGGCTTGAGAGAAACTGGTGAGAATACATACAGGAACTATCTCTTTCAGTGGCTGGGAATTGCTTTCATAGTCTCAATATTGTTAACGCTGCATCTGGTGAATTGTAAGCAGCTGTAGGGCACCATGTATATACAGAATGGCATCAACTCAAAGCCCTATAAAACTAATAAGCAGCAGTACAGGGAAAAAGATAAAAGTGACAAAGACCGTCCTGCAGTGCCACTATCCTTTCCAATTATAAGAGAGGAGAGGTGGGGAGAACTAGCAAGATTCTGCATAGCCAACACTATCCTGATAAACAATAAGTAATGCACCACAACGTTTGGATTTGGCCCAAAAAAACGCAAACAGAAAATCCGAGATTTCACCTACTGAAGGTATTCATTGGAACTTTAGGAAAGCCATCACCTGCCAGGGCTAGCAGTAAAGGAAGATGTGCTTTACTACAAATAAGCTGCAACAAGAAGTCCAGGCAAAGGGAAGCACTTTATATAAACCACAGACCCATTTAGAGATCATATGCACTTTTCTCAGGTTTTGGGTGTGTATAACTTTGAAAACCTACATCTCTCTTGCGCAGATGAAAGATATTTTTTTTCAATTCTTTTGTTGTTGTTGGGGGGGAGGGGTCATAGAAGTTCATATCCTTTAGGTCTATGGCACAGAGCTATTCCATATCGGAGTAAGGAATAGGATATCTTCCAAGGCTCCCCTCCAGATGAACACGTTTGAGAAGTGATCGATGGAGGGCTACATTTGTACACACATTCCACCCAGTCCCAAGATATCCTCTCATCTTCTGTGAAACAACAAAAATAGAATCCCAAGTCAATTTCTAACTATTGAACTACAATGACTAAGTTTCAGCAGCTTCTGAAGATCCATCACCAGTATGTGGTGGTGGATCAGCTCAAGGAGGGAACGTGAGAGGAAAAAGGAGTCTGACCTCAAGTAAAACCTCTCAAAGACACCAAAGGTCCTGCGTCATCAGGCCTGCAAAAAGGAAGATACTTTACATATCTCCCCACCCCTAACATGGTGTTGACTGACTGCTGGAGTAAATTTCCTCATTTTGCAAACAAAACTAACAACTAAAAAGTGCAACATTTTTTTTTTTTAATTCAATAAGTTTTTATTAGTTGTTCAAAATGTACAGTGACAAAAGCATAAGTATAGTGCACAAAATAAAGGAGGGTACAAATCAAAAAGGTAATAGCGTACAGTATAGGTACCTTTTGTTCAATACAATACTATACAATACAGTACAAACAATACTTAAGATAACCAAAATTGAAATTAAAAGAGTATCGCCTAGATCAGATATATATCACAAAGCCGGTTTTGCATTTCTGTTTTTTTCTATTGCGTACATTCTTGTACAACTAGGCCCATGTGTTGGTTTGAAGGAGTTAATATTAGGGTTACAATGCTTGGCACAAGCAGAACAATCCAACACCCACTGATAGGCGCTGTGAGCGGTTATTTAGTAATTGTCGGGGGATCACGGTGGTTTATGTGATTCAAAGAAGATATCAAGAGAAAGCCAAAGATGTCTAACTGGGTTTTTCCATGGAGAATTGTGAAGCACAATATTGTCTGCCCCTCGAAGGTTGGTGATCCAGTTTAGCCAACAGTTAAAGGACGCTTTACTAGTGTCTTTCCAGTTAGTAAGAATGATTTTGATAGCCGCTATTATAAGGAGGTCAAGAAGTGCTTTGTCGTTTTCACTCAAGGAGTCTGCTATTGTGGGAGCGAACAGAAGTGACGAGAGGTCATTACAAGCGTCAAAGGGGAAGAGATTAGATATGAATTTGAAGACCCTATCCCAGTAGGAAGTTACACAGGGGCAAAGCAGTAGTTAATGCTCCAGGTCACCTACTGCATTCTTACAGTTCCAGCAGATATCGTCCTCTCGGAGTTTATGTTTGTGTAGGCGGGAGGGCGTCCAGAATACTCTGTGAAGGAGCCAGAACTTTGTTTGGGACAATACAGGGCTAATTTTATTCTTAAATATCGAATTCCACGTCCAGGTCCAGTCAGAGTCTGAAAACGGGGCGGTGGAATTCGAATTCCAAAAGGAAATAGCTTTCGCGTTGAGTGTAGACTGTTTGGGGCCTAGTAATCGATATAACCAGGAAACTTGGTGGCCTAGGGCGTTTAGTTTTGAGAAATATTTTGGTAGGGATGGCGATGAGGTTGAGATTTTTGCTTTGGATATGGCAGCTTTTACTTTCAGGAAACAGTAGAATTCTATAGGTTCGAGGTGGTATGTAGTTTGTAGTTCCTTGAAGGTCAGAGGGTGTGTGTCTGTATAGAGTTGTTGAGGAAAGAGGATTCCTTTCTTGATCCAGTTGTCGTTGTGTAAGGTGCGACCTCTGTATAACAAATTGCGATTGTCCCAGATAGATTCTAAATTGGAATTCTTTACCCTAACGTCAAGTAATTTGTCTATCTTCAGCAGGGAGAATTTAGTCTGCTTGAAAATAATAGTACCAGAGCACGTTAATCAGGCGAGGTTGGTGGTGAGGAGGGTTAAAGGGTGGATGTTGAGGAGGAGAGATTTCTCCATTTCTAGCCATACTGGAGCATAGTCTGACAGGGGTGTAAGCCAGTGTGACCCTTGTTTTGCTAAAAAAGCCACCTGATAACGTTTGAAATCCGGTAGGTTGACACCTCCAAGCGATTTGGGGAGTTGGAGTTTTTTCATACTGATTCTTGCCTTCTTCCCCTTCCACAAGAAGGTCGAGAGAATGACTCTCAATTTGTGATGGAAATCATCCGATAAGGCAAGCGGCAGCATTGTAATTAAGTAATTTACCAGAGGAGATACCATCATTTTTATTGTTTCAATTCTCCCCCACCAGGTTATGAATCTGCTCAAGCGTTTTGTTTTCGTTATGTTGAAGAGTCTCAAGTGTTGTGGTACAGAACTCGATTCCCAGATACTTAAAGTGCAACATTTTATGATGAATAACACATAAGATAAATGCATTTTTTGTAGTTAGTAAGCATACCTAGGCACTGTAAGCATACAAATGAAGTAGCATAATGTATTGAATTAAGTTAATGTGACTATTGAAGTCATATTAACGTTGATTTTATGCGTTAGGGTTAAAAGGCCTGTTTTCGCGTTAAACTGTTGTCGTGCACAAGACGTTTTCTCTTCCACTGCAGATGCTGTAACTTTCCAGAAGCCTTCTGTTAGATAGTGAATCGGATTTGTTATGTATTAGACAACTGATGGTGAGGTTATTACCGGGAGGAGAGGAGATGGCAAAAAACATGACTCGTGGGAAGAACTGTCTGAACCGCAAGATGTTCCTAGTGTATCATTTCAAGAACTCAACTACTGTTCTTTATTGTGAAAAAGTGAGAAAATGGGGAGTTTGCCTGTTCCCAGACTTTGCTTTGTAAGGGTTGCTGGGTACAGGAATTTAATATTTGTTTCTAATGTTGCTTTGGCAGTATTATATTGGTGTGTGTTCCTGTGAGAAGTTGGCCTGGTATATGCTGTTCACTAATTAAAGTGGACACCTTGCACCAGGGCAAATCGACTCTTATGGTAGATAGGTTTAAGACAACCTTTTAAAGAAAGCTATCCTAGTGGTAGCTGTGGAGAGCAGCCTTCAGGCTAAGTCTTGAAGGAATGTAAAGCAGCTTGTTTTACCATATAATCTCTTGAATCACCAAATGAAAAGACACCACACAGGTATATATATCAAATATATATGTATTTATTTCTAAATAACTCTCTACTAATCTCTTTATGAGATTAGAAGACAAACATATGCACAAATCAACGTTTCACAATAAGTTAAGCACAAAATATGGCTGGGGCCCTAGGGGCGTACCAGACCATATACTAAACAAGCATTTGCAATGCAATAGGTCTCGCATTTACGCGAGTTTGAGCTATTGACATTGCAAATAATGCCTTTTATTTTTGTTTTCGTTTTAAAAACATAAATAAAAGGCATTGTCATTTACAATGCAAATAGCTTAAACTTGCGTAACTGCGAGACCTATTGCATTGCAAATGCTTGTTTTTTTTTGCTTGTAATTGACATGGAAGTTTTTCGGAGAACGGGTAAGAGCGCAGCATGTGGTATACGAACTAAAGTGTCTTATTGAAGAAGGAGGTAAGATGGTGTTGTAGATTAGCGTAAGGAATTTGCCCCTTAGACAAAAACAGGTTTGTGAGGCACAAGTGTGGTCTCCAAAAGTATGTTAGTACATAAAGGTGTATTACGCGGCGCATTACATGTTAGCGTTACACCATATAAGTCTAAATAAAACGCAAACAATTAAAAACTATTGCGCTACAAAGCAATAGAAAAGCAGAGTAGTTTCTTAAAGTAACTAAAAGAGCATTATCGTTAATGCGTGTGAAAGGATTCTATAATTAGGTCTAAGACAGCAGAGAAAGTGATGAAAAAGCTGTCTGCTGAAACGTTTTTGAAAACCAATGCGCACACATGTCAAAATGTAAAAGTAGCGGCAGTATTTTGAAACCGAACGTAAGGTATGAACATAAAAAAGTATGCGTGAGAGCAAAAAAGTATGAAAAGGCAAGTGACAGAGCAGGCAGTAAGCAGAAAAAGAAACTTAGCAAGGAAAACAATAAAAGAATAGCGCAAGGTATGTTTATAATTTGACTATTTCAGAAAAGGAACAAGCAGCACATAAGGAGCGGGATAATGGCAGAATACAAGAGACTACAATGTGATATAATATTGTGAGTTGCACATGCGTAAATGTATTTCTTTTTAAAAGCGTTAGAGGACTTCTAAACTATTTACACTGTGCAAGTTGTACGTTGCTATACGCATGCCAGGAAGCAACTTAGGCCTGTTAATGCGCCGCAACCCGTAAGCATACACCTTTTGGCTTCTACCGTGTTCGTATGGGTAAGAATGTGTTATTTTAAGTGAGGTGAGCTGACTAATGTAAAGCAAAAGACATTGTGGAACTGCAGCATAAAATATTTGCGAAGTAGGGAATTTTGAGTTGCAGCACCAAATATTGGAAAAGCACAAGACAATGTGTAAATGCCGGAGGAATTAATATGCGAAAAACCCCAAAAAGTATAATAGGGAAGGAAATATTTTTAGAATAATGGGTGAGTGACCTTAGGAAGCCACTGAGCAGAGCATACGATCACGGTATGCAGCAAAAGTGGCGTATTCACACGGCGTGCGCTGTAAGCTGTCGCCTGCATATGTCCTGCTCTTGTTTCGCAAGGAAGCCCACACCGTGACAACGCGCCATAGGCTGTCGCATGCAAATGTAAAGTAACTTGTATTGTAACGTCCCTGTATGCTTATAAGCAAGAACGCAACATGTATGCCATAGGCTGTTGTATGCATTTCTCCTATTTATTCATTTGTTCATCAAGGAAGCACTAGGCGGTAACGCGCCGTAGCTGTTGACTACATATATGCAGCGCTTTGAGTTGTCTAGCAAAAAAACAGGAAGGAGGCGTATCACAACAGCGCGTGTTTGAAGCTAGCCTGCATTTCTGCTGTCCTTGTCGACTAAGCAAGCCCACACCGTGCCAACGCGCCATAGGCTGTTGCATGCATATGTGAAATCCTCTCGCAGCGCTCTGAGTTGTCCAGCAAAAAAACAAGAAGAAGCGTAATACAACAGCGCGTGGTTGAAGCTGCCCTGCATTTATACTGTCCTTGTCGACTAAGGGAGCCCACACCGTGCCAACGCGCCATAGGCTGTTGCATGCATATGTGAAATCCTCTCCGTTGTTTAGCAATAAAACAGGAGCAGGAGGTATATAAACACGCCGCACGGTGTAAGCTGGCGCGTGCATATCTCCTGTCTTTATTTAGCGAGGAAGCCAGTCGTACGCGCGCCCATTTCCTGTCCTGGGAGTTGTTGCATAAGGAAGCAGGAGGTGCGTAAACACGGCGCCAGCCGTACACGTGCACATCCCCTGTCCTGCAAGTTAATCTAGCGACAGCGCTCGAGACCTAAAAACAAGACTTATTGCATTGCCCATGGAGCCGCTCTCAGCGCGCGAAACTGAAAGCGCGTGGGAGCGCACGAGACGCCGTGAGCGTGCACATCGGCTGTCCCGGCGTAAGCTGAGGATCACCGGAGAAGACACCCTGTTTATCTGCGCTGAGGCTCCGAGTCTGAATCGGAGGCTGAACTGTCCTTGAGCCTGGCACGCTCGCAGCACGGCCAGCGTGACGGCGGCCGCATGGGCTGCGAGGTACACCGAGCACCCTGTGAACTCTGGGGACACGCTGCAGGGCATCGCGCTGAAGCATGGCGGAACGACGGTAAGGAATGCGGGGAGAGAGTAGCTGTATGGAGAGGGCGTCAGTGTGTGGTTGTGGAGGAATATGGTGGGGGTTGGCAGATGGCGCATGGCTGGCTGACACTGGAGGGGTGCAAGTACAGCTGGGGAGTGCGTGCACAGCTCATGTTTTGCGGCTGGCGAGGACGGAAGGGGGACAGGAGATGTGCACATCGCGTGTCTGTACGTGCGTGTTCACGGTTGCAGTCCGTCCTGCGCGTGCACATCTCCTGTCTCCCTTCCGAAGCAAGTCGGTAACAATAGATCTCGCTAGCGACAGCGCTTTCGCGCAGCGTCGCTAGGCGAGACCTAAAAAGGGACTTAGCAACAACGACTTGCAGGGAGACAAGGCCTAGGGCCTTCAGAAGTGCTGGGGCCTCACGAAACCACCCAAGGCAGGTAAGTAAAGGACCCACGGGGACGCGTGCAGTGTGGATACACAGGCGCGGATCGCCGTTAACTTCAATGGGGCAAGTCGCGGTTGGAAATTAAGAGTTCTAGGAGACTTCGGGAGAACCTACAAGCAAGTCACTTACAGGGTAAGTAGTTCTAGGGCCCACACCCACAGGAGCACCGTAGTGCTGGAGTTACCTCACCCAGGGAAGCCGGGTGCATAGGTGTCCTTTGGTGTCGGGTCGCGGCGTCGTTTTCAATGGCGAACAAAGAAGACTTGCTGCTTGCGGGAGCTGAAGAAGTGTCCGGTGGAATCCAAGCCTGGATTCTGAAGAAGGATGACCTGAAAGCAGAGGGGACAGTGTTCAAAGTCACTTGGCAGTGACTCGGGGCAAGGAAGATGGATGCCCACCGTCGTCGGTTGATTCAGGTCGGTTGCGGGTGCCTTGACTCTTCAGCCACGAGGTCCAGGAGGCGTCGACGACGACCAGGAGCTGGATTCTGTGTGTCCCACGAAGTCTGCAGCTTACTGCGGTGTCGGCAACTCGATTGGAGCCAACAAGCCTTGGCAACAGCAAGTCTCAGGGAGATGAAGAAAAGTCGATGGCACAGACCAGCAAGGTCTGAGGGACTCACCCAGCGAGGGTAAGTCAGGGCAGGCCTGGAGCAACCAGGGAGCTCTTTGGTTTCTTTAAGAAGTCTTCTGGGGACCCACGAGCCGGCTGGCAAGGGATCGCGAAGACACCTCGGGCGGAATCACTCAACAGGGGCCCACGGTCACTCGGGACGGTGTAGGCCTCTGATCTTCGGAGGGATTCCTGCTAGAGGTCGGGACCACACGTGGTCCAAAGCACAAGTTCGTGGAACGTTGTGAAGGGGTTGCACTCGACAATAGTGCAAGGTACCCAGGGGTCGCGGTTCCTCGTCACTCGTGGGGTCCACTTGCCTCAGCTTCGCTGGGGACTCACGATGGCCTTGGAGAAGTCAGGAAATCCACTTCTTGGGCTGCAGGGACTTCGGACTCCGGCGGGAGCGGCATAGTTTGCGACCGTCGTCGTTTTTGGTGCCTGCCAAGCAGGGGAGTCACTCCTTGACTCCAAGGGAGATTCTTCTGTCTTCCAAAGGTAGTGGAACGTCGAAGGGCCAGGATTCTTCTGTAGAGCGTCGTCCAGGGGTTATCTAACTAGCAAGTTCAAGGGTTCCCCTTCTTATACTGAAAAGAGGGGATGGACTAGCTCTATGACCCCACCTATGGGAGGGTCAAGGGAGGGGGTGGCTACACCCACTTCCCTTTGTCCAGTTTCGCGCCAGAGCAGGGGCAGGTAGCCCCGGAGCCGGTTTGAACTGGCATATGCACAGAGGAGCCTTCTGCTCCCCCAGTGCAGGACTTCAAAGCACTCTAAGAGTGCACCCACCCAGCCCCAATACACTAAACCCTGTCTGGGAGGTGGTTACACCTCCCTGTGACAGGATGCCTATTGTTGGGCTTCCTCCACTGCGAGTTTCGGTCATCAGCAGGAGGGCAGCCCAGTGTCTGTGACTGGTGGCATCCATTTTGTGATGCCAGGGCTCTTTAGGATTCTACCGCGTTTCCACAGCAGGTACATGTCTTATCCCTCTAGAAGGGTGGAATGCTACCCCCGCCGCCAAGATTGGCGGGGGGTAGTATTCCAAGATGTTTGACACCAAACACGACATGTTTTGATGCAGCCATTCCAAAGTTAGCATTTACCGCGAGGATATAATGCACTTAATAGTATATGGTTTAACCGCATCCACAAACAGCACCAGAGAATAGACTCTGAGAGCTGCAGAGGGGCCCTGCTCAGGCAGAGGCACCCCCTCACATAGAAGCCAAGCACCCTGCCCTCAGGATTGATAGGGCCTGCCTTAGGGGTGACTGATAGGTTTATATGTGTGGGCAGGCGAGATATAGGAAACCTATATCTCAGTGAGGGGTGCTAGCACCACCTCACCCAGGCTGCAGTAGCAGGCCTGTGGTGTCAGATTTAGACTGCTTCCCAGGGGTGGCATAATACATGCTGCAGCCCCTGGTAGGCCTGTGAAGTACCTATGCCCTTGGCACCTAAGGTACCATATACTAGGGACTCATAAGGCACCACAGTATCCAATCATTAGTGCACCTAGAGTGCACTCCATGTCGTTTAGAGAGAACAGAGAGGCTGGGGCCCTGATTGGCAGGGACCCAGCCAGACTATAGCCAGAAACCAGTGCTAACATCAGAAAAAAAGTGGGGGCAACATAAGAGGCAGATCCTACTCTCCTACACAACCCCCCAAACGCAGGGACACTAAACTAACCTTGACCAGTTGAGTCTTCGTGTTCAAAGTGGAAATACCTTGAGAGTCCATCTGCATTGGCATGTTGGGTCCCAGGCCTATGTTCCACTGTATAGTCCATCCCCTGTAGGGAAATGGACCACCTCAAAAGTTTTGGGTTTTCACCTTTCATCTGCTTTAGCCATAGGAGGGGCTTGTGGTCAGTCTGAACTATGAAGTGAGTACCAAACAAGTATGGCCTCAGCTTCTTCAGGGCCCATACCACAGCAAAGGCCTCCCTCTCTATAGCTGACCAACGTTTCTCTCTAGGGGTCAGCCTTCTGCTAATAAAAGCTACTGGCTGGTCTTGACCTTCATCATTCAGTTGAGACAGTACAGCTCCCACACCCAGCTCAGAAGCATCTGTTTGGACAATGAACTTTTTGGTGTAGTCTGGACTCTGTAAGATGGGGCAGTGCACATGGCCTGCTTTAGGTCTTCAAATGCCTTTTGACAGCTAGCTATCCACTGAACCTTTTTGGCATTCTCTTTGAGGTCAGATCATTCAAGGGGGTCACTATAGATCCATATCCCTTGACAAACCTCCTATAGTACCCAGTCAGGCCTAAGAAGGCTCTCACCTGTGTCTGGGTGGTTGGAGCAACCCATTCCATTATGGTTTGGATTTTACTCTGTAAAGGCTGAACCTGGCCTCCACCTACAAGGTGGCCCAGGTACACAACCTGACTCTGCCCTATCTGGCACTTGGTGGCCTTGATAGTGAGGCCTGCTTTCTGCAGGGCCTCCAAAACATTTCTGAGGTGGACCAGGTGATCCTGCCAGGAGGAACTAAAGACAGCAATATCATCTAGATAAGCTGAGCAATAAGTTTCCATCCCTCCCAGAACTTTATTCACCAACCTCTGAAAAGTGGCAGGTGCATTTTTCAATCCAAAGGGCATCACCACAAAGTGGTAGTGCCCACCAGGGGTCGAAAATGCTGTTTTGGCTTTTGCATCATCAGCTAATCTGATTTGCCAGTAGCCAGCTGTTAGGTCAAATGTGCTTAGATACTTGGCTGAGGCCAAAGTATCAATCAGCTCATCTGCCCTTGGTATGGGATAGGCATCAGTCCTAGTGACTGCATTGAGGCCTCTGTAGTCTACACAAAACCTCATTTCTTTCTTACCACCCTGGGTATGAGGCTTGGGTACCAGGACTACTGGGCTAGCCCAAGGGCTATCTGAAGGCTCAATCACGCCTAACTCCAACATTTTCTGGACTTCAGTCCTGATACAGTCCCTGACATGGTCAGGTTGCCTGTAGATTTTATTCTTGACAGGCAGACTGTCCCCAGTGTCCACCTCATGGGTGCACCAGGTAGTCTGACTAGGGGTCAGGCTAAACATATGTCTAAACTGTTGCAGAACTTGTCTGCACTCAGTTTGCTGATGGTCAGTGAGGCTGCTTGCCAAAGCAACACCATCTACTGACCCATCATCAGGGTTCTGAGAGAGCAGGTCAGGGAGAGGGTCACTCTCCTCCTCCTGGTCCTCATCAGTTGCCATGAGCAAGCCCATGTCAGCCCTGTCAACATATGGCTTTAATCTGTTGACATGAAGCACCCTTAGGGGGCTCCTGGGAGTTCCAAGATTCACCAGATAGGTGACTTCTCCCTTCTGTTCAACTATTGTATGGGGGCCACTCCATTTGTCCTGGAGGGCTGCTGGGGCCACAGGTTCCAACACCCACACTTTCTGTCCTGGCTGGTATACAGTCAGCACAGCCTTTGGTCATGCCAAGCTTTTGCAATTCTTGGCTGGCCTCCAGGTTTTTGGTTGCCTTTTTCATGTACTCTGCCATCCGGGAGCGGAGACCAAGTACATAGTCCATCACATCTTGTTTGGGGGGCTTGAGAGGTAACTCCCAGCCCTCTTTTACCAAACATAGTGGACCTCTCACAGGATGCCCAAACAGAAGCTCAAATGGGCTGTAACCAACCCCCTTCTGTGGAACCTCTCTGTATGCAAACAACAGGCAAGGAAGAAGAAGGTCCCATTTCCGCCTAAGCTTCTCTGGGAGTCCTTTAATCATTCCTTTCAAGGTTTTGTTGAAGCGTTCAACTAAACCATTGCATTGTGGGTGATAGGGGTGGTGAACTTATAAGTTACACCACACTCCTTCCACATTGCTTTCAGATATCCTGACATGAAGTTGGTACCTCTGTCAGAAATGACCTCCTTTGGGAAACCCACTCTGGAGAAAACTCCAATGAGGGCTCTTGCCACCACAGGGGCTGTGGTGGTCCTCAGAGGAATTGCCTCTGGGTACCTGGTGGCATGATCCACTACCACCAGGATAAATCTGTGCCCAGATGCAGTCTGAGGGTCAAGGGGACCAACACTGTCAATCCCTACCCTTTCAAAGGGTACCCCCACCACAGGTAGTGGTATCAGGGGGCCTTTGTTGTGCCACCTGCCTTACCACTGGCTTGGCAAGTGACACAGGAGCGACAAAACTCCTTTGTGTCCTCGGACATATGTGGCCAATGAAAATGTGGAACAAGCCTGTCCCAGGTCTTGTTTTGGCCCAAGTGACCTGCTAAAGGGATATCATGTGCTAAGGTCAAGAGGAACCCCCTAAACTTCTGAGGTATTACCAACCTCCTGGTGGCTCCAGGGGCTGGGTCTCTACCCTCAGAATATAGGAGTCCCTCATCCCAATAAACTTTATGGGACCCACTAGCACTCCCAGCAGCCTCAGCAGCAGCCTGCTCTCTGAGGGGTTCAAGAGAGGGGCAGCACTGTTGCTCCTTACTCAGATCTTCCCTAGAAGGGCCCCCTGCCCCCAAGAACTCAACCTGGTCAGGTTCAAGTCCCTCTGGGGCAGTTCCTTCTTCAGGTTCTGCTTCACCTCCCTCTGGAAGTGAATCTTTGATCTGAGACAGAGGGGAAGGCACTGCCTTAACCCTACTGCTCCTCCTCTTGGGAAGCATCTGGTCCATTGTTCCAGGATCCAGAGCTGGTTCAGTGTTATGCATTCTTGCTTGTGACCTGGTCACAGCAAATACCTCTGCAGGGATGCCCAACATCTCAGCATGAGTCCATAACTCTACTTCAGACCAGGCTGAAGTCTCTAGATCATTGCCCAACAGACATTCTACAGGGAGGTCTGCACTGACTACAACCTTTTTAGGGCCAGTTACCCCTCCCCAGGAGAAATTCACAACTGCCAGACTATGGTTGGTCTGGACATTGCTTGCATTGGTCACCTGGTACATTTCGCCCAGGATGATCTGTCCAGGGTCCACTAGGTCCTCTGCCACCATGGTGACACTAGCACCTGTGTCCCTAAATGCCAAAGCCTGTTTGCCATTTATCAAAGGCTGCTGTTTGTACTTGCCCAGATTACTGGGGCTTACTAGGAAGGACATATCAATGTTTCCATCACAAATCAGCATTGCCTGAGTGGTCACTCTGACTAGGTCAGAATCCACTTCAGAACCCAGGGTCAACCCTACTACACCCTTATTCTGCGTACCACCTCCACCAGTAGCTGAGCTAGGGGGCACAGTTGCCTTAGGGGCAGGAGTGGTGGTGGTTTGGTCTTTGGACTTGGTACAATCAGAAGTCCAGTGCCCTTTCTGTTTACAGAATTTGCACCAGGGCTTCTTTTGGCCTTTTCCCTTGTTGGACTGTGACTCCCCACCAGATGCAGATTTTTGGGGCCCTTGTGAAGACTTCTGGTCTTTTGACTTATCCCCACCTTTCTCAGAGCCTTTAGGATCTTGCTTCTTAGTGTCACCCCCTTGGTTCTGGGTTTTCTGCCTCACCCTGGTTCTGACCCATTTGTCTGCCTTCTTTCCCAATTCTTGGGGAGAGGTCAGATCAGAGTCCACCAGGTACTGATGCAACAACTGGTTCTGGCAATTATTTAGGATCTGTTCTCTCATCATCAGATTATACAATCCCTTGAAATCAGTAACCCTACTGCCAACCAGCCAACCCTCTAGAGCCTTGGTTGCACAATCAACAAAGTCAGTCCAGTCCTGAGTCTGTGCCTTCTGGGTATCTCTGAACTTCAACCTGTACTGCTCAGTGGTTAAGCCAAACCCATCTATCAGTGCACTCTTCAGGACCTCATAATCATCAGCATCCTCCTCTCTAACAGTGAGGAGCTTGTCTCTTCCTTTATCTGAAAAGGAGAGCCACAAGATTGCTGCCCACTGCTTTTGGGGGACCTGCTGTACTCTACAGGCCCTCTCCATAGCAGTTATCCACTTGTGGATATCATCCCCACTCTGGTAGGGAGGAACAACCTTGCTCAGGTTCCTATGGTCAGGAATATATTCTCTGCCTCTAGAGACACTGTTGCTGCCACCAGGGGGTTCTAACCCCTCTTTTCTAGAAGCTCTCTGGATCTCCAGGGCTTCCCTATCCAGTGCCAACTGCTTGGTTCTGAGGGCCACTTTGGCTTCCTCATACTGGAGCAGTTTGCACCTTCTCTCAGAGGAGGTCTCTCTTAAGGAAAAGTATGAGCTCCTCTGCTGGACAAATTCTCTGCCAGAGTGATAAGAGTGGTCAGATTCCCTGGAAGGGGATCTGTGCCTCTCCTCCTCTCTGTCAGTTCTCTTAGGGAGAATTCCTCTGTCCTTTTCAGGCCCCTTGAAGCCTGGCCCTTCAATCACAGAGTCTTGGTCATTCTGATTTTCATCATCTGACCCAGATACTATGACTGACCCACCCACTGATTCAAACCCTTTAGCTCCTAGAGCCAATCTAAGGTCATCTGCTGTCAGCAGATCTATCAGGTGTAGTGTTGAGGGACTCTGTCCTAGCCTCAGGTGTCTGTCAACACACATGGCTCTCAAGTCAGAGAAAGCCATGTCCTTATACTGAGGCTGAGTGGATCCACTGGGTCCACCCTTTAAGGACATTCTAGTGTTGTGCAGTGTTGTACTACCTACACTAGTTTGTGGCCTACTGATCCTAGCTTGAGCTGTGGAAAGGGTGTGCTATCCCTTGGCACACAGCTCTAAGTTCAGTAGAACTTATTGATACTAAGCTTGACTTTATATGTACCTTGAGTACCTATAATGGTTTTCAGTTAGTAATTCAAATAGAGATTTTCTGGTAAAACAATGGCAAGCTGGAATCCCACACGCTGCCCACCAATGTGAGAAGTTGGCCTGGTATATGCTGTTCACTAATTAAAGTGGACACCTTGCACCAGGGCAAATCGACTCTTATGGTAGATAGGTTTAAGACAACCTTTTAAAGAAAGCTATCCTAGTGGTAGCTGTGGAGAGCAGCCTTCAGGCTAAGTCTTGAAGGAATGTAAAGCAGCTTGTTTTACCATATAATCTCTTGAATCACCAAATGAAAAGACACCACACAGGTATATATATCAAATATATATGTATTTATTTCTAAATAACTCTACTAATCTCTTTATGAGATTAGAAGACAAACATATGCACAAATCAACGTTTCACAATAAGTTAAGCACAAAATATGGCTGGGGCCCTAGGGGCGTACCAGACCATATACTAAAAAAGGGACTTAGCAACAACGACTTGCAGGGAGACAAGGCCTAGGGCCTTCAGAAGTGCTGGGGCCTCACGAAACCACCCAAGGCAGGTAAGTAAAGGACCCACGGGGGACGCGTGCAGTGTGGATACACAGGCGCGGATCGCCGTTAACTTCAATGGGGCAAGTCGCGGTTGGAAATTAAGAGTTCTAGGAGACTTCGGGAGAACCTGCAAGCAAGTCACTTACAGGGTAAGTAGTTCTAGGGCCCCACAGGAGCACCGTAGTGCTGGAGTTACCTCACCCAGGGAAGCCGGGTGCATAGGTGTCCTTTGGTGTCGGGTCGCGGCGTCGTTTTCAATGGCGAACAAAGAAGACTTGCTGCTTGCGGGAGCTGAAGAAGTGTCCGGTGGAATCCAAGCCTGGATTCTGAAGAAGGATGACCTGAAAGCAGAGGGGACAGTGTTCAAAGTCACTTGGCAGTGACTCGGGGCAAGGAAGATGGATGCCCACCGTTGTCGGTTGATTCAGGTCGGTTGCGGGTGCCTTGACTCTTCAGCCACGAGGTCCAGGAGGCGTCGACGACGACCAGGAGCTGGATTCTGAGTGTCCCACAAAGTCTGCAGCTTACTGCGGTGTCGGCAACTCGATTGGAGCCAACAAGCCTTGGCAACAGCAAGTCTCGGGGAGATGAAGAAAAGTCGATGGCACAGACCAGCAAGGTCTGAGGGACTCACCCAGCGAGGGTAAGTCAGGGCAGGCCTGGAGCAACCAGGGGAGCCCTTTGGTTTCTTTAAGAAGTCTTCTGGGGACCCACGAGCCGGCTGGCAAGGGATCGCGAAGACACCTCGGGCGGAATCACTCAACAGGGGCCCACGGTCACTCGGGACGGTGTAGGCCTCTGATCTTCGGAGGGATTCCTGCTAGAGGTCGGGACCACACGTGATCCAAAGCACAAGTTCGTGGAACGTTGTGAAGGGGTTGCACTCGACAATAGTGCACGGTACCCAGGGGTCGCGGTTCCTCGTCACTCGTGGGGTCCACTTGCCTCAGCTTCGCTGGGGACTCACGATGGCCTTGGAGAAGTCAGGAAATCCACTTCTTGGGCTGCAGGGACTTCGGACTCCGGCGGGAGCGGCGTAGTTTGCGACCGTCGTTGTCGCTTTTGGTGCCTGCCAAGCAGGGGAGTCACTCCTTGACTCCAAGGGAGATTCTTCTGTCTTCCAAAGGTAGTGGAACGTCGAAGGGCCAGGATTCTTCTGTAGAGCGTCGTCCAGGGGTTATCTAACTAGCAAGTTCAAGGGTTCCCCTTCTTATACTGAAAAGAGGGGATGGACTAGCTCTATGACCCCACCTATGGGAGGGTCAAGGGAGGGGTGGCTACACCCACTTCCCTTTGTCCAGTTTCGCGCCAGAGCAGGGGCAGGTAGCCCCGGAGCCGGTTTGAACTGGCATATGCACAGAGGAGCCTTCTGCTCCCCGAATGCAGGACTTCAAAGCACTCTAAGAGTGCACCCACCCAGCCCCAATACACTAAACCCTGTCTGGGAGGTGGTTACACCTCCCTGTGACAGGATGCCTATTGTTGGGCTTCCTCCACTGCGAGTTTCGGTCATCAGCAGGAGGGCAGCCCAGTGTCTGTGACTGGTGGCATCCATTTTGTGATGCCAGGGCTCTTTAGGATTCTACCGCGTTTCCACAGCAGGTACATGTCTTATCCCTCTAGAAGGGTGGAATGCTACCCCCGCCGCCAAGATTGGCGGGGGGTAGTATTCCAAGATGTTTGACACCAAACACGACATGTTTTGATGCAGCCATTCCAAAGTTAGCATTTACCGCGAGGATATAATGCACTTAATAGTATATGGTTTAACCGCATCCACAAACAGCACCAGAGAATAGACTCTGAGAGCTGCAGAGGGGCCCTGCTCAGGCAGAGGCACCCCCTCACATAGAAGCCAAGCACCCTGCTCTCAGGATTGATAGGGCCTGCCTTAGGGGTGACTGATAGGTTTATATGTGTGGGCAGGCGAGATATAGGAAACCTATATCTCAGCGAGGGGTGCTAGCACCACCTCACCCAGGCTGCAGTAGCAGGCCTGTGGTGTCAGATTTAGACTGCTTCCCAGGGGTGGCATAATACATGCTGCAGCCCCTGGTAGGCCTGTGAAGTACCTATGCCCTTGGCACCTAAGGTACCATATACTAGGGACTCATAAGGCACCACAGTATCCAATCACTAGTGCACCTAGAGTGCACTCCATGTCGTTTAGAGAGAACAGAGAGGCTGGGGCCCTGATTGGCAGGGACCCAGCCAGACTATAGCCAGAAACCAGTGCTAACATCAGAAAAAAAAGTGGGGGCAACATAAGAGGCAGATCCTACTCTCCTACAGTCCCATAGCTGGTAAAGGAGAGAGCAGGAGAACAGGACTGGATAGGAGACACTCCCTTTGAGCCCTTCCTGTTCTCACTCAGAGACTAGATGCGCTTGCTGATTTATAGCAGAGAATAATTTCCAGCTTTGTAATTTTCTCTTACTAAAGTGCGAAGGCTTCAGGTCTATGCATTTTTATGCTCTCAGAGCTCTTAATTTGGGTTTCTGAACTGACACCTTTACTTGCTTATTGAAGAAATTGCCATTTCTATGCCTGAACCTCTTAAATTTAGATTAGGGAGTTCCTTTGTGGAACACACTTACTATATATTCTCCATTTTATTTGTAATTCTTACTAATATGGCATTTTACCTTGTTTTGAAATATCTACTGATGGATTAGTGGAATATATGATTGATGATGACTAAATATTAATACAAACTGAATTAAATTAATCGATTTGAATTGTTAATAAAGCCTTTAACTCACACCAGCTCTCTCTATTGATTCTTGTGGATCTCCAAATTGACTTCACTGTTTATGGTGCTTGATGTAAATGTTTGCTCCTTCTCAATTCTCCTCGTCGAGGAACAATGGCCTATACGACCAATGGAGGGGGTTATTTAATGATTACACTAGAAGACTGAGATACAAGAATCCCTGCTCAGGCAAGTCTTTACTGTTGTTGGATAACAGTCGATTTTGTTTATGTCACTCCAAGGAGAAAGCAAATGCAAAGAATTTCTTTGAAGAATATCCAGCACTTTCATGTGACCATTAGGTCTGTCTCTATGGTGATTTGGAGGAAGCACAACAACAATATGAAGCTCAAGGTCTGTTCTGCTTCCATGGCCTAGTCTCACTGCTTAATGTAAAGTCTTAGCAGATACAGTGGATAAAGATTTCACCATCACTGCCTCTGTCTTACCATGGCTACCACATTTTATATAAAAGCCATAAAGTAAGCCTAGCAAACGAACAATGTCAACAGAATGTGTACCTGGCCACTGCCATAACAGATTATAAAACAGCACAGATTGCTTAGTGTAGGCACGACTTACTCCAAACATTTCTTGTAGTTTGGGAGGAATGATCCCCTGCCAACCAATTATTTTGAACATAATTTTGACATATCTGTTCAACAGCTGTAGATCTAGGATCAGATACAATCTCCATCTATCTTGGGAACCAGAAAATAAATTGAATACTCTTTCACCCATGTTGGAGGGAGGAATATAATCTTATGTGCTGCCGACAAGCAATGGTGTAACTGCCTTAAGGCACAGAGGTGCATAAGCCTTGGTGTTACTCTCCTGTTCTGGTGAAAAACTGTGAAAATCGGCGATGGTGGACACACCCATTAATGTGACAATTTTCCACGTGAAAAAACTCAATCATCCCTGAGCGATAAGTGGTTGGGGAAAGATGAGGAGAGGATGTTCTGGTTTGAGGCCCTGTAGCCTTTGATATAATGCTGCATCAAGAATTACTCCATAGGCACAATTAAGGCTGCCACTACAGAGGCCTCTGCTGTTGTGGGACTGATAAGGATATCTTGGTCCTGTTCGCAGGCATCTAGCATATGAATGCCTATCATAGAGAGAAAGGTGTAGTATCATCAATCTGTCTCCCTCCTAATGTTAACAAGAAATCGTCATCTTTGGGTCAAAACAAGCGTTCCCCCTTCAAATGGCAGGAGTAGAATTAATATTTATGAATATGTATGGTACCCTTTTCCTGTGCTGTTGCAAAGCATGCTGGAGCAACTCCTATGACTCTTCCCAACAGAAAAGATTAACACCACTTGGGGATTTGTCGTTTGCTTACCCCAGAACCCACCCTTCAATAAGTCCTATCCAACTGTTTACTTTTCTTGTACAGATATGCCAATTAGTTGATTTGTGAATGAGAAGGCGGTTGTTTTGACCACAACAACCACAAAGTCTGGATGAACATGGCTTCCAATGTAAATTGGGCCCTGCAGAGCTGCTTTACGTGTCCTCTCCACACATGAAGTACACAACTGTAAATTTCGAATAGGGTTCTCCCTCCTCATTTCTCAAAGAGGAAATCCTCATCTTCCTATTCCACCTGCAGAGTTACCCGATTGTGAAAAGTTGCATATTGTACAATAAGACATTGGATTTGATCTCTTGATAGGGTAAGCATCAAAACTTCCTCCTTCAGGAGAACGATTCTCCAATTTACATGCAGAGAGAATCTTGATTTCATCAAAGACAATGAAGGCTAACATATGCAATACGCTTTTATTGCTGCCCCAACATGCAGCCCTTTAAAGAACACTAGTATATCATAAACAATAGAATGTTCATGAAGGACTGTAAATGTCCATTGCATGCAGTCATCCTCCTCTTTTTGCTGCGACGATACAAGGGAAAAACCACATTGGTGATTTCTGTTGCACTTTATGCGTTATTCTCTAAAACAAACGAGAGAAGAAAGAGCCTCACAGTAAATAAAATTCTGACTCTCCTAAAGAGCTGTAACAGTTGAGTGTCTCAAATCAATACATTTACCTTAAAACACTATCCGCTTTAACTGAGGAGGGTGGGATAATGTTAGCCTCCGTTGTTTTTAATGAAATCAAGATTTTTTCTGAAGGTAAATTGGAGAATCGTCATTTCATTACAAGTCCGGAAGCTTCCATTATGCATGTTTAAAGCCATCCAGAGCTGTATTAATAGCATGCTCCACTGGTCTCAAATAAAACTTTGCAAATGTATTTGCATTAGACCAATCAGCAGTTTTTAGAATTTCAGGCAGAGAACCCCCTGCCCAAGACTTTACGAGCCATGGCCCCTCTTGAGTAATGGGCCCCAAACCTTGAAAGATCTATACCCACTTCATTCATAATTAGGCGTATCCATCTTGCTAATGTGGTTGTGGAAACGGGTCTATAAGGTTTCACATAGGATAAACAAAGTTGATCAACACCATGCGCTCTGTATTCCAAGACTTTGCTCTCATATTCCTTCATACATCTTACTACACACAACTTCTCACAATCATGAAAAAAGGGGTAGAAAACGGAATCTGACATAGTTTTTGTCCCTTTTCAAATGTCGAATTGTACTGTTAGATAGTTCTAATGCTTTGATGTCTGAGACTCTCCTAAAGGAAATTAAGCATAACAAAGTTACCAATTTCAAGGAAATCTGTTTAAGGGAGGTTTCATAGGTAAGTGTTGCTTGGCCATGAAGTGAATAGGTTGAAAATCAAATTTACATCCCACAGTGATTCATATCATGCCTTAGGGGGTATTTTCAGTCTCACGCCTTTCATCACTCTTAATTAAAGGGTTACTATCAATAGTCAGATTGTTAACCAAAGCATGGCCAGAAGTGGCAGACGGACCTGAGCAATTTATTGTTCTATAAGACTGGCCAGCACTTGCTGAATAGGGACCTTCACGGGATCCAGGCCCCTTTCCATGCACCAACTACACCACTTTCTCCAAATACACCTGTATCTTTTTCTTGTCCCTGGGGCCCATGATTCATCCAGTAGGTTTTAGCCTCTCCTGAAAGGCCTGATTATTTGTCTGATCTCCTGAAATCCTCCAAGCAAGAAGTTTCATTTTCCCCTCTAAGACTAAAGGATGTTCCTCTCCTTCTGAACCCTGTAGAAGGCCTAAAGACACCGGGATCAGGTGTGGAATATCTACTGCGAGCTCCATCAGGCCTGGGAACCAGACCGGAGATCTCCAAAAGGGAGTCACTAGAATAATGCTGCAGTGTTCTGTTCTTACTTTCCATAATACTCTCTGAATCATGGCAAACGGGGGCAAAGGCATAGCCCCTGATCTTGTCCCAGTCTTGGAGGAAAGCGTCCACAGCTGCTGCTTTGGGGTCTGGTCTCCAACTGATGTATATCGGTAAATGGTAGGTTAGTCTGCTTGCAAATAGGTCTATCTGAATTAGTCCCCATATCTCCTGTATTAGAGCGAAAATATTTGGTTGCAGTCTCCAATCGCTGGAATCCCTGAGGTATCTGGAATTCCAGTCAGTCCCCATATCTTTTGTCTTAGAGCGAAAATATTTGGTTGTAGTCTCCAATCGCTGGAATCCCTGAGGAATCTGGAATCCCAGTCCGCTCTTACATTCTGAATCCCTGGAATGTACTCTGCTCTTAACACAATCTTGTGTTCCCAACAAAAGTACCAGATTCTTATCGCTAGATCTGCTGTTTTTGACCTTGCACTCCCCATTCAATTTATGTAAAATACTTTTAATGTTGTCTACCCGAATCAATATGTTTGAATTTCCCAGTAGGTCCCGGAGGCTCGTCAAGGCGTTCAGGACAGCCAACATTTCTAAGTAATTAATGTGTAGCGATAGTTCTTCCTGTGACCATCTCCCGCCTGTTTCTAAATTGCCAAACCGGGCCCCCCAGCCTCGGTTGCTTGCATCCGATTCAAGGATGAAGTCCGGAACATTCCCAAAGATGGCTTTGCCATTCCATGCTTCGAGATTCTTTAACGAGCATTCCAGATCCTCTCAAGCATCCTCTGATAGAAGTAGAGAATCCTCATACCATAAACCTTTCCGTAAGCCTGATGCTTTTAATCTCTGTAGGTCCCTGTAGTGCAGCGGGCCTGGACAGATGGCCTGAAGGGAAGATGATATGAGGCCCAAGACCCTGGCTAGATCCCTCAGGAGAATTGATGTTTTGGACAACACAGATTTCACCTCCTCCTTTACTGTGGACACTTTCTTTTGTGGTAGAATTAACTGGGATGTATTTGAATCTACTTGGAAGCCTAGAAACTCTATGTTCTCTGTGGGGGTCATCACGGACTTCTCCGTATTCACTATGAAGCCAAAACTCTGCAGAAGGTCTGTTGTCCAAGACATGTGATTTAATACTTCCGACTTGTCCTGGGACATAATGAGGATATTTTTCACATATATTATCAGTTGGGCTCCCCTCTGTCTGAGGTAGCTTACTACAGGGCACAGTACCTTGGTGAAACACCATAAGGGCCGATGACAGTCCGAAGGGTAAACTGAGGAATTGGTAAGTTATGCCCTGGCATGAAAAATGAAGATACTTCCGACTGTCCCTGTCCATGGGTATCATAAAGTATGCATCTTTGAGATCTAATTTTACCAACCAATCCCTGGTTTGCAGGATATCCCTCAAAAGATGGATACCTTCCATCTTGAAATGTCTGTTTATTAGGTATTTGTATAAAGCTCTTAAATTGATGACTGGGCGCCAGCCCTTGTCCTTCTTTACCAGAAAGACCGTGCTTACAAAACCCTTTGATAAATCATGTTCTGGGACTTGGACTAACACCCCCTTGAGTAGCATTTGGAATACCTCCGAATCTATGAGCAATTTTTTCTCTGTATTGAATACCAGTTCTCTGCGTTTTACTCTTCGGTTTGGGTATTCCGAAAAATCCATTTTGAAACCTCCAACCGTTTCTAACACCCAGCTGTCTTACGTGATTTTCTCCCAATTGTGTATAAAGAACCTTAACCTTCCTCCCACCTTTAGGGAGGAAGAAGGAGTACTGCTCACCTTGGTATCCTGGGTTTGAGGTCCTAGACCTTCCACCATGATTCCTTGACATTTTCCCTCTTTGGGGGTAGAAGTTCGAGCTTTGGCAGTAACCTCTACCATAGTAGTTCCCCGTACCTCTTTGCTCTTGTGGGTAGAATTGGAACCTAATGGTTCCCCTGCTGACAGCCAGTCCCCACCTGTCAGCCCATCCAAAAACAGCTCGCAAGCCAAAAACACTTTGCGTGTTTGTTTGAGCTTTGCTTAAGGCTGTAAAAGTGGAGAAGTATTTCCCTAAGGATTTAACGAAGATCTCTCCAAAAAGGAGGCCTCCCATGTCCTCTCTAGTGGATAGGTCTGCAAGCTTAGGGTTCATTCTCATCAAAACAGCCTTACTTCTTTCCGTAACTAGATTAGCATTGGCGTTGCCCAACATGGCATGTTGTGCTCACCCTCTGAGAAGTTCCGTGTTTGCTGGAGTATTTTTAGCCCGAGCGTCTTCTGCCATATGAAATATGCGGGTGAGTGGTCCCAATATATCATGTACCTTATCTTGGCATTGCTTTTAGCATTTTTCAATGCCCTTTCTCAGGTCCTTTCCAAATTTAAACAGGAAGCTTATGAGTTCCGGGTCTAAGTTCGGTGTGTTGCACACTTCATCTTCAGTAGAAGGCGGAGGGCATTCAGTTTTTAAGAGGTTGCGAGTCTCTTTATCTAGTGGCTACTTTACCCAGTGAGTGAGGTATTTGGATACGTGGTCCATAGGCCAAAATACAGATGCTTAATAGTAGTGGGGTAAAACATTTCTTAACCAAACAGGTCTTTAATCTGATGGGTAGAAGAGTTTTGTTCCAGGTCTTCATCTACCGTCACCAGGACCTCATAGCTATCCTGAGGGTCAAAAACAAACTCATCCATTTCCATGTCATCGTTATTCATATTCTCCATTGAGGAGTTAAGGGTGTCTTGAACGTCTCTTGTGTCGTGAAGGTCACCTATTTCCATCATGCCGCTATGGGCAACTTTTCTTTGTGCCCCGTCAAGGTGGCCTCTTTAGTTTGTGCTGCTGAGAGCACCACTCTATAGTGTAGCGCACAGGCTACCATTGTCGTAGGCGTTTTTATGTCTTCTTAACATGTTTCCATTTCTGGGAAACCTTGCCTCCCTCTCTGGGGTACAGAAGTAGAGGGGGGCTCCCCATCCGGGAGGGAGTAATAATTTTCCTCTATGCTCTAAGAGGAACCCTCTCTTCCTCTAATTAAGTGCGGCGTCTACCGCCTCTCTCACGGAGGACCCGAGTTCCTCCTCTAAAATTCTCCTTATGGATTACCCCAGGAGTTCACTCTGCCCTACCTGGGCAGGAGGGTTAGTATTGTTATTTTCCCTAGGTTTTAATAAGCCTTGTGCCCAGGAAATACTCACTGTTGGTTGAAGGTATAACTTCGTTCTTTTTTGTACTTCAAACTATTTCTGTCTGGTTGATTTAATTGAGGCAAAAGGCATCCCTGTGTTAATATTAACAAAGGCCACAAGGTGGCACCGCAAGCCTATTAATATTAGACATTTTGACCGGCAAGGGGATAACTGAGCCGATGCGTCTTTGATTTCAGCCACTGTTCGAGTGAGGGGTCGTTTCCTTGATTACGCGTCTGTAGGCACGTCAAAACCGAGGAAGGACAACCCCACTCGGGCTGCGGTAACCCAGCAACGTGCTGACAGGACACAAAGCCGTGAGTGAGGTCGCACGTCTGACAGCAGGTGACGCGGCCGTTGCCTTGGAACAGGCTTTTTTTAAGGTCTAATCCCGGCCCTTGTGTGATTTCCCCTGTAGGGTTTTTTTCTCTAGATATCGTTACTCCTGTTCGGCAGTTATTGCTGTCAGCGATATGTTTCCGTTTCGTTTGACACCGGTATATAATCAGTCACTGCATTTTGTGGTACGCACTCTTTGCTTACCATAGTGATTTTAAGTGAGACAGTTCAAAGAATTGAAACGAAGTAGTTCAATTTAAGAAGTAATTCAACTATTGAAACAAACTAGTTCGAAGGGTTAAACGATTAATACTTGATTGGCCCAACCATAAATTGGATGGGCATAAATATATTAATCTTAAAATCAATTCGTACTACCAGCATTCTCTCCATTAACGCTGTACTTATTATTAGTAGGTAAAAACAATGACTATTTTTTTTTTTTTTAAACTATTTATTCAAATTTTTAAATGATATCATACAGTAAGAAAAACTGTGGATACACAATATACATTGGCTATTGCTCAAAAGCAAGTGATGAGGGATACAAAGTATTGCGCCGTATTCCCTGAAAGAGAACATGAGGTTAGATACAGGTTTCATACAATTATATGCAAGGAAGATCAAACATGGCTTATCTACTTCCATCAACAATGGGTCAGAGACAACATTTTTCAGGGTGTCTTCCTCGCCTTCCCCTTTGTCAAATCCGATGTCTCCTCCTCGTCTTCCATTTCCAGGCCATAATACTCTAACCATGGTGTCCAAATCTTTCGGAATTTCCTGGGGCACCCCCTCGTCTTGTATGTTATTTTTTCCGCCACCATGTACAAGTCTAGGCACGTCCTCCATTCCTTGAGCGTGGGAAGTTGTTGGACACCCCAGTATCTAGCTATGTCCCTCTTGGCCACAACCAATCCCAAATTAGCAAGCGTGAGTTTATTACGCGGCAGATCAACCTCTGTAGGGATTCCCAGTAAGACGTATCTAGCGTCCAACTCAAGTTGAGCGTCCAGTATATTATTAAGTTCCCTCAGTATCTTGGTCCAATACGTTTTGATCAGGCTACACTCCCATAGGGTATGTATGAATGTGCCGCGTTCTGTATGGCACCCAAGACATTCCGGGGTGTCTGCTCTCCCCATATTGTGCAGTCTAGCTCGGTCAAAATAAGTCCTGTGGAGACTTTTATATTGAATCAGTCGTAGTCTCTGTTTTATCGCCACTTCGCGTGGGTGCATGAGGGCAGCTTCCCAGTCACTGTCTTCCAGTGGACCTGTGGTGAGTTCCCATTTGGCCCGGAGTGGACCTAGTTTGTCGGGCATGTTATTAAGTAATGTCTTGTACGTCAGCGAGATAGCCTTGGTAGGAATCTCTTCTTGCAGTAGTCTGCCCTCTAAGGGGGAATATTCCAGCAGTGTAGCGGTGTCTAATCCTTCCGCCCGCCATGCATGGTGTAACCTAAGATAGGCATAATTTTGGGTGTCGCTTAGTTGATATGTGGCTTGGAGTGTGCTAAAGGGTGCCAAGGTACCTTTCTCAATAACATCCCTCAATTTGGAGATCCCACTGCCTAAAGCCTCTAAGCTTCCTGATTTCAGTTAATTTCGTTCCTTCCCACAAAGGTGTTTCCTTAGTAGGCTTCCTGTCCCAATTCATGATCTTGTCTGCACTTTTCCACGATTCCAGTACCCTTTGAGTGGCGGGCAAAAGGCGACTACTACCCTTGCCTCCATAGATATAATGCAAATGTGAATGATCTCGGAATTGAAGTCGCTCCAGTGCATACGTGGGATGGTCTCGCGTGGCATGGACCCATTCATTAATTACAATGAGATGGGCCGCTCTATAATAGGCTCTAATATCAGGGAGGGCCAGGCAACCATTGCACGGATTTCACTGCAGCGTTTGCAGCGATATTCGTGGATGGGCTCCATCCCAGAGAAGTAGACGAAGCTCGTCATTTAGAGATGCGAAAACGGTCTCTGGTATTTTACAGTAGGTGTTCTGCAACACAAAGTAGCTGCGGGAGTGTGACCATCTTGTACATGGCGGCCCTACCCGTGATCGTCAATGGGAGTTTCCTCCTCCTCTTGACATCCTCCTGAAAGTTTAAGAGGACTCGTTTAATATTATGCTCCAGGCTGGTGGCCACCTCAGTAGTGATATAGAGCCCAAGATAAGTGAACCCCTCCGTTGAGGTCTGTAGGCAGCTCTGGTAAGTCTGGGGGACCGGGACTCCGCCCACTGGGTACAAGGTGGATTTACTCCAATTGATCTTATAGCCGGAGTGTCGACCATAGTCTTCAAATATTTGCAGAATTTTGGGGAGTGTCTCGGTCGGTTCTGTAACATTCAAGAGGATATCATCCGCATATAAGGATATGCGTTCCTCATCTAGGAGGCGGGACTCGTCCACAAAACCGCCTAGTCCCTGATAGGATCTAATGACACAAGCCAATGGTTCCAGTATTAGGGCAAACAACAAGGGCGACAGGGGACATCCCTGTCTAGTACTTCTCTGGACAGGCCAGCTTGTCGACATGACCCCATTGACCCGGACTTTCGCCTCAGGGGCATTGTATAGGAGAGCCAGCCATTCCCGGTAGACTGGACCAAATCCAAATTTCTCCAGAGTACGTCGCATGAAAGGCCAGTGTACAGTATCGAATGCCTTTTCGGCATCAAGTGAGAGGAGGATGTGTGGGCTGTCCCTACTCTGGACCGTATCTAACCAGTTAGCCAACCGTCTTAGATTAAAACGTGTGGCCCGCTTCGGCATGAAGCCTGATTGGTCTTTATGTATGAGGGGAGTAATAATTGCCAGAAGGCGCGTCGCGAGAATACTGGCCAATATTTTGGTTTCAATATTGAGCAACGATATGGGTCGATAGGACCCGCAGTCCTCTGGAGGTTTCCCTGCTTTGTGAATCACTACCACTGTTGCCGTTCGAAGATCTTTGGGGAGAATCCCTTCTTCTTTCGACGCGTTGAACATGCGCAAAAGATACGGGGCCAGCAGGCTGCTGTTTAGTTAAAAAAAATTCCGCCGGTAAACCGTTAGGGCCCGGGGTTTTCCCCGACTTCTGCTGGCCAATGGCCTCCATCACTTCTTCGAGGGTCAAATCCTCGTCTAGCCTATCCCTCTCCTCTTGGGAGAGTGAGGGAGTTTCAATTGCATCTAGGTACTGAGTTATTTGTGCTTCACTCACCTGTGTTTTGGCTTCATAGAGTTCTGCGTAATATTGGGTGAAGGCCCCCGCTATATCTTTGGGTGTGGTGTATGTGTGACCTCGGTCCTGTATGGCTGTTACCCATCTCGCCTCCATTTCCTTTCTACTCAACCATGCGAGCAATTTGCCCGCTCTGTCGCCTGTTTCGTATAGTCGATGCTGAACGGCTAACTGGCGAGCCTTCACCTCTTGCGTGACTCGCGCCTGATATTCTCTTTTTGTTATGGCTATTTGGCGGAGGATAAGGCTATTTATAGCAAGGGGATCGTTATTCTCCAAACTGAGCAAAGTACATTCTAGGGCCTCTATCTCTGGAGTGTCTTGTCTTTTTTTGTGGGCAATGATATTTTGGGCCCTATCACGAATTACTGCCTTGAAGGCCTCCCATAGAATGACCGCAGACTGCACTGAGCCGTCATTTTCCTTAAAATATAATTCAGAGTCTACTCGAAGTTCCCCGGCCACAGCCCAGTCTTGCAGGGCCCAGGAGCTCAGTCTCCATTGGACTTCCCTATCTCTAGATTTTTCTCCCACCGTCAATAAGAACGGTGAGTGATCAGAAATGCCTCTAGCCAGATATTCCACCATATCGATATTCCCAATCTCACCCGCTGGAGCGAAGAGATAATCAAGTCGAGAAAACACCCTGAGGGCCCCAGAGAAGTAGGAATAGGCTCTCGTGGTTGGATGATGGCGTCGCCACAGGTCAGTCAGTCCCAGGGTAGCCTGAAATTTGGCTAGATGTGGGGGTCCATGTGTCTCGGATCGTGTCTGGGATCGGTCTAGTGAAGGTTCAAGCACATCGTTGAAGTCTCCTCCTAGAATGCGTGTATCGGACTCGGAATGTAGTAGGAGCTCAGCCAATGTGTCTAGTGTACGTTGTTGCAATCGTGGGGGAGCATAGACACTGATAAGTAAAAGTTTTTTTACGATTCCAGGTCCCCTGCACTGCCACGTATGTCCTGCCCGGGTCCACCCATTGTTTCGTAACACGAAAGGGAGGAGATTTCTTGATTAAAATCGCCACCCCTTTAGAACCTTTGGTGAACCCTGCATGCGCCAAGGTGAGATATTGACCTCTTCCCAGGAAGGAACAATGCGAGCCCATCAAATGCGTCTCTTGCAAGAAGACTATGTCAGGTTTAAGTCTCTTAAGATAGCTAGCTACCAAACCGCGTTTTACTTTGTTGCCTAACCCATTGACATTCCATGTCATTACTGTGTATCTACTCTCAGCCATGGTGAAAAAGCCAACGGGTCATGACAGTTCCAACCCTCTCCAGGGGCACAAACATCATTCCTCAATCCCCTCGCAATCTCGGTATCCACATGTATTAAAGCACAAGTTACTAACTTGTGTAACGATATATCTGTAAGAGACAGTAGTTAGTGACAGATTCCTTACCTTAGAATATCCCCAGGCGTCAGGCTGGATCCGGAAAGTTTTTTGTGTAGCAGTACCCTTGCTCGTCGGTAGGCGGCGTCGTGCGGCTCCGCGTCCGTCGTCGGCGTCGTGATCGCCGGGATGACGTCGCGGGCAGTACTTAGGCGCCGCCCCTGCGCGCTGACGTCAGTTCTGTACACGACTTTCCGCGCCAGGAACGCAGAGCCATGCAAGAAGCTGACATAGGTGTCTGAAAAATACTAGGGCCCTGAAAGGGATGTCCTTAACCCTAGAAATCAGTTCGCAGAACGGGGAGGATGGGTGGGCGGTAGGAATCTGTCACTAACTACTGTCTCTTACAGATATATCGTTACACAAGTTAGTAACTTGTGCATCTGAAAGAGACACGTTAGTGACAGATTCCTTACCTTAGAATAGATACCCCAGCAATACCAACCCCGGTGGTGGGTCTGCGAACAAAGATCAGACAAGGAAGTCCTGGAGGACAGAACGGCCAAAGAAGCCGTCCCTCCGGACCTGACTGTCAAGGCAGTAATGCTTTGTAAACGTGTGCAGCGAGGCCCACGTAGCTGCCTGACAGATAACCGGCAGCGGAACACCACGGCCCAAGGCCGTGGTAGCAGCCGTTGCCCTGGTGGAATGGGCACGCAGCCCAACAGGAGGCTCCTTCTTAGCCAAAGAATAGCAGGTCTTGATGCACAAGGTAACCCAGCGGGAGATGGTCCTCTTGTGCACCGCCCGACCTTTTTGGCGCCCACGTAGCCAACAAAGAGCTGGTCATCCACCCGGAAGTGTTTTGTGCGGTCAATATAGAAGGAGAGCGCACGTTTTGGGTCCAGACGGTGGAGCCTCTCTTCCTCTCTGGAAGGATGCGGAGGCGGAAAGAAGGTGAGCAAAGTGATGGTCTGCCCAATGTGGAAAGCAGTAACCACCTTTGGCAAGAAGGACGGACGCGTACGAAGAACAACCTTGTCTGGATGAACAGACAGAAAGGGAGGTTTGCAAGATAGAGCCTGGAGCTCACTCACCCGCCGAGCGGAGGTGATGGCCACCAGAAAGGCTGTCTTCAGAGTCAGAAGACGAAGAGGACAGTTATGTAGAGGCTCAAAGGGAGCGCACATTAAAAGGTAAGAACCAAGTTCAAGTCCCACTGAGGCATTACAAACGGAACAGGAGGGAAGAGGTGTGTAATGCCTTTTAAGAACCTGTTAACAACAGGGGACTTGAAAAGGGAGGGCTGATCAGGGAGCCTGAGGAAGGCCGAGATAGCACAAAGATAACCCTTGATGGTACCCAGGGCAGAACCCTGTTGGGCCAGAGAGAGAAGGAACAGAAGGACCTGAGAAAGAGGGGCAGAAAGGGGATTCACAGCCTTTGCTGTGCACCATGCCACAAATTTGTTCCACCTGCAGGCGTATACCACCTTAGTGGAGGGACGCCTGGCTGCCAGAATCACATCACAAACTTCGGGAGGCAAGTCGAAAGGAATCAACTGCCGCCGCTCAATCTCCACGCAAGCAGGTGTAGACTGGACAGGTTCGGGTGGAGGACCGTCCCCTGCTGCTGCGACAGAAGATCCTCCCGAAGAGGCAGACGGATCGGGGGATCTACGCTCATATTGAGGAGCTCGGGATACCAAACTCTTCGAGCCCAGTCCGGAGCCACAAGAATGACTTGGGCCCGGTCGTGCCGAATCTTCTTCAACACTCTGGGTAGAAGTGGTATAGGCGGAAAGGCGTACAATAGACCGCAACTCCACTCGTGACGAAAGCGTCGCCGAGCGATTGCCGCCTTGGAAATTCCAACGCGCAGAACTGATGACATTGCGCGTTCTCTTCGGTGGCGAATAGATCTAACCAAGGCTCTCCCCACTGTAGAAAGAGTCCTTGCGCCACTTCCGAGTGAAGACGCCATTCGTGATCCATCATGCACCTGCGGCGGAGTTCGTCCGCCCTGGCGTTCAGCGAACCTGCCAGGTGTTGAACCATCAGGAACATGCCCTGATGTTCCAGCCATGTCCAGAGGCGCAGAGCCTCCTGACAAAGGGTCCACGACCCCACCCCGCCTTGTTTGTTGCAGTACCACATGGCGGTGGTGTTGTCTGTGAACACCTGCACTACCTTCCCTTTGACAGAGGGAAGGAATGCCTTGAGTGCAAGTCGGATCGCCCGGAGCTCCAGAAGGTTGATATGGAGCCGGGACTCCGCCGGAGACCAGAGGCCTCTGATCTCCGCCTCTCCCATGTGACCGCCCCATCCCAGAAGGGACGCGTCCGTCACAACTGTGTGCTCTGGCTGGGGAAGGGAGAGGGATCTGCCCATGACCCATTGCCGGTTCGAGAGCCACCACTGCAACTGTTTTGCAGTCCCCTCCGAGATCTGGACGTGATCGGACAGGTTGCCCTGGTGCTGCGCCCACTGGAACGTCAGGTCCCACTGCAGAGCCCGCATATGCCATCTGGCATGATTGACCAGCAGGATGCAGGAGGCCATGAGGCCCAGCAGCCTCAGGGTCATCCGTGCCGAAACCCAGGATAAAGGCTGAAAGATCGGAATCATAGCCTGAATATCCCGGACTCGCCGTTCGGGAGGATAGGCCCGAAACTGCGTCGTGTCCAGAACTGCTCCGATGAAAAGGAGCTGTGGAGAAGGAATCAGATGCGACTTCGGCACATTGATGGAGAACCCCAGCGAGTGCAGGAGTTCGGCCGTAGTCTGGAGGTGGGAGACGACTGCCTGGGACGAGCCCGCCTTCAGCAGCCAGTCGTCGAGGTAGGGGAAGACTGAAACCCCTGCCCGGCGCAGATGAGCTGCGACCATCGCCATCACTTTCGTGAACACCCGAGGGGCACTGGTAAGGCCAAAGGGGAGCACGGTGAACTGAAAATGCTCGAGGCCTACCGTGAACCGAAGGTAACGCCGGTGGGCCGGCAGGACGAGGATGTGGAAATATGCGTCCTGCAAGTCCAACGCTACCAACCAGTCTCCAGGGTCGAGGGCAGTCAAGACCTGAGCTAGGGTGAGCATCTTGAACTTCTCCTTCCGGAGGAAGCGATTGGCGTTCCGGAGGTCCAAGATAGGACGCATGTCCTCCTTGTCCTTTTGGGCACCAGGAAGTCTTGGGAGTAGCAACCACGCCCTACTTCTGGGGTCAGAACATGCTCGATGGCCCTCTTGGCCAAGAGGGCCGTGACTTCCTTCTGCAGAAGTACCAAGTGATCCCCTGACATGCGGTGGAATTGAGGTGGCATGGCTGGGGGGGTGGACTCGAAGGGGAGTGAGTAGCCCCTTCGGACAATGTCCAAGACCCACCTGTCCGAGGTGATGGTACGCCAGTGGGGAAGGTGATGGCGGACCCTGCCCCCTACTGGCGTGCTGTGCACCTGAAAGGAGGGACTAGGAGGGTTTGGAGGCCGCGGACGGGTTGGAGGTGGTGGCCTGACCCGCACGCTGGTTGCCCGATCCGCCACGGCGGAATCCACGTCCTCGGCCACGCGAAGACGCCTGCTGCGCGGGCCGGTGGCTGGGCTGCTGACGTGAAGGGCGCCCCTACCGTGGCCACGATAGGGGCGAAAAGCAGAAGTTAGCGGAGGGCGTGTAGCAGAAAGGCCCAGGGACTTTGCAGTAGCCCGTGAGTCCTTAAAGCGCTCCAACGCATGGTCTGCTTTGGACCCAAAAGACCGACTCCATCAAAGGGCATGTCCATGAGAGTATTCTGGACATCCCCTGAAAAACCAGTGGTTCTCAACCAGGCGTGGCGTCGTAGCGCCACCGTCGTTGCAATAGACCTGCCCAGTGAGTCGGCGGTATCAAGGCCACAACGAGTTGTATATTTGGCCGCATCCCTTCCTTCCGCAATGGCGCGGGAAAGCAGTGTCTGGACCTCCTCAGAACACTGGGGCAAAACATCCGCCACCGAATCCCACAAGGAGTGGGTATATCGGCCCAAAAGGCAAGCAGTGTTGATGGACCGCAAGCCAGCACTGGAGGAAGAAAAACCCTTCTTCCCAAATTGATCCAGGCGTTTGGATTCCCTATCCGGAGGGGCGGTAGGGAAGGCGGTTTGGGAAGCGGAGGCTTGGACAACCAAGCTCTCAGGGGTGGGGTGGACAGAGAGAAACAGGGGGTCGCCCGGAGCTGGGCAATGGCGTCGGGACACGTTCCTATCCACAGGAGCCCCTGTGTTGGGCTTGGACCAGGCGCCCAAAGAACGTCAGTGAGGGCGTCGTTAAACGGCAGCACAGTCTCCGAAGAGGAGGCTGCCGGCTGAAGCACCTCTGTCAAGAGATTAACCTTGACCGCCACAGCAGGGAGTTGGAGATGTAAGGCTCCAGCCGCCCTACGCAACACCGTTGCAAAATTGGCTCCCTCCTCCGTAGCCACGGGAGGAGACAGCATGCCAGTGTCAGGGGAAGTATCTAGACCACTGGCATCCCCTAGACCCTCTGTCCAGTCCTCATCGTACTGACACCGTTGTGTCAGAGGGTCATCAGACCCCTCCCAGTCCTCCTGGTCCTCCTCAGGTTCAAAATAAGGGGGAGGAGGGACATTTGGGACCCAAGGTCTCATCGGCGCCGGAACCGGCGTCGAAGCGACGCCGGTCCGGGTCCATGCCCGGAGCCGGAAGGAACTGGGAACGACGCCGCTGGGAGCCCCAGGCGGCGTCGAGAGCGGCACCGGAGACATCGGCGCCGGCGGAGGTGTCGTTAGGTCGACCGGCGTCGATGGGGGTTGTGGAGCCGGGGCCGGAGCCGGGATCGAGGCTGGAGGCACGAGCGACGCCGGGGCCGGAGCCGTCGGCGACGCCGGAGCAACCCCATCAGGGCCCGCGGGGCCCGAAGGCGCACCGGAGGGACCTTGAGGCCCGAAGAGGCGGGCCATGGCCGACAGGAATTCCTGCACTTTGGCCGGATCCGCCCCCGAACCCGGGAAGGGCGGGTATGGCGGGGGCGACTCCACAGGCATGTCCGGGGCGGCGGGGACGGTGCCGGGAGGGGCCTCAGCCGAGTCGCGAGACCGGCGAGGCGAAGTCCTAGAGCAATGATGCTTTTTGGACTTCTTGTGTTTTGACTTACCGGACGAAGAAGACTTCGATGCCGACGACCGGTGTGGACTCCGCGATCGACCCCTGGACCTCTCACGCGACCGGGGCTTCCGCGGAGCCGAATGCCGGGCCACGAGGAGCTTTCGAGACCGCTCTCGCAAAGCTTTCGGGTTGAGGGCCTGGCAGTCGGTACAAGACTCCGTGTCGTGGCCTCGGCCGAGGCAGAAGAGACACTCCCAATGCGGGTCGGTGACGGACATCATCCGAGCACAGGCGCCGCAACGTTTGAAACCGGGCATCCCTACGACACCTTGATAGAGAAAAACTGTGAAAAAATTTCACCAAAAAGTATGGTCAAAAAATGACCAGGGCACTGCTCTTCCCGGATCTGCGCTTGCTGGCGCGGAAAAAGAAGAACGGACGTCAGCGCGCAGGGGCGGCGCCTAAGTACTGCCCGCGACGTCATCCCGGCGATCACGACGCCGACGACGGACGCGGAGCCGCACGACGCCGCCTACCGACGCGCAAGGGTACTGCTACGCAAAAAACTTTCCGGATCCAGCCTGACGCCTGGGGATATTCTAAGGTAAGGAATCTGTCACTAACGTGTCTCTTTCAGATTAAGAAAAACAATCCCCTCTACCGAACTCGTCCCAAAACAATTAACGGTGCCCCATACACCCCCCACCCTACACTCTCCCGTTACCCACACCGCCCCACAACTCGTCAACATGACAACTGTGGCACGGGTAATCTACCAAGAGGTCTGTAACCCTCCCACCCCCTCAATTCAAGTAACTATTCAATTACACCTCAGACTGTACTTTCCCTCTAATCGGGCCAAAGATCTGCAATATCTGCAAGGACCCGAGAATGTCTTACTGTCTCTCGATGGCCGTCCGGCCCGGGGAACTCAGTCCCCTTCGCCGTTGCTACGGTGTTGTTGCTGCTGGATACTGGCTTCCGGCAAGATTGGGTCTGGAGCCTCCAACCGCTGAATACTCTCAAGCAATGGATGCGCACTGTCTGCATCCGCCGAGTCTTCTCTCTCTGATTGTTCTGTGGTAACATACTCACTCGACTGGCGCGAGATCCGCGCGGCTGGCCCAAGAGTCATGTCATCCTCTGAATCCGAAATTTGCGGCCTGCCCTCCACGTGTCTCAGGGGTCTCAGCGGTGTTCTAGAGGTGGGTTTCCGGACCTTCAACATTCGTCTCTGCCGCTTCTCTTTGGGTCGTTCCTGACTGGGACCCCGCCACCCGCTCGTCCCAAGGTCTTTGGGCGGAGACAGCTTATGCCCTATCGAGGGCCGTTCCTCAATCCAGGACCATGCTTCCTCCGGGGACTGAAAGAACTGTGTGGTGCCCTGAAAAATAACCTTGAGCTTGGCAGGGAATAATAGCATGTACTGAATCCCAAGTGTTCTGAGTTTCGCCTTGATTGGGTCGAAAGTACGTCTCTGTTTTTGCACATCGCGTGAATAGTCCGGGAATACCATCACTCGTGAATTTTTGTATTTGACCTCTCCCTTTTTCCGCAGCTCACGGAGTATTAAATCCCGATGTTGGAAGTTTAGGAAGCGGGCAATCAAGGGGCGAGGAGGGGCCCCCGGTGGTGGGCGGACATTTGGCATCCGGTGTGCCCTCTCAATGACAAAACAGGACAAAAACTGCGTGGTGGGGAGGACATCCTTCAAAAAGGTCAGGAGGGGGGCGTGGCCAAGATGGCGACCTAGACAGACGCGGGACCTTGAGGCTCCTAGTCCCGGACCCCTTCGACAGGCCAAATTGTGCAGCACAGTCCCAAACGGCCGCACACAATTGACCACGGAGCGGCAGGGGACACAGAGCTTCCCTTGGGAGCGAGACCGGCGGCCCCACATCGCTGGCAGACACGGATTCTCCCCGGGGACCTGACCCGCGAAATGGCGGCCGTCCTGAGCGGTCTCTGACGCGGCCTGGCTCGTCCCCCGACCTGCAGCGACACCCCTCCTGGGGGGCGCACCTCGCACTCCAGAGGGCCGCGGGGTACTCCCCGACGGCCGCACGAAAATCGAGGCCGAGGCTGTTGGGCCTAGGGGTGCGCGAGCGGACGTCGCTCCCTCCGGGAGAGAGGCGGGACTCCTCCGCGCTGGACCACGGGCGCGGCCTCGGCGACAACACAGAGAGGCCCCGAATGCGGCGGCCTCCCCCCGGCGAGGCTCTTTGAGGGCGCCGACACCCAGCCCCGGCCCAGTGGAAGGGGGCCAGGCCGAGCATCAGAGAAGGCCTGCACTGCAGCGTCAGCGGCCCGCGGAACGCACCAGGGAGCCGGGTCACTACCATCACACCGAGGGACACCCCTTCTCCCCCCCACCCCCGGACAGCGCAGCGCTAGGACAAAGAGGTGGACGGGGGCCAGCGCAGAGGGGGGGACGCCCAGCACAACACTGACGGAGCCATAGCAGCGGAGGGCCCGGCAGCACGGGAGACCCAGGGCCGCGCTGCCAGGTACTGGTGCAGCAGCCAGAAGACCGGCGGGTGGGCCCCCGCGTGTAACGGCGCGAGCTCAGCGCCAACGAAAACAGTGGACAGAAGTCTCGCCACGAACCCACCCTAAGAGGCATAACACAGAGGACGCCTGTGGTGGACCCCGGGCCCCGGTGGGAGGGAGTCGGTGGGCCCTCGAAGACTCGCCCAGGAGCTGGAGGAGCCAGAGCCCCCCCCGTGAAGCGTGGGGCAGCGGCTCGTGGGAGGGGGCCACACCAGGGCTGCAAAGCGCACGGACGGAGGGCCGGCTGCGGACTAGACAGACAACAAGACGCACCAGAGCGCAGCAGGAGCAGGGCCTCCTCCACTAAAGAGAACACCACAGGAGTCCAGAGAGGCAGGGGAGGTGCAACGACAAAAGTCGCGGACGCTGCCAATACCCAGCCCAACAGCCATCTTCCAACAGCACCTACCTCAAGGGACGCCTCTGAAAGCGCCAGACCCCAACCATTCGAGAAGGCCACAACCCGGCAGCTTGAGCGCGCACCTGCCACGGAGCGACACCTACCTGCCGCCCAACAGGTCGGGGCGTGGGGAGTCCTGGATCTCTACGAGCCCCCCTCCTCAAAGAACGAGCGCACGCCCGTCACAGATCGTGGCACGGAGCCGCCACACGAACTCGGAGGGAGGTGAGTACACCAGCCGCAATAGACCAGGGCCCACGATCTCTGCCCACTCTAAGTGCCGAAGACCAGTGGAAGCAGCGACCCAGGCCAAGGCACCCTATCATGTCCACAACAAGAAAGAAGGGGGAGCGCACGCTGCCGGACATGCTACTCAAAGGCCCCAGCAAGGGAGACAGGGGGTCCCCCTCCGCCCCGAAGCAGCAGGCGGACCACGGGGATGGGGAAATGCCGATCACCCGAACATTCCTAGAGACACTTTTCAACTCTTTACGCGAGGACTTTCACATGCTTAAACAGGAGGTGGCAGGGGAGGTGAGAGAGATACGTCGCGAAGTAGATGTACTGGGGGAGCGGGTGGCAGCAGTTGAAGACAATGACCACGCGAGGAGCGAAGAAATTGAACACCTCCAACAAGACCTCATCCGCCTTACAGATCAGCAAGTGGACCTGCAAGCGCATGCAGAAGACCTAGAGAACAGATCGAGACGCAACAACATTCGGGTCCGAGGTGTCCCATTGAAAGCAGAGGGAGCTGATGTCGCCCAATACCTGCAGGGCCTCGTCCGGGAGATACTCGGCGAGAGCTCAGACTTGGGCCTGGACGACGCACGCCTGCTCCTCCCCCGGACATCTTGGCCTTCCTCCCTGACTTTCCACTGAAGGAGCGGATCCTACGGGAAGCAAGATTAAAACAACCTCTCCAACATCAAGGACACTCAGTGGCACTCTTCCAGGATCTGTCCGCCATCACCCTTCAAAAAAGAAAAGCTTTCAGGGAAGTCACTTCGTTCCTGAGAGACAAAGGGATACCCTACTCCTGGGGTCACCCCTTCCGCCTGATTTTCAAGTGGAATGGAGTGCTGCATCAAACAAGATCCTTCCAAGAGACCTGCGCCCTGCTGGGTCTCAAACACCGGGAGCCGGACACCTCCCCAGATCGCTCCCAAAAACTACCAAGAGGAGGATGGCAACGAGTGGGCCGACGACACTCGCCTGCAGCAGAGTTGAAACCGGACCACGTAACCATGTCACAGGAACGTGCTTCGGCCCTCGGCGCAGTGACTAGAGACACCTCGCCTCTTGCTTGAATTGTTATAGCGCTGGGGACACATTCGCACTGCCTCATAGCTGGCCGGGGGGGGGGGGGGGGGGGTGGGGGGGGCAGGGGGCCGGGGTTGCTGGAGTTGCACGCTCACACAGGTAACTTCACCACAGGCCTGCATTACGGGAAAGCAGGCTTTGGACTATGATAACTTGTTGGGGTGGTTCAGTTGGGGTTAGGGTGGGGGGAGGAGGGGCAATGGTCATTAGAATGATACAAGCGTTGTGGTCTGGGGTGGGCGGGTGGGGTTGGGGGGGGGGGGTCAGGGAGCAGCGGGGGGGAGGGAACCGGTGTGCCATAAAGGAGGTGGGTCCCAGTGAGACGCCAGGTAGGGGCAGTCCCCCTCTGAAGACAGCATCCCCAGACCTGCAGACAGAATGACGGGGGCCACTCTGAAAGTTATTACCCTAAATGTGCGGGGGCTCAACAACCCCATTAAAAGACGCGCCATTCTATCGTACCTAGAGAACTCTGGCGCTTCAATCTGTCTCTTACAGGAAACACATTTACTGTCCAAGGACTGGCATCGGATGAGGTCCCGGGCTTTCCCTCAGCAGTTCTACTCCTCTACCCCGGACAAGAAAGCGGGGGTAGCTATATTATTTGCACAGCACTTTCATGGCCAGGTGGGAGATAGAGTAGCAGAAATGGGCAGGCTGCTGGCATATAATATACGGGTGGGAGGTATGTCCCTGATCGTGGGGTCCCTATATGTTCCCAACTCGGGCCAAGAACCCTTTCTCAAGGGCGCACTCTCCGAGATCCTAAGCCCTCAAGACAGACACACACTAGTGGGAGGCGACATCAATTTGGTCAAAGACCAGGAGGCAGATAGATCAGGTCACCGCTCGGGCTCATCGGGAGCGATCTCACCAGAGGGGAAGGACTGGATGACTCAAAGGGGTCTGTTGGATTTGTGGCGGGAGGCGCACCCTCAGAGCAAACACTATACATTCTACTCACACGTGCACCACACTTTCGCCAGACTAGACCACTTTATAGGATCCACGGAGCTCAACACTCTGGTAGACGAAGTGGACATTATTCCGGCTGCCATATCAGATCACGACGCAGTGATAGTTTCTATAGTGGTCCTCCGGACTAAGACAATGGGGGGTAGGTGGCGACTGAGGGAGGCCTTACTACAAAAGAAGGGGGTAACCCAACAGCTGCACAAACGCATTGCTGATTATCTCGCACTTAACGATAAACCGGGCACACCACTGACGGCAGTTTGGGGTGCACTTAAGGCAGTAGCACGAGGGGAGCTGATAGCTATCTCAGCGGCGGAAACCAAAGAGCGAAAAGAAAAACGGGAATCCTTAACCGCTAAGGTGGTCGAACTGGAGAGGGTGCACAGCCGCACGGGAGCCCCTAGGATTTGGAGGCAGTTGAAAGCTGCTAAGGCGCAACTGGCCGGTCTAGACCTCGATCGCGCAGAGTATGCAGCCCTGAGGCTTCGACACACATATTACATAGGAGGCGATAAAACGGGACGTCTCCTCGCCAGTACGCTCAGAGCTAGAGCTCAGCGGTCTAAAATTACAACCCTTTACAGCGCCCAAGGCGAGAGACTGGGCAGTGACGACCAGATAGCTTAGGCCTTCAGAGAATTCTATGCCTCGCTTTACAGTGAAGATCGGTCTATTGACACAGATGGGGAGGCTTACCTAAGTAGAGCAGCGACGACACCTCTCAATGCAGCTGGGGCCGCTTCGCTACATGCGCCTATCAGGATAGAGGAGGTGGTCGGCGCGATCTCCCGCCTCAAACCCTTGAAGTCGCCTGGGCCGGGCGGCTTCTCAGCCGGTTTTTATAAAACTTTCTGCCCTTTATTAGCCCCGCTCCTAACGAGGCTTTTAAATTCATTTCAAGGGCCCGGCTCGATACCTTCTGATATGTTAGAGGCCGACATCATCGTGCTACCTAAGCCAGGTAAAGACACCACTCAATGCGCCGCGTACAGGCCTATCTAACTACTCAACATAGACCTTAAACTCTTTACAGGGGTTCTCGCTGCTAGACTTGGTCCACGGCTACCTGGCATCATTGAGCCAGATCAATCGGGCTTCATCCCTGGCAGACAATGCAGTGATAATACTAAACGCCTCATGCACTTAATAGACAAAGCTCACTACACGGGGTCGGACGCCATGCTACTGTCAATAGACGCTGAAAAGGCGTTTGACAGGGTGGACTGGGGTTTCCTGGATAAAACGATGGCACACTTTGGAATCGGGGACCGCTTTAGGGCATGGGTCGCCAGTTGCTACGATCAACCAAAAGCAACAATACGAGTTAACGGCACCGGCTCACGGCCATTTGACATTCGGCGAGGCACGAGGCAGGGTTGCCCGCTTTCGCCCCTCCTCTTTGCGCTTTACGTAGAACCTCTGGCGCAGAGGATTCGCGACAACCCCAACATAGCTGGCATCTCCTTTGGAGGGGAACAACACACAATTAGCCTGTACGCAGACGACATCTTAGCAGCGCTGGATAAGCCTAAGCAATCAGTGCCCGCCTTCCTTGAGGAACTGGAGACTTTTGGGAGGGTGTCCGGCTTCAAAATGAATAGGGGGAAGTCAATGCTCCTTCCCTTGGGTCGCAATGCACATACGCTCCACGCTGCATCTTCTGACTACGGGAGCCTGCAACCCCATGCCACGATCCCATACTTGAGGATAGTCCTGACCCCGTCCACTGACCAGACCGTAGCCCTGAACTACACGAAGCTCACTGCCCAAGTGCAGGGTGACTTAAGGAAATGGCAAAAACAACCCCTATCACTACTGGGTCGTGTCGCGGCGATAAAGATGTCCAGCCTACCTAAAATCCTCTACATCTTTCAAACCATCCCAGTGAGTCCGCCCCAGGGAACTATATGTAGGCTGCAAGAGGCGGTGCAACAATTTGTATGGGCCGGGAAGAGACCACGGATGCGTAGAGATCTATCCCACCTACAACCCGACGAGGGAGGATTGGGGATTCCAAACTTACAGCGCTACTACCAGGCGGCGCAATTAAGATATCTGGTGGAATGGAGCCGACCCGAATCGGAAAAAAGATGGCTCTTTCAAGACAGAGCGATGGCACAGACATCGCTTTGGAAGATTCCCTTCCTAAAGCGATCCGACAGGCCGGCCTACCTCAAAAAATCCCCTATTACTTGCACAGTGATGAGGGTGTGGGATGCGGTGGCGGTTAGGGGGGGGGGCTTACCACTTTCCCTTCGCCGCTCACGCCTTTGTTTGATAATCCTGAATTTATACCGGGGCTAGAAGAGAGGGCCTTCATGCAGTGGCGGAATTCGGATTGCAGGTCGGCGGGCCATTTATTCGACCTGGAGGGGTTCCTCCAGTTCTCCGAGCTATCACAGCACTATGACATCAAATCCCCGCAGCGATTCAAATACTTTCAAATTCGACATTGGTTGACACAACCGGAGACATGCCCTCTAGTTGGTAGAAAACTAACAGCCTACGAAAAATGGCTACCTACTAAAGAGTCAGACCGTAAGCTGATTACGGAACTCTACAAGATGCTCTGTCCCCCGCCCCCCACGCGTCCCTCGGCCGGTCAGAAGCGCTGGGAAAAAGAACTTGGGAGATGCCTCTCTGGCAAGGAATGGCAAACTATATACTATAGGGCCAACCACACGGCCAGGAACACTGCCAGCAGGGAAACAGCGGTTAAAGTTGCGACATACTGGTACTTGACACCGGTCAGATTAAACAAGAGGCAATCCTGACCGTAGTCCCACTTGTTGGAGGGGATGTGACGGGGAGGGCACATTGACCCACCTGCTATGGGAGTGTAGGGAGGTGACAGGATACTGGACAGCAGTCCTCAACGACATAGACAAACAATTTGACACAGAAATTCCACGCTTCCCTGCTTATACACTCCTAGGGCTGCCCAACGCACTCACATTCCCTTTGAAGTCAATCAGGGGGAGGCAGATGGGACTGGCCATGGGAGCGACTGTTCAACACATCATTTCGCTTTGGGGAACACAAACTCGCCCTACACACACGGGCTGGCTACATAGATTGTGGTACATGGTGGGCATGGAGCGTATTCAAGCCACGCTCACGCAATCGACGGCAACCTTCCACACGATCTGGCAACCCATTCTCTCACTCCTAGCGATGGAATTCAATGAAGTTACGTGCCCAAAGTACCTTCACCTTTTGCGGCTGACTGACACACCGACCCCAGAAGATACCCCGGAAAACTAAACATCGAGCAGCCCTCACACACGATGGCCTAAGACGACAAGGTTATGGCGCACCGGTTATCGGGGGGGGTGGGTTAAGGGGGGAGGAATTGTTCTTTTTTTGTTCTCTCTTGGCAGTTTGGAAGTGGAAAGACGGTTACATAGCGGGAGCCCGGGCCCTCCCACACCCATGATCACTTGTGACCCTGACGAACTTTTCTTGCACTATGCCGTGGGGGTGGGGCTCGGGTTTATCTCTCAACGGACCTACATGGTTGTACATGAAATTGTAACGTGTCTGCTTCTTGCCACAAAATCAATAAAACAAAGTTAAACTAAAAAAAAAAAAAAAAAAAAAAAAGGTCAGGAGGAACTGGCCTGGGTCCGCACGTTCTGCTTTTTCCGGAAGGCCAATAAATCGGAGGTTATTCCTGCGGGCCCTGTTTTCGGCGTCATCAACCCTCCAAGCCACTTCTTTCATTGAGGCCATAAGCCCCGTCACATCTCTGCACATAGTACGGGAGGCATCTTCCAGTTCAGAGACGCAGTGTTCAGCTTCAGTAACTCTCTCTGAGACTTTTCTTAGATCGTGGCGTAGCAATGTGACCTCAGAGCGTATCTCCGCCATCTTCCCCTCCAGGCTCTCTCTAGATGCGTGGATCGCTTGCAATATGGCTGCGTTATCTGGAAGAGGTGGGGTACCCCCCTCTGCCCCCATCGACGTGGGGAGCACCTTAGCGAACCGGTCCAGCTTCCCCTGCCTAAACGACTTAGGCTTCTTGTCTTTAGCCATCTTAGACGAATCAGTAGGGCGGCAGCAGGCAGGCGTTGTCCCCCCAGCCACACTATCAGCGTCCGCAACCCACGGGTCCACGGGTCGCCAGTCCACCAGACGTATGAGTGGTATCCGAAGCCCAGGAGAGGGGGCGTCTTGCGCACCACCTCCTCTCTTTAGTTATGTCTGTCTGGAGTTGAGGTATCTTGCAGCCTCCTTTCCTAAGGCCAGGACAGTACCAGGTCCAGGGAGGACTCTAGGTGAGGCAGGCGTCAACCTTGCGACGGGCACTTCAATTCGTAATTGACAGGGCCTGCGTGAATCATGAGGTGCCGGACACCGGCAGTGCGGTCACTTTGGAGATCAACTCGGAAGGACTATGCGTGGCTCCCACAGAGATCAGTTTGCTGTATGCCGGTCAGGCCAGTCTGTGGTGTTGCTGGTACACATCCTCGGAGTCTTTGTCCTGGCCGTGCTCTCGCCCTTCAGCCCTATGGCCCACACTCCACAAGGAGAAACCTGGTTAGGGAGGGAGAAGAGGAGTCCAACTCTGGGCCCTCCAGGTTATTGCTCACTGTCCTGGGCCTCCAAGCCCACCCCACCTCCTCAAACCGGCAGCCCCCGGTCCACGTTGCCGCCGCTCCTGGGAGTATTCCCATGGGGTAATGAGGGTCGGATCAGCTTGTCCCCCGCACCCGCCATCACAGCCGCTGGTAGCTGGAGAGGGGTGGAGGCACGAAATCCAGCGCCGTAGTGGGTCGTGGCCCCCCGCTCCAGCCGTCGCTGGTGTCTTTGCCCAGACACGGAGAGCCTGACCGCCCCCCGCGGCTCCCCTCCGGCAGGTCCGCTCCACCTCAGGGCAACAAGGCCAGCGCCTCCGCCGGCCGGACACACTCCGCTCCACATCGCGGCCTCGGCAGGACGTAGGTCACAGACCGTAGTGAGGTGGCACCTCGGCGATCCGTGAGAGCGCGCACATCCCCAGCCTCACCGTCAGAGCCGCTTGTCGCATTGCGGACTCTTCGCAGGGTCGACGCGTCTCTTCAGTCCGCTCCGACGGGGCGCCATCTTGGGAGACGCCGCGCGGGTCGCGGTCAGGAGTCAAAGAATCGCCAATCGTGGCCGAACTCCTCCGCTACTGCTTCATAGGGCACGTTTCAGCCTCAGCCCAGCATCCGATCCTAATTTGTATATTCGGACGGCGTCAGGGGACAGGATCAAAAGCAGGATTTGGTCGGGACCAGAGGAGCAGACGAGAAACGCCGCTACTCGGCCATGTTGCTGGCCACGCCCCATAAACAACGACTATTAAGCAAATATCTCTTGTATTAGAAGGTCCCAGAAAATATATACTTATCTTGTTGAGGAGCAGCTAATAAAAGAGGAGGATGACTGCATACAATGGACATTAATAGTCTTTCATGAACATTCTCTTGTTTTATGATGTACTAGTATTCATTAAATGGCTGCATGCTGGGGCAACAATAAAAAGCTTATTGCATAATGGTAGCCTCTGGTCTTGTAATAAAATCTAACTAATATTTGATGCATGTGTTATTTTCTTTCTCCTCCTGTCAGCTCTTCTCCTGTTCATCTTACCCTTCACTTTTGGACTACTAACCAAGGAGTGGGTGCTGGTGTAGCAAGTTTCACAGTAGCAGCCTGAATGGAAATTGACCTCCGTTCATAGAAAACCGCATGCTCAAAAGTGAGCTTTCTTTTCATTTGTTGTCGATGACCTAGATATCTTGTTGCTGTGTCAAAATTTGAACTAGTTCTAAGAGTCAGTATGAATGTTTATCAGTGTCCGATATATACGGTACGCCTAGTATTTGGACAATGAGATGCATCTTGCTCCTCTGTGCTGTGTCTCCTATTTCAGTCTGTTGAGGTTGAACAGTCACCTTTTCGGGTCTGATCCTCTGTCCTACATCATTCGTATAATGAAAGTCTTTTTAGGCTCAGTCTTCACATGACGGTGGAACCTCTTTTCTAGATCATGCCTCTTTTGTGGGAAGAAACTCCTTTCAAGGTAGATCCATTCACAGTGGTCAATCCTCTTTTGAGGACCATGCTTCAAACAGAATAGTGTGCATGACTATGTCGAAGGCACCAAAATTAAAAGTGCCTTCAAGATGAGTGGCATTAATTGTTTTTTTGTTTTTGCAGGTACTTAAATCCTTAGGAAAATCTGCCTAATGAAATGTGAGCATCTATGGACTATTTTCAGGCATGTGAGCTTTGCAACTGGTGCCCTCAAGTTTCTAAAATGGCAAATGGCTTCAGTATTCTTTGTTTTCATAAACTACCATAAATGGTGCGTCCCTCGTGGTGCTCCTACGATCTGTCCTCATTGCTTCCCCGCTGAGGGACGCACCTTGAGGCAAGTGCGACTACAGGGGTCCCTCAAATCCTCCCTTCCCATGGGACATGCCTACCCCTCTTCCGGGGTTTTTGAAGTCTCAAAGTAAAGTTTGACAAAGGTCAACCTACCAAAGTGGATTTATCTTAGTCTGTCAGAGACTAGATAGGAGCCCTTTTTCACGTCCTGATGAATGCCATGGACCCCCCTGGCCACGATGGCAGAAACATGTTGGCAACACTAATGGGGATGGGGAACTAAACTCCGTGTCCCCACTCTTCGTTTTAATATTGAGCAAATTCTGCGCTAATAAAATTCCATGCAGCATTTGCATCGATTTTTAAAATCACTCACTCACTTTCCTAGCACGGGCCCCCACTTAGTTGTAGAAGTGCCTCCCTGTCTTCAGGTGAAGGCCCGCTCTTTATCAAACACGGTTTTTAAAGAGCGAGGACTGCCAATGATGAAGCATGACACCTGGTGGTGTGTGAGGACAGTCCTTACAATTTTTTGAGATGCCCAACACTACATAGGTAATAGGCATAGTGTGCCCTCATCTTCCTTAAGAATCAGACACCTAGTCAGGGTAGCTTCTTGTTGTGTGTTACATGTTACTTGGAGGCCAGCTTACCCAGACTGCCCCGTAGCCTCTTGTTCCCTCCCCTTTTGAATATTAGGGTTATTGTGTGTATATACACAACCCATTACAGCCATGTGTCAGTTTCACCTCAAAAGGAACTATTCTTCCAGATACCGCATCACTGCTTCTAGACTCCACAGTGCTCAACTGTTCTGTAGTCAAGAAGTGACTACAATATGATACCGTGTTCTATGGGGTTTGTAAAATTATATCTCGTCAACTGAATTGCCTCCTGGGTCTGTATGCAAAACAGAAAATGGAGCTATACTTGAATAATCGACAGAAATCCACAAATATTGTTAACTGTGAATTGCTGACGAGAGATATATTATGCTTAGGGCTCCCTGTTTTCCGTTTTTACGGATTTTTACAGATAAATACAGACAGAAAATGTGTTTTCTGTCTGCATTTATTTTTTTAAATGGATAAATACAGAAAATGTGCTTCTTTTCAGTGACTCTTCATGTTGTCTTTCATGGATTTAGCCCAACAGCTGAGCAGATGGACAGCATGGGAAATTAAAAACGGGGTGCAATTTCTTTAAATAACTGCATTTGACAACATACATGTGTGGTATAATGCTAATATTTGCCAGTGGATGTACTGTTATGTAATATTTGGCAACTTAAATAGCTAAAACACGACAGACATCAAAGTATGAGTGCGCGTCTATCATTTAAATAAATATGGAAATGTACAGTTTTACAACTACATTTATATGCAAAACACAAAATAAATATGGATAAATACAGATAAAATGACCAAAAATTAAATATGGATAAATACAGACGGAAATGTTAAAAAAATAAATACCATAAAACCGGGAGCCCTAATTATGCTTCACCAATAAGCGTACTTTTAAGAAAAAAATGTTTTCTAAAAAGAGAAAGCATCTATGCAGTAATCGTCAACCAATAAATACAGGGTAGAATATGCAAGCAAAGATGGATAGAAAATGGGAAAGTTCCCTTAAAGATATTTTTGGTGGTCAAAGTTCTTGCATTGCATATGGGCACTAGACTCCTCACACGCCCCAAAATAAATTCTACCCAGGTCCAATCATAGTTATTCTATGGCAAGGTGTGTTCTCAAAGCACAAGAAACAGAATTAAAAGTGGCAGGAGTACCATCCAGGCAATTTCTCCCAATGCCACGGACCTGCTCTCCAGTTTCCTATCTGGTTGGAGCAAGACTGGAAATATTTTTAAGAGGAGACAATATGCTTACCAGGCCTTAAGCAAAAAAGTTGATAATATTTGGGCATTGGAAAAGTGAATGTGTATATCATACGCTGCACGACCGCAACCCTGCCATTATGCGCACCTTTGATTGCTCCTGTATGACAGAGGATTAAGGAGAAGAGAATCATCAAGGTACCTTTATCTTAGTTCTACATCATAGTCCAGTTCTTACTCTCATTTGGGAACCTGCAGCAGTGCATTAGGTTAGCGGCCTGGTGATTCAAGTGATGGTTTGACGAATTTAAAATCTCAAGAGCCTCATATCCCATGAGCTCCTTTTAAAAACCTTGTATGGTCTAAAACGGACGTGAGCATACTGTTTAGCATAATCTTATCTCTTATACAGTACATTTTTAACCACCTTCATACACCTAGTTAGGTTAAGGGGCCCTGGGTGATGACAGGGCCCTCCTTCTCCAGTTTTGGCCCTGGTGAATGCCTCTGGCCCTCTCTGGGCACGGTCTGTAGGCACAGACATTCAAGTTGTAATGGGGCTGTAGGACAATATTGATCTTTAATGTCCCCCCCTTGTCATTTTTAGGTCGAGCCTAGAGTAGCGCCCAAGCGCTGCTCTGACGAAGACTTTATGTAGGGGCTTCAAAAAGCTGACCAGACGCTCGTGCGTCATGGCCTTTTCCGTGCGGTTACCCGCACGGCCGCCATCTGTTTGCAATTATCGTGCCCAGATGCGGGCGCGATAATTGAAAACACATGGCCATTGTGCACGAGCGTGTGGTCAGCTCAGCAGGCTGCCGCGCTCGCTCGCCCCCGCTCCTCTCTGACGCTGCCGATGTCTCTGCTGTCCAGCGCTTCACTTGTTAAATCTGCGCGTGCCGTTCAATGTGCACCTTTCTTATTACCCGTCGTTTGCACTGACTATTACTTAATAATGAAAAATACGAATATTCCTGAATAAGCCCTTTTTCTTTACCGACAAATATATTCGGGTCTCTAGCAGTGTATTTTGTCACTGTTTGTTTTGTAGCGCCTCGACGTTGACCACGGCACAAAACATGCTTTTTTCCAAAACAGTAACGATCATGTTTAACCGTAAATAACTCTTAACCGATCTGTGTTGGATGTTAAAATGCCTGTAAAGGTGCGCCGAGGTACATTTAATAAAATTCGATTTATTAGACTACGACGATATCGCAAAACATTAACATGGGGAACAGGCAGGATTTTGTAAAGCCCACCTTTGAATCGAATGCGCCTTGACGGGCAATGACTGATTTCGGCGCTACAGTCACAGTCAACAACAGCGATCTTTCACTCAGGCTGTATTCGAACCCAGGTCGGCACGTTCGTGGTGTATCGTGCTCGTCTTCTGGCCTGCAGATGCCTCACTACATGTTGATTGTTTTATTAATATATATAATATTTTACAGGTCGCCAGGGCACGTACCCCGACAAGCCTGCGTGAGTTTACAAACTACATGCAGTTTCAACACAGCCGAAATAATCTCAGATATAACAACAAACTGAATCCTAGGAAACTCTGACATCGTGCAGGCAACAAACATCAACCAGTTCACCCTCGAATGGGGGACAACTATTGTAACCCCCCACCCCCTACCCCCTTCAAGGACAGGTGTCTCGCGCACTCACACCCTTAGCAAATTACACTATCATGTTATAAAACTTCGCATCAGTGAAACGTTTTGGGGCAAATCCGTTTCTTCTATTTTTCTGACTCTGTACTTAAGATTTAACAAACACGTAACTTGAGCCTGCGTGACACAAAGTATGCTCTTGCGCACATCATGTCAAATCTATTTGCGCCGTTTTTCTGCTTCTGTGCAGAATTCTCCTGTCAGATTTCGCTCCTCTCCCTACGACCCGCCGTATTTAGCGTCAGGACAAACGCGTGAGACCAGATTGTAAAACTGCATGAGTGACAGACATTTTAAAATAAAAAAACGACCCCTCGAATATCCCTTTAAAAGCGACAACGCTTTAAAAACAAGCATTGACATAGCCAATAGGTCTCGCCTTTCGGACCTTATAAGTGTTTAGTTATCCAGCACAGTATCCTTGGTGCAACAACATCAAGTGTTGCATGGCTAAACACTTATAAGGTCCCAAAGGCGAGACCTATTGGCTATGCCAATGCTTGTTAACCTTATTACCGGGAAGAGTAATAAACTATCATTTTTTTAATCTCAGGGTAGTTTCTAGGTGGATACAGTAATAAGAATCATCTTCCACATAATTAAGGGTATTTGCGTTAAAAGAGCTCCATCAAAAGCTCTGATAATTGGGAGTCCATTGAGATTACGAGACTACGATGCCTCCCCAACCAACCCAGTAATGAAGGATGCCACATACGTCGGCGAGGGTTTTCAAGTCTTCAGGATCTCATCCCAGGGGACCGCTACCACTGAGCAAACATTTCACAGCCAAAGAGAGGAGGAGAAATGAAGAACCCAGAATCATGTGCAAACTGGACAGCATCCCAAGGATATTTTGAGGTCCAAAGAATGTAGATTCAACAGAATGCTTGTGGGGTAACCCACAAGCATCTGCCTGGCATATGTCTCTAACAGATATATTCCTGGAGAACAGGAATATAAAATGCACTAGCAGAGGAGTCATGTACTCCTTGCTACGGCACACCTTTGATGTCTCCCAATAGGACTGCAGCACCTTGGTGTTTGAGGAGGTTGGTGCACCAGGGGTCAAGGCCTGTTAGTGCTCTGCTTCTAATGCTTTTTGTGTTCAAGGCGGCTTAAGCAAGGGTGTCGATTGACTGTGTGCTGGAGGTAGTCTGCCTTCTGCATTTCTTGCACCAAGGCTTTCTGTTTGCTGAGTAGGACTCTCTCTCTCAACTCCCACAGGAGCAGGGTACAACCACCAATGTGGAAGAGGAGTAAGAAGCCTACCTGATTAAGTTGGAACTGCAAAACAAAGAGGAACTGTGCATTAGCACTCGATGGAAGCCTTATGAATCACTAGAGAGAATAAAGACTTGGCCAGAAGGGAAGAAGCCTTCACTTCTCAATGCGATGAACCTATAGCTTAGGGTCAGGCAAAAACCCTTTGATTGAGTGATGGTCCAAAGCCCCTGCTAAGTCAAACGCTGAATGGTTGGTGAGAAATGTCCAATACCAAATTTAAACTGTAGGCAGGTGAAGTACAGGGTATTGGGGTCCTGGTTAGTTACAATGAAACACTTCTGTTTATTGTCCATAACACCTGGATTAGTTTGATTTTGAGAAAAGAGAGGTATGGACTAAAGAGTATGGTACATTTTTATTTTTGGTGTTTCTTTGCAACTTACATAACTAGTACCACTTTAAAACTCTACAAGGAAGAGTATGCAAAAGGGAATGATCTGACAACAGTTTCAGAGTATTGTCAGGAGATAAAGTGAAGGCCAGCAAGTAGTTCAAATTTGTGCAGGAGACATCCAAACACTTGGTGAAACCGGAGAGCCAGGCCTTTCTAGAATTTCACCAGCTCCGATTTGAGGCAAAGATATTTACACCACAATTACTAGGGCTATTTGTTGCAGCATGATCAGCACAAGCAGGATACCACTTAAAATGCACAAATGGATTTATAGCTGGTTTTGTGACAGTTAACCTCTAAAATGAAAAAAAAGTTAACTTAAAAGTTGTCTCCAAAACTAAAAATTTTTGGAAAGAAATTAATGTAAGCCACAAGCACAGAAAGAGGAGAGCAGGCAAACTGAAGGGAAGTGGACAAGAGCAAGACATCAGTCAGCAGGGCAGAGTTAGTTCTGATGCACCCATGTATTGACTTTGGTCAGGCAATTCAGTGACAAGCAGGTGATGCCATGTGTCGCTGGGTACCCTCATGGGAGTCTAGGTTCTGTGGACATAAAAATGGAAGCTCGGATTGTAACTCGGAAGACTTTCACAAAGATCATCACAAACATTAAAGAGGAATCTGACAGTGTCAACTTTTGACAAACTCCACAGAATATGTGGTTAAGCGGAGATGCCAATTTGACTATGAATCCTATTGGATAGCAAAGAGATGAACAAAAGGAGGGTCGTTACTCAGATTCTGCACAACTACAAGTGCCAGTTGTGTAGTGTGGTCACAGAAGTCGAGGTGGATCAAAGCACAGGTGTTGCCCTGGCCGAATCTTGAGTTATATAATAAGCATACAATACTAACTAGAATTCATTAAGAAGGTTATTCGGTTCCAGCAAGACAAAGCTGTGCTTTGACCACCATTTTGAGAACCACTGTTATGCCTGGGACGAGCAGGATTAGCCTGAAGTTAAGTTTGGTCTCTGGATTAACAATAGTCATTTTTAAGAGTGATATTCTTAAGGTTTGTTTAAGCAAGTTTGTTGACTGGAGATTTTGTCAAAGTACATAATATTGGAACATACAGGTAAGGAAGGTTTTATCAATGCCAGCTGAGGAACTGCACACATTGCACAGTACCTTGACCTGCATACACTGGTGAACCAGCAGCCAAGGCAGATAGACTATTACGATGTTGGCAAGAAACGTTTATCTTGCAACATATTTCCTCATGCGCCCTTCAATCAGCATGCCATCTTATGGCATCGGTTCTTCGATTTAGAGGGACTCGTAAGGGAGGTAGAGCGCTCTCTGTTCTGGCTCCCAAGCAGTGGAATTGCTTACTGGTATCATTACAGAGCATTAAGAACCAATATTGATTTTGTAAAGAACAAAAGACGTGTCTCCTTTACTAGTCGGCTAAACTTATTTTCAGGCCCTTTCACTAGCTCTAGTGCCAAGAGACCAGAGGATAAACATGAGTGAGAAGTGCCAATTTCTTACTTCTCTTTCCAGCTGCCTGCAAGGTTCTCGTTAGAAAAATAAACAAAATTGCACATATACAGAGGAGTTTTGGGTCAGCCCTCTTTAACCACTGTGTGTTTGAGTGTCGTTCACATTCAGTTTCCACCCGTGAAAGCACAGAGCATGGGGTAGTGGGTCAGCCCACTTCAGCGCTTCATGTCTATTACCCTGTGAGGGATGGTACTTTGCCTGATCCCATCTGCACGTCCATCTGAAACTCAGTGCACTGCTTTGCTAGTTCTTTATTCTATTTTCCCCTTTTATATGCTGCCTTTTCATTTCTTTTTTTATATCGTGATTTTATTTCTTATTTTATTATAATTCTTTTTTTAAACAAAGACTGTCAGTTTCTTTGGCCAATGGCCTCTTAATTTATCTGCAGTGAGCCATATCCCATGTGGCTGCTGCTTCTGAAACGGACACGATCTCTGAATTGTATTGGCAATTGTATCACCGTTTTATTTTTCCGAGCTGGGCACCATGTTTACAAGCCACATGTTGGCCGTCTTACATTACAATAATGATACATTTTGCACAATACTGTTACAAGTTGTCTACCCAGAGGAATATTTGGTAGATGGCCATATTCAAATGTTATTGGGCATTATGTATTATTATTTTACCTTTCCAAGATGGTTAAAACACTGCTTCAAAACGTGGCAGCAATGTTTGAATTTTAAAAGAATGATACACCATGCACACATGCACAATAGCATTCCAAGATGGCCACCCACTGGCATGTTTACCTAAATGCACATTCCTGCCACGTGTTTTTATATATATGAACAAGGCCGCATGTCTGGCGGCCGAAACGCGTCTTTGGACAATGATGGTTAATTAATAAACACCTTGCCACTTCAACTGCTGTGGAGTCTGTGTCCTTGTGTAGTGCCGGTGTGACTGGACACTCTTGGATTTTCATGTGGATATATATATATAGATATAGATATATATATATATATATATATATATATAATGAGTCAGCAAGAGCATGAATGGATATGTGAGTGCATGAGTGAGTGTCAGGGTGCCTGTATGGGAAGTTATTGCCTGTCTAGACTCGCCAGGGAGTGAAAAGGCAATTTAAATTATATATATATATAAACCAGATCTACTGGCATTGTCAATGCTTCCTTCAAATAACAGATTGCTAAAATCACTCCTCTTAAAATCACAAGACAGAAAATATATGCACGCCACAAAAAGCAGCTGCGTTAAGAGTAGGGTCAACAGGAAAACTGTATTGACACGTCTGAAAATAACCAGAAAAACATTGGAATTGCCATTGAGTATGCAATGCTGTTAAAATCAAATGAAAACTCATTAATCTACGGAAGCAGATCATTCCCCGAATATCTTACAGTTTTCAAAGCAGGAAAGAAATTATGAAGAAAGTAAGTCAGGCATGCATTCCCAAAATTAGGTTTTTGTTGTTACAGTACCTGTGCCACACCCGTGACAGTTAAAGCAACCCCCTCTGCCGTCTCTACGTCCTCACACCGGGGCTGTAACGTCATTATCTCTAAGGAAATCCTGCCAAAAAACGTAAAACGTTTGCATGTATCCTGGTAATTGAGATCAGCATTTCAGCTCCCATTTGCTTTCATCACCACTCCATAGTTCACAATGGGTAATGCACAGTCACAAAACTTTAAAATGGCGGCAAATTATAACTAGGCACTTGTTTTGCAAGGTTTTAAATAATGCTCTGACCTTCTCTATTCATCTATTGAGTCCAGAAAGGAGATTTCAATACATTATCTTGTGAGAACTTGGGCCTTTCAGTTTTAAATAATTCTTCACCCGCTGTGAAAGTAACCAGTCTAACCCGCCTCCACAACAAAGTGAATGTCACACTACAGAAATCTATTAAAATTGAATTTCTTTTAAGTGAGTTATCTTTCTGATCATGACTAAGCATGAGCAAAATGTGTTTTAAAAGGTTTCCACCACCACTGAGCAGGCACTAATGTTATCTTGCCTGATGTGGTCACTTTTACAACACTAATAATATTAGTCACTCTGGATGATATTAATTGAACATTAGTAGCTCTTATTACAGAAAAGTTTAGAGGCCCATGTGCTAAAGCATCTAAGGTAGTCACTAAACAATCCACAATAAAGAACAAATCCTGAAATGCCAGCAGCTAAAACAAAATAGCACCCAAGTGGTAGAGGTATCTAATGAGGAAAAAAACAGGAACCACACTCATATAATACAGATTTTTTTTTAAATAAAACGTGCAAGTCAGTATTCTCACACAATTATTTAAACAAACATGGAAGAAAGTAACTGCAACCGTTTTTTCGATATGGGCAATTCACTCTGGGGACAAAAGTGGGCTTCCTTTAAATAGAAATAATCACCCATACTTATTGATGAAAATCAACTCGCGATATTGCTACTGGAAAGTTTATTTTGTTTTATGGAGTGATCCTGACTCACTCATTTCCAACAGGAAAGTGTTGGAACTTAAAGAACAATGTATGCTATTGAAGTCCACAAAACGTTGAGGGATAACATTTGCCTGAAAAAACATGGCTTATTGAACAGGTGCTTTTTTTCCATCAAACAAAATAAGTATCTATAATGTGGAGGGTTAGTAAACCAACACTTGGTATGGAACAGAAAAGACCACATGTATTGGAAGCTAAAGCGCAAAATACTGTAAGTAGAAAGAACCCTAGAACTCAAGGCTGCTCAAAACATGAAAAGAATGTTGATGACTAATCCCCATCTTCAGTCAACAGCTGTCCAACTAAAGTAGTTCAGGATTGGCAGAATGTTATGGTCACAGCAGATGTAGGTCCCAATAAAGTTTCAGAACAGTACGATGCCGGTCAGGTAGAACAACTACAATGTCTCTCTAAGATCTCAAGGTGGCACTGTTGTTGGCTACAATGTGGCAACAAAGTTGCAGCTGATCAGATTACAAGGGAGCAAATTAGAAAAATTACTTACTCAGAAACAATATTTCTTTCGACAACTAGTACTCTGTGTAACAACTCAATGTCTGAATCACACTGTGGCGTCCACAGCCTATAATGTAATAAACTATCTGTGCCTTGTTCTGAGATATACTTTTTCTACAAGGCAGCTAAGTATAGGCGGATGAATGAAAGTAGATGCAGAGAAGAGAAAGGAAGTGTAAAATAAGTCTTGCTTAATTGCTGGGAAGACGGAGCATGCATGAAGAAGAGTCAAGTATATTTTCTTGGAGTGGGAGCTGGCCAGTTGGTTCATTTCAATTACTACTTAAAATATCTTTTTTCGCTTTGAAATTTGGATGCCTTGTCCATGTAGATACTGCTGATGAATAAACTTGCCTGGATGTTGTGGGCTAGATTGCGGAGGAAGAGTAAGACGAGGGACAATATGGTGTTGAAGAGCACAAAGATCAAGTGCCAAGACTCTCTTAAAATTCTGAGACACTTAAGTGGTATGGTCAAACATTCAAACTCTAAGCATGTACAGACACATCTTCCTTAGTACTTGGAAGTGACATCTGCCAAGTGTTCTGTGTATTAGAGGAATGAATACAGGCAGGGCATGCCATGCCCGATGGCAGGCCAAACGGATCCTCTTGCAATTGTTTGATTTCTAGCAGATGACCAACGCTGGTATTAGGGGCGTAAAGGGGAAATTAGCCACAGACATCATACTGCCATGGAATCGTAAATACTATGCCAATGGAGGTAAGTGGGGAGAACAAGAAGCAGTGGGCTGAAGCAGGTCACGAACGAATAGTTTCTTACCTGTCGGTGTAGTTTTGCATCTTGAAGACTTTCTGGATTCACTATGCTGTGCATTATTCTGCCATCTCGTGGTTGGGTCCGGATTCGTAGTCTTTTTTCTTTTTTTGTTGTTGCTGGCCCAGGTGGGCAGCGACGCCCCCACCATTTGGTGTCCTCGGTGACGTCGTCGCGCTTCCTGCGGAAGCTCCCACCTTTGGTCGCCATCTTCGGATTCTTTTTTCTTTTCCTCTTATTGTTTTGTCGTCTATGTCTTTCTCTTTTATCCTTTTATTTTTCTTTTGATCCCTCTAAACTCTGGATGTAGTCTAGTTTTACCCTTAACCTCCTATGTTATCTTCCTGGCGGAGGCGGGTGGGATCGCTAGTGAATCCAGAAAGTCTTCAAGCTGCAAAACTACACCGACAGGTAAGAAACTATTCGTTTTGCAGCGTGAATCTTTCTGGATTCACTATGCTGTGCATAGACTTTGTAGCGGTTTTGTTATTGCGGTGGTTGGGTGGAAGATGAGCATTGGTTGCTGAAAATGTGCTGTAAGACCTTCTGTCCTACTTGTGCCTCTTTGTTCATCTGGATATCCACACAGTAGTGTTTGGTGAACGTGTGCACGGAAGACCATGTTGCCGCTTGGCAAATGTCTTGTATAGGTGTGTTCGCTAGGAATGCAACCGTTGCTCCCTTCTTCCTTGTTGAGTGAGCCTGGGCGGCTCCCTGTAATTCTTGTCCTGCCTGCTTGTGGCAGAGTTGTATTGCCTGTGCAATCCATCGTGCTACGGTATTTTTTGTTACTGGTCGTCCCAAGAAACTGCTTGCGAAGGAAACGAAGAGTTGTTTTGTTTTCCTGCATTCCTTCGTCCTTTCTATGTAGTGCATCACTGCCGTTCTGGCGTCCAGCGTGTGTAGCGCCTTTTCTGTGGGCGTTGATGGTTTCTGGAAGAAACTTGGTATCTGTATTGTCTGGTTAATATGGAACCGCGACACCACCTTTGGCAGGAAGTGTGGGTCCGTTCTCATGACAATTCTGTCCTTGTGTATTTGCAAGTAGGGCTCTTGTAGTGTAAGAGCCTGCAGTTCACTGACCCTTCGCAGTGACGTGATAGCCACCAAGAATGCTGTCTTTAGTGTGAGCATGTGCAGTGTGATCTTGTGTATGGGCTCAAATGGTGATTTCATCAACTGTGTTAGCACAGTGTTGAGGTTCCAGCTTGGGGCTGGCATCCTTTTTGGGGGGGGCTATTCTTTTAGCTCCCTCCAGGAATCTTTTGACCACCTGGGAGGTGAAGAAACTTTTCCCCGCTTCTCCCCTGGTGTAGGCCACTATGGCTGCTAAGTGAACCCTTAGTGACGAGTAGCTTAGCCCGCTGTATAGTAGGTGCGTTAAGTATTGTAGTACCGTTGATTCTTTTGTGACCTTTCGTTGCAGTCCCTCTTTAATGCACCATTGCGAGAACCTTTTCCACTTTGCAATGTAGCATTTTCTTGTAGTGGGTCTCCTCGCTTCTCTGAGTACTGCCATGGTGCTTGGTGGTAGCTTGAGGTGTGCGAATTCTAGGTCCTCAGGAGCCATGCTGCTAGGCTGAGGCTCTCTGGTTCTGGGTGGAGCACTTTTCCGTCTTGCATTGTCAGGAGGTCTTTCCTTCTGCTGAACCTGTGCGCTGGTTCCTGCGCCATTTCCATTATTTGCGAGAACCATGATTGTCTGGCCCACTGAGGTGCCACCAGTATGAGTGTCATGCTGCTGCTCCTGCATTTGCTGAGTACCTTGTGTAACAGTGGTATCGGGGGAAAAGCGTATGCAAATTCGTTCGACCAACTTATCCATAGCGCATTCCCTAGGGACCTTTGGTCCGGTTGTCTGGATGCGTAATGTTGGCATTTTGCATTCTGGAGTGTTGCAAACAGGTCTATCCGTGGTGTACACCACTTTTGGAACAGCGGCTGCACCTCCTGTTGGTTGAGCTCCCATTCGTGGGATGCCGACGTCTGCCTGCTGAGTCGGTCTGCTTCTACATTGTCTATTCCTGGAAGGTGTATTGCCAGTAGGTCTATCCTTAGAGGGATGGCCCATCTCCAAATCTCTTGTGCCAGGCTTGATAGCGGTGCTGACTGTGTTCCACCTTGTTTGTTGATGTAGAACATGGTGGTTGTGTTGTCTGTTTGTATCAGCACTCTCTGTCCGTAAAGCTGCTTCTGAAAGGCTTTTAAGGCTAGGAACACAGTTTTTAGTTCTAGGTAGTTGATGTGTTTCACTGCATCTTGTTGTGACCACAGCCCCCTGACGCGGAGTCTGTCCATGTGCGCGCCCCAGCCCTGCTGTGAGGCGTCTGTTGTGATGGTCACTGTTGGAGTTGGCTGTGTGAATGGCTTCCCCTGTAATAGGTTCTCTTCCTTCCACCACGCTATTTCTTGCTGCACTGCGTGTGTGACAACCACTAGATCTTCCCAACTCCCTGTCGCTTGTGACCACTGCTGCTGTATCCATTCTTGGAACGGGCTCATGTGCAGCCTGATATGTGGGACTAGGTGGATGCATGATGCCATCATCCCCATTAGTCTGCTCACCGTCCTCACTGTCAGAACTTGCCCCTTGCGGTAATGACGTGTTTCCCTCAGGAGCGCTATAGTTCTCTTGTCGCTGGGGAACACCTTGGACTGTGAGCTGTCGATTTGTGCCCCTAAGAATATTTTGATCTGCTGCGGTTTTGTTGACGATTTCTCCCAATGTATTGAGAAACCTAGTCTGGACAGTGTTTGTATGACTTGTTTGATGTGATCCTTGCAGTGTCTGTATGATCCTGCTTTCACAAGCCAGTCGTCGAGGTAGGGGTATACATGTATGCCCTTTCTCCGTAGGTGCGCTGCCGCTGCTGCAAGGCATTTTGTGAACACCCTTGGTGCGGACTTGAGCCCGAAGGCTAGCACTGTGAACTGGTAGTGATTGTGGCCTATCACGAATCTTAGTAGACGTTTGTGTTTGTGGTTGACGGGTATGTGCAGATATGCGTCTTTCATGTCTATGGTCGCCATGTAATCCCCTTCTTGGATTTGGGGTATTACTTCCTGAAGTGACGTCATTTTGAATTTTTGAGTTTTTACGAACTTGTTGAGGAATCTGAGGTCCAGTATTGGCCTTAGTGTTTCGTCTACTTTTGGCACTAGGAAGTACGTTGAGTAGACTCCCTTGTTCCTTTCGTTGATTGGAACTGGTTCTATTGCTCTTTTTTGTAGCAGCTCCTCTGCTTCTAGACGTAGGAGGGCGAGCTCCCTTGCGGGAATTGCCCGGTGTCTTGTTTTTGGAGTTCTATGCAGTACCCGTGCTGTATGATGTTCAGTATCCACTTGTCCGTGGTAATCTCCCTCCATTGTGTGAGGAAGTTTCCTATTCTGCCCCCCACCGGGGTTGTATGCTTGGTGGTTATTTGTTTGCTGTGTGTGTTTCTTATTTTGTCCTTCTGCTGACTTCTCCTCTCCCTTGGTATTAATAGGGGAGGGTTTTGTTTGTTTGTGGAGTCACTTTGAGGTGGGCTGCTGACCCCCTCTTCGGGACTGTCCCCGTCCGTACCCGCGTCCTCGAAAGGACCGTCCTCTGGGTTGATACTGCCAATTTTGCTGCTGTTGTCCCTGTTGGCTTTGGCCCTGGTTGTTCCCCTGGTATCCTTGTTGGGGAGATTGGTGGGTAGTGGCGGGCGCATTGCCCCCTCTACCATTGGGCCGCCTTGAGGGGGTTCCTCTTCTCATCCCCCTGAATTGCAGTGCTCCCATGGACCTCGCAGTTTCATTGTCTTTTTTGAGCTGCGTTAACTTCTCGTCCACTGGGGCTCCAAACAGTTTCTGGCCGTCGAATGGCGTGTTCAGGATGTTGCTTTGTACCTCAGGTTTGAAACCTGAGATCCTGAGCCATGCGTGTCTCCTTTCAGTCACCCCTATCATCATCTGCCTGCTGGAGTTCTCTGCTGCGTCCAAGGCTGATTTTAGGCAAGTGTTTGCGATAGCCTTGCCCTCTTCAACTAGGTGATTTGCCCTTTGTTGGTGTTGTTGTGGTAGGTGTGTTATGAGCTGGCTCATTTCATCCCAATGCTGGTATGCATGCCTGCTGATGAGGGCGTTGGAGTTGGCGATGCGCCAGTGTATGGCTGCGTTCCTCTCCACCTTTCGTCCTGTGAGGTCCATTCGTTTGCTCTCCTTGTCTGGAGGTGGACCTGTGTTAGTGGGCACATTTGCCCTTTTCCTGGCCGTTGCAGTGATAATGGAGTCTGCTGGCACTGACCCTTGTATGTACGCAGGGTCTTTAGAGGAGTGCTTGTACTTCTTTTCGCTCCTTGGTGTAACAGCCTTGCAGACTGCCGGTTCTTTGAAGGCCTCCCTTCCCTGGTCCAGGACGCTAGGGAGCATGGGTAGGAACTGGGACCTGGTTTGTTGAGGAAGTAGGGTTTCCAAAAGGAAACAGGCCTTTGCCTTCTCCTCTTGCATTTCGACGCCATACGTTGCTGCAGCCCTTTGGACGACCACATTGTAGGCTCCAATGTCGTCTGGCGGCGAAGGCCTCGAGGGATAAGAGTCTACCCCTTCTTCTGGTGATTCTGCGTCGAGGTCTTGCCAGTCTAGGTCTTGTTCTTCCGAGGGCGCCGAGTCCCGGTAAGACTGGAACTCTTCTTCGCCTTCGGCTCGAGTAGTAGTCCTCTTCGCCCTGTTCGTCGAGCGGTTCGGGGTTTTTGGGGGCTTGATGTCTTCGTTGTCGCCCTCCCCGAGTGTTTCGCGTGATGGCTTCGACGGAATGGCGTATTGCTTCATTTTTTCGTCGAAGTCTTTTTTCCGTTGCAGGATGCTCACCATCTCTGCTTCGAGCCTTCTCTTCTTCTTCACCATCTCGTGGACCCTTTCGGCGTCGATGGCTGAAGCGCCCCTCTTCGCGGTCTCGGACGTCGAGGATGACGCCGGGCCTTCCCCTCTGGGCGTCGAGGCTTCCTTTTCGGAGGTTACCTTCGACGCCCTTGGTTTTTCGGAGGCTTTTGCCGATTGGGAGTCCTTTACGAAGGATCCGCTCGGTTGTTTGTTTTTGGTTGCTGTTGCTTTCGTTGAGTGTTTCGGCGGCAACGCTCCCTTCGAGGACTTGGCTTCACTTCTGAGAGTGTCGCTCGGGGCTTTGGCTTCACTCTTTCGAGCGTCGCTTGGGTGCTTCGGGGTCGATGTCTCCCTTACCTCCTTCGAAGTTTTCTTGTGGACCTCGACGACTGAGCAGTCCTCCGGTCCCTCTGCGATGTTGTCTTCCTCTCCACTCGAGAGGCCCAGGTCTCGAAGCGATGGAGCTGGTCCCTGCCCTGCATGTTGTGGTTCGCCCTTCTTTGCCTCTCTCTCACCCGGAGGGTTTTCGGGGTGAACGCCGAACACGCGTTGCAGTCTTCGCTGATGTGGTCGAGCGGCAAGCAGAGGTTGCAGACTGGGTGCTGGTCCTTCTGGGCGTACTTGTGGTGACAGTTTTGGCAAAACTTAAACGGTGTCTTGTCCATAACCGCGCTCAGGGGGCCCCCTGTGAGCGCATTTTTTGTAGGCGTCGAGATTTTGGTCGTGGACCTTCTACCTCGTCCTTCTCGTAGCCTCCGGTACTCGTCTCCTCGTCCGGTGTCTCAGGAAACGATCTTCTGTGGTTTTCTATTGAATTTTCTAGATTCTTCATCCAACTTTCTGGAACTTCTCGTCGACGATCCAGACCCCACGGCGGAAAAAAGAATCTGAAGATGGCGACCAAAGGTGGGAGCTTCCACAGGAAGCGCGACGACGTCACCGAGGACACCAAATGGTGGGGGCGTCGCCGCCCACCTGGGCCAACAACAAAAAAAAAAAAAAGAAAGAAAGAAAAGACTACGAATCCGGACCCAACCACGAGATGGCGGAATAATGCACAGCATAGTGAATCCAGAAAGATTCACGCTGCAAAACTCATCAGAACAGCACCCACAGAGACCAAAAAGTCACTAGATATAATGCAAAGAACACTACAAGACACGGTTTTGTCCTGACAGTACCCCTTTTTCAGAGATGATCTGCAATCTCCTTTGTGACTAATTTTCTCAGTTGGAAAGGAGCCTTTTACTGCCTCTAGGCTGAGATACCTCTTTTAGAAACTAAAGTGACTGAGGATATGATCTCCTAATTCCAAAGCAACCTTCAGAGAATTATGGTTTCTTCTGCAGTTTCCTTTGGTTGCTCTTCTGTTGCCCCAGTGTAAAGAAAGAGAGGTTTCAACCTCCTTTGTAACTTTCATATGTATACTATCTACCCGTTGGAAGCAGAAAGCTTTGGTAGAAAGGCAACCAATCAAACTTCTATCACAGCCAGTCATCCAAACATATTTGAGGGGAAAACATCTGCGGTGGATGTTCGCTTCTTGTCCAAAACAGTGGAAGGATCCTTTAAAAAGACTGCTCACTAAACAGCAATCACTCTGTACCTGCTTTAACCTTGGAGAAGGCTAATGCTACCAGTTTGTGGTCTGTCTTAATGAACAAGCTCTGTACCACTCATTGACATCTGCACATATTCTGAATGGTACTTGTACCTTATGTAAAAAAACAATAAAAGGGAGTAAAAAAACAAAAATAAACACACAAGCTGTCTACCACTTCATCAATATGGCACAACAAGAATTTCCAAACAGGCAAATTGTCCAAATCCAGTTGGCAAAAATCTTTGGTCCACACCCAGGTCTCTCCAACAACTTTAACCACCTCCAAAATGTTCGGGAGGGGCCAAGCCAGATCCAGCAACATATCCTGGCATGCCCACTGATCGTTACATTCCCCTTTTGGGATCTTTTGTGTATTAAGTCTTGGTGTTGACTATCATGGGATCAATGACCTTGCCATATACAGACAGCTCACAACACTCTGCCTTCAAGAAACTGCGCTCAACTCTGTTGAGGAATTTTCAAATTCTGTTTTCAATATATTTAGCTACCATTCGAGACGCAATATAAAGAGCAGATGATGATCATGCTGTGCAGAAAAACGCTCACCAAGCTTAACAAAAGTCTCCCTTTCCTTATCCTGGGCAACTCTATTTCCCTGTGAATTGTGATGTTAATCATTTGGATAAGGTATTTTCCCCCACTGATACATTTGTATAACTGCACAGGTCTTCGCTATTCGCTTTGGTGGCTGGTTCCTACTAGCCTACATTTTAGAGGGGAAAAAAGCCTTGCATGAATTGGACTTGTTGTGCCGCCATCAAGTCCTAGAATATCAGCTTTTGACTATCTTAGGTGACCAGTGGAGTATCTTCTCTACCTACTTAACACTTCTTTTTTTTTTGCCAGCTATGAAGATGTGGGTAAGGAAGCTCCACCAACTTATTCCCTAGACCGAGTGTAGGAGTTAACCCTAAAGGGTTCATGGCTAAAATAAATTCAGGGACACAGCTGAAGGCTCAGTGATGCGATCAAACTCCCATTGTCAATCTCCCCTTTGGGTCTAAGGTGGAAGAAACAAACGAGTTGCATTTTGACCTGGATCACAAATGTGAGCATCACCCAATGGTTAGCGTTCAGAATAGTGAATCGACCCATATAATTTGAATTATTCAGATGGCGGCAACCACATTTTGAGAATTTTTCAAAATTACAGAATGTCCGATTCCAACTCCAATGTCTAGGAGGCAGCGTCCAATCAGTCATACGACTGGATCTACTTTCAAACAGTGCCTTAATGTGAAATTCAGCCCAGGTTGAACACACAAGTGTTGGCTTCAACTGGCATAACATTCCAGATAAAACAGAAAAATAACTTCTCCCTAAAGGAAAATAGACTCACCAAAGGAAGGAAGAGTTCCTCATTGGTGTTATGGGGTCACATGTTTATAGTTCCAGTGCATGTATTACACAAATATATATATATTATATATCAATAAAAAAGCAGACTTTAATTTGGTACTGTCAGTGGCAATAAGGGTGTAAACAATAATGCTCCACTCGGAGCAGTCTGACATATCCCTGTGAATGGCCAAAGAGAACATTAAATCTAACTGGTATGTCAGTGAACGGCTACAGAGAATGTTAAATCTAACTTGTATTCTGCTACGAGTGATGCTTAACTTCCCATTGGTGGAATTAACACATTTCGTTTACGTCATCAGAAAAGACAAAAACACAACTCAACCTGGAAACATTGACTGTGTGAGTCTAAATTTTTATTTTAGTTTGTTGTAATTTATGTTTTTAGAATTTTGCTATTGGCCTTGAGCTGCTACAAGTTAAACAAACAATTACCCAATCAGCCATTATGTAGATCTAGGTCCTGTTGCTGCAAAACAATTTTGTGATAAGTATCTTCTAAATATATAGAAATGTCAGAAGCGTTACTTAAAATCAACATCAGTTACTTAAATGGTCAGGTTGTACTTACAATCATGATTCTATGGAACCCGATTTTAAAGTACGTTTACTTGTGCATTACCCACAGAATTGTTTGCTAGAAGCAAGCACTAGAAAGAAGAATGGAGAGAAAGCAATGGGGAGAGGAGGCTGTTGTATTAAATATGCCACTGGAAGGAAATGGTTAGTTTTCAATTCCCGTTCTGCTGTTGCTGTATGAAAACAAGGAGAAAGATGGGAAATTAACAGCAAAGTTAGGAAGCTTTGTGCTTTATTACCTGTGCAACCCCTGTTACGTAAAGCGGGACCCCCTCCGATGTCTCAATATTCTCACAGCGACAGAGGATGGTCATAACCTCCAAAGACAGTCTGAGTAGCAGTAAATAGGGTAGGACAGCAAATATACAAAGCGGTTACTAGAGAGAAAAAACTCAATCCACCAAAATAAAAACTGGACTTTTTGAGGTTTGCATTCCTTTTTGCAGTGTATTAAAAAGGCATAAGCCTTCCCCATTAATAATCATTGTAATCCTCTGTCGGAAGCAGAGCTTTTATATGCATTGTGGCAAAACAAAAGCTTGCGTGTAATTAACCAGATGCCTTCCTATAATGTAATTGCCAGTATATTAAAAACAAACTCTGAAAACAGACAGTGATCCAGTGTGTTAAAACAACCATACATGGCTGAAAGTGGGTCTGTTAAATTATAGCGCGTGGCTCCAAGTGAGCCATGGGCACATGCTTTTCAACCTTTACATCCAAGATATATTTTAAGCATTTCCAAAAATATCTTGCTAAGCAAAGGCTTTTTTCAAGTTTGATTTGTGACATCCGCTCATGGCATTAAAATGAACGTTTGGCTGGTCATTGTAGTAACAAGTCCTCAAAAAGGGGCAATGAATCCAAATCCTCAGGTTATTTAGAGTAAATGAAATATTATCAGGCAAATGGGTGCCTGCAGATGGGTGCTATTCACATCTATGTATGATCACTAGTATTATTTTTTACCACACTCTGTACAATATGGCTCCGTTACGGCTGCATTATACCACCAACAGATATTGTTATCCTGAACAGCTGGGAATCTGTTCATAGATGTCCCCTTCTAAATACAAGAACAAAATCTTTGAGGTAATGGGTAATCAAGCCTTGCAGTTTTGGCTTACTTCACAATTTATTACTAAGCAACAAGTGCTTCACAAGACAAAGGTGGAATTTTCTATTACAATATAGGAACATGCAGCTAGTGAAGGCAGTGCTAAAAAAAAAAAAAAAAAAAAAAGGAATCCAATCTGACAAATTAAATTGCGGCATGATTTAGAGTGCCAATGGTTATACTTATTGCAAGCATTCCTCGCAATACCTTTGGTACGTTTGATGTAACACCCTAAGTTGCAAAGGTATGACCAGCCGAGAGTCCCGTGCTCACTCTTCCACTAGAACCAAGTTCGGGGAGGACCTGGCCCGACAGTTCGGGCTCGACTGTTCCTGTTAAGAGTAGGGTCAAGATTGATTTGCATATGGCTGGATCCAAACTGAGGTGGCATGGGAGCAAAAAGAATACGGATTTGAATGCTACCACATGTGACAAAGTCATTCGATTTATTGTAAGGATTCCTCCCATCATCTTTTGTGTGTTTGATGATTTGGAACTGCACATAGGCTTTAATTAATCCATGTTCCATACCAGGAAAAGTTGGAATAAAGACAGGATGTACAGACGGAAGGAAAACAACTAGCAAATTCAGATTTTGTGACAATAAACCCACCATAATTAGGAGGGGGGTGTTCTTCAAGAGCTACCCACTTTACACTGACTGTATCAAAGTAGTAAACATTCTAGCATCTGTAGTGATTGCGTAGCAGGCTTTCTTCCCATGGCGTTTCCAGCATTATCACTTATGTCTACAAAATTGTTAATTGTCTATTGGGAGGCTTTTCCGAAGAAGATATATCCCCTGCATGTAAACAATAAAAAGTCCAGTTTTTACTCTTTTTTTAGTATTGTTATAAGAGGGACAATTTGCAGATTCCATAAACCAATTTACGTCACAATCAAATGCAACATAAACTTGTGGCATTTGTGCGATTCAAGGCAATTGGGTGGGCCACCTGTTGGGAGAAAAAGCAGTACAAATTCCAATGATTATTTGGGGGTAGCAGAAGAGATTCCTCCGGACACCTTTTAGAGCAGACAACACCTCATAATGGGTACACTGTGAGGAATCAATCCTTGAAAAAGCCATGCAAGATAAAAGCAAAATAGAAACACCCAGAAAAAGAGACAGAGAAAAAGCTCTAGAAGCTTCTCTAATTTTGGGGAGGGGCCATTTAAGTAAGTATATTGAAAAACATTTCAAATACTCATGTAGGATGATGCTTGAAGGAGAAACCTCATGGCGAACTGGATAAAGAATATTCACTTACAACTACTGCCTGCTCTGCCCAAGAAAGTCTCCATTGCTTTACTGTCAAGCTGTCTCGTCCTTCACAGGATACCTACTGAAACTGAAATTTAACAAAGGCGGCTAATGCACAAATAATCAGCTGCAGTTAAGCAATGCATCACAAATGCCCTCAGGCTGATGGAATGTGACTGAAACTGGTCATGAAATCTTTGTAGCACCTGAAATCAGCATTCCTCTGTGACCTACGACCAATCTGAATAGAAGCAGTGTTTAACCATGAATATTTAACAGTGAGGCATTTGCATTTGTTGTCGTTAGGAAACAGATGCATGACGTGCTGAGAAAATGTTCAGCAAATAAGAGACTTGACTAAAGAGAAATCATCTGTATGTTTTTAGAACATTGGGTTGCAGAGGAAAACAAATATAGATTTGAATCACAGGTCTTGCTCTCAGAGTCAGTGCTCACACTGCTACAACATAGACAGAAATAAGATTTATTCCCACTGAAAATGAAGATGAGAAAGAACGCAATGAAGCCATATGCACAATGTACTGTGAAGTAAAAGACAATAAAATATTTAAAACTTAATTTAAGTCTGATACTTGGTTCTAGGCTAACCTAACAAAAATAAAATGAAATCTGCAAGAATTATCCTAGGACATCTACATGTATGGTGTTCAAGAACACATTATACTATGAAGTCTGGCAGGTACAAACTCTCTATCACCTAGTGCTTGTAGAGAGATTTGAAGAGCTTACCATAACCTTTGAACATTTCCAGATTTAGCACCACTGATGAGGAATTTTACAAACAGGGGAAGGTGGGATCAGCCTAGACAAAGACTGAGCTAGTCTGCAGAAATAGCGGGACAATGAGCAAGCTGTGCAGTGTTTTAACACGTTCACACAAAAAGAGCCCTGTAACATAATACAGGCCTAAAATAGGGACATCTTACTCCAATTACATTTGTCCAACGACAAATACTCCATTCTCACCTGGATTTATTGGCAAAGGTTGCCCGGATCAATGGTGATGCCAATTTGGAACATGAATGCTAGGTTACAAACTGTAAATGCTCAGTAAAAATTGGTCATCAACATAACTTTTCAGAAATGGGTATGACCTAATTTGTCTATAATTTGGCTCTCAGCAACGCTGAAAGCTTGAGTCAAGTTAGACATGGACACAAGTTTAAAATTAACTAAAAAGATGCAACTCAATTATAATGGGTCCAATGCAGACATCATCCAATGAACTTAAGCGTTATAACTGTCAAAAAGATTAAGATACTGCGATTGAAATTAAAATTGACTGAAATCGACAGGAGGTTTATGTTAATCCATCTAAGATCTAACCTGCTTCAGATGTCATCCAAATTCAAATGTGGGTCAGAAGATGAGGTCAAAAATAATTTTATCCAAGAGTATCACAAAATCATGAAACGAGTTGCCAATATTAATTGAGCCATGACATTTCTCCTTCAAGTTTGACCGAGGACATCTCCCCAAAACTACTTTTTACTTGCAAGTAGCCAGAACCTGAGAGACACAGAATAGGTGAATTTTGTGACATTATTGCAGAGGAACACACAGACAACAGTGCATAATAAGGAAAGGTGACTTGCAATCCTGGTTCTCCATTATAGGAATATTTATTGAAGACATAATCCTTGAATACAATGCGCCCATGTTTGGGATAGCGGAGGTCACATACAATGATATAAATCTTTTAATTTCTGCCTAGCTGCAGACATTAAAAACTAAGCAGAATTAAAAGCAAACTATCCTGAAAAATAAACGAGAAGGTTTCAGCTCTACATAATTTAAGAAAGAAAAAGGAAATTTAATGCTAGGGACCAGGACAAAAATGTTAGGACGTCCAAAGAGCTGAAAATGGATGCTGTCATAGAGACGGACTAAACTCATCTTCCCAGTTTCCAAAGGATTGTTAAGTATTTGGAACAATGTAAATGCAGCATGCCTATGTCCACACAAAGAGGATTTTCTGTTGTGTTGTTGAAAGCAATTTCAATTGAAGTAAAAGGCATTTCTTCGGGCTGTAGAATGTCTTTTCTATGAAGAAAACTTAGTTTCCACATGCACAGAAGATCTAACAGATACTGAATTGTCTGCACTGGAAATGAAGTTGATTTGAGGCTATGTGGAGCTTTAAGTCTTGTCATAACTCGGAGGCTTCGTTGAGACTTATTTAAGATTTTTTTTTTTCTTATTCAATTGTCTAGGCATGTACTGAGGAATAACCCCTTTCCGAGATGCATTCACACCACCATACTTTTGGAAAACACATATAGGGCTGATGTTTGGTTGAAAAGGGAGGATTTTGCACTGGCAATCTTCTTTACAATGATATATAGTACCTGAAAATCTACACACACTTCCACTCACCCTGATGGCGTGGAGAAAAAAATTGGATTAATGGTTAACATTGTGAACTTCTCAGATAATTCAGCTGTTTACTGTCTCAAGTTCAGAATGAGCCATAGCAGTAATACTCGTCTTTCTGAGATGAAGGGAATAATTTTCCCCCTTTTTTCTGTAAGGACACCTAGATTGGTTCTTGTATTTTAACTTGTTGATGACATATGGACATTTTCAGTATAGTAACGGGGCTGAGGCAATTGACCATTTAAAGCACAACCATACACAATAGTCAGAAGAAATCTGCATTTAATGCTGTTCTCCAAGTCTACAAGAGCAGCACACATAATAGGATTGTTGTTTTGCGACAGCATGAGGCTCTCCTGAAAACGCAAAAGGGCAGATGCCCTCACTGCTCATGCAGACTCCTGTGGCAGTAAGACTGCTCTCACTGCCCAAAAGGGGGCTGAACCCTCAGTTTGTAGGAAGCTTTTTTCAGATGACTTGTAGAGAGGCCTATGAAGCACCTTCCTTTTCTCTGTGTCTACTACAGACACTTTTTCAGCGATTCAGTTTTATTCAGTACATTCAGTAAATCTGCTCCATTCAGCAATCTGTGTGCTCTAAAAATAGAGTGGCCAGAAAAGGGAAGGTTCATGCCTTTCTGCTGTGCCTTAGGTCATAACCCGGTCTGCATTAGCCAAGACAATTCTCAGATTTTCTATGCAGCACCCATGAAGTAACAAATCAAACACACCTAATGAGGCACTCAACAACTGACTGGATGCCAGGAGCTCTTCATATCGAGTCTCTGAAGTACTGCATCATATCTTTTGGTCTTTAGAATATCTCCTGGACACCCACAGAGGCCCATCGTGCCTCCTTAAAGTAGAAGCAACAACTGTTTTCCCGATGGGGCCCACATGCTCAATATTTTCCTGCCCACATAATTAATTTGATTTCCCTCCTACTTTGAGGCAGGCAATAATTATCGGATGAGCATTTCTTTACCAATGACACTCAAACTAATCTGGGTTGGGGGTGTTCACTGTCATGAACAAAGGGCCCTGTTCCAGTGATTTACATTTCTATATTAAGCATGCAGTGAAATGTTTAGAAGTAGCCAGCAGCTGCTGGCTCACTGGGTTTCAATAATCGCAGAGAATCCTTTAAGGAGCAGAAGCTTTAGAGAAGAATAAAGGGGCCTGTTGAGATTATGATGTTAAGTCACCACAGTCAGCATAAGATGTTTTGGAGTGAGAGACCTGAGTTTTGATGGAGTTTGACTACATGAAAGGCATTGCCATAAACATGTTTCTTTTCTCTTCACCATCTCGGGAGGAAGTTTTATTTTATGAAGCACGTGATTATCTGATAGCAGGGAGCTTAGAGTTGTGCAAATAATTTCTTCAGTCACCAAGTCGGAAGATGTTATGTTAACAATTATTTATAGAGCGCACGTTCACCGATTGGTTTCTTGGCGCTAGGTTTAGGATAACTGAGGCAGTGTTAATCTGTCCTACACATGAATTAATCATAGGCTTGAGCAAATAGCCAGGTCTTAAGAAGCTTCCTGAATTTCATGAGTTCCGAGCATGCTCTGATGTTGGGTGGCAAGGAGTTCCAGAAGCCAACACTGCAAATCTGCAACCACCTTGTCGCTTCCGCTTATAGGCGGGTATGGTTAGCAGGTTCATGTGAGACGAGCGCAAGTTGCACACGGGTACGTGCCTTTGAATGAGGTTGGCGATGAATTTGGGGCTTGGGCCATGTAGGAACTTAAAAATCAAGCAACCCACATTGAAAGCAGAGCGTTGTAGAATGGGTAGCCAATGCAACTTCCTCATGAGGGGGGAGACATGTTCCCACCTGGGTTGTTGAAAGACCAGCCTAGCTGCCTGATTTTGAACCAACTGCAGTCTCCTAATGAGATACAGTGGTATGCCAAAATAAAGTGAATCGGCATAGTCTAAGTTGGAGATCACCATGGCAAGAACAGCCTGTATTAGTGCTTCTTTTGTGAGCAGCCTGCTGATTTTCCTAATTTTCCAAAGTTGGTGATGGCAGGTCGAGGTTACTGATGTGATTTGGCTTTTCATTGTTAGGTCGTTGTTTATTATCACCCCAAGACTTTTTGCTGAGGAAGACGGAGTGGGGGGGGGGCGCCCAGCTCACTTGGCCAGAACCGAGGACTCCAGAGGTTCTTGGTGCCTCCTAACAGGATCAGTTCCGTTTTATCCGGGTTGAGTTTCAGCTGATTGCTATTCATCCAATCCCTGATATCATGGTGGCTTGAAATTCTGATACCGAGTCAGGGGTATTATTGATGGTGAATATGAGCTCTAAGTCGTCCGCATAGTTAAAAAGGCACACCTTCCTGTTTTTTAGGGACTGAATCAATGGGAGTAGGTAAAGATTGAATAGGTGGGGGATAATGAAGAGCCATGGGGAACTCCACAGGTAACACTCTTTCGGTGCAGTGAAGTCACATAGACTGACTGATTGCGAGCGGCCCTCCAAAAAGACCATATCCATCTGAGGGCTGATCCCTGAAGGCAATGTGTTTGAACTCTTCTGGTGTATAAGAGGATACTCCACTGTGGCATCTAAAAGAGAATACTTTGATCTCAGCAATCCAATGGGCCCTGCTCATGGTGAATGCATGGATGGTGAAAGCGCTATAGACATCAACAGTATCTTTAGTTTCAAATGCCCTGAAGATAAACTGTCTTGCTATCAAACATCATGATTGCAAACAGGTTGCACAAGATCCAAAATCTTGCCTCAATCATGTCAAAGGAGAGTGGCAATAAGGCAGGACACTACTGTTAGTTTTTCAAGTCTCCATCTTGTGGTGTTAGGAGTAGTGGCAGCACAACCCTTAAGTGGAGGCTGCAAATCTGAACCAGCCTGGGAAGCAGAACAGTCATTGAGAGTCTGATTATCTGACATAATAGACAAGCCACAACACAATGCAAGTCAGTTATGACTATTAAAAAATGTCCTCTTCAATTTCTTCATCCCATATGTTGTGCACTTTGCTTGTGTCCCACAGCCAGCATGCGTCCCCTTTTTGTAATTGGAAAAAAAAACAGAGAAAAATGAAGTCCATATAAAAACAGAGCCAGGAAAACGACCAAAGATGTAAAATGAAGCACGAAAATGTTGAAATATCACTCATTTACCTGTCCGCAAAGGTTGTGAAATGAGAGACCAGTTATCAGAGATCTTGCTAATGGAAGTGATTAAATTATTTACTATTGAAGTTCCACAGCTCTGTGCACTATTATACGGCAGTGAACTGACCAGCTCCCTCAAAATGAGCAATGCTTCTTCTCAGCCCTTTGCAAGCTGTAGCCTAACTACAGCATTCACTAGCATATTTTTTCTTTAAAAACAAGGAAAGGGGCCTGAATCAGCCCTTTTTTAAACAGTGATTGGGGATTTTTTTAAAGGAAAAAAGAAATCAATTTAGTCGATGCTGCCTATAGATAGGCATTTATTTAAAAATAATTTTCCTTTCCTTTGTAAAACGTGCTCCGTGATCCAGGACATGGGCAAAGGTATTCACTATTTATGACTATCAATGGAGATCCCAGGATGGAGAACCTATGAAAGAAGCACACGTTCCAAAATATCAACAAACTTACCTGCAATGCAGTTCTCTCGAATGCTGCTTTCACAAATTAGCAACTGTTTGACATACCAGTGTGCTATCATTGGCCATAAAATCCCAATTGTCCAGCAAAAATCACAAAATGTCCCACAGATTTTTGCATAGGCAGGCACATTCTATACCTCAGAATTGGTTCCAAAGAGACTGCAAATTGTTCATGAAAATGGACCTGTACCTATATCCAACAGGTGGGAGAGTGGGTGAAAACAAAACGGCAGGGGTGGTGGAGGGAGGGAGGGGGTGGAAGAGTGTGAATTGTGTACTCGTCACATCATCCCGTCATTTACATGTCAGACTCGCAACTACTTGAAGTAATCTGCCAAGCGGCGGCTGTCGCCAGGTACAAAAAAAGGACAGCAGAAGAATGCTTAAAGGTAACCCGACACAGGGACAATGCAGCACATTCAAGAAAAGGAATGCTTCTGGGAAACACATGTAATCAACACAGAAGAAGGGCTGCTCTCCAGGGCGTATACAAACACAGATAACGCAGGCTCTTAAATCTGAAAGCAGTCTTCAAATGTCCTAAAGAGGTGACTGCCTGTAGACAGATTGCGTACGGTATGGATTAGAATCATAATGTGATGAGAGGAGTGGGACCAACAAACAAGACACAATTCTTTGCTACCTAAAGTCATGCCAGTACCTCATCTGTCGCCTAAACTCAAACCTAGCTATGCTTCTGTTCTTTGCAAAGATGAATACTGGAAAATATTTAAATAGCTAAAATTAAACAAGGAGAGCAGTAAGGGAATAATTGAGATGCAAGAACTACCTTCCTACTGAAAAAAATTACTTTTAGCAGGTCAACAGTCAATATGCAGCTCATGGACTATCTTCTGTGAAGCAATTGTCGGCATGACAACAGGCGATTTTGATTTAAAAAGAGAGGGGAATGGTCATGAAAAACAAATAGAACACAGAGATTAAAAAATGCACTGGAACTTAAGTATGCTTGCCTTGTTACAGCCCATAGCGTAAAAGCCATCTTATAGAAAACTAATCAACAGTTCTACAGACTGAACTAGATGACTCTTTCACCCAAGCACTCATGCAGAAATGAGTATAAAGGGTACATAGTTTAAATCCGAACAAAATAATGGTTATCCACTGTGGATTACGCTCTATTTCCACAGCAATATTTAAAGACGCCATCACAAAACTGCCTGCCAAGTAACTTGTTAGATATCATCTTGAGACAGGGGTTAAAACACAAGGTTGCCTACTTGGAAAATGTAACTTTCTTTAACACTGAATATGGACTATTAATTCTTGCATAAGGCACTTGGAGGAAAAAATCTCCGACAGCTAATATGCCCATGAAACAGAAAGAACTGTCAGATGGGGAAAAGAAACTTTTCAGAAACCAAGCTTTGGATGTAGCGATTGAAAAGAGGCCCACTCTATAGGAGATTTTCATCTTGAGCAACGTCGAAGAAGCTGTAACATGTCATGTACCACAGCAAGAAATGCCATAATTGACGGGTACGAGCAGAGTTGACCAGAGAGCACCAAGAGCTGTGTAACTTACAGATCACTGATCAAAACAACCAATATCAGTAGTAGTCTATGTTTAACTTCTCCTTCTGTATCTTGGGATCTTATGATTTTCATAAACAATTCAAGAGCCCTCTTCTCCCTCCACTCAGGAGGAAGGCAAACCAGGAGAAGGAAAGTTAATAATGAAACCATGCAAACAAGCTGTGCTGGGAAGCCCGAGCTCACTAAGGTGTCTGTTCTGCAGTCACTTTAGTAATGGTAATCATGTGTGACTGGTTCTCATCAGAGTAGCAGAGGATGCTCTTTCAGAAAGGGGCCTGTTGGATGGTATTTTTTTTTTATATCAAGCAGGCCAAAATCCATCTAACCATAGTTTGCTTCAAGCGTGCTAAATCGGAGGACAAGGACTATTCTGATTTTAGCCTTTAGTTTAATATCGATAAAATAATGCAATGCCTAAGCCATGAGAAGTTCTCTCCTGGGGAGGAACGACTTCGGGAAAATCAAGAAAAGGAATATTCCAAATAATCCGACATATTTTGGAAGAAAAAAGGGCAGGTTCTTAACGACACCTCGCTGTCCAAGGGTATACAGGGCTTGAATCTCAGTCTAATAGCAACTACCTTCTCTAACGTGACATGAGCCTCAGGTCAGACTTATGGGTCTAAAAGAGGGTTCATCAGGTAGAACACACCATATTCAAGTTGTAAGGAGCGGCAGATTTCTTAACAGGAGGGACAAGGTGAAAAATAATGCATCAGGCAGATAACTGTTGTGAAAAGCAGTAATTACTGCCATATCTACTTTTCAAGAGGAATATTGAAAGCCAAAGTTGGACAAATACAAAAACATAACATAAGAAAATACCAGGCAGGAATTACACTGAGTCCAGAAGCTTACATCAACAGCAAATTAGGTTTTTTTCCACTTGAAGGCGTCAGATCAAATTGTGAAAAAACACATGCCTACTATTCATGCTACTAGAATACAGATTCAGATGTACACATGACGTTCAGAGAGGACGTGAAATAGTACTGGACCCTGCCAGACATCTTGGAAAGGAAATCCAGCCTGAGCTGAACTTACTTCATTGCACTTGGCAAAACGGGAGAAGATTAAAAATAAGACCACTGCTGTGATTAGTGAGGGCAAAGAAGATCACCTTTGTTCTGTGCAGTTTCAAAATGAAGCTCGCCTTGGGGAGGATAGGAACAAGATGCTTTACACAATAGTCTATGAATTTGGCATTCCATTTAGATTTTGACTCCGGGAACCTCAACGCATATTCTTAGCATTTTGCCTCTCTTATGGTGGGAAAAGTATTGAGAATGTTATCCCTCAAATGGAGCAAATCTCTTCTAGCCCTTTGTTGTTCAACATTCACTCATTCTCTTGTATGACGTGCCTACTTAGCAGCCTGCCTTGGCATTTAAAAAGTGTGTGAAGAAATGGCTAATGGTCTTGTGATGGCGACTGTGTATTTTAGTCCATAAATATCCCACATTATCAACTTTGTGAGCACCTAGTGCTACCGTGGTGGGGCAAGAAACACTTGTAATTCTTTTAATTCAAAGAATTGTATGCTGCTATGGCTCCCACATGTCATGTGTTACTCAGCACATCTCTTACCTACATGTATGCTCATCCTCACAAGTTTCCTACTTGCAAAAAAAAAAAAAGGAGGTACTCGCATTGTATCCACTTCTCTTCACTGGGTCTATGCTTATCCTCATCAGGTCCCTATTTGCAAAAGAGTACACAGGAGGCCATTGATAATGGCAGATTCTGTGGATTAACAGTAACCTAATCAACATAAAGATAAGGCCTTCATTTGTTTTTAAGATGAGGTTGCATGGACGTATACATTCTAGGGTGTATACTAGCATTAATGTGGAACTTAGTATTGCAGAATCCCCACGCAAGATGTCTGCAGTCCCAGAAGTCTCTGGAACCTCCAGGTTAACAGAGTTATCGTTCACAGACTTCCAAATTCTGGATGTTGCGGCTAACCTTTATGGAAGGGAAAAGGTATATGCTAAGCATGGGATAAAAAAAAATTACCCTCATGAACTGGATCCTTGAGGACACCCAGGTGTGTTTGGGAGTAAAATTGCTTCCTTCTGAATTTTTGGGTGATTAGAAAGCAGTTTGGCCCCTTAAGGATATGCTTTTGTGACACATCCAGAAACTTCCCCAGTACTGGATCGACTGGATTGGAGCAGTCATCAATTTCTAGGAGCTTTTATATGGTCCAATGTTGTGTAAGATTTCAGGTGCCTTCTGCAAATCTACTAGTAGTATATGAGGAAGGTTTACATTGATCTAAGACTTTCTACCATCTCTGAAAGGCTCCAACTACTGACATGCACATAGGCTGATTGCAAAAAAAAAGCACAGGATTCCTTCCATACTGGGTGTGCAGATTTCGCTTTTTTTGTAAAGGATTCTCCTGAGCTTTGAGATCTGCACCTCTGCATCACCTGGTGAAGGACAAAAGCCCTTGACACCAATGGTGGAATGTTCAGTGGGTACAATACTTTGTACAAATTTGTAGTTTGTAATACTCCGCCATGTTGGAAGATGGCTTGATACGTTTCCTTCCACCAGGGCCTTGACCTACAGAGGCAGAGTGATCAAGTTATTACTTTCTGATTACTGGGTGAATCTGTTCTCAGCACTGTTGATGGCTCTTGATTTCCTCTGCCCCTTATGGATTGATTTAATCTTTAAAGATCAAAAACCTGCTCTTATTATGTTCATAAGGCTGTTATCTCTTCCACAAGAATGTGTGGATCTTCTGGTGGGCATAAGCTACTTCCACATGTTCTCCTAGAAAACGTCTTCCTTTTCATCCACCAATGCAATGCCGTCACCTAAAAAGCCTCTTGCACAGTCTTAATCTTCTGGATTTCGTCATCCACGTGATATCAGGAATAGTCTGCTCTTACAGAAATTTTCCAGTAGACATTTGAAGAAAGGGAAATAGGATGTAATTATGAAAAACGGCCTAAGACCACACTATAATAAACACTATCGCCCAATAGTTCTGCTGCATACTTAACAATTTACCACCTGTTCAGATGCCATAATTGTCTTTATTACAATTTGTCACAGAAGTCATTTTTCCATAGCATGGGCAGTTGTAAATTACGCCACACCATGTGAGGCATAAAAAATTACATTAAACATATGCCCCAAATGTGAACTGCCTGACACAGAAGAGCATCCTGGGACAATCGAGCCACTGGATTCCTTAAAACAACTTTATTAAAAATATATAAAGTCTTAAGTCTATGTGCACTATTCTTGCTTCGTGTTCTTTTGCCTTTTTTCGGTGAAGATTTAAAGTGGGCTTTTTGGACGAATGTGTTCAGGAGTAAATGCAATCATAATTGCCCGGTTAAAAACAAAAAAACGAACTGTTGCCTACAGAAAACATGTTTGCATTGTGAGAGCATTTAAATAAAATGAAAATGCTGCCTGTTAAAATGCATTACAGGATCCCACACGTAGGCAAAGACATTCTCATTCAGAAAAGATCCATGGTGAAGAATCAGTAGTTATCAATCACCAAAGACTGGGTCTCCTAAAGTGAAGGGCCCTCGAGGTTTGATATCAGAGGGTACCAAGAAAGAACATGGACAACATATGTGGTAAATCCGGGTTTTGAGAAGTCACCTGTTAGCAGAGTTTGTATGAGCCATGGAAAGCTTTAGTTAAGCAACATTATAAACTGGAAACAGCAAGGAGAAGGCATACTTCTCGATGGAAAGACAAATAAGCTGCTATCCTCCGAAAGGAGTCCAAAGCTTGTCTTGAGAAAAGGTTAAATTAATAGGTAATCAATTATTCCTCCATTAGGTTTGGTCTTCCTACACCTCACATAGTGGAAGTCAGAGACCAAAAACTTCCTGACCCTTGAGATATAAACTAGGAGATGCAGTTCAAGGTTTTGGCTGTACAATGCTGGTAATTGACCTCTGTGGTTAAAGGGCTAAATAAGACTCACACCATCAAAGGGGGGTTCAGAACCCTTATCCTGAAGATCTCACAAAACCCCTTTCCCCAATCCAAATATAAAATGAACGTTCACAGGTCAGGGAAAAGATTCACAAATTGGACCATCTCATCCTAATCACAAATATAAACTGTTCTAAGACTTCAACACTGTTTACTAAGGGCAGGTCGATGCAGCTGGAATATGCACAGGCTGTTGCGTCTTTCTCAGCATGCTGCTGAGACAATGAGGTAGGCCATTTACTATTTCACTAAGGGAGAAGATTATCCACCAAATTGTCTTGGGATAAGGAAGAGAAGGGCAAAACAGACTGCCCATTGGCATAAGCCATCGATAATTCCATTTAAATGAGCCATGACAATCATTTTGTTTGCTTACTTCTTTCACTCAAATGTACTACTTCTGTGAATTAAATCAGTGCTCTAACAAGTCAAACGTGTGCTAAATATATGTTTTAGAAATCTAATGAACTATCATTCTTGGGCGTTTATAATATGAAGCACCGGACGATAGGGTATTCAAGTGCAGATCTGTGCTTCAAAAAACAGAAGTTTCAATTTTTAGGATGGATGAGTTTGGAGCAAGAGCTGAAGTGATGCGGATATGGATGTCTACTTCGACAGTTCTTGGAGACACGACCTCAAGATTGACAACCTTCATAGCTGTGGAAAAGAAAAAGCAATTCTGGGGTAGCCAACTATCCTCTATGTTATAGTAGGCCGAACGCCACATACTTCGGGACAAAGATACCCAAACAGTTGTTAATTTGTGTAGAGAACAGAATGCAGGAAAATTAATGCCAAGAAATTGTGCTTGCAGTATTCCAAATAAATTCACCAAAGTGCATCATTTAAATATCAAATATCAGAGACCCACACCAAAACAGTGGAGAAAATAAAATTCACACTTCAATACTCACAAACAGTTTTGACGTTCACAAATTGAAAAACGCAGCTAAAACTAAACGTAACAATAAGAAATTATTCTAATGCAATTGTGCTTTGTACCTTTAAGTGAGTGAGGAAGCAAATAAGTAAAATCAAATGCATGAACAAATGAGTGTTCATGTAAAAATAGGAACGTGTTTTCTTTGATTCAACAAACCGATGACGCAGAGTGTAGTTTAAATGGTACGATTCATCAGCGTTATATTCTTTAACAGCTTCCGAACTTACTTTAAGGCTTTTGTTTAGTATGTGGTGCTTACATTGCAAAAATATTCGTAAGGAAGGGTACAAATGAAAGAGGAGTAGTGCTACCGATTTCACACAACTAGCAATCACTTCTAGGTAACGCTGCACCTTTCAGGGGTGTATGTATATTCCTGGTATTTGCACTAAATCATTTAATTCATAATCTTAAAAGGAGTAGCTCCTCTAGAAGAGTAGATTCAATTTCTCAAATTATGGGTTCTAGTATAGACTATAGAGAGTTGCTGAAAGAGCGTCGCAAATTTAATCCTTGAGATAGACAATAAGAAGTGCAATCACCATAATATACATAACCAGGTGTGGACTAAAACTAAAGCTGCACAAGTCACATTACCGAACAATCACAGATGGTTTTCTTTACCTTTGTGTGTCAGAGATGCACCACCAGGCCCAAGCCCATCCTCCATCAACATACTGCTTATCATCTGATCCGCAGCAGCCACCTGCAACACAATGAACAGGGGTTATACTCACACTCCAGAGGCAGTGTCTTGTGCACATTTAATTTATGGTATATTTTGTTAAGCATCAAACATTCACCCACATGGGCTATCTTGATGTAGAAGATCGAAAAAGAAAACAATTTAAATTTAATAGAACTACTATGTGTTCAATAGTTTACGGAATTTCAATAGGTTCGATTCTTGTCGGAACAACAGGGGTAACCTATTCAATCTAGTAGCAGCTGCCACCAAAAATGTCTGGTCTCCAACGGTCTTTCATCAAACTTTTGGGACTTCAATAAGAAGTTGGTGTTTGGATCTCAAAAGTTGACAGGGTTGGTACCACCGAAATCCATGTCAGAAAGAGATGACGATTTGGGAGTGAACTTGGCTCTGTGAACCAAGCACATTGATTTGAAAATCACTCGCTCCTTGACTGGCAACCAATGGACCCACAAAACTGCAGGTTTAATAGGTGCCTTGGCTAAAGAGCAGGAACAAGTCTGGCAGCAAAGTTCTGTATTCAATTATCAAGGAGAGAGAGAGGACTAGATAGCCAGTCCGTATCCCCAGGTCTATTATATATAATCAAGAGAGGACTAGCCTAATTTTATGTGATACAGGACTCAGGACTGTATGGAAAAGGAAAAGGAACCGTTTGGTTTCCTTATGAAGCCCTCACCCACCAACCTAGTTGGTGGCATGCTTCATCATCAGGCCCACCCAGTGACACCGAATGTGTCCCGGGTGTGCTTCAACGCCTGTGTTACAGCGGAGCAGGTATTTTACTGAGTGTGCAGTGAAGGTGATGTGAAAGTGAAAGGTTAAAAGCTATTCAGTGGTCCCAGTACCCGGGGGGTTGTCTTTAATATCTGGGCCTCTGATAGCAGTAAAAGCAAGGCAATGGATGTAGGTGGAGTAATGGTTAGGGACTCCTGCATCCGGTGGGTGGTCTACATGTTTCAGCCAGGCCTTTCTGTAATACTGGCTTTCCTCAGGACCGTAAACTATGTGAAGGTGAGATCTACACTTACAGTGAGTGTGTGATCTAAAATGTGTTGCACGCGCTAAGGTGCCATACGTGTGGGAGGGGGATTCCCTCTCCAAGCATTAGCTTGCGATTTGTAGCAAATGCCCCTATAGATGTTTCCGGCAGCGGTACTGACCGACTTGGTTGATCAGGGCCCTTTTGAAACCTGTTCTGCTGCGGCGGAACTCCATTGCCTTGCTTTTACTGCTATCAGAGCAGAGGCTAGTCCTCTCTTGATTATATATAGCAAAGTTCTGTACCATCTTAAGCTTAGAGAACAAGTAATGAGGGAGACCAAGAAAGATTGCATTGCAATAATCTCAGACACAAAACCACTGATTAGTTGGACATGTGTTAGATTAATGGTTCGGCTTAGCTGGACAACTTGGGTCTAGGAAGTTTACAACCATTTTTACTGTCTACTGCAATGCTGCTGATCGCTACGACCGCTTCAGTAGCTGGACCTTCTTAAAGAAAGGGGGACCTAGCCCAGAAAGTGAAGAGGAGGGGTAGGTGTCCAGGAGGACAGCAGACTGCAAGGTGAGATTGCATTTTAGGTTTCCCTGACATTACGCTGCTCTTTCTGAGATGTATGTATAGGGAAACTGTAATAAAAAGGATATGCTATCAAGGACCAGAAGGGCAATGTTAATTTACTACAGTAATGTACTGCCAAGTTAAATTCCCTTTTGGATATTCCCAGCACTGCACCACTCCACAGCTGATGGAGCTTGATGGGGACATGTGAAGATGTGTGATAGAGTCAGGGATCAAAGTAAGTGGAAAGACAAGAGGGCGGGGGAGATGCAGTCCTTCTTTTCAGCCTAGCCACACAAGAAAATGGGATGGAGAAATACATAAAAGGTGCGGGGAGAGAAAGGGAAGAGGTGACCAAAGAGTATACGAGCAGTGTGCGATGGATTGTAGAGTAGCAGAAAATATGGAATAAATAATCAAGAAACAGAATGAAGACTATCGGCGCAGGGAGTTAGAAAGAATATGGTGTGGAGTACTGGTGTGTGGCTCTGGGTGTTAGCTTGGGGGCCATGTCAGTGTGCTAAGGTCATCGGCGGCAGAAGGCCACCTAAGCAGACTTAGAGTGTCAATGTTTAAAAGCAATAGTTTTCAATGTTGTATTTTTTCTGAGAGAAGCAAATTCAAAGCATTTTAAATCAAACCGTGTAAACGGCTTTAAGCGCAGCTACCTTGTGAAGCAGCGCTAAAGAGTTCCCCCTTCAAGGAACTGGATTAAACTGTGGGGCTTTGGCAGTGGAATTCTAGAACAACCATTTAACACGGCACTCATTCAGTCAGCAGGCATCATTTAAAACCAGTGATTTGTGGCATGGGGTTGAAATACGCATCCTCTCCCATTGAGCTGTCATGCCATCCCTCCATGCCCCCGTCTCATCCTGCCGCCTTCTTAACAGAACAAGCATTGGCATAGCCAATAGGTCTCGCCTTTGGGACCTTATAAGTGTTTAGCCATGCAACAGTTGATGTTGTTGCACCAAGGATATTGTGCTGCATAACTAAATACTTATAAGGTCCCAAAGGCGAGACCTATTGGCTATGCCAATGCTTGTTTTTATTAGGCACGGGGAGATTAAGTGATTTGCCCAGAATCACAGGATGTTGAGCGTCTGTACATAATTATTTTCTGGAATGTTGCAATGCAGTGAAGTCGACAGTGTGTTAAACAAACAGTGTAGTGGAAAGTATTTTTGTTTGTAAAAACACCTAATAGTCAAAATATAAACGTGCAGCTGATATTAGTTTCAAGGTGTAATACGAATAGATTGGCTCACAGTAACTGCATGTATTTTCACAGTGTTACTTTACGCATGGTGTTGATTTTGTTTTAAAACTCGGATCGCTTTAGTGTGAGATTTTTGATTACCCAGTAAAGTAAGGTTATTTATGTAACCTCCCTAAAGCAATCAGTTTGTATTGAAGGCACTTCATTTTTTTGTTTTTTTGTTGAAATGAAAAAAGAAGGGTGTGTCCGAAAGTCTGGAGTGGTATAGCAGTTGTCAATGGTTTCACAATCTGCTGTAAAAGGAAACTGCAATTCTATAGTGAACGGAAACAGGGCCTTGTAGTTAAGATCCTTGTCAGTGTTGCTGTGGCCTATGGTACGTTTTCACTGGAATCTGTTAAAAATGCGTTCGCACCTTCTTTTCCGGAAAAGAGATAGTGGTGCGCCAAGAAGTCTAGAGAGCTGCGAAAGCTTCGGAGAGCTTCGGAGAGTTTCTAAAAGTGTTAAAAGTGTAGACTGGGAACAAACGTGTAAATGCCTTGGGCACGAATTCTTTTTGCCCTAAAGTAAAAAAAAAAAAAAAAACACTCATATGAGCACGACCGGGAGTAAACGTTTAAAAGCCTTTTAAAGGTTAATTGTTTACGCAACCTAAAAATAAACACCAATACTTACAGAACAAGCATTGGCCGCGCGGCCGTGAAACTTACACGGCCACGCGGCCGTGAAAGTAATCGCGAGGAAGAGGGTTTTCGAAGTGCAAACAGTGGCTTTTGCTGGCGACCAGCTTGCGTTCACGCGAGCGTCCAGATGGCGAGGGAAGCCATATGGCGCCTGATCGCGCGTGCACGCTCGCGTGAACGCAGGCTAGTCCGCAGCAAAAGCCACTGTTTGCACTTCCAAAACCCGCTTCCTAAAAGTCTCGCCAGAGCAGCGCATGCGCGCTGGCTCAGGCGAGACCTAAAAAGCAACTGCTACTCAGGAACTGAGGGGAAAGTAGAAATGACTTGGCTACGCAGATGCTTCATTCACAATCGCCGAACACTGACCTGTAACTGGTACCAAATCCAAGTCACCACAGCAATTTCACGAAGTTATCTATAGCACAACGCTAGAGAGCTGGAAGCACCAAGGTTCAGAACATTGTACTGAAGTTCACCATTAAAGCCAAATAGTGCTTCCTGAGCACCAAAAACCAAGAAATGTCTTCACCGACGGTGGAGAGGGAAATGATCAGCCCTTGGCCACAGCGCGTCCCGAATAGACTGTGCCCCACGGACAGAGACAGTTACAGGCATAGTTGGTTGCTGCTAGTTTTGCTTAGGGCCTACCGCACGCAGATTTGAAAAGAGCTCCCCATCCACAGCAAGTAAGTTCGAATTAATTGCCTGGTTTCCTAGCCACTTCGTACACTGGCAAGTTCTCAGTAACTGCCTGTTGTGTATTCCAGCAGCATCAGTAGTTCTTTGCCCGCAAGCAGTCTCTCGCTCCTCGTCACTCACCCTCTGTGTGGTCTATCCTGTACCGGAGCTCAGCTGGACACCTGTACTACCGGCCGTTCAGAGACACGGGGCAGTCATGACATCTCTCGCGAACCTCACAAGCATTTTTTTAAACATGCTTTCCACAAATATGGATTTCACAGGTAAGACTAGAATAACGAGTCTCTGTGTTTCTTGTCCTTGTTTTGTTAGGCACACTTTTACTGCCCTCTTAGAAAAAAATCTTCATTTTATTTGCTTTAAAACAACGGCTGCAGAGTGTTGTGCAACTCTGATTGTTCAAGTGAGATAGATCACCCCTAACCACCGGTACCAATTGCAGCAGCAGGCAAGTCACATGTGGCGCGGCTCTCTCTCTCCGTGAGGATCGATAAAGCAGGTGTTTTACTGATGCATTATTATTGTCAACATTTTAATTACATGCGAGCGAGAGCTGAGCCTGCAAGCGTTTTTACAGTTTTTCACAATGGGCTTGGGCTGTCGTGTCATTTCCTTTACCAAGTTTACTGGCAACAGTCCTGTGTGCATTCCATGCCTCCAGCAATTTCAGGCAACAATAAAAATGTCAAGACAACTCCGGTGATTATTGATTCATGTTCTTCCTTGAGTGAGATCAGACTTTTGTCTAGTTGAAGTTTTGTCTCGGCGTAGGGTAGCGCAGATGGTTAATATATATGCCTGCTGCAAAGAACGTGTAACATGCACATCACACAGTGCATATAATGCAACTAGGTCTGTGGGTTACTGCTTTTGTCGGAGAGATCCTTTTGTTACTTGCAGTTTAGAAGTTAAAATCCTAATATAGAACAGTGAGATATTAACTGTCATCAAAGAGCTGCATGCAAACTGCAAGGTATAGTTTAGAGCGTTATGATTTCCCCCAGTCTTTAATTATCCTAATGTCGCAAAACGGATTCATTTGCGTAGAAATCAGTTCTTATTATTAATGACAACCCACAATCATGGTGTTACATTTTAAATTCTGAGTTTGTGCTTTTCCAGACTAAGCACTCTTAAAAATACTGCCTACAGATATGGATGACGTGACTCCTACATCATGTGGTCCTCTGTCTTATGTAACGTTTCCTATACACTGATTTACACATGTATGAATGATTGTCTCTGTGTAATGTGTGTGAGATGTAAAGTGCTCTCACATACTACACTGGTATGAGTGGCGCTATAAAAATTATTACATACATGTGAGAGAGAGTGATTATGGAGACTTGAGGGGCACTGCTAATGGGTGGTTTGAGGGTATGCATGGCGGAGATGGTCATTGGCTGCGCCTACAAACAAAGTTGCACCAGGCGTCGTCAGCGCTAAAACTTGCCCTGCTAAGTGCTATCTTTATAGCCTAACAAATGCTCGCATGCAGCCTACATAATAAACGCACTGGTTTACTGAAAGCAGGCTCCTTCAAATGCAAGCAGTAAAATTCAAGCCATTTGTCAGGACACAAACTAACACAGGGCCTGCCTGGTGACAGATTGCATAGATGGCACTGACGTGTTGACTCAGGCTGCACTCTGTTCTAGTGGTGCTGAAACAATTTTCAGAATGGGGGCGCTGTCATCAAAGTTGCGCGCCTGACTGAAGTCTTAGGGATTTTGAAAAATACCAGGGTAGCATGTAGCAGTGCACAAAGAACAAGAGTTGCAATTTGATTTCACATGTAATCTCTTTATTTTTGTCATAACACTTTCACAATTGCTTTATTAACCTTCTTGCTTTCTCAAATTTGCTTGAAAAGGCACCATTTGCCCACTCTTTCTTTTCAAAATTTCAAGGGGGGTGGAGGGGAGTGGGCTCACTCGCCACCACCAGCCGCCGTTTTCTTTATGTTGATGCAGAACAAGACAGTTAAACATTTGAATGCAAAGCAAAACGTATCAGCGATTAGATACTTCAGGCAGCAATGCAGTTAACACAAGATGCATACATCTGGGTATGTCCAAACAAGTATTTTATGTGCAAGAATTTACTGCGTATCCAAGTAGGCCCGGATAGATGCCTCTGTCAACAGACAACTAAAACCGCACCTAAAAATCTAGTAAGCCAGCACTTTACTCAGTGGAACAAACAAGCTTGTTCGAATGTAGGCAAAATGACACCCCACCCCCCCATAGGGCTAACAACTAGTGGGCTCTTAAACAGTTGAAAATAATTTAGATGTAATGGCCTGTGACACTAAAAGAAATAAAAGTATAAGACTTCTACAAAACCCGTATGCCTCGCCTCCCAAATTTGATCGCGTACATTTCGTGGACAGGCCTCCCACACATCCGTCTTTAGCAAAGAACATGGTTTACAATGAAACGATACGAACAGCCCCACCTACTCTTCAAATAGCACACCTCTGACAGGCATGGAATCTGCCAGAGTGAATAAACGTGTCTAAAATGAGGAAGTATTAGCTGGTGTGAAAGAAGGCGCGGCCTGCTGCGACTTAACTCGTCCGAGACCATCTTCGTTCAGCGTGTATTGTTCTGTACCAACCACATCCAAATATCCTCGTGACGTGTGCGCTAAAGAACCGGAGACTGGGGTCCCCCGCGGCACAGGCAGCTCGACCAGGGCTTGTGGGGTGTGGCTGGTTGGATATTTCTTGCGTGAAATCTGGCTCTGCTTTCTACATGAATGTCCCAAAGTTTGGGCGAAGCCTTACCGCTGGGTGCTCGAGGGTACGTCTAGAGCCCCTGGCCCAATGCAGGTGTCAGGATACCCGGATAAATAAACGGAACACATTTCCACAGCGCATCTCCTGGAAACCCGGCATGCTCACAGCTCTCCCGGACTTGCACTGGATTCGAACGACAATCTGACTATCAAATATTGCTGTTTAACGGTTACTAATTTTAAGAGATCTGCTGAAAATAGCCCTGCGCTCTAGTCACGGGTTGGTGCCTCACCGTTACCTTTGGGCACAGAACAAACACTGCAATTCGCCTTTCACACTGTCCTGATCCCTGCCAGGCAAACCTGCCCCCCGGGGCACACTTAAGATTCCCGAGACCTCGCAGTTCTGACACCGAATCTCAGAAATGAGTGTGCAACCTCGGAGTTAGACGCCATTTTTGAGACTGCATGAAACTAGTCAGACAATATCCAAAAACGTTATTTCTGAAGATGAATATTGCCTTGTTTGACCCGGCACAGTGTACTCTCCCCCAGAGGCAGCGCTGTTTATGACCGGCAAACCTCGGGGTAAGGCAGAGCACAAAGGTCTCGGGCATGGCCGTGATGACACATGGCGGGGTGGTGTCAACCAATGAAATACAATAGAAGGAAACCCTGTACAGTGTACACGAATAGAAGCCTCTGGGCATCCTGCTGCCAATGCAGTGAATACAGGAGATGCAGGACACGGGCATGTGACACTGCAACACGCGCACACCTCCGGGCTCCATTCGGGCTTTCCTTCACTTAGGGAAATGAACCAAACGGCACACCGTACAATGAGCTTGCCACTTCTCCCCATCCTGTCGTTTGACATTTCGAAAGAACCCTTTCTGGGTTCTTGTTCGGCAGCTTTGGAAATGGTGAAGTTTCAACATCTCAGCTTTCAGAGTGCTCTCTGGCTATTGTTCATACCGCACTTCCGTCATATATTGGCACTGTAAACGGCTGTTAGTATTATCCTATGTAATGGTGTTCAATTTACTGACCTGAGGAGGATGGCACGCCTAGTTGGCCTTGCAGTGATCTAAACTCTTGAACTGCAGAGCACATCAGATGTCAGTGTTGAGCATTTAACACATTGCACCTATTTTACTAGCTTTGTTTATCTGTTCCAAAGCAATGAAATAACATACCCATAAGGAAATGCAGAGTATGGCTGCAATACGAGGGGTAAGGGCCAGGACTTAAGGATGCGAAAAACAAATCATTCCAGCATTTTTTGCCACTTTCTGGAGTAGCACGAGTTCCAGCGGGGCCAAGACACGGTTAAACACACCGTATTTCGGGACTTTGCAATGATAACATGGGCATCCCGATCCCACCCAGCTGGTTCTTTCCTTTTTTTGTGTATCAATTATTTTATCAGTGGCGGCTGGTGGAATTTGAAACTGGTGAGGCGTAAGCAGAACGATTCAATGTATGCGAGCGAGCGCAGCGAGCGAGCGCAGTGAGCGAGCTGGACGGCAATAAGGGGGGTTCGGGGGGGTTCTCCCCCCGTGAAGAATTTTTTTAAAAATTGGCATCTTTTTGGTGCGATTTTCAGCACTATTTCTGTGATAAATGGACTAAAAATTCAGTTCTTCTAGGCATTCATAAAAGAAAACTCATACATTATTTCAGAGAATTTCTGGGTTGCCAAGCAAGTCTGACTTCTGAAGAGGGCTAGGGTACTAAGCAAGACTGCTTTGGCTCTACCCTTTCCAATAGAAAACACTAGTTAGCGATGTGAACAAGTTCAATTGAAAAATCTGGGGTCTAGGGAGAGTCCCTCTCCTGAGAAAGAAATTTAAAAAGATTGGCAAATGGTGCATTTTAAAGCAAATGAATGCAGCGAGAAAGCAAGGCAGTGGGAAGGTATAGTCTTGAAATATTAAACACATTAAAAACTGCCCCGTATCTTCTTGCATTCATTTGTTCAACAGTTACTGTAATATGTAAATTGTTCTGCAGGACAACTTTAGCCCTTTAAAATGTATGCTTGCCCAGTGTCTTGCACTGCATGCAGCATTAACTTTGGAAAAATATGCTCTAACCAGACTTCAGGAAGCACCCAGAGCTGCTGGCTGTAACCAGTCATATAGAAATATGTGCAGACAGGTCTTTAAGTGAGACGAAAAAATGGGTGCTCCCTATAAAGGAACATGCCAAATACATTTCTGTGATTCCCATAGTGTGCCATCAGACCGGTATTTTGGTTTCTCTCCGAGATGTAATTTTATCCAGATAAATGGCACAGCAACTGACATACGCCTAAAGCCTGTCAGTATGATTGGCTTTGTCACTGGGTGTTAGCTGTTTAAGATAAATGCGTAACAACAATGATTTCTTATAAATAATTAACATCGAAAATGTTTAAATTCTGAAATAGTGAGTCTGTGAATTAAATAGCATTGAGGCCTGTGGAAGGAGTTTTGGCTTTCAATTATGTGTGCTTTATGTTAGATATGTAGCCTCTTTTTCTCTGCATATCTTGTCCATCTGCACATCTTCAACCCCCTCTCTTTCCTCTTCAGCATCCTCTTTTCACTCTTCCCTGAATGCCCTTCCTCACATCTCTGTCACTTCACCGCCCCCAACATGCACTGCACTCCCTCAAATATAAGCATAAATCAAGTCCTCCCCTAAAATCAGTGGAATCACAATTTTAGTCTGAGAAACTGTTTTCATGTCTCTCGCCTGGGGAATGAAGGCAGCATGAACTAGCCCGTCACAAATATGTTCAATAAATAGGCTGCGTAATTCCTGAGGGGAGGTGAAGGGGAAGAAGCGATGGTGTTGAGTGATCAGACATTCGGGGCTTTGAAGCTCTCCCCCGGGCTGTGATTGTAATAAACCAGAGTACATGGAAGGGATGTCTTGCTCATGCGCATTTTGACAGAGACATGTAAATAGAAAAGCTGCAATAATGGAGTGAAAATGAAAACATTTTAAAACTATATTTTAGAAAAGCCGCAAAACGTTTCAACACAATTCACTCTTTTCTTTGTACATGCTGCTAATATTCAGAATATGCATCCCTTTTCACGTATTTATCTATTTCTTCTCACTTACATTGAGTCTCAGCTAAATTGTGAATATCACAAGCTGAACGGCATTCCGCCCAAAACAGGGGAGACAGCTTCAGTGCCACGACAGGACAGACATCCAAGGCACTGCAGGACAGACAGCCTCAGCACTACAGGAAGTGCACACTCAATACTACACAATACAGGCTCGCAGCACTACACAATACAAACCTGCAGCACTACTGGAAGGATAGTCTCACCCTCTGTGTTTTCCTTTTTTGGACCCGCAGTGCTCTGCTGTTACCCCCTCCACCCTTCCCCGCAGCCTTACCTTCTATTACACACAGCTCTGCCAGGGCACCTCAACCCTGCTCTCCGTCACACTCTCTTACTCCAATATTAGAACATCATATTTCAGCTCTGATAGTGCACCTCACTCCTGACCTTTCAGCCCCATTCCTATTCCAATAGGCAGCTCTGATTTTGCACCTCAACCCTGCCATATATATACTTTCCCAGTATTTAGGGCCCACAAACAGCTGACAATATACCTCAAACCCGCCCTGCAGCTTCCTATTACAACTCTGCCAATGTCCCTCAACCCTACTCTGCAGCCTGCCTTCTTATTCCGCTGCTGTTAACCCGACACAGCATGGCCAGTGCGCCCTCACGCCGACGCGCAGCAACAATGCACACCCGAGATACCGCGGGATGATATGCACGCCTTCAGTGACTCACTCATGCCACTCATGCCGACATAGCCATAGCACAGACCCGCCACAAAGACACTGAACTTAAGTCAACACCAACTCCGGGGGAACCAGCTTTCTACAGTGACTCATGCAGACATAGGCCTTTTGCACGATTACATAGGCCCACCAAGACACTGAAGTCAATCTTACACACAGTCAAGACACTGTGCTGAGGAAACAAGAAGGTGATTGGTGTAACACTTGAATTAATCTCAGTCACTGGTAATTACAGTGCCCCGCATCTCAGTCCATCACATTAGAAGTCACAATAGATAGAGGCTATATGTGAATCAGCCCTGCTTCCACTCCAAAAGGAATATTCTAGCCCGAACTGCCAGGGCAGGCCACCTACACAGGGGAACACAAGCAACCCCAGACCTCAAGACAGTGAATTACAACTTTCAACAGGTCAGAAAGCAATACCATGAATTACTGATTTTATATCAGTGAAAAAAGATACATAGTAAAATCATATAATACAACAGAAAATTATTGCAGAGACAATCATGAAATTTTCCATTTCTAGTTAAATGTACTACTCAAGATAGCGTCTCATGTTTCTCCATATCAGCAAACCATGTGATGGACCCATTGGATCAAACGTATGAATACAAGTATTGCATGTGCAATAATGTACTAGAAAAAAGGTTACCAGAACTAAGACCGAAGGGGATGTCTGATATACAAGGAAAATGTAACTACGAAAAAAAAAGATGGAACCGGAGCGGAATGCTCTGACTGCTGACTATCCTGCTGCGCTGCCCCAGGCGGTTACACATTTCCACTGAGTTATTTTATGATCAGGCCAGTATGTTATTGAAATATTATCTCTTTAGCCTTTCTCATTCTGCTAAGAAATGACAGGCTCTGCGAACAGTAATGCTCACTGAGGACATAATATGGAGCCGGGAAGGAAATTCAGACGGGCCAAAGAACAGCGCCGCGCAGAGAGCTCTATTAAAGAAAATCAGCCGTGCGTTGAGATTACATATAAATTATAATACGGCTCACTGGGATGGCTCGAGCCGCTTTGAAGCTGGATGCTTCTTTTACTGCAAACATTTCTCCTGTTGTTAAAAGCTAGGGGTTACTCGTGAACACACCAGGAACCGCAAAGTGAAATTAAGCAGTCGCGGCTCGCAGTACTCGCGGGGGGGGGGGGCACCGAGGGAAAATAAAACTTACCTGACCGCCTCTGCTCCTGGTCCGCGTTGGCGCCTCTTCAGTAACAGCACTGGAGAGGCAACCCCTCAGCCAATCCTGGCGCTGCTGCAGCGCCAGGATTGGCTTAGGGCATGGTTATTCTTCGCCCGCCGCCTGCCCATTAGGAGACCGAGGGGCTCCTAATGGGCATGCGCAAGCCAGTGCAAATACAAGTGCGCATGACTGGGCACGGGCGAAAAATTCGCTCACCTTCCCCACTCATGCGCACTTGTGCTGCTGCCTGTCCCTGGCTGGTCTGACAATGCATGTCAGTCAACATGACGCCGGACCGCCCACCCCCTTCAGACTCTGAAGGGGGTGGGCGGTCCGACGTCATGCTGACTGACATGATTGTCAGTTCTCCCTCGGCCTCTCTGAACTTAAGTAAACTGAGTCAGAGACGCTGAGGGAGCTGCGGGCGCGGAAGGGCGGGGGGGCAACGCCCCAACGCCCCAATGGACGCACCGCGCCTGTATTTTATTGGCAGAAATTAGAATTGAGAAATAACAGCAAATACAGTGACAAGCAAGTCCAGCTTATACCCATATTGAGATACAAATGTTGGTTGTGATACATGCAAATATATATTTAAGAGAGGTTGAAAAAGGAAGAGAGGAAGTGAGAGAATAAGCTATAGCAGGAAGAAAGTAAAGAGAGGAAAAGAAGAAGGACGGAGACAAAAAAGAAGTGAGGAAAGACTGAACAATAAAGCAGGAGAGAGAGACCGGTCAGACAAAGTCCAAGTATAGTAATATAGGTGGAAGAAAGAGGGGAAGGGAGTGCAATGATGGTAATGAGGAAGAATCAAGAGTCCAATTGAATTATGGGGTGGGGGCTATCCTGCAAAAAGGGGTACCATATAAAAATAAAAATATCTGCTTTGTCCATAAATTGTAAATGACCTTTTTATAGGATGGGGTCTTGTACATCTCCGCAAGCCATTCCTCATGTGACAGCAATTGTTGAGAACGCCAATGTCGCAAAATACTGATTTTGGCAGCTGCAAGGGCAGTGAGGAGCAATCGACTAGCATTGCTGGTCAAGTCGGGAATGACCAATAAATCACGTAGGAGAATTAAGGGGTCTGAAAGTGGCGAGGGCAAATCCACAGACTCCCGGAGCATAGACCCTACAGCATTCCAGAAGGGGTGAATGGCAGCAGTCCAGTAAGATATGAACAATATCACAGGGCGCATGATTACATCACCAACAGACAGCGTGAGGGAGCAACCCTGAAGCTTAAAGCAGTGCTGGGATACATGAAGTATCTTAAAAAGACCAAGCTTCATCCATGCCTCATGGACTCCTCCTTCTAGGGCCTCCAAAAGTGCTTTGCATTCTTCCTTATCATATTCCACCTGCAGAAGAGCCTGCCAGGTCATCCTGAGGCTAGCCAATTGTGGCTGGGAGTAAAGAATGCCAATCAGGAGATTGACGAATTCGGATATCACGCCTTTAAACTGATCCCAAGTATTGAGGTAAGAGAGCACCGGGGAACAGGGGATGGTCCAGGGTTGGAGACCCAATTTGCTCAGCAGACAATGATGTAATTGTGTATATTGCCGTTGTTGAGTATGCGACAAGCCATATTCGTCCCGTAGCATCGCAAAGGACTGGAGTCCACCGCCAGAGATCAGGTGCGTAAGAGTCAAGATCTCAGCTCTGTGCCAAAGGCCCCAATTAAGTATGGTCCCCCTCCTATGCGAATGTCAGTATTGCTCCAGATGGAGCTTTGTCATGAAGATGCACGTCCACCGAAAAGAGCTTGTGAGCCTGCATCAAGGCAGCATACATGGCTTTCAGCATTTTGAGGGAATGAGCGGCAGCGGGGCCAGGGAGATAGAGGGCCTATAAACCCAACGAGGTCTCCTGTAGTCTGCGTTTATCACGACCCACAACGGAAGGTCTTGGTCCCGGGGATGCATGTACACCATTTATACCAAATGTAGTGATAAACAGTAATGTTCCACAGAAGGCAGGCTCAATTCCCCTGCAGATCTGTGGGTGATAAGCTTCCAAATGACTAGATGAGGTCTCGCTGAACCCCAGATGAAGGCCTTAATGGTGTTATCTATCTGACAGAAGATCGAGAGGGATATTAATTAGGAAAGCATGCCTAACACATACGTGATTCGGGGAAGGGTAACCATTTTCAGCACTTGAGTCCGTCCCCAGAGAGATTTAGGTGGGACTACTTTGCGAAGTCTAAATCGCATTTGTTCCATTAATGGCCCAGGTTATCCACCATCATCCGCCCCAGGCCCCTGTTTACCAGAATACCCACATACCCGAGTTGGGAATTCTTCCACTGGAACAGGTAATCGGCGGTGGCGGTGGCGGTGCAGGTGGTGATCCACGACAGCGGCAAGGCCTTGTTCTTTTCCCAGTTCATCTTGTAGCCGAATATTGCCACAAAAGCATCAATAGCCTCCAAAACACCGCATGAATGGAGGAGGGCAAGGTCGACAAGGTGAGTAAAATGTTATCTGCATATAGATACAGTTTTGAGGAACCTCTGGGCGTAGGAATACCTATAATCCAATCAGACTGGCGCAGCTAAAGGCTCCATCACAAGGAGAAAGAGCAGGGGGGGGAAGAGTGGGCAACATTGACGGGTACTCCTACGACGGGGTTAGAAAGAAAGCCCCCACAATTGACCTGCGCCGAGGGGGGAATCATAGAGCCACCTCACTCTAGAGACGAAGTCCTCACCATGGGCAAATTTCCGGAGAGTGGCAAACAGTCCTCGGAGTCCAATGACAGTGCCAAGGCCTCATCCGGAAGGTCAACTGCTAGCCAGACCACATGAGCCAACGTGGGGAGATGATTGCGTGATGAGCGACCTAGCACAAACCACACTTGCGAATGATGAATAAGAGGGGAGGACTCACTTAAGGCGGGCTGCTAGAATGCTTGCAGCTGGCTCCTTCCTACCATTTCCGCTTCCACTAATTTTTTTTCCAAATTTCAGTGCAAAGCCCAGTAATCCACACTGCAGGTTCACAAAACACAATAAAAACACTTCAGCAGGAGAAAAAGGCTGATGTTTTTAAGTCGAAAGCATTAGCAAAGTAGAACGAAAGGGTAAAAAGCCGTCCTACCATGCAAATAGCCATTCAAGATTAATATAATGCAGTGAAATTAAAGTAGACCAGGGAAAGTACTCCATACCCAGTTAGACTTCTTTTTTCTTTAACCTTTCTAGAACATTCTTATCAGTAGTACATTCTTAGCTTATATTTAGGCTCAATAAATCAAAATTGAGATTAGAAGGTATTGCTGAAAGGTCCTTCTGCACGAGGTAAGCACAACATCAAACCCAGTTTTACAACAGCATTACCTTTCCTTCCAGGCCTCTGATGCAAACCACGTAGGAGATAGAGCTGATTTTGGGCTTCTGATCATCACTAGCAGTTAAAAGCATTACAGAGCTGAACACAGAGAGCTGAACGCTGATTTTAAGAACTCTCAAAATGTAGTGCTCTTTTTTATTTAACAAGTGGAGGTGCTCTTTTAAACTACCATTTAAAAAAAACAAAAAACCCGGGTAGGCCATAAAAAGTGTTAAAAACTGTGCTATCCAACATCAGAAATGCCAAGGATCTTGACCTGGATGAAACAGGTCCTGGGAAACCACTTTGATAGGAAAAAGTGTGTAAAGGCGCCGAGGGGTATGCAATGCAGAGTGATATGCAGTGGTTTCTAAAGTTTAGAAACCACTGCCTACTATTTGGTGGCGGTGCCCTTAAGTACTCTGAAGTGACAAAGTTTTAACCACTGCAGAGTATGCAGAGCGCCGAGTGGTGGTTGGCTGTGCTATTTTCTTAGCGCAAAAGGCATCCTTGCATCCATTTGTGGACACGAGGGTGCATTTTGCACTAAAAAAATGGCACCAAATGGCCACTCCGCCCACTCACGGTATTCTGCGGAATTTTAATGGCATTCCGGGGACTCAAACTCCACCAATTACGTCCACCCCTTATTGAGACCTCATTGTTTTCGCTTTCAGGTTCAACCAGAGATGACACATCCACTTGGACAGTCACTATCTTTGTCCTCACCTCATTGAACTGGTGTTCACCTGACTGAGAGGGACATGAAACTCCTGAGGCTTGAACTCCATTACCATGGCTTCCACTACTTCTGGTAGTGGTTGGATTAACACAGAGAACAATAGTCGCGCACTGTTCATGTCTGCAGGCAACATGGAGTACTCTTCTGGCTACGTAAGAACAGGGCAAGGCATGTGCCTGCTGTCTCACATTGCATTAACTCTTTAATTTACAACCCCCAAAGATTCCCTCAGTGAGGTTAGTACACTACCAAAAACATAACAAGGGCTGATGCAGCCAAACTGTAACTGCATGCCCATCTCGGGCATACTGACAATCAAAAGACACTAGACAGTCACTAGCCACCTCTCTTCGCTACTGGAAACAACCCACATTCTCAATAGCTTCCAATCCAACTCCTACCTGGCCAGATGTTAATTAAATGCTAAAGGTCCTAGAATAATGTAGCTAGCACCATTTGTAGGCTACAAGCAAAGGACAACTTAACTCCAAACATAAGAGCCCAACACTGGGTTCCAGTGTAGGTAAATGGTTAAAGACGCAGTGTACCTTGCACAAGGTACATCATGGCACAAGGCACTGCATGGACTTGCAACTAAAGCCAAGAAGGTTTGCACGTGTTAACAGCCAGGGAAGAACCCAAGGTCTGTACCCCCCCAAACCTACTTTTCCTTTATGTGGCAAAGTACAAACAGGCTTGGGGCAGACCCCACACATTCAAGGCTCTTCCGTGTGGAATTTTCATCTGCACTGGCGACTTAAAGATAACTGCTCTACATTTCATATGGGGATGGAAATGTTCTCATTGGCTTCGTGATTCACCTCCCTGTATAAAATAACGAAGATCCAATGGATCGCCGGGACTCAGATATAACAGTCTCAATCACCTCCCCTCGCCCGCTAAAGTGCTCTGAAGCAAACGAGAATCCACACACCAACACACTAATTAGAAAGCGAAACCACAAATTACCTAATGCCTGGTAGTAGGAGAAGGCTATCACAGATCTATCCTAAACAAGACGCCACACAGAATCCAATAGTCGCATTTATGTTTTAAATGCAATACAACTCTTGACGCCCCTCTGCCCCATACATCTTACTGGCTGAAAGTCACCAGAAAGCATGGGCAGAGATTTCTTGCTTAAAATACTATAATAAAGTTTATTTTGGGCGCTAACTAACAGGGAAGCAGCTACAGATACCAAAACATCTGGCGAATGTTGATCCACATGTTGGGCGAGGAGACGGCTAATCAGGAGAGACAAACAGGATAGTTATGTCACAGCAAAACACAGCCCAATAAAAATTAGAATTAAACGTGGCCACCCATGTTTATCAGGTCTAAAATCTGGATGACTACGTTTGTCCATGAACAGCTAGAAACATTACAATTCCCTGTAGAAAAGCAGACCAGCTCCTGCCTCAAGCCCAATAACTTACAAAAGTTGTATAGCATACTATGTCCATCTGTATGTGAACCCAACAGATACATCATGGCTTGATTAACGCACCAGAATATATGATGAATGCACATAACAGCACTGACATACGGTCAAATTAAATCTGCTCCCTTCTGCACTATATGTTAGATGTTGCGGTTATTCGTGTGACAAAGATGTTCTAACATTCGCACATATTTTTACCAAAATCATTACTTTTCTTAAGAGAAATGGTCATGTGATAAAAGAATGTTTATCACAAGAACTAGGGCGACATTATGTGGTTAATTTACTCAACATCTATACAAAGCAGCGTTAAAACTTTCCATGGTGAGGTTAGACAGTAAAACTACTTGGATTAGAAAGGTTACTGCAGCTAAATGTCAAGTAGACCTGCACCCATACGCGACCGAGGCCGGCACACAAGCAATCTAGCCGACGCCCTTCAGGTACAGCATGATCCCTTTCATGAACACCCTTCCTGGCGTTAGTGTGCAATCACCAAATAAAAACGTACTGGCCCAGACAGAACATAGCGGATCTAATTAATGCCCAGAAAAGTACAACAATTAAAAAATATTCTATGCAAAAACCTGAGGCAAACGTATATTTGCTAGCTGGGCTCTAGCCATGTCGACATCTTCTCCCTCTCCCCTCCACGCAGAGGGCAGCAAGTGATGAGTCTCCAAACCCTGCGGTTTCCGAACTTGTCTCACCAAAATGCACCGTACGTTTCAGGCAAATGTCACTTAAGAGCTATTATGGGCAACAAAGAACATCGCATTGTTTAAAAAGTCCTAAAAAGTTACATTCTGCTACAGTATAGTTTCTAAAAGAAACTTAAGATCCACAGTCTTTGTGCCAATGTTTACGTAAAACAAGCTGTTTGAAAGCCAATCACCAAATGGAAACGCAAGCCACACACACTCCTTGGATGCTGCAGCAACTCTGGCTGAAAAACCGGTCTGGCAAACAGGGTTCACGCAGACTGGGGCAGCACTTACCCGGATCACAACCCAACAGTGCCATCACAGCAGTGGAGGCAAACCAGCTGCAGCCAAGAGTTCCAATCTTTGTTTAGGTACAAAGATCAGGAGAACTAATGTGTGATATTCAACAGAGTTTCTACTATACTTGATAAAAATAACTATGGAAATAAAGGTAATGTAACAAAATACATTCACTAGTGTTACCACGTTACAGAAAAGGTAAAGCTCACTATCACCTTTTGCCAATCATCTATCAGGATCTAGATAGTTTCAACCCACTAATTAATTTTTTTAAAAAGGCACAGAAACGCATTTGGGTAAAGGAAAGAAGCAGTACAGGTAAATGGTAAAAAAATAACTCATCGTATTTGCTGCTAAATTAAGAGTTTGAAATCATACCCATATTTAAAGCATTTGAATTCTCACTGCAGAATGTTACAGGGCCTATACATATCTGTACTGATATATGCAGGGCTTTAAGTGGGATGAGAAAACTGGGGGCGGAGGGGGGGGACTCTCTCCAAGCGGCGTGGTCGATATGATTAAGGGCGTGACTTAAAATCACCTAAACTAAAAATCTGTGCTTACCATAGTGTGGCACCCCACTTGTATTTTGCTGCTTCTGTCACTGCATCCAGACATAATACAACAAGTTAACATTACACCTACAACAAGCCAGGACTATTGACTTTGTCAATTGTTATTAGTTGCATAAGATAAATAAGCAACAACTATGGCTTTGTTGTATATAATATTGAAAATGCTTCTGTTCTGAAATGATGAGACTGTGCAAGAACTATAACGAGTCTGTTTGAAGTTACATCAAAGGCTGTGTAGGATGGTACTGCTGCAGAGTTAAGATTTGTTTTTCACCCTGATGGTGAGGGCAAAAACGGAGAGCCCCATAGAGACCCGTCTCAGCACCTGCTTTTAATACTGCTGGTGCTGAGCACCGGCAGGACCCGGCCCACTTAAAGCCCTGGATATATGGTGAACAACTGACAGTGGTTAGGTTGGGAGAAGCAGCGAACAGCCCTCTATTACCCCCTTACCCCCACCCGCCCTCCTTCTCCCACACCCCCCAATAATCATTCCTATTTCCTTTGAGCTAACTGGTTGTTCATGGGTAATTTGTTATATCATTGCCATAAAATGTCATGGTTATTACAGCAACGCACTGACTGCCCGCACTGGAGGTTTTTCCTTTTCCTCCTCCCTCTCTTTATTCGTAATTACAATATATATAAGTTGTGAAATGCTGTATCCACTAACTGAATCTAGACCTTTTGAGGGTGCATCCCCTGACCAACTGTAATGTGATCCTAAGCCTGCCTTATTTCATTGCTCACTACGTTGTGAACACCCTTGAGATTTTATAATGCCAGATATTGTATTGTGACCATATCAAAATTTCAATAAACAAATCAAAAAAAAAAAAAAAAAAAAAGGACACGAGCGGTCAGTAAAGGACATTCCTGACGCAAACGCTCACGGTCTCTTGCTCACTGCTGCCCAGCAACCAGCGTGCATGGTGTAGTCTGCTGCATGCTTTCTGCTATGGTGTAACGCTACAGTGCCATGGGTGGTTCGGTGTGTCATTACCATCTCGCTCTCGCAGCAGACTATCACTGTTGCTGCCACCATCACTAGCGGTGGCCGCTAACAGAGTGATCGGACTAGGAACAAGGATTTTAAACTTGTGGCAGAAGAAAGGAAAATATAGCTGCAATAGATTTTTCATTTGTGGCTTTTATGCTACAATTATGCACACATGCCTATAAAATATACCTACTTAAATAATGCCGTCTTCACTGTACCCTTTGATTGGCTACAGGTTCTTACAGAGTGAATTTCTCCAACTAAAACATGAGTGGATCACTGGGGCTAGGGTGCAGAAGGTGCCAGAAATCCATACATCCAATTTGTCCTTTAGAACAATTAAACTGAGGTCAATGTGGTTAACGACGAGAAGAAGGCATTAACTATGTGAACTGGCTTAACAAGGATATATAAGTTGGGGAATGGTCTATCCAGCTGCAATAATTCACATTGTCTTGTGTGAGAACTCAGTCGCTGAAACCTCACAAATTCATCCTTACTGCTTTCAATCAGGTGGGAATAGTTCCACATTAGTAAAGCGCGGCTGAATAAAAACACGCAATAATAAATAACTACAAACAACAGAGAGAACACTACAGACACTGGGCTTCAAAATGTGAACGCGTTTGCTGGAAATGGTCCAAAACAGTTCGATATTTGTTGACCCTGCCACAAAATGAGGAGGAGTTCTCTGCATTAAACCCCTCAAGTATTACTTATTATGATCAAGCTGTGAAGCTACTATTGTTAACTTATCAGACTAATTTGGCCTCTTTGATTCACAATTAGTGCACAACTTGGCTAGTTGTGCACAACTTTGGGCTGGATTTAAATTAATGACAGATAGTAAGGGGAAGGAGAGAAGGATGCACACGCTGTTGAATGGGACCATGAGGCAACCACCAAATCCTTGATCCATTCCTTGAAAACCATTGGCTGACTTCTGCATCCATATTCTTTGTTACTGGTTATCTCTAAGTGTGTGACAGTTCAATATACAATTGCAGAGTTCGGCTAGCAACCACAGTAGACTATATTTCAGAGCACTAAAGGACGAGTAGAACAAAATGCACATGAAGCAGACTATCTAGTCCAAAATGAGATCGGTAACTTCAGTTCGATAAGGCTGCTTCCATTTCAAGCAGGCGGAGAACCTGCCCCGAATAAAGACCTCTATCCTAACATGGATGCACTTCCGGTTAATGTGAAACCTGGCACAGGAATGCAGAACGAGATCACGTCACAGCAGCTGAAGTACAGACCAAAGCAATCGTATTCAACAGGCCGTCCGAGGTCACCACAGATTACGCCACAAAAAATAAACACTTTTTAAGAGAGAGAAAAAAGACACGATTGCCATTTTATGCGTTTAGTGTTAATGTCTGTTAATTGCAATTCAGGTTCTGCTTCAAACAAGAGGACTTCCTGTTGCTCTATTAAATTCATGAAAATGTCGCCACTCAATACGCATGTTGTATCTACCTTCTCTCTGGAGAAGGAACCAATGCAGGCTTGAATGCTAGCAACTTAAAAGCGTTAGCCTTAGTTAGTATGGATCATTCTTGTAAGGCTGCATAAATATGCTTAAAACGCAGTTACATAAGGTGTCTTTTAGATCCAGCACCGACAATAGAGGGCACGATACCCATCCGCCACCTCTTTCATGCTTTTTATTTTGTAAATCAGAAGTCACAATGTGGTGAAGCTAGAAAGGTGACGAGAAAGCTAGAATTAAAATGAAATCCTCTTCAGAAGGCGGAGATGAAGAAATTGGAAAGCAGCCAAGAACTAATGGTAGATGGACAGCTGAAAAGAGGACTGTAAAGGATTAAAGAACAGAAACGAGAAAGATGTGTAATATATACATAAACAGAATGACAAAATAGAATAAACTGCACAGCTACGCAAGCGAAAACATGGATTGGTATGAAATATAAACATGTACACATATGGTTGACTCATTATTTGAAAACAACTCCACGGGATAAGCATGCCAGGTTTGAACAAAAACAGTTATTAAAAATACACTGGCACAATAGCACACATTCACCAGAATGATTAGAATGGCATTGCGTGATGCAGAGTGTAGTGGTGTAGAGTGCAGGAGAGTGGCGTAGAGTTGAGTAGTGCACAGTTGAGTGCAGTGGCGTAGAGTGGCGCAAGGTAGAATATAGTGGCGTGGAGTATAGTGACGTAGAATGCACTGGTGTAGAGTGGCATAGAGTGCAGTGGTGCAGAGTAGAGCGGCATAGAGTAGATTATTTTAGAGTGGAGTAAAGTGCAGCAGCGTAGACTGGAGTGGCGCAGAGAGCAGTAGAGTGAAGTGGAGTGGTGCATGGTAGAGTGGAGTGGTCAGGGTAGATTGGAGTGCAGTGTTGCAGAGTAGTGGTGTAGATTAGAGTGGGCTACAGTGGAGTGGTGTAGAGTGCAGTGGCATAGAATGCAGTGGTGCATAGGAGAGTGTGGTAGAGTGCACTAGTATCTAGTAGAGTGGTAGAGAGGCGCACAGTGCAGTGTAGTGGTGCACAGTAGATTAGAGTGATGCAGAGTGTAGTGGTGTAGACAGCATTGACAGAGTGCAGTAGAGTGGCGTAGACTGGTGCAGAGTAGAATGCAGAGCATAGAGTGCAGTGGTGCAGTGTAGAGTGGCGTAGAGCACAGTGGTGCAGAGTAAAATAGAGTGGCATAGAGTGCAGCGACAGAGCACAATGGGATAGAGTGGAATAGCATGCAATGATGTAGAGTGCAGAGGTGCAGAGTAGAGGGACGTTGATTTCGGTGGCAGAGAGTGCAGTGGCGTAAAGTGGCGCAGAGAGCAGTGATGGAGATTACAGTGGTGCAGAGTAGAACAGAGTAGCGTAGAATGGAGTGACAGAGCACAATGGTGTAGAGTGCATAGCGTGCATTGGTTTTGAGTGCATTGGCGTAAAGTGCAGGGGTTTAGAGCAGAGTGGCGTAGAGCTAAGCAATGTAGAGTGCAGTGGCGTAGAGTAGGAAGTTTTAGAGTAGATTGCAGTGACGTAGAGTGGAGTGACTCAGGGTGGAGTGCAGTGGGATAGAGTAGTGGCGTAGAGTGCAGTGGCATAGTAGAGTCGTGTGGAGTGGCGCTGTGGAGTGGGGTAGAGTGGCGCTGTGGAGTGGGGTAGAGTGGCGCTGTGGAGTGGGGTAGAGTGGCGCTGTGGAGTGGGGTAGAGTGGCGCTGTGGAGTGGGGTAGAGTGGCGCTGTGGAGTGGGGTAGAGTGGCGCTGTGGAGTGGGGTAGAGTGGCGCTGTGGAGTGGGGTAGAGTGGCGCTGTGGAGTGGGGTAGAGTGGCGCTGTGGAGTGGGGTAGAGTGGCGCTGTGGAGTGGGGTAGAGTGGCGCTGTGGAGTGGGGTAGAGTGGCGCTGTGGAGTGGGGTACAGTGGCGCTGTGGAGTGGGGTAGAGTGGCGCTGTGGAGTGGGGTAGAGTGGCGCTGTGGAGTGGGGTAGAGTGGCGCTGTGGAGTGGGGTAGAGTGGCGCAGTGGAGTGGGGTAGAGTGGCGCAGTGGAGTGGGGTAGAGTGGCGCAGTGGAGTGGGGTAGAGAAGTAACAATAACAAAAGTTTGATAGAATGTCAAACTTTAATGACGGATTTTAACCCCTTCGGTGCTTATGACGAGCTGGACTCGTCATGGCACACAGTGCTCGTGTGCTCATGACGAGTCCAGCTCGTCATAAGACCACCCACGGGGGAAGCGCTGGCGCTACCCCCGTGGGAATCCGATCGTTAGTTTTTTTGGGGGTGAGGCAGGGGAAGGGCTTCCCCTGCCTCCCCCGCCCTCCCCATCAATGACGTCAGCGCGCGAGGCGCGCTGACGTCATTGAGGGTTTCCCTTTCTTCCCCGACGCGCTGGAAGCCATTTGCTTCCAGCGCGTCGGGGAAATCAGGTGAGGTTTGGCTCGGGGAGGGGGGGGGTTTGTATCAAAAGAGGCATCGAGGGAAAGGAAAGGGTTTTCCTTTCCTCCGATGCCTCTTTTGTGCATCCCTGCTGCACGATCATGTGATCGTGCAGCAGGAATGCCCACTAGGCACGAGGGAGGGAGGGAGGGCAAGAGGCATGTGAACGGGCCTAGAAGCCCCGTGGCAGATGTGCCTTCTCTCCATTTCCAACGTGAAAAGTTAGCTGTAATCCTTGATGGAGGTCTTTGCATCCTTCATTTTCTCGAGCGCAATTCTCGTGTAGAATTCGTGAGCGTGGTTAAGCAGATGTGGCTTCTCTCCATTTACACCCTGAAAAGTTAGCTGTAATCCTTGATGGAGGTCTTTGCATCCTTGAATTTCTCGAGCGCAATGCTCGTGTAGTTCCTGTGACCAGGAGGTTCCTTCTCCTCGTCTGCCGCTGAGATCGTGCTCTGACCCTTTATAAACAAGAGGCATGTGAACGGGCCTAGAAGCCCCGCCCGTTTGGCCCCGCCACACATACACTAGCGGTATGCAACGTCTGCCCGCCCTTTCCCCACTATGATGGACAGCTTAATCAAAGGTTTCCGGCGCTTTCGGCGCAGTGGCAAAATTACAGACACACAGGTCACTGGAGACAATTCTTCTGGTCCTTTACGCAGCTGTAGTGTAGGAAAGGCACTATACATTTACCCAACGAGGTAACACTTACTGATTAGCCAGTAGACAGTACTACAGTTGAGTAGCGGTATTGCACAAAACGGTGGCATCTTCTTGGATAAATATGCAGGGCAGGTGTGCAGAATTCGTGAGCGTGGTTAAGCAGATGTGCCTTCTCTCCATTTCCAACGTGAAAAGTTAGCTGTAATCCTTGATGGAGGTCTTTGCATCCTTCATTTTCTCGAGCGCAATTCTCGTGTAGAATTCGTGAGCGTGGTTAAGCAGATGTGGCTTCTCTCCATTTACACCCTGAAAAGTTAGCTGTAATCCTTGATGGAGGTCTTTGCATCCTTGAATTTCTCGAGCGCAATGCTCGTGTAGTTCCTGTGACCAGGAGGTTCCTTCTCCTCGTCTGCCGCTGAGATCCTGCTCTGACCCTTTACCCCCTTCGGTGCTTATGACGAGCTGGACTCGTCATGGTACACAGTGCTCGTGTGCTCATGACGAGTCCAGCTCGTCATAAGACCACCCACGGGGAAGCGCTGGCGCTCCCCCGTGGGAATCCGATCGTTAGTTTTTTTTGGGGGGAGGCAGGGGAAGGGCTTCCCCTGCCTCCCCCCGCCCCATCAATGACGTCAGCGTGCGAGGACATAATTGAGGGTTTCCCTTTCTTCCCCGACGCGCTGGAAGCCATTTGCTTCCAGCGCGTCGGGGAAATCAGGTGAGGTTTGGCTCGGGGAGGGGGGGGGGTTTGTATCAAAAGAGGCATCGAGGGAAAGGAAAGGGTTTTCCTTTCCCCCGATGCCTCTTTTGTGCATTCTTGCTGCACGATCATGTGATCGTGCAGCAGGAATGCCCACTAGGCACGAGGGAGAGAGGGAGAGGGAGAGGGAGTATGTGTGTACACCCCAGCTTCTATTTTATTTTAATTTGCTTCTCCATGAAATGTAAATGGGCAGTAGACCACAAAGTTATTATTGGTATGTGGCTAGGACGCGTCAATTCAAACTGCTCCCAATTCACACCGGTGAGCGTATTGTGTAGGTGGGTAATTAATGTGCACTGGTGTTCAGCTTTGCGCTGCAGGATTTTTGTACAATGCATATGCATGTTGACTGTGTGCACGGGGGATTTATATAGGTGCTGGTCAGTGCATGAGGAGTGTCAGCAGGACACGTGTATTGCCTACATAGAGACACAGGTTATGTGGACTGGACTAGGTAAATTTAGAATATATCTGCGTTTGTGAACTACATCTACACTGTGTGTGTATAGGTAGAAGGGTACATAAACTCCAGCACGCAAGGGTGAGGAATGTACAGGAAAAAGTACAAATTTACAATGAAGAGCGAACTTCCTAGAGGGGGCTGAGAGTGAAAGTATTAGTTCTGAAAGTGTCTTTGGAAGAGAAGAGATTTGAGGTCAGCTGTGAAGATCCGGGTAGAGGAGGTGGCATGGAGCAATGGGGAAGCGAGTTCCAGATTCTCACCGCATTTCCTGAGAAGGATTGCGCCATCGATCTTTCCCTTTTTGAAGACGGGGGGTGGGCTCAAGCAGAAGCTTTTCCGCATTGCGAGAAGGGCGAGAGCCACCGGACAATTTCAATTTATTTGCCAGGTAACGAGGGGAGGAGGTGTGTAAGGCTTTGTGTGTGATGCAGGCAGTTTTGTAAATCGATCTTGCCTCGATCGGAAGCCATCGAAGAGAGGATAGGAGTGACGTGGTCGCTTCGTTTAGACCCTGAAATGAGGCGAGCTGCTGAATGGAGGATGGATTTGAGAGGGGAGAGGTGGGATTTGGGTAGGCCCGTCAGAAGAGAATTGCAATAATCCAGTCTTGAGAGAACCAGAGATTGTACCAAGGTTTTTAAGTCTTTCTCCGGGAAGAACCGACGGATCCCCCGTAGAAGGCGCAACTGGTAACGTGCGTTCTTAGCAATAGAGTTGATGTGGGAGATTAGGTTGAGTCTTTTGTCAAGAATGACACCTAGGGATTTAGCGCTGTCAACAATGATGGGTTTGTTGTTGAGTAGGTTCAGCTGATCCATCCAAGATTGAACAGGAGGAGGTGAGAGAGAGGTAGAGAGGAGGAGGAATTCAGTTTTGGCGGGATTCAGAATGAGTTGGTGAGCTAACATCCAGTTGTGAATAGAGTTGAGAGTAGAGTTGAGTAGTGAGAGATCGTGTGCGGAAGATAAAGGTATCTTCCCACTAGTCCACCAGGCTTTTATTTGTGGAGAGTGACCCCTTGGGTGGCAGAATAGCAGTATGTTTTTAGGCCCATCTGCCCCCAAGGAGGGCAGAAGCCACTAGACACCAGGGTTTTTTTAATTTTTGTGTTGGGGAGTGGCCAAAAGGGCAAGGGTTGCTCCCCTTTTACGGGGGTGAATATTTTATTTATACTGTTAGGCCCACCTACCCCTTAGCTTGGCTGGTGGATTGTGTGTGGACTGGTGCATTATTTGCATATGTGATTGTAATGTTTTTTTTCTCCTTTTTATTCTAGTGTAAAGCTTTTGATTCCTGTTTGCGGTTTCGGCAGTGGTGGTTCTGCAGTTTTGCGTAATTGCATTTATTTGGTAAGAAAAATATTTTTGTTGTGTGTACTCCAAATGAGTATTATTGTCATGCATGAATGAATTTTTTTGTAAGTGGTGCCATAATGGCAGCATATTTGTTAGTGTTCAGAGCATGAAATTCTTTGCGATGTTTTGCATTGTCTTATGTGTAATTTTTTTCTTCTTCTTTTTAGTGGGATATTGTTGATCCTTACTGTGTCTGTGCAGAGTAGGTGGTGGTGAGTCTAGCTGCTTCTGTCACGTGAGTGGTATAGTGTTGGAGTATATAGGTCTTTGTGATAAAGCTACATTTTGTTTATTTCTTTTTTTTACAAAGGGTTTGTTGTTGTTGACTTGTTTGACAAGTAACCTTTATTAGTAAGCATTATGGCTAGCCGTAGAATTACTGCTCAGCAGGTGGTTGGTTTGCTTCTTGAATCTTCCTCTGAGCAGGATTATGAGACTGACAGTGCGTCTGAGGGAGAGGAGGGAGGGGAAGATTCAGGCAGTGAGTTTTCTCTCCACATGGAATCATCGGATGATGAAGGTACTCTCAGTGCAGATGAAGTGCCTGATTTAGAGGAGGATACTACTGTGCCGATGGTGCAAGAGGCATCTGGATTGCAGCCTGGGGCTGCTAGGCTTCCTACTGGAAGTGCTGGACTCTGGGTTGATCCAAACATGGTGCAGCCGGTGTTGCCTGCCTTTAGTGGTTATGCAGGGTGTAGAGTGGATTGTGAACATTATTTGCCTATACAGTATTTTCAGTTGTTTATGGATGATGTATTTTTGGGTGAGATTGTTGAGCAGACTAATTTGTATGCTGAACAGTTTTTGAGGGACAACAGTGCCAGACTTAGGCCCCATTCTAGAGCTACCCGGTGGAGTCCCACAAATCTGGAAGAGATGAAGAAGTTTTTGGGTTTGACTTTTTTGATGGGTTTGATAAGGAAGCCGTCCATGGGTTCATATTGGTCTACCAGTCCCTTGATGGCAACGGCCATATTTCCTGCAGTTATGACTCGTGATCGGTATTTACTTTTGCTTCGGATGCTGCATTTTGTTGATAATGGTTTGGCGTTGCCACGAGATCACCCTGAATGTGACCGTCTTTTTAAGATTCGGCCTGTTCTTGATCACTTTGTAGATCGATTTTCAGAGATCTATACTCCAGGGAAAGAAATATCTATTGATGAGTCTTTGGTCCTGTTCAAGGGCCGTTTGGTTTTTAGGCAGTACATTCCTAGCAAGAGGGCACGCTATGGAATTAAGCTGTATATGTTGTCTGAGAGTAGGACAGGATATGTTTTTAATTTGCGTGTGTACACTGGTAGGGATTCCACTATTGACCCCCCTGGTTGTCCGTCCACTTTTGGAGTTTCAGAGAAAATTGTGTGGGATCTTGCTAGAGGACTGTTTAACAGAGGCCACCATTTGTACCTTGATAACTTCTACACTGCTGTGCAATTGTTTAAGGAATTGTTCAAAGTGGACACTTTTGCTTGTGGCACAATCCGCTCTAACCGTAAAGGTTATCCAAAAGAGCTTGTTTGCAAAAAACTTCAGAGGGGACAGTGCAGTGCCTTGCGTAGTGAGGAACTGCTAGCTGTGAAATTTGTGGACAGGAGGGATGTGTACATGCTGACTACCATCCATGATGAGAGTACTTCACCTGTGGCTGTTTGGGGTCAGATTGCTGAAGTGCGCAAACCTGTGTGCATTTTAGACTACAATAAGCACATGGGTGGTGTTGATAGAGTAGATCAGAGGTTGGAACCTTACACTGCTATTCGTAAGTCTTACATTTGGTATAAGAAGTTGGCCATCCATCTCTTCAATTTAGCAACTTTCAATGCTTTTGTTGTGTTCAAGGAGTGTTCTCCTGCGTCAAAGTTGACTTTTGTTCAGTTTCAGGAGTCTGTCATAGGCAGCCTTGTTGTTGTGGAACAGGCAAGTGTTCCTAGAGTTGGAGTGGTGGAGGATGTGGCTCGATTGAAAGATCGCCACTTTCCTGATCACATTCCTCCTACACCCTCAAAAGACTTTCCCACTAGGAGATGTAGAGTCTGTTGGCGAAGAGGTACGCGGAAGGAGACTCGTATGTACTGCCCTGAGTGTCCTTCTAACCCTGGGCTGTGTGTGCCTGCTTGTTATAGAGCGTACCACAAGCAAAAGAATTATTGGGAGCAACCATGAGTGGTAAAGTGAACTGCCTGGTCTGTAATGTTTAAGAATTGTTGTTCTGTTTCAAGGTTGGCATTAGTGCAATGTATTTAGTTTCTGATTTTGTGTTAGTAGATTTGTATCTATTTGCAATTTGTTTGTGTTTTCTTTTTTGTATAAAAAAATCCTAAATGTGATGGTGGTGTGTGTAGGCTGGTGCTTGGCTGGCGGTGTGCGTGGAGTGGCGCTTGGCTGGCGGTGTGCGTGGAGTGGCGCTAGGCTGGCGGTGTGCGTGGAGTGGCGCTAGGCTGGCGGTGTGCGTGGAGTGGCGCTAGGCTGGCGGTGTGCGTGGAGTGGCGCTAGGCTGGCGGTGTGCGTGGAGTGGCGCTTGGCTGGCGGTGTGCGTGGAGTGGCGCTTGGCTGGCGGTGTGCGTGGAGTGGCGCTTGGCTGGCGGTGTGCGTGGACTGGCGCTCGGCTGGCAGTGTGTGAGTAGTGACTTGCTGCTGGTCACTACACACACTGCTAGCCGAGCGACACTCCACGCAATCCATCAGCTTGTGTGGTTGCTGTGTTAGGAATGTGGGCGTGTGAAAGTGATGGGCCCTTGAATGGCGCTGTCTGCTGGTGTGAGTGTTGTAATGTGATGGGCCCGCGGCTGGTGGTGTGAATGGTTTTGTATTTGTCACACGTATGAAAGGTGTATGAATGGCCTGTAAAGAGGTTGGTGCCTTGTCGTGGCTTTACAGCTCACGAGCTGTGAGTCAATGGTTCAGTTTCTCGTCCTTTCAATTATTAACAGTGCATTTCATTTTTGTGAAATCACTTGTTAATACAATTGTATATACTGAACCATCACTCACCCTCGTGCCAAATCCAACCAGTATGTGTGTGTGTGCTTGAGGATTAGATGGCTGTGCAGTAATATTTTTTTTGTCTTTCTCAAGCAGGGTGTACCTTGTCCCTTTTTGTGAATGTTGTAATGTGTTTGTTTCGTGCCTGGGGGTGTGAATGGTCTTGTGTGTATCACGTATGAAAGGTGTGTGAATGGCCTGTAAAGCGGTTGGGGCCTTGACGTGGCTTTACAGCTCACGAGCTGCGAGTCACTGGTTCCGTTTTTGTCCTTTCAATTATTGACAGTGCATTTCATTTTTGTGAAATCTCTTGTTAATAAAATTGTATATACTGAACCATCACTTGCCCTCGTGCCAAATCCAACCAGTATGTGTGTGTGCTTGAGGAATAGATGGCTGTGCAGTAATCTTTGTCTTTTTAGTCTGTCTGCCAAGGTGTACATTCCGTCTAAGAATAACCTACCAACTGTAGATATTGTCGTAAACGAAACACCCATGGGAGTACATGGTGATATCTCTCTTGTGGATCCCAACAAGTTATGGTACCCACAATGTCCTGCAAACCTCAAAATGTCTGTCACATTTTCCTTGCAATATTGTGCCAAAATTTTCACGCTGCAGAAATAAACAACACATTATCTCAAAATGACCTGGTTTTGCAAGGGGGTCACCTGGGTTTTGGCCCGGGGCTCGGCGGCCACATAGGGAAACCTACCAAACCCACACATTTCTGAAAAGTAGACACCCGGGGGCTTCCAGGGAGGTATGGCTTGCGTGGATCCCCCAACGTTTCCTTACCCAGAATCCCCTGCAAACCTCAATTTTAGCTGAAAAAATCACTTTTTTCACACATTTTTGTGTGGGAAAGTGTGGCATCACTGGCCTCACACAAATTTCCTACCACCCAGCGTTCCCCCAGGTCTCCCGATAAAAATGGTGCCTCACTTGTGTGGGAGGCCCAAGTACCCGCGACAGGCAAGGGCCCACAACGTATTGAGGCGACCTCAAAATGGCCTTTCACAAAACCACCTGGTTTTGCAAGGAAGTCACCTGGGTTTTGGCCCTGTGCTCGGCGGCCATCTAGGAAACCTACCAAACCCACACATTTCTGAAAAGTAGACACCCGGGGCTTCCAGGGAGGTATGGCTTGCGTGGATCCCCCAACGTTTCCTTACCCAGAATCCCCTGCAAACCTCAATTTTAGCTGAAAAAAATCACTTTTTCACACATTTTTGTGTGGGAAAGTGTGGCATCACTGGCCTCACACAAATTTCCTACCACCCAGCGTTCCCCCAGGTCTCCCGATAAAAATGGTGCCTCACTTGTGTGGGAGGCCCAAGTACCCGCGACAGGCAAGGGCCCACAACGTATTGAGGCGACCTCAAAATGGCCTTTCACAAAACCACCTGGTTTTGCAAGGGGAGTCACCTGGGTTTTTGGCCCTGTGCTCGGCGGCCATCTAGGGAAACCTACCAAACCCACACATTTCTGAAAAGTAGACACCCGGGGGCTTCCAGGGAGGTATGGCTTGCGTGGATCCCCCAACGTTTCCTTACCCAGAATCCCCTGCAAACCTCAATTTTAGCTGAAAAATCACTTTTTTCACACATTTTTGTGTGGGAAAGTGTGGCATCACTGGCCTCACACAAATTTCCTACCACCCAGCGTTCCCCCAGGTCTCCCGATAAAAATGGTGCCTCACTTGTGTGGGAGGCCCAAGTACCCGTGACAGGCAGGGCCCACAACGTAGTGAGGCGACCTCAAAATTGCCTATCTCAAAACCACCTGGTTTTGCAAGGGGGTCACCTGGGTTTTGGCCATGTGCTCGGCGGCCATCTAGGAAACCTACCAAACCCACACATTTCTGAAAGTAGACACCCGGGGGCTTCCAGGGAGGTATGGCTTGCGTGGATCCCCCAACGTTTCCTTACCCAGAATCCCCTGCGAACCTCAATTTTAGCTGAAAAAATCACTTTTTCACACATTTTTGTGTGGGAAAGTGTGGCATCACTGGCCTCACACAAATTTCCTACCACCCAGCGTTCCCCCAGGTCTCCCGATAAAAATGGTGCCTCACTTGTGTGGGAGGCCCAAGTACCAGCGACATGCAAGGACACAAACGTTTTGAGGCAACATCAACATTGCCTATCAAAAATGTTTTGGGCCCTTGCCTGTCGCGGGTACTTGGGCCTCCCACACAAGTGAGGCACCATTTTATCGGGAGACCTGGGGAACGCTGGTGGTAGGAAATTGTGTGAGGCCAGTGATGCCACACTTTCCACACAAAATGTGTGAAAAAGTGATTTTTCAGCTAAAATTGAGGTTTGCAGGGATTCTGGTAAGGAAACGTTGGGGATCCACGCAAGCCATACCTCCTGGAAGCCCCCGGTGTCTACTTTTCAGAAATGTGTGGGTTTGTAGGTTTCCCTAGATGGCCGAGCACAGGCCAAAACCCAGGTGACCTCTGCAAAACCAGGTGGTTTTGTGAAAGGCCATTTTGAGGTCGCCTCACTACGTTGTGGGCCCTTGCCAGTCACGGGTACTTGGGCCTCCCACACAAGTGAGGCACCATTTTTATCGGGAGACCTGGGGAACGCTGGGTGGTAGGAAATTTGTGTGAGGCCAGTGATGCCACACTTTCCACACAAAAATGTGTGAAAAAGTGATTTTTCAGCTAAAATTGAGGTTTGCAGGGGATTCTGGGTAAGAAACGTTGGGGGATCCACGCAAGCCATACCTCCTGGAAGCCCCCGGTGTCTACTTTTCAGAAATGTGTGGGTTTGGTAGGTTTCCTAGATGACCGCGAGCACGGGCCAAAACTCAGGTGACTCTTGCAAAACCAGGTGGTTTTGTGAAAGGCCATTTTGAGGTCGCCTCACTACGTTGTGGGCCCTTGCCTGTCGCAGGTACTTGGGCCTCCCACACAAGTGAGGCACCATTTTTATCGGGAGACCTGGGGAACGATGGGTGGTAGGAAATTTGTGTGAGGCCAGTGATGCCACACTTTCCACACAAAAATGTGTGAAAAAGTGATTTTTCAGCTAAAATTGAGGTTTGCAGGGATTCTGGGTAAGGAAACGTTGGGGGATCCACGCAAGCCATACCTCCCTGGAAGCCCCGGGTGTCTACTTTTCAGAAATGTGTGGGTTTGGTAGGTTTCCCTAGATGGCCGCCGAGCACGGGTCAAAACTCAGGTGACTCTCTGCAAAACCAGGTGGTTTTGTGAAGGCCATTTTGAGGTCGCCTCACTACGTTATGGCCCTTGCCTGTCGCAGGCACTGGGCCTCCCACACAAGTGAGGCACCATTTTTATCGGGAGACCTGGGGAACGCTGGGTGGTAGGAAATTTGTGTGAGGCCAGATGCCACACTTTCCACCACAAAAATGTGTGAAAAAGTGATTTTTTCAGCTAAAATTGAGGTTTGCAAGGGATTCTGGGTAAGAGAACGTTGGTGGGATCCACGTCAAGTCACTACCATCCTGGAAGCCCCTGGGTGTCTACTTTTCAGAAGTGTGTGGTTTGGTAGGTTTCCCTAGGTGCCGGCAGAGCTAGGGTTCACAAACGACAGCTAGGCACTTTGCCAAAAAGGGTCATTTTTCACTGCGAAATTGAGGTGTGACCACGTTGCGTTTTGCGCCGTTTCCTGTCGCAGGCACTAGGCCGACCCACACAAGTGAGGTACCATTTTTCTCGTAAGACTTTGGGGAACGCGGGGTGGGTGGAAATTTGTGGATCCACGCAGATTCCAGAACTTTCCACCACAGAAATGTGGGGAAAATGTGTTTTTTTGACAATTTTTTATGTTTGCAAGGGATTCTGGGTAACAGAACCTGGTGGGAGGCAGTCAAGTCACCCCATCCTGGATTCCCCTGGGTGTCTAGTTTTCAAAAATGTATAGGTTTGCTAGGTTTCCCTAGGTGCCGGCAGAGCTAGGGTTCAAAAACTACAGCTAGGCACTTTGCCAAAAAGGGTCATTTTTCACTGCGAAATTGAGGTGTGACCACGTTGCGTTTTGCGCAGTTTCCTGTCGCAGGCACTAGGCCGACCCACACAAGTGAGGTACCATTTTTCTCGTAAGACTTTGGGGAACGCGGGGTGTGTGGAAATTTGTGGATCCACGCAGATTCCAGAACTTTCCACCACAGAAATGTGGGGAAAATGTGGTTTTTTGACAATTTTTATGTTTGCAAGGGATTCTGGGTAACAGAACCTGGTGGGAGGCAGTCAAGTCACCCCATCCTGGATTCCCCTGAGTGTCTAGTTTTCAAAAATGTATAGGTTTGCTAGGTTTCCCTAGGTGCCGGCAGAGCTAGGGTTCAAAAACTACAGCTAGGCACTTTGCCAAAAAAGGGTCATTTTTCACTGCGAAATTGAGGTGTGACCACGTTGCGTTTTGCGCCGTTTCCTGTCGCAGGCACTAGGCCGACCCACACAAGTGAGGTACCATTTTTCTCGTAAGACTTTGGGGAACGCGGGGTGGGTGGAAATTTGTGGATCCACGCAGATTCCAGAACTTTCCACCACAGAAATGTGGGGAAAATGTGGTTTTTTGATAATTTTTTAGGTTTGCAAGGGATTCTGGGTAACAGAACCTGGTGGGAGGCAGTCCAGTCACCCCATCCTGGATTCCCCTGGGTGTCTAGTTTTCAAAAATGTATAGGTTTGCTAGGTTTCCCTAGGTGCCGGCAGAGCTAGGGTTCAAAAACTACAGCTAGGCACTTTGCCAAAAAGGGTCATTTTTCACTGCGAAATTGAGGTGTGACCACGTTGCGTTTTGCGCAGTTTCCTGTCGCAGGCACTAGGCCGACCCACACAAGTGAGGTACCATTTTTCTCGTAAGACTTTGGGGAACGCGGGGTGTGTGGAAATTTGTGGATCCACGCAGATTCCAGAACTTTCCACCACAGAAATGTGGGGAAAATGTGGTTTTTTTGACAATTTTTTATGTTTGCAAGGGATTCTGGGTAACAGAACCTGGTGGGAGGCAGTCAAGTCACCCCATCCTGGATTCCCCTGAGTGTCTAGTTTTCAAAAATGTATAGGTTTGCTAGGTTTCCCTAGGTGCCGGCAGAGCTAGGGTTCAAAAACTACAGCTAGGCACTTTGCCAAAAAGGGTCATTTTTCACTGCGAAATTGAGGTGTGACCACGTTGCGTTTTGCGCCGTTTCCTGTCGCAGGCACTAGGCCGACCCACACAAGTGAGGTACCATTTTTCTCGTAAGACTTTGGGGAACGCGGGGTGGGTGGAAATTTGTGGATCCACGCAGATTTCAGAACTTTCCACCACAGAAATGTGGGGAAAATGTGGTTTTTTGACAATTTTTATGTTTGCAAGGGATTCTGGGTAACAGAACCTGGTGGGAGGCAGTCAAGTCACCCCATCCTGGATTCCCCTGGGTGTCTAGTTTTCAAAAATGTATAGGTTTGCTAGGTTTCCCTAGGTGCCGGCAGAGCTAGGGTTCAAAAACTACAACTAGGCACTTTGCCAAAAAAGGGTCATTTTTCACTGTGAAATTGTGTTGTGTCCACGTTGCGTTTTGAGCCATTTCCTGTTGTGGGCACAAGGGCTACCCACACAAGTGAGGTACCATTTTTATCGGGAGACTTAGGGTAACACAGAATTGTAGAGCAACTGTTATTACCTATTGACTTTCGATGCATTTCTGCCTTCCAAATGAAAGACAATGTGTAAAAAATAAGTCATTTTGAAAAATGACCTATAATTCTCATGCTAGTATGTGTACTCCCAATTTCGGAAAAGTGCAAATATCTACTGTTTCTAAAATCTACATTTTGTTCCCATTTCAGAAATACATAGGTGTCTTTCATAACAATTTTTCCATGTATACATTTTCCCAAAATAATTGCTATATACCCGGTACATAATAAAAACCATTGCAAGATGCTGCTCAATTATTGGCTCTGGGTTCGTGGTGAACCTACAAGTCCTATATATCCCCACAACCAGAAAGGTCCAGCGGATAGAACGGTATATTGCCTTCAAATAGCTGTCATAATTAGAAGTTACAGGTGAAAACGTTGACACAAATGGCTGTTTTTTTCAACTAATTTTCAATTTTCCTTTATTTAACTGTTAGTTTCTATAAGGAAAACTTTAAGGATCTACACAAATGACCCCTTGCTGAATTCAGAATTTTGTCTACTTTTCAGAAATGTATGGCTTTCCAGGATCCATTATTGGTTTCATACCCATTTCTACCATTAACTGGAAGGAGGTTGAAAGCACAAAAAATAGCAAAAATAGGCTATGTCCCAGAAAAATGCCAAAACTGTGTAAAAAAGTTGGTTTTCTGACAAAAGTCTGCTTGTCCCTGAAAGCTGGGAAGATGGTGATTTCTGCACCACAACCCCTTTTTGATGCCATTTGCAGGGAAAAATCAAGACGCTTTCATCTGTAGCCCTTTTTTCGCATTTTTCCAAAAAAAAACAAAATTTAGCTGTATTTTGACTAATTTCTGGGTCCCCTCCAGGGGAATCCACAAACCCTGGGTACCTTTACAATCCCCATGATGTTAGAAAAAAAGGACGCAAATTTGGCATGGATACCTTAAGTGGTCAAAAAGTTACAGGGGCCTAAGCGCGCACTACCCCAAATAGCCAAAAAAAGGCTTAGCACAGGAGGGGAAAAGGCCTAGCAGCGAAGGGGTTAAGGAATATAGCAGGTGGAGAATGTTTGCATGCAAATTGTGGATGTAAACCTGCTGAAAATAAACACTTAAATTCTGCTCCTAAGAAATGTAGCTTGTACACCCTTTCTAGAGGCAGTTAAGAGGTGACACAGATAACAGTGAAAAGACCAGTGCTTGTTGAGACCGCTTTACTGTCAAGCAGTGTAACAAATAAGTACATTCTGTTACCTGTAATTACATTAGGAACACCCCAGATAGACCTGTTTATATACCTACTACAGCAGAACATTCGATACTGTAAAGAATCATTACAGTTTATGCAAATCATACACAAACTATACATACTGTTAGACTTGGCTTTTTCAGCGGGTTTACCCACAACTTTTTGCTTTTTGGCCTCTTGGTTTTGACCCTATTTTTGCTCGTTTTAGAACTCGGCACCTTACCACTGCTATTCAGTGCTAAAGTGCATATGCTGTCTGTGGAAATTGTTATTATGGATTGGTGTTTGCATAATTGGCTTATTTGATTTACTACTAAGACCCTAGTACAGTGCACTGTGTGTTCCAGGACCTGTAAATCAAATGCTGCTAGTGGGCCTGCAGCACGATTGTGCCACCCACACAAGCAGCCCTTTAAAGGTTTCTCAGACCTGCCACTGCAGTGTCTTTGCGTAGTTGTGACTGCCATGTCGACTTGGCAAGTGCACCCACTTGCCGGGCCCTAATCTTCCCTTTCCTACATATAAGTCACCCCTAAGGTAGGCACAAGGTACCCCTGTGGGCAGGGTGCTGTGTATGTTGAAGGTAGGACATGTACTGGTGTGTGTGACATATCCTGGTAGTGAATTACAGTGTATTTCATTTTTCACTATGGAAAGGCTATCTGTCCCGTAGGATAGAATGGGGAATACTTTGTAACATCTTACAAGTATAACTTCCCATTGGGACAAGAAAGAAAGATGGAGTTTGGTATGCCTGAACTCAGGAAATAAAAAATGCATCTTTTAGTAAAGCTGATTTTTATATTGTGTGTTTGAAAATACCAATATTAGAAAGTGGTATGTTTTTGCTTAGCCATCCTGCGTGCCTCTGCTGGGTTGTGGATCGACTGTCTGGCTTTGGAGTGACAGGGGGAGGGATGTTCATTCTCTCTGACAGCCACGGGGGGTTGATGTGTGTCCTGCCTTTCCTTAATGAGTCAGGGCTGGGCTGAACAGACCTGGGCTGCATTCATAGTGGGATGAGTTTCACTAGCACCTGAATAGGCCTGGCCTGCATTTAGAGTAGTGGGGGAGATTTCTCTTGCACCTGAATAGGCCCGGTCTCCCTTGCACAATGCTGTCTCCACCTCCTGCCGGGAAGCTGGACCAGAGAGGACAGAACTGGTTTGGGCTGAGCACAGACTCTCTGCCCAAAAGAACAAAGATAAACTGAGTATAAATATTGGGGCCCAGACCCCAGAACTTTAGATTACTGCTGAACTAAGGATCCTGCCAGGAAGAAGAACTGGAAAAGCTGTCAGGAGGAACTGCCACTTTGCTGCGTGCTCTGCTGTGTTGGCCTGCTGCTTCTGTCTTGGGCAGGGAAAGGACTGGATTGTACCTTCATCCTCCTACTGTTAGAGTTTTCTCCAAGGGCTTGAAGTAGAGCTTGCCTCCTGTTGGAAGTCTCAGCAAGATAAAAGACTTCAGAGAACTCTCTTGGATCAAGGAACCTGCCAAGAAGAAGAGCTGGAAGAACTGCTAGGAGGAGTACTGCCCCACTGCTGTGTTGTTGCTTTGTTGGGTTGGCCTGCACTTGCTGCTTCTGCCTTGGTCAGTGAAAGGACTAGACTGAACTTTCATTACTTGTGCCGAGTAGCTCCAAGGGCTTGAAATAGAGTTTGCCTCCGGTTCACGAAGTCTCAGGGACAGCAAAGACTTTCCCTACTTCTGGGTAACACCTCTGGAACTGCAGCTTCAGTTGCCACAGAGGGGTAGAGCAGCCGACTGTCACCGACTCAGTCGCTGGCTCCGTGTCCTGAAGGCACCACAGAGGGCACCACCGCATCTCACACCGCAACCCTGGTCTCGCTGAGACTGCCGCCGCCACCCAGTCGCTACTTGCACCGTGACCTGTTGGCACCGTACTCCGCACCGCCACGCTTCACCGCGCTACCCTGGTCTCACCGACAACGCGCTGCCAGCTGACTCCGACACCCATGACAGCACCCTGACTTGGGGGCACCGCTCAAAGTCTCACGACGCACCACACCACAGTATGAACCGACCGACGCCAGCTCCACGCAACCGGCACTGTCGCCTGCACCGTGATCTGTCAGCACCAAAACGAGCACCGCCTTCACTCCGCACCGCAGCCCTGGTCTCACCGACGCCGCTGGACGACCGTCACTGAGCCGCTGCCTGTACCGTGACTTGAGGGCACCGCACGCCATACCGCTCCGCTTCACATCGCAACTGCGACGGTTGCCACGACCGGCCCGCACCAACGTGATCAGCAACAACGAAAAGGTACTGTTAACGAGTCTGCCGACACCACGACCGACGCGGTCGGATGGAACAGTTGGATTCTGTTGTTCTCAGCACCCCGGGAGCACCAGACAGAGCTCCGGACTTAAGGTTATTCTTGCAAAGTGCATATTTTTAAGCACTGTATGGTGGATCTTTATCGTTTTTGGTCTTGTTTTGAATATATAAAGTATTGTATATTTTTCTAAACTGGTGTGGTGTCCCTTTGTACTGTTGTGTATGTGCAAATGCTTTACACACTGCCTCCGAGATAAGCCTGACTGCTCTTGCCAAGCTACCAAGGGGTGAGCAGGGGTTATATCAGTAGTGTATCCCCCCTTATCCTGACTAGGAAGAAGGGTCCCTACTTGGACAAAGGTGGAAACCATTGCCAACTAGAGACCCCCATTTGTAATACATACCATATAAAACAGGTTAAGGAAACACCCATCAACTTAAACATAGAACAAGGCAATAAATAAACACATAGTATAATCAGTCTATGTTTGCGACTCATTCAATACCTGGTTCAGTAAGTATTACTCTCTGCATCCACCTGAAAAGCACCCCCACAGAACACACACCTTGTACCCTACTACTAATATAGTGGCGTACAGTGCAGTGGTTCAGAGTAGATTGGCATAGAGTGCACTGGTTTTTAGTAAAGTGGTGTAGAGTGCACTGGGGTAGAGTGCATGGGGCAGAGTGGAGCAGAGTGGCGTGGCGCTAAGTAGGTTGCGTAAAGTGCAGAGTAGATTAGTGTGGTGTCAGAGTGGATTGGCATTGAGTGCCCTGGTGTAGAGTGGAGAAGTAGAGAGCAGAGAGCATTGGCGTAGAGTGCAGTGTTGCAGAGTAGAGTGGCAGAGTGGAGTGGTGTAGAGTGAAGTGTTGAAGAGTGCAGCGGTGCATAGTACAGTAGTGTGGGATACAGTACACTGGCGTAGAATAGAGTGGTGTAGAGCAGAGAGAAGTGGAGTGATGCAAAGTAGAGTGCAGAAACGCTGTGTGTTGTGGCATAGAGTGGAGTGGGGTAAAGTCGAACCTGCATGGTGTGGTAGCATACTACCATTACAGTCAACACATCTTCAATTGAAATGACCATTACATTTGCACAGACAGTTTTATTGATAAAAGTATACAGCGCACAATGTGTGGAAATGTCACCACCTAATGTATTGATTTGATCGTATTAAAATATTTGTTTCCACCACACTTCAGAATTACAAAAATAATGTGCTTTATTTGTCCTTTTCTAATTCTGACATTCTGAAATATGTTAACAGTTCATTTAAAGAGATTCAAATGTTGTTGTGTACAGGACGTACGATGTCGCTTTCAGATCTCAACTGCACCCACATGGTGGACAAACAGGGATAAGGGTGGTGTTTATAATCGTACATGAATAAATAGGGGAAGGGGGAAGTGGGTATGTTACCAAGGGGATTGTTTCTTATCATAGACAATCAGCTATTGTAGACATATTATGCAATTACTGTAATGTGCCAGTTGTTCAGTTGGAAAATAAAAATACATTTAAAAAAAAATGTTGTTGTATACTACAGAAAAAAATAACATCGTACAGCCTTCCTCAAGCACACCCCCAGTAGCCAGCATGATTGTCACATAAATCCTCTCACTTTGAAGCCAAAGAAAGAAAATTAAACACCAAGCTCCTTGGAAGACATGTGACCTCGGTCTTTGAATGCACAGCACATGTGACAAGATAAGAACAAGATTTACAGACCTATTTCACAGAAATCCAGTACTGGTGAATGAGTACAGTGAATGAGTACAGTGAATAGGGATTGGGCAATGGAAGAGACAAACTAAAGTTGGACAGCCTAAAACAAAGAGCCAGCAAGCAAATGGGAGTTACAAACCACAAAGCCAATGGTAAGCTATAGGCTGACTGCATTCCCAGGGAAGCTTTTCAAATGTCCCCAAGATGTCACTGTTGTAGGTTTCAACCTAAAAAGAGGGACATCTGACCTTCTTAAAGGATCCCTTTCTTTTGCACTACTGTCCTTTAAGATATGGCCTTGAAATTAGATTTCAGCTCAGCCAACACTGTACTATTTCCTTTCTCCTTCGTTCCTCACAGGCAAACAGCCACATCATTACCTTTACCGCGGCACCCTGGAAATTCAGCCAACCTGACCCTCTGCCACTACTTTACAAAATAAGAAATCCGTCAACTTAAACTTAAAGCCGTCTGCAAAAGCCTCGATCTGAATGGATGAAAAGAATACAACTGCAGCTTATGCTCTAATATCACTTGAAACGTTTACTTCGCACCCATTACAGATCACATCAGCATCTGCCTCTAACATCTTCATGAAATGTAGAACCTTCTATTTTACCCAAAGAACACAACACTGAAATATACAATACTGAATCCAAGGTAAGGCAATTTCAGAATAACCCTGAAAACGTGATTTTATATTTATTCCCTCTTATAAATGCGGATTCATTCCTGGACCTCTTGTATCATCAGATGAAAGAAGTAGACTCAAATTTCAGGCAACAGTTATATGCAGGGGGGATTCAGAGAGAGTAAAATATTTTGTCTGTGAAGTAGAATGTGTAAAGGTTAGCAGTATCAAGAGTAAGGCTGTTGGTAACAGAGTTTTAAGTTCCAATACAGAATGCTCAAATACATATGCTCAAATACATATTGGAAAGGAGAATAAAAATGTGCTCTTGGCAACGTGATTTCTAGAACACGAATAGACCATTCAGTGATTTAGACAAAAAGCACAGTATGAGTTTTAAAAAAAGCTTTATCACAATAAGACGGGTGAAGGGAGTTCTTAAGAAGAAAAAGAATGACACGCCAGGAACAGAGCCACGTGTGGTTGGAGAGTAGACATACTTCTCATTGGGCTCAGGCAAATACATTGGCAGTGCGACTTGTGCCACGTACCCCCACCATAACTGAAAGCTGCTCTTCCAGATACTTTCAATGAAGACCTGGCCCCGTCTGTTGGCAGGGAGAAAACATAGCACATATTGCAGGAGTTACGCCCCATGGTCTCCTGCACTGGCAGGAAAAGTCTGAACTATAGCGCCGGGTACTGAGGTAGGACCTTCCCAAAGAGTCCCTGCTTGCCATTCTCGTGTTTATCCTAGTTGCCAGCGATTCTGCGTGGACAAACAACACAGAATTAAAAGTATATTTCAGTAAACATCAGGACAATTTTAAGTTTGTGTGTTATTAGGGTAGTGCAATATTCACTGTATAACAAACAGTTCACTATGACTTAAATGTGTGTCAACACAAATTAAATGCATACCAAGTTTAAATGAAACAGATTTGCTACGCAGGCTATAGTTAAATGAGATATGCAAGTGGAGCCAAATTACAATGTAATCAAAGAATATAAATTTGTGTGAAAATGATAGCACTGATAGCTGAAAATTATGCATCAAGTTCATCTTTGTGTACAGAGTGATGATATAGGTAGGACTAAAGATGGCCGCCCAAAATTACATAGAGGTGCTAAGATGCTTTTCACAAATACTTATTTTTAAAAGACTCATAATCACAATGTGAATATGTGGTTCTACTTATTATTTTAAGGCTTTGCCTCAATGGCACTGAGGGAACAGCACCTTGAGAAAAAAATGTTATTTCAAGAAATGACCCATGCGCGTTTCTATGAAAAACACCTTTTTGTTATGCAGGTGAAAGAATAACAATGGATCATATTAAGAACAAGCACTGCACTTTCGGTACCCTGTATACTCTATATGAATGTTATTAATGTTGATAACTGATTTAACCGCTGGGCTGGTCCTTTCATCCGATTTACGTTTTTGTAATGTATTCCTATCAAAACTGATTACAAGTGATTAAAAAAAAAACAAGCACTGCAATGTCTAAAGATCTCAACTTTACTCCTATGTTGCCGACCTAGGCACCCAGATGCCACAGGGCATACATACGCAGCAGTCATCTTGTTTGGCATCTCTTATGGTTTTTAGGACTCAGCCTACGCAGCGCGCATGCGCTGCATAGGAGGACCTTTAGCCGTCGCTCTGGTCATTTTCAAGCACACACTTGTGCTTGTGGCGGCATCCACCTTGCTGGAGCGAGCAGGGGCGCGCCACAAGCACGAGTTGAGTGCTTGAAAATGAGCAGACTGCTCTTCCAAGCGCGCGCGCACCACTCGCGGGTGCACCCCTCCGCCTCTCTCTCTCTGACGTCCCTACTGCTGCAGCCTGCACGCTTTTTTTTTTTTTTTAAACGTTCAGCGCGCGCGCTTGTTTCTCTTGCCCGCTTTATTAGTGCAGAGTATTAGAAGGACACCTCAGTATACCTGCGCAGGGGGATTCGTGCTGTGTTCCACGGTTTGGTACACACCGCTTCTGCTCAGCTGTATTAATATGTCACTTTTGTACGAAGGCGCCTCCTCTGCGCGCGCTCAGATCTGCTCATGTAAGTCGCCCACACTTTTTCTGTGTTTTTGCAGATTTATACAGCGCGAGCTCGGCCCGAAGGTTTTATAGCGCTTTACACGAGCACATTCATATTTGTTAGGCGCGGGCAGATGAAGCTATTTGCCCAGAACCACAGGATGCTGAGCGCCCCTGGCGGGGCTTGTTTAAATTCAGCACTGTCACTGTGTTTGCCAAATAGCTCAATTTTCTCGCGTCACAACTCCCACATCTCTCACTCAGTGTACTCTGAGATCCCTCATTTTCACTGTATTTTTACATCACAATAAGCACTCGTGCCCACTCACCCGAACTCAAACTTTCAATGTCCAAGATAGAAGATCACTCGAATTTACTGCCCTCATAACAGACCCCTTGCAGTAGCTCTCGTTGTCCTCTTACCAGATCCCTCGCATCTTCCCAGCCAATCGCCAGATTCCTCACTGCGCTCCCTGTCTCGTCACCATGACTCACTCTCTCCACCCGTTCATAAAAAACCACTCAAACTCGCTTTCCTCTCACTGGGAACCTCACATTTACTCTCACAGTCCGGTTACCAGATTCCTACTGCCGTTGTACCAGATCACTCACTGTACCATCATTCAGTGTCCCATCATTAGAGACTTGCTTCACCCTCATGTTCATACCAGATCCTTCACACTCATTCGCACTGTCCTCTTACCAGATCACTCACTCACTGCCCAAGCAGACACTGGTAAATCCTCCTGTGACCTATGTCAACAGTTCCCTTTCACACAAAGCCTTCGCAGATCCCATGCATTCACTTTCCCCCTCACACCTTTTCTCACACCTCCTGCTTCTCATACAAGCCCTAGCAGCGCACTTCTTGCACTAACAGCCTTCTCATTTTCACTCGCACTTCACTCCTGCTTCATTTCCCTTTTGTTTTTCTGCCCCAATACTCATCCTTTGACTTGTCAAACTTACTCTCCCACATTCCCTGGCCCACACACACTTCCTGCCTAACACTCCTCTTCCCCATCCCTCCCTTTCACCCTTCTGGCCCCTCTCCCTCCTCCTACACATCCCTCCCCTGCAAATCAAAGTACTTGGCTGAACTGACATGCACCCCCTTCGGCTCACACTCACCTTCCGTGCCGCCGGAGCAGCCGTGCAGCAGCGCCAGCAGCCCCCAGATGCAGCAGTGCAGGGTGCTGTGCAGTGCCATGCTCCTTAGTGCAGTGCCATGTTCCTCGTTCTTTTTTCTCAATCACTTACCCTCATTTCCCTTTGTAGCCTTAGCCTCCCTTTTCATTCACGTGCTCCCCATTCTCTTATCTACCTTTGTCCTCCTGCACTTCCCACCTTTTCCCGGATTCAGTTCCCCTGACACCCTTGCACGCCTTCTCTCCAAACCCCAAAACATTTCTCTCCTTCCCCTCACACGTACTTTTCTTCTATACTGTTTCCCTCTCACATTTCCATCGTTCCGTTCCTAAAAGGGCCTCTCACATCCTCTCTCAGGCAGATAAAAGTTGCCAGCATTGAAAGGACAAAAAAACTCGACATTATTTATTGTTAATACTTTAATATATTCGTTCAGTTGTACATAATGCTTCCTTGGTCATATATAAGGTAACAAAAATGCTTCTGACACTTCTTTATTATAACTTTTCAGCATGCTGCAGACTTCTGTACAGCACAGCTTAAAGAAATAGGCAAAGTCAATATCTCTGGCTAAACACTTATAAGGTCCCAAAGGCAAGACCTATTGGCTATGCCAATGCTTGTTGAAACTTCATTACAAGATGGTCAACGTATAAATGAGCACATTCATGCAGCCCTTTTGGAATGATGTGGTTTTGCCAATGGTTGTGAATCCATTCAAACGGCATTAGCAAAGCCAAACGTAAGAGTAAAATAGCGGGAGGAGGGGGAGCAGCTGTTGACAGCGGAGGCCACATCCTTCACAGGGTTAGGACAGCGGGGCACAGAGACAGTGACTGGGGGGTGGCACAACAGTTGAGTGGTTACCACTGGGGACTTCTTCAAGCCTTATGTTATGTTTCACGAAATGCTTCAAGGAAGGCCCAGCCACCAAATGGCAACTTCTAAAAAAAAAAATGCCAATGGCTGAAGGGAGCTAACCAAAAGCCCACCGTTCTGTATTGCAGGCATGCATGCATGCATGCATGTATGTATGCATGTATGTATGTATGTATGTATGTATGTATGTTCATAGGTAACATGAGGTATCCAACGGAAAGCTACAGCTGTCTCAATGCTAGAACTTAAAAGGAATCCCATTTTGACCATTTTAAACTTTGGCAAATAGGTAGACGAAGAGATCCTTCCTGCTCACGCTGTTTTGGAAAGCATGCAGACTTCTTTCATATAATCTGGGCATGTTCTAAGATTGCTTGCTACTGGTCAGCTATTTACACGGAATTGTGAGTGGTTGTAGGTTAACCCATCGCACTAGATGCTTTACATGCTATTCTGGACATTGAATGAAGGAGAGCAGACAATACCAGGGCTCGCCCTCTTGTAGCTATGGACCTCTCAATTGCAAAGCGAGATATTGCTAGAAAAACTGGATTGCATCAGATCCCCCGGAACTAGATGAAGGTATGCGTCGGATGGATATTTTAGTGCTACAGCTGAACGGACAGGATTAAAGGCCCTGGCTGCCCACATAAATTTCACAAGATATGGGATGCACGGGTAAATCACCGGGGATGACAAGAGCTGGGGACAGCAAGGGGAAGGATCTTAGCAGAAGTATTGAATCCATGGTGAACCTCGATCACATGCATCCTGCCATGACTTGCTGTAATGTGACAGTCTTGTTGTTCATTAGTTTCTCTCTTCCACGAAACAATAATAAAGATTTTTATCAAAAAAGGAATCCCTACACTCAAGGACAAATTTCTGCCGCGGGTTCTCCCACCTGCGTTAACTATGTCTCACCCCCTCCAGCAGAGCACCCATGACTGCCTGACCCACTCTCTAAGGCCATTCCAAACGCACCCAATGGCTGCCTTGTTCACCGCCCTAAGCACTCGTACTTGTTTAATCACTCCGCCCAGGCTGTAACACTAGTCTAGCGGTGTCGATGGAAGACGTCTGCCCCTCTTCCTGAGGTTCTCTGTTTGCCAGGGAGCTTTCCTTTTTCTCCAGGTACTCCTGTTGGCCCCCTACCCAAGCACTCCTGCCTTACCCTCTACCTAACTGTCGGAGGCGCTCCAATACACCCCTTCTGAAAGCACTGTTGAGAAGTACGAGTTGACTGTGTGAGGGTGAAGAGAGGCAGCCTGGAAGAGCAGAGGGCATTGAACAGCAACCTGGTCGCAGGAGGTAAGTTAAAAAGCGCCAATGCTGTGTATGAGTGCACACTTGTGAATTTGCCAGTGCTTGAGTTTGCGTTTATGAGTGCTGTGCAACTCTGGTAAATGTTGGCTCGGTTACAGGAGTGGCAACTTGTGGGGATCCATATGACGATGCCAATTGCCCACCCTTACAATAGGCGGCTCCCAATTGGGGCGTGGGGGTGTCGCCCCACTGCTTTATCGCAGTGCGAGAAGGCAGAAACATAAATGGTAATAACTACCATTTTATGTTTCTGCTTCTCGCACTGCGAGAAAGCAGAAGTGCCTGGTTGGGGCGAGGCGGGTAGTCCTGCTCGAGGGCAGGGGAGTGGCTTGCCACTGTTGTGGGTACTGACTGCTTGGTCGGCCCTGGGGCCGACCAAACAGTCAGTACCCACAACAGTGGGAAAGCCACTCCCCCCCCTGCCCTCGAGCAGGACCGCCCACTCTCCTTTTTTCTCTATGTAGGCTGCTTGCAGCGTTGTGATTGGCGGAAGGGAGGGAGGCTGCCTTTCCTGATGACGATCATCGCGCTGCAGGAATTTGAAAACGCAGGACGGCGGGAGTCGGGACCCATCCAGAAGCTGAGGTGGCGCAGGACGGTCCGTTTTTTTATTTTTATTAAACCCCTCCCGCCTCCCCCCATCCCCCCGCGACGACCCCATTTCCACCCCCACCCGTCATCCCGGCCGCGACTGCAGTGGGATATTGGCTGATATTTCCATTTTCGTCTTGGGCTGAGCGGCCTTAATGGAAACAGTAGCCTCCCCCTCATTCTATTTTTTTCAGAGCATTCCTTTTTCGACACACACACTCTTTGTAGAGCCGGGCAGAAAGCATCCGGGAGTCTCAGACGATTGACAGGAGCTGTGGGTCAGATGTGTGTGTAGATAGTGAAGCCGGAGCACAGGACATTACTGTAGGGATCTCATACCCAGAGCTGTGGGGCATGGACTAGGTGACAAAGGTAGGTGTGTGTGACAGGTGTGAGCAGGAGAGCTGCGTAATGAACTGTGGGAATGGAGCTGGGTAACAAGAGCTGCGTGGCAGGTGCGAAGGGACAAGAACTGCCGGAAGTAGCGGTTGCCAGAAGCTAGGGTGAGAGTTGTAGGACAGGCGATGTGGGCAGGAGATGCGAGGCAGGGGTTTTGTATCAGGAGTCACCGTGGGGCAGGAGCCGTGGGACAGGAGCTGTAGTACCGCAGCTTGGGTGACACGAGCTTTGGGTGCAGGACGTGGGGCTGGTGCCGTGGGTCGGTGCTCTCCGTGTAGCTGTAAGAAAGTAGGTTTGGGACAGGCATAGTGGGGCAGGAGACGTGGAGCTGGGACTGAGTTACAGTAGTTGTGCAGCAGGTGTTAAGAGACAGGAGCGTCCTAACGAGATATGTTGGCAGAAGTTGTGGTCCATGAGATGCATGCAGGTGCCGTGGTGCAGTGACTGCATGGCAAGAGTCATGCGACAGGAACGGTGGGCACATGCATTTGGGGCAGGAACCGTAGCACAGGAATCTAGGCACAAGACGGTGAGTGACAGTGTCTGTACGACAGGATCAGGAGCAAAGGGGCTTGACTAGTGACAGGTAGCGCATTGTATTTTAAAATGTATATAGCGCTTACTACGCCTCGGTGGGCTGCTGAAGCGCATGCCTTGGCAGGTAACCCGCTACACCCTATAGGGTGTGATTGGAACTGGTACTGAGAGGTATTGGGAGTAGAAGCCGTGGAGCACGACGAGCTGGGGGGCAGGAGATATGTGGCAAAAGCTGGGAAGACATTTCCAACAAGTGCTGTATGTTGGCGCTACATAAAAAGCGCTTGGAATTGGCACTGGGCGGCAAGAGCTGAGTGTTGGCCACAATATCTGGAGCTGTGTGTAGGCGCTGGGCAACGCTAGCCATGTGTTGACGCTGGGTGTCAAGAGTTATAGCAATGCTTCTCTGAGGTGTCATGCAATCTAAAATGTACTTACTGTTGTGGAGTGCATTGAGAAGGCATTTACGATCCTTTGTGAAGGGGCAAATAGCAAGCCAAACATCTTTGGTCACTTGTGCGTAGGAAATATTTGAAAATCTAAAATGCAATTGTTCTCTTGTTGCATTTTGAAAGTAATGTATTGCATTTTTATGTGTTATTGCGTACAAGCGCTTGCCTTTCCTTTAACACGGCATATTATGTAGGCACACAGTTCAGGGCTCTGCGTGAAATAGTTACAATTAATCCGCATTGCCAAGAAATGGTGAAATGTACACAGAATCTCTCTACCATCTATGCTGCCTTTAAAAACAGGAGAATACAGTAGATTTTCTGTTCATCGTTCTCAGATCTGCCTGTAAGTGCAGCTGTACGCAAGTCAGTAGTACTAAACCTCAGCAGTGTTAAGATCCCACACCACTAGCAGTAAAACTAAAGCTCTACCCATTTCATTGGCCAAGTTGCACCTTAGGTCACCTATGGAGTATACTTAAAAACAAATACGACTATTTAGACACCATCTGTAGTTTATATCTCGCTTCTTCTAGACCTGTACACAGTGTTATCTGTGCTGCTAACCAGTTCTGTGTAATCTTGTTTTATATGAGGCACTCCGCTACTCCAGTCCTGGCTATATAAATACAGTAATAATAATAAATAAAAGTTCAGCAATCATAAATAAGCGGTGCTGAGCTTAAATCGTTAGCTTCTGTGTGATCCCCTTCAGCAATGTTGCCAGAATCTCTTTGAGACATATTGGACCACAAAATTAAAAAACAAACTTGAACAGCATCCAGACTATGCATCATTTTTTGAAAACACAATGGTCCCCACTGGGAATCCTGACATAAGGCTATAACAATGGTTTTACAAACATATAAGCTGTTAAGGTTTATGACTGAAGTAAATGCTCATATGCTACTATCTAGATTTTGTTTAAAGATCTTTGTCCATAGATGAATTAGGGAGCCATTATGACAGATACTTTTGGCAAAATATAATAAATAAAGAATCCGGTGGGCTTAGTGTGATGGGAAGGAAGTGGGGATGAGACAAAAGTGTGGTTGTGAGTTTAGGCGGCAGGGGCTGAAGAACGAAGGCAGCAGTGGCTGGGTGATAGCTCAGCATTAGTACATGTGAAAATAAATAGATTAATTTCCACTGGTGGAACAAAGCAGATTGAGGCACATTTTAATTGGAAAAATGTCATGTAATAAGGAGTGGTGAAAATGGTCTGAAAGAGCAGTAAATGAACAATAAAAATGGGAGTAGGAGAACTCGATTTGTGCTCACTTCAATGTTTGCCCAGAATGCATAGACATTCATACTGGCACGACGGGCGCACAGTACAACTTTGCTTTCTAAAATTTGCTTGAAAATGCACCATTTGCCCACTCTTTTTTCAAAAAGTTCTCGGGGGGGACAACCCCCCCGATCCCCCTTGGCTGTTAGGGCTCGCTCGCTTGCCGCGGTACACTCCAACTAAAATTTTACAGCCCACCACTTTCAAATGTCACCAGCCGCCACTGATGCTGGCCCAGGCAAAATGTTCGTAATTCTGGACACCTTGTGGGCTCCACAGGATAATGTAATAATAGAATGGTTCACGCACTCCGATTTTGTCAGTAAAACGTAGTAATCTTATTCAATCTGCATTAATGTTAGGGCATGCAGCAGGGCCTCACTTTCAGATCCATGACCGTACCAAAAGGGAATCTTGGCAGTGCATTAAGGGGACGTTTCCCCAGGAAGGAGAACGCTACATTCTCCACGGGATAATGCCATTATCCACACCAGGTAAAATGCTGGTCCTACCATAAAGATGATATTGCTTGGCAACCTACAGACATCTATTACACGATGCCCACCCTTGGTAAAATGTTGGCCCTTCTATATCTTTTAATTCATACCAGTAACACCACTAATAAAGGATTACCTAGGTGTTTGAGGTATTTTTTAGCAATCCACAAAATTATCCTAAGTGCTCCCTGGAATATGATCGAGCACATCCTGGTTTTTAGGGACCAGGATGAGATCCGATGATGAAGCATGACACCAATAGGGTGTGTGAGGAGCTTACAAAACAAGCATTGGCATAGCCAATAGGTCTCGCCTTTGGGGCCTTATAAGTGTTTAGCCAGAGCTATTGACTTTGCCAATGTCTTTAAGCTGTGCTTTAGAGAAGTGTGGCTGGTGGTGGGAGAGGGCTGCGGGGCAGAGAGAGGTGAGGGAGATGTGAGGTAGAGAGAGGGAGAGGTGAGGCAGAGAGAGGGGTGAGGGGAGTGAAGTGGACAAGTATGAAGTGATCGTGAGGTAGATTGTTAGGAGGTGGGAGAGGGCTGCGGGGCAGAGACAGGTGACGCATTGAGGCAGATGTGAGGCAGAGAGAGGTGAGGGGGAGTGAAGTGGTCAAGTATGAAGTGATCGTGAGGTAGATTGGTGGTGGGAGAGGGCTGCAGGGCAGAGAGAGGTGAGGGAGATGTGAGGTAGAGAGAGACGGAGAGGTGAGGCAGAGAGAGGGGTGAGGCAGAGAGAGGGGTGAGGCAGAGAGAGGGGTGAGGCAGAGAGAGGGGTGAGGCAGAGAGAGGGGTGAGGGGATTGAAGTGGACAAGTATGACGTGATCGTGAGGTAAATTGTTAGGAGGTGGGAGAGGGCTGCGGGGCAGAGACAGGTGACGCATTGAGGCAGATAGTGAGGGAGAGAGAGAGGTGAGGGGGGGGAGTGAAGTGGTCAAGTATGAAGTGATCGTGAGGTAGATTGGTGGTGGGAGAGGGCTGCGGGGCAGAGAGGTGAGGGAGATGTGAGGTAGAGAGAGAGAGAGGGAGAGGTGAGGCAGAGAGAGGGGTGAGGGGATTGAAGTGGGCAAGTATGAAGTGATCGTGAGGTAGATTGTTAGGAGGTGGGAGAGGGCTGCGGGGCAGAGACAGGTGACGCATTGAGGCAGATGTGAGAGAGAGAGAGAGAGAGAGAGAGAGAGAGAGAGAGAGAGAGAGAGAGAGATGTGAGGCAGAGAGGGGTGAGGGGAGTGGTGAGGTTGATAAAATCGGTAGAGGGAAGTGCGGTAGTAGAGACAAGGACCTAGAGACGGAGGTGACGTCAGTATGCAGATGAGGCTGAGTGAGAAGTGAAGGAACTGGACATACAGGGAAGACGGATGGAAAAAGGCCAGAGAGAGGCGGCACTGCGAGTATATGAAGTACAGGAAGAGAGGTGGGAGAGGGCTGTGGGTCAGAGACAGGTGACGCATTGAGGCAGATGTGAGGCAGAGAGAGGTGAGGGGGAGTGAAGTGGTCAAGTATGAAGTGATCGTGAGGTAGATTGGTGGTGGGAGAGGGCTGCGGGGCAGAGAGAGGTGACGGAGATGTGAGGTAGAGAGAGAGAGAGAGAGAGAGGTGAGGCGGAGAGGTGAGGCAGAGAGAGGGGTGAGGGGATTGAAGTGGACAAGTATGAAGTGATCGTGAGGTAGATTGTTAGGAGGTGGTAGAGGGCTGTGAGGCAGGTGGTGACGCATTGAGGCAGATGTGAGGCAGAGAGAGGTGAGGGGGTGAAGTGGTCAAGTATGAAGTGATCGTGAGGTAGATTGGTGGTGGGAGAGGGCTGTGGGGCAGAGCGGTGAGGGAGATGTGAGGTAGAGAGAGAGAGAGAGAGGGAGAGGTGAGGCAGAGAGAGGGGTGAGGGGAGTGAAGTGGACAAGTATGAAGTAATCTTGAGGTAGATTGTTAGGAGGAGGGAGAGGGCTGCGGGGCAGAGACAGGTGACGCATTGAGGCAGATGTGAGGGAGGGAGAGGGAGATGTGAGGGAGAGAGAGGGAGAGGGGTGAGGGGAGTGGTGAGGTTGATAAATCGGTAGAGGGAAGTGCGGTAGTAGAGACAAGGACCGAGAGACGGATGTGACGTCAGTATGCAGATGGGGCTGAGTGAGAAGTGAAGGAACTGGACATACAGGGAAGACGGTTGGAAAAAGGCCAGAGAGAGGCGGCACTGCGAGTATATGAAGTACAGGAAGAGAGAGATGACGGTGACTGTGTTGTACTGGTTGTACCGAGAGAGGGGTGAGGTAGCCAAAGCTACTTGGAAGGCTGAGATCGAGAGAAGATGAAGGTGAATAGAGCTGTAGAGAAAGTCAGAAAGCGGGTAAGAGAGAAGAGTAAAGTGCAAGAGATACGATGAAGTAAGAAAAGAGACTTGACACAGGAAGATTACATTGCAATTACCTCCCCAGCTGCCTGAGTGCAAGGGTTGAGGCTGGGTCGGCCAGGCGTGCTCCCTAAGAGCCAGGTTTGACAACATTTGAGGCAGTGAAAAGTGACTCAAAATAATGCAAACCCGCACAAAGTGTCGATTTGGGATTAATGTTCGAATGCAAGGGTTGATTTGCACTGGAAAGTTATTATATTGCAGAGCAGCAGTAAGAACAAGACGGGCGGCCGCGAGACGCGCTCTGTGGTGGGGGGAGGGGGAGGAGCATTGAAGCGCGCGCTTGGGAGAGCAAGTGAGAGGAAAGCCAGATGGCGCCTGATCGAGCGATGCGAGGAATGCGCAGCTACTGTGCGCGTAACCGCACGCTCTAGGCCACACAAAAAGCTGTGGTCGGCTTTTAAAGCCCACTCACTAAATGTCTCGCCAGAGCAGCGCATGCGCTGGCTCAAGCGAGACCTAAAAAAACAAGCTACTGGCAAGTCCATACCAACCATCCACTATTGATAGGTTAATCAATCAGAACCAGCGAAAGTTTGTACAATCAAAAGCAAATATGGCTGCTGAGTTGCAAGCGGATGACAAGATGTTACGGGTGTAGATGGATCGTGTTAAAAGCAAAACAATAATCATGAACATTACCTGCGCCATCTTGTCTGGTGGAATTCTATGTGCACATAAGTTGCAGTCATTTTAATCTATCACAGCTGAGTACCAAAGGGATGATGGACGGAGCGTTAGAGCAAATCAAACACTCACCAGTCAACTGATCTGGGTTTAATCCATCATCATTCTTAGCTCACTCCACCACCCCAGTTCAGACATGGCCATATGCAAACAGTCTGACCCTGTGCTCATGGGAACAGTCCAGCTCGAACTGCCAAGCCATGTCTTCCTGGACCGAAACAAGCATCCTGGGACCGGCTCGGGTTCAAGCCCTCATCAGCCAGGCTATCTTGAATCCAGTGGCAAAGTGAGCAAGGGACCCACGTCTGGGCATACCCTGCCAACTTAGGGCGAACAAGCGATACCAAAGGGGATGATGGACGGAGCGTTAGAGCAAATCAAACACTCACTCCCAGTCAACTGATCTGGGTTAATCCATCATCATTCTTTAGCTCACTCCACCACTCCAGTCAGACATGGCCATATGCAAATCAGTCTGACCCTGTGCCTCATGGAACAGTCCAGCCCGAACTGCCAAGCCATGCCTTCCCTGGACCAGAAACAAGCATCCTGGGACCGGTTTCTGGCTATTCAGCCCTCATCAGCCAGGCTATCTTGAATCCAGTGGCAAAGTGAGCAAGGGACCCACGTCTGCGCATATCCTGCCAAATTAGGGCTCAAGCGCTCCGTCCATCATCCCCTTTGGTATCGCTTTGTTCGCCCTAAGTTGGCAGGGTATGCCCAGACGTGGGTCCCTTGCTCACTTTGCCACTGGATTCAAGCTAGCCTGGCTGATGACGGCTGAATAGCCAGAAACCGGTCCCAGGATGCTTGTTTCTGGTCCAGGGAAGGCATGGCTTGGCAGTTCGGGCTGGACTGTTCCCATGAGGCACAGGGTCAGACTGATTTGCATATGGCCATGTCTGAACTGGGGTGGTGGAGTGAGCTAAAGAATGATGATGGATTAAACCCAGATCAGTTGACTGGGGGTGAGTGTTTGATTTGCTCAAGCGCTCCGTCCATCATCCCCTTTGGTATCGCTTGTTCGCCCTAAGTTGGCAGGGTATGCCCAGACGTGGGTCCCTTGCTCACTTTGCCACTGGATTCAAGCTAGCCTGGCTGATGACGGCTCAATAGCCAGAAACCGGTCCCAGGATGCTTGTTTCCGGTCCAGGGAAGGCATGGCTTGGCAGTTCGGGCTGGACTGTTCCCATGAGGCACAGGGTCAGACTGATTTGGCATATGGCCATGTCTGAACTGGGGTGGTGGAGTGAGCTAAAGAATGATGATGGATTAAACCCAGATCAGTTGACTGGGGTGAGTGTTTGATTTGCTCAAGCGCTCCGTCCATCATCCCCTTTGGTATCGCTTTGTTCGCCCTAAGTTGGCAGGGTATGCCCAGACGTGGGTCCCTTGCTCACTTTGCCACTGGATTCAAGCTAGCCTGGCTGATGACGGCTGAATAGCCAGAAACCGGTCCCAGGATGCTTGTTTCCGGTCCAGGGAAGGCATGGCTTGGCAGTTCGGGCTGGACTGTTCCCATGAGGCACAGGGTCAGACTGATTTGCATATGGCCATGTCTGAACTGGGGTGGTGGAGTGAGCTAAAGAATGATGATGGATTAAACCCAGATCAGTTGACTGGGGGCGAGTGTTTGATTTGCTCAAGCGCTCCGTCCATCATCCCCTTTGGTATCATTTTAATCTATCACAGCCATTTTGTACTCTGTTGGTCACCTTTGTTTCACCCTGCCCTTACTAGCATCCCTCTGACCGACCTGGTATGTGTGCTGGGGGCTATAAACTCTATTGCCACAACAAACCTCAGCGCCACTTGCTGCCACAAACTCGTTTTTCCTCTCATCTCTGTTTTCAGGCAAACCTTTGGACACTCTACCCCTCACTGCACCTAGTTACACAAACAGGTTCCAAACACCAAAAAGACTCTTGCAACATGATTTATTGCACTGCAAACAGCAAGACTTGTTGTTACCAACAATGGGACCTGTTTTTATCAACAGAACGGACTCTTAGATCTGGCCGGTCTCACATGTTTTAGACCCTGAAGCAAGGTCCAGCTGCAAGATAAGATTGTCCGTTTGACCTGGGTGGGAAGAGAATTACTGTTGGGCTTGTGCGACAACCTGCCCGTGGCGGGACCCCAAGCTTGTGTAACCATGTTGACAAAACAAATGCATTGTGTCAAACCTGTATAAAAGGAAGAGCCAAAGGAGTATCAGCAGAACACTTCCCTCAGACATCCCGGTGTCTGCAGTTGACGTGATCTCCTCATGAGAAATAAACCTTTTTCTTGTCTTCCAGTTTCCAGCGCTTGCCTCATTATTTTGATAGCGAACCCAAAGTGAATTAGAGGTGGAACTCCTGCACCGGGCAGCATTGAGGGTCTTAGAAGACTCGCTGCCTTTCACAAATTGGCGCCTCAAACGTAGGGGCCCATCAGCGACGCGTGGGTCCGGTAGAGAGGTCCTAACGACGGAGTGAACGACTAAATGATTGGGGTATACCTGCCTGAGAAGACCCTTGTCTGGCTGCCGATCGACTGAACTTCACAGGTTCCGAACGGACCTCTCTCGAGTGACCTGCGGTCCTGACTGGGACCTTAGAGGAACGCCGCATTGATTGTTGGAGTGAGAGGACAACCAGGCGCTGGAAGGGGAAGATGAAGAACTGTCCATACGGTCCGGGTAAGGTCGTGAAAAACGACAAATTGATTGATTGAATAGTTTGATTGAAATACTAGTATTCCTTTTTTGATATTGAGTTATTTATGACATTTCCCTGCTTGCAAACAACGAAGAATAGGAATATCTCTCTCTTTGCAGGCAGCAAAGGACAGGTAGTGCAGACTTTTGTCTAAATTGATTGATTTATTCATTTTTGACCGATAAATACGTCATGCCTGTTTTCTCTAGATTGTTTGATTGTAATTGTTTTGGACTCCGACCATTCGTTAGAGGTCAGTCAGCACGGCACCGCCGAAGGCACCCCTAACAAGGACATGTACGTAAAGTATGGATTAGCCACCGCAGCTTAAAGCAAACTATGGCATAAATACACTAGGAAGGACCGGGTAAATCAGTGGCCACTGACGGGATCTTTCGATCCCGCTAAAATAGAAACGTTAGAATTAGCTCTCCACAAAAAGAAAACTAGACCAGCCATGTTTGACAGTTTTGGTTTATGGCGAAAAGAGGCAGCTCAAAGAAAGAAAAGGGACGAAGCTAGACAAGATAAAGAAACGCAAAATCAGCTTACCAAGCCTGTAAAGATTAGAAGAAAAACTAAAAGAAAAGGAAATCGATAAAAAGGAACAGGAATCAAAAATATCAGGTCAATGCCCTGTTAGAACGCCCTCGACTCTTTACCCCAAGTTACCAGCAAAACAAAGGGTAGATGATGATTTATTGTTAGGTCCCCCAATCATATACATGCCACCCCCTTACGCCCCTACTCATCCCGTAGCACAGTGGTTCCCAAACTTTTTTGACCTGTGGCTCCCTTGACCTAATCGGCAGTTGGCCGTGGCTCCCCACCATTTTTTTACCGGTGGGCGGGTGGGGGGATGTAAGCCCGACCTCGGGAGTACTTCCTGTTGTCTTCCTTAAAGTAATTGGGACGCAATGAAGGTATTATAATGATTGGAATGCTTGAATTATTAATCTCATCCACTGGCAATCACTTTGGCTGCATCCCAATCCATCATTTTTTCCCTCCAACAGAGTGCCTGGTCCCAAACCCTTATTTATGCCAGCTGCTGCTTTCAGTAGCTTATGGTACTGAGACCCGCTCTGAGAAAATGGAACATTGAGTTTGGTCTGTCGTAATCAGTATCACCAGCATTATTTTTACACTAAAAAGGCGGGCTCCTTATGAGTGGCTTCACCAGGCTTCACCAACACCGACCCAGAGTGACGCATGTAGGTGCAGGACTATGCGTCTCAGTACCTGCGCAAAGGCTTCTTGACGCTGCGCCGCGCAGGCCTATGTGGAGAAAGCTATGTGCCTGGCTTCAGAACTCATTCACCGCTAGCAAGAGAGGAGCTGGAGTGAACCAGGGCAGGCAGCTACATGGAAGTGCAAAAATAATCTGTCAAACGTTGTGTGCATGCAGATGAGTGTGTGTTTGTGTGTGTGAAAGTGAGCGAGAGACAGGAGTGAGTGACTGCTATTGTGACTTAGAACATACCAGAGTATGTACTCTGCTGTGTGTGTGCCCATTCGCTGCTCCTGTGCACATGTACATTCTCTTCGTATTGTTCACAGTGCACTCTTGAGATCTTCTTGGAGTACGCGTGAGTATATACGCATTCAATGCTAGCTTATGGGTAGCTCTCTGTCCTTGTGTGCATGGTCTTGTAGATAGATATGTGTAAATGTTTGACATCGTCTTATTGCAAGCTGTGTACTACTGAACTTGGTGCAAATACCCACTGATGTTGTGTGCACGCACTCAGATTGTCAGTGCATGAAATCTAACTTCGTTATGTGCACACTCAAAGTCATCTCTTTGAAGGTGTGCACTCACCTTGGTGCAGGCACGGTCACTGAGCACGTGCATGCATTCACCTCGCCTGTCTAGGCATGCTAACGGCAGTATGTGCACACTTCACATGCTCTCTTTGGAAGGTGTGTATCCTGTGTGTGTTAGCAATCTCGAGGGTGTGCACGTTACCTATGTTTGCATGCTCTTTGCTCGCGGGGTGGACGCTCTCTGCTCAGAAGTGCCTGCCTTTGTGCACACTTTCGAGATTCTCTCTGAAGTGTGTGCACTCTTCTGTGTGCACGCACAGCCATTCAGCGCTTAAGTGTGTACGCACGCTCTTTGCTCGTGTGTGCATGCCTAGCCTGGATGCTGGTTGACGTGTGCCGGAGCGCAGGAGCTGCAGTGGCTGCTTTAGAAAGTGAGTGCTGCCTCCTCACGGTGCTGCTGCCATCCGCTCCCCGCCCGGGAGGACCATCGGGCGCCGGGCGGACACTGACTCCCAGGGCAGGCAGATGTGCTGCAGGAGGCGGCCGCGCTCCTCTACCCGGGATCATTTTCATGCCACAAACGTGATTATCGAAGCTTCCTACCCTCGGCGCTCCAGCAGATTTGGCGCAGAAGCCGGGCATCCTCAGAGCGGCCCATCACCACCTTTTCCCTCCTAACACTCATGCTGCCATGCACACGAACACACAAGAGCAAGACCTCCGTCCTCACACTCGCGTGCATACACACATAGGTCCATCAGCCTGTAGCTCCAGTCACACACACACATCCCCTCCCTTCACACAGGCATGTCAGTACCCTCCCCAGATGACTCGCACACATACACACACTGGACCCAGCTGCTCAAGCAATGGCAGAGACTACGCCTCTGAAAGCACGTAAGCGCGCACGTACGCACGTCGCTCTTGGGCCAAACCATGTTGCAGGATGATGAAGGTGGCATTACTAACTCCCCCCTACGCTGCGGCTGCAATTTCCCACATCGTGCGCGCGGCGCCCCTGGCACCTCATTACGGCGCACCGGGGTGCCGCGGCTCACAGTTTGGGAACCACTGCCGTAGCACAACGCCAGGACCACCAAAGTATAGCCGGAGATGGCACGATCGCCTCAGTCTCCACCGCCTCTGCTCCCACCGAGTCACCCACACCAAATGCCTCATCAAAGGATACAGTAGTAGAGGTAGGATCAAAAGAAAAAGGAGCGCCCAGGGTCCCGCGATTAAGTAAAAATGAGCGAGCAGGCATTGATAAAATAGTTAAATCCCTCATAGATAGGAAGGAGACAGAAGAGTATGTAACTGACATATGCAACTCCTATGTTGAAAACCGCAAACGATACTTCATTGTACGTCTCTGTTACCACACTCTTACTGCATATGAAGAGAAGTACCAAGATGTAGGGCCCGAGCGGCTAGTGGCTCTCTATAGGAAGGTAGACACCGGAGATGAAGGCGACAACGATGTTACAGAACTCTTTTCATCCACACTGGAGGTATTCCGTCACCTCGTGGAACAAGGACGGATAGATAAGGACAGGACATCTAAGATAGCAGGACCCCCGGTGGAAAAACCAGATAGCATGATGCCGATAAAAGAAGCTGCCCCTTATTGGGTACCTCCTAGAGGACAAGGGACTCATGACGATATGAACCATCAAGACGCTAGAGGAAGGGTGGTCTACAATTGGGTGTATCAACCATGGGACAGACAGGACATTTTGACGCTCCGTAAATCTTTACCGGATTTACGAAAGAACCCCACCGCCTTTTACACCGAGCTAGGTACCGCTCTGGGATCAACAATAATGACACTTGCCGACAGACTTGTGCTTCGGGTTATGTTTGCCAGGAGATGTGTGGAAACAGATTAGGAAAATAGACCATACCGAACTGCTTGGTCATACCTGGGAACAACTCAACACATTAGATAAACAGCGGAACCCTGGTCAAAAACCGGTTAAAGCAATATTGGACCTCCCTGACAAAATAGTGCAGAAAGTGAAAACGCTGATCCCAGAGAAAAAGATAGACTGGTCCATAGTAACCGCATGCCGCCAGAAACCACAAGAGGATGTCTCAGAGTATTTCTCCAGATTTGAAACGGGTGTTCTCCGATTACAGTGGACAAGACATGTCCACCGCAACCGGACACCACTTATTTGTGCAGAACTATGTCAAAGGACTACTGCCAGATGTATCCCAGAAATTACAAGCCAGCGAAAGTAGTTGGGCAGCATCTAAACCGGCGGCCATTCTCCAAATGGCCCAGTACTATGAGCATCAGAAAAAGAAAATGACAGGGCTACAGAAAGGAAAAAAGAAGGACTTGAAGGAAAGGGTAATGGTAGCACAACTCCAGGGGGCGAATACAGGAAGGGAGCAATATAGGGGAGGATACCAGCAGAATACCCCTACAGTACAGCCACCTAGAAACAATTCATCGACATCATATGTAGGACGCCAAGACCTAGGACAGGATCAATGTGCATTTTGCAAAGAATATGGACACTGGAAAACCCAATGCCCGGCTTTGTTAGGAGCTGGTAGGGGCAGAGGGGCGAGGGAAATAGCAAGTGGTCAGAGAGGAAGAGGACGTGGGAGAGGGTACGCGAGTGAAGCAAGCGAGAAAAGGCCAGGAAGAGTGAACACATTTGACCATCCCAAACAGAATCAGTACCAACAGACAGATTATGACAATACGTACGACTTTGCATAGGACAGCCAGGGGCAAGGGAGGGATCCAGTCGAGCTCTATGTTGATCAGCAAGGCCCTTGTGTTACCGCTGAGGTCCTGGGCACAAAGTCGCCATTTCTGGTAGACACGGGAGCAACACGTAGTGCACTATCCAAACGACTGATTCCAAGGGCACTCTTGTCAGGCTCACGTGACCTCAATAGGATTTGACGGTACGCCCTCCACCAACCCTTTGTCCCGACCGATATGTAGACGACATCCTTCTAGCAGCGGACACCATACCAATAGCCGTCACCGCCACCATCAAACTACTCCATTTTCTTGCTGAGAATGGTCACAAGGTCTCCCGAAAGAAATTGCAGTTCTGTAAATCACAAGTGACCTATTTGGGTCACCTTTTATCCAAAGAAGGGAGGAAACTCACGCCTGACAGGATCCAGACAATTCTACACACCCCTGTCCCCAAAGATCAGAAACAAGTCCGCTCTTTGATAGGTCTCACCTCATTTTGCCGACAGTGGTTACCGAACTTTAGCCTCATTGTCAAACCCCTTCTCTCCCTCCTAGCTAAAGACATCCCCTCACCTCTCCCCTGGACCCCCGAATGCCAGTCAGCCTTTAAAGAACTACGCAATGCCCTTTGTTCAGCGTCTGTCCTAGGAACCCCAGATTACTCCAAACCATTCTTCCTCTACACGCACGAGAGGGAAGGATGTGCATTGTCTGTCCTAACACAATCAATTGGTCACAAACAACGCCCTTGTGCATATTTCTCTGCCAGCCTCGATCCAGTAGCCAGAGCGCTGCCAGCGTGCCTGCGCGCTGTGGCAGCTGCAGCAGTATCGATACGCCAGAGCGAAGGAATAGTACTCTCCAATCCAGTCACTGTTTTAGTACCCCATGCAGTCGACACACTACTAAACCAGACCAAAACCCAACACTTGACTAGCGCCCGACTGACAGGATATGAGTTGACCCTGCTAGCACCGCACATTACCCTAAAGCGATGCACCACCCTCAATCCAGCCACACTGTTACCCCTACCCGAAAATGATCCTAGCGTGACTCCACTACACGACTGTGTGACACTAACCGATGAACAAACAAAGAGTAGAATAGATCTCAGAGACACCGCCTTTCTAGAACCAGATGGAGAACTATGGGTGGATGGTTCGTGCATCAAACTCCCGACGGCACCACCTCAGCTGCATACGCTGTCACCACAGCCCGAACCGTTCTGGAAACAGCCCGTATTCCCCAACGTTCAGCCCAGGCTGCAGAACTCATTGCCCTCACACGAGCATGTATCTTAGCGACTGACACGACAGTTAACATATACACCGACAGCCAATATGCCTTCGGGGTGGTTCACCATTTTGGGATCTTATGTAAAGAAAGAGGGTTCCTGACTTCACACGGTACACCCATCCTGCATGGAGATCTAGTCTCCGCCTTGACGCAAGCAGTCCTCCTCCCCAAGAAGTTAGCAGTAATAAAATGCCAAGCACATAGGAAAGTGACTGATCTCATTGGACAGGGAAATGCACTAGCAGACGTTACTGCCCGAGCCACGGCAGGAGACAGAACTACGACACGAATGTATGTGACCAGGTCACAAGCTGAACGATGGACTGACGCTAGGACCACTGTAAGGGACATACAGACTACAGGCACACAAGACGAATTGACCGAGTGGGAAAAGGTGGGACTAAAAGACGAGGAAGATTGCTGGAGAACTAAAGACGGAAATAAATGGCTGTTACCCAATGCCTACCTCATCCCCATATTGATCATGGCACATTTACCAGCACACATAGGCTCCACCCCCATGTTTGAACTAATCACCAGAGTATGGCATAACATCAAGATAGCAGAATCTGCAAAACGCCTAATACAACAATGTATAGTCTGCCTACAACACAACCGAGGGAAGGGGACAGTAGTACCACGGGGAGGGTTTGGAGTCCCTGACCACCCCTTTGAAATCCTTCAAATGGATTACATTCAACTAGAGAGATGCCTTGGTCTAAAATATGTCCTGGTGGTTGTGTGCGCTTTTAGCAAATGGGTGGAGGCATATCCCACCCGCGACAATACCGCCTTAGCCACTGCAAAAGTATTGCTGAAAGAATTCTTCCCCCGATACGGCCTTTGCAGAATTTTATGGAACGACAACGGCCCCCACTTCGTAGCCGAGGTGATACAGAACATACTGAGAGGGTTGGGGGTAAAACAAAAGTTCCATGCCCGCTTCCACCCCCAATCAGCGGGCCTGGTAGAGAGACACAATGCAACGTTGAAACTAAAACTAGCCAAAATAGTTGCCACGACCGGGTTGAAATGGCCCGACGCCCTCCCATTGGCATTGTTATCGATGCGCTCCACCCCAACCAAACACCGACTGACCCCGTATGAGGTGGTCTTCGGCAGGCCTATGAGCATTTGGGCGGCACCAAGACCCCACCTCCATTAACGATGTCCCGAACATATTAATGTCGGATTACTTGCATAAATTAACAAACGAGCTAACAATTATCCACCAACAGGTGCAGCAAGCCTTGCCTGACGTATCCAGGGGCCCGGGACATGAAATAAAGCCAGGCGACCATGTATTGATTCGCAACTTCCAAAGAACGAAGAATCTGGAGCCTAGGTGGACGGGACCCTGGCAAGTCCTGATCACCACCCGAACTGCCCTCCGAGTGGAAGGAAAACGAAACTGGCTGCACGCTCAAACGAGTCCCTCCAACCCTGGCAACCTGTGAAGGGGTGGAGGTGCGAGAGGAAGTACTCGCGAGAGACCGACCAGCTCTGAGTTGCTACCCACAAGAAGACACCCTCGAACTATCAGAATTTCCCGACCCCACGGTGCCATCCAGGAAAGGGTACAACCTAAGATCGACGAAAGGAGGGAGCTCCAACGACCAGGCCACCAACTAAGTCAAGGTCTCAGATCGGTAGCACAGTCAAACAACGCTACCAGGAAAGCGCCAGACAAAAGGCTGTGGTCCTAACAGTTGTTGAGCTCCTCGAAGATGATGGAAGAAACTGAACACCTGCAAAACCACCGCAAAGACACCAAGACTGCTAACCTGCACAGCACAAAGACTATTGCACTTGTAGCCGCATTTCTCACCTGTCTCCTGCTAATGGTCGCACTCTGGATCATTGAAGAGAATGCACCTGCATACAGAACATTGTCACCCACCATGCAACCAACCACCAAGAAAGAACACTACCTGGTATCACTACCGCCACATCTCCGAGAACGACGCAAAGAATTCTGGAATAATTCTTTCGTGCAGATGTTGCACCAGCACAATCTTGCCACCAATGCTACCAACTGTTGGGTCTGTGGGCTGTTACCACATGCCACTGAACATTCCATCCCTTTCATCCCTTCGCCCTTTTCTATTCACGGATCTTGCCTTGCCTGGATGATGCTCCTACAAGAAAGTTACAAAGACAATGCCACTTCCGACGGAACAATCGCCCAGTTCTACAACGAGTTCTGGCGAAACAAAACAGGAAGGACAGCCGCCCCCTTCTGCCCTCACACCTTCAATGCGACATTCCAGATTAATGTCCCCTCCAAAGAACGAGTGGAAATGCAAGTGTTCAATAATACTAACAGAGCCACATTTTCCTACCTGAAGAAAAGAACTGCTGCAACACTGACAGTGGCCCTATCTGTGGTGAACGTCTCTGGCCTTGTATGCATTGAAGGCCGTGGGACTAAGAATGTGGGTCACAGCACCTGTAGCATTGTAAAGACTTTGAACACTGCCAACCCCCAGCGCTTGTTGCATCACCCAATATGTACTTTGTTTGTGGAACCAAAGCCTACACCTGGCTCCCAAGAAACTGGGGGCACGTGCTACATCGCCTTTGTTTTGCCACCAACCTACACAGCCCCTGCAGAGCATCATCGAGAAAAGCGTTCTAAAGACATTGATCAAGCAGACTCTGCCTCATCACAGTTCCTCGACGCAGCCTGATAATTCACCTTCTGTCTATGAAGCAATCGAACATCTCCATAGACTATCTTCAGAAATTCATCAAGGATCAGAGACTTGGACAATTGGAAGTTGGCTTTGGGGCATCTTGAAGGAGTGGGGTTGGAAAATATCAATGATTCTCTTGGTCCCAGTATTGACAATATGTGGTTGTTGTTTGGGTATACACTGTATACCACCTTTGTGTTCTCTTTGCATAACTACCTTGCACCCTAAGACTATGGACACTCAGCTAACAAAAATGAGAGTAATGTATGATCAAGAGATACGGGACATTATGGAGATCGAAATAGACTGACAAGCTGGCTAGTTATGTTCAAAGGGGCCACTGTTAAAAGCAAAACAATAATCATGAACATTACCTGCGCCATCTTGTCTGGTGGAATTCTATGTGCACATAAGTTGCAGTCATTTTAATCTATCACAGCCATTTTGTACTCTGTTGGTCACCTTTGTTTCACCTCTGCCCTTACTAGCATCCCTCTGACCCTCTGACCGACCTGGTATGTGTGCTGGGGCCTATAAACTCTATTGCCACAACAAACCTCAGCACCACTTGCTGCCACAAACTCGTTTTTCCTCTCATCTCTGTTTTCAGGCAAACCTTTGGACACTCTACCCTCACTGCACCTAGTTACACAAACAGGTTCCAAACACCAAAAAGACTCTTGCAACATGATTTATTGCACTGCAAACAGCAAGACTTGTTGTTACCAACAATGGGACCTGTTTTTATCAACAGAACGGACTCTTAGATCTGGCCGGTCTCACATGTTTTAGACCCTGAAGCAAGGTCCAGCTGCAAGATAAGATTGTCTGTTTGACCTGGGTGGGAAGAGAATTACTGTTGGGCTTGTGTGACAACCTGCCCGGGCGGGACCCCAAGCTTGTGTAACCATGTTGACAAAACAAATGCATTGTGTCAAACCTGTATAAATGGAAGAGCCAAAGGAGTATCAGCAGAACACTTCCTCAGACATCCCGGTGTCTGCAGTTGACGTGATCTCCTCATGAGAAATAAACCTTTTTCTTGTCTTCCAGTTTCCAGCGCTTGCCTCATTATTTTGATAGCGAACCCAAAGTGAATTAGAGGTGGAACCCTGCACCGGGCAGCATTGAGGGTCTTAGAAGACTCGCTGCCTTTCACAATCGCTTGTCACCAAAATTAACACCAAGTAAGGCCCTCAATCATGGAATAAAAGAAAAAAAGTGGGCTGTCCCTCTACCACAAAGTGTGAATGACTACGAGTTGCCTCTTGCTGGCATCTTTGGATACATAAACTGGTGTGCTGTGTTCCAAAACATGATCAACCTTCTTTGTGCCTTTATGTAGGATGGAGAGTTTCCATATAGCCAACAAGCACTCACTAAGTGTTAGGCTATAAGATGTGGAAAAGGTATAATCGTGTACAAATGTTGGCTCACTTAAATTAGAGAGCACCTAGTATAGGCGTAATAAATGTACTAATATGTAATTAATGTGGTGCTTTACTCATAAGATGTCTATCAGCTTCAACATTTCAACATCTCAAAAACAAGAATGAAAGCACCATGTATCATCTGACTAATGAACAAAACATACCAATGCTTTCCTTCAAAAAGGCAGTGTAGACCGAATTGATAATTGATTTAAGTGAAATGCAGAGAACTTCAAAAATAAGCCCAGCATCTGAGAAAATTGACGGACACTGGTTCAGAAGCATATAAACCATTAAGAGAGAACCAGTTTAAGTGTTAGATAAAGAACCCAGACTTTGGTACACTCATTTTAGGGGCAGATGACCACTTGATGCCCTTGTAATTGCTTTTTAAAGGAGACGTACGCTTCGGGATGGGAGCAATTTTCCAACAAAAAGATACCTTTTTCTTGAATGACTGCTTCTCCACAGGCTGGTTTAAATTGTGGAGAAAAAAAAGGTGACGCGGTAGCCATTTTTAAACGGAAGCAAGACAACAGCAGCAGCCATTATTCGCAAAAAGAAAACCAATCTGTTGAATGAACTGCAGTTCTTTTGATAGATCGGCACAACAAGCTAATTTTCCACAGCCTGCAAGGACAACAATCATTGAGAAAATCCGGAGATACTAGATTCCCACATGTCCCCCATAGTGCCCATGGCCATAATCATACCCGGTGCTTCCTTCCACTGATTGCACGAAGCACACTAGTTTAGTCAAGAAAGAATTCAGAATCCTTGTGACTTCACGGAAGTACCAAACCCAGAGAAGAAGAAGAAAAAGAAAAAAACACTTGGGCTTCTCCTGCACTTGTGAAAACCTTCTGTATTTAGAAAAAAAACTTGTATTAAAAACGGCATGGTTACTTCAATAAAGTAATCCACTGAACATTTCAACAAAGACCACTTTAAGTTGGCAATAGCGGCCAGCCTTAAAGTCAACAGAACAGCCGGAGACCAGCCTCTTTCTTCCCCATATGAGGGTCCCATTCAGAAAAGTTTTTTTTAAATGTCACTTCGGGGGGCGTGGCCAAGATGGCGACCATGTAGGACGTGCCTACCCGTCGCTCCTGCCTATGACCCAGGCCCGGACCTCGCCGCACGATTAAGACTGCCTTGTTTACCCCCCGTGGCAGCCAGACACCCGCCTAGAACCAGCGGGAAGCCTTAACCCTGCGCGGCTGCCCCCGATTTTGCCGCCGGACCGGCTAACGGAGGTCTGAACCGCGAGGCCGGAGGCGCGTCCGGAGACGGACAGCCAGCGGGGCCGAGACCCGTCGACTTTGGGCCCCAGGGGGAGCTGCGGAGGCTGGGTGACGGGGCGGTGTCCCCCGTGGCTCGAGCGGAGCCTACTGAGCCGGAGCCGGGTCGTCCTGACGGGGGGCCCTGGGACGACGCGGGGAGCCGGGCGGGCGCCCTGCTGCGGCCCTCCTCCCCCCGCGGCGGCCTGCGGCTCTGCGACGCGGGAGCTGGGACCGAGGCGCATCTCCTGGGCGGGCCTCGGCCGCGAAGCTGCTTCCTGCCGGGGGAGGTCTGCTGGTGACCTGATCGGCCCTGACTCCGGTGCCTGCTGAGGAGGGCCTGTGGGCTGAGTTGCCGGCCTGCAGAAATCGCTGACGCTGCCCAGCGCGAGACGAAGGTGAGGGGACAGCTGGGACCGAGGGAGCAGCCCTCTGCTGCTGGGAGACGCCGGAGCAATCCCCGGCCGGCATTAGAGGAGGACAGTAACAGTCTACTGGCTGGGGCCGGTGCGGCGCCTACTCTGGGGCCTACCTGCAGCATAAAGGTGTGTCGGGGAGCCGGGGGCGCCCTGGGGAGGGGTCGCCCCGGGAGCTTAGCTGCGACTAACTGGTGACGGCTGGGACGGTGGGGCCCCCAGGACAAAGCAGAGACTGAGGGGCACAGCTGCTCCACAATTGCCGGATTTTCAAAGGGAGGGTGCCCCCCATATGCTGCCCTGTTGCTGACCGCACGTAAAGAGCTCCTTGGCGTGGCTGGGCCTCCCTGTCCTGCACCTCGATACTGGAGGACCACACGAGGTGAGGAGTGACTGTTGAAGCAGGCCGCTGGGTACGAGAGCGGGGACACACGGAGGCACGAGCGCTGGGCGGGCCCTGGACTCTGGCGCCCTAGCTCGCAGGAGGGAGAGGGCCACTTCCCGAGGAGCGACTCTGGGGGGCTCGACCTTGGAGTTGGGAAGATCTGACCGCGGAGAGTGCACCGTGAGAGGCTAAAGCGGACCCTCTGCCCTGTGCACCGGAGCTTGGGGCGGTTTCTAAGAGGCAAGATGGCGGCTGCCGCCAAACAGCGAAAGGAGCGGTCGGTGAAAGACCTCCTTTTTAAACAAGCCCCCGGGGGTTCAGGGACGCCTGGGGTGAGTGGCGGCTCCCCGGCGCCCCCAGACCCGGCGGACGCTGATGGCCCGGTCACGCGGGGCATCCTGGAGTCTCTATTCCCTACTCTCACTGGGGAATTCCACTCTATGAAGAAGGAACTGTCTGCAGAGCTCCGTGAGGTTCGCAGGGATATGGACTCAATCGGAGAGCGGGTGGATGACTTAGAGTCGCGCATGGAGGCCAGGGATGATGCGCTAACACATCTCCAACAGGAGGTTTTGAGTCTTCAGGACCAGCACTTGGACCTCCAGGCCCAGGCGGAGGATTTGGAGAACCGCTCCCGGCGGAACAACATCAGGATCCGGGCGGTTCCGCAGGGCCTGGAGGGAGACGACATTGAGGACTTTGTTGAAAATCTGTTCCGTCATATCTTGGGCGCTCCCGCGGAACAGCGTATCAAGCTGGACCGGACACACAGGGTCGGGCCCAAGCGCCCGGCCGCGGCTCCACCACCGGACATTTTGACCTGCGTCCATAGCTTTCCCCTCAAGGAGCGCATTCTTCGGGAGGCCCGAGCCAAGCACCCGCTGGAATATCGATCATGCAAACCCCTCTTATTCCAGGACCTGGCGGCATCGACCCTACAGAAACGGAGGGAATTTCGGCCTGTTACGGAGTTTCTCCGATCCAACGGGGTCCCCTACTCGTGGGGACATCCGTTCAGAATCATCTTCAAGAGGGAGGGTAAAGTGCGTCAGATCCGATCTCTCCGAGAAGCGATGTCCCTCCTGGGCCTACCGACAGACCGCTGTTTCACCCGATGGTGACAAGCCTACGAGCCCACACAGCAACGAGCGGCGCTGGCAGCGAGTTGGGAAAGCCCCCTCACACATACGTCCGGACCCCCAAACTATGGCGGACGAGCGCAATGCTGTCTTGGCCTCCCTGTCTGGTGACTCCCAGGGGGCTGCCTGAAATGGTGTAGCTTGCTTCATCCAGCACGATGGCCACCGGGGGGGGGGGTATTGCATTGATTTCAGGTTCCGGGTCTGGGGGGTGGGGGGGGGCGGCGGGTGGTTCCTGCAGTCCGTCTTGCGTTCCTCCATGGGGCTGACCGCCCAGGACAATGGTAACTTGTTCGAGTTTATGTTATATGTTTGGGTTTGACTGGTTGGGGTTCCCTTCCTCCCCCCGTACTTGGCAGATACAGGACACTTGATAGATCGGACTTTTATCTTCCCCCTTGGACACCGATGGGTGTGGAGAGGGTGGGCGGGCGTCTCTGTGGCCTTCTGGGTAATGGCGGAGGTTAAGATCATATCCCTAAATGTCAAGGGGTTGAATAACCCGGTAAAGAGGAGAGCCATTCTGTCCTACCTGGAACACTCGGATGCGCACATATGCCTCTTGCAGGAGACACATCTCCTGTCCGCAGATTTTCATAGATTGCGCTCCAGAGCCTTTCCCCATCAGGTTTTCTCCTCTCGGGCTACAAAAACAGCAGGGGTTGCTATTTTGGTCTCTAGTAAATTCCCAGGCCATATAGGTGACAAACAGGCGGAGGTCAAGGGTAGGATGTTGGCGTACTCTTTCACACTGGGCATCTGTAGCTTCATTGTTGCCACAATATATGCTCCTAATGAGGGTCAAGAGGGTTTCCTGACAGATGCGATCCATGAACTGGCCGGCCTCCCGGATAGGTCCCTTATTTTGGGGGGTTTTAATTTGGCTCTTGATGAGGATATGGATAGGTCAGTACAGAGGTGGGGTCAGACGGGAGCACTATCCACCCATGGGCATCGCATACTAGCGGAAGCCGGCCTTACAGATACATGGAGGCTCCTGCACCCACGCACTAAGGATTACACATTTTACTCCCACCCCCATAAGTCCTACGCTAGGATCGATTACATCCTCACCTCGGATACACTGACCCAGAACTTGCAGGCGGCTGACATCTTTCCTTGCCCACTGTCCGACCATTCTGCTGTGCAGATCACGCTAGCTTTCGCCGCTGCCCCCGACACACGTCGATTTTGGCGGTTGCGCGGCACCCTGCTTCAACGGCCCACGGTGGTGCAGCAGATTAGATCTTGCATTGACACTTATATAACTCTCAACGATTCTCCCTCTATGAAGATCACCACTCTGTGAGAAGCCCTGAAAGCAGTCACCAGGGGGGAGTTCCTAGGCATTGCAGCTGCCGATAAAGCCCGTCGAGATACGAGGGAGCGCCTAAGCAGGGAGATGGCCGAATTGAAGCGCGTACACCACACCACAGGACCGGGGCCCCAAGGGTCTGGCGTCAGCTTAGGGCCGCTCGTGCACAGCTGGCAGGCCTGGATGTAGACAGGGCTGAATACGCGGCCCTTCGGCTGAAACATGCTTTTTACGTGGGGGGGGGATAGATGTGGGAGGCTGTTGGCCAACAAGTTAAGAGCACAACGTCAAGCATCTCGAGTCACTGAAACCGGGACCAGCAGGGTCAAATGCTCGGTAACGACCGGGACATCGTAGATGCATTTCGCTCTTACTATGCAGAGCTGTATGAGGCACAGTCACTGTCAGCTGAGGGCCCGGCACAGTATCTCGCAGGGGCGGCGACGGCGGCACTTACACAAAATCAGGCAGATGACTTGGGGGCTCCTATTAGACTCGAGGAGGTCATCACAGCTATATCCCGCTTACAGCCTCATAAATCCCCGGGACCAGATGGCTTTTCAGCGATGTTCTATAAGCAATTCTGCCCTGTCCTGGCCCCGCTCTTGGTCCGTCTTTTCAACGCTATAGGACCTGAGACGGTACTGCCCCCAACTATGCTCGAGGCTTTGATCACAGTCATTCCGAAGCCCGGGAAGGATCGGAGCCTGTGCTCCTTTTACCGCCCAATCTCACTTCTTAATGTAGACCTTAAAATTTTCACCGGGATTTTGGCCGGGCGGCTTTCTCCCCATCTCCCGGGGCTGATAGATCCCGATCAGTCTGGCTTCATCCCTGGTCGTCAGTGTTCAGACAACACCAAAAGGCTTCTCCACTTGGTGGACCGATCGGAGCGTTTCCAAGCGGAACGTATGATCTTCCACTGGCCCTACCTTTGGGCTACTCTGTCTCACTTCGTTCTCCCAGACCGGTTTATACAATGGGTTTTCTGTAGCTACGCGAACCCATGTGCTACAGTGAAGGTTAATGGGATGGCCTCAAAGCCCCTCCCTATATGTAGGGGGACGCGGCAAGGTTGCCCCTTATCGCCGCTCCTCTTTGCCCTCTATATGGAGCGTATGGCTCAGAGAGTTCGAGCAGATCCGGCTATCCAGGGGACACGGTTTGGAGGGACGGAGCATAAGTTGTCTCTTTATGCAGACGACGTAGTGGCCACGTTAGAACAGCCCAGGGAATCCTTCCCTTCCTTTTTGGCGGAACTTGACAGATTTGCATTAGTATCGGGGTTCAAGATAAATGTGCATAAGTCACAGGCGCTGGCTCTGGCATTGGCACCCGACAGCTTGCAACTCTTGCAGCGATCGAATTCCATTCAATGGGCTCAGGAGTCTCTCCCATACTTGGGAATGCAGCTTGCAGCGACTGTTAGCTCCACCAAAACACTGAATTACACAGCGCTACTCCAGCAGATCCGAGAGTGTCTTCGGAAATGGAGGCCGCACTCGCTATCTTGGTTGGGCCGCGTCGCGGCAGTAAAGATGGTGGTATTGCCTAAAATCCTCTATGTCTTTCACACAATTCCGCTGACCCCGCCAACCGGGGTCTTGCATTCTCTACAACGTGACATAGAGCGCTTTATCTGGCGTGACCAACGGGCCCGCCTTCGACGTGACATAGCGATGCGCCGGCCGGACGAGGGGGGACTGGGTATCCCGGACCTGGTGGCTTACTGGAGAGCGGCACAGGTAAGAGCGCTAGTGGAATGGTCGCGCCCAGAATCTGAGAAGCACTGGCTCTTCATGGATCGCTCGCTTGCGGGCAGATCGCTCTGGGGCGTCCCCTTTCTGACGGGGGCTGGAAGGCCCCGCAACCTTTATCTCTCTGAGGTAACCCGCACGACCCTCATGGCCTGGGATAGAGTGGCCATAGCACGTGGGCTCACCACCATCCCCTCCCCGATCACGCCCATAGTAAACAACACTGATTTTGGACCGGGAGTGGATGAACTTGAGTTCCGCCACTGGACAGGGGAAGGGAACCGCTCTATTGGCCATTTTTATGACTTAGAGGGCCTCAGACCCTTCGTGGACATGCACAGAGACCTGGGCATTCCTGAATCTGAACGCTTCAGGTACTTGCAGATACGGCATTGGGTCCTCCAGAGTGACGTCCGCGCGGGCGCGGAGAGACACCTTACCTCCTTCGAAAAATGGCTCCTGACCCGCCATTCAGACGCACACCTGACCTCGGATTTATATAAATTCGCACGGCCGGCCTCGGGGGAGGGGGAAGACTTCAGGACAGCTTCGGTGGGAGAGGGAATTGGGTAGAGACCTATCACAGGAAGAGTGGACAGCAATCTACCTATAGAGCCCGCCACACAGCTCGAAACATGTCATCCATCGAGACCGCCACCAAAGTGGCCCTCTACTGGTACTTAACTCCTGTCCGTCTCCATCAGAGTAACCATTCCCGCAGCCCCCTCTGCTGGAGAGCGTGCGGCTCCCCTGGAACCCTTTTGCACATTCTTTGGGACTGCCCCTTATTAGGGGACTACTGGCGACAGATTCTGGATGATATCGACCTCCATTTTGATACTCAAATCCCACGCTTCCCTGCGTATGCTATTTTGGGTCTCCCGAATGCTCTTACATTCCCCCTTAAATCCAGAAGGGGCAAGCAGATGGCGCAGGGGGCGGCCGTCCAGAATATCCTTACACATTGGGGTTCTACGACGACTCCGACACGCCTGGGCTGGCTCCATAAGATGTGGGGAATTCTTGGGATGGAGAAGATCTCGCTAGCCCCGACCCGACCGGGGGCTGCCTTCCATGATCTCCGGGCTCCGTTCCTCGCGCTACTCACCTCTGAGTTCACAGAGCTTACCTGTCCCAAATATTTGCGGCTGCTGCGTTTTGCTGATCCGCCACGTCCACCGGACCCGGGAGCCACAAACACCGAATAGTCCACACGATCCCGACATCACACCGACACACTGCTAAAGCTCACCATATTTGGTCATGGTTTATGGAGGGGGGGGGGGGAAGGTTGGGGGTTTCTCTTTCACGTATTCTATTTTATGTTGTTTGTTGAGCCAGATACATAGATTTGATACTGGATTGCAATCCGATGAATGTCAGGCACCTACTGGCCTGTTGTGTTTTTCCTTGAAATGCAATAAAAGAAATTTAAACAAAAAAAAAAAAATGTCACTTCGGGCTAAATACACTAATGTCTACCTACAAGTACGCAAGAAAGCACTTAATTTAAATATCGACATTGCTAAAACCTAAGATTTAAGCCCAATGAAAGCCCTGAATTTCCATCATTATCTGGAAAATTGTCTTGATGCTTCTCATGAAGTCATGAGGAAATTGAATTGTCCCTTAAGAACTCGAGTACACAAATGGATAGAACCTTTCAACAGTAGGATATGCACTGGTTACACAACTAATTTAAAATTGTGCTGCCACATGACGGTTTGGCATCCCAAGTGTAAACAACCAAAATAAGCGCCCACAACGCATCCTCAATCTGGGGCAGCATTTTAAAAAGTAAGCATTCACGTGGTTAACATAAACAAGATAGAAATAAACCGAACACTGAACCACGGACTCTGGAGAATCCTGCTCCCTTAAATGTGCCAAATTCAACGAGGCTAGTCTGGAATTAGGACTATAGTACTTTTAGGCTGAAGCCCGCTATAAGTTCATGGTTTCACAAATTGTTTTTTAAACACTTTTTCTGTGGAGTGGTAGAGGAGCAGGGTCTGTATGCAGCTAAAAGGTGGGGCTTGGTAAATGTACGCTGAAGAACCAGGGATACACGTTAGCTTTTTTTCTTTGCAGACCGCATGTCCCCTGATTAAAGTCCCAGTTTGATGCGACGTAAGATATAGGCTTCTACAGACTGACAGTTACAGTGTACATCCCTAAATGTGCCATGTTCCATGTTCCTAAACCTTGTTCTGTCACGTGGAAAATTAAATGTAAAAAAAAAAATCCATATTTACCTACAAAGACTGAAAAACAGGTTTTTGGAACGGAAGGTTAAGGATTCCATCACAAACCGTGGCAAAAATTGTTTATAGACTGTGCATATTACATAGAAGGGGCAATGTTAGAAACCCGAGTATAGTAGGCGATTGAGCTCCGTATTTTACACCATTCATGCAATGTTCTGCAGTCATAGAGGAAAGCGACACGACTCTGCTTCAGTGCAAATCTTCCATAGTAAATAACTTCCTTCAGTTAAAGTGCACACCATCTGTGGAAGCTCCAGCTCAGCACAGACATGAAAGCTGTGACAAAATGATGAACACCATATGAAACATTAACAATCACTAAGAAAACCAATAAAGTCTGACTTTTCGCAAAAGCAGTATCCAAGTGACTGTCAAACTACAAATCTGACTGGTCGGCACACGCTGCATGCTTACAAATTCTAACGAGCACTGGCAAAGCCAACAGGTCTCGCCTTTGAGCACTAATGGCTTTGTCAATATCTTTTGTTTATGCTGTACAGCATTGCCAAAAATGCTGATGTTGTACAGCATAAACAAACGGGCAAAAAAAAAAAAAAAAGGTGAGGGCGCTGTGCCATTTTGCAGGAGCGTGCAAGTATCACGACGCATGCGTGGAACGCTGATGCGATTTTTAATTTTTTTACGCATCTGAGATGGATCAGAAAATAAAAACATTAAAATGAAAGTGCACAAAAGCCCTTTTATTTATAATACAGAAAGGCCAGCAGCAATTTGATGCCTGATCCAAACAAGACGCGCGGCCGCGAGACGCGCTCTGTGGTGGGGGAGGGGCGGAGCGAGGCGCTTGGGAGAGCAAGCGAGAGGAAAGCCAGATGGCGCCTCATCGCGCGCTGTAAGGGTGCCGCGAGGAAAGCCAGATGGCGGCCGCACTCGTAACCGCAAGCTTGAGGCCAGCAAAAGCGTGTGGTCGGACTTTTAAAAGCCCACTTACTAAATGTCTCGGCCAGAGCAGTGCATGCGCTGGCTCAGGCGAGACCTAAAAAATCATTGATGATTGTGGACTTGTGATTTCTTGTTTGGGACACTGTATTGTGGTTGATATGGATTCATATGGATAATTTCTGATTCCCAGAAGCTAAAAGTAGCTCCTTGAAATTGCTGCATTCCCTTGGTGGCGAACTTCAGGCAAAATCTTTTTTTAATTCCTTTCCTTCCAAAAACCGCTAGCAGCCTTATGCATCTTTTTGTCACAGAGAGTGAAAATACTTGAGAGCTTTAAAAAGCTAGGATAAGAGAGTTATTTACTAGGACACATTAGTTGTGGCGTTATGGTGAGGCGAGGCCCCTCCACTAATGGAACTCTTCTTGACCTGAAGAACACAAGAGACACACTGGACCCAACAGGCAGTCTGAAGTGCTCATCAACATTCAGGACCCCTGTTGAGTGGGAGGACACTGACTGGTGGAGAGGTGTGGTGCAGCGGCCAGGGCAGCTGACTTCGGAGCACAGGGTTCACGGTTCGATCCCCGGCTCCGGCGGCAGCTCAGCTCAGCACCGTGTGACTCTGGGCAATAGCTCACTTAATTTCCACTACGGCCCCCAGCGCCTAGAGACCCGTAAGGGTGAGTAGCTGCGCTATATAAAAACGGACTTACTTACTCAAGTGTAGGATTAAAAGGCTTTTAATTCGGGAATAGGTACACCCACAACCAGGAGCTTCAGACACCTCCGAGCTTCACCCAGCAACTGACTGGCGTTTCAGCGAGTCTCGCAGGTACCGCTCCGCTCCAAAGTGTGGAACCGATACTGAACAATAACATGGCATAACTTGCAAAGAGAGTGCATCGTGAAGGCATGAGGCTACTTACTACAACCCCACATCAAATTCTGAAGTCCAGGCACTCCCAGAGACAAGGAAATATGATATGAGCCAGGGTCTGCACATCAAAGATCCTGATGACATATTTAGGTATCAGTATACCTTGCACCCTTTCCTTTCCCCAAAAAGAGCACCTGTTGTCATGCTCAATTTACAAATGAGTGTACAGTTATACTGTGCTTCCTAGCTACAGCTAGCACCACTGGTGAGAGGCAGGCCACTGTCCCATGACAGTACATGATATTAACGTTCTCCTCAATCCTGCATGTTACTTTTCCTTCACAATTCTATATTACTCCTCATCTTCCGGTTATGTCTTATTTCTTGTTCCTCCTCCCTCTATTGTCCCATCTCTGCGGATGTATGACATTACAACGCGTACTAATACCACGTGTGCCATTACAATGTGGGTATTACTACGCAAAAGCCATTATAACGAACTACCATTACAACACAATCTTTTACCATGTATATGCCTTTACCATGCATGCCATTACAGTGCAAAGGCAAGTGTGGCAAAGGCATACACTTGGTAAAAAGGATAGGTGTATATATATATATATATTTTTATATAGATTCATTTTTTAACCCTCATGCCCCCTTAAACTCTAAAATTACCCTTCCCACCTTGAACCCCAAAATTACCTTTCCCACCCAAAAACCCAAACCCACCCTAAAATCACCCTTCCCACCCAAAAACCCAAACCCACCCTAAAACCCAAACCCACCCTAAAAGCGCCCTTCCCACCCAAAACCCACCCTAAAATCACCCTTCCCACCAAAAAACCCACCCTAAAAATCACCCTTCCCACCCAAAAACCCAAATCCACCATAAAATTACCATATATATTTTGTTTTACACTTATCTTATACTTACATGTAAAACACATATGCCTTTACCATGCATGCCTCGACAACAAAATTCGTTGTAAAGGCATATGTGGTACAGGCATGTGCTTTGTAATGGCATGCGTTCTAATAGCATGCGTTGCGATAGTTGCGATGTAATGGCCATTTCCGTGACTGCATGGTACTGCGCCAACTTATCCCTTCACATTTTACCACACACTTTCTTGCACAATCTGTTCCGCTGCCGCACCCACATAACTGTGCCCCATATCATGTCTATGTATCAATTAAAAATACGATATCACAAATACACAGCTCTTTGTACATACGTAATGCATCAAATTGGGTTAACTGCATAAAAGAACAATAATTAATGCCAGTAGAGTTGGAATTGAAGAAAAATGGGGTGGAAAATCAGTAGATGCATTTTAGGAGTGTGCAAAACGAGGAGTATGAGCAGAATGTACAACAGAGGGAAGAGAATTCCAATGTTTAAGAGCATGACATGAAAAGGATCAGAAAGTGGATATGAGACAAGGTAAAAGGAGGGGAAACAGTGGTCCTCTTGAAAGCAGGTCCCTGTCCACACTTGGGGCTGGCCCAACTCCCTTGGCTCTTTTGGTTGCTGATCCTCAACAATTCCAGTGAGTCTATCCCGACTGCATTACATTGGTCGCAGGGACTGTCCCTTTTGCTACTACTCAGTTAAGTGCCATGGGAAAGCATAAACTGGTTGGACGGAAAGGAAGGACAGCGCCACTGCCAAACCCCAAATTGGCACACAGTTGGACTGATTCCTGGCTCGGGCAGTGAGTGTAGTTGCCAAGGAAATTGATCTGGCGGAGAAGTGCCTGTCCCTTGATATGGGCGTGGGGCATAGCATTCCCTCACCGAGTGGGGCACCACCGCAGTTAGGTTCCCCTGAAGTGGCCTCTGTAAGTTGTTGCAGTTCACCCACTCCTGAGGTACTAGCCAAGCTTCCCTGCCGATCATGGATAGGGTGCACTCTATGGATGTGCCTGTGAACACTAGTTCTTGCAAACCGTGAACCAGGAAGAAGAGGAAAACCAAGCAAGGTCCTCTACCTGTCAACTCCAAGAAGCGTGGGTCAAATGTAGTTTCTCTAGCAGCTCACGTAAACCATAAGGCCCAAGCCCACTGCAGGCTGCGTTGTCATGAATTTCCAATTCTAACGAAAGAGGTGGGGCACCAAAGCTGGTCAAGGAAAATGCTATGAATCAAGTCAAATCATTCACGACGTCTTTAACTGTACCCCTAGTGGATAGGATATGCACCCTGAAAGGGGCCATTCAGAAATTATCTTCCAAGTTAAATCTTCTACTGGTACCTCCAACACACACGCAACGCCATGGCCAAGTATCCTACAACGCTGGGGTCAGACACAAAGATCAATTTTCATGCAGAACAGGTCTTTGTTGCCCGCTGAACTACCCGTTCCCGTCGCAAATACAACTTACTCCAACCCTGGCCCACAATAACCTGTGGTACAGTTGGTTCAGGGGAAAAGGGGCAAGTTGGGATTAACTGTGCAAATAGACTCCCGCCCCAGGAGCAAAAGTTACAGTATCACTCCACACGCTCCCAGCCGCACTTGACCCTGCCACCTGACTGCTGTCCCTACGTGGCAGTCCTCGTTGGAGTATCGCCACTTCCCACCGATAGGGAAAAATCGTACCTGGAACGTGGAGCCACTGGCTCGCACGGAACACCGACATATCCATTTCCAGTATGATGATATACTATTGGTGAGGAGGATTGTGTGGATTGGTCAATCAGCTAAATCTACAGAAGGGGATTGTGCGGTAATAAACTGCAGGTAGCCAGGCATGGCTCTTCGCCGGTTTAAATCTGGTTGCAGGCCAGGCAACCAAGGAGCAGCTGCTGCAAGTACTGTTTCCCTTAGCTATTTCTACGAACCCAATCCCTCTGGTCAGTCGTGTGAGAGAAGGAATCCACGATATCGATCCGATGTGACTGGAGACTTTTCTGTGCCCACCCGTATTAGATATCCGTACTAGCAGACCTGGATGCCAATGATGGACTCCCTTTCCCTAAGGATCAGCATAAGGCGACTGGCACGGTAGGGACTATGGAGATAGGAACCTGTACTTATGTACTACTACCTCTTAACGTTGATGGCCCCTTCCATTCAGTCCTTGATGCCCATAACGTTTTTGATATTGGCTATATTTTACAATGCTTCCCAGCTGATGGCCTTCATATTCCTGTGATTGCCATCCCTAGTAGGTATGCTAGTAGCAACCCCTCGACTAATGCCATAATCCATCCACACTAAGCTTGTCTCCTGGAATCTTGCGGGCACAATGAATAAACTCACTTGCACGGATTGTTGAAATTGTATGGTCCAATTTGCTATTTGTATGTTCCAGGAGACCTAGGCTGCTACCCCTCAATTCGATCTGGATTCGCTATTTTTGATTGACCAGCTTCCCCATCTGGGAAAGGCTGGTGATCAGGGGGCCTACCAATCTGGATTAAAACCACACTGGCTTGTACATCTAAAGTATATGATCTTGGTTCTCCTGGTGTATTGTGTGTTAATTTGCAATTTCCCTCTGGGGTTTCATTATGTTTGAATGATGTGTAAGCAGATAAACAATAATGCATTTAAAGCAGATCCAACAAAATATTCCAAAGAGGGAAGGAAAGTGTAGACAACCAAGATAAATAAGATAGGGGAGGAATTTGGAGTGAGCATTGATATAAAAAAAAATATTTAAAAAAAAATACAGATGAAAATGACAATAATTTAGTCAGTAGGACCTACCAACAGAATAGACAAACGCTGTAACAAGCAGTTTTGCTACCCTTGAAAGCTATAAAGCACATCTGAGTGCTATTTTGTAACTTAAAGCAACACGTAATAAAAATAGTATATACATGGGAAGAGAAGCCAAAAATGAATACCAAATTGGGACAAATTAGGGCAGGAGCAACATGGCGGGAGGTAATTAGCATTCCTGAGGGTGCTGACCAGGGAACAGGTTTTTTCCTCATGGGGTTAAGATGGTGAGAAAGGACATGCAAGACTTAAAAAGTAAGAAACAATACAAAGACGAAGAAAAGGAATTTGAAAATCATCAACTAGATAGGAAGAGGAGATAAGAAGTAAAGAAGTGCCATAGCTCCTTGTACTGCCACATTTACTCTGCTTCCTTCATTCCATGTGTTTGCTCTCTTCATTCCTGTTTCACTACTCCTCTTTAACTGAAATGGTCCGCCTCACATTTTACATGCTCTTTTTACCATTTTATTTCTTCACTTCATCCCAGTTAGTTTTCCTTTTATCTCATCCCAGTTAACTACGCTTTTCTCCTATCATATACTATCATCTACATGGCCCCGTCAGAAACCACGTGCTCAACATCGTCTCCTTCACCGACTACACCTAGCTAATTCTCTCCTTCATAGACAAACCCACAGCTGCCAAGAGCAACTTCCACAATGGGATGAAGGCAGTCACCACCTGGATGAAGGATAGCTGCCTCAAGCTTAACTCAGACAAGACCAAAGTCCTCATCCTCATCCTGGGCTCCACCCACTCCGCCTGGAATGGCCCGCAGCGCTTGGAACCCCCAACCTACGTACAAAACCTTGGCATCATCATGGACTCCTCGCTCTCAATGAACTTCAAAATCATCGCTGTTTCGTCCTCCTGCTTCCCCACGCTCCGCCTGCTTCATAAGATCTTCAAGTGGATCCCCACCGAGTCAAGGAAAACGGTCCTCCACGCACTTGTCAGCAGTAGACTCGGCAACGCAGTCTACGCCAGCACCACCCAGAAAATCCAAAACATCCAGAATGCCTCAGCCAGACTCATCCTGAACATCCCACGCCACAAAGAAAATCACCGCAACCTGAGAGACCTTCACTGGCTACACATCACCAAAAGAAATACCTTCAAGCTCCTCACGCATGCATACAAAGCCCCACACAACGCCGGACCTGCATACCTCAACCACCGCCTCTCCTTCTACACTCCCACCAGACATATCTGCTCCGCCAAACTGGCCCTGGCCACCATCCCACGGATTCGCAAGACCACCGCTGGAGGAAGATCCTTCTCCTACCTCACTACGAAGACCTGGAACTCCCTGCCTCTGCACCTCAGACATTCACCATCGCTGCTGCAATTCAGGAAGGACCTCAAGACCTAGCTCTTTGACTGAACCATAGATCCTCCTTGCAACCCCACAAGCGCCTTGAGACCCTCACAGGTGAGTAGTCGCGCTTTACAAGAAACCTGATTAATTGATCATTCCTTTTCCTTCAAAATTAAATAGCTTATATATTTTACCTACAACTTCCCTCCCTCCTACAGTATTCTGTCATCCTGAACCCATATTATTACTCTTCTTTCTTCCTATGTTAGTCACTCCACCATCTTCTTTCATAATATTACTCTTCTTTCACATATGACTGCACTATGTTCATTGCATTACTATGTTCTTAATCCTATCTGCATCAACCTCTATTATGTTTTCCTTTTTCTTCCTCCATTTAAGAGGGCTCAAAGAATACCATGAACAAGCACCAAGTTACCATGATTATCACCTAGAGATCACTGAAAACAAGATGTTTTCATCATCCCGGTTCTCCCCGTCCTAGAATTTTGCACTGCTCCATCTTGCTCTTCCCATTATCTTGCTTTTCTTCCTCCATGCTGCACTCAATCACCAATATGATCTTATTTTTTTTTCTCTAACAGTTAGTACTTCATTCTTCTTCACGCGATTTTACAAAACATGGCACAAGCTTATATCCACCATTCTGCTCCTTTCTCCCCGTGTTACTCCATCTTCTATCTCTCATTACCTTCCTTTTCTCCGAAATGTATCCTCCTCTTTTTTTTTTTATTTAACGATCGTGCACTTATTATTTGACCATTCTACATTCCTCTACTCTCTTCCCATTATCTAACGCTTGTTCCTCACCACTTTCCTTCAACCTCTTCCCATCAATCTGCTGGTTTCCTCCATCCACCACTACTCCACACAATCTTATTACTCATCTTCCAACCCATATTGCTTCTCCCAATTTCCCTATTGCTGCTCCTTACCCTCCTCGTCTTCCTTGAACCATGATACCAGACATTTGCATATAGCAACGGCACCTCACTCATCCGCCCGTTTCAACACTCAGTTCCCTTAACATTGCTATCCCTCTCCCCGTGCAACCACGCCGTTACTTCCGTGTGAATGCAGCTCAAAGGGGAAGGGGGCTTCAAATAATTCTGCACCCATATACAACATAAACAACATCGTGAGCACGCTTACAATATACCCATGATGTACCACGCCCAAAACACAGAATGTGTCCCTTCGACCCTCCCCCTTCCAGGAACATTTCTCGTTTCCTCCCAGCCCCTCCCCCGTGAACGAACACTGTCAGATTTGTACCCTCATCATAAAAATCTCCACCACCTTCCGCCAACACTTACCTGACACCACTAGGGCCTCGTTGGGTCCTACGGTGTGGCAATTTCCCATCTCCTCTAACGGCAGGGGCTCTGGGCGAAGCCCTGAAACGGAGACTGCGGATCGGTATGTTGGGGGGGAGGGAGTGTTAAGAAGAAGGGGCGTGTATCTATTTCGATACAAATGGTACTAATATAAAGGTCTCTGTCCAGCGACACGAGACGTCTGAGGTGTAGATTGGCGAGCTGGGGTGGACTCTCCGTGTAGCGGGTCCGGGGCGGGGTTGCTGCCTTTTCCACAACAAGCTTCCCGAGGCGCGGCTCAGAGTATGGCTGCCGGGAGCGCGCGGCTCGTAGTCACTGAGGCACGCGCTCGACTGGATTGATCTGCTCGCGCCGATTAGCCAGACAACTGCTGTCAAGGGTAGTGCGCAGATGCGGTCTGTGCATGGGCGGGGTCAGCGACTGTGTCAGAGTCAGGGCGGATGTCTATTGGCTCTTGCCGTGTGTCCTGGTGCATCCCCGAGCCCCACAGGCCATTCAAGGCATTACCTACTACTAGTGGAGCGCGAGAGCGCGCCTAGAGAGGGGATGGGACTTCTGGTCACGCTCAGGGACGGCAGATAATACCTCACAGCGAACATAGTTTTTTTCATTTACGATGCGATTATGGTACAATACAACGAAATTCAAATGTGACGCAATAGGATGATGCCGATTATGTAGAAGTCGTTAGTTTAGGAAGGCCGGCTCACAATGTATTTTTTCACGTAAGTGAAGTCAAAGCTTTATTGAAAAAGAAAACATGCACCACTTGCATTGTATTCCAAAATTTTGTTTAAAATAGGTTTCTGAAGTAAGCACAATGACACTTCGTTACTATTTCCAGGCTTTATTGATGTCCAACAATATCTTTTGATCTCACCTCTGAAAGCAAAAAACTCAAGTACAAGAATTAATGGGCCACCCTGGATGTCTGCCCGCCATCGTCCATAGAGCCAGATGTAGTGTTGGAGTAGAGTATTGTTAAGGACACCATTCTACCCCAAAGATTCTGATGTTGCTGGGTGTTGTCGGGAAAAAATCCTTTAAGTAGTGAAAATCATTTAATCACCACATCTGCAACAAAAGGAGTACAAACAGGTTTATTGCATATGCCAGAGTAATTCAGCTGGAAGAGCGACGTGCTATAAGAAAAGCACAAGTCAGTCTCAACTTACACATACTTCGAGTCTAGTCTTATAATACTAATTTTGGCCTAGATCCATATTTAATACAATGTTCACAATAGAAAAAGCTTCCTGCTTTTCTGTTATGTCCCACCCAGATTATGTACATTTCCTGCAGCTTTTCCCTGTGTTCATGACTTCTCATGCCACACTTACAGACTACAATTAGAACATTCTTGATGCTCCGAATTTCCTGTTACATATTCAAGACAGGAAGTTTCTCAGCCAGAATACAATGGGAAGAAAAAAACACTTAAGCCAGACTGCATTTAGACCTTTTTTTGAAAGCAGGCTGTAGGTTATTTCCAGATACAAATGTGCAACTTAACATGCACGTTTAACCACACATTTAAACCACATTATACTGTTTTTTTTTCTTTACATGAAAAAGATTCTTAGTTTGTGGGCAGGTGACAGGTAAAACAGAATAATGAACACAATAATGAGGGCCTAAATCTAAATTAGGGTTTTGATTCCTTTTATTCCCCTCTCTAGTCGATTCTTCGACTACTTCCTCACTACCCCTGTGCATTTCTTCCAATTCTGTATTTTGCATCTCTTTATTTCTTATTATAGGAAACATACCTCCCACTTTAGCTGTAACCCTCTTGCAACATGCTAAGATAACCTGAAATACTAGGCACATCAATAGCAACAGAACTATCATAGGCAGCAAGGCCTTAGACAACTCCGACATCCAGGACGGCACCCAATCAAACCAGCCAGTGAACCACTCATCTGGAGCACCCCCTTCTTTCTTCATCTGTGTATGCAAATTATGCAAAGTCAATATGGCCTGAGTTAGATTTCCTTCATCTTCATCATTTGCCGATATGAAAGTACAGCATACCGAATTACGTTTGTTACATACTCCTCCTTCGATTGCTGTCATTAAGTCCAAAACATATCTGTTTTCCATCACCATAAGCCTGATTGAACGCAGCTCTTCTTTAATTGCATTAAAACCATCTTCAGTAGCATTTATTGCTTTCATCAATTCCCACCGGGTGATCTGAACCCAGCGAGCAGTTGCTTTTGCTTGAAACATAGGTATCAGACTCTCAAAAAATGTTTGGGTGTCATTGAACAACCTATACTCTGTGGGCACATCCTGCCACACCGAAGTTCCAAAGTACTCAGCCATCCTTTTTCTTCTGTGATGATGTAGCAAAGTTGATGCTTTACTCATGGAATGCAAATGCAAATCTTTTATTTCTTTTGCTGGTATTACCATAGATGGGGTATGCAAAGTCACCAGAGAGCCGATTCCGCTCCAGTCGGGGGTAATTGAGTGTATATGCGAGCTCCACACTGCCAGAAAAAATCCTTAAGGCTGGAGGTACCGCAATGCATATCGGCATTGTAAATAGTTGAGCTGCAATTGAGATTCCGTCCCACTTTAACAATCCCATTTCCCTGAAAGCAAAGAGAAAATCTCATTAGTTTCACAGCCAGCTTAGGATGACGTTTAGTTCTAGTCCATGTATATCTCTGTATGTTTTCATCCCATACTTTCTGGCATGATGCTTTTATATCATCAAATCTCAAATGATTTTTTGTTTCTGTGCCATTCCATAAAGATATGGCCCTACATGAAAACCTAGCTCCAGTAAACCATTTATTATTGGCAAATACTGATGCTTCAATACTTAATACTGGCCTGGCTGCACAATCTGGGGGCAGTGGTTTGGCAGATTAATTATTACAGGTGGATGGTGGATTAGATCTCCCTAGAATACCTCGTTCCAATACTGCTTCCTCCCAATTTACATAACTATATTTCTGCCCTGCTCCCTTCATTCTGGATATCTCTTTCATTATCTCTGTTTTATCTATCAGAATTTGCAAAATTTCAGGGGTTGTATCAAATCTAGTTGTATTAACTCAGGCAGTCATAGGACTAACAAGAGTTGGCTGTAACTGTGCTTTTATCCTACACAAGAAAAGGTGCAATAAACACTTTGTGATATTAACAGCCACTTCTTTAGGATACACTAAAGGTGGTGTTTCTATGGCATGGAGAATAAGAGAACATACATAACAACTATCATTTTGTGTATTGGTACCTATATCATGCATGCTTTTATACCACAAATTATCAAGTAAAGAATCATGCAAAGGATGTATATCTGTTTCATTGAAAACAGCTCTACGAAAGCGTAATATTTCTTCCCTATGGGTGGGATCTTTTGCACCTACATAACACATAATACAATAGCAAATTATCAGAGTAATAATCATAACCACTGAACTCATTATACTATGAAAAATATAATTTAACTGTCTCTTTATTGTATCATTCATTCTTGGACCACTGCCTCCTCCCCTCTCTGCGAGAGTGAGGCCAAAAATGGAATAAGGTTCGTTACATGCACCCAGTTCCGCATCCCCTCCACTTTTACTGCTGTTGGCGTGCTCTGTGTTACTTGGTAGGGGCCTAGAAACTTGGGGTCTTTCCATGTTCTGACGAGGTTGCGCACGAAGACCCAGGAACCAATGCTGATGGCTGTAGACAAGGGCAGGGGTGGTGCAGTACTGTCGGCCTGTTGCAGCTGAACCTGTTTAGAATAAACCTGTACAGCTTTTGTTAAGGCAGACATGTATGCATTCATTTCTTGCCAAACACTTTCTGATGCAGACTTAGTATCAGAACGAATCATTTGATTTTGTTTAAAGGAAAAATTAGAATGCCTACCAGTTACGACTTGGTGGGGGGTCAAATGATGATCCTTTGAATGGGCATTTCTCAATGCATACAGAGCAAGGGGAAGGCAGTAAAGACAATTCTTTTTCAGTGTCTCACAAATTTTGGACACTTTGCTTTTCAATAACTCATTCATCCTCTCAACAATTCCATTACTCTCTGGGTGGTAAACAGAGGTAAACTGGTGTTCCACTCCTAATAGTGTAGTAATTTGCTGAAATACTGTGTTAGCAAAGTGTTTGCCATTATCGCTGCGTATTGCCGCCGGAACCCCCCACCTCGGTATGACCTCTCTCACCAGGAATTTGGCTGCCTGGTCAGCATCACACCTGGAGCAGGGTCCTGCTTCAATCCATCGTGAAAATGGACACACCACTACTAACAAATACCTATATCCATTACATTTTTGTATCATATCTACAAAGTCTATGTGTAACTCTATGAAAGGACCTATTGGTCTTGGAATTGAGGATGAAGGCATTTTTGGTGACCTCTTATTAGAGTACTGATAACACACATGACATGAAGCTAGGAATACATCAACTAATGGTCCTAGATTAGGGATAAACCAACTTTTATTTAATTCATCCATCCTTACTCTTTTAGAATTGTGTGTTGGTAAATGAAGTTGTCGAAGGGCTATTATTAGTAGTGACTGAGGCATTATAACTTTACCTGAAGTTGCTGATCTATAAAGGAGATCTGGAAATCCAGTCACTCCCCCCTTGATTTCCAGAGATCTTTTTCATGTTGTGGTGCTGCATTTTGAATGTCTAATAATGCCTCTGTAGAAATATTCTCATAGTGTTGTATCTCAACCTCATCATCTGCATCTAAAGTGTGCATACTGCATGTTTTCATTGTATATAAACTAGTTTCCTTTGCTGCTGTATCAGCAGCTTCATTTCCCTTAGACACCAAATTTGTTCCTTTTCTGTGTGCCTGGCACTTAACCACTGCTACTTGACATGGTATTTGCAATGCAGCAATAAGGTCAGCTAAAAGATGTTGGTGCGCTACTGGTGTCTTATCAGATTTAAGAAATCCTCGCCATTTCCATTTCTTCAGCCCTGAGTGAACTGTGGAAGCTACATATGCTGAATCAGTGTATATTGTTACTGGCTGATCCTGACAAGCCTGTAGGGCCATTATCAATGCTTTTAATTCAGCCACTTGGGCTGAGTCTTGGGATGGCAAGGGTGCAATGTGTGTAAGGTATAATCAGTAGGTGTACCAATAGCCTCAACAACAGCTGCACCTGTATGTCTTTTGCCTGTCTCCTGGTCTATCCATGAGGAACCATCAATAAACAATTGTCGGCCATCAGACAAGGGGTCCTCATGTGCCAGGTGACCATCCTCCTCCAATGTTACACTACAGTCATGATCAGTGGGCTCTAGTGGGTGCACTAAAAAGTTGCAGGATTGACTGAGTGTACTCTCTCAATGGAGATAGAAGGGGTTGACAGTATTACTTCATAACCTGTCGCTCTTTGAGTGGTCAATGTACTTTTACTTTTCTGCAGCACAGCGAATGGAGAGTGCTCAACATACAATGTTACAGGGCATCCTGCTGTAATAGTACTACTCTTTTCTACTGCAAAAGCTGCTGCTGCAAGCGCTCGCTCACAAGGAAAGCGACCATTCATTACTGGATCTAATAGTCCACTAAAATAGGCAATGGGTTTGTGACCCATCGGGTATTTTTGAGTAAGGACTGATATCATGGAATCCTCTGTGGCAGCAGAAAATGTTGAAAAATGAAACTATTGCTTGTTTAAGTTAGCCAATGCGGCATCCATTTTGTCCTATTCATTTATTTAGTTCACCCTGCTTGAACTTATGTTCTCCGAGAAGCCTCTACATGTCGTAACTTGAGCCTAAACCAGGTGTGCATTTTAAACGTTTTATTGCATGCTGATGCTGCTAAGCCACAAACTGCCAGGGGCGGGGGAGTGTTTTTCTTTTGTCTTTTATTATAGGAACTGCGGGGAAGGGGGGAGAGAGATTATGATCTGGGTTCGGCAGGGTGAAGCTGGGGAATTTCCAAACTATGAGTCATGTGGCCTGAAGGCTTGTAATCATGCATATAATCTGCAGCGCTTCTCTGTGAAGAGAGTTCCCTCTCGGACACCTGCAGTGTCCGTATGACCGAGCCCGCTCATGAGTGTAATAAACTTTCATTTTGTTTCCACTCCAGTGTCGATCCTCATTTGTGAACCCGTAGACTAAGGGTGTCCCTGCACCGGTGGGATAGGAAAAATCCCATTTCTACAATTGGCGCCCAATGTTGGGCCCCATTGAAGACCACGGTTGGACCACAGAAAGGTCGTTTCGAGAGGACGGAAACACCAAGGGACGCCCCACAACATAGAGACCTGTTCTCGCGGCCGAGGTGACTATTCAGCCAATCGACTCGATCTTGGTGGCGGCCGTTGGTCTCAACTGGGGCTCCATTGATGGCAAACAGAGACTGATCGATAGATCGGAGGATCGACAGGTGGGAGTCGGATTTGACTACGATCAGGTAGGATCGTCATTGTTTGAAATTGTGTCTTGATAAAACATTTGAAAATGTTTTAGACAGGTAATGTGAGAAATTTCTCTCCACTAGTTTCTGAACAGATTTGACTTTATTGTTGAAAGTAGAACATGCCTGTTTTCAGTAGAATTGTCGCCCTATGTTGTTGTAATAAGAATAGGGTCTTAGAAGAACGTGCTACGGCACCACTAGAAGACACACCTAATTATGAAATGTATATAAAATACGGTATTTCTTCCATACTGTTCAGTACATTATGGAACAAATATACCAAAGGAAATCCGGACTTACAATGGCCATTAAATGGTAGTTTCAATTTGCAAAAGTTAAGTTTTGTTGAAGAAAAACTATTTAAAAAGAAGTCTAGACAATCTATGTTTGATTCTGTAAACATGTGGCATAAACACATAGGCCAGAAACAAATTAAAGAGGCAAAAGATAGGAAGAAAGAGGAAGAAAAGACTACTGTAAAAAAGGCACTCAAATTAAGTGAAATGAAGTCGACACAAATGATGACCGAGGAGGACAGACGATTTCGATTACAAACTTTAAAACAATATGTCCTAAAGAAGGACCAAACGACTCCTGATGATGACGACTCCCTCTTGGAGGAATTATTGTCTAGACAGCCACCCCCGCCGTATGTTAACCCGCCACCCCAAAATGTCTCTCATTACCATACGGTGGACGGTATTAATCCCACTACCCCTCCCGCCGACCGCTTAAATGACACTTTACCCGGACCCCTTACTCCGGTTCAGCCGGTAACACGACAAAGGATCCTAAAACTCCTCCTTCTAACGAAAATTGGAGAAAATTAAAGAAATCAAACCACAGAGATTTAAGATCGACACTGAGTAAATCTGATAGACAAAACATAGACATCCGAGTAGAACAATGGATTAGAAATAATTCCGTCCAGAAAGATGAAATACTGTTAGGAATGTCTGCATACTCTTTCCCTGCCAAACGTTATTTAATTGAAGAAATGTCTTGTACTTTATTGAATGATTGGGAACGAATAATGAAAACGACTGGACCCACCGAACTAAAGGGTATCTGGAAGGCTACAGTAGACGGAACTTTCCATGATGGACACATTAAACATGCGATACGTACCATTATTCATTTTCGAGATGTGTTATTAGAATCTACCCGCACTAAGGTCCTCCCCATGCGAGAAGCAACTCCACAATATATACCTGCTATAGGAAATGGTCAGGGTGACAATGCAGCGCACTTTGAATTCCAGTGGGTTTACTCCCCCTGGAAAAGGTCCGACGTTCTGGCCCTAAAAGCTTCCCTACCCGACCCCAGAAAAAATCCTAGTGCCTATTACAATGAGGTGAGTGCAGCACTAAGTTCCTGCGTCATGACTCTGGCGGACATTGATATGTTCTTCGGCCTTACAGTACCGGCTGATCTATGGCGCCAGGTTAGGAAACAAGATCATGTAGCGGAATTGGGAGACACGTGGGCAAATTTGATAACGGCGGACGCCGACAGAAAACCAGGGAAGAAGCCTCCTGAAATAATACTAAATCTTCCCGATAAAATAATTGCTTATATGCAAACGATTGTCCCCCCGCGGAAAATACACTGTGGTACTTTGGCAGCTTGCAAACAGAAAAAGGATGAGGTCGTGACAGATTTCTTTACTAGGTTTGAGGAAGTTTTCCACGATTTCAGTGGACAGGATACTTCCACTGATACGGAGAAACATCTGTTTGTGGACCGTTTTGTCCAGAATTTGTTGCCCGAAATTTCACACAAATTGCGTCTGGCAGAAAGTACTTAGGCGACTTCTGATCTGGCCAAAATATTGGATATGGCCCAATATTATGAGGCACAAGTCAATGACGAGAGGGACAAGAAGGACAGTAAAGACTAAAGACCTAAAGACAAAAATATTGTTCCAACAAGCGTATGGTCCCACACACGGTGGAGGCCGCGGTCGGAGTGGTCCACCGCCTAATTTACCTAAACGCTTTATGCAGGAACACCTGACTTCCAACCCCCTACAAATTAACCAATGTGCTTACTGTAAAGAGGAAGGCCACTGGAGGGCCGAGTGTCCACTATTGCGTAGACAGGATGGTGCCCGAAGGGAACAGGGTGGTGGTACTCGAGGTAGGGGATCCCAGCCAGCAACAAGGGGACGGAAAAACTATTTTGACCAACGACAGCGAGACCAGATGTATTATACTGACGACTTCTCTCCAGAACAGGCAACTGACCTCTATTTCAACTAGGACAGTGTAGGAAAAGAGGAGGGATCAGTACGTATACCAGTACACCAGAGTGGTCCTTGGGTCACTGCTAACATAATGGGCACTCTACAACAATTCCTGGTAGACACAGGGGTTACACGTAGTGCTATTTCCCAAAAACCGATCCCTGGGACTCCCTTGTCTGGCCATAATAACTTGTCCGTTGGTTTTGCTGGTAAACCAATAGTTAGTCCCGTCTCCAAACCACTTGATCTCTTGATCTGACTGTTGGACCATTCACTGTTAATACACCATTCCTACTCGCACCAAATTGCCCGACAACTTATTATGCTTAGATTTACTAAAATATTTTCATGCGCAAATATATTGTTCGCCAGATGGAGTGTACATTACGTTTGGCAAACCGGACAAAACCAGACCAAAACACAACACCTGACAAGTGCACAACTCACTGGCTATGAATTGACATTATTGGCACCACATATCACTCTGAAACGTTGCATAACCTTAAATCCAGCCACTCTACTACTGTTACCCTCCAAGCAACCAACAGATATGCATGATTGCATTTTTACCACAGAAGAGCAGACAAAGGGTAGGGTTGACCTTACTGACACTCCCTTACCTGAGCCACAGGGTGAATTATACGTAGATGGGTCTTGTTTCAAATTATCTGATGGTACTACAGCAGCAGCTTATGCTATAACAACATTACATACAGTTGTAGAAACAGCTCGCATTCCTTACAAGTCCGCACAAGCGGCGGAACTTATTGCACACCTAAGGGCTTGTGAACTCAGTCAGGGGTTGACCGTAAACATCTACACAGACAGCCAGTATGCCTTTGGAGTTGCACACAACTTCGGGCGACTATGGCAGGAAAGAGGGTTCTTGACATCGCATGGCACCAAGATACAACACAGAGATTTAGTGCAGAAATTATTGATCGCATTGACCCTACCAGAACGTGTGGCCATCATCAAGTGTAGTGCGCACCAGAAAATAGTGAATGATGTGGGACGAGGTAATGCCTTTGCAGACAGCACAGCGAAAGAAACAGTACGCGCCCAAAACGAGAAAATGTACGTGATCCACCCTACCACGGAGACAACCGCGAACATACATGAGGAAGTCAGAGAGATTCAACAAATGGCTACTAGAAGGGAAATAGAACAGTGGGAAAAGACGGGAATACTGGATGATAAGAATTGTTGGAGGAAGGGACCAGAAGGGGACAGATGGAAGTTACCAAATTCCTATGTCCTACCCTTTGTAACAATGGCCCACGGTCCAGCTCACGTTAGTGCAAAGGGCATAAGTACTCATTTAGAACGAGTGTGGGACAATGTAGACATAAAAAAGACAGCTGAACACCTTGTCAAACATTGCATGATTTGCTTACAGCACAACCCAGGGAAGGGAGTAATGACTCCAAAAGGAGGGTTCTCCCCACCTAATGCGCCATTCGAAGTCCTGCAAATGGATTTCATCGAACTGGAAAGGTGTAATCACCTGAAATACGTGTTGGTAATTGTATGTGCCTTTAGCAAATGGGTAGAAGCATATCCGACTAAAGAGAATACCGCACTGACTACAGCAAAAATCCTCCTGAAAGAATATTTCCCCCGATTCGGAATATGTAGAATTTTATGGAGTGATAATGGACCTCATTTCATTGGACAGGTCATCAAATTGATGACTGAGAGTTTAGGCATACATCAGAAGTTTCATGCTGCTAACCATCCACAATCTGCGGGATTGGTGTAAAGACATAACGAAACTCTGAAACTCAAACTGGCCATAGTGCAAGCATCGACGGGACTTAAATGGCCTGATGCTCTGCCCTTACCACTCATGTCCACCCGAGCAGTTGCACACAGTAGGACAGGACTGACACCATATGAGATGGTGTTCGGAAGACCAATGAATGTATGGGGCCCACCACGTCCGCAGAAGATTAAGGACTTAGAATATCCTATTTTACTGGATTATATGAAGGAACTAACAGACAGCCTCTCTTTGATTCATCAACAGGTACATGACTCACTGCCTGACAACTCCGAAGGTCCTGGACACCTCCTGCAGCCTGGTGACTGGGTCCTGACCAAGAACTTTCAGCGCTCAAAGAACCTGGAGCCACGTTGGAAAGGGCTCGAACAGGTTCTATTGGCCACACGTACGGCAGTTCGAGTAACCAACAGAAGAAATTGGGTCCATGCTTCGCACTGTAAGAAAGTGCCGACAGACCTAGCACAGAAGGAAGGAACTGAGAACACGGAGGTTGTGAACTGCGCTCTCAGGGACAAGGACGAGGCAGACCAGTACTTCGCGACACCCGATCAGCTATTGTTCGCTGATTTGACTGCAGCAGGACGAGACAAGTATAATTTGAGACCTCGTAAGAACGACTGAACAGGGGTACTGGTCGCAAAAAGGGGGTCCGGCGAGTCTGGTTCTGCTAGAGAGCCTACTTGGCAGAGAACTCCGTGTTACTGAAGCGGCTGAACTAGGTTCAGCACGGTTTGTGACCAGGGATTTCTGAATCCGTGAATACCCGGGCGTCCTTATATCCTTGCTTTTTGTCTCATCTCATGGTACCTCACCTGTTCCTAAATGAATAGGATTAAGGGATTCACCATCCAGAAGACCCCTGACACGATATATCTTGGCATCACTGTTTTGTGCCCAGGATTGAAAATAGAATCTACAATCTCCACTACTTGGCCAAGGAATGCAGTGAAAGGTAAATTAGCAATTACATGCCTCGGACCACAGCTTCGGTTCCCTGACTGGTCCCCGACCGGATATTATACAGGACCCGAATTATACCCTCTGAAGAGTGCAATATACTTGACGGTCCTTCAGGCTGTTGCAGATGAACTTGTGGACGACCTTTCTTGAATAAACGTTCCAATGACCCAAATATTGACCTACACTGCCAAATGGACACCAGATAGAATATACATCTACATCACCATAGTGACTCCTGGGCTGCAAGTTCCAACGACTTTGTTTAGTTCCTGCCCTCGAAGTCCCTCGCAAAGCGCAATAGCGGCTGTCTGTTTCAATGACTCGTCTTTTTTTTTCCCTTCTCATCTTCTCCACTGAATGGCATATATGTTGGACACAGGCTGCAAAGTTTAAGAAGGGACATCTATAGACTGATCTTACAAGTTGTAGGTAACGAACTGATTAGAGACATTCCTATCCAACATTGAATTATCCACTATGGAGGAAGATCGCCTCATTATCCGACACTCTACATCTTGGTGGCTCAAGCACAAGCGGACAATTATTTGTTTGATAGCAGCTCTCCTTTGTGTCATATGTATTTTTGTGATAGCTTGGTTTTTGCATGTGAAATTCCCTGTGCACACACTTATACCCCCGACACCCACACCCCCAGAACACCACCACTTCACCCTTCCGCCACATGAGGAAAGGCATAGGCTTTCTTACATAAACAACTCATTCATCCAAATATTACATTACACCCACAGCGCTGCCAATATTTCCAACTGTTGGGTGTGTGGAATGTTACCCACACACCAGGAAAAAGGGGGAACGCCTCTTATACCACTTCCATTTTCCCACAATGGCTCTTGTACGGCCTGGTTCGGGGTCCTGTGGCCCGCATACGTTAACAACGTTTCTAGTTTTGATGTAGGGAGTCTCAATAAGCAGCTAAATGCGAATTGTTATCCAGATGACGAGGGCACCCCGCAGGCAAAGGGATCAGACCTAGAAGTCGAGGAATACGCTGGCCATAACTCTGCCGCCAAATACGTTTTTGCACCACGAAAGATACAAACTAAATTGGACAAAGGGTTCCCGGTTAGAACAGTAACAGAAACACGGGCTCCTTTTGTGTAAGGAATGTCGGTATCATTCCCGTAGGTAATAGCAACTGCAACACCATATTGACGTTGACAGGCCCCAACAATAGTAGCTTTCTGGCGTCTCACAATACATATTTTATTTGCGGAAGCAAGGGTTATTTTTTACTACCACAGGGGTGGTCGGGGACCTGCTATGTCTTTTCTCCTCCCTCCCGTCTATCTGGCCCCTGCTTCTTATAACAGAACTCGCCTACTGCCTCGCAGTCTCACTCCAGCCAGGTCCAACAGAATGATAGATGTCAGTGAAGTAGATCAGACTGACACTTCATTACAGGAGTATATTGACGTCAATTTAGGTATCTTCTTCTTCGTTGGCCCGCCTCTTAATAGTAGGAACAAACGGAGACTCACCAGAGTGGTTGAGGCAGTAGTTAATCAGACTACAACAGCCCTCGGCAACATTACCGAGGAGCTCCAAGCCACCAGGCTTGTGGCTTTGCAGAACCGTATGGTTCTAGACGTCATCTTCGCTGATCGCGGTGGTACATGCCATATTATAGGTGCTAGCTGTTGCGTTTACATACCTTACAATGCTCCTTCCGTTTATCAGGCTATCTCCAAGTTACATAAAATAGCTGCCGAAATACACCAAGACACCGGAACATGGACATGGTCCGGCTGGTTCTGGGGCATCCTAACATCCTGGGGATGGAAGCTCCTTATTATAGCGGCCTGTATCGGAGGCTCCATCTTAGGGTGCTGCCTTTGTATCCAGTGCATACCCCTCATATGTTCCATTTGCACCTCCCTGTGCACCTCCTGTATTCCTAAGAAAACAAATATTCATGAGGTAAACAGACAACTCATGCTCCAGCAACACGTAGACGATATTATGAATATAGATGCAGCTGGCCTATACGACGAGGCTGACGAAGATGCCCATGTCATTTCCACCCAACGACACATAATGCTCCCACAAACTGGAGATCCCGATTACACATGTATGCTCTCATGTGCTCAATCCTCTTATTGTACTGCCTTCCAATGAATTAGACAAAATGTCTTAGCATAGGCTAAAAGGAGGGTCTGTTGAAAAATGAAACTATTGCTTGTTTAAGTTAGCCAATGCGGCATCCATTTTGTCCTATTCATTTATTTAGTTCACCCTGCTTGAACTTATGTCCTCCGAGAAGCCTCTACATGTCGTAACTTGAGCCTAAACCAGGTGTGCATTTTAAACGTTTTATTGCATGCTGATGCTGCTAAACCACAATCTGCCAGGGGCGGGGGAGTGTTTTTCTTTTGTCTTTTATTATAGGAACTGCGGGGAAGGGGGGAGAGAGATTATGATCTGGGTTCGGCAGGGTGAAGCTGGGGAATTTCCAAACTGTGAGTCATGTGGCCTGAAGGCTTGTAATCATGCATATAATCTGCAGCGCTTCTCTGTTAAGAGAGTTCCCTCTCGGACACCTGCAGTGTCCGTATGACGGAGCCCGCTCACGAGTGTAATAAACTTGCATTTTGTTTCCACTCCAGTGTCAATCCTCATTTGTGAACCCGTAGACTAAGGGTGTCCCTGCACCAGTGGGATAGGAAAAATCCCATTTCTACAAAAACAGAAAAAATCTCTTTGTATAGTCTGGATTTGCTGGCACTGGGGCTGAAGCAATTGCTTCTTTCAATGTCTGAAATGCACTTACACTGTCATCACTCCACTATATGCCTGTGTTGTCAGTTTTAGCTTTCTTCATTGCATATAATAGTGGTTGTATGATGGTAGCATAATCAAATACCTACTGACGTACAAAATTACAAAGGCCTAGAAATTTCTGCATGTCGTTTACTGTCTTGGGCTGAGGCTGATCACGTATAGTTTGTATTCTAGAACCTGCTATCTTTTTGCCTTCTGCAGACAACACTTGGCCCAAATACAGCACTTCTTTTGCACAAACTGTAATGTTTTCCTGTCCACTTTGTATCCTTTAGTAGCAAGTAGCGTTAAGAGATTGACTGTGTCCAAAACACATTCAGATTCTGTTTTACTACATATTAGTAAATCATCTACATATTGCAAGACTGTGTTGTCTGACGGGAAATTTAACAAAACATCTCTCAATACTCTATTAAACACAGATGGAGACTCACAATAGCCTTGTGGGAGTCTAGAGTACTGGATTTGTTCACCATCAAAACTGAAGGCTGTCAAATAATGACTGTCAGGATGTAAAGGTATGCTAAAAAAGCATTCTTTAAATCCACTACAGAAAACCATTTGCTGTCACTTGGTATATTAGTCAATATCACAGATGGGTCTGGCACTATGGGGTACTCTGCTAATACTATGGCATTAAGGGGCGAAAATCCTGAACCATCCTCCAAGTATTACCTGTAGATTTTTTACAGGATAAATTGCGGTGTTACAAGGTGATGGACAGGAATACAGGACTCCCTGATCCTTCAGTCTTTGTATTGTCCCTCTAATACCTTCTTTTGCTTCTTTAGACAGTGGATACTGTTTTACACGTGGCAATTGTGCACCTGGCTTCAACTTTATCTTAAATGGTTCTGCAGATAGTATCAGTCCTACCTCATCTGGAGCTGATGTCTAAAGACAAGGCGGGACTGCTGCAAGTGCTTCAATATCATGGGAGGAGGATGGCACAACTGGTAACGTGGTCTGTGCACGGTAAACCCGCACTAACAAGGGTGCAGTGTGTGTATAAACTATCTCAGTCCTGGTGGGATCGTCTGAAAAGAGTTCTGAATCAGAAATGTCCTGTGGTCTCAGACCAGGCATAAGAAAAATCAGGACCTTCCAAATTCCTCCATCATTATCTGATGCCACCAGAGCGCCCCACCTACTGGATATTTCCATGCACTCAAGGTAAAGGGTATTCACCTGTCCCAGTTCATCACCACTAGCTTGTCTCCTGAAAATTAGTCTATGTGGCAATTCCATCCATCTCCCTAAAAATATTTCCTCTGTCTTCAGAACCGTAAGTACTTCATCTGCTAGAAATTTATAATGCACTGGCTCTGCCCTTCTAACCACATTTTCCTCTGGTATTCTTAGCAGATGTATCCCACATTTCGCTTGCCCTGGTATTTCACATTTCATGGACCCATCAGAGGAAAACCTTATTGTCATGTTTAATTTAGACATGATAGCCCTTCCTAATACATTTGCTAGTGAATTTGGAGAATAAAGGAGACACTCCTGAGTTGGCACTCCTGCCACCTCTATGGGCACATGTGTTGTGTATGGAATGCACTGTATTTCACCAGAGAAGCCCTGCATATCCATGGTGGCAGAGGACAATGTAAGATTTCCTTCTGAGAGGCAAGATTGTGTTGCCCCTGTATCAACCAAGAAAGCATACCTCTTTTCCTTTATAATCATTTCTACCATTGGTTCTTCCTCTGGGTCTAGAGTCCTAGCTACCACAGAACAATTGGGATTTCCTGGTGCGTCCCATCAGGCTGTATGATAAATGGGGTTTCCGCCTTGAACAATCACTCATCCTTGTCCTTGACTCCCTGTGCTCACCAATGCAGTAGTCAGCACCTGATGCTGGCCTCCTGTCTGCACAACAGGTGCTAGTGCCCCTTGAACAGGTACATTAGCAAATCGCTGTTGTGGCATATAAACCTGTGGTAGTGGAGTTATTTGTTGTTGAGGATAGGGGACATACTGATAAGGACCATATTGAGGCGCTGGCCCCGACGTGTTCACATTTTGTCTTCCCCTTACTCTCCCTATTCCTATCACTCCCTGCGCTTCATCATTCTTATTGAAGCGGAATTCAGCAATAAAATGTCCATTGTTACCGCAGTATTGGCATTTAAAATTTCTTCTTCCTTGCATCTGCCTCCCCTCTCTTTGACCCCTTCCTTGCTCGCTGTTTGCAACAGGAACCTGCACAGTCATTTCTTTTCCTGTCTTTTCCTTCTCATTTTTTTGTATTTTTTGTGTCACCAGTTTGGCTTGGGCTCTGTCACTTTGGTCTTTATTTCTCCTCTCCTTTTCTTACTTTTTTCTACAAAAATGTATAATATGTGCTTGTATTTCTGCCCAGGGTTTTACATCTAAAGCCACAACCTGATCTAAATGGTCTTGTATGTCTCCTGGTAGCCCCTATTTTAAAACATTGTAGAATAATCTACAACTACCTCCCATGTCTACAGGTCCTACATCTGCTTCCCACTTTTTCTTCATCATTGTTATGTAGTCTGCACAGGACTGTCCTGGAGACAAAGTTTGTGTCATCAATGCCCCAATATCTGGTCGGTCTGGGTACCTATTCCTTAATTCAGTCCACACCCTAGAGCGCACCACTCCAAAAGCAGACCCATCATGTTTTCCTTTAGTAATAGTTACTCCTTGTATCCCTGCACTTCTCATTATACTGTCCACCTCATCCCCTACTATGGAGCTCAACAGGCTCTTTACATCTCCAAGAGCTAAAGGTATCCCAGCTGTTGCATTTTAAAATGCTTTAACCCATTTCCCTGCTCCTTCGTGTAATGGAGGCAGGCCTTTTTTTTAGATTTTCTTTATCCATGTGTTGCCATGGAACATAGACAGGCTGTGCTCCCTGTGTCTTATACACCAGTGGCATCTGCATTACAGCGGTATTCCTGCCACCATGTCCCTCATAAGGTGTCTCAGACCTCAGAGCATATTTCTTCCACACACACAGACTTTGTTGCATGTAATCATAATCCCACTCTGGGTCCCCATAACCTTGAAAAATACATAAATCAGCCATATTTATCAATTCAGGGTCAAAGGATCCTGCTCTTGGCCACACTTTCATCAGTGGCACCATACCTTCTGTCCACCCAGCAAGGTTTAGTAAATGGGACAACATTATACCAACTATTTTCTCCCTTTGCTACTATTTCATTGGGTGTCAAGTCACCGTTTCCTTTCCTTTCTTTTCTCTGTATAAAACTTACCATTCCCTGCATATTTCGTACATGAAGGGATCTTACTTCAGCCGGAGGGGAACTTTGTCCTAACTCTATCATACCCTCTGCTCGAAATGGACGCCCAGACCTTGTTATACTACTGGGAAACACCTGCTCTCCTCTTATTTGTTCTCTAAAGGCACTTTGTTCCTCTAATCTTCTTCTATTCATGTCAGCATTTCTGTTCTCAGCCTCTTGCCACAATTCCATGCGTTCCCGGTCAAGAACCCTTCTAATTTCACTCCCCACTGAGTTTATTTATTCCTCATCGTTCTCATCCTTTCCTGTCACATTCTTGATTTCTAGATCATATCCTATGTCCCTTACAACTGGCTTTTCATCTGGTTTAAATGATATGGAATTACATATATTTGAACAGTCATCAGCAATAAGGTTTAATCTCTTAATTTTATTCTGTATTCCCTTTACACTGGTGGTCATGTCACGATAACCCTTATCCTCTTCCTGATGTATTTTTGATCATGCCCCTAAGTCAAACTTCACCTGTGGGGTGCCAGTATAATATCCATTTCCCTCACTTGAGTTTTGAGAAATCTTGCTAGCCCATTCTAATATGTCTTTTGACTTTTGTTCCAGCAATTTTCCATTATTGTCTTTTCTTAATTTTACTGAAATATCTCCTGTTAGGGACACTGTTCCTTCATATACTTTTTCAGGTTTAAGAGAATCTTTTTTAATTGAGCAAGATCAACCTCCCCCATTTTTAATAAGTCATCAACCTTTGGTGTAACTTTGTTTATGTCAGTCAGGGGTATTAATATCGGATCTTTATAGCCTAAAGCTGGAACATCAGTGTCCACTAAGTCTATTGAGGTAGTGATTCCTTATCTTCCACTGACAATGATGGATACATACCCTGACGGCATAAGGGCCCTTTAATTATCTCAGAATATGTCGTGGGTGGTGCTGCGGCTTCTACATGGGAATCCTGACTGAATATCTTCCACATGTCCAATGATGCTAATCTTTTTGTTCTTTTATATGCTCCTAAGATATATGATATTACATGGGCTATCACTGTATTATCAAAAGAACCATCTGGTGGCCAGGGAACCAGGGAAGTCTTTGTGCCTTCTGCCCATTCCTGACAATGTCTTTTTATTCTATCAGAGTCTCCTGGAAATGTGGAAATCATATGGCCTAAAGGAGTCCCTTTCTCTCCCTGCCTCCCCTGGGAAGATTTCTTAAAGAAAGGCATGACCTCACAATTTTCCTTTTAATCTTCCAAAACCTTTTACTATTCCTGTTTGTGGGGAAAAAACTTGTGAACTATAACACAGAACTCCCTTTTGTTTAGCCTTGTCTTCAGTTATCCCTAAATAAGCAAGTTGTGGGATACTTACAAGAGTTTCACACGACACACCTACACTCAAATCAGATGGATCTATATTACACGGAATAAATCTACCTGGTATCCTAGTAGACCCAACTTATACTATTCTTAAAGGCTCCTGTCCTAATGGAGTTAACACTAAAAAAAACAGTTGGTACCTCTGATAATGCAAGAGAACTCATGATCTATTACACATGATATAACAATCACAAATCTACATTAAAGATATATATATTTTGTTTAAAAAAGCAACTCAGATAACATATTAATACAAAATGTCAACTTTTTCTCTCTTTCTCTGACGGTTTCCTAATTCAAACTGTCAGGATAAACTTTTTATATAATTCCTATTTCTCTAATAATTCCCCAAGGGAATGAAAAACAGTCTGCCAAGTTTAACTGAATAAACATCTATTTCTCTGACGATTCCTAAACAAAGGTCTGTCAGGATCAACAAAACACATTTATTTATTTTATTTTATTTTTAGAGTTTTCTATAGCGTGGACCAGACCCAGGGTAGGGTATCAGAGCGCTTTACAAAGAGTAAACAAAGTGAATAAAACATATAACAAAATAAGGCAGTACATAATATCAACATATTTTGTCAAAGGTGACAAAGATAATCTGAATAACTGGTAATAGGTGCGAGGGAGTCCTTGGAGGGGGAAAGGAGGCAGGTATAAGGATGTAGAGCTGGGGTGGTTCCTGTGGGAGTTTACGGGAGGAATTTGCACATCAGGAATGATTTTGCTTCTCTTTTGAACAGAGGAGTAGAAGAGATTTTTCTGATGTAAGGAGGGAGTGAGTTCCATATTCTTGGTGCTGCTCCTGAGAATGCTCGGTCCGATGTTTTTTTCTTGCTGAAACGTGAGGGTTTGAGGAGTAGGTTATCGATGCTCCTAGAATGTCTGAGTCCTCCGGATAGGGTGAGTTTTTGGGATAGGTACTGGGGCGTATTGTGGTGAAGCGCTTTGTGAGTGATGCATGCTATTTTTAGGTGGATTCGAGCTTCATAAGGTAGCCAGTTGAGTGCTTTCAGGTGAGGTGATATGTGGTCAAATTTTCTAGAACCTGTTAAGAGTCTCGCTGCGGTGTTGAGGCAGGCTTTTAGAGGGGCGGTTGAGATTTTGGGAAGCCCCGCTAGGGTGGTACATCTGTATTCCAGCCTTGAGATGACTAAGGACTGAACTGCTGTTTTGAGGTCCGGGTTTTCGATGAACGGTTTCATTTTTTAAGGTAACTGAGGTGAAAGCGTGCGTTTTTAGCTATCAGGTTGATGTGTGTTTGCATGTTAAGGTTTTTATCTAGTGTTATTCCGAGTGATTTGGTGGAGTCCACCAAAGTTGGCGTGCAATTTAGAGCAGTGATCAACTCGGTCCATTTCTTTGTCTCCAGGGAGTTATTGGGGGGAGATTAGAAGAAATTCTGTCTTTTGTGAGTTTAGCTTGAGGAAGTTGGTCGTTAGCCAGTGGACGGTCTTTTCGAGTGCTAGGTTCATTGTTTTTATGTCTTCAATGGAGGAGATCTTGATGTAAAGTTGAGTGTCGTCCGCGTACATATGGTAGGCAATGTTCGCTTGCTGAAGTAGTTCAGTTAATGGTTCGACATATAGGTTGAATAGGGTGGGTGATAGGGTGGAGCCTTGTGGTACTCCTAGAAGGTTCAGCGTGGAGGGAGAGAGATTTTTGTTCACCATGAACGATTGTGTTCTGTTTTCCAGGAAGGATTTGAACCATTGAAGGACTGTGCCAGATAGACCCATCCTGTTTTCCAGTCTTCTTAGAATTTTGTCGTGATTGACCGTGTCGAAGGCTGAGGAGAGGTCGAGCAGGACTAGTAGACAGGTTTCGTTGCGGTCAAGAGCTAGGAGGGCGTCGTCAACTATGTGTAGAATGGCTGTTTCTGTGCTATGGCCGGGCCTGAAGCCTGATTGATGGATGTTCAGAAGGTTGAAGTCCATGATGTGTTGGTTCAGTTGTTGCTGAACACATTTTTCCAGGACCTTGGCTAGCATGGGAATGTTGGTTATGGGTCGGAAATTGTTGGGGTCGGCGGAGTTTGCTGTCGGTTTCTTCAATATAGGGGTGACTTGGCCCGTTTTTAGACAGTCCGGTATGTGTCCTGGTAATTCTCTCTCTTCCTCTCTGACGATTCCTAAACAAAGGTCTGCCAGGATTAACTAAATACACATCTCCATTTGTAACAGTTGTGGATCAATACACAAGGATTCGACGATCGCCCTTTTTTCCTACCTTATCTGGCCGCTGCAGACGTCCCCCAGACCAGTACCCCTGTCTTCTAAAAAACAGATCTTTCGTCTCAACGGGCGTCTGTCATCCTCCTCAAATTGTGCACGACTAAATTAGTTGTCCGAAGGGGCCCCGAAGGGGAACCTCCCCAGCGGCAGGCCGGAGCAAACGGGATCTCTTGGCTGGCTCTGCCACGATGTCGGGTAAAAATCCTTTAAGCAGTGAAAATCATTTAATCACCACATCTGCAACAAAAGGAGTACAAACAGGTTTATTGCATATGCCAGAGTAATTCAGCTGGGAGAGCGACGTGCTATAAGAAAAGCACAAGTCAGTCTCAACTTACACACACTTCGAGTCTAGTCTTATAATACTAATTTTGGCCTAGATCCATATTTAATACAATGTTCACAATAGAAAAAGCTTCCTGCTTTTCTGTTATGTCCCACCCAGACTACGTACATTTCCTGCAGCTTTTCCCTGTGTTCGTGACTTCTCACGCCACACTTACAGACTGCAATTAGAACATTCTTCCTGCTCCGAATTTCCTGTTACATATTCAAGACAGGAAGTTTCTCAGCCAGAATACAATGGGAAGAAAAAACACTTAAGCCAGACGGCATTTAGACCTTTTTTTGAAAGCAGGCTGTAGGTTATTTCCAGATACAAATGTGCAACTTAACATGCACGTTTAACCACACATTTAAACCGCATTATACTGTTTTTCTTTCTTTACATGAAAAAGATTCTTAGTTTGTGGGCAAGTGACAGGTAAAACAGAATAATGAACACAATAATGAGGTCCTAAATCTAAATTAGGGTTTTGATTCCCTTCAGTGTGATGTCAAGCTGTGGAATGTTGACTTTGAAATGTAAAGCGTGTAACCAGTAAATAAAGACTCACACTTACCTGTCTTCGTGGATGACTTATTTACTACAAATTTCTGGCAACGAGCTGGCTACACGGCAACATCGTGACCCCACGCGTGCAAAATCCTCCAAGCTGTTTCTTCTTCGTTGGATCGGGCGAGCCATACCGATCTGTCAGCTGCTTATGCTGCCTGCTACTGAAAGACATCTACCCGTCTAAACCACGCTCGTTGGTGTCTACGTCCTGTCCAGCACAGCCACTACAGAATTGAACCGTCCATTATAAACTGCGCAGATTCACGACTCAACTGTGAGTTTTTTTGTTTGTTTCTTCTTATTTTGGAATTTTTCAGCACATCACTGTGCCGTGTGGTGCCGCTTTCTTGCGCAGTTTTTACTTTTTCGTTTTTGGAGGGACGAGTGAGGCCGACGCCATCCAGGTGAAATTGACATACCGCTCACATGCAGAGTTACCTTAGCAACCACAGCATCTGTTCGCCTGACGTCAGCTGTGCAAATCTTGCGCTTCGTACTGCACGCACGCAGCGATGCCATAGCAACCACAGCGTCTGTTCGCCTGACGTCAGCTGTGGAGATCTTGCGCTTAGACTGGCTGTCCTGCCCGTCCGCACTGCTGTCTTCGCAACTACAACAAGTGTTTGCCATCAGATGGTTGTCATAAGGTCCATGTCACAATAAGGATCACTCGCATTTTTTTTTAAAAGTGCTCCACTCGATCTGCAGACAAAAGTGCTCCACTCAACCCAGGTCGCTTCTGCTAACACTAAAGTCTTGGAATATTTAGTTGATGTCCTCCATGCAACAAGACTTTGTTCAAAGGTGTGCAAATTTTTGGTGATTCATTCCCAAGCGGATCACAGTGATTCGCACACCACTTCTTCCTGCTATAATTGTTCTGCACAGAAAGGGTTTGATTGTTTACCTACTAAAGTGTGCATCACGGTGATTCACACACCTGTTCTTCTAGTTTGCTACAAAATATTATTTTTCATACATGTACATTCTCCAACGCGAATCATGGTGATTCGCACACCTTTCAAGCTGCGCAATATTCTAATAAGATTACCCTTGGCTCTCTGATGTCATGTTAATTGCTGATGCTGTGTCGCTATTTCATTTTGATTGTTCATTGCCTATCTTCCTAACATGACACTATTTTCTGTCCTGTTTACTACTGTTTAAGTAATTTTTTTTTACTTTTTAAAACTTTTCTCATGTGCACTATGCAAGCTGTCACACCTTCACCTTCCTTCCTAGATAGTCCAGGTGAGTCACCTGTTAGGTGGCAAGTGTGGTTCAACGCATTTGAAACTTATTTGGCCGCAATAGGCGCTCTGAGATTCAGTGCGGAACGTAAGAAATGTTTATTGCTTCATTCCTTGGGGTTCGAAGGAAGGTCTATATTTAAACACTTACCTGACTCGACGCTAGTAGAGGGTAGTAACAATGATGAATACCAAGAAGCTGTTCTCAAACTTAAAAACAGATTTGACAAACAACCAAGCCTCATGGTTTTGAGACACAAGTTTTTCAAGAGAAAGCAATTGGAGTGTGAGGATGTAGACTCCCAGGGGCGGCTCCTCCACGTGGGCGTCGGAGCGTCGCCCCACTGCTTTCTCGCAGTGCTTCTCGCAAAGCAGAAGAAGGGTATGCCTGGCTGGGGGCGGGTTGGGGAGGAGTGGCTAGCCCAATGTTATGGGCACTGACTGTTTGGTCGGCCCCAGGGCCGACCAAACCAGTAATAGCACTCTCCGTTTTCTTCATGTAGGCTGCGCAGCCTGCATGAAGAAAACGGCCTCCCCGTAGACGCCTGGAAGGACGGCGTCCTAGCCAATCACAACGCTGCCATTGCAGCGTTGTGATTGGCTTATGGGAAGAGAGGGAGGCTGCCTGCTTCTGATTCCTGTGAGCAGAGAGCAGGAGACGCGACCGGAGGCAAGTTTTTTTATTTGTTAAATTTTATTAAATTAACCCCCCACCCCCTCCCCGCGTGACCCCCCGCCTCCCCACCCGCGATTCATGCCGGCCGCGACTGTAGACTCCAATATATCCATGCTGTGGAGATTAGCATCTGATTGTCTATTTGAGAACTTTACTGAACAACTTATCAGGGATCAGTTCGTATGCAAGTGCAAAGACAAGCAAATAAGACAGAAGCCACTAGCGATGGGGAATCCCTCATTGGAAGAAACCATGAAGGTGGCTAAAAGCATAAAAGTTTCGCAGGTCTCTTTGAAGGAGTCGGAGGACAAACCTACTGCAGCTATCAATGTGCTTGTTAGCAACACATCTAAGCCAAATAATATTTTCAATAGCAATAGTTTTGACAACAAAACCAAGAGTAACTATACAACAAATTTCCCCAACAGCACGTGTCTTCGGTGTGGGAATGCACCACATCCTAAAGGGGGAAGATGTCCAGCTGTAAATGTGGTGTGTAACTTTTGCAAAAAAAACAGGTACTTTGCAAAAGTGTGTTTGAAGAGAAAGGGGCAAAAGAAAACCGTGGCTTGTGTCATTGAGTCTGATGAGTCTGATTCTGAGGTCATTTCTGTAGTCACAGACGTATGTAATATTGTTTCGCATGTAGAGAGTGAACCCAAAGAAGGGGATCCGTCTCGCTGCAATGACCCCATTGTTGAAGTAAGTGTTGGAGGAAAAATTCTAAAATTGCTTGTAGATTCAGGTGCCAGGATTACTATGATCACGAAAAAATTGTTTGAAGAGACATGGTGTGATCGAGAGTCGAGTCCGCCTGACCGTTCTCCAGTCTCCTATGAAGGACGCAAAATTGATCTCCTGGGGTACATAGAAGACACGCTCATGTTCAAAGGGAGAAAGATCAAGGGCAAGGTTTATGTGGCGGTCAAGCATCTGAACATATTCGGATGGTTCCATCAAGGGTTGTTTGGTATGATACTTAAACCTGGTGCCAAAGAGCAGGTTTTGGTAGTTGATTGCAATGAAACAGGATGTGAATGGAAAAGTGACTTTCCCTCTGTGTTTAGTGACGAACTTGGAAAAATTCGTGGTTTAAAGCATAAAATTATAGTGAAGGAGGGTGCTGTTCCTGTAAAGCACAAGTTAAGAGGAGTTCCTTTCAGCGTGAGGGAAGATCTTAACAAATAACTTTTGTCTCTCTGTGATAAGGGAATTATTGAACCTACGGAGTCATCTCTATGGTTGTCTCCCTTGGTCGTAGCAAGGAAAAGGTATGGACGTTTACGGGTGTGTGTTGACTTGAGGTCACTGAATAAAGAAATCTGGGTTGACTCACATCCCCTACCAAAGATCTGTGACCGGTTTGCATGTGTTAAAGGTGATAGATTCTTCACTAAGCTGGATTTTGATAGCGCCTACCATAAAATTGATCTGCATCCTGATTCACGTCCTTTGACGGCATTTGTTTCACCCCTTGGCACTTTTCAGTATAGACGTATGCCTTTTGGGCTATCGTCTGCTGCGTCCGTGTTTCAGAGAGTCATGCAGAACCTCTTGGCAGTGTGCATGAAGTACTGGTTTTTCAAGACGATGTTTTGATTTTTGCTAAGGATGTTCTAACTCATAATGCCACATTGCAGAAGGGTTTAGAGATTTTTGAGAAACATTGTGTGGTGCTTAAATCATAGAAGTGTAAATTCCTGTGTGAAGAGGTAGAGTATTTGGGTCATCTGATCTCACACGAAGGAATCAAGCCTAGGAAGGACTCATGGAGGCCATTGTTGGTGCTACTACACCTTGTGACAAAACAGGTGTCAAATCATTGCCGGGACTTTTTGAGTATTACTCACGCTTTATACCAAACTTTGCCACCATGGTGCGACTCATCAGTAATTTACTAAAAAAAGGGGTGAAGTTTGAGTGGTCCCATGAGTGTGCTGTTGCATTTGAAGAAGTAAAAAAGTGTCTGAGCAATAGTGAAGCCCTTAAACCCTTTGATCCTGAGCTTTCCTGCTGCATCACTGTTGATACCAGCCAAGTTGGGCTTGGTGCCATTTTGACTCAAAGATGCGGAGACAAAGAAAATACTGTATGCTTTGCGTCAAGAGTCCTCAGAGACGCTGAACTATAGTACTCAGTCATTGAAAAGGAGATGCTGGCTTGTCTTTGGGCTGTGGAGAAGTTTCGCCCGTATGTTTGGGGCAGAAGATTCTGTCTTCGAACAGATCACAAACCACTAGTCAACATACTGGGTGCTGGGGTTAGAAAATGCTGTACTCCTAGGATTGTGAGGATGGTTACTAGGTTGATGCAATATCACTTTGATGTATCCCACATTTCTGGAGGGAAGAACTGTAGGGCGGATTTCCTTTCCTGTTTTCCCCTTGTGCGTGACGAAAGCGAGGGGTTGGATTTTCATGAGTTCTGTGATGAAGACACTGATGACTGTTTTGTTGCTGCGTTGGAAATACCTGTTCTCAAGTTGGGTTCAGAAGAAGAATGGAGGAATGCGTTGAAGAATGACTCTGTCTTACAACAAGTTGGTGAGTTGGTTTATGAGGCCTCTGGGTGAGGAGGGTCTAGAGTCCGGGACGACGTCCGACGCCTGTAAAGTTCCATCTGGGCACACCCTAATCCTGCTTGGGCTGCGGCTTTTAGCACTGTCTTGTGATTGTATATGCTGACTCTGGTGCCTAGGTGACTTTACGATGTAAACTGCGTACACCACCATGAGTAAACTGATTACTTGGAATGTTCGAGGCTTACTTGGAATGTTCGAGGCATTGCGGCCTTTGAAAAACGTAGACACATATTTGCCTATTTAAAAAGATATAAGGTGGCCATCGCTTGTCTTCAGAAGACCCATGTTTGGGGGGATTCGATAAAGGCCTTGCGAAAGAGATGGAGGGGGCAAATATATGCTGCCTCGTATTCTGGGTTTACGAGGGGGACACTTATATGGATAGCACCTGGAATTCCCTTTCAGCATTTACATCATGTGGTCGACCCGGATGGGAGATATATCATCCTTCATGGGAGATTAGATGGCTCAGAATGATGTATTATTAATGTATATTCACCCAACGACGACAGCGCTTCCTTTTTTGCCGATCTTCTAGAGGCGGCCTCCCCTTATCTGGGAGCACCAATAATGTTGGCAGGGGATGTTAACTGTTTTCTTGATGGCTCTCTCAATAGGGAGCCACAGCGACTCCATACTAAGCCCAAAATGACTGGCGCTTTGCTAGGCATGCTAAAAGGCTTGCACTTGCAGGATCTGTGGCGTGTACACCACCCCACCACAAAACAGTATTCTTGTTACACTCCCGCAGCGGGAACCGCCAGTAGATTAGACTTTTGGTTTCTCTCTGCGGACCTTGGCTGGAGTGTGGAAGGGATAACATATTTGCCAAGATATCTGATGGATCATTCCCCGGTTCTGTTGGAGTTGGGGGGCAGAGGAACGGGATCAGAGATACCTCTGTGGCGGCTAAATAGCGAGGCTCTTACAGACTCTCCATTTGTAGCCGCGATCTCGGAGGAGCTGGCTAGCTATTTCCGGGAGAATTGGGGGTCAGCCTCGAGTCACGCAACTGAATGGGAGGTCACGAAGGTAGTTTTACGGGGAGTCTGCATTAAGACCACGTACGGTGTGAGGTCCCAATTGGAACGGGATGTGGCAAGACATGAGGCCGTCCTGGGACAATTGGAGACTGAGATAGCCAAGACCCCACAGAAGTTGGCAGAGTGGACTGAGGCCAGGGAGGCTCTTATGACAGATCTCCGTAGGCTTGAAAAACATGTCTACACGACATGTAGGCAGAAACTCTACAGAGAAGGAGACAGAACCGGAGCCCTGTTGGCACGGCTGATAAGACAGGAAACGTCAGTGGCCCAGATATTACACATACGGACTGAGAACGGGGTATTGGTATACTCGCAAAGAGCGATACTCGACACCTTGGCACAACACCTGCAACAGGTATATACTAGTTGCGCCGGATTAAATCCAGGAACATTGATATCGTACTTAGACACGCTAGAACTCCCATGCCTCACGTCAGAGGAACAAGACACTCTAAATTCTTCGGTTACCAGAGATGAAATACTTGGCGCTATAGGCCGTCTCAAACCGGCCAAGAGTCCAGGTTCTGAGGGGCTCCCAGCGGAGTTCTATAGATGTTTTTCCCTCTTCTTGTAGACAGACTCCTAGAAGTAAATAATGAGGCTTTTGGTAAAGGTACGCTACCAACTACAATGAGGGAGACGCTTGTGGCCATGATCTTAAAAAAGATAAGGATCCCTCCCAGCCGACCTCATACAGGCCAATATCACTGTTGAATGTCAATGTGAAAATATTAAGCGGCATCATGGCGGAACGACTCCTCCCGAAGGTGTCGCAACTAATCCACTCTGATCAGGCGGGCTTTATCCCTGGCAGGAACACGACTTGGAATCTAAGACGACTGGGGCATGTATGACAGGCCCCTAGACTGTTGGAGGTAGAAAGTGCCGCGGTACTATTAGATATCGAGCAAGCGTTCGATTCAGTGGAGTAGCCGTATCTGTGGCAAGTCCTTAGGCGAATGGGGGTGGGTGACACTTATCTTCAATGGATTCAATTATTGTACGCAACCCCCACGGCTAGAGTGCGGATAGGCAGAATGGTATCAAAACAACTAGCATTGCGACGAGGCACCCGTCAGGGATGCCCGCTTTCACCCCTGCTTTTCGCAATAGCGATGGAACCAATGGCCATTCGGCTGAGAGAGAAGATGGAGCCATGGGGAATACAGTTGGGGGAGACCAATCATAGGGTCTCGCTGTATGCAGACGATACTCTAGTTTATCTGTGTCAGGGACTGTCCGGGACTATGTCGGGAACACAGTCAGGGACTTGGGCAAGGACTGGGAACGGGGTAGAAAACGTACACAGAGTGAGGAGTACAGCGCTGCCCAGGATCACACAGGAAGTCAGAGGAGAAAAGGGATCCAAATGGGAAGCCTGTACAAAGGAACAAGATGGCTAAGACTCAGAAAGGAAGGGCACTCACAAGGCAATTTAGCATTCAGACTAACTACACCCAGGACAGACGTGCAAGACATATATATAATACAACATTAACAATAAAGGGAATGTGGGGTAAAGCACTCAGGAGCTCCACATGGTAAGACTGAAGCTCAGTAAGTTTCTCACCCACAATTGCTGTTACAGATACTGACTGAAAATACCCACATATAGGATATGTATGCAAAGGCAGGGTCTGTGGAGCTTATACCTATGGTGATGTTATAACTGTAACTCAAAGACAATACTCACAGTGAACAAGAAACCACCTAGGTAGTCAGCTGTGCCCACGGATCCTGGCAATCAAACAGGAACACGCAAGGCAGTAACAGCAAAGGGGTAGAACTTAACACAAGCACAATAGACAAGGAGCTAGCAAGGAGGAGTGCTTAACAGGAAAGGAAGGAAATCACAGGGCACACTTGGCAGAAAGCAGGTTACAAACATACAAGGTAACAGAAGCAAGACAGCAGAATAGAAAGACAGCAAACTAGAACTGGAACCAAGGAAATGGGAAGAAAGGCAGGGACTGGAAAAGGATATACAGAAGGGGAGGCTACAAGGGTATACTAGAATAGTGCAGGTTCAGGAATCAAGAAAACAAAGTAGCATAGAAGGCAGTGCTGGGGCAGAAACAAGAATTGAACTAAGGCTCAGGAGTCAAGGTAGCACTCCAGGCAGTGCAGGTTCAGGAACAGGGAATTACTAAAGCTTCAGGAGTCAAGGTAGCACTGCAGGCAGTGCTAGTTCAGGAACAGGGAAACTGCTGCAGGTCAGGAACAGGGTATGCTAAGGCTCAGAAGTCAAGGTAGCACTGCAGGCAGTGCTAGTTCAGGAGAAGGGAAACTGCTAAAGCTTCAGGAGTCAAGGTAGCACTGCAGGCAGTGCTGGTTCAGGAACAGGGAAAATACTAAAGCTTCAGGAGTCAAGATAGCACTGCAGACAGTGCTGGTTCAAGGAAACAGGAAATAGCTACAGCTCAGGAAACAAGGAGTCAAGAGAGCACTGCAAGCAGTGCAATTCAGGAACAAGAAATAGCTGAAGCCCAGGAACGGGAACAAAGAGTAACTATAGCTCAGGAACTCAGGAAACAAGGTAGCACTGCAGGCAGTGCTAATTCAGGTACAAGGAATAGCTATAGCTCGGGAACTCAGGAAACAAGGTAGCACTGCAGGCAGTGCTAATTCAGGCACAAGGAATAGCTATAGCTCAGGAATCATGGAACAAGGATTAACTAAATCTCAGGAATCACTGGAAACAAGGATATCAAAGGCTCAGGAAACACTGGAAACAAGGATCGGTGTCACCGGTATACAGCTACAATGACCAACCCTGGACTGAAGGGAGCTGGGGCTTAAAAGAGCTCACAGTAATCATATGCATCAGGTGTGAGCAGGCTAGCAGCAGCCAGCCACAGGTGAACTGAATTCCTCCACCCATCTTTGGCCTGCAGGGGTGGAGACAAAGCAGTGAGCAGGGGATTATAGGTAATTGAGTTTCCAGCATGAGCAGACTGGCTTCCACAAAACCTGGCATGGATTGGGAACGGATGTCAATTCCTAAATGATGTCCAAATGCCTGGAAGTGAGGATATGCATACAGGGGAGTGTCCGGAAGCATATTAGAATACTGGAAAGCCCCACATTTCGGCCCCCTGGTGGTGGGAACGAGAGCACAGGGAGTGAATCGTGACAATCTGCTGCGGCCGGATCGGTCCATTCCAGTATTGCTATCTGAAATGCAAAGCTTCGGGATGATAGCAGGGCTCCATCTTAATCATACTAAGTCCAGGGTGGTCCCATTGGGCAAAATGGCTACGGTCCATCCGGAACTGAGACCGCTCGTTGATCCACCGTGGGCAGAAGAAGGGGAACGTTACCTGGGTGTTTACCTGGCACATACAGCCAAAGCATATCATGAGCTTAACATTGGCCGAGTAATACAGGGTTTAAAGGGATCGATTCAATTCTGGACTGAGTTGCCGTTGTCCCTTATGGGACGCATTGCAATCATCAAAATGATTGTCCTGCCCCGGTGCTTATATTCACTACAACACTCCCTTTGTATAATTCCTCGCTCATACTTCACCGCACTAGAAAGTCTCATCGGGGATCTGTTGTGGGGGAAAAAACGAAGACGAGTGCGATTGACAACCCTGCAGAGGACATGGGAGCGGGGAGGTTTAGAGGTGCCCCGACTAGAATTTTACTATATGGCCGCCCAACTGCAACATGCAGTCCATTGGTTAGATGATGAGGGAAAACTGGGAGAAGTCACTACTAGCCGGAAAATTTGGAGATATTTTATTGGCTGAGCTGTTGATGCGGGGGGACGGACTTCCTGAAAAGTATCCCTATATCATACGGCATGAGACAACAGTGTGGGAAAATGTGGTCAGGAGAGTAGTGCAGCATGCCCTGTATGCACCTGACATGCCCTTATGGGTGATTCGACCCTTTGCGACCATCGATGACTCTATGTCTGTACGTCGGTGGAGAGAGGGCGGCTGCCAGTTACTGGGGGACCTGTATGCAAATGGAAAGTTTTTATCCAGGGAGGAGCCTCGGGACACCTTTGAACTAGGGACACGCCAGTTCCTTCAATATGGTAAAATACCTAATGTAGCATGGGAATTATGGCAGGATTTCCCAGAGGAACCCCCCATCACTAATATACTTCAAGCTCTACTGTCCACGGCGCATGGGGGAAGACTCATCTCACATCTATATCGGGCACTCTGTGAGGACTTGCCTACGGAACCACTAGCACTTCAGCAAAAGTGGGATAGAGTGATAGACGAACCCTTGACTGCAGGTGAATGGAAGAGTACATGAGGGGGTACAGAAGGTTAGCGCAAATGCGCGATTTAAACTCCTTCAGTATAATATAATACATCAAACGTATCTTACTCCGCGCACACTACATGTAATATACCAAACTCGTACAGATAGATGTCCCAGATGTGGCACCCAGGGAGCAGATTTCCTTCATATGATCTGGCAATGCCCATTGTTACACCCTTACTGGGAGGAGGTATTGACTCGTCTAGGAGACACTACCGAGTGGACTATACCAAAAGAGGTTAAGCAGGTATTGCTAGGATTACTGCCCATGCCCAAAAAGAAACAACTCCCTAAGGGCCAGATGTATGACCCTTATAAATTGCGCTCGATTGCGAGGCGCAATTTACAATGTACTACAGTGTCAGAGACACTGATTGCGATTCCCAATGGGGTCGCAAAACACGAGGCTCATGAATATTAATGAGCAACTCGCAATTTGCGACCCCATTGGGAATGGCTGGCCCTCCCAGGGATGGTGGCCTGCTGGGCTTAGCAGACCACCATGTCTGGGACTGCTTTTCAATAAAGCAGGTTTTTTTTTTTTTAAATGCAGCCCGTTTTCCTTAAAGGAAAATGGGATGCATTTAAATTAAACGTTTTCGTTTCATTTTTTAAGGGCGGGCAGTGGTCCCTGAGACCACTGCCTGCCCCTAAAAAATATTTTCCCCTGCATTTGCAAAGGGGAAGGCGGTCCCCTGGGGACCCCTTCCCTTTTGCGAGTGTATTATCACCCTCTTGAAGAGGGTAGTAATTTGCGAGTGTTTTGCGACCGCAATTGCGGTTGCAAAACATTCATACATGGCTTTGGGGTCGCTATTAGGAAGGGAACGCCCCTTCCTAATAGCGACTCGCAATTCCTAAATAGTGAGTCGCAAATAAATTGCAACTCGCTATTTAGGAATTGTACATGGCCCTGTGACATTTTGCATGCGCAAACCGGTCGCAAAACCGTTTGCACATGCAAAATAGGGTCGTACATCTGGCCCCAGACGCTTTGTAAATCTAGGTATGGTTCTGGCCAAAAGACGCATAGTGATAGCATGGATGCAACCTCAGCCACCGAAATTTGCAGATTGGATGAGAGATATGAGTGAGTGGGCAACCGCAGAGGTGGTGCGAATGAGATTTGTAAGAAAAGATGAAAAAGCTGAAGACGATAGATTGGCATGGACCTCAATGTTGACTGACCTGCAGAAGGGTCGAGAGTCGGTCTCCCAAGAGGCCTCAGGAAGGGAAGGCCCTTAACTGCACAAGACACAATGTGATAAACCTCAGGAATGCAATAATTCAGTCCAAAATGCAACAAATATGTTAAGGGTGTAGTGATTGAGTCCACGCAGGTTAGTAGGATTCAAGTAGATTTATTCAGGATCACATCAAGATGATAACAAGACCAGGACAAGACTCTCTCAAGACCCCACCAGGAGCAGCCAGCAGGCAGCTCAGCCCAGTCAACTGTGACTCATTTGACTCACAACATTCCAAGGCATGTCATCACTGTAAGATTCTACAGGAAGGGCATGCATAACATGGAAGTCAGGATATAACATATCCCCCTTTCTACCAAATAAACAAAAGAACAACAATTAGAGAACAAGGGAGAAGAACCGAGAAAGAGAAAACAGAGGAAACAGAACCGTAAGAAGAAAGGAAAACAAACATAGAAACCATCCTCCCTTCTATACACAACAGAAAAGAAGAAAAAAACAACAACGTCAGAGAAGAAGAGAAAAGGAAGCACGCACGACTGCCCCAAAACACACCCACTGGCCAGAACGGGAATGTAAGGAGGCTGAAAAATGAAAAACCAACAGAGCAAGAAAACACAACAGAAAAGCAGAGTAAAGCTCAGAATTCACACGAGATACGAGAAGAAGACCTCAGAAGGAAAACAGAAATGAAGAAAGAAATAGGGAAGATGAGGAAAAGCAAAAGGGGATTCCTCATCCAAACACCATTATCAAAACATAATGACAAAATGTAATGCAAAGATAACAGTGCAAATATAACAATACAAAGTCCAATATAAACAGTACATACCTAGCATAGAACCCATGAAATGCACCCAACATAAGGGTATAAAACATAAGCTAAATATGTAAATATATTAACGGTGTTAAATAGTGGGTAAGAACCCGAAAGCATGGGTAGGAACCCATGACGAATCTCTAGGGATAGAGATGTGTAACCGATGCAAAGGGACTAACACCCTCGCATAGAAAGGCTATAATTTGTGCACATGTCAAAAAGTATATGGACGTGAACCTGTCAGCTAGACATGTGTGGGTAAAACCGTTGCATAGATCCCCTGCAAGAAAGGACAACTAAAATATAGTGCACATGTGAAAATTGCATAAACGCACAACGAACAGATGGGACTAAGGCCCATAACATACACCCTGTGTGGGGTAAACTAGACTGTATACTAGATGTGGGTGGAAACCCGAATACATGGGTAGGAACCCGTGACTTAAATGTGGGTGTGACTTAAAATGGGTAGAAACACATGACTTAAATATGGGTAGGAACCCGAACACATGGATTACTTGGAATACTTGGAGGTAAAGACGTTGTGTACTCCAGTAACATTCCACTAAATGTTATGTGGAAAGATGGCAAACTTGTACAGAAAAGACATTAAGCAGATGTCAAAATAAACTGAAATAAACGTTCCAAATAGAAGGAATGTGACCCTGGTGAGCGATGTCTCACCCAATATGAAACAAAGACAGTGGGTCTAGAAATGCCTCAGCATGTGACCTAGGAAAACAAAACATTTTCTTGACCAGCCTTGGATGCAGTTGCGTTTGGGAGAGAAGGCTTGACACACAGTCCAAAGTTGGTGAAGCACACGATATGCCAAAAGAAGACAGTACCTGTGTTGCTATGATCCAATACATGTAGAGTGGAGAGTACTGATGGACAACTACGGGAGACATGGTGACTGGCAGTGCTATCAGCGGCAACAACAACAAAAAAAACGTGGTTGGCAAAAACCGTGGAGAAACAGAAGAGGAACGCATGGCTCAGACCAAACCCAAGATGGCGGCACGCTTCTTGACGCCGCGCCGGGTGGTTCACTGCACGCCAGTGCAGTGAGACGTCCTTTCAGCAGTGCCAACAACGTCACTAAGGAAGCCACGAGCTATCATCGCGTCCTCGTGATGAAGGTAGGTGCGTGCTGGGGACTCGTGCCACGTCTTTTTTTAAATTTGAAAGTGGCGGTTGGCAACAGGTCTCAGCGTAGACGAAACGTGGAAATAAAAAAAAACATGTCTCACCTGACTTCCCCTAGTACCTTAACCAAGTACAACACAGCTAGCCACAGCCAGGGAAACGCACCATAGAAAGTAGATTCTCTGAAAGGTGAAAAGCTTTCCGTCGTCCACAGCAGGCAGTCCTCTTTTGCGCAGGACCAACGTGTGAAGCACTCACCGATGCGAACAAGGGGTCCCAAACAGCCTTCAGTGCACAAAATAAAGTTAATAGTGCCGTTTGATGGTGTCACTGGGTCCGTTAAAGCACAACCTCAAATACAGATACAGTTGGTGCCCGCTGCAGTATAAACATTGTTAGTCTCTGTTGTGGCGAATTCCAGCTCCAGATAGATCGGTAGTTTGCCAGTCTTTATTGTCGTTGTCAATGCTGGGTTGGCACCAAACAAGTTCACCGGCTCACCAAAATGCCGCACACGACACAACAAGTCTCTGTGACAGTCACATTGGGGAAATGGGCAAGGTAACCTCCCATCCTCGTCGCCAAAAATTGTAGTGATTGAGTCCACGCAGGTTAGTAGGATTCAAGTAGATTTATTCAGGATCACATCAAGATGATAACAAGACCAGGACAAGACTCTCTCAAGACCCCACCAGGAGCAGCCAGCAGGCAGCTCAGCCCAGTCAACTATGACTCATTTGACTCACAACATTCCAAGGCATGTCATCACTGTAAGATTCTACAGGAAGGGCATGCATAACATGGAAGTCAGGATATAACAAAGGGTTAAGGGTTCGGAGCTCCAGACTGGCAGTAACTGGGAGGGAATGGGTGGGAGTTGCGGGGGGGTTATGTTAATGTTCTGATATATTAAAAATTGGCTACATATATGATGGAAACTAAACGGCGCACTATAGATGGAAATGTTAGATGATGGTATTTTTGGAAAATGTAAAAAGGAATGGTCTGTGAACAAACCAGAATGTAAATGAGCGAATAGAAGATATATCCTGTGCGCTGACAATGTTGTTCCAAGATGTATTGCATTATGTATAAGTGTGAAATGCCAATAAACAAATTTATAATTTTTTTTTAAAAAGTTGGTGAGTTCGCCAAGCAGGGTTGGCCAAGCGAGAAGGTGTTGTCTCCTCTTTTGCAGCCTTACTGTAAAGTTGAGTCTGAAATTTCCTTGGAAGATGGAATGTTGTTGCGTTCTGACAAACTTATTCCTCCACATGATTTGAGGCAGATCATTATATCTAAAGCTCATGAGGGTCACATGGGTGTGACACTTGCCAAATGGCGCATCCGTGAGGCATTTTGGTGGCCCGGGATGGACAGTGAGGTCAACGATGCAGTCGAGAATTGTGTGGTGTGTAGATCTGCAGACAAAAGTTTGAAGTTTGTGACCCCCCTCTCCTTCCTGTGGAATGTCCTTCTGGGCCCTGGGTCAAACTTGGCATCGATATTATGGGACCCATTGATGTTTTACCTGGTGGGTCAAGGTTTATTTTGGTTTTAGTTGACTATGCATCCAAGTGGCCTGAGATCAAGTTAGTATAGGATCCCAATGGGTCAAGTGTAGTGCTGTTTTTGAAAGAAGTGTGCTATAGAGAACGAATGCCTGAAGTTCTTGTTTCCGATAATGGGACTCAGTTTGTGAGTAAAGTATTACAGAATTTATTGGAAGAGTGTGGAATAAAGCATGTACGGAGCTCACTTTATCATTCTCAAACTAATGAACTTGTGGAAAGGATGAATAGGGTCATTGGTGAGTGTGTAAGTTGGGCAAAGTCTGGTAACCATGATGTTAGCAAGGCTCTGGAAAGTATGTGGTGGTTCTATAGGACCACGCTGCACTCCACCACAAAGGTTTCCCCTTTTGAATTACTGAGAGGGAGGAAAGCGAACACCAGTTTTAAGCCAGGGTGGATAAGCAAGTGGCTGAAAGCAGGTTCTGATGTTGTAAGTCTTATGGAGATAGTGAAGGAGAAGGTGTTGAAGACTCAAGCAAAACAGAAAAACGGGTTTGATCAAAAAAGGGGAACCAAGCTAGTTCCTTTGGCTGTGGGTGACATGGTACGCATCAAATCGTCTGTTCATGTAACAAGCATTGGCATAGCCAATAGGTCTCGCCTTTGGGACCTTATAAGTGTTTCGTCATGCAACAGTTAATGTTGTTGCACCAAGGATATTGTGTTGGATAACTAAACACTTATAAGGTCCCAAAGGCGAGACCTATTGGCTATGGCAATGCTTGTTGATTATTTGTACTGCAAACACATACACAAAAAATACAGAAATAAGCATTTGTCAAACAAATACACATATACTGAAATATTTTAATTAATTCAAAGACAAATATAAATCATAAATGTAATTTTATTGGGAGAATTGGAACTTTTCTAAATACAATTGAGGGCCCTCATCCTTACTAAATTCTGTTCAATGCACTTGCTCTACTACCACGAATCAATCTGATGACACTAACTTAATTTTTAGCCTCCAACTTCAAACTCTTTCACATTTACAGAACGTTTTACTGTTTTCTATTTTACGTTTTGCATCTTCATTTATATACACTTTATTAATCTGTTAAAATGATTTAATTTATTAAGCAGTCACGGATGCCCTGAGTAGGCTTTGGGGACCACCAGGAGTCCCTGGACAACAGGTTAAGAACCACTGCTCTACTGTGATGACAGAGTGGAAATTGACAGGTGCCCTGTAGTCACAAATGTGCGAGTCTGTGTTTGTGAGTCTGTGTTTGTCAGTATAATGTGTTATTGAACCTCATTTATTTTCACTGGCACAGCATAAATAAATTCATGCTGTGTCACTGAAAAATAAATATATGTGAAGCCAGTGAAAATAAACATGACCCAATAACAAGTTATTTGAAGCAAGTTTACTAATAAACACGGATGTATTGCTTCCGTGCAACTGTCAAATTCTATGTTATTGTAAGAATAGAGTTTAACACACTTGACAAAATAATCCATAATCCATCACCGAGTATACACTTAAGGTGGCTTTAAAGAACAAAACAACAAGTGTGACCATTCTCCCAAGGCCTTGTTTTGGGGGTTTTACCTCACTTCAAAAAAGAATGAACTGCTAGTGCTCTGGTTATGATTGAATACATTTGATTATAATTTCCTCAAAAAACAGCATTGTAGTGGCATTTTGAAACACGTGCTCATGTTAGAAGAATTGACTGGTGCTTACTAAGAGGGCGTGGTTGGGCTACCTGAATGGCACACTTGTTTTTGCTGGAATGTGTACGAATCCTAAGAGATAAACCATGAGCAACATTAATATCCAGGCGCCAGGCTGGTGGTACCTCGATCATACGTGTAAAGAAGACGTAGGTTGGGAAGAAGTTAACCGCGCTGAACACACTTAGATGCACGGGGGTGCAGCTGCACTCGCGCACGAGCCACAAGTCAAAAACAGTATGCGCGGAGCTAGATCGCACAGTGCCACGAAGCGGTTTAGTTATTAGTGAGCGCTGTAAAACTTTCCTCACTCACAATCCAAGTGGCGTAACTTCTATCTACTGTTGTATCAGTGTTATGTTTCAGAATAAAACGTGCTTCCTACAAAGAGAAGCCAGCGCGCAACGTGCCCCATTCATAAATTGCAATCTCAGTTGCCCTGTACTTCAAATCCCTCTAGTGACGTTTCCAAACATTTAAAACACGTTTAATAGCGGAGAACTGCTGCCAGGGCGTCTGCCAGTAATAATAATTTGTAAAAAAGCAAGACTCACGAGCTGGAGGAGGCACTGCACCACGACGAGTGACGCGGGGTGAGGGCACCTCATTCTGGCGGGAGTCTAGGAGAAGCGTCCCCTTTCTTGCGTCTTGAACATATCCACTTTGGATGGGAGGACCGAGCGCGGGGACATGCCACTGTGGTTACCTTAAGGAATAAAAAACAAGAAACGCGAGAGGTGAGGGAGGGGGAGGAAAGGCAGATGGCGAAAGTGAAAGTAATCGCGAGGGAAGCCAGATGGCGAGGGAAGCCATATGGCGCCTGATCGCGCGTGTACGCTCGCGTGAACGCAAGCTGGTCGCCAGCAAACTGCTGTTTGCACTTCCAAAACCCGCTTACTAAAACTCTCGCCAGAGCAGCGCATGCGCTGGCTCAGGCGAGACCTAAAAAGGGGCAAAATAAGTTTGGGACACCCACCACTGTCACGAAAGTGGGGAGTAATGCTGTTCAAGTAGTTGGTGGACATTGGTAGAATCTTTGTAAGATTGTCAAAGTGAAAGAGAAGGGAGTGGGGATGCATGATGGTGTCGAGAGTGATTCAGTACCTCGTCAACATTATGTTAATGTTGAGAAAGGCATCATGTACAAAGGAAATTTTCCCAGGAGGAGTTTGAGAACCAGGGTTACTCCTAGAAGATTTCGTGAATAGCCTTTAACCACTCCTGTATTTACTCTGTATTTGCATTGTTCTTGGTTGTTTTTTTTGTTTTGTTTTTTTGTTGTGTTTCCTTGTTTTTGTTTAAGAAGGATGGAGGATATGTATTGTTGGAGTAGAGTATTGTTAAAGACACTATTCTACCCCAAAGATTCTGATGTTGCTGGGTGTGATGTTGTAATGTAGTTCCTATTTCCCTAATAGGTTCTGCACATTGGAATAACATACTCTATAGGCTTGGCATAGGACTGAGGTCGGTATGCCCCTATTGCGTATATTAAACTTAATTACTGTGTACCAGCTAGCTCAGAGGCCACTAGAAACTTCTTGACAGCAAGAAGGGAATAGCTTCTGGCAACCACATAACATAAAACCCTGATCCCTCAGGATCGTGGAAACAATATACTACTTTTCATTCAGTCACTCATCTCAGAGAAGTACATAGAAGAAACAGTCGGGTGTGTTTACAATAACATTTATTGCACAGTTGTTGTTCTAGTACTGGTTATATGTGCTGCGACAACTGTTGGACAGTAGCAGAGAAATATGGCCAGCAGTGCAGTTAAATAAAAATGTATGGTACAGTTTTACCATTGTGCAATAGTAATGAACACATACATGAAATGCAGAATGCATTAAGATAAAGCCTATACCCCTATGATGCCTAACTAGATGTACCTAAGTGTACCTAGCATGTGTGTAGGTCTTAGAGAGCCAAGAATTCCCCTAGGATTTAGTCTAACCCCATTACCTTAGTGGGACTTCATCCTGGTGTTGATCTGGACACCCCAGGATGGGTGGATGGACCTCTGCCAGCTGGAGCTGTGGCATGTTGCAGGTTGCAGCGTCTCAGGTCAGAGTGTCGGCATGGAAAGTCTCGGTCCCCTCTAGTTTGCTTGGGCAAAGGGAGGTATATTTATACCTGATAGGTGCCTTGGAATGTTAGTATTGACGTACAGTCGGTCAGAGGAAGACGTCAGGAATGAACCCTTAGGAAATAGTGGTTCATGCATATTTAATGAGTTCTTGGAGAAATCAATAATCCTGTGGAAGGGAAAATCCCAAGAGCTTAAGGGTCTGTTTCTAAGAACTCGTTGTGACATGTTGGACATGTTGGACATGGATATGACGTATTTAGGATGGACCGTCTTCTGCACCCAGAGCACACGTCAAATAAGGGACAGACTCTGTTGCTCGTTATTTGTAAAGGGAGGGCCAATGTAAGGGAAAGGTCCTGCCTGTCTCTGTGGCACGAAGGATTTGTGCCTCTGAAACGGCGCACCTATGTTAGGGCCTCAATCCAGCACATAACACCCACTCCAATCTATGGACAATTGTGAATAACCCATTAAAAGCAAACTACGTGACTAAAATAGGCATTTGCATATGATTGGCAGGTAGTTGCATGAGAGTGGTTTATGAGCTGAAAAAATAGCAGCTGTTAAAATATGTAAAATTGCTATAGAGTCTGTGGAGACAGGAAAAATCTATAGTGTCATTAAAAAACACTCTCTTAGAGTCAGTAGTTACTTATAAAAGTTCCTGTTTATAAAATTGAAAACTCTTTCAAGCTGTTCAGAAGACCATGCTTTCTTTAGAAAAAAAAAAAAGGAAGGGTCAATTTGGAGGGAAAGCTCCAAGCACTCGGTCAGAGTTGAAACAATAAGAGAAAAAATGTGTTTCAGGACATGTTTTAGCAAAATGAGAGATAACAAGTGGCTGAGAGACACAACATTTCTGTTGCTAGTTACTACAAGGGACGGACCTTTGTAATACCTCGCAGAATCGTTGTGGGAGCACAGAATAGTGCAGCCAGTTGCTGGTTCTGAGGCAGCCGGTGCTGTAATCGATACCTCAGATTTGCAAGGAATGCTTGGGTTTGATGGGAATACACTTGGGACACAGCCAAGCATGGGACTTCAGCAGTTCCAGCCTGGTGGTAAATGCCGCTGGCGTTTCCTTTGGAAGTGTCAGACAGATGATGACCACGCATTCTTCACTGCAAAAAACAGGCATCAGAGAACAGGTATGTTGCAGTTGCAGTCTTTTCAGACTGGTCTTTTAAATATTAGAAACCATGAAAAGCATAGTTCTTGTTTGCAAGGTATTCCCAAGGTGCATCACACTGCTTGTGTGTGAAAGATAAAATTTATCAAAAAGTAAAGAGGGGCAGTTTGTATTTAAGAGTGCTATTTTGCAAAAAAGAAAAAATATTTCTTTAGCTGATGTGAAATAAAGAATAAAAGTGCTGCACAAGCATGGTTTTCAGATTGCTTAAAGCATTTGAACTTTATAAAGGAAACTTTTGGTTCACTACTTTCAGTGTTGGGGCTTCTAGCCAAAAAGGGCACAACTTCCCTACACTGTAGGATTTCACTACCTCTGGATGTTATCTGTACATAACGTAGGTCTGGCTTATGTATACTGAGTCCCTTGGTGATGTTCAGGAATCATTTTCGTGACAGGTATTTGTGTCAAAAGGCCAAACCACCCATACTTTCCTAACTGGGTCTGTCCTGTTGTTTTGTAAATGGCATCTAATGTTGCCCCTGCTGATGTATGTCAACTATTCCACCCCCGTGCGATGGTGTTTGGTGGTGTTTGGCAACGTTCCTACTGGTGTTTAAACAACCACATTTCTAGATGCATTACAATTGTGTAGGAGTTGATAACCTTAATGAAGGTAACAGGTATAAAGCGTCACAATAAGAATAAATCTCTAACATTTCATGATCTGAAAATGTAGCAATTATTCCTAAAACAGACAGCATATTATTCACCGTATCAGTAACCCAATTTTCAGAAAAATGTACTGCAGGTAATGACATCACTGAATGAATGATAAAATGAATGAAAATGAATGAAAGTTCAAAATACATTAATCAGAATTAAAAACCGGATGATTAAATACATCATTTAGAATACAAAGGCTTGTTCAGGCCGAATACATTTATAAGTCTCTTTTGCATTTGAATTGAAAATGGACGTGGCTTTAGTTTTATGTTGATCCCGTGTTGTAGATAGTGTCCTCTAAGAGTCATACTAAAAGCTAGCTCTAAGCAAAGCTAGAACAGAAAAAGATGAACCCAGAAATACTCCATAGTTCTACCCATGGTGAAGCCAGGTCTGTATCTTTTTGGAAAAAGAAAAGGTTCAAAAGTTTGTACTTGCATGTTCGTTGTTTGTTTTTAGGCTGGCTTCGCTTCTTGTTCATGTGGAGCCATGGAAAACGTATCACAGTTAATGAAATAGCCAGTAGCTGTATGATCAATTGTTGAAATTGCATTGTGTTCAGTTGAAGTTATTTCTGCTGTTTTTGTTGAAAAACGTTTGAAATGTTGAAATTAATAGTTGATGTCTTTGCTGAAAAACTTTCAGATGTTGAAGTTAATATTTTATGTTTTTGTTGAAAAACATTGAAGCATTTATTAGTTGTTGCTTTTGTTGAAAAACGTTGATGCATTTATTATTTGATGCTTTTGTTGAAAAACGTTGAAGCTTTTATTATTTGATGTTTTTCTTGAAAAAACGTTGGTGTACACATTTGTTTTTGGCCAAATTGCAACTTGAGTGTTGTCTTGACTTTTATTTTGAATTTGAAAGGTTGGTTCAAGGAGAACTAGTTCCATTGCATTGTTGCCTAGTCCCCCACTCCATGGATTTGATTTCTCAAACGTGATGAGCTTTTCAGTTTGAAGTTCTTGAATAGTAGTGAGAGGGACGTCTACTACTGTGGAGTTCACGAGGCCTACTGCTCAGTATTGGCCACATTGTTTTGGTTGATTCTTTCATTTGAAATGAATCTGTTTTCCTTTTTCACGGCAAGATGCGGCAAAAGTACAGTTCTTGTTCCTTTCACTTCAAGGAATGGCACAGGTTTTCCTGTATGAGGGGCCAAATTCCTTTGTGTCCGCGATCTTTATCTCTCTCTGTCCAGATCCCCGACTTTTGGGATTCAGACAGGTCTTGCCGTGATTACCTCGACTTCCCAGTGGCGGCCTGTTTCACTTTGACAGAATCTTTGTTTGTTTCTTTGTTTCCTTAAGTTCCTGTAAAACAGCCAAACGATCATAGATACAGAATGGTTTTCATCCGCCACTGTGCCTTCACATTTATGATCAGGTTCCCACATTCGTAAATGGAGTCAGACCCCCTAGAGAGCTTCTTGGCTGGGTGTGTATTGCCCCCTGAATCCATATAAGTGTTTGACCTCACTAGCGCCCCGCCTAATACCCTAGCTGCTAAGGATTGCTCTATGCCCCAGTCCTTCCTCTCCTCTACGATAATTCCCTCAGGATGGCGTTGGAGAGGAGTACCACAATATTACGTCCATCCCTTCCATGGCCTCTTTGTCAGCCCAAGAGCTAAGCGTGGAGCCACAGTCAGGGTGTAACGTTGATTGCGTATCTCCTGTTATGGACTCGCAAATCTTTCTATAACAGTTTTGAGCGTCAGCCGAGCGCGAAGGCCATACCTATAGGAAACTTGAGCACGGATCCACTGCCACCAAGATATATTTTTAAGCCACCTCAAAATTTGAGGGGCCACAGTTGTCCTGTTACATGACACGATCAAGTGGACAGTCTGATGCTGTGTAGCAATGGGACCTGCGCGGGTCTTGTGATGGTGTAGCCTTGCATTTGTTTGCAGATTTTGCAGTTCAAGACAAAGCCAATAGTCTGACTTCTGAACCTTGGCCACCAATAGCACTGTTGCAATGAAGAAATAGTAGCTATTACCCCTGAATGCGCGGAGCCCAAGCCCTTGTGTGCTTTAAATGATTAATTCCTGCCTACTATCCATATTTGGAAATACTCTATCCCCCACTCCAGGAATCTGAGCATATGGAATGTTGTTTGCACCTAACTTGTAGGAGCATATAAGTGGAAATTTCTTAGGCACTACTGTGCTGCCTTTGCGTGAAGCAATTACAGCCACCATATTCTAACCGTCTATTCTCGTTGTTGAACGAGTGTGCGCAGCTACGGAAGCTGTGCGCAGCTACGGAAGCTGCTTGTGGCCTCGGTGCCCGTTTTTCGTCTGTTTTTCCCTCGCTGCCCCCACTGTATTGTGTCCTTTTTTCCTTCTGTACCCTCGCTGCCCCCATTGCTGTGTGCCCGTTTCCTCTCTGCTCCCCTCGCTGCCCCCACTGTACTGTGTCCATTTTTTCCTTCTGTACCCTCGCTGCCCCCATTGCTGTGTGCCCGTTTTCTCTCTGCTCCCCTCGCTGCCCCACTGTACTGTGTCCACTTTTTTTCCTTCTGTACCCTCGCTGCCCCCATTGCTGTGTGCCCGTTTTCTCTCTGCTCCCCTCGCTGCCCCCACTGTACTGTGTCCATTTTTTTCCTTCTGTACCCTCGCTGCCCCCATTGCTGTGTGCCCGTTTTCTCTCTGCTCCCTCGCTGCCCCCACTGTACTGTGTCCATTTTTTTCCTTCTGTACCCTCGCTGCCCCCATTGCTGTGTGCCCGTTTTCTCTCTGCTCCCCTCGCTGCTCCCACTGTACTGTGTCCATTTTTTCCTTCTGTACCCTCGCTGCCCCCATTGCTGTGTGCCCATTTTCTCTCTGCTCCCCTCGCTGCCCCCACTGTACTGTGTCCATTTTTTCCTTCTGTCTCCTCGCTGCCTCTCTCCAATCCCGCCGCTGCGTCCCTGCGGCCCCGCCCCCTGACTGCCCATTCGCTGCCCCTGCCTCCCAGCTGCTCCTCCCTCCCACCTCCCACATATGGCGGCCGCTGCGCGGTGAGGAGAGCGACCCTTGACCTTACCAGGTAGGTCGCTCCCCCGCCACACAGCTCCGCCTGTGGTGTCCTGCCCGCTGCTGCTGCTGGTAAGCTCGCCCTCTGCTTGTGGCCTCGGTGCCCGTTTTTCGTCTGTTTTTCCCTCGCTGCCCCCACTGTATTGTGTCCTTTTTTCCTTCTGTACCCTCGCTGCCCCCATTGCTGTGTGCCCGTTTTCTCTCTGCTCCCCTCGCTGCCCCCACTGTACTGTGTCCATTTTTTCCTTCTGTACCCTCGCTGCCCCCATTGCTGTGTGCCCGTTTTCTCTCTGCTCCCCTCGCTGCCCCCACTGTACTGTGTCCACTTTTTTTCCTTCTGTACCCTCGCTGCCCCCATTGCTGTGTGCCCGTTTCCTCTCTGCTCCCCTCGCTGCCCCCACTGTACTGTGTCCATTTTTTCCTTCTGTACCCTCGCTGCCCCCATTGCTGTGTGCCCGTTTTCTCTCTGCTCCCCTCGCTGCCCCACTGTACTGTGTCCACTTTTTTTCCTTCTGTACCCTCGCTGCCCCCATTGCTGTGTGCCCGTTTCTCTCTGCTCCCTCGCTGCCCCCACTGTACTGTGTCCATTTTTTTTCCTTCTGTACCCTCGCTGCCCCCATTGCTGTGTGCCCGTTTTCTCTGTGCTCCCTCGCTGCCCCCACTGTACTGTGTCCATTTTTTCCTTCTGTACCCTCGCTGCCCCCATTGCTGTGTGCCCGTTTTCTCTCTGCTCCCTCGCTGCCCCCACTGTACTGTGTCCATTTTTTTCCTTCTGTACCCTCGCTGCCCCCATTGCTGTGTGCCCGTTTTCTCTCTGCTCCCCTCGCTGCCCCCACTGTACTGTGTCCATTTTTTCCTTCTGTACCCTCGCTGCCCCCATTGCTGTGTGCCCGTTTTCTCTCTGCTCCCCTCGCTGCCCCCACTGTACTGTGTCCATTTTTTCCTTCTGTCTCCCTCGCTGCCTCTCTCCAATCCCGCCGCTGCGTCCCTGCGGCCCCGCCCCCTGACTGCCCATTCGCTGCCCCTGCCTCCCAGCTGCTCCTCCCTCCCACCTCCCCATATATGGCGGCCGCTGCGCGGTGAGGAGAGCGACCCTTGACCTTACCAGGTAGGTCGCTCCCCCGCCACACAGCTCCGCCTGTGGTGTCCTGCCCGCTGCTGCTGCTGGTAAGCTCGCCCTCTGCTTGTGGCCTCGGTGCCCGTTTTTCATCTGTTTTTCCCTCGCTGCCCCCACTGTATTGTGTCCTTTTTCCTTCTGTACCCTCGCTGCCCCCATTGCTGTGTGCCCGTTTCCTCTCTGCTCCCCTCGCTGCCCCCACTGTACTGTGTCCATTTTTTCCTTCTGTACCCTCGCTGCCCCCATTGCTGTGTGCCCGTTTTCTCTCTGCTCCCCTCGCTGCCCCCACTGTACTGTGTCCATTTTTTTCCTTCTGTACCCTCGCTGCCCCCATTGCTGTGTGCCCGTTTTCTCTCTGCTCCCCTCGCTGCCCCCACTGTACTGTGTCCATTTTTTTCCTTCTGTACCCTCGCTGCCCCCATTGCTGTGTGCCCGTTTCTCTCTGCTCCCCTCGCTGCCCCCACTGTACTGTGTCCATTTTTTTTCCTTCTGTACCCTCGCTGCCCCCATTGCTGTGTGCCCGTTTTCTCTCTGCTCCCTCGCTGCCCCCACTGTACTGTGTCCATTTTTTCCTTCTGTACCCTCGCTGCCCCCATTGCTGTGTGCCCGTTTTCTCTCTGCTCCCCTCGCTGCCCCCACTGTACTGTGTCCATTTTTTCCTTCTGTCTCCCTCGCTGCCTCTCTCCAATCCCGCCGCTGCGTCCCCTGCGGCCCCGCCCCCCTGACTGCCCATTCGCTGCCCCTGCCTCCCAGCTGCTCCTCCCTCCCACCTCCCCATATATGGCGGCCGCTGCGCGGTGAGGAGAGCGACCCTTGACCTTACCAGGTAGGTCGCTCCCCCGCCACTCAGCTCCGCCTGTGGTGTCCTGCCCGCTGCTGCTGCTGGTAAGCTCGCCCTCTGCTTGTGGCCTCGGTGCCCGTTTTTCGTCTGTTTTTCCCTCGCTGCCCCCACTGTATTGTGTCCTTTTTTCCTTCTGTACCCTCGCTGCCACCATTGCTGTGTGCCCGTTTCCTCTCTGCTCCCCTCGCTGCTCCCACTGTACTTTGTCCATTTTTTCCTTCTGTACCCTCGCTGCCCCCATTGCTGTGTGCCCGTTTTCTCTCTGCTCCCCTCGCTGCCCCCACTGTACTGTGTCCATTTTTTTTCCTTCTGTACCCTCGCTGCCCCCATTGCTGTGTGCCCGTTTTCTCTCTGCTCCCCTCGCTGCCCCCACTGTACTGTGTCCATTTTTTTCCTTCTGTACCCTCGCTGCCCCCATTGCTGTGTGCCCGTTTTCTCTCTGCTCCCCTCGCTGCCCCCACTGTACTGTGTCCATTTTTTCCTTCTGTACCCTCGCTGTCCCCATTGCTGTGTGCCCGTTTTCTCTCTGCTCCCCTCGCTGCCCCCACTGTACTGTGTCCATTTTTTCCTTCTGTCTCCCTTGCTGCCTCTCTCCAATCCCGCCGCTGCGTCCCCTGCGGCCCCGCCCCCCTGACTGCCCATTCGCTGCCCCTGCCTCCCAGCTGCTCCTCCCTCCCACCTCCCCATATATGGCGGCCGCTGCGCGGCCGCGCCTAAGGTAAGCCGAAGGCGCGCCTAAGGCAAGCCCGTCTGCGCCCGTCCGTGCCTGGACCGCGCCCAGCGCCAGAACCCCTGGGCCGCGCGCCCCCCGCTCCAGCCTCGAGGACTGACGCCGATACGATGCCACCACACTCCACGCTCTCAACCCCGGACGGACGCACAACTGCTTCAAGGCCGCCCCGAAACGCACCCATGGTCCCTTCACCTGCCGGAACTGCAGCTACACCAGCCTCAGAGCCACCGAGGCACCCGCCAAGAAGGACCTCAACCACCTCCGGTGCATCCTACTGAACACCCGCTCCGCACGCAAACACGCCGTCGAGCTCTGGGACCTGCTCGACACATCATCACCAGACGTCGCCTTCCTGACAGAGACCTGGATGAACGACTCCTCCGCCCCCGACATCGCCATAGCCATCCCAGACGGCTATAAGATCACCCGCAGAGACCGCGTCAACGCAGTAGGAGGAGGAATCGCCATCGTCCACAAGAACACCATCAGGGTCTCGACCAGCACCGACAACACTCTCAGCACCGCCGAACACATGCACTTCCAGATCCACACGGACCCCAACACCACCCTCAGAGGCACCCTCGTCTACAGACCCCCTGGGCCCCGACCCCAGTTCAGCGACTCCATCGCCGACTTCATCAGCACGCACGCCCTGACCTCTACCGACTACATCCTCCTCGGAGACCTGAATTTTCACCTGGAGAACAAGAACGACAGCAATTCCACCACCCTGATCGACAACCTCGCCAACCTCGGTCTGAGCCAGCTCGTCACAACACCGACCCATTCCGCCGGCCACACGCTCGACCCCATCTTCTCCTCCAGCTCCCACGTCTCCTTCAGCCACACCACGGAACTCCTCTGGACCGACCACCGCTGCATCCATTTCACCTTCCAGAAACCCACCACACACCACCGCACCCAACAGATCCCACGCCGCTGCTGGAGCAAAGTCACCGAAGACCAACTACGGGCAACCCTCGCTCTCAGCCCGCCCTCCGACCCATCCAACACCGACGACGATGCCTGCAACCTCAGAAGATGGATGGACGACTGTGCCAACACCCTCGCCCCGCTGAAAAAACCCACCTACGCTGACACCACCAAAAGAGCCAGCTGGTTCACCTCGGAACTCCTAGCTTCCAAGCGCACCTGCCGGAAACTAGAGAAGAAATGGCACAGTGATAAGACACCGGACAGCCACGCAGCCCACAAAGACGCCATCCGTAACCACCACCACCTCATCAAGTCCGCCAAGAGAACCTCCTTCAAAGACCGCCTCGACAACAACGCACACAACAGCAAGGAGCTTTTCAACATCGTGAAGGAACTCTCCAACCCCAGCTCCAACACCAACGACATCCCACCGTCGCAACCCCTGTGCGATTCCCTCGCCACCTTCTTCCACCGCAAGATCGCCGACATCCACGACAGCTTCAACACCCAGACAGCCCCAACTAAGATCGATGCACCAGACCCGCCGCACACCATCGACCACGATCCCCTGCCAGCCTGGGCCAGCGTGAACATCGAGGACACCATCAAGACCATGAGCACAATACACTCCGGCTCCCCGTCAGACCCTTTCCCGCACCACATCTTCAACAAAGCCAGCAGCTCCATCGCACCCCACCTGTGCAACATCATCAATCTCTCCTTCGAGACCGCGACCTTCCCAGAGAGCTGGAAACACGCAGAGATCAACGCCCTACTCAAAAACCCAAGGCGGACCCGAGAGACCTCAAGAACTTCCGGCCCATCTCCCTGCTTCCGTTCCCAGCCAAGGTCATCGAGAAGATCGTCAACAAGCAGCTAACCCGATACCTCGAAGAAAACAGCATCCTGGACCCATCCCAATCGGGGTTCCGCAGCAACCACAGCACTGAGACTGCCCTCATCGCCGCCACCGACGACATCAGGATCCTGCTGGACAACGGTGAGACCGCAGCCCTCATCCTGCTGGACCTCTCCGCCGCCTTCGACACTGTCTGCCACCGCACTCTACGCGCACGCCTCCACGACGCAGGGATCCGAGACAAGGCCCTGGAATGGGCCACCTCCTTCCTCGCCGGCAGAACCCAGAGAGTCCGCCTCCCACCATTCCGATCCGAAGCCTCCGAGATCATCTGCGGCGTACCCCAGGGATCGTCCCTCAGCCCAACTCTGTTCAACATCTACATGGCCCCGCTCGCGCGCATCGCCAGACAGCACGACCTCAACATAATCTCCTACGCCGACGACACCCAACTGATCCTCTCCTCACCAAGGACCCTCGCCGCCAAATCCAACCTCCATGAAGGGATGAAGGCCGTCGCCGAATGGATGAAGATCAGCCGACTAAAACTGAACACGGAGAAGACAGAGGTCCTCATCCTCGGCTCCAACCCCTCAGCCTGGGACGACTCCTGGTGGCCAACGACGCTGGGAGCAGCCCCGACACCCACCGACCACGCACGCAACCTGGGAGTCATCCTCGACTCAACGCTCTCCATGGCCAAGCAAGTCAACGCAGTCTCATCCGCCTGCTTCAACACCCTCCGCATGCTTCGCAAGATCTACAGGTGGATCCCGACAGACACGAGAAGAACAGTCACCCAGGCCCTCGTCAGCAGCAGACTCGACTATGGGAACGCCCTCTACGCGGGAGCCCCGGCCAAGCTCATCAAGCGACTGCAACGCAAACAAAACGCCTCCGCACGCCTGATCCTCGATGTACCACGCCACAGCCACATCACCCCCACCTGAGGAACCTGCACTGGCTCCCCGTCGACAGGAGAATCTCCTTCAAACTCCTCATCCACGCACACAAGGCACTCCACAAGACTGGCCCAGCCTACCTCAACAGACGACTCCTCTTCTACATCCCCAACCGCCAACTCCGCTCCGCCGACCTCTCCCTCGCCACCGTCCCTCGCATTCGAAGAACCACCACCGGCGGCAGATCCTTCTCCCACCTCGCCGCCAAGACCTGGAACACCCTTCCACTAAGCCTACGACAGACCCAAGACCTGCTGACCTTCAGGAGGCTACTCAAGACCTGGTTGTTCGACCAGTAGCAGCACCCCCCTTTTTTTCTCCCCCAGCGCCTTGAGACCCTCGCGGGTAAGTAGTGCGCTTTACAAATTCTGTGATTGATTGATTGATTGATTGATTGATTGATTGTGAACAGCCCCCTGTGTGGCTTCTACAGCCAATGAATTCCCTGCAACGTGCACGCCATCACATTGATGACTCAGTGTGTTAATCGCGTGAGTTTTTGTTTGGTAGGTCGTATTTTTCAACTCCACTACCTGTTCCCATAATTTTTGTGTTTAATTATGCCACCTTTTTCATCTTTAAACCCATTTTGTTCCCAATGGTGTAAATATTTATTACATGATTGCACACAGTAAAGGAATCGCACACTATAAGTGTGGGGAATTCGCGATCCGTGTTTACAAGTGCAAGTATCAGGGCTTTTAAAGCTGCCAACCGAGCCGTGCTATTACCTAGAGGTTAGTTTTTGGGGCAATGAGGATGGAACTTGCCATCCAGCATCTGTTCTTCAACAAAGGCGGCCGGTGGTGCAGACCCATCAGTGTAAATCTTAAAAATTCATACTGATCTAGAGGCAAGATTTCATTTGGTAGATGATGTTCTTTCTCATATTGCAGGAATGCCTGTGTTTTAAACTTGGATCAAATCTGGATTCAAAGTCTGATGCAGCAAAAGAATTAGCCCTTTGTATCCATTCTGGATGTAAGGCTTTGGCATTAGGAATGCTAGACCCGGTACTGGGGTGACGACAATAATGCATCATCCCATGAGCCAGTGCTCTTTCTTTTGCTACAGCAGTCTGAATGGTTGTCAGAATTTTTTCCTGTTGAATTAAAACTCATTTCTGTGTTTGTGTACAGATGAGATTTGTATGCGATTGGTACAGTTTCACCTTCATTAAAGGTTTAATAAGTGTACCCGCATTGACCATAAATGATACTGAGTACCAAGTGGTGCAAGTTTACACGTGTGTGTATGTGTTTGGAAGCAATAATATCTTCCTGGAGTGAACAAAGAATATTGGTGTGTTCTTGTGTCCAGTGTTTGACTGAAAAGTCAGGTTTGAAAAAGGTCGTAGAAAGGTTTTACTCTCTCTGCGAAATCCAAAATGTATGTTCTGCCAAAATCTAGGAATCCCAGTACTGATTGGAAGTTGTTTTAATGTCTTTGGAGGCTGGAGCAGCGCACACTTTTCTAAAAAGTTATCTGCCAGGCTTTTTCCTTCACTTGAAAACCAGTATCCCAAAAATAGGACACAGAGGCAGGCAATTTTTGCTTTCTCAAAATTAAATTTGTAGCCCCCAGAGGCGAATCCCATAATAATGGTGCTCACCCTGGTCAAGTGTTTCCCCAATAGGTCGTCCGTTAGATATATATCATCCATATAGGACAACGCTTCTTCATCAAAGTTCTTTAGCCATTCAGTAACTCTTTCAGAAAATGCCCCTGAGCTGTTCTTATACCCACGGGGGAGATGACAAAAAATTGTCGCTGGGACTCTAATATACTAAATGCTGTTAGGTACCTGTTTTCAGGTGCTATAGTTTGACAGAAAAATCAATTTGAGACAACAAGTGTCGTTTTGAATTTTTTCCCGCATAATGTTATTCATTAATGCGGCAATATCTGCATGTTGGACAGCATATGTCTTTGTGCAAGTGTTCAAGTGTCTGTAAATGAAAACTAGACGAAATGTATTACCATGTTTTGATAAGTGAAACAAGGGATTGTTCTTTTGTGAAGTGCATTTTTCAATGATCTCCTGGTATTCAAGTTGATCTAAGATCTCCCTGACCTGTGTTTTTAGCTTCTTGCTTAATAGGATATTGTCTTTGAGCATGTGGTGAAACTATTAATGGGATCACATGGTGGGTTGAGGCATCATCCCATCCAGCGTGATTTTTATACAATGCTGGAGCTTGGGCTACTGCCCACTCCCATGCATATGTATGTTTAAGGTGAAGGGAACATGGTTGGAAAATGCAGGAAAAATATACTTTCTCCCTTTGGGCGCTCCCTGACGAATGCTGGCGGCTAATCTTGTTCTGCTAACAGTATGTCAAAACCAGACAATAGGTTCTTCGCAAAGAGACCTTTTACTTTTCTGTGTTTGTCCTCCTCCATGCGGAGTGTTATTTCATATAACTTGTGTGGGACATTCACCCTTTTGTCTGGTGTTTCCACCGTGATGTAATCATTCAATTTTGCTGCCCAGAAATTCCTTCAGGTTCTGGCTAGCTATTGTTACTTCTGCCGCGCTGTCTAGCATTGTCTGAGCCCATTCCCCGTTCAGAAGTTGAGTCCTTAGGATTCTGTGCATGTCTAACTTTGAGACCTGCAACTTTCTTCTTTTTAAATTGAGGTTTGGATTGTGGCTTGTCTTCTGTTTTAGAAGAGTCCTGAGCGTGCTTGTCCCTGGACTGCTTGCGCTCTTCTTTGTGTGCTGACTTTCCTTCTCTCCCTGTGTTGTTTGTCAAGAGGAATGTGTATCAGTATCCTGATACCTGTCAGGTTTCCTAATATTATCCCTATTCCTAAGGTTATACCTCTTTGCAGAGGGCTCCTGTTGAGGAGACCTACCTCGGGACTGTGAATCTTTTCTGAAATTTTTTGTTTTTTATTATTATCCCACTTCTTTTTAAAGAAGTAGGTGTCTGCTTAGAAGTGTCCTTCTCAGGACTGCCCATTAGCTGTGGTTTTAAAAGCTTTCCCACCCAAACTGTCCCTTCCCAGTTCTGCATATGCAGTTTCAATTATTTTGGGAAGTTCTTGTGGTTGGTCTATAAGACTGACCTCTCTTAGGTGTTGGCGGATCGCCACTGAAGCTGCTTCCCTTTAATGTTAGCTAGTATTATTGTTGATACCTGGTCGTAGTTACCTAGTAATTTCATACCTAAGGTCAGAGCTGGTTCAGCTCCATACTTGTTCTGTATCTGTCGTAAGACATCTGGAATTACCGCTAAGGACGGAATACCATGAGTCCTGGTATATATGGCAGCAAAGACTGTACCCCAAGTGGTGCAGTCCTCTAACTGTGGTGTGATCCCCATGGTCAAGCAGAGTGTTAGCATTATATGCTTTCAAATGGTGTGGTATTTGGAAATACTGCTTCTAACTGGATAATTTTCTGAGCTACCCAGAAAGGAATCTGTTCACGTTTCGTGGGCAATTTACCCATTACTGTGTGTAAGTTTTGTGGAGTGATTTTAGTAGCTGTGCTCTGTGTTGGAGCTGTGTTATTTGTAGCTACTGTGGGCTGGACACCAAGTGTCCTCATGACGAGTTGCGTCATGGCTCTGTAAGAGTTTTACCAACTCTTTGTGTTGTAAGAGCAGTGCATCTTGTGGCATTATGTCAATGTCAGGATGTGGTGTGTAGCCGGCTAATGCCGGCCATGTAGCTCCTGGTCTACCTAGTGGACCGAACCTGGTTTTATTTATTTGTTGTAGGGCGCCATTAAACCAGAAATTGTGGTCCTGGTCAGTGTGCGGAATCTTAATCTCCTCGAACGGAGTTTAGACCGCTGGGACTTTTTCATGTATGTAAGAATGAAAAGTCTGAGTTGTTGCATTTACTGCTGGGAATGTAACCCAAGAATAGAACACATCTGTTTGATAATCTTCGTGTGCCTCTATTAATATCACTATACCCTCTCGGTCTGTTAAACCATGTCTGAGGGGTTTTGTGTGAGTGTATGCCTGATTTGGATGCAAAATGTATTGCATTTGCTTCCTCTTCGTCGTTTGAGACCTGTGTCCCAGTGACAGGAGCAGCTGCCTCGACAGACATTGTGTTGTGAAAACAAAATGTCCTAAAAAGGGTTTTAAGATAAGGTTTTAAAAGGCACAATTGTTCGGGAACTTTTTCCTTCAAGCTTGATTAACCTACAGCCAATACATAGGAATATTGCCTACTCAGCTGTGGCGGAAGTTTGTGCCTACCCACTCCAGACGTCTCTGGCGTTTTGTGAGTAGGGGTCTCTGAGAATAAGCATGACTGAACTACTCAGATTCTACTGTTAAATAAGTGCCAAATTCACGTTTGGGCGGCATGTAGTGTAGTTCCTATTTCCCTAATAGGTTCTGCGCATTGGAATAACATACTCTATAGGCTTGGCATAGGACTGAGGTCGGTATGCCCCTATTGCGTATATTAAACTTAATTACTGTGTACCAGCTAGCTCAGAGGCCACTAGAAACTTCTTGACAGCAAGAAGGGAATAGCTTCTGGCAACCACATAACATAAAACCCTGATCCCTCAGGATCGTGGAAACAATATACTACTTTTCATTCAGTCACTCATCTAAGAGAAGTACATAGAAGAAACAGTCGGGTGTGTTTACAATAAAATTTATTGCACAGTTGTTCTAGTACTGGTTATATGTGCTGCGACAACCGTTGGACAGTAGCAGAGAAATATGGCCAGCAGTGCAGTTAAATAAAAATGCATGGTACAGTTTTACCATTGTGCAATGGTAATGAACACATACATGAAATGCAGAATGCATTAAGATAAAGCCTATACCCCTATGATGCCTAACTAGATGTACCTAAGTGTACCCAGCATGTGTGTAGGTCTTAGAGAGCCAAGAATCCCCCTAGGATTTAGTCTAACCCCATTACCTTAGTGGGACTTCATCCTGGTGTTGAGCTGGACACCCCAGGATGGGTGGATGTACCTCTGCCAGCTGGAGCTGTGGCATGTTGCAGGTTGCAGCGTCTCAGGTCAGAGTGTCGGCATGGAAAGTCTCGTCCCCTCTAGTTTGCTTGGGCAAAGGGAGGTATATTTATACCTGATAGGTGCCTTGGAATGTTAGTATTGATGTACAGTCGGTCAGAGGAAGACGTCAGGAATGAACCCTTAGGAAATAGTGGTTCATGCATATTTAATGAGTACATGGAGAAATCAATAATCCTGTACTAGGGAAAATCCCAAGAGCTTAAGGGTCTGTTTCTAAGAACTCATTGTGACATAGGTTAGTCACTGTTGGACATGGATATTACGTATTTAGGATGGACCGTCTTCTGCACCCAGAGCACACGTCAGATAAGGGACAGACTCTGTTGCTCGTTATTTGTGAAGGGAGGGCCAATGTAGGTGAAAGGTCCTGCCTGTCTCTGTGGCACGAAGGATTTGTGCCTCTGAAACGGCGCACCTATGTTAGGGCCTCAATCCAGCACATAACAATGTCAAGCTGTGGAATGTTGACTTTAAAATGTAAAGCGGACCTCAGACAACGGCTGGACGTTAGCTGAGGAGGTTCCTGTCTTCCGTGTAGCCAGTAAATAAAAACTCACACTTACCTGTCTTCGTGGATGACTTATTTACTACACCAGATAACTTGGCATCACTGTTGATAATCGTCTTAATCGTCACAGCCACATAGGATCCATGGCCAACAGCGCACAACACCAACTTAAGCAGCCCTGGGCCATCAGACAATTGATTCTGGAACAAGCCCTCAAAACAGTAGTGCAGTCTCTTGTTGTCTCTAGACCAGACTAGTAAAATGTCCTTCTCTCAGGCATTCCCACATCTAGGCCCACTGAGAGCAACACTACATGCTGCAATACGCTTCTTAAGTCTCAAGAAATTTGACTACATTTCCCCAATTCAAAATTGCTTGCATTACACACAGAGCGCTGCACTCCTCCTCACCCTCCTATCTAAACGAGAAACTGAAAATCTCCGGAGAAAATAGGGAGTTCCAGAAATGCCCAATTCCTGCTCCTGGAACCCTCACCTTTAGTCGAGAACGATACATGAACCAGTCTTTCTCTGATAGTGCCACTAGAATCTGGAACTCTCTACCGCCCTCACTCCGTCTAACAGCCATCCTAGCAACCTTCAAATCAGACCTAAAACTCCTACTATTTAATAGACATCTTGGTTAATTCACCCTCGACCAGACTTAAGTCCTCTCTCCACTGCGCCCTGATCTGCCTTTTGTTATATGATCCAACCATCTAAATAGATGCTTTAACTGTGTATGTTCTCTGCCCAATTGTTGTAACTGTCTCTTGGGGTAACTCCTGTACACATCCAGGGTCTGATTGGTAAGGCAGGCACTCAGGCAATGGCCGAGGGCCGGTATCCGAGTTCCAGTTTAGGGCCGCTTTTTTGGGCAGCCTGGGGGCCGATGTGGGCGGTGTCTGTGCTGTTCAGATGCCGCCAGCGGTCCAGTGGATGCCTGAGGGGCCTAACCGGAGGCAGATGGGCCTCTATTAACTCCTTTTTGCCAACGGGCGGAGGTGTCACTCCCTTTCTCTCGCTGGGCCGGCCTATTAATGTACGCAGATTGAGCGGGGGCAGGGGGCATGAGCAGAAGTGGTCTCACTTGTATTCATGTGTGGTTCACCAGTGTGGACTAATCCATGCATTTAAAAAAAAATCTAATTTAAGTTAAGAAAACATTCCTTTGTCAGAGACCCCCCGCCCCCCTTCTTTTCATAAAACGTTGCAGAAGCAGTGTTTTACGGAAAGGCAATCCGCAAATGTGGGCCACTTTTTTTTAGTGTGCCCGGGCCTATTTTTGATCCCAAGTCAACCCTGTGCACATTCACCGATGTAAACGTCCAAGTTTAACTACTATTGTTGTAATCCGCTGTAACCCTATATTCTGTGTGTTGTAAAACGCACTGATGTCCTCAGGCCATGTCCGCGCTATATAAAATTGCAAAAATAAATAAAACATCATCACATTCCTTGGCACCATGACAACAGCGACCATACCCTTTCTTTACACAATAATGAACCATTGTACGAGTAAAACACATAATCACAACTCAAATATGCTTCCTTTTACCAAGTACATAACTATCTATTACTAAATGACATAAAGAGCCTACTACTAAACTACGGCACTACTTACTACTACATTACATACATGTTCTATTACTAAACTATATACTACCTATTACTGAATTGAATACATGTCCAACTACTATTTTCCTTTTTCTAAAACACCAAAAGGTTACATTACATCATCCTGAAACCAACAAGGAATGTGATGTCTGCTTCCTCTACCTTGCAAATCAACTCTTTCATGTATCTCCACTGCTCCACTTTTGTCTGCCACACTCACCATTTCTGTATCACTCATCAACATGAATCCACTGCACTCCTGTTTCTCTTCACCTATACCTTCCCACCTATTCCATGCCTCATTACTCCTCTTACAAGTAAATGCCACCCTCCGCTTTTTCCACCTCTGGACATTTTTTAACACAACATGCCAGTTGTGCACTTCCTGCATTTCCATGGGACCTGAAATTTTGTTGACTATCACTCCTTCTTCCCAACTTTACTTTTACATAGTCTCCTTCTTCAATGCTTCCACCATTCACACGTACGTTCCTTTTTTTCATAGTTCCACACTCCCTCATTCACTGAGGTGACAACTTTGTCCTTGCTTCTTTTCCCCTCATCTTCACAAAGGTGTTTTACCCGTAACTCCGTTTTCTGTGGTATTGTACGTTCATATCATTTTCTCCAATGCACTCTTAACATTCTTTCTACTACTCACTGCCATCTGTATGGTAGCTTGAACCATGCAATTAACAGACTGGGCCATGCCATTTTCTTCTGGGTTGTATAACGATGTATATAATAGCAAGAGAGTGGACCCAACCAGATACTGTGCCAGAGTCTCTCAGGGGTTTTGTCCCGGAAACCCTTAAACCCTATTTGCCTCCAGCTGAATGTATATTCTCTGCTGATGCATTTCTTTGGGTGGCATCATCGTTATCGGGCTCCGCACCGGAGAACCCGCTTTCCCAGGTGAGTGAGCCTCCTACTGGAAGGAGAGTGTCTGGTAAGTAATAATGGTGGGATCCGGGACAAGGAGGAAGCTCCGAACAGTGTGCCTGGTCATCCTATACCAATGCGTAAAGAAAGGATCTCCAAAGCCCTCACACGCTTCCCATGAGGCATTAGGAGCCCAAAAAAAGTTATAGGCCAGAATACTTGCAACCAAGTAATGTAAATTAATGTACTTACCTGAGTAACAAGATTAACAAGGACCCCTAGTGGTGATTTTGCCCGAAACATGTCAAGCACCCCACCTGATGCCAACGATAAGTAATTCGTCCCCCGGCACCATACACTGTTTTTAACCTTATCCCTATCCCTTGATATTAAAAATAAAATTCCCTATTGGCAAAGGAGCTCATTTTAACAAAACTGCATGCATCCCTCCAGTATTACTTACCAGACACTCTCCCTCCAGTAGGAGGCATCACTCACCTGGAGAAGCGAGTATCCAGGTGCAGAGCCCGATGATGAAGCTACCAAAGAAATGCATCAGCAGAGATGATACATTTTGCTGGAGGAAAATAGGGTTTGAGGATTTCCGGGACAACCTCTGCGAGACTCTAGCACAGTATCTGGTTGGGCCCACTCTCTTGTGATTATATATGTGTTGTCTGAGAGCCGAGTGGATCCCCTTATTACTTTTTGCTCCTATCTTCCTCTTTTTGATTAATGTTGTATAACGATGTACGCACATGTCTGATACCATGCTTATTTAAACATTCCTGCATAATAGTGGCGGTAAGCTGCTTCCCATTATCCATTACCAGCACTCCTCGACAGCCTTCCATCATTAACAACCTTTCCAAAACTCTAACCACACTCTTAGAAGTTATGTTCCTCAAAAACTCCACCATCACCCACCTGGAAAACACATCCATCATTACCACTGCAAATCTTTCAGAATCAGTCAAATAATCCACGGGACATATGAAGTCCAAACATACTTTCGTCCATGCACCTTCCCCATCACTCAAAGAACCCATGCCTTCCGCTCCAACCTTCAAATATTTCTCACTCTCCCTGCACAGACTACACTTTTCAACCCATTCCTTCACATCATTATCAATGCCTGGCACCAAAATCTTTCCTTCAACCGTCTTTTTGTAAAAGACTACCCTAAATGGCCCTCATGCGCCAATGTCATCAGCTTCCGCTTACCTCCCTCTGAGAGCACTACTTTGCACCCCTCAACACCAAGGCATCCGTTGCTCTTAGGCTCAACTCCTTTTGCAACTTCATGTAACTTTGCAACTGAGCTTTCACATCACCTTCCCATTTCCACCCTTCCCAAACACTCTTCATAAGATCTTTCAACACTTCATCTTCACGTTCAGCTGTGTCCCATTCTTCCCGCTTGACAGCACCAAACTCACCTTCGACCGCATCCTCCACATTTGCTACCACACACACCATCTCACTCTCTCTCTTCCTCCTTCTTTGACTCTAGAGGCAACCTTGACAAAAAGCCAGCCTGTCCATTCTTTCACCCTGCAACATACTCCGCTTAGTAACAATGCCCCTGTAACCTTGACGCAAAACGTGCTAGTCTCACGGAAAACTTATCTGCACCTCTCGGTTGTAACACCCTCACCGATGGCTTGTGGTCTGTTCATAATGTGAAACACACACCCCACAAATACGTGCGGAAGAACTCCACACCCCACGCAGGCGCTAATGCTTTTCTCTCACTGATTGCGTAATTGAGTTCCATCTGATTCAGGGACCTTGAAGGGATCACTATTGGTTTTTCCACTTCCCCCCTTGAGTTGCAACAGGACCACACCAATCCCATGGGCACTGGCATCAACCGTCAACATGCTGTTGTTCTGGGGATCAAATGGGGTAAAAATTTCCGAAGTAGCTATTTCAGCCTTTACCATCGAGAATGCTTGCTCTTGTCTCTCCTCCCCACAAATTCACTTCCTTGTCATAGCAATCCCCTTAACGCTTCTGTTTTTTCAGCAAAGTCATGTAGAAATTTCGCATAGTACTCAACGTACCCTATGATTTAACATAACTGATCTTTTCCCTGGAGGTTGAGGCTTATTTGATAGACGTTACTAAATCTTCTTTGGGTCTGACCCCTTGCTCTAAAATGGTATATCCCAAATATTCTATTTCTCTTAACAAGAACTGACACTTTTCCTTACGAAGTGTCAGTCCTGATTCTTTCAACACTTTCCCAAGGGTCCTACTGTGTTCTTCTTGTGTGGTTCCATAAATCAAGATGTTATCCTGAAAAAAACATACATTAGGAATATCTCCAAACAACTTACTCATCATACGTTGGAAAACCCTTGACGCAGACGCCAAATCAAAGGGGAGTCTAGTGCATTGAAATACACTTTCCATCGTGATAAATGCTGTGTACTTCTTGGATTTGGGATGCAATTTGATCTGATGGTACGCAGATTTTAAATCTAATCTTGAGAAACACTTTGCATCATTGAGTAACAATACCATTTCTGAAATACTCGGAAGGGGAAAATTATCCATTACTATTCACTGATTCAACGAACTCAAGTCCACACAAAATCTCAAACGGCCATCCCGTTTCTTTGTGATCACTATCGGAGGTAACCATTTCGACGCCTCTACTGGTTCAGTTATTCCCTCCCTCTGCATGTCGTTAAAATTTCTTTTTACATCACTTTGAACTGCTTTGGGAGTTTTACATACCCTGTGTTTTACAGGCTCGGCACCCTTCTTGATCCTTATCTCGGGGACATAACCTTTGAGGGCTCCGCCATCCTTAAACACCCCGAAAACTTCTCAAAGATGGATTCCATACTCTCCTTATCCTGAGCCACCAAAACATGTTCACTGGACCTTTGAGCTAGCACAATATGCAAATCATACTGTTGCACCCAATCCAAAATAGCCGGAGCCACCCAGGTTACGTATATTTTTCCTACTGCCTTTCTTCTTTTAAACTCGATATTGGATTCCACAAATCCAAGAATAAGTATGTTGTCACCCCATAACCTTTGGGTTGAACGGCACTGGGTTGCAGTGCCACATCTGGCCATTTAGTATCTAGAATGTTCTTCAGATGATGGTATACATTGACCCTAGGTCCACCATTAGCTCTATGGTGATACCATTCACACCAAATTCGGCTCTTGGTCTATCCCCTCTCCTTTCTGCTACACTATCAACACACAGTATTCTTTCTGGTACGCTGTCCTCCTCCTCCACCCAAGCTACTCTATTTTTCGTATAATCTTTCCAAACCCTTACCAAACGTCCTTTCCTCCCAAATTTGCGACACTACTTGTCCCTTGCAAATCATCTCTTGAAATCAGCAGCATGCCCTATACTCCCACACCTGTAACACCCCTTGAATCCTGACTTGTTGCCACTCCTGCTTAATCTCTCCTTCACTCTCAACTTAAAAATATGTGGCTTTTCCTTACCAAGTGCATTTACCAATAGTGCCTTTTTCCTTGATGCTCGAAATCCTAAACCATCAATGGCTTCTAATTAATATTCAATTCACAATCCGACGCACCCCTTGTTTACACTGTCCTAATCGTGCTTTACACAATTGCCGCCGTCTTTGCTGTGACTCGCGCTGTAGTTTGCGCTGAGGACTCTGGCAGCAGGCTCGCGCCACGACTTTCCGGTCTCTTGCTTAATGCTTAACGCGTGTTGAGCTAATAAGTTCTTTAATTTGCCCCCACCACTTACTTGCCAGTGATCGGAGAAGGCTGAGAGGTCACCAGAATCCAGGAAGAAGTGGTGGCACGTCGTTGTAAACGTTGACTCGACGATACTGAACCTGGCTCCGGCATAGAAAATGCAGATTCACAGTCTCCTACGCTTGGGTTCTGCTGCACTGTAGCTGGATGTAACTGTGACAGACGCTCGTCGACAAATTGAAGTAAGCACGATGACACTCCGTTACTATTTCCAGACTTTATTGCTGTCCAGCTACATCAGTGAGGCTTTCCCTCCTGCTGCTCTAACTTTCACTTTTGCCGGTGTCCGGGACTCCAATACATCATCACCTTCTTGGGCACCATGACAACAGCAACCATAACAGTTTTCAAATTAAAACATGGTAAACCTAGGAATTAAACTGCAGTGGTTACTACACAGAAGTGTCCATTTAGGGGAGGGGGTTCCAAGGTCTCCTAAATCTTCCTGACCCCAGGCTGCACCGGTATTACACCATAATATACACTGACAAATATTTACTGACAATAATACAGTGGTCAAAATATCATGATTACAAAAATATATTGGGCCAAAATATGAAAAGTAAGTATATTGTACTGCAACATTTACATGGTGCTTTCTACCCCTATGTGTTCATGCCAGCAGACCCAATTCAACGGAGACTCCCGATTGTTTGAGGGCTTTATTGTAGCTATCTCCAGCCTAAAATCACCTCTACCTCAATATAAGTCAATGGAAAAAATAAATTACCCCGATTTTTTTATCAAATAAAATCTCCCTTATTTCACTTTCAATATGTTGGCATGTACGCCTATGTGGGGTGCTGAATCAATTGCCTGCGTGGCCAGAATGCTACACCATGTCTAGTTGGAAGAGTGTTCTTGTTATTTTTGATCCTATGTTGGAAATTTTTTCCATGTTGTGTATGACGACCACTGCGGTACGGCTATTGTGTTATGGGATGCAGCTCTTAACTGTCTAGTCAAGAAATGCACACAATTAACAGTTTTCAGTAAGATGGCAGCTTTGAACAGCTCTGCTGGTCCCTTTTTGGTATTTCTTATAATCATAGTCCAATTAGCTGGTTACTGCGCTGCGTTGTCCATTCTGGGATATTTTGTTTAAAGTTTATCATCCTGAGCAAGCCTAGTTTGGAGGGAGAAATGGTGGTGTGATCTGTTGGGATGGACTTTGGTGCTATCATCCAATAACTGAGTGTCATAGTAATACGTCAAGCATCGGTCATCGTGTGTAGCTAGTGGAGACCTTCAATGTTGGACTGAATTAGAGTCCTCCGTTGGCTAACGGTATATGACATATCTCTTCAGTTATTCTATGCCTGTTCAGTAGGTGATGGCTGGTTTATTACACTGAACCTGTACAATAGTGGGTGTAAGAAAGTGGCTCTGTATATACTGAACCAAAGTAAGGTTCAGTGTGCACAGAGTCCACAGTCCCCACAGGTTTGGCAGAGGCTAAAGTTAGATATAACCTTACTCTCTAAAGTGGTAGCTTGGTCGAGCAGTAAGGCAGTATAAGAGGACAGTGTAAAGCATTTGTTGTACACACTCAGTCAGCAAATGGTCTCACACACTCAAGAACTGAACTCTAGGCCAATTGTTTTGTATATAAAAATATATTGTTGTTTTATTTTAGAACCACAGGTAGGTATAAAAATACTTTCTCAGAATGAGATGCTTTAGTTATATACTTTCAATACACAATAGACTGTTGAATGCAATAGCTACAGTTGTTGCAATAGGCAACACAATTCAAACACAATTATAACATTGAGCTCAATGGGAATGTTTAAGTAAAAGCAGTTTCAGTTACTTTACGTATGATTTTCTTACTCAGGGTTGGATCCTGGATTCAACCCTGGTGCATTTCCTGTAAACAGTTGAAAGAAATCGTTTTTGTTACACAGGCGATTTTTAAGGAATATTTGTTTGTTTCAAAAATCGACACTTAGAAGAATTTCTGGAGAAAACCAGGCAATGTTATCCTATGGAGGAAAATCAAGTTATCGGTAAGTACAGTTGTAATTGCTTTTCAGGGTCAGTGCTGGGCACCAAGATCCAGCACTGGGATCTCTCCTGATAACAGGTGAGTAATTTCGTTTTCGTTGATAGGACGATTTTTAGTAAATATTTTAAAGTTTCAAAACTCGACACTTAGAAGAAATTTCAGTGTAAACCAGTCAATGTTACCCTATGGAGAAAATGTAGGTTATCGGTTTTCAGGTAAGTACTCAACTGGCAGAGTTAAGGTTCTGGGCATAGACTCAGGGGTCTCCCAGGGTCAGGTAGGGACAGTTGGTACACCCTCAGCGGCACAGGGGCGGCCGGGTGCAGAGTGAGTTAGGCCCAATGTTAGCCTATGACGGGCAGGGGGCCCTTGGTTGGTGGCTGCTGGCAGGCCACGCGGCTGTGGGAGCTGGGCTCCTGGTCACTTACCCAGGGCAAGTGGGGAAGAAAAATAGGATAGGTGTTTCACTCCCAGGGGCACTCGGGCGGCTGGGTGCAGGGTGCTTTTGAGCCGTTGGGCGATCAATGTATTTCAATGGAGAAGCTGGAAGTTGAACAAAGGCTGCAAGCTCGGGACGGAGATTCTTCAGGTGCGACCACCACTTCGAGAGGTAAGTTGGGTAGTTGGAGGATAGGTAGGCATCCCGGAGTTGGGCACAGGAGGCCGCAGGGCGCCGGGTGCAGGGGTGTCTTTTCGCGTCGGGAAATCTTACCCTCTGCTGGTCACTGTTGGAGGGGTCCCTGGTTCTGAGGCTGCAGGCGTCGTCAGGAGCGTCGAGGAGGGTCCTTGGGTGCTGGATTCTGGGTCACAGTCGCCGGGGGGACGTCCTCGTGGTCTTTGTCCACTCAGGCACAGGCCGGGCGCGGCGGGTGCAGGAGTCGCGGTTCCTGGCTGGCACCAGGGGTTTGTTACTTGCTTTTGAGCAGTACCACTGCTTGTGGGAGTCCCAGTTCTTTTAGAGTCACAAGGCAGTCAGGTCCTCCAGGGTTTTCGAGGTTGCTGACCACTGGAGACGCCGGGGTTTAGCAGGAGCAGGGTCGAGGGTCGACAGGCCTGTAGGGCTGGGGCCAAGTCAGTTGGTGTCGTCCTCTTGTGAGCAGCTGCACAGCAGGTCTTCTTTCTTCTTGTTCTTCTTGCTTGTTTTGAATTCGGGATCTGAGGAAGGAAGGTTCAGGGTGCCCCTAAATACTAATTTTAGGGGCGTTACAGGTAGGTAAAGGGCAGGGACCAATGGGTCCCTTCCCTGGGGTGGGTACACCCCCTATCCGGCCACTCTCCAGTGGGAGGGGGGCAAGAGCCTAGTCCTGATTGGGCAGGGCTCCCCATCTTCAAGATGGCGAGAGCCCAGAGATGTGCTTCACCTCGCCTCCCCCACCTGAGGGGTGGGGTTGGCAGAGGCTGGCACACCCCCTTTCCTCCCTTGGGGTTTCCTGCCAGTCTTCCCGCCAGAGTGGGGGCTAGAACCGGTGGGGACCAGTTGCTGAGTACAGCAAGTGGTCTGGGGAGGCTCACAAAGGCGGCATGCCTTTGAAGCTTCCCCTGCCCATCCTGGGGGAGGAGACCTAGCACCTCGCCCAGGACGTGCATTGTTGCAGGCCCAGGAGAGCGGATGGCTCTCTACCCAGGGGTCCAGCAACATGTCTGCTGGGTGGCAGCCTAGGCAGCCTCTCAGGCAGGACGTGGATGGTGGGTTAGGTTCAGGGGGCAACTCTAAGTTGCCCTCTGTCGTGCATCTTACATTAAATCCCACACTGGCATCAGTGTGGGTTTAATGTGCTGAGAAGTTTGATACCAAACTTTCCAGCCTTCAGTGTAGCCATTATGGTGCTGTGGAGTTCGTAATGACAAACTCCCAGCACCATATACTCTTAATGGCAGCACTGCACTTACAGTGCCCAGGAATGGACCTGGGTACTATAGGGGTACAGGGCTCATGCACCTGTACCCTCACCACTGGCATAAAGCACCCAGCTAGAGGGGTGACTGAGGTATGCCAGGGCAGTGGTTTGTGGGCATGGCACACAGGGATGTGGGCCATGTCGACTCTTCACTTTGTTCTGCACCAAGACACCCAGTCTGCAAAGGCAGAGTGTGAGTGTCAGGGTACAGGGCCTCTAAGTGTGGCACAATAAGTGCTGCAGCCCTTAGAGGTCTTCCCTGGTCACAGTGCCCTGGGTACCTGTGGTACCATTTACCAGGGGCTGACCTGTGGCCAGAGATGCCAATTGGGTATAGTTTTGGGGAAAGAACACAGGCCCTGGGAACCTGATTGGCAGGGACCCAGGGCACATCAAGTCAAAGTGCATCAGTGGTCTGGCAAAAAGTGGGGGGGTTACTGCAACAGAAACCCACTTCCTTACAGTGGGTGATGGGCATGAGCTGTATTAGATCTTTCTTAAGTGAGTGTAAGAGGGCCAAGCAGTATGAATGTTACAGTATTATTATTAGTGCAGGCCAGGGGGGTTATGTATGAGTTGATGTAACTATAAAATACCCAGGGTAGATATAGGTTAGCCCTTCATAACTTACATGGACATAGAAAATGTATGCTGGTTGGGCTCTTCGATATCTTTAAACTGTAGATTGTACTTGAGGGTGTGCTTATTATGCCATGCTTTGGCATAATGTAGTAAACATAGAAAAAGCTATGTTTTCAACTTTCTGCTGAAGTGTACATGTGCTTACATGCACCCTCACGAGCCGTTGAAGCACTTTAAATCAAGTAGCACGATACTCTGGAACCCAAGATTAGTGGTTAATTTATTCCTTTTTGGTTAGTGAGTTTAGTCTTGTGTTCTCAGAAGAAAACCTTGCCTACATTACCTCAATTTGTTTTGTGGTGGAATTAGAGGCATCGCTAACAAGGGTGGAGGATATGTTAGTTCAAGCAAATGATTGTTGAGATGAACAGGTACAGCTGATCTCCCCAATGTATGTACTTTCTCCAGTGTTGGTTAGACTAGTATAGCTGTCTCCAACTTTTTGTTTAGTGAGAGCTATTTCCTGATCAGTGAAAATCATTGTGAGCTTCCAAAGGGCGGGCAACTCACGCATTGTCTCGCCTCTACATTTATAGGCACCATGCATGTGGAGGCAGGGGGCTTCTGGGCACTTTAAAAGTCAATGCTGTGGCTCCAGTATGAAAAACTACTATTTGAAAGCTATTGGCCATGCTGTGTTTGGTAATGTGATTTAGGAAGGTGGGGAATGTTGATGGAATAAACCATGCCACCTGCCCCAGACTCTCCCATAGTTTACTTGCTACCTTGTCCCTTAGCACCAAAGGCATAGCTTTCACTGGTGCAGCAGGTGCAATGGCTCTGGGGCTCCGAGGCCTGAGGGTCCCTCTAATCCCTGATTATTTCTGTATTTCTGTATTTTATCAAACAGCAGCGGGGTGGTGGGGCATTTCTTTTCTTGCACTAGGATCCATGACAAACTGGCTATGCTACTGCTTAGCACACAGCCACTTACCAACGCCAGCAGTTGTGCCTTCCCAAAGCACTGACTTGGCATCATCTTGGTACTCCGTCACAGAGAGTTACAGAAAGCTCCAGGAAGCACCCGCCAGTTCTCCTCAGCACTGGAATGATAATCTGGAATAAAGTGGAAAAGACTGATGATATGATAAAAGAAAAAGCGTCTACAAAATGAGAAGTACTGGTGAGAGGGTCCTAGTACCTGGCTGAAGTGCAACCGGCAGAAACTAGAGCCAGGAGTTGGAAAATGTAAAGTTTTATTAAAGAGGTGACAGAGAAAGAACAGAGAGTGCCAACATTTTAAAAAAGGCACAGGGAGCTCCAGGATACATGGTGATCTGCAGTCCTTCCACCTATGCCACTTTCAGAGGGGCGGTCTAGACTCAGATTTAATACTCGTAACATGTCAATGTGGCCTTTTTCCTTATAAAAAATATTTAGTTCCAATTTATTTAATCTATGCTTCAGCCTCTCATTCTTATCCAACTACCCCCCACTCCTTTCTTTTGGCTTTCTAAAGTTGTAATTAAGCGTGGGGTTTTAGCAATGACTTATGATACTTTGCCACTTTCCAATGCGTTTGCCATCAAGGAGAGTCATGAAATACTTCCTTCTTTCATGCACAAAACAGCCTTGTGTAACTTCCCACAAAACCATGGCCTTTTTCCAGTGCACACCCACTCTAAATATGCTGTTAAGTCTGGGTTATTGAAACACCCCTACCGCAGCACCAACAGGAAGAGCACACCTCAGAAAGTCCCCTTTCAAGAAGAGCCCTAGTTTTAGGTAGCCCTAGTTTTGGAAAATAAAGCCTATTGTACCTTCTATATTGTCTCCAAGTTGCGGTGTGATTATTATTACAATAACCTTGTATCTCATTTCTGGTATTTGGTGGTTATTCTCTATCAAATCTTTCGTCAGATTGCATCATGTTGTTTTTCGTATAGTGGATTTGGGCTCACTTACATGTATTTTCAATGTTCTGACAGTTACTTTTCTGTGAAATAGTACATGATTTGTACATGATACATTGTTTTTCTAAATAATACTTTTGTTCCTCTCTGCATAATTCTCAAGCTAGTACGTAAAACACAGCCTGGTAAAATTACATTCATGGAGGTCTTCTGCATGGCTCTCATTGTGCTGGACACCGTTGCAATAATCACTACCTGCACGTACAAAAGCCACATGGGCTGAAATCTTTTGGTGCTAAGGTTCCAGCCCCCATCCCCGCTTATATCCGCGAGAACATATATTAAACACACTGTCAGGAGCCCGAGAAAGAACTGGGGGACATGTGCCCGCTGCATTTTGAACCTGAGGTTCTGATGATTCACATGCAGGCTGAGGAATATCCCTTTAAGTCTCCATACGCTGTCCGGGATGACGAGTTCCGTCTAATGACGTCATCGTCAGCCGTCCAATCCGAGGAGGCTAAGACAAAGAAAGAGGAAGAGGATTTCCTACCAAAAAAGCCCGTGAGCGAGGGAACGGGAGAGATCAGAGAGCCGAAGGAGGAAGCAGCGGTCTGCGAGAACCGTCGGGTATTTCCTGAGAAGCTGTCCGAAGCCGACATCCAGGAAGGGAAAGAGAAGCCAGGAGGCCAACGAGACCACGTGCCGCCCCGCCACTCTCCTGGAGGCGTATGGCTGGAAAAGGTACGGCGCAGTATACAGGGGTTCTCGGGGCACTGGGTGGGAAAGGGAGGCACTTAGAGGGAGGAGACCGCTACAACAGGGCTGCACCAGGTGGCGGTATGTGGTGATCCCTCACTGACCCCCTCCCAAGTCAAACGTCTGAAAACCGGCCAAACCACTGATTTGTGGCATTGTTTTTTGTTTTCTTTTCTTATACCCTCCCTGTTCTAAGTGGACAACGCCGAGTATCCAGGCCGGATCCTCCACTGCGGCTAACAGAAGCGGGCTGTGCAACCGGAGTATTTTGACTCTTTCCAAAGACGTATATCCTAGAAATAAATTACCATCACTGAAGACTATCATTGCCTACTGGTCCTCTTTCCTCAGCGTAGAGTGCCTTGCCCTGGGGTCGCCCTCTGACATTTGGTGGAGAATGCGGGCACTTTTCATCTGATACAGGATGGACAACATTGTATATCAGTTAAAGGAGGGACACTCAAAACTAGAATGGGCACTCGAAAAGAACGCCAGTCAGGCAGAGATGGACCGCGCTGTGTTCACCTCCGCCATACAGACACAGGCCGAAAACATGACCAGGTTAGCGGAAGGACAAACCCAGTTGCTGCTAGCGCTTGGTCAAGGAAGGGGACCTGCACAATCTGGAACGGTGATACCCCTACAGAAGTACGTCCCGTGGGATGATCCTGTTTCCTCTTTCCTTAACTTTGAGAGGGCCGCCAGGGTCAGCGCCTGGCCCGCTGACCGTTGGCCCTTTTACCTTGCCCCTTTACTCATGGGGGAGGCCCAGGCCGCCTACCAGATCGCCAACAGGGATGGAACAACTGCCTATGGCCACGTCAAACAGTTCATTATGGATCGGTTGGGGGTTGACGATGAGTCACACAGACTCAAGTTCCGACAAGAGAGGGGTGCCCCGGGGGACACACCGAAAACCCTGTTTTATAAACTAAAGGATGCAGCCGATCGCTGGCTCAAACCCCTGGAGTCCACACGCGTACAGATCATGGACAAAATATATCTGGAGCAGTACTTAGAGGCGCTGCCTTGAGGAACACAGCGGTGGCTCCGACAGCATGCTGGTCTGACCCTGGAGCATGCTGTGGAGATGGCCACCTCATATGCCCGAGCCCAGAGTCGGAACCTGGGCAGAGAGACAGAGCGTATACAAAAAGCCCCCCCAAACAGAGTGGAGCGGAGGACTCATAAACCTCCTTTTGAGACCTCTAGAACCCGACCAGGAAGACCTGAACTGGTTACCCCCTCAGGGCCTCAATGTTTCGAATGTGGCGAGTGGGGCCATATTGCAAGGTTTTGCAGGAAGAAGAAGGAGAAACCAGAGGAAGAACCGATGGTCGTTAGTTATCTTCCACGATCCATCCTATATGCTCAGGAAACAGGACCAGTATATTATGTAAGTGTAAGAATGAACAACACAGTGGTAACAGCCCTTCTGGACTCAGGGTGTAGGCACTCAGTGGTCAGAAGTGAACTAATTCCCCAGACACAGTATATCCCAGGGAGGACAGTTAGTATACGATGTGTACATGGTGACACCAAGGAATATCCAGTCGCCAGGGTAAACCTGATACATCCAGTCGCCAGATAGAACCAGGTACATACACCACAGCCGATGTAGGGGTACTTCCCTCCCTTTCGGAACAACTAATAGTTGGTATAGACAACCCTTGGTTCTCCGATCTCTTAGCGGGTACACTGAAGTCCTCTCCCCAAAAGAAAGACCCACACGACTCTCTGCTCACCTCTGAACCCTGGGCTATGGACCACCATTTTAGGACCGCACAGTTGAATGACAGCACCCTTAGCAATGCCTGGCAAAGCGCCAGAGAAAACCAAAATAACGCACAGAAAACCTTTCCCTGTTTCCTCGAACAGAACGGGCTTTTGTATCGGGTTGCTAAGGAAGGAGAGGAACCCCAGCTCTTGGTCCCTGTAGGCTTTCTGGACCAAATCCTGTTTTTCGCACACTCCCACTTACTGGCAGGGCACTGTGGAGTAGAGAAGACCAGTCAGTCTATTCTTCATAATTTCTTTTGGCCAGGAGTGTATGCCCAGATCAAGAGGTACTGTCAAGAATGTGACGTATGCCAAAGGAAAAACCCATACATCCCACCGAGGGTACCCCTACGACCCCTTCCCATTATTGGCAAGCCATTCGATAGGGTGGGGATGGCCCTCATAGGACCCCTTCCCAAGTCCTCTAGGGGGTACCAGTATGTTCTCGTTCTGGTTGACTATGCCACCAGATATCCTGAGGCTCTTCCCCTGCGGGTAGCCACCACCACTACCATTGCCCAAAGGCTGATTGAGGTTTTTTCACGGATGGGGTTTCCTCGTGAGATCCTCACGGATCAAGGGACTCCATTCGTTCCCAGACTAATGAAGGAAATATGCAAACAACTAAACATAAAGCATATAAAAACCTCAGTATACCACCCACAAACAGATGGCCTCGTGGAGAGGTACAACGGAAACATCAAACTCACCCTAAAGAAACTACTAACTGGGATGGGAAACACTGGGATCAACTCCTCCCATTGGCTCTATTTGTCATTAGAAGCCAGGTACAAAGTAGCCTGGGCGTCTCTCCCTTCGAACTCCTCTTCGGGCGGAAGCCCCGTACTCTTTTAGAGATAACCAAGGAGAGCTGGGAGAAGGAGGGTGCAAACGAGGCCCAGGCTCTGTTGGACTATGCCAACCAGGTAAAAGTCCGTCTCCACAAGCTAAGGGCTCTGGCTCATGAATCCCTGGAAAGGGCCCAGGCTACCCAAAAACACTTCTATGACAAAGGCAAACGCTGGAGGGAGTTGGCGGTGGATGATTGGGCTCTGGTCCTACTTCCCTCTTCCACCCACAAGCTAAGAAAAGAGTGGCAAGGCCCATACCAGATCACGAAAAAAATAGGAAAGACCACCTACCTGTTGCAGCTCTCTAAAAATAAAACCCAGATGTACCACATTAATCTTTTTTTTAAATGGTTAGGTCCCCCTCCAAAACAAGTCCATACCATCTCTACCGTGGATACGGTGGACGCCACCGTTATAAACTCCGAAATGACGGTAGAAGAAAACCGTGATACACATGACCTTCTCCACACTTTTAAGGATGTGTTTTCAGATCAGCCCGGGAGAACACACCTGGCTGTTCATTCTATACCCACCCAAGAAGGTGTCGTTTTCAGACAAAAGCCCTACAGGGTTCCTGAGGCCCGCAGGCACGCCTTACAGCGAGAGGTTAGTCAGTTGCTGGAGTTGGGTGTCATAGTGCCGTCACGGAGTAATTGGTGCTTACCCATCGTGCTCGTGCCCAAGCCGGATGGCAGCATCCGGTTGTGCATCGACTTTCGAACAGTAAACCGGATATCCAAACAAGACAGCTATCCCCTTCCCAGGGTGGACGAACTAATCGAACAGTTGGGTGAGGCCTGTTATATCTCTACGATAGACCTCACCGAAGGCTATTGGCAAATCCCCCTAAACCCCGACGACCAGGAAAAGACGGCCTTTTCTACACCGGATGGTCTGTATCATTTTACCGTCCTACCCTTCGGGCTTCATGGCGCACCCGCCAGCTTTCAAAGGTTATTGGACACCCTGCTAGCACAACACCAGAGTTATTCCTCGGCCTTTCTGGATGATATCGTTGTGTTCAGCAGTTCCTGGAAGGAACATCACACTCATCGAGAAGCCATTTTGGCCGAGTTAAGAACCGCCCATCTACACATTAATGCAAAACAATCTAAATTCGCCTTTCACAAGGTGAAGTACCTTGGATATCTGCTAGGCAAAGGCATGATAGAACCCCAGACAGAGAAAGTAAGAGCTATACAAGACACCCCTTATCCCCAAACCAAAAGGGAGTTGAGGGCTTTCTTAGGACTTGTGGGATATTATAGGTGTTTTATTCCCCGATTCTCTGCCATAGCTGCCCCTCTCACTGACCTCTTGCGGAAGTCTGCCTCCCCTTCACGTCTTCATACCCCCTCCGAACCTGAGTCCTTAGCCTTCTAGACACTGAAGAACGCCCTGACCACTTCCCCTGTCTTGCTCACTCCTAATTTCAGGGAACCGTTTATCCTCCAGACAGACGCTTCAGGGGTGGGCATAGGTGCTGTGCTCTCCCAGTTAGATTCAGATGGTTATGAGAAACCGGTCCTCTATATCAGTAGGAAGCTGTTCCCTCGAGAAAGAGTGTACCCCACCATCGAGAAAGAGTGCTTAGCGGTAAAATGGGGGGTATTGAAAAGCTCAAGTATTATCTGGAGGAGAGACGTTTGTGTTATATACGGACCATGCCCCTCTAATCTGGCTCCAGAGAAACAAGGGTTGCAACGAACGGGTCCTTAGATGGTTCCTGGCTCTCCAGCCCTTCCAGTTCGAGGTCCGACACCGTAAGGGTAGTGAACAGGGCAACGCAGACTACCTGTCCCGTTTTCCTCTTTCCCCCGATCGGGGCAATCCTAGGGGAGGGGTGTGTCAGGAGCCCGAGAACGAACTGGGGGAACTGGCGATGGGTGCCCCACTGCATTTTGAACCTGAGGTTCTGATGCTTCACATGCAGGCTGAGGAATATCCCTTTAAGTCTCCATACGCTGTCCGGGAGGAGGAGTTCCGTTTAATGATGTCATCGTCAGTCGTCCAATCCGAGGAGGCTAAGACAAAGAAAGAGGAAGAGGATTTCCAACCAAAAAAGCCCGCGAGCGAGGGAACGGGAGAGATCAGAGAGCCGAAGGAGGAAGCAGCGGTCTGCGAGAATCGTCGGGTGTTTCCTGAGAAGCTGTCCGAAGCCGACATCCAGGAAGGGAAGGAGAAGCCAGGAGGCCAACTAGACCACGCGCCGCCCCGCCACTCTCCTGGAGGAGTGTGGCTGGAAAAGGTACGGCGCAGTATACAGGGGTTCTCGGGGCACTGGGTGGGAAAGGGAGGCACTTAGAGGGAGGACACCGCTACAACGGGGCTGCACCAGGTGGCGGTATGTGGTGATCCCTCACTGACCCCCTCCCAAGTCAAACGTCTGAAAACCAGCCAAACCACTGATTCGTGGCATTTTGTTTTTGTTTTCTTTTCTTATACCCTCCCTGTTCTACGTGGACAACGCTGAGTATCCAGGCCGGATCCTCCACTGCGGTTAACAGAAGCGGGCTGTGCAACCGGAGTATTTTGACTCTTTCCAAAGACGTATATCCTAGAAATAAATTACCATCACTGAAGACTATCATTGCCTACTGGTCCTCTTTCCTCAGCGTAGAGTGCTTTGCCCTGGAGTCGCCCTCTGACACACACTCACATTCTTTTTATTTATTCTTTTAAATTACCTCTGTGAGGCTGATCCTTTAGATATTAAAACCCACCCTGCGTCACGAAGCGGGGCCAGACACCTTGCGAAGCCCCAATGCCAAGCCTCTTCTGAGACTTGTTGCCTAGCTCTCTGCAGGGCACTGCTTCAGCCTGTTAGGACGGCTCTGTACTGGGCACCGGCCCAGGGGCGGCTCCTCCGTTTGAGCAAAGGAGCGTCATCCCACTTAAATGCCCCCCAAACACTAGAGATGAAAAATAAAATGGTAATTCATTGCCATTTTATTTTTCAACATCCCTTCCTGAACCAAGCGTCTGGACGGAACGGGACCTGCTGAGTGGCAGCAGGGAGGAGTGGTAGGCAGACGGCTGCCTGTGCACTGTTTAAAGTGTGCATGTCTTTTTGGCCGGCCGTCTTGCGACAGCCAGCCAGACATGCATACTATAAACCTCTCAACCGAGCTGGGTTGAGAGCAAGTGCAGTCCTCCAGTGCGCAGCAGAGCGTCAAGAGAGGCCGTTCCAACCAACCATGTGCTCCTCTCATGCTGCATGTGAGCAGCGCCAGGACTGGGCAAGGGAGTTTGCTGGTGCCACACTGCAGTCGGAAGATGAGGTCCGGAGCAGAGGACGTGTGAGGTAAGTTTTTAATTTTGTTTGCGCACGCACCTGCCCCCGCCCTGTAGATGCCAACCGCCACTGCATCAGACACAGTCCTGGGCCTCTTTCAAGACTCCGGTGCTGTACTGCTGCTTGGTGCCACCCGAGCCTATGCACAAGCCAGAACCCGGCTGACACTTGAAGGTTGCAGGCACGGTCGCAGTGTCCCTGACACAGTCGCAGTGTCCCTGAGCATGGTTCCTAGCAGCGCAAGGCGTATGTGACATGCATAACCTGTCCTCCTTCAGCTGAGTTTGCAGCAGCTGGTATGTGTGAGAGCGGGCAAGCACTAATTTACATAGAAACGGCATTACAAGTAAAATATGCAATATAAATACACAAAATGTAAAATACACCGTCTTCTTTTATTACAGGCATGACACAGCTTTGTCAGTGAAGTTACAAGGCTGTGAGCTACTCTGAGTGGGGTTGGCGAACTACCAACAGCTCGTGATCGACTGGTTGGAGGCACCTGGAATAGTAAATATGAACCCTTATCCCAATATGTACAATTTAAGCAACAGTTGTTAGCAAAGGAGTAACCAGAAAATTAAAATACCCTCCACTTTGAACCAAAGCTCTTATGTCACCAAGCTCTTATGTCCCCAGAACAGCTTGCTTGCCTTTTCCACCTAAGCATCGATCCATTTATCCTTCCATCCACCCTCTTATATCCATCATTTCATTTTTACATTCTGTCATCCATTTAATCTTTCATCCACCATTCAGTCTGTCACCATTCCATCCGTCTGCTTATCCATATTTAAACCGATACATCCATCTTCAAACCTATCCATCAAACCCATCCATCCATTCACCCACTCAGTCATCCATCCCTACAGTTATCCATCCCTACACTTATCCTTTCAATCATCCATTAATCCATCCATCCTTTCAATCATCCATCCACCCTTTCACTCATCCTTTCATCCTCCCTTTCACTTACCCATCCATCCTTTCACTCATCCATTCACCCTTAGACCCATCCATCCGTTCATCCATTCATTTACCCTTTCACTTATCCATTTATCCTTTTACTCACTCATTCATCCATCCACCCTTTCATTCACCCTTTCGCTCATCCATCCACCCTTTCATCCAGCCAGCCATCTAACCCCCCTTTCATTTATCTACTCATTTTTTCACTCCTCCATCCATACATTCTTTCACTCATCCATCAATCCATTTGCTAATTCATCCATCCAGCCTTTCACTCCATCCATCCACCTGTACTCCCTCCCTTTCACTCATCCATCTTCATACCCATCCTTTCATTCATTCATTCATTCATGCATTTATCCATCCACCCATCCATCTATCCATCCTTCCTTTCACTTACTCACCATCCCACCGTTTCACATTAATTATGAGCCTTTGTCTGCCGAGCTGCAGACAGAAGAGTCCCATAAAGAACTCCACCCACGCTGTAGCTACTAAGGCAGGGGGTTGACGATGGGCCTGCTTGTTGAACTGGAGTTAAAATATTAAATCTTACAACCCCCCCCCCCCCCCCAATGTATGCACTTTCCCCAATGTTCATTAGACTGGAGTTAGAATAGTAAATCTAACCTCCCAATGTATGCACTTTCCTCAATGCTTGTTAGACTGGAGTTAGAAAAATAAATCTGCCCGCTCCTATGTGTACACTTTACCCAGGGTTTGTGGGCTTGGAGTAGGTATAATTAATCACAACTCCCTTAAGTAAATTTACTTTCTCCAATGTTTGTTAGACGGAGTTAGAATAGCAAACCTGATCTCCCCAATGTTTATACTTTCCCCAATGTGGTTAAATCTGACCCTTACCCTCCCAAATTTACATTTTCCCAATGTTTCTTAGACTGCATTTACAATAGTATATCTTACACCCTCGAATGTATAGAATAATAAATCTGACCACTGCTTTTATGTATGCACTTTTCTCAGTATTTGTTGTACTGGAGTTAGACTAGCATATTTGACCCCATGTATTAATTTTCCCAACATTTGTTAGAATAAGAAATCTGAGGGTACACATTCTTTTAAATTTTTTTAAATTGTGTTTTTTTAATAGAAAAATATGTTTGACAATATTAGTTTTAGTAACTTATTTCTTAAATGTATGTTCAATACATTGATATTTATATAGTATGCTTTTATATTTTTTAAACAATAAGTATACATTGTTATATTCTGTTTTTTTAATATAAAATAATTTATTAATATATTTGCATTTAAGAATGATTTTTTCATTATATATATATATATATATATATATATATACATATAATATTGATATAAATGTATATTATTCCATGAATATATACTTGAATTTCTGATTTTTAAAGTTAGATGTATTTGTTCGAATTGCATTTTACGTATTTGTTTATATTTATATTACTAGAAAAACATTTTAACTTTTTTTTGAAGTTACAATTATGGTAAATATATTTAAATATATGTACTTCAGAATCCGAAAATGTTTTATTTGGATGCAGTGAACATCCATAAAAGTAACAAGACAATCCGTAAACAATTAAAATCACATGAAATAAAAGCAATTAGAGGAATAAAAGTGATATATGTACATATATATATGTATAAATAAAAATATAAAAAATTATATATATATATATAATTGGGTTAAAGTCATATCATATAAACAATAATAGAAGCATAATTGTGGGAGCATAGTGCTACGAGCTCTCACAGCAGATCTAAAAAATGAGCCAATGTGCAATATAGTTACATCATCTGGCAGTTGTAATAAAAAGGTAAAAGCTAGCCTGAATTGCCTGACTTTATGGCATTTCTTTTTTAAAAGCAGGATTAAACAATGTTTGGTATACCTTACATAAAATGTACAAACAAATGCAAAGTGCAACACAGATTGCCCAGATTTGCCATCACAGGGGCATGGGATGGGCTAACATCTAAATTCTTCACAAAGCCCAAAAGGAAAAACAGCAGGTATTTTACTGTGTCTGCTCTAAAGCGAAATAAGGCGAAATCCCAACGCCCATGTGCACACGAGATAATTAGTGGGGCAACTTAGTGGAGTCAAATTCAGATAAGCAGTACTATTAGGCATTCCCTCATCTTTGTTAAATCTTAGGGAATGCTCACAGTCATATAATGCTTATTGGACTTATTTTTAATTTAAATTATTACTAGTTTCCAGATCCATAAAAGCGCACTGCAAGCCAATCTTTAAATATGCTGATTTGACATAAGCTAACCAAGGAAAGCGGAGACCTCTATCACATGCAAGGCAATCCAGAAGGATATCTCTTGACAGACAGGCTTGCTCATTTCTCCAAATTGCCAACCACAATAATGCCGGTCGTGCTCTGATATGGTCTTCTATGTAAAGCAAGCCCAACTCTTCATGGCAAATGAAGTGAAAGGAAGATATGGGGGCTGAGAGGAGTTTCCTACAGAACTGATTTATTTCGGTCTGAATGTTCTCACATTTCGAGTTACCCCACAGCTCTGCCTCATATGTTGCAATAGGGATGCATTGCGTTTTGTAAATCTGAAGTAGTGGGATGAGTCAACCTCCCCCCGTTGGCTGTGGGAGACTATGTCAGGATCAAATTGCCCTTGACAGCTTTATTCTGCGCTGAGCAATATTGGGAGTCCATGACCCTGTGGCAGAAAAAGTAACCCGCAATTAAGAAAAAGTGCTAGTGCTACTCAGACAGTTAGTGCCAACAGAAAGGGTTGAGAGCTGTGCGCCTTGGGCCACACGCCATATTGTAGGATTTGGTCAAATTTGTTTGTAAATCTAAGGCGGCCATAAAATCCACAAATGCGACCACCAACAGACGCATGGCCTTTGGTGTACGTGCCATAAGCACTGCGTCATCTACAAATTAAAGTGTGGATAGCAACATGCCTTTAATTTTAGGTACATCGGGGGTAGTAGCCGTTAAAAAATGGTGAAGCTCATTAATATATAAAATAAATAACAGGGGGCCGGCACACACCCCTGCCTCACGCTACGGCAAATATATTTACTTATTTTCTGTAGATATTTTGGTCAACAGTATTTTTGTAGTTGAAGCCTATATTTTTGTCCCCAATATTTTTGTATTGCGATATTTTTCTAGTCGATATTAAGTTATACAGCCTTTGCCCTCCCACCATAACTGGCGGTTATTTCCAACTGTGCACAAATGAAGAGAACTACTGAATTTCTATGAGGGTCTGTATTAATTTCAGTCTTTCGACTTTCTCTGTAGCCTAGATTCCAGAGTGGAATCTATGGGTGTATTTCACAATAGCAAATCAGTGTAGAGGCATGTTCAGAAATATTTTGTAGGGTGATTGATTTGAACAAGTTCTCCAAAGTTGTTACAGAGATGCAATAAACAATCAAGACTCTGTTACGTTTAAAACTCTTTAAAGTAACCTTGTAATTCCATAATGTGCCTTTATCATAATAAGATTTAGAACAACACTGACACATGCTGGCCTTGTCATCTACAGGGCCACATGGAGAGCGTCTACCCAAGTCCTGTATTACCCCAGGTATTGAGTCTCTGGATATTTTTGTTTTTTGGCCTTAGTACTCACAAGAGTCACTGTGTACTCCGAGAGCCTATCTGGGAGTCAATTGAGACCAAGAGCTGGGGTCTGTGGTCTGAAGGGGCACACCATATGCACCCGTCTTTTACTCAGCTCCGTAATCACACTAATGAGAAAAGGACGGGCTATTATAACAGCTACCCACTAATTCTGAGGAAGATGTCATTTTGAGAAAATCAAGGCACTGACACAAACAGTGGCATGTTTCACCATTGGGCTTCCCACAGCTGGGCCTCTTATAGTTTTTTGTTAAAAGGGTTTTTTCATATGCCTCAAGAATAGTGAATTAAAAAGGTCTAAGACTATTCTTAAAAATATTTATGCTGGGATGTCCTGGTTGGATTAAAAGAAAAACGCCTGTGACGTTTTGGGGTGTACCATCAGCTCACCGGGCTATAGAGGACTAACAATGATGGCAGCAACTGCAGATACACCTTCTTGCCTGTTGCTTCCACAGGGATTGTTGCCTACTGGCCTCTCCTGTTTATAATGGTCTGCCATCCCTCCCTGAAACCAGAGGCACACACATTTACACAGTGGCATGGACAGAAGTGATCATAGAAATGGCGCAACCCCAGCTGCATGCCAACTGAAGCAGGAAAATCCTCCACTTGACTTTTTAATGGTCCAGTGCACAATAGAGATATTGTGGGGACTGCGGCTAGTAACAGATACCGGGACAGCTGATGACTGTGGTCTAGAAGAACAAGTTACTTACCTTCAATAACACTCTTTCAGGAAGAGACTCTATATAACTGCAGATTCCTCACCTTTCGAATATTCCCCAGGTGCAAGACTGGATCCGGAATCTTTTCCATAGTACCTCTGACCGCTGGAAGGTAGTGCTGGGTGGCTCTGCACTGACTCCCTTCCACTCCGGAAGAGACATGCAGATCATATATAGGCGCCACTCCTCCGCATTGACATCAGTGGCGTAACAATAGCCCCCCCATCCCCCACGGTGCGGGGTGGCCGGAGCTCTAGGAGGCCCCCTCCGGCACTGTGCGCACGCAGCGGGCCCCTTGCCTGAGAGCTCCTGCCTGGGTCTGGAGTGTGGGGGGGCCCCTTCCCTGCACTTTGCAGGGGGGCCCACTCAGTTTTCGTTACACCACTGGCTAATGTCAGTTGCTTTTGAGACAGTCCGGGCGCCGGCACGTGGAACCCCAAAAGTAAATTGGTAGACAAGTGTGCAGATTCCTACACTTGGGATCTTATTAAAGGAATGCGTCCAATCACAGAACAACAAGGATGGAAGTGTCGGTGAAGAATCTGCGACTATTTAGAGTTTCTGCCAGAAAGAGTGCTATCGAAGGTAAGTAACTTGTTCTTCTGATAGAGATTTCGAGCTGGAGTTTCCTCACCTTTTGAATAGATACTAGAGCCGTCCCTGATTGGCAGTGGGCTGTGAATTGACTTAAACCAGTAAATCATGCAGGGCTGAGCAGGCAGAGTGCCCTTCTCTGCATACTTGGATGTCCAGGCAATAGTGCTTTGTGTACTATGGAGGGATGCCCACCTAGCCGCCTGACAAATGTCTAGGAAGGACTCCGCGTACTAACACAGTGGTAGCAGCTTTGGCCCTGGTAGAATGAACACGCAGTCCTTCTAGAAGCTGCGTAGCAGATCTAATGCCGAGCACGATCCAGCACGAGATGGTACGCTTCTGTACTGCCTAGCCTTTTTTCACTCCAGCGAAACAACCCAGAGAGCTAATTTTTCATCCGGTGGTCTTTGGTATGACCAATGTAGAAACTGAGTGCTCTTTTAGGGTCAAAGCAATGGAGTCGCTTCTCCTCCTTAGAGGGGTGAGGCAGAGCATAGAACGCTGACAGGGTGATGGCTTGACCAACGTAGAATTGCATCACAACTTTTGGTAGAAAGGATGCCCTAGTTTGCAGAAACAGTTTATCGGGAAAGAAAGTGAGGTATGGTGGATGCACACACAGTACCTGAAGCTCACTCGCACATCATGCGAAGGTGATGGCTACTAGGAACACTGTTTGATGGTGAGAAGCCCTAGCGAGCAGCTGTGAAGTGGCTTGAATGGAGTACACATTAAATAAGTAAGGATGAGATAGAAGTCCAATCAGGGTGTCAAAAAAGGAGAAGGGGGAACTGATGCTGCAACCCCTTCAAAAACATCACAACTGGTGATTTAAACAAAGAAGGTTGATCAGGCAATCACAGGAATGTCAAAAGATAACCTTTAACTGTGCCCAAAACAAGGGATTGCTGTGCGAGGGATAGAAGAAACAAGAGGACATCAGACAATTGGGCCTGAATGGGGTCAATTTGGCATGCACCGCACCGCAGCAACAGGCGTATACAGTCTTTGTTTAGGAAGTCCTGACTGCCAAGATGACATCAACTACCTCTGGAGAGAGATAAAAGGTATTCAGCTGGCCCTGCTCAATCTTCATGTATGAAGGTGGAGATTGTGAAGGTTAGGGTGGAGAACCCGACCCTACTTCAGCAACAGCAGATCCTTGCAGAGGGGCAGTCTGATCGGAGAACAGATGCTCAAGCCCAAGGGTTCTATATACCATAGTCTCTGTGCCCAGTACGAAGCCACTAAGATGACTTGGGCCTGGTCGGTTCTGATCATCTTTAGTACTCAGGACAGAAATGGCATTGGCGGAAAGGCGTACAGGATTCCTGAGTCCCACCTGAGGCGGAATGCGTCTCTGAGCGAGAGACGCCTTGGAAACTCCAACACGCAGAAGTACTGACATTGTGTGTTCTCTACAGTGTCATACAGATTGAGCCAAGGTTCTCCCCATTCACAAGAGACCTTACCCCACCTCCGGGTGTAACCACAGCTCTTGATCTGCTAGGGGCTGATGGCTCAGTTTATCTGCCCTAAGTTCAAGGAACCTGCAGGTGGTTCACCACCAGAAAGACATCTTGGCGGTCCAGCTATTTTCCAAGTCACAAACCCTCCTGGCACAGGGTCCGTGACCCTACCCAGCTTTGTTTGTTGCATTACCACTTGATGGTGGTGTTGTCCGTGAGCACCTGTACTAGCCTCCCCTTGATGGACAGCAGGAAAGCATTGATATGGAGCTGGGACTCTGCCAGAGACCGGAGGCCTCTTTGCTCCACCTCTCCCAAGTGGCTGCCCAGAAGTATCTGTCACTATTGTGTACTGGGGTGGGGAAGGGGGAAGGGAGAAGGGTCTGCCGCTGACCCAATCGCAGTCCAGTCACCACTACTGCAGATCTTTCTCAGTCTCTTCTAAAATATGGACTTGGTCGGAGTGGTCCCCTTGATGTTGGGCCCACTGGGACTTCAGATCCCACATGTGCCACCGGGCGTGGTCTACCAGAGAATTCAGAAGGCCGTCAGTCCCAGAAGCCTCAGAGTCAACCTCACTGAAATCCAGGATAGAGGCTGAAAGATCGGGATCATAGCCTGAATGTTCTGGACTCTCTTTCCTGTGGGAAAGGCACAAAACCAGTAGTGTCCAGAATGGCTAAGATGAACGGGAGTGTCTGAGAAAGTGTCTGGTGTGTCTTCGGCAAGTTGATAGTGAACTCCAAAAATGACAGGCGGTTCGCCGCAGTCTGGAGGCATTGAAGGGGCGCAGCTCTAGAATGGGTCAAAGGCCTCCGTCCTTCTTGGGCACCTGAAAGTAGCAGGAATAACAATCGAGCCCTACTTCTAGCGCAGGCACCCTCTTGAAATTCCCTTTGGCCAAAAGGGATGCACTTCCTGACACAAACAGGAGAGATGGTCCTCCGTTAGTCACTGGGTGAACTGTGGAAGGTGCGACGGGGACAAAAGGAAGGGTAAAGCATAACCTTTACGGACAATCTGCTTGAACCACCTTTCTGACATGATCACTTGACAACCCGGATAGAATTGGTGGATTCTGCCTCCTACCAGGCGGTTGAGACCCTACAGGGTACACTAAACAGGTTTGGCAGGTGGGGCTGCTGGAGGGGTGTGAGGGGGGTGGTGGACTGAGCAGCACACTGACCTTTGCCACAGGGTGTGGGACAGGCTGACAGTAAGGGATGCTTCTGTCAAAGCCACAAAAGGAACAGTGGAGTTGTTGCAGCAGGCGAGGCTGGGCAGAGAGACCCAGAAAGAGAGCAGTAGCCCTGCTCTCCTTGAAGCTTTCAAAGGCAGAGTCAGCCTTTTCTCCAGAAAGTGAGTCCAATCAAACGGAATGTCCATCAAGGAGAAATGGATGTCACCCAGGAAGCCAGTCGATCGAAGCCACTCATGGCAACGCCGGTGCCTATAGCTCACCCACCAGAATTGGTGGTGTCCAAGCCACAACGAACAGTGAACTTGGCCACATCACAACCTTCTTGGATCACCTGCGAAAGCACTGGGTGAAGGTATTTTGTTACACCAGGAAGGACGTGTGCCTCCAAGTCCCAAAGGGCATGAGTGTAATGGCCCAACAAACAGGAGGTGTTGATCAATTGCAGTGCCAAACTGGCTGATGAGAAGAAAGTTTTGCAAAGGTCTCCACTCACTTGGATTCCGTCAGGGGGAGTGGTAGGAAAATCGGTGGGATTGGTCCAGCTGGTGAAAGCCTGCACCACAAGGCTCTGCAGAAGGGTGCTGTGACAAATAGGCTGGGTTGCAAAGGACAGGGCAATGGCACCTGGCAATCTGTCTGTTGACTAGAAGGCCAATACAAGACTTGGCCAAAGCCCCTAGGAGGGTATCAGCCAGGGCCTCATTGAACGGAAAAAGGGGCTCAGAAGTAGTCTGGCCTGTTTGCTGGACCTCAGTCAGCATGTTCATTTTCACATCCATGGTAGGGAGCTGGAGGTGAAGGACCATAGAGGAGGAGGCTGAGTCTTACGTGGTGGGACTGGGGTGGGGAGACAAAAGAGCAGTCACTGGGTAGGTACCTAGCTCACTGGCCTCCTGCAAGTCCTTATACCAATCAATCAATCAATAATTACTTTATTCGATTGACATCGGCAATCATAAAAGTACAATAAAAACAATCATAAAAGTATATTAAGATCAGTTATGACTATAGCCTAAATGCCTAGAAAAAGAATCAATGCTGAAGGCAAAGGATTGAATATGTGATTGCAATAATGGCACCCAGGACAATCTGTGATCCAACAGTATACCTAAGTAGCTGAACCTTGCCTATAGTATTATCCTTTATCAGATATTTTCTAGTCTTGGTGCCTATGGGTCCTAAGGTCATAGTATATGATTTAGAATAATTCATTTTTAGCCCCAAGTTTTCCATAAAATCTTAAAAATGGCTTAATAAAAGTTGAAGACTATTTGCTGTACGGGAAATAAGAACGGGATCATCCACATACAGCAAAGCGGGAACCGTTCTATGTCCTATCCTTGGGACATCTTTACAATGATCCCTTAAAAACTGATCTAATTGATTTATATTTAAAATAAAAAAGAAAGGAGCTAAAATACATCCCTGGCGGACCCCTCTCCCCAGCTTAAAGTGCTTAGTGCATTCTTCTGATGGGACATCTTACCCTCACTTCAAGCCCCGTGTGTAGATTGTGCAAAAACGCCACTATGGCCTCATCCATCTCCATGTCCCTCATCGCAGCCCACAGCTTAGATCTTACTACTGTGTCAAAGGCTGTGCTGAGGTCCATAAAGGCTAAATGTTTACTTTCTTTTTTAGCCACCGTGTATTTATTAACTATAAGATATAAAATTCTAATTCTGTTCGATCGTGCCTCGTCCCGACCTGAATCCATACTGAATTTCTGATAGGATATTGTTATCATTAGCCCAATCTATTAGATGCTTCAACAAAACACTACCCATCACTTTTACTTCCGCATCGATCAAAGAGATCGGATGGTAGCATGCTGGGTCAGCGCAGTTCCCTTTTTTAAAAATGGGTACTATGATCGATTGCTTCCAAGAAATTGGGATGTGATCACGGGCTGCTACATTCAAATGTTGAGTGACCAAAGGAGCCCATAGATCTATACATGATTTAAAAAAAGTCGCCAGGGACCCCATCTGGGCCTGGCGCCTTCCCTACTCACAGTTCCATTATGTTTTTCCTCACCTCTTCCAGATCAAAATAGACAGTATTTCCTGTAGCGGAGCAGGCGATTTTAATGTGGTCGCAATCTCCTGCATATATGCGGCCAAAATGCTCCTCCCATTTTGGCACAGGTATAGTAACACTTAGGTCTAATACTGTGCCCTCTTTAAAAAGTGGCTGGTTAACGACCCTCCAGAAGTCTGCGCTATTCCTTGTATTGCAGGCCACTTTAAGCTTAACACAGGCTTCCATCTTCTGGGCATTTAGTCTGTTCCTACGGGCTAACGCGAATGCCTGCCTGGCTGCTTTAACTGCGCATGTCTACCTCGGTTTAGTCTTTAGGGCTAGCTTTAGATCTTTATGGGCCTTTGAACAATTCTTATCAAACCATTTAGGTCCTGGACTAATTGCCTTGACGTTATGCAGTGGCGTAGCAAGGGGGGGTCTGGGGGCGGTCTGCCTCTGGCAGCACAAGTTTTTGAGGCGCTCTTCCATGCGTTTGCCGCAGGCAGCAATTGCGTGAAAATCGCCAGCACCCCCCCCGCTCTTACAGCCGCAACGGGGCGACAAGGGCAGGGACCGCCACGGGCTACGCCACTGACGTTATGTCTAGTCAAGGCTCGCTGAGTCTCTTTGCAGATAATAGAAAAAGAATCTAAAATGGCCTGATCATGCGCTTCTGCACTCAAGGTCACTCCAACTAAACTTTGCGGTTATCGGGTTGTGATCACTAAAAATACTTCATACTATTTTAAAATCTACCAGATACTGAAGCAGGCGTGCAGAAACCAAAATATAGTCAATAGTAGTGTTTTTATTTCTTCCCATAAAAGTCGGGACAGCCATGGGTGAGACATACTCTTCTCTAGATAAGAGATTAAAGAGGTTTAGTTCTGAAATCAAAAGATTAAGATTATCACCCTGACTAGTATGCTTAAAGTGAATCCGCTTTGGTTCCTCTGGATGGACCTGGTCCCTTTCCTCAACACAGGTGTCACAGGGGTGTAGGTTAAAATCTCCCACTAACAAAACTATTGGCGAGAAGGACCACTCTAACAATGTTTTTTCACAAAATCGCCTAAGATCTATATACAGAGCTATCTTAGAGAAAGGTGAATTATAAATATTAATTATCAAAACTTTCTTATGATGGGCAAACGATAGTAATACTCCCAGGATAATTCCAGACTCAAATGTTATCAATTCGGTGTACAGTCTAATCTCAGGCTTATAAACGTTGTCAGGCCCCCCTTTCGCTCTACCAAATTGGGTTGACTCTGCCTTAACCTGAGAAGCAATAAACCCATCCATGAATAGATTCCCCTCTACATCCCAGGCTTCTTGAAAACACACTATCCCAAATGTTTTGCAATGATCCATCCCTCGGTTATTCGCTAGTAATGTGCTTATCCCTGCAATGTTCCAACTTAGTATGGACAAATTATTTTTTATCCTATTTCAAGGTACTCCCTCCCCTGTTTCCCTCCCTCTCTTATCTTTGACAAGCAAATTCCTATCCTCACTAGGTTCCAACTGAGATGTGGTGTTCTCTTCACTGCGCAGTGAATCTACATCTGCTAGGGTGTCAAAACGGTTGTATGTTGTTATACCGGGATAACTGTACTTGTGCACCATGCCCCCTTCCTTCACTATAACATAGGTCTGTGTAGCCTCTCTAAATACCCTTGGAGCCCTAATGGTCGCCTGGCTCAGTTGGTCTCCTGGCCAATAAAAATAACCCAGCTGCAGTAGAACAATATTACTGAATTCCACCTGAGTACTCAAGTTTCCATGTAGCAAACGTTTGGCCAAATTGTGAGCACTGAACATAACAATGATGCAGTATCCTTGTATGTCAGGCCTCCCCTGCCCGATCCAACCCACCCACCTTAGCATCAGGATGTTGTTAGCGAACCTAAGTGGAAAACTTCTATAGCGGCCCAGCCAGTTCAGTGTCTTATTAAACAATTGTTCATAAGATTCCTTTTGGCCCCTCCTTAAACTTGGGACACCTGCGAGAATAATCACATATGGACATGAGGCAGGGGGCAGACCAATCACTGGCGGTACTTCTATTGAGGCTCCTGTCTCTTGGTTCTTATTGTTTCCTTGGTTCTTTGAGGAAATGGAAGGGGGTTCTTCCCTTCTGAGATTGTTATTCTGTGCTATAGATTCCCCATGAGTATGTGGATTTGGAAGAGAATTAGCACAATTATCCCCTTTTTTACGGGACCTTGAAATAGGAGTTATAGTATCCACTCGGGGACAGAATTGTGAGGTCTCTTGCCTATGTAATGCAACTTTAATGTTACTTAAATCATCCTTATCACAATAGGCACAAGCTTGTTCTCTACTACCCAACATCTTCTTAACATCCTCAATGGCATTGTTTAAAACATCCAGCTTTGCATATATCGGTGCCAATTCAGCCCGTAAAAGCGTTAAGAATTTAGCCAAAGTCTACCCTTCTAACATCCTGTCACACTTCACATTCAGTCATTTTTCTCTCCGGCTTGATCTGGGTATACTGGAGCTAATGTAAATATTGGCGGAGGATCATCTGCTGTGGGGACTGGGGCAACATCAGGGGACTTAGAAGGTAGAGAGCATCAGGCTGCTTCCCTACAGTTCCCTGCACCAGGTGGCAGGCACTGCGTGGTGCCTGCCACGTAGTGCAGGGAAATGCACAATATGCATTTTTACCATTGTGGCAGGTGCTGCAGCCAGCAGCACCCGCAGCAATGGTAAACCTGCACAATGTGACCGCCACAGTGGCGGTGGCATTGTAATGTCATATGCGGGACCGCTGCCATATAGGTGGCCGGTCCCAATCCCGGGGACGATGGCGGACGGACTTAAGTCCGTCCGCCATCGTAATCAGGCCCATAAAGTCATCATTGGCTGAGTCCACAACACAGTGATTATCCTAATTTATCATTGTGTGTATTATATTACCTTTTGTGTTTTTATGTGTAGTCGGCTGTTTAATATCATTAAAGTCCTTTTTCTTTTCATGTAAGAGCACTGGCTGGACAAAGATGTATTAAATGTTGTTATATCCTGAGTCTCTGCACCACAGCATTACTGAGTAAACGTCTGACTGCTCTTCATAGCTTTCTTGAAGGTCAAATTTTGAAGGGGTGCATTTACTCTTAATTTGTTATGTGGGAAACATGACATTTTAGAGAAAAAGTGCATGTGTAGAAACAGGAATTAGCAAATTCTATACAGCATATGGGGCTCCATTTCCGCTGGGAGTCTATAGAATGATTGAGGCAAAGATTATTTCTATGTACAGGGCTACTCTATATAGTAGAAAATGTAATACAAGAGTGAACGAACATATGTAAGATACATTTTCTGAGGAAAAACATTTAAGCTCAGAGGACAACAGTAATTAGGTGTACAGCACTAGGACATCAGACAGAGAAAGCAGCCTTAAATTATTTTTACAGTTTAAGATTAGCTAAAATGTCTATGAAATCAGTCCTTCAGGGTGAAATAAATATATTTAAGACTTGTAGATACAGACTCGGGGCCCGTTTATGACTGTGGCGGTACAGCACTGGGTCTGTCCCGCCGCCGCCCCCCCTCCAAATCTGTGGTCGGACCGCACGCCAGATTAGGAGTTTCCTTCTGTCTTGCGGGCTTTGTTTTTGATGTTCCCACGGCAGTGCCCTGAAAATGGGCACCGCAGTGGGAACGCCAAAAACAGTTCCTGCATGGACTGAAAAGTCCATGCCATCCAGGAACTGGTGTGCATGTACACAGGTAGGCACATTTTGTGGAACCGCCATGAAAACCGTGGCGGAGAGGAATCTTGTAATATGCTTGACGGGACCGCGGCGGTACCGTCAAGCATATTACTGCTTCCTGATTGCCGCAACACCTCCAGGCAACGGTGTTTCCCTGGCCCATGGCAGCTGCAGCAGGGCTTTGGCGGTCCCACTGCCCATATCGTAATAGGGCAGTCGGGAACCCACTCCCGCGAGTCTGGCAGTCTGTGGATCGCTAGACTCGTAATCGGGGCCTTAGTTGACAATCCTGTTACAGACAGGTGTATGATTGTTTTGGCAATTGTCCTGATTTAATTACTATTGCTGAGAAACTCACATTCAAAAATTGATTACACAGGAACATTAAATTAGAAAAATTTGCTGCAGATTGGTTTCACGGAAGTAAAACAAAGGTAAATGCATTCCTCCTATTCAGTTATATTATGCACACTCCTCAGCACTACTTACCAGAATTAATTCAACAGAAACTTGTTAAGATTCAAACTGCAATACACACATATTTCTGCACTTGTGGGGGGATGGCATAGAGAAACTGCTAAAGCGAAGAACATGAAATTCTGGTGAAGTGGCCGTGATTCCGAAACAGTTGAGCAGTTATTTCAAGTGAAAGAAGTTTGTGTGTTGCTGCATTTAATTTACAAATCTATTTGAATAGTGTGTTTTTGGAGGTGGGTTTTTATTTCCTTTTTTGCTTAGTTTTTCCCTGTCCCGCCTCAATATCATTTCCTTTGGGGAACCCCTTTACTCGTTTATCTGCAGCTGTCCAGCCCTATTTATCAAGTAAAGATAAAATCAAAATAGTAAAGAAGGCTATTCAATTGTGTTTGGAGGGTGTAATATATGAAATCTGCGCCTCAGGTGTAAAGTTCCTGGACAAATCCTACAATGTTTTAATCTAAGAATGGTGATATGAGTGTAGATGAAATGTAGTTATGAATTTTAACTAATGTTTCGTAGTTCTAAAAGTCATGCAATATTTTACCATATTTGTAAAATTATTTATGTGTTGTTATTTTACTGTTGTAACTATTTAAGAATAATACAGTGTGATGATTAACGCTCTTTTTAGATTGTGTATTCCCTTTAAGGCCCGCATTTACTCGATCCTTGTACTGATAATTACATTTATTGAGTATAATGGTTTTATAAATAACTGCAATAAAGATTTACTAGTACTGCTGTTGCTGAACGGATATATGTGGTGCTCTGTTTTGGGTTTGGGTCCAACAGTAGGGTGAGTCCCGTGACGTCAGTGATAAAAGACTGTCGTTGTTAGAGTTTAAGCCCGGTAAGAATTGATTGCCCTGGGACACCTGAAAAAGCTTCCATGACGCTTACAACTACACCCTGTTAGAATCTAGGAATATATCCATCCAAACTTCTATATTCCTCTAGTAAGTTCAACCAGCTCACCCTTATTTTAATCCTCTTAGTGCAGGGTACCCTTGAGGTCCTCCTAAGATCCCCCTTGATTTCCAATAGTCCTTTTTTGTAAACAACAAAAATTAGGAGTATTTATAGTTTGAGCTAACCTAATGTAACTTAAAAATTCAGACACCACCCATGCACATGACCAAGTACAATAGCAGGCTTTCAGGTATTGTGTTGCACTCTTGTTAGTGGTAAAAAGCAACAAGCATTGGCATAGCCAATAGGTCTCGCCTTTGGGACCTTATAAGTATTTAGTTATGCAGCACAATATCCTTGGTGCAACAACAACATCAACTGTTGCATGGCTAAACACTTATAAGGTCCCAAAGGCGAGACCTATTGGCTATGCCAATGCTTGTTTTGTTGCTAGCTGTGCTCTCTGTGGTTCAGTTCACACCCAATCAAGAAAGCTATTCTTCTGTGTTAATCTAACAACACAGTCCTGGTGCTTACCATTGTAAACTGCTAAGGTTAAGAAATAAACTTTCCTACGGGGAGTCATCATGCAGTCGCTCCCTTCGCTGAAGCAGTTCTGTTGCTGAACGGGTAGGAGGAATGCGAGATGATATGAACACGGAAAACGTCACGCCGAATAATTTTAGCAGTAAGCCACAGTGCAGTATCAGAAAATGTATGCTACCTACCTGGAGAATCAAAGATCGGTTAAAACAGAATCCAAAAGTGGGCGGGGCTGTTTAGTTCAAATTCAACAAAGTTTTATGTATTTTTTCTTATATATAATTTTAGCAGGCGTGGCCTACTTGTTTGAGTTCAGAGAGGGAGGCTGCAGTGTAGGGAGAGGGAGAGGAGAAACAGCGTGGGGAAGGAACTGCAAGGGATGTGTGAGATTGTGGAAGAGAGAAGAAAGGTCGGAGAGACAGTGTGAGAGGGAGATAGGAATCAGTCTGGGAACAGAGCCATGATAAAAACCCATGTGAGAGACTTTGGAAGTGAGAGAAAGGGGCGGTGAGCCAATGGAAGAGGGAGAAGAGAAACCATGTGAGAAAATAACTGCGTGGGATGTGTGAGACGGTGGAAGATTGAGGAAAGGGTGGCTAGACAATAATAGAGAGAAAAGAGAAACTATGTGGGAAAGGAACTGCGAAGTGTGTGTGAGACTTTTGGAAGATAGAGGAAAGGGGGAGACTATATGAAACAAAGAAGCGACACAGTGTGGGAAAAGAACTGCAAGGGATGTGTGAGACTGGAAGATAGAGGAAAGGTAGAGAGAGGGAGAAGAGAAACAGTGTGGGGAAGGAACTGTGAAGCGTGTGTGAGATTTTGGTACATGAAAGGTAGGAGAAAAAAGGAGGAAGAGAGAGAAAATGATGGGCGAGTAGACCAACAGAGAGTGGAAATAAAACTATGCCAATTAATGTGTGGAAGGGGGAGAAGGAGGAAATCAGGGCAAGGGCGAAGAGAAATAGGGCGAGGAAAGAGCTCTGCCAATGGTTTGTGAGAGTAGAAAACAGATGGGCGAATAAACAATGAGAGAAGAAGAGAGGAAGCTCTGTGCGAAAGAACTCTGACAATGATGTGTGAGACCAGAAGAGAAGTGCGGAAAGACACAACGAGAAGGAGAGGGAAAGAAAGTGTTTATAAGTGGAACTCTGAAAATGGCGCGTGAGACCCTAGAAGGAAAAGAATGGTTGGAGAGACAAGTAGAGAAGGGGAAACGAAGGGTGGGAAAAGATCTCTGCGAGTCATGTGAGGCAGCGGAAAAGAGGGGATAGAAAGGCAAGAAAGCTGAGAATGGGAGGGGCATACCAGAGGGCGGGAAAAAAGAATTCTGGGAGCCGTGTGTGAGACCGTGGCAGAGAAGGAAAGGGAGGTGAACCGTGTGCGAAACAATGGAAGAGAGAGGAAAGAAAATGGAAAAGTGAGAATAAAATGATTGGGGCATAATATAGGGTGGGAAAATCTCTGTGAGCCGTGTGTGAGACTGGAATAGAAGGAAAGGGAGGTGAGTCACGCGTGAGACATTGGAAGAGAGAAAATATGAAATAGTGGAAACGGAATGACAGTGATATAATAAGGGTGGGAAAAAAAGAACAGTGTGGGTGTGTGAGACCATGGAACAAAGAGAAAAGGGAGGTGAGCAATGTGTGAGACAGTGGAAGCGAAGGAAAGAAATGTGAGCCATGTGTGAGACAGTGGGAGAGAAGGGAAGGGAGATGAACCGTGTGTGAGTGGAAGAGAGAGAAAAGGGGAGAGTGAGAAGGGAACGGAGAGGGCGGGAAAAGAATTCTGCGAGCCGTGTGTGAGACCATGGAAGATAAAGGAAACGTGGGGAAAGAAAACCAAGAATGAGATGGGAATGGAAGAGGAGAAACAGAGGGTGGGGACGAAACTCTGGCAATGGTGTGTGATACCAGAAGCGAGTAGGGTGAGACCATGAGCGAGGTGCAGGAGGAGACTTGAGAGAGGAAACTGGTTGCGAATAGGGCTATGCCAATGTACTCTCCAAAGGGCGCGTGAGACTGTGGAAGATGGACCTATGGAAATAGAGTGAATGAGTGAGAGTAGGAGGGTGGGGAAAAAACAACAGAGTTGAAGTGGCCCTTATGCGAGCCAAGGATGTGTGAGATGGGCGAGAAACGGTTGGAAGGAAATGGAGAGGTGCGTGTAAAAGGACTCGGAGTTGGAAAATAACAGTGTGGGCGCGTGAGTGAACTCTGCCAGGCACGCGAGGGAGGGGAAGAGAGGGGAAAGGGAGGAGAGCACAGAGCGCGAGAGAGCCTCTAGACAGGACGAGACGGCAAACTGCTGTGTAAATGGGGGAAAATGTCCGAGATGGGTGATCTCAGACACAGGGGTAAGAGGCCAGTAAAGAAAAGGGCATGGCCACAGTCTGAGACAGGGAGAAGAGGCCAAGAAAGAAAGGGGCATAGCCGCGCTCTGAGACGGGGAGAAGAGGTCAAGAAAAACAAGCCCGGGAGTGGTGCGTGCGCGCCCAGTCTTCACTTTTCAAGCACTGCACTCGTGCTTGTGGCGCGCCCCTGCTCGCTCCCGCAAGGTGGATGCCGCCACAAGCACGAGTGTGTGCTTGAAAATGAGCAGAGCGACGGCTAAAGGCCCTGCTAGCGCATGCGCGCTGCGTAGGCGAGACCTAAAAACGCTCATGAGAATAACCATTCACTATTATTTTTCACCCAATACTCCTGCAAAGCAAAACATCAGTAAAAACCTTGATTAATATAACTGTATTATATTCAAACTGATGCAGATAGTATGATATGGTAATTTATCAAGAATCTTAACCCTTTGAAAGCTATAACAACCATCACATTACCCCCTCAGGACACAGTATGCAGCCTATGGGAAGGCAGCTTGTCTCGTCTGTGTAGTTATGTATTGTCCAATATTTATATAGCGTGAACTTGACCCGAAGGTATCAGACCGCTGTACATGAGCACTAGTTGTGTTACAGACGGGCACATTCATTTTTGTTAGGCACGGGGAGATTAAGTGATTTGCCCAGAACCACAGGATGTTAAGCGTCCCTGCCGAAACTCGAACCCACTTCCCCAGCGTCGAGGTCGAATGCTCTAGCCATAAGGCCACATCCTCTTTCAGGAGCGGCTGGCATGATTTGCAGGAAGGGGGGCATGCAGGGGAGGGCGCGCGCGGGTGGGTAAGGGTGGGGAGGTCGTGATTGCGGGAGGGAAGAAATAAAAATCACCATGCCGCCGCCTGGTCCTGTGTCGCTGCTCCTGCTCTCCTGCTTCCGATTTCAGGAACCGAAAGCAGGCAGCCCGGCTCCCTCCCCTAAGCCACTCACAACTCTGCAATTGCAGCGTTGTGATAGGTCTGAGCGCCGTGACACGGCATTCAGCCAGGGGCTGGAGGGTTGGGCATGTTCTCCATGCAGGCTGTAATGCAGCCTGCATGGAGAAGTGGGAAAGTGTGCATGACTGGTTTGGGTGACATTTTATGTTTTTGCTTCTGCACTGCTTGAAAGCAGTGGGGCGACGTTCCTCCACCATAGCAGAGGAGCCGCCCCTGTCCTCTTTGTTCAAGTGCTGCTTGCTTACCTGATGGAAATGGCTTCATCCTAGGAAGCTGCTCCATTCAAATTTATGTGGATCCGTCATTTTTACTTTTTTTAAAAATTGTAACTATTATTCACTTCAAATTAGACGGGAATGAATAAGTACATACACAGGCGCACATATAATATATGTTTGTGGAAGACCAGCGGGAGAACCCTTAGATTTAAGATTAAATCCAGGGTTTTTAAATAATTCACTTAAGAGACTCTGAGCAAATAAAAAGCAGCTAAACACTGCTTGCGCATTTTAAGGTTGACATGTGCATAATCTATTGACATACCAAGGGTAATGAAGTCTTTCTTATGGCTGTGAATGGATTAAATAATGGAGATGATTGATTATCTTGCCCACTTCTCGCTGTCATGGAGGGTATTGCGCTACGTTGCTATTTGAAATCAGTATTATGCAAATAGATTGTTCTGATGAAGGAGACCTTTAACAATATTGAGTTCTGAACCATCAGTAGTTGCAGCCTTGAGGCCGGCTGGTTTGAGACAGATTCATATCTTCATCACTTGCAGCCTCTGGGCCAAGAACAGGGCTTCCATTTGTTGGCACGGACAACTCTCCCATTCAGTACACCAATGTTGAGGGCAGCAACACAAGCCGTCTGGGCATGTTGCATGGATGCTTGACACCAGAATGTTGCTTTCCAGCTTCATTGCTTTAGGTGGCCCATAAGGAGACCGGGAGACCCCTCGTGACATGGGTCTGCTCTGGCTTTGTCAGCTGCTTCTGAGTGTCCCTCTCACTGCCAACTCAGCTGGGCTTCTCCTTCTGGACACTCCTCCTTCAGGGCCAGGCACTATACTCCCCTCTGCGCAGATGGCATGCTTCTATCCTCTAGGCACACCCGCTGCTTCTCCAATAAGTTGCACATATTTCAGGTGATGTCTACTCACTGACTGTCATGGAGACCCTAACACTGGTTACAAAGCAGCTCTTTGAATACTCTGTGGTGCATTCCCTTCCTTGGTCAAGAAGAACATATACCAGGGACAAAGTGGGGTGGATTGGGTCCCACTTTTATACTAATTTTCCAGGCTTGGAATGTGGATCCACCTTCTAAGGTTCAAACCCATTTTACTTTGGTTCCTTTTGAAATGCAATTTTCTGGCTGTAGTGCAGACACAGCCTTTGGGCATGGTGACTGCTCCAACGGCAGGTAGTTGTAAGAAGGACTCCAAGCTGGAGTATCCAAAACAAAAGCACAACGAAATAGGAAATCTCCACACCTGGCTGCCATCAGCCTTCCTGAAGCAGCAATCAGGGAAAGACAAAATGACAGGGTGTGTCTAGAAACCTTGTAATCTTTAACAATAGGAAACTGCTGACTCAGCCCTTACCCTTACCATCGACCAAATGGCAGTGCCCAGGAAATCGATTAATAGCCCCTTACTAAAATGACCCAAATCAAACATCTAAGGGCAGCCCTGTCCCCATCCTCTCTCACTTCAGTGTCTGTGTCCCCACCCTGCAGCCACAGGAATGTAGTAAATACTCAGGGTACAGTGAGCATGAGAACCAGACCTGGGCATTCCCATGACTATTTAGGCTGTTACATCAAACACACAAAAGATTATGGGAGGAATGCTAGCAATAATTCTAACCACTGGCAGTCACTTGGGGAAGCATTCCAACACATCGCTGTTTTGCCCATCATGCCAACTCAGTTTCGACTCTGCCATATGTAAATCGGTCTTGATTGAGTCGTCACCTTTTGTGTGTTTTCGATATAAGTGTCCAAGGGTGCTCCTGGACATGGGTCCCATTCTCACTGTGCCACTCGAACCAAAGCAAATCTGACTGAAGAGCCCCAGTCAGGGCGAAACCGGTCTTGGGTTGCTTGTGTTCCAGTTCAGGGAGGACATGGTCTGGCAGTTCAGATAGACTGTTCCTACTGGAGCAGGGTCAACACTGATTTGCATATGACAGGGTCCAAAATTAGGTGGCTTGGTGGGCCGAAAAGCAGTGGGTTGGAATGCTACCCTGAGTAATTGCTAGTGGTTAGTGGCATTCCTCCCAGCACTTTTGTGTGTTTGATGTGAGGTCCTATGTGGCCTGGGGTACGCCCAGACGTGGTTCTCGTGCTCATTATGCCAAGGTACACCCGAATGATGAGCCCAAATCAAGGCGAAACCAGTCTTGGGTTGCTTGTGTTCTGGTTCAGAGAGGACTTGGCTTGGCAGTTTGGGCTGGACTATTTCTGTTGTACGAGGACCAAGACTTATTTACTTACGGCTGGGATTAATCGGAGGTTGCAAGGTAGGCAAAAGAATAATATGTTGGTATGCTACCTTGAGTAATTGCCAGTGGTTAAATTGCAAGCATCCCTCCCATTTTATCTTTTTTGATGTAGTGCCCTAAGTCAGCTGTTCTTAACCTGTGGTCCTTGGACCCCTGGGGGTCCACAACATTTACTCAGGGGGTCCACGACTGCTTAGAAAATTAAATATTCACAGATTAATAAAGTGTATATAAATAAATATTCACAGATTAATAAAGTGTATATAAATGAAGCAACATGTAACATTTTAAATACGTTCTGTAAGAAACTGGAGGCTAAAAATTAAGTTTGTATCCTCAGATTGATTCGTGGAAGCCGTGGAAGTGCATCAAACAGAATATAGTATGGACAATGGGTGGTCTCGATTTAATTTATAAAAATTCCAACCTTTCCATTGAAATAAAAATGTTGATTTTTAATATTTGTTCGTGAATTAAATAGAATATTTCATAATTTGTGTATGTTTGATTAATGCTTGTTTCTGTGAGTTGTGTATTGTGTTGCTGTTGAAATCATTGATATTTCCTAGTTCGGTGTCCCCGACTTTCAATAATGATTTAGTGGGGGTCCTCTGATTCCAGTAATGATTAAATGGGGGTCCACAGAAGCCAAAAGGCTTAGAACCACTGCCTTAAGTGTCCAAGGGTATGCTCAGATAAGGGTCCATGCACACTGTGCCACTGGAACTAAGCTGCGCCAGACTGACGAGCCCCGATCAGGGCAAAACTAGTCTTGGGATGGTTGTGCTTTGGTTCCTGAGAGGACGAGGCTTGGAAGTTCCGGCTGGATTGTTCCTATTGGAGCAGAACTAAGACTGATTTGTATATGCAAGGTCTAATCTGAGGTTGCAAGGCTGGCATAAGAGCAATGGGTTGGAATGTCACCCCGAGCGATTGCCAGTGGTTAGACAAAAGCAAGCATTCCTTCCATCAATTTTGTGTGTTTGATAGCGAAGGCCAAATGCATGGCTCTCAAGGTAGGTCAAGCCATGAAAAGAATAGTCCAGGTAAAACACCAGTTATGATGGCTGTTGTGAGAAAACTGGATAGATCAGACATGAGTGACCTAGAGGAGCTGGAGTTACAGGAAGCATTTGAGACGTCACATGGCACTATGATCATTGGGGACATGATGAAGTGCACAGGGAACCCTGGAACCATTACATCATGGCACGCTCTTAGGCCCAAGGCAACTACATCTGTTTCACTAATGATAATTACGCCACTGCCTCTATGCGAAAGCCTAATCCCAGGTGGAAAACAATGAGGAATTTAAAGAAGACAAATACCTTAATTGGCAAAACAGAGTGTGAGTTCACAAGAGACTGCCACATATGAGGATGACAGCCAGGATTATGGGGCACAGGTGCTACTAAGTATGAGTAGCCATACTGACAAAATGAGGCACCAAAGGGCCAAATTAGGTGCTGTAGATGAGCTGCATGTATTACACACTTCGGAAATGGAAGATTCTGAGGCATATTTCTTCCTGCAGATTCCTTAGCTTATGGATATCCTCCAAGGGCCAAACTGGATCTTAAAAGTTGTCCCAAATAATAGCTTTTCAGGGCAGACAGATAGTTCAACAGGACTACAGTCGCTGCCCATCCATTATGAATGCCAACGCTCTTGTATATATGATGCCATCTCATGTGCTGGCGTCAGTTTGTGTTTTTCTGTGCCTCATCACCATGGATACAAAGCTCTTCTAGATGTTTTAATAATGAAAGCCCTCATCAAATCTGACAGCGACTAGGTCAAATGTTACCTTCTAGGATCTATTTGTTTAATCCGAATCAATGATGTGTCAAAAAAGATGTAATTATTGGATTACCACAACATCTGTAGGAAGTGTCTAAGATCCCACCATGAACCCTTGGCCTGGCGCTGCTGCTCCTCAGTGCAGGAAGTTAAACAGTTTTTGCGAAGGGCTTGTATGGATAATCCCAGGGGTCAAAATCCCCTCTTTCAGTTAAGTCACCAGACAGGGAGCAACCCCTGGTGATGACTCTGCCCTCCGGTAAATGGTGTGTTGACAAAAATGTTGGTCAGATTGTGCAAGCTTATGGTATTGTGCAATTTATCGGTGGACTGACAAGTTAGAAAAGGGCTTCTCCCAAGCAGCCGGAACCAGCTCCAAGAGAGCTTCATTAAGTGACAGCAAAGGTGCTGAGGACTGCTACAGGATTTCAGTCAAGATTTTTAGCTTCGCCACACCAGTGGACAGGGGCAATTCCAGTACTTCTGCTTCTTTAAGTACCAGTGAGGTAAAAGAACAGAGTTCTCTTGAAGGAGGGCTGAGGGGTAAGAAATGTCCTCCTCTAGAGCTGCATCAAGGCCACTTGCATTTTGTAGGTCCAATAAAAGGCTAGCTTCTGTATTATAAGGAAGGAGAAGGTTGTCTACCTATGAATCGTCTTCCACCATGGGCCCATAATCCCTATTGTGAATGTCTAGGGAATTGGAAGCTGATCCAAATAGTTTCTCCTTCCGCACACATTTCTGGGCCCAAAATCCAGTCATAGTGTCATAGGCAGCACCAAGGGCACATGGACCGGTGTCTTAGTAGGCAACTGCTTCTTCTGAACTGGAGCTTAAGCTCAGGCCTTGGGAGACAAGACATTGGGCGGTGGGTGCCTGGGTCCAAACAACCTTAATCACCAATCCTACATGATCAGCCCACCTTTAAGGAGCGGTCCAGAGGATAGCAGAACCCATCTGAAAATACCTGACATGGCCACACAAAACACCTACCTGGAAGTGTTGGTGGATGGAGATGGGAACTCTGGCTTCATCATTTTAAGAACCTCAATTGGCTCCAACGACGAGGAACGGACTGGCATCAGGGAATGACACACACTCCAGGTAGTGGGACCATTTCCTCAGGAAGAAAAGTACTTTTGCTTGCTGTGGAGTTTTCTTTTGTGTTACTTAAGGGAGGATTCCTTGAGGGGTTGCTCCCTGTCTGGTTACTTACCTGAAGGAGGGGATTTTGACCCCTGGGATTATCCATACAAGCCTTTGGCAAAAACTGTTTAACTTCCTGCACTGAGGAGCAGCAGCGCCAGGCCAAGGGTTTATGGTGGGATCTTAGACACTTCCTACAGATGTTGTGGTAATCCAATAATTACATCTTTTTTGACATATCGTTGATTCGGCTTAAACCCATAGATCCTAGAAGGTAACATTTGACCTAGTCGCTGTCAGATTTGCTGAGGGCTTTCATTATTAAAACATCTAGAAGAGCTTTGGATCCGTAGTGTGAGGCACAGAAAAACACAAACTGATGCCAGCACATGAGATGGATGTATTACACAGGCTTTTCTGGGGCTGTCCAGGCAGCCTTAATGGACATACCCTACAAGGGCAAGCAGCTCTTTAAGGGGAAAGCAGGTTCCTTCTCCTCCGTGGAACGCTCTAATAATAGTCATGCAACTGTGGGCTTACTGGGCCTGGTCTCTCTAGCAAAGTAGTTCCACCAGCAGTACTGTTGCTTTTGGAGCTTTTCCAGGACACAGCCCTCACATCAACCACAACTTTCACAGCTTATTCAGACCAGCAAAAGCTTTTTTGCTCCTTTTGAGGCAGAGGGCTTTCTTAGAGACTCCAGCATATCTTCTACTTGATCTGCTGCCTGAAAATCACTTTGCCTCCTGCCTCTTAAGGACTGCCTTTCAGGGGGGCGGAGATGGGGGTCTCACCCTTTACTACAAAGTGTGAGACAGTCACAATGGATTGTTGGGCTCTCCATCTAATCCATAATGGTTACACCCTACTTCGACTGCCCTCTTCCTGCAAGGAAATGCTCTCCAGACCACACTACGATCTTGGAGGTGGATGTGCTGGCCCTAATGAACAAAGGGGCCACAAAGTGGTGCCCCTGGGTGAGAGGGGCCTGAGACTTTAATCCCTTTGCTTCTTGGTTCCCAAGAAGGACGTAGGTCAGTTCCATTTGGGATCTACAGTTCTTGAACCTCTCTTCAATAATGTCAGGAATCAGGCTCAGCACCAATGCCTGATCAAGTAAGGGGCTAAAGGGGGCTGGAGATTGTGCAGAACGGGACAATGGAAACTTTAGAGGTAGGGGACACTAGACCGCTAACTGACTGACTTACTAATATGATCACTTTTTGGTTATTGGTACATTTCCAGGACATTATGGGTCAAGCCAGTCGGACATTGTAAGTTTGACCGAAGGCTCCGTCAACACACACACTTACAACTTTTTTTAATTTTCAAAAGAAAATCCTAAAGCAGGATTTACTTTTTGAAAATAAAAAAAAACAGTGCACCCCTTGCAATGGGAGTTTCCTCCCATGGCGACGGCGGCATTGAGCACTTTTCAATGCCCCTTACCACCAGGTTTTTTCTGGCGGTGATGGGCACTGAAAATCGGCTGTATGTCTGCCCATCTAAATTAGGTGAGCGGACATACAGCCAAAGCTCCAACAGCCCTTACTCCCTCAGAAGGATTGGACTATGGCAGAGACGAAGTAGTCTGCACCGTCCTCAAACTATGGTGTGCCCGAATCTAATTCTAACAGGCGGGCCATAATGTTGGTGGGGAGGGAACACCGTCCCCATTGCAACAGAGTTCCCTCTCTGCCAAAATATAGTTCAGGCACAATGTGTCGTGCGTTTGTTGTGGCTCTATGCTTCAAAGCAAATCGCACCTGTTATCTGTCCCTCACATCTACTGTTTTCTTCTCTCTCAGTTCCCTCTTGTTAGATTCCCTTTTAGACCTCTTTTCACTATATTTTGCTATGTTTTGCTCTATACCTTCAAGTATCTATCTGTTGCTCCTGACCTGTCTGGTTTGCTGTGGCATTTTGGAGTCCTTTTTGGCATCCTGGTCTGCTTGGCAACTCAACACAGCAACACCTGCTGCTGAAACCAGTAAGCCTGCATCACTTCTAAGTCTTATGAGTTTGTTCTGGCTAGTACCATTATACCTGTAGTCCTCTATTTCCCCTACAGCCGGTTCAGTAACCATCCGTTCCCCAAGCACCAAGTTTGTTCTGTGCCATCCTTTACCTGAAAAATCAATTCCAAGACTAAGATCCAGTTTAGTGTTTCTCTGTCAGTCCACTTCCCTATTCTAACCCCCCCCCCCCAACTCCGATTCTAGTCATATCTGCGTAGCTTTGGGCGACTGGCTGGTGAAGGCAGTGGGTTGTCCCTCGAGTCCTCTGCAGTTACAGGCCAACTTTGATATGGATGCCTCCTCCTTAGGCTTGGACCTTCATCTGGGCACGATGATGGCACAAAGCCTTTGGTCGGCTTCAGAACAACAGATATCCATATTAAGGAACATCTTGGAGCAGTTGTGGAGGGCCCAGCTCACCCTCAACCTTCGCCTCGTAGGAGGTAGCTGAGGAAACCACAAGGATCGAGGGGACGTACTGCAGAGTACCTTTATTGCTGCCTCCTCCCAAAACCCATAATCGTAGCTTTTAAATGAAATGAACACATAGGGCACAAATCATAATGAAGGCAGAGCTATATTCACAAGAGTAGGAAGTAATTGTGTCTAGGGCACCCAATCCGCCCAAATGGTAGCGTTAATGTTTCCCAAGAGATCCTGGGTTGTTTGCCAGCCCAGGCCAGGAATATCAGGTTTGACTGCAATCTACGTCTGAAGGCACTACTGAGAGGGATTGGAATGTCAATAGACAAGTAAAGAAACTTGGGGAGGAGGACCATTTTGGGTATCGCCAGTCACCCGGACAACGGCAGTCTCTCCCACCGTTTCAAACGGCTCTCCATCCATTCCATGAGTCTGCCATAATTGGAGCGCCACCGTTCCTCAGCATCGTGACTTAGCCAGATACCCAGATATTTCACTGGGCCCTCTGCCCAGCAAAGAGGATACTCCGACTGAAATCATTCAGTAGCAGTTGTGAGTGGAAATATTACCGATTTTCTCCAATTGATATGTATGCCTGAGAGACCTCCGAACCACGTAAACTCCCTAATTAGGGGGGTCAAGATTTTCTGCTGGGCGCTTAACGTACAGAGTCAAGTCGTGTGCATATAGAGAGACAAGTATCAACCGTGGTCTGAATGCCAGCCCGCAGTGCGCATGATGCTGTCTCAATCGGGCCGCTAGGGGCTCCATGGCAATGGCAAATAGAAGGGGTGACAATGGGCATCCTTGAGCAGGACCTCTGACCCTAGTCAGCGACCTGCTCTCTCCCCCAGTAGCTCCACCGTTGTGCCACCGCTGCTGCTCTGGTAGGGTTCGAGCCTGCCTCTGCTGTCTCCTGCCTCGCTGTGCCCGTTTTTTTCTCTTCCTGTGTCACCCTTTCTTGGCTATATTGTCATCCTGCTTGTGTAACTGTCATCCTTCTGGTTTAAATTGGGTATTGTTTTGCTGTTGTCTTGCTGTTTTCCTCCTCGTGTAATTGTCATCCCCCTTATTAAACTGTATTGATTGCTGTTTTTTTACTGCTTTCGCGCGTTCTCCTGCCGCTGCTCCCCGCGGCCCTTGCCGCTCACGCGCCCGCCTCCCAGCGGAGCTTTCCCTCCCTCCTCCCCTATTTAATGGTGGCCGCGCGCACCTAAGGCAAGCCCTTCTGCGCCTGTCCGCAACCCGACCGCGACCAGCGCCAGAAACCCTGGATCTCCAACCATCCACTGCTACGACTCAGCTACCCTCCTCGCACTCAACCCTGGGAGGAACAACAACTGCCAGCTATCCATGCCGAGCACCACCCACGGACAGTTCTCCTGCCGTCACTGCAGCCAGACCTTCAGCACCATCAGCACCCCCACGGCCACTACCCGGACACCGAACGCCAACACCTCCGAAACCCGGAGGTGCATCCTCCTCAACATACGTTCCCTGCACAGACACGCCGTTGAAATCTGGAACCTCCTTCGACTCCCTCTCACCAGACGACGCCTTCTTTCCAGAAACCTGGACCAACGCCTCCTCCGCCCGACATCGCCACCCCCATCCCCGACGGATACAAGATCCAGAGGAAAGACCGCACCAACCGCCCAGGAGGAGGACTCGCCATCTCCACTACAAACGACTCCCTCTCCACCACCGAACACCTCCACTTCAAGATCCAGACCAGCCCGAGAACCACACTTCGTGGCACCCTCGCTTACAGACCCCCCGGACCTTGTGCCACGCCACGACCATCGCCAACCTCATCGCACCCCACGCCATCGTCTCCATGGACTACATACTCAACGGGAACCTGAACCTCCACCTCGACAACCCCAACGACCCAACTCCACCACCCTCCTGGACAACCTTGCCAACATCGGCCTGAAACAACTCGTCACCACGCCCACCCACAAGGAAGGATACACCCTCGACCCCATCTTCTCAGGAGGTAACAGCATCCATTTCAGCCACACCACACAACACCCCTGGACAGACCACCACTGCGTACACTTCAACACCGACAAACCCACCGCCCCCAAACCTGCACCACGCTCTCCCAGAAGGAAATGGAGCAAAATCACTGAGGAGCAGCTCAACTCCGCCCTCAACCGCGACACCCCCACCACCTCGACGGAAGCCAGCCTCGCAGCCAAAGAACTCCACAGATGGATCTCCAACTGCGCAGACGAGCTCGCACCCCTATGCAACTCCGACAGACAGCGCCCCAGGAAGGCCACTTGGTTCACCACAGACGCACCTGCAGACGTCTCGAGAAGAACTGGAGAAACAACAAAACGCCAGAAGATCGCACCACCTACAAGAACGCCATGACGGAATACCACCAACGCATCAGATCCACCAAGATGACCTTCATCCAAAACAAGATCCTCGCCAACTCCAAGGACCACTTCAGCATCATCCAGGAATTCACCAAACCCCCCAGTGAAACCACGGACATCACCCCCTCCCAGTGATGGAGCAAGGTCTGAAAGAGACTTGCTCGGAGGCAATCCACTCGGTTAACTCATTAACAAGGTTATTAAACATGTTTTGTAAATAACTAATACGCACCACATGAATACGCGGGTTAGTGAAGCTTGCCTATGTGTGTACTAATGCAGATAACAACGAAGACGGAATAATACCGCTTTAAACGGGGAAACTGTTGTGTGCATGCGTCAACTGCATCTACGTAGTATGACGAGGTAACACTTGGAGGGAAATTCTAGCGCATGAGCAGAAGATACTAAAATGGAGTCTTGAAGACTCGCGTGCATGGCATCTGCTTAGCTGAGACGAAAACAAGCTATTTTACTAATGCTAATGCGGGAAAAGAATCAATAAGAACAGGGGAATAGAGTAGAGGTGGGAGGTATACAGTGTGACCATTTATTTGTGAAATTAATATTTGTCTTTCTGAATTTTATCATTAGTGCACATTTGGGCCTCTCACGCATAACTGAATTGAGCTGAGTAATTCGAAGACTGCGCATGTCCACTGAAAGTTAACCCGTAATGATGACTTAGATGTTGAACGGGAGCCAAGGTCATCCGTGACATGCCCTGGGAACGGATGGTGAAAAGTTCAACGATGAGGACTCTTATTTATAATGTTATAAAAATGTTGCAAGTAAAATGTGAATGTGTATGGGAACTCAATACATGAATAAAACATTAAGGGGACGGGTTTGCGAACAATAGTTGAACTGATTTTAATGACATGTAAGCATGGTGTGATGGAGCTTCCCCCTTGCCTGACCAATCATATTTCGTATTTTTACGATATTGAAACTTTAGTGGGTGGAACATGAAGAAACGAAGGTATAACTAAGGTAAAAGCTTTAGTTAGTTAGAAAAGGCTGCTGAGAAGAAGGTCCAGATGCTGTGAGTCGGAGATGCTGTTTGCTGGGAGAGATGCTGTGAGATGCTGATGAAGAACCGAATGCAGATCCTAACTTAATTGGGTTAGATCAGAAGATCGCGGAAGAATCTCGAGGAGGAAGAGAGTGTCGGAGAGGGGTGCGGCGCAATCGTCGGTATTCTAGAGAGGTCAACTATCCTGTCCCGAATCCTGTCCTGAAGTCTTTGTCTCCTGACCTTTCCTAGGGGACTCTTACCAGCCCTTTGGCCAGGGGGTTGGTCTTTCACACCATTCTTGGTAACTATAATTTCACGTTATTTGCAGATGTTCTTTTCTCTCTGTCCTCTCCCTTTCTGAGCATTAATTATTGTACGAGTCCGAAGTATATGCTTGATGTTTAATTAATCGAATTTTCTCTCCTAAGAATGATGGTGACTGCACTGTATTTTGAAATGGTTCACATGCATTTAATTTAGATAAAGATTTTAAACCTTCCTGAGTCTGTGATCATTTACTTCAAATAAAAAATAGTTAAGGGTTATGTTAATTATCACCATCAACTAGTTCAACTAATGGTCCATCGACCAGAGGAAAGAACTTTTTGATCAGTGAAAGGTTAGTTAGGAATATTAAATAACTAATCCTGAATATTATGAATATATATATATAAAACTTTAAACACTCCAGCGGTTTACTCAATTGTGTGTTTATGGGCCCAGGTGAGTGTATGGTAGTGGAGTATCTGTTGTTGGTATACCGCTGGATCAGTTTTCTGGTAGCAGAGTTATGGTTATTATTGATTAGTTTGGTGATAAATATTGATTATTGATTTATGTTTAACAAAAGAGTTAGTGTCTTGTTTTATGTCGTCTAGAAGCACAGATACAGTGGATATCTGGGCATCCCGGGAATGGAATAGCGGGTGGTGATAGAAGCCACACTGCAGGAGGTTACTCGTCTGTTTTCATAACACTGAGAAGCTACGGAGGGCTGGCAGTGTTGTAGTAGGAATTATATTGTCTAAAAGTAGAGTGCGAATGATAGCAGAAGGGGTTCGCTGGTGAAACTTTGGTCTCATTTCCCAATACGGGTGACACTGAAGAAGTAACAGGTTCTCCTGAGCTTCAATGAAGGGCAAACAGAGGTTTTTGCTCATAGTGAAAAAGAATTCTGGGATAAGTCATAATCTATTCTGATTTAGTGGAGCAGGCTGAGTAGCAAATGTTTTTATGTTGTTACTAACGGATTTTATTTTAGAAAAGTAAAAGAAAATAAGTTATCGTATTACCTTGTGAAGGGAGGGTCAGTCGCAGGACTTATACTGATGTCATAAAGAGGCGCACTGGGATTGGTTGAAACAGCGGGCGTGAGCTGGAAGCAAATTGTAAAGGGAGGGTCAGTAGTAGGAGCAATACAGACGTCACAAAAGGCCGCGCTGGCATTGGTCATACCACGAGCGTGAGCCTGAGTCTGACTGGTTGATAGATAAAAGCCGCGCTAGGATTGGTCGAGAAAGAATTGTATGTGGAGCCCTGATTTGACTGCGGGTGTGAGTCGTGCTGATATAGGATGCAACGTAGGTAATAGAGCTAGAAGATATACGGAAGATTCTTTCCTATATCGACCGTCTGAAATGTTCGGAAGACCAAAGAAAATGACGTTAATGAAGAAAATTAAAAATGTCTTTAAAAAAGACAAACCTGTAATGACTAGAGAGGGAATTCCTATTCCACCACCTAAAACACCTGCTTCCTTTATGATGATGGAGAAAGGATATCACACGTGTGTATGGTTGGAGAATTGGGTGGAGTATACTTAAGGTGATGGTGTTTTGGCTTTTCCGGAGCATGGTACTTTTAATTTAAAGATACTTCAGAATTTGAGAGATAGAATGAATATGTTAGAACCAAATCCTAGAATGACACAGTATGAAGCTTTGGAAGAATGGGATATTGAGGCATTTGATCGTGAAAAATTCAGAAGTGGTCGGAGATTTAGAGGATTTTTGCCTAGATATCCGTATGAATCAAGTGGAGATCAAATGAAGCATTGGAGAAGAGCTGTGGTGACCGAGGGTTTATATCCAGTATTAATGGCTGAAGAACAGTTAGGAGGAAAGTGTAAAGAAAAAAGCGAAACACATGAATACGACAGGATATGGCGAATCAGATGATGAACTATTAGAGGATATTTTGATTAAAACCCCTCCACCGTACCAAGAAGAGCCTAGTAAGCTCACCCCAAGTGCACCAGTGATAGGAATGCCTTTGACCCCACAAATTTTACATGATGTGTCACTTAATAGGGTGTTGCAGGATAATGAGAGAGAGGCCTTAAATAAAACTAGGGAAGAATTAGTTCAGAAAGTAAGCCAATTGAATTTAAATGCCAAAGTTTTGACAGTACCAGTAACTATTGGTCCTGTAATCCCAATATATGGAGATAAAAAGACTTGCCAGAAACCTCAAACTGTGACAATTCCGTAAAATAGTCCCAGAAAAGAAGTAATAATTACGGATGATCAGGTCAGTGAATGTGAGTCAGTTATTTCATTAATGGATCTCCCGAATGTAGAACATTTAACTGAAACTCCGAAGAGAATTATACCTGCAAACTTGAGAGAAAAGAGATCTTTGGTTCCTATAGGAACTGGAGGTTCAACAGCAGTTACTCCTGAAGATATAGAGAGATGGGCACAGGAAATAGAAAATCGAAACCCACAACCAAAGATTTTAGATATCAGTAGATTGAAAGTAGATTTGGAAGAAATGATAACTGGCAATGTGAGCATAGAAAGATTGAACGTTTATAATGATGAGGAGTTGTTATTCTTATGTAAGAGTATAACTAGAAGAGCAAGAGTATTTCATGAGAGATTAACAGAAGTTGCCTCAGAGATTGGAATAGATATAGGGAAATCGAAACTATTGCAGAAACCACATCGAGTGGAGTCTACTGATAAGGATTTAGAAAGTGTAAATGCTTCTGGTAAGAGACTACAGATAAAAGAATTGATGAATATTTTACGAAAATGGGGAGACATTGACAAATGGAGAATTAGGTGGATAAGAAAGAAAGAGAAAGTACAAGCGAGAGAAGCATCATCTGCATTTCCAGTGAGAGAATCAGATAAGATTGAGAGAATGTGTCCAATGAGAGAAGTTCCTGGTGGTGGATATGTTCATGTTCCTTAGAGCAGACACGATATCTTGTCATTTACGAATGATTTCCCTAGGTTGAGAGAAAAACCAGTTGAATGGTATAAACAGGTGGAAAGATTCGTGAAAGTTTCAAAGGTTTTGTTGAAGGATTTGGACGGTTTATTTGATATTGTAGTACCAGCTGATTTATGGACAGAATGTAAGATTACAATTGACTGGCCAAATGAGGAATATCCAAGGGATTCCAAAACCCAGGAGCGCCATCAGAGGAGGTGATGAAGAAGTATCACCAGGTGATTACTTTCTTGAAAGGGAAAATTCCTCCTAAAGAGACTGATTGGGTGAAAATAGATAGAACCACTCAAGAGCCAAAGGAGTCTGTACACGTGTACTATGAGAGGTTGTTACAGGTGTTCAAGCAGTATAGTGGATTTGAGAACATTGGAGATGAGGATATGGGACATTTTGTATATCGGTTCGTGTATGGTTTAAAACCAGAGATTAGTCAGATGATTCAACAACACATGTTGTGTTGGCAAAGTAAGACCATAGATGAAATATTGAAATATGCGAAGTATTGTGATGACGACATTGAGGCAAAACATAGAAAGTTAAAAGAGAAAAGAATGTGGGCACAAGCGAAATTGGCAGAGCAGCAGGAAGCAAAATTAATTTCCCAGAATGATAATGAGATAAAAGACCAGAATCAAAATGAACAAGTGTCGAGTGGTGGTAAAGGACGAGGACGAATGAGTAGAGAGGAAGCGAGGAAGAAATTTCCTTGTCATGCGTGCGGAGAGTATGGACATTGGAAGAACGAGTGTACAAATGTCCAGAATAATAATGGGCCAAATAAAAATTTAAATCCACAGATGCAGAATGAAGTGGTTGTGAAACAGCCCCAGCAGCAGCAGGTAACTACCCCCACAGTATCAGGTGCCACAACCTGCTATGGCAAGCAATGTGAACATTCAAAAATACAGTGCGAACACCGGATTTCACGGAGAAAGTGGTAAGAATAATAGAGTGGTTTCACAATATTTTTTGCAGAATGATGAAGATGAATCGGACTATATACACTGACGGTGCCTGAGGGGGGAGGAAGAGGAGTGCGTGCTTGGCGAATCCTTGCCGGTAGATCAGACAGGTCCATTTGTTGAAGGGAAAGTTGAAGGTAGTGACATCACTTTCCTGTTGGACACTGGTGCTACCCGGTCTACTGTAAGAACAGCAGACATCCCAAACCTACCCCTCTCTGGAGAAACTATCCAAGTTGTAGGAGTGTCAAACCAACAGATTAGAACTCCAGTTACAAGACCAATGGAAGTACATATTGGAAATTTTAAAGACATGCATTGGTTTGTAGTTTGTGACTCAAGCCCAGCAAATCTGTTGGGGAGAGATTTATTGTGCAAAATGAACTGCACAATCTATTGTACGCCTGATGGTGTTGCTTTCCAAACACCTGATGAAGATGTTGTTTATAAGATGATGTTAGCTAAGCAAGTTACAGAAGTGGATACAATGTTTTCATTACTAAATGAAAGTGAATTACCAGAAGAATTGAGAACCACAGTAAATCCAGAAGTGTGTTACAGACGGGCACATTCATTTTTGTTAGGCACGGGGAGATTAAGTGATTTGCCCAGAACCACAGGATGTTAAGTGTCCCTGCCGAAACTCGAACCCGCTTCCCCAGCGTCGAGGTCGATCGCTATAGCCATAAGGCCACATCCTCTTTCAGCAACGGCTGGCATGATTTGCGGGTAGGGGGGCATGCAGGGGGGGGTCGCGCACGGGTGGGTAAGGGGGGGAGGTCGTGATTGCGGGAGGGAAGAAATAAAAATCACCATGCCGCCGCCTGGTCCTGTGTCGCTGCTCTCCTGCTTCCGATTTCAGGAACAGGAAGCAGACAGCCCGGCTCCCTCCCCTAAGCCAATCACAACGCTGCAATTGCAGCGTTGTGATTGGTCTGAGCGCAGTGACACGGCGTTCAGCCAGGGGCTGGAGGGGTGGGCATGTTCTCCATGCAGGCTGTAATGCAGCCTGCATGGAGAAGTGGGAAAGTGTGCATGACTGGTTTGGGTCACATTTTATGTTTTTGCTTCTGCACTGCTTGAAAGCAGTGGGGCGACGTTCCTCTGCCATAGCAGAGGAGCCGCCCCTGTCCTCTTTGTTCAAGTGCTGCTTGCTTACCTGATGGAAATGGCTTCATCCTAGGAAGCTGCTCCATTCAAATTTATGTGGATCCGTCATTTTTACTTTTTTTAAAAATTGTAACTATTATTCACTTCAAATTAGACGGGAATGAATAAGTACATACACAGGCACACATATAATATATGTTTGTGGACGACAAGCGGGAGAACCCTTAGCTTTAAGATTAAATCCAGGGTTTTTAAATAATTCACTTAAGAGACTGAGCAAATAAAAAGCAGCTAAACACTGCTTGCGCATTTTAAGGTTGACGTGCATAATCTATTGACATACCAAGGGTAATGAAGTCTTTCTTATGGCTGTGAATGGATTAAATAATGGAGATGATTGATTATCTTGCCCACTTCTCGCTGTCATGGAGGGTATTGCGCTACGTTGCTATTTGAAAGCAGTATTATGCAAATAGATTGTTCTGATGAAGGAGACCTTTAACAATATTGAGTTCTGAACCATCAGTAGTTGCAGCCTTGAGGCAGGCTGGTTTGAGACAGATTCATATCTTCATCACTTGCAGCCTTTGGGCCAAGAACAGGGCTTCCATTTTGGTGGCACGGACAACTCTCCCATTCAGTACACCAATGTTGAGGGCAGCAACACAAGCCGTCTGGGCATGTTGCATGGATGCTGGACACCAGAATGTTGCTTTCCAGCTTCATTGCTTTAGGTGGCCCATAAGGAGACCGGGAGACCCCTCGTGACATGGGTCTGCTCTGGCTTTGTCAGCTGCTTCTGAGTGTCCCTCTCACTGCCAACTCAGCTGGGCTTCTCCTTCTGGACACTCCTCCTTCAGGGCCAGGCACTATACTCCCCTCTGCGCAGATGGCATGCTTCTATCCTCTAGGCACACCCGCTGCTTCTCCAATAAGTTGCACATATTTCAGGTGATGTCTACTCACTGACTGTCATGGAGACCCTAACACTGGTTACAAAGCAGCTCTTTGAATACTCTGTGGTGCATTCCCTTCCTTGGTCAAGAAGAACATATACCAGGGACAAAGTGGGGTGGATTGGGTCCCACTTTTATACTAATTTTCCAGGCTTGGAATGTGGATCCACCTTCTAAGGTTCAAACCCATTTTACTTTGGTTCCTTTTGAAATGCAATTTTCTGGCTGTAGTGCAGACACAGCCTTTGGGCATGGTGACTGCTCCAACGGCAGGTAGTTGTAAGAAGGACTCCAAGCTGGAGTATCCAAAACAAAAGCACAACGAAATAGGAAATCTCCACACCTGGCTGCCATCAGCCTTCCTGAAGCAGCAATCAGGGAAAGACAAAATGACAGGGTGTGTCTAGAAACCTTTTAATCTTTAACAATAGGAAACAGCTGACTCAGCCCTTACCCTTGCCATCGACCAAATGGCAGTGCCCAGGAAATCGATCAATAGCCCCTTACTAAAATGACCCAAATCAAACATCTAAGGGCAGCCCTGTCCCCATCCTCTCTCACTTCAGTGTCTGTGTCCCCACCCTGCAGCCACAGGAATGTAGTAAATACTCAGGGTACAGTGAGCATGAGAACCAGACCTGGGCATTCCCATGACTATTTAGGCTGTTACATCAAACACACAAAAGATTATGGGAGGAATGCTAGCAATAATTCTAACCACTGGCAGTTACTTGGGGAAGCATTCCAACACATCGCTGTTTTGCCCATCGTGCCAACTCAGTTTCGACTCTGCCATATGTAAATCGGTCTTGATTGGGTCGTCACCTTATAAGTGTCCAAGGGTGCTCCTGGACATGGGTCCCATTCTCACTGTGCCACTCGAACCAAAGCAAATCTGCCTGAAGAGCCCCAGTCAGGGCAAAACCGGTCTTGGGTTGCTTGTGTTCCAGTTCAGGGAGGACATGGTCTGGCAGTTCAGATAGACTGTTCCTACTGGAGCAGGGTCAACACTGATTTGCATATGACTGGGTCCAAAATTAGGTGGCTTGGTGGGCCGAAAAGCAGTGGGTTGGAATGCTACCCTGAGTAATTGCTAGTGGTTAGTGGCAATCCTCCCAGCACTTTTGTGTGTTTGATGTGAGGTCCTATGTGGCCTGGGTTATGCCCAGACGTGGTTCTCGTGCTCATTATGCCAAGGTACACCCGAATGATGAGCCCAAATCAAGGCGAAACCAGTCTTGGGTTGCTTGTGTTCTGGTTCAGAGAGGACTTGGCTTGGCAGTTTGGGCTGGACTATTTCTGTTGTACGAGGACCAAGACTTATTTACTTACGGCTGGAATTAATCTGAGTTTTGCAAGGTAGGCAAAAGAATAATATGTTGGAATGCTACCTTGAGTAATTGCCAGTGGTTAAATTGCAAGAATCCCTCCCATCACATTTTATCTTTTTTGATGTAGTGCTCGAAGTCAGCTGTTCTTAACCTGTGGTCCTTGGACCCCTGGGGGTCCACAACATTTACTCAGGGGGTCCATGACTGCTTAGAAAATTAAATATTCACAGATTAATAAAGTGTATATAAATAAATATTCACAGATTAATAAAGTGTATATAAAGGAAGCAAAATGTAACATTTTAAATACGTTCTGTAAGAAACTGGAGGCTAAAAATTAAGTTTGTATCCTCAGATTGATTCGTGGAAGTCGTGCAAGTGCATCAAACAGCATATAGTATGGACAATGGGTGGTCTCGATTTAATTTATAAAAATTCCAACCTTCCCATTGAAATAAAAATGTTGATTTTTAATATTTGTTCGTGAATTAAATAGAATATTTCATAATTTGTGTATGTTTGATGAATGCTTGTTTCTGTGAGTTGTGTATTGTGTTGCTGTTGAAATCATTGATATTTCCTAGGTCGGTGTCCCTGACTTTGCAATAATTTAGTGGGGGTCCTCTGATTCCAGTAATGATTAAATGGGGGTCCACAGAAGCCAAAAGGCTTAGAACCACTGCCTTAAGTGTCCAAGGGTATGCTCAGATAAGGGTCCATGCACACTGTGCCACTGGAACTAAGCTGCGCCAGACTGACGAGCCCCGATCAGGGCAAAACTAGTCTTGGGATGGTTGTGCTTTGGTTCCTGAGAGGACGAGGCTTGGAAGTTCCGGCTGGATTGTTCCTATTGGAGCAGAACTAAGACTGATTTGTATATGCAAGGTCTAATCTGAGGTTGCAAGGCAGGCATAAGAGCAATGGGTTGGAATGTCACCCGAGCGATTGCCAGTGGTTAGACAAATTGCAAGCATTCCTTCCATCAATTTTGTGTGTTTGATAGCTAAGGCCAAATGCTTGGCTCTCACCTATGTCAAGGCAGGTCATGCCATGAAAAGAATAGTCCAGGTAAAACACCAGTTATGATGGCTGTTGTGAGAAAACTGGATAGATCAGACATGAGTGACCTAGAGGAGCTGGAGTTACAGGAAGCATTTGAGACGTCACATGGCACTATGATCACTGGGGACATGATGAAGTGCACAGGGAACCCTGGAACCATTACATCATGGCACGCTCTTAGGCCCAAGGCAACTACATCTGTTGCACTAATGATAATTACGCCGCTGCCTCTATGCGAAAGCCTAATCCCAGGTGGAAAACAATGAGGAATTTCTTTTGATAATCAAATTTTATTGTTTTACAGCGTATGAAACAAAAAAGCAAATACACGATGGACAGTGAATCAATGACATTTTTGCAGTTAAAGTATCCCACATTTCCGCACTCCATAAGACCTGCACAGACAATAATAACGAGACAAATCATTCCGAACCTTCTACCGTACCCAGCCACTTCCCCCACACCCTTCGGTATTTCTTGGGGCACCCTCTCGCCACGTAAAGGGCTTTCTCCTGGGTCGCACACCAGTCCACCCCCCGTCGCCACCGCCCAATATCCGGCGGTTCAGGATTTATCCATGCCGCCGCTATGTCCCGCTTTGCCACCATCATGGCTGTATTGGAAAATAGTTTGTCATTCCGGGACCCATCCAGCCCGTCCAGGATTCCCAGTATTGAATGCCGTGGGTCATGAGGAACCTCCCAACCCAGGACCTCCGTTAGCTCTTCCTCAATTGCCCCCAAAATCTCCCCAGTTGGGGGCAGGACCAAACCACATGGAAGAAATCAGCCGGGGCATGGGTGCATCTCGCACAAGACGCATCGGGACGAAGGCCCGCTCGGTGCAAGCGCAGGGGAGTAAGGTAAGCGGCATGTAAATAGTAAAGTTGGATCAGCTTAAGTTTGGCAGAAGTGGTGACTGTCTTGGGTGCCATAAGGGCGTCGCGCCAGTCCACCTCGTCGAGGGGCCCACCCATTCAACCCATTGGTCCTTCAACTTATCCAGGGAGGTGGAAGTGTTGTTGACTAGGGTGCGGTATATGCGGGAAATGCCCCCTTGCCTAAATCTCCCAGCATTGTCTGCGCCTCTGTAGGGCTGTGTTCGGGAAGCCGCGTGTCATCCGCAATGTGCGTCCGGAGTGCATGCCTCAGCTGCAAGTACTTGTAAAATTGGGAGGATTGTAAGGAGTAACGGGTTTGAAGTTCCTGAAAGGAAAGCAGGTGGCCTGTAGCACATATATCCCCTAGTTGGGTAATACCAATGAGATCCCATGATTTAAACCCCTGCAACCCACTAACTTCCCGGAGCCAAGCCCCATGCCAAAGGGGTGTACACCGAGTGAGCCTACGCGTCCACCCAGTGTGACGCAACGAGGCCCGCCAGGCCAGGAACACGGAACGTGTGACATCGGGTAGCTGGGATGGGATGGGCCTCCCGAACAGCATTGCTTGGATGGCAGGTAGGCCCAGCTCGCTCAGCTCGAGCAGGTAGGCCGGATCGGACCAGCACCCGTTGAACCAATCGTGAACCACCAGGAGACGCGCAGCCAGGAAGTAAAGGTATAAGTGTGTCATCCCCATTCCCCCGTCGAAGGAGGGGATCCGGCAAGTAGGCAGTGCCAGGCGTGCCCTGCCCCCATTCCAAAGGAACTTGGTGGTAATACTGTCCAACTCCCGGAACCAAGACCTGGGGAAGCAGAAGGGAGTATTCTGGAGGACGTAAAGGAATCTGGGGAGTATCATCATTTTAAAAAGGGCGACCCTCCCCAAAGGGTTAAGTGGAAGAGTCCTCCACTTATGGAGGTCCTCCTTGGCCTTCTTAACCAATGGGGCCACATTGAGCGCCCAGCCCAGTTCGGGAAGGAGGGTGATCCACAGCCCCAAGTACTTAAAGGATTGTCGCCGTAGCGGTATGGTGGATTGCCAATCGTAACATTCCCTAGAGAGGTGCAGTGGAACCAGGACAGACTTCCCAGGGTTCAGTCTAAGCCCAGAGGCCTGCCCGAAGTATTCTAGGGTCTGGAGGCACCGAGGCCCCGAGGAGGCTGGATCGGCCAGAAAAATCAGAATGTCGTCCGCATAAAGTGCGATCTTGTCCGCTTCCACACTCGGCCACTCCCACCCGCGAATACGGTCCTCAGCCCGCACCAGAGCGGCCAGGGGCTCCATAGCCAGGGCGAACAGCAATGGTGAGAGAGGACATCCCTGTCTAGTGCCCCTGTTAATAGGGAAGGCTTCCGACAATACACCGTTGACCAGCACAGGCGCTCGCGGGTGGGCGTAAAGGACCTGAACCAAAGCTCTAAATCGAGGCCCAAAACCCATTTCGGTCAGCACATCCTGCAAATACGTCCAATCCACCGAGTCGAATGCTTTTTCGAAATCAATGGACAGGAGAGCCAAGTATGGAGTTAGCAGGTGCCGGTGGGCTAGAGCCAATTGCAGCCTCCGGAGGCAATGACGGGTCCGCGCTGCGGCATGAAGCCACACTGATCTGAGTGGACCAGGAAGCCAAGTAGGGCTTCAAACGTTGAGCCAGAATGGCGGCATACAGCTTAATCTCCGTATTGAGGAGAGAGATAGGACGATACTCCGCACAGTGACGCGAGGGGGGCTGGGATTTCGGGAGGACCACGATTGTGGCAATATCAGTTTCTGGCGGAAAGGAACCTCTTTCCACTGCTTCCTGAAACAAAGCGGCCAGACGGGGCACTAGAATTTCGCGGTATGCCGCGTAGTATTCCTGCGGAAGGCCGTCGGGGCCCGGGGTCTTGCCCGAAGAAGTAGTGGAGATGGCTTCCTCGATTTCTTTCAGAGAAATGGGCCGTTCCAAATCCTTCTGGGCGGCCGCTTCCAGGCAGGGAAGACGCACCTTACCCCGTTCAAGGAGATCAGAAAGCGGGAGGTCCGGGGCTCGCGCTGCATATAAACACTGATAGTAGGTGGCAAAGGTGTTGGCCATCGCCATAGGGCGCAGTGCACCGTTCCTGCCTCATCCGCCACTTCTGAGATAATGCGGCTCGCCCTGGGGTAGGTGGCTAGCCTGTGCAGGATCGTGCCGTTCTTGTCCCCCCAGCCATAAATTTGCGCTACCAACGACCTCCATAAGAGCTTGGCAGCGTCCAAAGATAGTTGCTTAATTTCGTCCCGAAGGTGAGCAAGTTGTCGGGCCTGGGCGGCATCATTAGATAGAGATACTAGTTGTTCCAAGCGAAGCGCCTGCGCTTCCCTTGAGGAGATTTCTTGCATTTGCGCCTGTCTTTGGCTCCTAAGCTGTCCCTTCGCGACCCCCCGGATAGTCGCCTTTCCGGCTTCCCACAAGATACCCGGCGATGCCACGGAGCTGTCGTTGGTGCAGAAGTAATGCTTAAGTTCCGTCCCCACCACCTGTTTAAATTCTTTGTCTTGGAGGAACCAAGCGTTCATTCTCCATGTTTGGCGGGCTGAGGGAGGGGGAGTCCCTGTACTAAGAATCACTGGAGAATGGTCAGAGATACCTCGCGGTAGGATGCGGACATCTACAATCTCTGAGCATTCCGGTGCAGAGACAAAGATCGCATCTATGCGCGCCTGTGTTTGGTTTGCCGCGGAAGTGTGTGTAAACTGCAGGGTGTGGGGGAGTCATATACGCCATGTATCACAGAGTCCCAGCGACTCGGACCAGTTCGTGAGTTGCTTCGCTTGCGCCTTACGGGAGATGGGAGGAGGACCTGTGGTGTCAAGGGCCGGGGAGGAAACAGCGTTAAAATCGCCTCCCACAATCGTGATGCCCAAAGGCATATTATTCATCAGAGCAGCGGTGTGGGTGAGTGTAGGCGTGAGCATCGATGGGGGAGCGTAGACAGATATCAGATTGATGGGGGAACCTGCTAGGGAACCGCCAACTGATACAAAGGCCCCCTGCGGGTCGTGAGTCACCTGGGAGAGGACAAAGGGCAAAGTGCGCCTCAGGAGGATTGCCACCCCGCGGGAACCCCTGGAGAAGCCGGAGTGCCATATTCTATCGTATCCATAGCGCGCCAGGAAGGGGCAATGATTCCCAAGGAGGTGTGTTTCTTGAATCATGAGGATGTCTATATGGAGGCGTTGTGCATAGCGCAGGACCGCCGTGCGCTTATGTCGGTCAAGGAGACCATTAACGTTCCACGACAGCACGTGGAGAGATGCCCTAGGTGTAGTGTTAGCGGTCAGGTCGGGAGGTCACTACTGTGGAGTGCATAGTCTGACAGGGGTGCGTGAGTGTGTGTGGGAACCTGCAAATGTACGGGCCTTCGCTTGCAGTAAGGGCATACCCGTTTCTTGTATAGGAAACATGTGTCATTTCGTGGATGCTGAAACAAAAAGATAAACAAATAGAAACATAACATAAAAACTTCCCCCTCCCCCCACCCTACACTTCGAGAACGGAAGCATCTGTCGACCCCCATATGAACAGTACCAAACTACAACATTCGTGTTTGAGTGCGTGGAGGACCCCTCCAGAAGATCGGATAAGCAATGAATCGGCATTAGAACTGAATGTTAAACTAGTAAATCTACCAGTGGCAGAGAGCCCCAGTGTGGCAGCGACCCGCCCTGATATTCAGTGGACGGCACAATAGGCCCACCAGGCCCTCAAAGAGTCGGAGTGCGGGAAAGATCCGAGTCTGGTTTGGGTGAGCCCACCCGAGACGGCGACGAGGGCGGTCCAGGCAGATCCTCGGCAGAGCGGTGCCTGCCGCGTGGCGGAGAGCCCGATTGGCTGGAGGAGTCCCGGGACCCCCGGGCCGCCATGCTCAAGGATCTAGGTGTTGTCTGCGATTGGCGCCCCTTGCGTCCCGGCAACCCCGGCCCCCGGGGCCGGGAGCCCTCAGGCCCCGGGGCGGGGGCACTCCCCTGCCGGAGAGGGTGTTCCTCCGTCAGCCATGTCCATGCTGCCTGAGGTGAGTCAAAGAACTGAGTTTGGCCTTGGAAAATAACTCGTAGGCGCGCAGGAAATTGAAGTTGATATTGTAGGCCAAGGGCCCGCAGCTTTTGTTTAACATTTGCGTATGAGCGCCGGAGTTCTTGCACCTCCCTAGTGTAGTCCGGGAACACCATAATGGTATGATTTTGGAACTGGAGTGGCCCCCTCTCTCGTGCCGCTCGCAGGATAGCGTCCCGGTCTTTAAAATTTAGAACTTTTAGGATGATGGGGCGAGGTGGAGCCCCCGGAGGAGGCCTGGGCGCCAGGGACCTATGGGCTCTTTCCACCACGAACCAAGACGAGAGGGCGTCCTTAGGCATCCAGGATGTGAACCAATCTTCGACGAAGGTGGCCACCTGTCCCTTCTCGACCCCTTCGGGAAACCCCACCAGGCGGAGGTTATTACGGCGGGCACGATTTTCAGCGTCCTCGGCCCGCCGGTGGAGCTCCTTGGTGTGAGTGCTGAGGTGGGCCACTTGTTCCTTCAGCTGTGAGATGTCGTCCTCCGTGGTGGATATACGGGATTCAGCCTCCGTCAGCCTCGCAGTAGCATTACGGAGATCCTGCCGGAGGAGGGACACGTCCACCTTGACCTCCCCAATCTTCCCCTCAACGGACGCCTGTGAGGTACTGATGGCCTGAAGGATGGTGGCGAGATCCCTCTCCTGGGGAGGCCCCCTTCAGCCCTTCCCGGGGGATCCTGTTCCGAGGTCGTGAACCGGTCCATTTTGGTCTGCGTAGGAGCCGGCGCGGATTTGGAGGCCCTGTCTCTCCCCGTGGCTGTCGGCAATTCTAGTCGCCGGTTGAATAATGGGGTTTAGATGTAGGGAGGGAACCCACCTCAGGCTCGGAATTCTTGCCAGGGGGCCGGGACCCCGCCGACGCACGAGAGAACCAGGAAGTCAATCGAGGATCACGCGGGGGGCCCCAGAATGCCACCCGAAGAGATGGCCGTGTACGTTGGCCCGACCCCAAAGGCACAGAACACGACAGGCCTTGCCCGTCTACCCTCCAGGCCGTGCTCCCAGCTCCGCAGACCCCACACCACACGTCCGGAGAAGGGACACACCAAGAGACCGGAGCAGTAGCTGATAGTGGGGGGCCCCTATGCCATCCCACTCGCCTCGCTGCCCGATACGACAGCCGTTCACCCGCACCACACACCGGAGGATGGAGATACCTTCAGGCCCAGTAGGAGGGTGTCTCGAGAGCACAGGCCGCAGGCGTCAGGGGAGAAAGGACCCAGCTCCGCTCGCCCAGCAGGCCGCACCTCGGGCCGAGAGCGGCGGAATGAACGTAACTGCCCGGGGGGGCACACAGTGTCACCCGCGCCGCTGCCCGGTCCGACAGCCGAGCCCCGGCCCCCACCTACCGGATGACTCCGTCGCCTCCACTAGCGCCGCTCAGCAAGTCCGGTCACAGGCGCGGCAGACAGGCAGGCCCAGGCCGCCAGCGCAGACACGGGACAGGCCCCAGCTCACCACCTCACATCGGGACGGACGGGAGGGGGGGGACCCGATCCCGGCCCCCTCACCGTGAAGGTCTGCAGCAGGGTAGACTTGGCGAAGGGATTCGCCGGCGCCCCTCACCTCTGCCAGCACATCGCGCCGTCCGCCAGCCAAGCCGCCGGCCGATCACCGGATGACGCAGGACGCGGACCTCAAGGCCGCCACCAGCAGCTCCCCGAGCGGCCGGGCCGCCGGACCTCCAAGAGCCGTCCTCGCCCGTCAATCCCCAGCACGCGGCCCAGTGTCAGGGCACCAGGGATCGTCCGGTCGCCGCCGTCCCAGGCCTCCTGCCCGCTCCGACTCCCACAGGGCGCCCCCGGCGCCGTCAGCAGGGTGCCACCACCTCGGGAAGGACAGGCCGCTGCAGGCCGCAGACCGCACCAGCCGCGTCGGCCGTGCACCGGGGTTCCGGATTCCGGAGGATGAAGTCACCACATCAGGGGTCCCCTACACATCGGTAGGACTTGCGGATGACTGCCAATACGGGCTGGATACGAGGCGGATGACGGAGGGGTCCGGAGCACTCTTAGAGTGCGACCGCCATCTTGACGCCTCAGGCCACGCCCTCAACAATGAGGAATTTAAAGAAGACAAATACCTTAATTGGCAAAACAGAGTGTGAGTTCACAAGAGACTGCCACATATGAGGATGACAGCCAGGATTATGGGGCACAGGTGCTACTAAGTATGAGTAGCCATACTGACAAAATGAGGCACCAAAGGGCCAAATTAGGTGCTGTAGATGAGCTGCATGTATTACACACTTCGGAAATGGAAGATTCTGAGGCATATTTCTTCCTGCAGATTCCTTAGCTTATGGATATCCTCCAAGGGCCAAACTGGATCTTAAAAGTTGTCCCAAATAATAGCTCTTCAGGGCAGTCAGATGGTTCAACAGGACTACAGTCGCTGCCCATCCATTATGAATGCCAACGCTCTTTTATATATGATGCCATCTCATGTGCTGGCGTTAGTTTGTGTTTTTCTGTGCCTCATCACCATGGATCCAAAGATCTTCTAGATGTTTTAATAATGAAAGTCCTCAGCACATAAGCTTGGACTGATTGCCAGTGATAGATGCTTGCGAAGCCCTGCGCCCGCGGCTGACTTTCCTCATCTCGCCTGGCTGTGCCCCCGGGTCTCGGCATATTGGCGCGAGGTATGCGCTGCGATCTCCATAATCACCTCGTCTCCGATTCAACCTGACCCTTTGCTCTGCCTTTTAGGCTTTGTTAAATTTTGCCCGGACGCCACTCGTCGCTTGACTGCCATGCTGCTGGTCCTCGCGAGGCGCAGGGTCTCCATGTGCTGGGGCCGCGGGCTGGCGCCCAAGGTTGCTCTCTGGCTTGAGGACGCTTCTCGCTACCACACTCTACTGGCTGAGTTTTGGGACCTCCAGCCAACCAGGTCCCGTCCGATTGACATTTGGGGTCCGCTTGTAACCTACCTCTCAAGTCCAGACTCACAGCGCCCTGCGACCTCTCCCGCGCTCCCCGCCCCGCCCGCGGCGGCCGCCGGTGTAGGTCCATGAGCTGTCTCCCCGCTGTTCCCGTCCCCCTCCTCTCCACCCCCTGCCTTTCTGCCCTACTGATGGCGCTCTTTTCTAATGCATATTTCACTCCCTCTGTGCGTACAGGTCATGGTCTCCTAACACTGTCCAAAATGTGCCATAGGTTCATGATTGTCTTTACTGTATTGCATTGTCATGCTGTGCGTCCTTCATAGCAGTGGTGGAATCTTGTAATTGTACCGTGCAATATTTCCTAAATAAAGGTTTTTTGAAAGAATTTTTTTTTTTTTTTTTTTTAAATGAAAGTCCTCAGCAAATCTGACAGCGACTAGGTCAAATGTTACCTTCGAGGATCTATTTGTTTAATCCGAATCAATGATGTGTCAAAAAAGATGTAATTATTGGATTACCACAACATCTGTAGGAAGTGTCTAAGATCCCACCATGAACCCTTGGCCTGGCACTGCTGCTCCTCAGTGCAGGAAGTTAAACTGTTTTTGCCAAGGGCTTGTATGGATAATCCCAGGGGTCAAAATCCCCTCCTTCAGGTAAGTCACCAGACAGGGAGCAACCCCTGGTGATGACTCTGCCCTCCGGTGAATGGTGTGTTGACAAAAATGTTGGTCAGATTGTGCAAGCTTATGGTGTTGTGCAATTTATCTGTGGACTGAGAAGTTAGAGAAGGGCTTCTCCCAAGCAGCCGGAACCAGCTCCAAGAGAGCTTCATTAAGTGACAGCAAAGGTTCCAAAGGTGCTGAGGACTGCTACAGGATTTCAGTCAAGATTTTTAGCTTCGCCACACCAGGGACAGGGGCAATTCCAGTACTTCTGCTTCTTTAAGTACCAGTGAGGTAAAAGAACAGTGTTCTCTTGAAGGAGGGCTGAGGGTAAGAAATGTCCTCCTCTAGCGCTGCATCAAGGCCACTTGCATTTTGTAGGTCCAATAAAAGGCTAGCTTCTGTATTATAAGGAAGGAGAAGGTTGTCTACCTCTGAATCGTCTTCCACCATGGGCCCATAATCCCTATTGTGAATGTCTAGGGAATTGGAAGCTGATCCAAATAGTTTCTCCTTCCGCACACATTTCTGGGCCCAAAATCTGCTCCAGGGGTCGCACCAGTCATAGTGTCATAGGCAGCACCAAGGGTACATGGACGGTGTCTTAGAAGGCAAATGCTTCTTCTGAACTGGAGCTTAAGCTCAGGCCTTGGGAGACAAGACATTGGGCGGTGGGTGCCTGGGTCCAAACGACCTTAATCACCAATCCTACATGATAGCCCACCTTTAAGGAGCGGTCCAGAGGGTAGCAGAACCCATTTGAAAATATCTGGCATGGCCACACAAAACACCTACCTGGAAGTGTTGGTGGATGGAGATGGGAACTCTGGCTTCATCATTTTAAGAACCTCAATTGGCTCCAATGACGAGGAACGGACTGGCATCACGGAATGACACACACTCCAGGTATTGGGACCATTTCCTCGGGAAGAAAAGTTATTTTGCTTGCTGTGGTGTTTTCTTTTGTGTTTCTTAAGGGAGGATTCCTTGAGGGGTTGCTCCCTGTCTGGTGACTTACCTGAAGGAGGGGATTTTGACCCCTGGGATTATCCATACAAGCCTTTGGCAAAAACTGTTTAACTTCCTGCACTGAGGAGCAGCAGCGCCAGGCCAAGGGTTCATGGTGGGATCTTAGACACTTCCTACAGATGTTGTGGTAATCCAATAATTACATCTTTTTTGACACATCGTTGATTCGGATTAAACCCATAGATCCTAGAAGGTAACATTTGACCTAGTCGCTGTCAGATTTGCTGAGGACTTTCATTATTAAAACATCGAGAGGAGCTTTGGACCCATGGTGATGAGGCACAGAAAAACACAAACTGACGCCAGCACATGAGATGGTTGTATTCCACAGGCTTTTCTGGGGCTGTCCAGGCAGCCTTAATGGACATACCCTACAAGGGCAAGCAGCTCTTTAAGGGGAAAGCAGGTTCCTTCTCCTCCGTGGAACGCTCTAATAATAGTCATGCAACTGTGGGCTTACTGGGCCTGGTCTCTCTAGCAAAGTAGTTCCACCAGCAGTACTGTTGCTTTTGGAGCTTTTCCAGGACACAGCCCTCACATCAACCACAACTTTCACAGCTTATTCAGACCCGCAAAAGCTTTTTTGCTCCTTTTGAGGCAGAGGGCTTTCTTAGAGACTCCAGCATATCTTCTACTTGATCTGCTGCCTGAAAATCACTTTGCCTCCTGCCACTTAAGGACTGCCTTTCAGGGGGGCGGAGATGGGGGTCTCACCCTTTACTACAAAGTGTGAGACAGTCACAATGGATTGTTGGGCTCTCCATCTAATCCATAATGATTACACCCTATTTCGACTGCCCTCTTCCTGCAAGGAAATGCTCTCCAGACCACACTACGATCTTGGAGGTGGATGTGCTAGCCCTAATGAACAAAGGGGCTACAAAGTGGTGCCCCTGGGTGAGAGGGGCCTGAGACTTTAATCCCTTTGCTTCTTCGTTCCCAAGAAGGACGTAGGTCAGTTCCATTTGGGATCTACAGTTCTTGAACCTCTCTTCAATAATGTCAGGAATCAGGCTCAGCACCAATGCCTGATCAAGTAAGGGGCTAAAGGGGGCTGGAGATTGTGCAGAACGGGACAATGGAAACTTTAGAGGTAGGGGACACTAGACCGCTAACTGACTGACTTACTAATATGATCACTTTTTGGTTATTGGTACATTTCCAGGACATTATGGGTCAAGCCAGTATGCAGCCTTTGCCTGACAATAGGGCTCATTTAAATCTTGGCAGACGGGGATAGTCCCCACATGCCAAATTTAGAAATGTCCGCCGTCCCAGCGGACATTGTAAGTTTGACCGAAGGCTCCGTCAACACACACACTTACAACTTTTTTTAATTTTCAAAAGAAAATCCTAAAGCAGGATTTACTTTTTGAAAATAAAAAAAAACAGTGCACCCCTTGCAATGGGAGTTTCCTCCCATGGCGACGGCGGCATTGAGCACTTTTCAATGCCCCTTACCACCAGGTTTTTTCTGGCGGTGATGGGCACTGAAAATCGGCTGTATGTCTGCCCATCTAAATTAGGTGAGCGGACATACAGCCAAAGCTCCAACAGCCCTTACTCCCTCAGAGGGATTTGACTATGGCAGAGACGAAGTAGTCTGCACCGTCATTAAACTATGGTGTGCCCGAATCCAATTCTAACAGGCGGGCCATAATGTTGGTGGGGAGGGAACACCGTCCCCATTGCAACAGAGTTCCCTCTCTGCCAAAATATAGTTCAGGCACAATGTGTCGTGCGTTTGTTGTGGCTCTATGCTTCAAAGCAAATCGCACCTGTTATCCGTCCTTCACATCTGTTTTCTTCTCTCTCAGTTCCCTCTTGTTAGATTCCCTTTTAGACCTCTTTTCACTATATTTTGCTATGTTTTGCTATGTTTTGCTCTATACCTTCAAGTATCTATCTTTTGCTCCTGACCTGTCTGGTTTGCTGTGGCATCTTGAAGTCCTTTTTGGAATCCTGGTCTGCTTGGCAACTCAACACAGCAACACCTGCTGCTGAAACCAGTAAGCCTGCATCACTTCTAAGTCTTATGAGTTTGTTCTGGCTAGTACCATTATACCTGTAGTCCTCTATTTCCCCTACAGCCGGTTCAGTAACCATCCGTTCCTCAAGCACCAAGTTTGTTCTGTGCCATCCTTTACCTGAAAAATCAATTCCAAGAATAAGATCCAGTTTAGTGTTTCTCTGTCAGTCCACTTCCCTATTCTCCCCCCCACTCCGATTCTAGTCATATCTGCGTAGCTTTGGGCTACTGGCTGGTGAAGGCAGTGCATTGTCCCTTGAGTCCTCTGCAGTTACAGGCCAACTTTGATATGGATGCCTCCTCCTTAGGCTTGGACCTTCGTCTGGGCACGATGATGGCACAAAGCCTTTGGTCGGCTTCAGAACAACAGATATCCATATTAAGGAACATCTTGGAGCAGTTGTGGAGGGCCCAGCTCAACCTCAACCTTCGCCTCGTAGGAAGATAGCTGAGGAAACCACAAGGATCGAGGGGACGTACTGCAGAGTACCTTTATTGCTGCCTCCTCCCAAAACCCACAATCATTGCTTTTAAATGAAATGAAGACACAGGGCACAAATCATAATGAAGGCAGAGCTATATTCACAAGAGTAGGAAGTAATTGTGTCTATGGCACCCAATCCGCCCAAATGGTAGCGTTAATGTTTCCCAAGAGATCCTGGGTTGTTTGCCAGCCCAGGCCAGGAATATCAGGTTTGACTGCAATCTACGTCTGAAGGCACTACTGAGAGGGATCGGAAGGTCAATAGACAAGTAAAGAAACTTGGGGAGGAGGACCATTTTGCCTATCGCCAGTCACCTGGACAGCGGCAGTCTCTCCCACCGTTTCAAACGGCTCTCCATCCATTCCATGAGTCTGCCATAATTGGAGCGCCGCAGTTCCTCAGCATCGTGACTTAGCCAGATACCCAGATATTTCACTGGGCCCTCTGCCCAGCAAAGATACTCCGACTGAAATCGTTCAGTAGCAGTCGTGAGTGGAAATATTACCGATTTGCTCCAATTGATATGTATGCCTGAGAGACCTCCGAACCATGTAAACTCCCTAATTAGGGGGGTCAAGATTTTCTGCTGGGCACTTAACGTACAGAGTCAAGTCGTGTGCCTATAGAGAGACAAGTATCAACCGTGGTCTAAATGCCAGCCAGCGGTGCGCATGATGCTGCCTCAATCGGGCCGCTAGGGGCTCCATGGCAATGGCAAATAGAATGGGTGACAATGGGCATCCTTGAGCAGGACCTCTGACCCTAGTCAGCGACCTGCTCTCTCCCCCAGTAGCTCCACTGTTGTGCCACCGCCGCTGCTCTGGTAGGGTTCGAGCCTGCCTCTGCTGTCTCCTGCCTCGCTGTGCCCGTCTTTTTTCTCTTCCTGTGTCACCCTTTCTTGGCTATATTGTCATCCTGCTTGTGTAACTATCATCCTTCTGGTTTAAATTGGGTATTGTTTTGCTGTTGTCTTGCTGTTTTCCTCCTCGTGTAATTGTCATCCCCCTTATTAAACTGTATTGATTGCTTTTTTTTACTGCTTTCGCGCGTTCTCCTGCCGCTGCTCCCCGCGGCCCCTCCCCCCTGCCGCTCACGCGCCCGCCGCCCAGCTGAGCTTTCCCTCCCTCCTCCCCTATTTAATGGTGGCCGCGCGCACTTAAGGCAACCCCTTCTTCGCCTGTCCGCAACCCGACCGCGACCAGCGCCAGAAACCCTGGATCTCCAACCATCCACCGCTACGACTCAGCTACCCTCCTCGCACTCAACCCTGGGAGGAACAACAACTGCCAGCTATCCATGCCGAGCACAACCCACAGACAGTTCTCCTGCCGTCACTGCAGCCAGACCTTCAGCACCATCTGCACCCCCACGGCCACTACCCGGACACCGAACGCCAACACCTCCGAAACCCTGAGGTGCATCCTCCTCAACATACGCTCCCTGCACAGACACGCTGTTGAAATCTGAAACTTCCTTCGACTCCCTCTCACCAGACAACGCCTTCTTTACAGAAACCTGGACCAACGCCTCCTCCTCCCCGACATCGCCACCGCCATCCCCGACGGACACAAGATCCAGAGGAAAGACTGCACCAACCACCCAGGAGGAGGACTCGCCATCACACACAAGAGCGCCCTCCGTGTTGTATACTTCATAGGGTGTCCATAAACGGGCTTTCTAGACTCATGTCCTTATATAGGCATAACCCAACCTGCCCTTATATAGGCATAGATTCCCAGGCCTTATTTAGGCATAGACCATGCACACCAAATACAGGCATGGCTTCCGACATCCGTCCACCCTAGCGTCTCAACGAGTCCATGAAAAAACAGACCCTCAGGCTGCAGGAGTTTCCCTTGCCCAGGACTATTGATTTCTTCAAGGACTCATACATTATGCATGAACCTCTTATTCCCTAAGGGATTCATTCATGACGTCTTTCGCTGCCCAACTCACGTCAATGCTACCATTTTCAGGTATAAATATACCTTCCCAAACCCCTGTAAATCAGAGGAGACCTCGACTTCAGAGGAGCCCGATTCCCGGCCAGACGCACTGAGAAGACCCTGTCATTCCTGCACGCAGAGAGTCCAGCTTCCAGTGATCTAACTTCCCTTGCGGGGTGTTGGAGTTCGAGTCCGGATAGAGATTCCTACCTCTCTCATTCTTCAGGTATGGAGCAGACTAGAACCTAGAGGGACTCTTGGCATACTAGACTCTTGGCATACTAGGCGTAACTTACTCTTGGTATACTCTAGTCAGGAATACAGCACCTACTTCTACTTCTCCCTACACCTAGGACAGGTTAGGCACACTGGGATAGAACTAGGGTAGAAACGCATCGTATGAGTACTCGCATTTTTAGGTTGTGTCATTTTATGTAAATGCATACATGCTAAAAAGATAATGCTGACGCAGTATTATTTATTTTTACTGCTCACCTTGTACATTATTTATCTCGCATACTGTCTTGTGATCATAACAGCACATATAACTTACAACAGAAACAAGACTGTTCAATAAATCCTTTATTGAAACGCCAGTCTGTTATTTCTGTGTAACTCTGAGAATAACTGAAACATGCACGACTGAGCTGAGTGAAATAGTTATCTATTGTTTCTACGACTCTGGGACACATCCTGATTCTGTAAGGGAACCACAGTGGTCATGTTTTGCGGCAGCCAGAAACTAATCCCTTCTTGTCGTCAAGAAGTTTCTAGTGGCCTCTGAGCTAGCTGGCACAAGTAATTAAGTTTAACCCCTTCGCTGCTAGGCCTTTTCCCCTCCTGTGCTAAGCCTTTTTTTGGCTATTTGGGGTAGTGCGCGCTTAGGCCCCTGTAACTTTTTGACCACATAAGGTATCCATGCCAAATTTGCGTCCTTTTTTTCTAACATCATGGGGATTGTAAAGGTACCCAGGGTTTGTGGATTCCCCTGGAGGGGACCCAGAAATTAGTCAAAATACAGCTAAATTTTGGTCTTTTTGGGAAAAATGCGAAAAAAGGGCTACAGATGAAAGCGTCTTGATTTTTCCCTGCAAATGGCATCAAAAAAGGGGTTGTGGTGCTGAAATCACCATCTTCCCAGCTTTCAGGGACAAGCAGACTTTTGTCAGAAAACCAACTTTTTTTACACAGTTTTGGCATTTTTCTGGGACATAGCCTATTTTTGCTATTTTTTGTGCTTTCAACCTCTTTCCAGTTAATGGTAGAAATGGGTATGAAACCAATAATGGATCCTGGAAAGCCATACATTTCTGAAAAGTAGACAAAAATCTGAATTCAGCAAGGGGTCATTTGTGTAGATCCTTAAAGTTTTCCTTATAGAAACTAACAGTTAAATAAAGGAAAAATTGAAAATTAGTTGAAAAAAACAGCCATTTGTGTCAACGTTTTCACCTGTAACTTCTTCTAATTATGACAGCTATTTGAAGGCAATATACCGTTATATCCGCTGGACCTTTCTGGTTGTGGGGATATATAGGACTTGTAGGTTCACCAAGAACCCGACGAACCCAGAGCCAATAATTGAGCAGCATCTTGCAATGGTTTTTTATTATGTACCGGGTATATAGCAATTATTTTGGGGAAATGTATACATGGAAAAATTGTTATGAAAGACACCTATGTATTTCTGAAATGGGAACAAAATGTAGATTTTAGAAACAGTAGATATTTGCACATTTCCGAAATTGGGAGTACCCATACTAGCATGAGAATTATAGGTCATTTTTCAAAATGACTTATTTTTTACACATTGTCTTTCATTTGGAAGGCAGAAATGCATCGAAAGTCAATAGGTAATAACAGTTGCTCTACAATTCTGTGTTACCCTAAGTCTCCCGATAAAAATGGTACCTCACTTGTGTGGGTAGCCCTTGTGCCCACAACAGGAAATGGCTCAAAATGCAACGTGGACGAACCACATTTTCACAATGAAAAATTACCCTTTTTTTGCAAAGTGCCTAGGTGTAGTTTTTGAACCCTAGCTCTGCCGGCACCTAGGGAAACCTAGCAAACCTATACATTTTTGAAAACTAGACACCCAGGGGAATCCAGGATGGAGTGACTTGACTTCCTCCCACCAGGTTCTGTTACCCAGAATCCCTTGCAAACATTAAAAATTGTCCAAAAAACCACATTTTCCACACATTTCTGTGGTGGAAAGTTCTGGAATCTGCGTGGATCCACAAATTTCCACCCACCCCGCGTTCTCCAAAGTCTTACGAGAAAAATGGTACCTCACTTGTGTGGGTCGGCCTAGTGCCTGCGATAGGAAACTGCGCAAAACGCAACGTGGTCACACCTCAATTTCGCAGTGAAAAATGACCCTTTTTTGGCAAAGTGCCTAGCTGTAGTTTTTGAACCCTAGCTCTGCCGGCACCTAGGGAAACCTAGCAAACCTATACATTTTTGAAAACTAGACACCCAGGGGAATCCAGGATGGGGTGACTTGACTGCCTCCCACCAGGTTCTGTTACCCAGAATCCCTTGCAAACATAAACAATTGTCAAAAAAACAAATTTTCCCCACATTTCTGTGGTGGAAAGTTCTGGAATCTGCGTGGATCCACAAATTTCCACCCACCCCGCGTTCCCCAAAGTCTTACGAGAAAAATGGTACCTCACTTGTGTGGGTCGGCCTAGTGCCTGCGACAGGAAACTGCGCAAAACGCAACGTGGTCACACCTCAATTTCGCAGTGAAAAATGACCCTTTTTTGGCAAAGTGCCTAGCTGTAGTTTTTGAACCCTAGCTCTGCCGGCACCTAGGGAAACCTAGCAAACCTATACATTTTTGAAAACTAGACACCCAGGGGAATCCAGGATGGGGTGACTGGACTGCCTCCCACCAGGTTCTGTTACCCAGAATTCCTTGCAAACCTAAAAAATTATCCAAAAAACCACATTTTCCCCACATTTCTGTGGTGGAAAGTTCTGGAATCTGCGTGGATCCACAAATTTCCACCCACCCCGCGTTCCCCAAAGTCTTCTGAGAAAAATGGTACCTCACTTGTGTGGGTCGGCCTAGTGCCCGCGACAGGAAACGGCGCAAAACGCAACGTGGTCACACCTCAATTTCGCAGTGAAAAATGACCCTTTTTTTGCAAAGTGCCTAGCTGTAGTTTTTGAACCCTACCTCTGCCGGCACCTAGGGAAACCTAGCAAACCTATACATTTTTGAAAACTAGACAACCAGGGGAATCCAGGATGGGGTGACTTGACTGCCTCCCACCAGGTTCTGTTACCCAGAATCCCTTACAAACATAAAAAATTGTCCAAAAACACATTTTCCCCACATTTCTGTGGTGGAAAGTTCTGGAATCTGCGTGGATCCACAAATTTCCACCCACCCCGCGTTCCCCAAAGTCTTACGAGAAAAATGGTACCTCACTTGTGTGGGTCGGCCTAGTGCCTGCGACAGGAAACGGCGCAAAACGCAACGTGGTCACACCTCAATTTCGTAGTGAAAAATGACCCTTTTTTGGCAAAGTGCCTAGCTGTAGTTTTTGAACCCTACCTCTGCCGGCACCTAGGGAAACCTAGCAAACCTATACATTTTTGAAAACTAGACACCCAGGGGAATCCAGGATGGGGTGACTGGACTGCCTCCCACCAGGTTCTGTTACCCAGAATCCCGTGCAAACATAAAAAATTGTCAAAAAAACCACATTTTCCCCACATTTCTGTGGTGGAAAGTTCTGGAATCTGCGTGGATCCACAAATTTCCCCCCACCCCGCGTTCCCCAAAGTCTTACGAGAAAAATGGTACCTCACTTGTGTGGGTCGGCCTAGTGCCTGCGACAGGAAACGGCGCAAAACGGAACGTGGTCACACCTCAATTTCGCAGTGAAAAATGACCCTTTTTTGCAAAGTGCCTAGCTGTAGTTTTTGAACCCTACCTCTGCCGGCACCTAGGGAAACCTAGCAAACCTATACATTTTTGAAAACTAGACACCCAGGGGAATCCAGGATGGGGTGACTTGACTGCCTCCCAACAGGTGCTGTTACCCAGAATCCCTTGCAAACATAAAAAATTGTCAAAAAAAACAAATTTTCCCCACATTTCTGTGGTGGAAAGTTCTGGAATCTGCGTGGATCCACAAATTTCCACCCACCCCGCGTTCCCCAAAGTCTTACGAGAAAAATGGTACCTCACTTGTGTGGGTCGGCCTAGTGCCTGCGACAGGAAACGGCGCAAAACGCAACGTGGTCACACCTCAATTTCGCAGTGAAAAATGACCCTTTTTTGGCAAAGTGCCTAGCTGTAGTTTGTGAACCCTAGCTCTGCCGGCACCTAGGGAAACCTAGCAAACCTATACATTTTTGAAAACTAGACACGCAGGGGAATCCAGGATGGGGTGACTGGACTGCCTCCCACCAGGTTCTGTTACCCAGAATCCCTTGCAAACCTAAAAAATTGTCAAAAAAACCACATTTTCCCCACATTTCTGTGGTGGAAAGTTCTGGAATCTGCGTGGATCCACAAATTTCCACCCACCCCGCGTTCCCCAAAGTCTTACGAGAAAAATGGTACCTCACTTGTGTGGGTCGGCCTAGTGCCCGCGACAGGAAACGGCGCAAAACGCAACGTGGTCACACCTCAATTTCGCAGTGAAAAATGACCCTTTTTTGGCAAAGTGCCTAGCTGTAGTTTGTGAACCCTAGCTCTGCCGGCACCTAGGGAAACCTACCAAACACACACATTTCTGAAAAGTAGACACCTGGGGCTTCAGGGAGGTATGGCTTGCGTGGATCCCCAACGTTTCCTTACCCAGAATCCCTGCAAACCTCAATTTTAGCTGAAAAATCACTTTTTTCACACATTTTTGTGTGGGAAAGTGTGGCATCACTGGCCTCACACAAATTTCCTACCACCCAGCGTTCCCCCAGGTCTCCCGATAAAAATGGTGCCTCACTTGTGTGGGAGGCCCAAGTACCTGCGACAGGCAAGGGCCCACAACGCATTGAGGCGACCTCAAAATGGCCTTTCACAAAACCACCTGGTTTTGCAAGGGTGGTCACCTGGGTTTTGCCTCGTGCTCGGTGGCCATCTAGGAAACCTACCGAACCCACACATTTCTGAAAAGTAGACACTCGGGGCTTCCAGGGAGGTATGGCTTGCGTGGATCCCCCAACGTTTCCTTACCCAGAATCCCTGCAAACCTCAATTTTAGCTGAAAAAATCACTTTTTCACACATTTTTGTGTGGGAAAGTGTGGCATCACTGGCCTCACACAAATTTCCTACCACCCAGCGTTCCCCAGGTCTCCCGATAAAATGGTGCCTCACTTGTGTGGGAGGCCCAAGTACTCGTGATAGGCAAGGGCCCACAACGTAGTGAGGCGACCTCAAAATTGCCTATCTCAAAACCACCTGGTTTTGCAAGGGGTCACCTGGGTTTTTGGCCCTGTGCTCGGCGGCCATCTAGGGAAACCTACCAAACCCACACATTTCTGAAAAGTAGACACCCAGGGGCTTCCAGGGAGGTATGGCTTGCGTGGATCTCCCAACGTTTCCTACCCAGAATCCCTGCAAACCTCAATTTTTAGCTGAAAAAATCACTTTTTTCACACATTTTTGTGTGGGAAAGTGTGGCATCACTGGCCTCACACAAATTTCCTACCACCCAGCGTTCCCCCAGGTCTCCCGATAAAAATGGTGCCTCACTTGTGTGGGAGGCCCAAGTACCCGCGACATGCAAGGACACAAAACGTTTTGAGGCAACATCAACATTGCCTATCAAAAAATGTTTTGGGCCCTTGCCTGTCGCGGGTACTTGGGCCTCCCACACAAGTGAGGCACCATTTTTATCGGGAGACCTGGGGGAACGCTGGGTGGTAGGAAATTTGTGTGAGGCCAGTGATGCCACACTTTCCCACACAAAAATGTGTGAAAAAGTGATTTTTTCAGCTAAAATTGAGGTTTGCAGGGATTCTGGGTAAGGAAACGTTGGGGGATCCACGCAAGCCATACCTCCCTGGAAGCCCCCGGGTGTCTACTTTTCAGAAATGTGTGGGTTTGGTAGGTTTCCCTAGATGGCCGCCGAGCACAGGGCCAAAAACCCAGGTGACCCCCCTTGCAAAACCAGGTGGTTTTGTGAAAGGCCATTTTGAGGTCGCCTCAATACGTTGTGGGCCCTTGCCTGTCGCGGGTACTTGGGCCTCCCACACAAGTGAGGCACCATTTTTATCGGGAGACCTGGGGAACGCTGGGTGGTAGGAAATTTGTGTGAGGCCAGTGATGCCACACTTTCCCACACAAAAATGTGTGAAAAAGTGATTTTTTCAGCTAAAATTGAGGTGTGCAGGGGATTCTGGATAAGGAAACGTTGGGGGATCCCCGCAAGCCATACCTCCCTGGAAGCCCCCGGGTGTCTACTTTTCAGAAATGTGTGGGTTTGGTAGGTTTTCCTAGATGGCCGCCGAGCACAGGGCCAAAACCCAGGTGACTCTCCTTGCAAAACCAGGTGGTTTTGTGAAAGGCCATTTTGAGGTCGCCTCAATACGTTGTGGGCCCTTGCCTGTCGCGGGTACTTGGGCCTCCCACACAAGTGAGGCACCATTTTTATCGGGAGACCTGGGGAACGCTGGGTGGTAGGAAATTTGTGTGAGGCCAGTGATGCCACACTTTCCCACACAAAAATGTGTGAAAAAAGTGATTTTTTCAGCTAAAATTGAGGTTTGCAGGGATTCTGGGTAAGGAAACGTTGGGGGATCCACGCAAGCCATACCTCCCTGGAAGCCCACGGGTGTCTACTTTTCAGAAATGTGTGGGTTTGGTAGGTTTCCCTAGATGGCCGCCGAGCACGGGGCCAAAAACCCAGGTGACTCCCCTTGCAAAACCAGGTGGTTTTGTGAAAGGCCATTTTGAGGTCGCCTCAATATGTTGTGGGCCCTTGCCTGTCGCGGGTACTTGGGCCTCCCACACAAGTGCGGCACCATTTTTATCGGGAGACCTGGGGGAACGCTGGGTGGTAGGAAATTTGTGTGAGGCCAGTGATGCCACACTTTCCCACACAAAAATGTGTGAAAAAAGTGATTTCTTCAGCTAAAATTGAGGTTTGCAGGGGATTCTGGGTAAGGAAACGTTGGGGGATCCACGCAAGCCATACCTCCCTGGAAGCCCCCGGGTGTCTACTTTTCAGAAATGTGTGGGTTTGGTAGGTTTCCCTAGATGGCCGCCGAGCACAGGGCCAAAAACCCAGTTGCCCCCCCTTGCAAAACCAGGTCATTTTGAGATAATGTGTTGTTTATTTCTGCAGCGTGAAAAGTTTGGCACAATATTGCAAGGAAAATGTGACAGACATTTTGAGGTTTGCATGACATTGTGGGTACCATAACTTGTTGGGATCCACAAGAGAGATATCACCATGTACTCCCATGGGTGTTTCGTTTACGACAATATCTACAGTTGGTAGGTTATTCTTAGACGGAATGTACACCTTGGCAGACAGACTAAAAAGACAAAGATTACTGCACAGCCATCTATTCCTCAAGCACACACACATACTGGTTGGATTTGGCACGAGGGCAAGTGATGGTTCAGTATATACAATTTTATTAACAAGAGATTTCACAAAAATGAAATGCACTGTCAATAATTGAAAGGACAAAAACGGAACCAGTGACTCGCAGCTCGTGAGCTGTAAAGCCACGTCAAGGCCCCAACCGCTTTACAGGCCATTCACACACCTTTCATACGTGATACACACAAGACCATTCACACCCCCAGGCACGAAACAAACACATTACAACATTCACAAAAAGGGACAAGGTACACCCTGCTTGAGAAAGACAAAAAAAATATGACTGCACAGCCATCTAATCCTCAAGCACACACACACACATACTGGTTGGATTTGGCACGAGGGTGAGTGATGGTTCAGTATATACAATTGTATTAACAAGTGATTTCACAAAAATGAAATGCACTGTTAATAATTGAAAGGACGAGAAACTGAACCATTGACTCACAGCTCGTGAGCTGTAAAGCCACGACAAGGCACCAACCTCTTTACAGGCCATTCATACACCTTTCATACGTGTGACAAATACAAAACCATTCACACCACCAGCCGCGGGCCCATCACATTACAACACTCACACCAGCAGACAGCGCCATTCAAGGGCCCATCACTTTCACACGCCCACATTCCTAACACAGCAACCACACAAGCTGATGGATTGCGTGGAGTGTCGCTCGGCTAGCAGTGTGTGTAGTGACCAGCAGCAAGTCACTACTCACACACTGCCAGCCGAGCGCCAGTCCACGCACACCGCCAGCCAAGCGCCACTCCACGCACACCGCCAGCCAAGCGCCACTCCACGCACACCGCCAGCCAAGCGCCACTCCACGCACACCGCCAGCCTAGCCCCACTCCACGCACACCGCCAGCCTAGCGCCACTCCACGCACACCGCCAGCCTAGCGCCACTCCACGCACACCGCCAGCCTAGCGCCACTCCACGCACACCGCCAGCCAAGCGCCACTCCACGCACACCGCCAGCCTAGCGCCACTCCACGCACACCGCCAGCCTAGCGCCATTCCACGCACACCGCCAGCCAAGCACCACTCCACGCACACCGCCAGCCAAGCACCACTCCACGCACACCGCCAGCCAAGCACCACTCCACGCACACCGCCAGCCAAGAGCCACTCCCCGCACACCGCCAGCCAAGCGCCACTCCACGCACACCGCCAGCCAAGCACCAGCCTACACACACCACCATCACATTTAGGATTTTTTTATACAAAAAAGAAAACACAAACAAATTGCAAATAGATACAAATCTACTAACACAAAATCAGAAACTAAATACATTGCACTAATGCCAACCTTGAAACAGAACAACAATTCTTAAACATTACAGACCAGGCAGTTCACTTTACCACTCATGGTTGCTCCCAATAATTCTTTTGCTTGTGGTACGCTCTATAACAAGCAGGCACACACAGCCCAGGGTTAGAAGGACACTCAGGGCAGTACATACGAGTCTCCTTCCACGTACCTCTTCACCAACAGACTCTACATCTCCTAGTGGGAAAGTCTTTTGAGGGTGTAGGAGGAATGTGATCAGGAAAGTGGCGATCTTTCAATCGAGCCACATCCTCCACCACTCCAACTCTAGGAACACTTGCCTGTTCCACAACAACAAGGCTGCCTATGACAGACTCCTGAAACTGAACAAAAGTCAACTTTGACGCAGGAGAACACTCCTTGAACACAACAAAAGCATTGAAAGTTGCTAAATTGAAGAGATGGATGGCCAACTTCTTATACCAAATGTAAGACTTACGAATAGCAGTGTAAGGTTCCAACCTCTGATCTACTCTATCAACACCACCCATGTGCTTATTGTAGTCTAAAATGCACACAGGTTTGCGCACTTCAGCAATCTGACCCCAAACAGCCACAGGTGAAGTACTCTCATCATGGATGGTAGTCAGCATGTACACATCCCTCCTGTCCACAAATTTCACAGC